>CAKXYN010000042.1:17148223-18606084 GCA_935064755.1 Tragelaphus eurycerus | reverse complement strand
TTTTTTGCTTGTTCCCTACATAGTTCCAGAAAATCCATCCTTTATTTTGAGCCTAGGCCTTATTAAAATAAGCAAATAAGGGCCAGGGGAACATCTGAACAAATTGTAAATCACCATAATTAACTGATATTGGATGATCTTAGCCAAAACATGTAGCCAGAAAAAGGATAGCAGTGCTTTGAAATTCATTATTCACTCACTCATTCACTCTTTTGGATAGTCCACAAACATTTGGTAAGCACTCACATCTCAAAGATACAGATATGGATGAGATGTTTATCATTTTTAAGAACTCACAGCCCCGAAAAGGTATTTTCACTTAAAGCTCACGCGAAACCTTCTTCTCTTTTGCAGCTTTTATTGGCTCTGTAGTCAATTGCTTCTGTATGTTTTTAGCATTTTTATCTACCTCCACTAGGATGTAAACTCGGTGATGTCAGAGATTGTACCTCAAGCAAAGTCTCATGAATATTTGCTGAATGAATGAACAAGAAAGAATTCTAAGTGGGAAAAGCAAAGCATTGTAATAGATAGAACGAACTTCTAACCAATTATGGCAGAAACAATGGATTCTCCCTGAACAAGTATTTCTTTTTTAAAATATTTAATTAATTAACTTGGCTGCGCCAGGTCTTAGTTGCAGCATGTGGGATCTATTAATAATTCCCCGACCAGGCATCAAACCTGGGCCCCTTGCATTGGGAGCTTGGAATCTTAGCCACTGGACTTCCAGGGCAATCCAAAAATATTTGTTCTTGACTTAATAAAGAGTGAGAGCTTATCAGATGGAGAATGTGGAAAAGAACATTTCATATGAGAAAGTCATATTGGATTTGGGAAGTGGCACGTAATATGAAGTAGCTAGAAGAAGAGAAGGATTGTTAAATAAATGTTAAATAAAGCAGTCAGTTTTTCATTCACATAACATAGTATTTATTGTGTGTCTACTGAATGCCAGGCACCTGGGGTACAGTGATGAATAAGATTAGACTTGATCCCTGCCCTCAAGAAACAGTCTAGTGGAGAGGAGAGGATAGGTATAAATCAAATGATTGAAATACTCTTCCTAACAAATTTAAAACTTCTGTTGAGTGCTCCAGGTAAAGGTTATGCTTATATATAAGTTCTTAAAATTGAAGGATGACTGTATGGTCAAGAAAGTTGGGTGGATATGTGCTTCCCTGGTGGCTCAGATGGTAAAGAATCTGCCTGTAGTGTGCAATGTGGAAAACCTGGGTTCAATCCTGGGTTGGGAAGATACCCTGGAGGAGGGCATGGCAACCCACTCCAGTATTCTTGCATAGAGAATACTCATGGACAGAGGAGCCTGGTGGGCTACAATCCATGGGGTTGAAAAGAGTCAGACACAACTAAGTGACTAACAGCACAGCACAGCAACTAAGATATGATTTTTGGGTTAATATCTGAAAAGGAAGAGGGGAGAAAATAGATGTGCAAATTCCCTGGGGCAGAAGGCGAATGGCATGTATAAAAGATGGTACTGATGAACCTATTTGCAAGGCAGCAGTGGAGACACAGATATAGAGAACAGATTTGTGGACACAATGGGGGGAGGAGAGGGTGGAATGAATTTAAATGTATATATTTCCATATGTAAAATTAGATAGCCAGTGGAAATTTGCTGTATGATGCAAGGAGCTCAAATCAGAGCTCTGTGACAACCTAGACGGGTGGGATGGGATAGGAGGTGGGAAGGAAGTTCAAGAGGAAGGGACATATGTATACCTATGGCTGATTCATGTTGATGTATGGAAGAAACCAACACAATATTGTGAAACAATTATTTCAATTAAAATAAATCTATTTTAAAAATAGTAAAAAAAAAAAAAGAAAGAAAGAAAGAAATCAAAGAAAAATCAAAATCAAATCAAAGAATAGAGAGTGACTTCTCTTGTGGTCTAGTGGTTAAAACTCCATGCTTTCATTGCAGGGGGTACAGGTTTGATCCCTGGCTAGGGAGCTAAGATCCTGCATGCTCTGAGGTGTGGCCAAAACAGAAAGCTAGAACATAGCCGGAGAGCGGGGAGGGTACTGAACTGCAGAGATAAGTAGAGTCAGACCTTACAGTCTTTGTATTGTTCTGTTTCTATCCTGAGACTGGGAAGCATGGACACATCTTCTAGTAGGGATGGTCCAGATCTGCTAGTGTTTGGGTTGCAGTGTTCAGAACCAACTGGAGGGATCCAAAGTGAGTGGAAGGAAGTAGTTATCCTAAACACTGGCACTAGGGAAGCAGAACCAAGGAAAGAACAATTCTGTGAAATGCATCCATCTTCTGAAGACCACAGTCAAGTTGCCGGACTACAGTCATTACCCTCTAAAGAAATGAGCAATGTATAGGAGATAATACACTTCACTTTAGTATTATTTGAATCCAGTATTTTGATATGGGGAGTAGACAAAGAAACAGAAACTGTTTAAAACTTCCACTAGAAGGTGAGAAGCAAAGAATGATGAGCTTGTAATGGAAAGAGACTAATGTAGTAAATCTTCGTACGTCTGTAAATCTGGGTTCTGGTCCAAGTTTAGTCACTACCAGAGAGAGGTCAGCCAAGTCATGTGACTCATTGGATCTCAGTTTTAAAAGCAGTAAATAGGGAAATTGGACCAGGCCATCCCCAAGATCCCTTCTGCCAATATACTGTGATTCCAATTTCTAAACCTGGGGGTATCTAAAACATAGGGTATATGTTTAAGTCATAGAGACTAGCCTCAAATCAGACTCAGTATTGGAGCTTTTAATAAAAGCTCCATTGCTTACCATGTATTTGTTGGGGAGAAGTAAGGGACCGGAATATAATTAAAAAGTATATTTTTCCTATGAGACAGAGCCCAATTGAGAAATACCCCTTGTGTAGAATCTTACTGCTGAACATTCCAGACCAAACATTGCATGATCTAAAATCTAATTTTATTGGAAGAAACCTAAAGAAAGGTATTTAAATCCTATCCAGGCTTCAAGAACATTTTAAAACTTGGTTTCATAGACACTAAATCTAACTGATGACACACGCCAAGATGGAATATGAAATTGAAGTTCATCACCCAAATAGAAAGTTGTATCATCCACAGAGAACTCCAGGTAGTGAATGAAGTTTGTGATTACTTATACCAGAATATTACAGAGTGGCCCAGCCTCATTTCACATTCCTTTCAGTGGTACCAATAGTTTCTCTGTTTGTTGCCTTTTTATTTTTCTTATCAACTTTCATCTTTATTTATCCCCTGCACTCTACTGTAACTTTGGGAAGACTTCTGCAAAAGGAGACATTTAAAAGAACATGTCTTAGACTCCCACATAAAGGGCACTTTTACTGTCATAATAGACAGTCGTCTACCAGCTGAATGGCTGAATGCTCAGATAAAAGCTTGAGCCTTTTCTGGTGGGTTATGAAACAGACTGAACATTCCAAGCTACTACTACACCTTGTAGCTTATAGAAGGTCTAAGATGCATTATAACATTAGTGTTGTATTTTTCAGTGTAGAGAATGATTTTTTATGAGCTATGTCTTATAAAAGGCCATTTTTCTAAAGGCAAAACTAGTGTTTTACTCTCTATTTATAGCAACTGTATATATAGAAGCTAATTCTTTAAATAGTTCTCTCTTCTGATGAAGAAAATTCATATTACCTGTCTAAATAAAATAGCTTATTTATAAATTTGGCTAGTCGGAAACATCGATGATATGGAACGGTGCTCATATTGCATATTCTACTTATTGTCTTGTCTTTTCCCCTTCTTACTGCAACACAATGCTTCCTTTGACCACTGAAAGCAAAGCTTTTAGGATTTGGTTTGAGTGTATCTAAAAAAAGCCTGGGTTATGTCAAGGATAAAAGTCTTAGATTTTTTTTAAACTGAGGAGTAAATACTTGTGCTAAAATCAAGGAACCTATTGATATTAGCAGCCTTTGACTGCAGAAGTGAAATGCTATTTCCACCTTTCTGAGGACAAGGACAATGTTTCAGTTATTACTAGAACTTGACATATTAAAAGACAATAGATATATAAATTCATTAGTATTTCTGGCCAAGTTCTCAAGTACTTCAGCATGTATGTTCAATTTCTTAGGATAGCTGAAAGTTTCCCAGACATTGCTTTGAAATACTATGGATATGTCTTTCTCAAATAAATCTGGTTTGTTTTTAACTTTTTATAAATGTATTGTTTTCTTTAGTGAATTCTGGAGGTGCTTTTGAAAATTTCAGTGTGTACTAACTTTTTTAAAGTACTGGTTAAATTTCAACTACATTTCAGCTATAGTGCCTGTCTCTCCAGATAGCTACTGCAAATAATCTGTGTGTGTCTCTTTGAAACAGAAATAGCTGTTACAAAAAAGAGGCATTTACTGCTTAATACCGTACACGAAAATTTAAGAAAACGCTTTAGAGCTATATATACACAGAGTGATTTAGATTTAAAGGTCTCAGTGCTGCTTGTTTGCAAATGTGTACTCAGCATGTACCAGCAACACAGAAATGAAATGTTAAACATCACTTAGGTCTTTAGAAAGATTTGCTTTTCATCTGTGCAAAATCGCACATGGGACTTATCCTGCCTTGCTCCACGAAGGAAGTGTCAAGTATATGACATAATGGTAGTATTTTTGAGATGACAGTAAAAAAAAAAAAAAAAAAATCACCCCATTCCCCTGCCTCAGACCTGGAGTCTTAAGCTGTAATTACAATGCCATGATCAGCACGTTGCGTTTTGTCAGGGTTAGCGCTGAACGGGTGGCAGCTTAATTCCATGCTGCTGGTAGGAGCCTGGTGCAGCTGTTCAGAAACGAGAATGTTTGTTGTTGTTTATTGTTCCGAGAGTCACTTTTTTCCTCTAACAGACTAATGAAGAGATGTTTAGTACATTTGCACTGGTCGACTGACTATTGCAAGCTTGACTTTCAATTGATCCAACCAGGTGAAATAAACCAACAAGCTACCCCAAGAAAAGATTCACTGAGATTCTGCCCTTGACATAAAAATGCATGTTCAGTTTACAGCTATTTGTGTATATAAATTCTACACTGTTGTATAACATCTCCACAGTTTAAACAAGGAATTATTATATTTTATATTAAATTTATATATTAAATTGAATTCCATGATTGATTCTCATGGGATAAAATTATTATGGTAGACATTTCACTTATAAAACTAAATGTGGAAAAACATAGCACCATGTTCACTTTAATTACTGAAATTAAAAACATAAATTTTGCGAGCTCCCAAGAGTGGCAAGACACAGTGTCTAACCCAAGGGGAATGGACAGATTCATTGTTAGGAATAAAATTAATATGGCAGAAAAGAACATAGATTTAAAATGGAAAGTTAAAAACACTAAATAAAATGAATGAAACTTTTATGATGTTCTGAATGTAGTCTGTTTCAAGCCTTGATAAATATTAAAGGGTTCTTGAAATATGAAAGCCAACTTTTCTTAAGAAACTGGACATGAAAAAGTGTTTTCATGGACTCTGAAGCACTATATTATGTTTATTTCTATCTTTTATTTCTGTCTCAAGTAAGGATGGTGATTGGAGGGGAAGGGTGATAACAATCACAGAATCATAAAATCAACCAAGTGTCATAGGACATCAAAGAATAGTAGGCATGGAAATGCCATGGTTGGGTGTGTGAAGAACCTGAAGCCCAACCAGAAAGGTGAAGGGGATGCTGGGAACAGCCCAGCTGTACCCAGGCATCATGAGCCTCAGAGCAGAGCCTCTTTTGTGATCTCATACAACATTCCATACAAAACAATTCAATTTAGATGTGTTTCTCTTCTTCTGGAGAGAGACATGGTATTTTCAGCTCACAGGCTTTTCTTATTAAGGATGTAGAAAACTTCATGAAGTATATACAAGTCTGAAAAGATGAGTTTTGCTTCTGTGGTTGGTTAAGAGATGGTGAGGATAGAAAGATCTAGGGAACTAGGTAGAAAAGAGGGAGAGGAACCAAAGAGAGATAAGCTGTGGGTGGGGGAATAGAGCTGGAAAAATGAGAAAGAAAATACAGAGGAAGAAAGAGCAGGGAGAAGGACGGGGGGTGGGGGGTGGGGTGGTAGACAGAAAGGCTCAGAGAGTTTCTAAGGGACTGTTGAGCAGGGCTTAGGTTCTGCACTTGACCTGAATGAGAGACTTACAAATGTGACCACTTGTGTTCTACAACTCTTCTGAAAGCCTCATTAACTCTCTGAACACTAGTCACAATTCTGCAATGGTTGAGAACTTATATATTGAACCTCAACTTATATTTGAGCCTCTACTTTTTTTTTTGCTGGTAAATTAAAAAAATATTTCTTTTTATTGGAGTATAATTGCTTTGAGCTTCCCTTATGACTCAGTGGTAAAGAATCCACCTGCAATGCAGGAGACAGGGGTTTGATCCCCAGATGGGGAAGATCCCCTGGAGAAGGAAATGGCAACCCACTCCAGTATTCTTGCCTGGAAAATGCCATTGACAGAGGAGCTTGGTGGGCTACAGTCCATGGGGGTCATAAAGAGTCAGACACAACTGAGCGACTAAATGACCACCAACAATTGTTGTTGTTGTTCAGTCACTAAGTCATGTAGACCTCTTTGTGACTCCATGGACTGCAGCACACCAGGCTCTCGTGTCCTTCACTATCTCCCAGAGTTTGCTCAAATTCATGTCCGTTGAGTCAGTGGATGGTATCTAACCGCCTCATCCTTAGCCACCCCCGTCTCCTTTTGCCTTCAGTCTTTCCCAGCATCAGGGTCTTTTCCAGCAAGTCTTTGCATCAGGTGGTCGAAGTATTGGAGCTTCAGCTTCAGCATAGTTGCTTTATAACATATTAGTTTCTGCTGTACAGCAAAGTGAATCAGCTATACATATACATATAACCCCTCGGTTTTGGATTTCCTTCCCATTTAGGTCACCACAGAGCATTGAGTAGAGCTCCCTGAGCTCCATAATAGGTTTTCTCATTCAGTTCAGTTCAATTCAGTTGCTCAGTCATATCCGACTCTTTGTGACTCCATGAATCGCAGCACGCCAGGCCTCCCTGTCCATCACCAACTCCCGGAGGTCACTCAGACTCACATCCATCGAGTCAGTGATGCCATCCAGCCATCTCATCCTCTGTCGTCCCCTTCTCCTCCTGTCCCCAGTCCCTCCCAGCATCAGTCTTTTCCAATGAGTCAACTCTTCGCATGAGGTGGCCGAAGTACTGGAGTTTCAGTTTTAGCGTCATTCCCTCCAAAGAAATCCCAGGGCTGATCTCCTTCAGAATGGACTGGTTGGATCTCCTTGCAGTCCAAGGGACTCTCAAGAGTCTTCTCCAACACCACAGTTCAAAAGCATCAATTCTTCAGCGCTCAGCTTTCTTCACAGTCCAACTCTCACATCCATACATGACCACAGGAAAAACCATAGCCTTGACTAGATGGACCTTTGTTGGCAAAGTAATGTCTCTGCTTTTGAGTATGCTATATAGGTTGGTCATAACTTTCCTTCCAAGGAGTAAGCGTCTTTTAATTTCATGGCTGTAGTCACCATCTGCAGTGATTTTGATGCCCAAAAAAATAAAGTCTGACACTGTTTCCACTGTTTCCCCATCTATTTCCCATGAAGTGATGGGACCGGATGCCATGATCTTCGTTTTCTGAATGTTGAGCTTTAAGCCAACTTTTTTACTCTCCTCTTTCACTTTCATCAAGAGGCTTTTTAGTTCCTCTTCACTTTCTGCCAGAAGGGTGGTGTCATCTGCATATCTGAGGTTATTGATATTTCTCCCAGCAGTCTTGTTTCCAGCTTGTGTTTCTTCCAGTCCAGCGTTTCTCATGATGTACTCTGCATAGAAGTTAAATAAGCAGGGTGACAATATACAGCCTTGACGTACTCCTTTTCCTATTTGGAACCAGTCTGTTGTTGCATGTCCAGTTCTAACTGTTGCTTCCTGACCTGCATACAGATTTCTCAAGAGGCAGGTCAGGTGGTCTAGTATTCCCATCTCTTTCAGAATTTTCCACAGTTTCTTGTGATCCACACGGCCAAAGGCTTTGGCATAGTCAATAAAGCAGAATAAATGTTTTATTCTGCAGAATAAAGCAGAATAGATGTTTTTCTGGAACTCTCTTGCTTTTTCGATGATCCAGTGGATGTTGACAACTTGATCTCTGGTTCCTCTGCCTTTTCTAAAACTTACACATAGTGTCAATAGTGTATCTATGTCCGTCCCAATCTCCCAATTCATCCACTTCCATTTCCCCTTTGATATCCATACTTTTGTTCACTATCTGTGTCTCTGTTTTTCCTTTGCAAATAGGTTCATCTGTACCATTTTTCTAGATTCCACATATATATGTTAAAATGTGATAATCATTTTTCTCTTTCTGATGTACTTCACTCTACTCTTTATCATGTCATAAGCAGAACATTCTGTCCAGGGAGAATTAAAAAATTTAATCACATTAACAATAATCAGAACAAAGCATCTTTAAGTCTTAAGAAATCAGATCAACAGACTGTATTCACTCATGCTAAGTTTCTCTACCCCTGCTTTGAAGAAAGGGCATTGAATTTCAGGCTGTCTTTTATTGTGGGGTTTGTAATCAGTGCTGGATTTCTTATAATACAAAGTTCTTGATTAGTAAATAAGATACTTTGAAATTTAAGTCTTATGACCTCTCTTCACTTGACACATACTCTACAAAAAGGAAAATTCACTGTAAGTCATGAGTATGAAATTCTTTAAAAAAAATGGTGACTTACTGGTGACTGTAACAGAGTATTTATGGTTTCAGTAATGATTTTTAGAAGAAAGGAAGTCACACTAAACCCTTGACCGTAAACATGAGATGTTTGTACACCATTGGAGTTTCCTCTCACTCTTTCTGAAAAACCTCTTGTATGATACCATAATTGGTTCAAAGACCATCTCTCTTCTTCACATTAAAGTCATACTTCACAAAGAGTGAATTCATTGTAATGCTTATTTGTTGCCAAATTAAAAGTGGATTAGCTTTCCTGCTTATTATTCATGTGGACTGGTCATATAATCTGTATGAGTACCTGAGATGTCATTGTACCTGAAACTGAGTTATTTGATGGAGAACAGACTTTTCAGATTCACCACTTGAATTATCCATTGGTAATATTTTCATTTATTTTGCCCAATCCTAATATTGTCTCTGGAGGAGGGCATGGAAACCCATTCCAGTATTCTTGCCTGGAAAATCCCCAGATTTTCCAGACAGAGGAAAATGGACAGAGGAGCCTGGCAGGCTACAGTCCATAGAGTTGCAAAGAGTCGGATATGACTAACTAAGCACACACACATGATATTACTCTGCCCTCTCTCACATGCTATTTGATGTGTGGTGTGTAGTCCGTTGTCATCTGAATACAAAAGGTGGACATGAGCATCAGTGGCATCAAAGATATATGCAATGAGGTACCCATTATGTGTGTAGGTACAGTGTTCCGTAGAGAAAATATGAGACCAAGAATTCCTGGCCTTATAGGCTTAAAATCCACTAGAGGAGACTGAACATATGCATAAAAAAATTAAATACTAGCATTTATTTAATAGACACTGGTATAGCTTTTGATCATAGCTTTCATGGCACCCCACTCCAGTACTCTTGCCTGGAAAATCCCATGGATGGAGGAGCCTGGAAGGCTGCAGTCCATGGGGTGGCTGAGAGTCGGACACGACTGAGCGACTTCATTTCACTTTTCACTTTTCATGTAGTTGATTGGAAGGTAATCTTAAGGGAGAAATGTGAGGGCTTCCCAAGTAGTGCTAGTGGTAAAGAACCCACCTGCCATTGCAGGAGACACAGGAGATGCAGATTTGATCCCTGGGTTGAAAAGATCCCCTGGAGGAGGAATTGGAAACCCACTCCAGTCTTCTTGCCTGGAAAATTCCATGGAGTTTGTATTAAGTTATTTGTAATTTGTATAATAATAATAATAATAAGTTTAAAAACAGGAAAAATGTGAGTTTTCTTATTCTATTCAGATATATTTCCCTGTAGTGGGCACTTCACATAAAGTATCTCATTTAATTGTCTAAACACTGCCTATAAAGTAGATATTATTATCCTCATTTTTTACATTAAGAAATTAAGGCTTAGAGGCTTTGATACTTACCCAAATTATTGTAATTCTCCTTTATTGTAAAAATAGGCATTTTTGTCATCTTCAATGAGAATGTATATGTATATGCTTTAAATATTTCTGTATCTATGTAGTTGAAAAAACTCCCATGTCAAGTATATTTATTGGCCATATTTGAAATACTTCTTACAGTGTCCAGCACTATTTTTTCATAAATTTGACTTATTTTCATTTGCAAGAATACTTGGCTTCCAGGTGGAGAAATAAATTTAACTTATAGAAGTGGAGAGACCAAAGACATGGTAAAATTGGTGTGTATCTTAAAGGAGAATTCTAATTATAAGGACCTCTTAAATCTAAAAGCTTTTTCCCTTTGGTATAAGCTATTGACTGTGTGAAACATGGTGTTTTACATTAAAAATGGTGTTTGAGGTGAATTGCTTGAAGTGCCATGGTTTTCTGCAAAAACATTATAGAGTAACATCAAATAAAAAGATGCTTACTGCTGCAGATCAGAAGAATAGATCAATAAGGGGGACTACTAAAACAGTCATGTTTTAAAGAATTAGTCCACGGGAGAAAAGAACTGTGGGTCAAAGAATGTAAACACACACACATTCTGACATAGCCTATGTACACACAAACTTATATACACATAACATGTAGATATAGATGCATTTTAGGCAAGTGATCCAATTAACTCCATTTATGCATTTTTCCAGCCATATACATTAGGCTTACTATGTCTTTTGTCAGCTGCCCTGTGGAGAACAATTAAAAATTGACTATTCAGCATTTATCAAGCCCTCATAATATGTAAGCACTGTGCTCAGTGATAAAGGTGTAACAGAGAAAATAGTCTTTGTCTTTCAGGGCTCCCAGTATCCTTGGGAAAGGTGTTATTGCAGTGGTGTGGTGAAACAGAATAGACATTCACAGAGTTTCAGGACCCTAGAGGAGATGTATCATGGAAGACTTTTTGGAGGAGGTGATATCTGAACTGAGTCTTGAAGAGCAAGCTGAAGTTAGTCAAAAGGAAATGGGAAAGGTGGAGGCCCTTCCAGGACACAGAATGAACAAAGGCCAGGAGCTTGAAACAGAATAGTGTGTATAGTCTGGGGTTGCTGGAGTACAGCGATGAAGGAGGAATGAGAGGTGAGGGTGGCGAGGTAGGTCACATCTGCCAGGCAGGGCTCAGGGGACTTTATACTGCCAGTTACACTGGACGTTTGTAGGGATTAAAGCATAGTTAAATCAGATTTGTTTCTTAGCGGATCATTCTAGAAGCTATACAGAGAATTTTTTTTAATGTGGACAAAACCAGAGCTCAGGATATAGTTTCAGATGCTATTGTAGAAATGTAGGCAAGGGGTCTTCCCTGGTGGCTCAGCGGTAAAGAATCCACCTGCCAATGCAGGAGAGAGGAGTTCAATCCTTGCTCCAGAAAGATTACACATGCCGTGGGACAACTAAGCCCAGGTGCCTCAACTATTAAGCCTGTGCTTGAAAGCCCAGGACCGGCAATTATTGAGCCCACATGCTGCAACTACTGAAGCCCACCTACCATAGAGCCTGTGCACTGCAACAGGAGAAGCCACTGCAGTGAGAAGCTCCTGCACCGCAACTAGAACAAAGCCCACACAGAAACGAAGTCCCAGCACGGCTAAAATAAATATATAATAATAAAAATATTTTTTTAAACAAAGAAATGTAGGCAAGAGATGCTGAGAGTTTGAACAGCATGGTTCAGGAGTAACAGGGACTGGGTAATACAGGCAGAGGGCTTAAGCAATGTTCAGGAGGTTCAGTTGGTTAAGACCTGGTGCTTATTTGCATGTGGACAGATGGATGGGAATTTCTTAAGAGTTTAAGCTTGGGTAGCTAGCTCAGTGTGGGTGCAGAGGACCACACATCTGAGAAGGAACATGAACTGATGGGGAAGGTTGGAGGTGTGCTGGGTTTAGCTTGATGTGTCTACATTTCATTTGGGAAGAGTTGATCAGCACAGGGATAGTTCAAAGCTTGAGAAAGAGGTATCCAGTGACAAATTTGGGAGCTGTCTGCCTATAGGTGTATAAAAAATTGAATACAGCTTCTTCTGCATAGTACATTGTGTGGTCTTTTCTTCCTTATGCCTTTTAAGTTTTAGCAAAGGTGTACATCTCCATCAATACACAGTAATTATTGTTATACCTCCGGGTTGTGCACGAACAGCAGAGTGATCTCATAGAAGAGGAAATGCTTTAGGAAAAATGCAAGTAACCAGAGGCTTTATGGTTGCTTTCTTCCAGGTGCATCCGTGGAAATGCCTGCCGCAGAGGGATCTAGCTTGAGTTGACCTTCCATCCTTTGGATGTTCAGCGCATCCTTTTGAGGACCCTTTGTGCAGTCCAAAATGGCAGAGAAGGTTCCCCCTGGCTTAAACAGGAAGACGTCAAGGTCGACACTTTCTCTTCCACCGGAACCAGTGGACATCATTAGGAGCAAATCGTGCTCCCGGAGGGTGAAGATCAACGTGGGGGGCCTCAACCACGAGGTCCTGTGGAGAACGTTGGACCGGTTGCCCAGGACCCGTCTGGGGAAGCTCCGGGACTGCAACACGCACGAGAGCCTCCTGGAGGTGTGCGATGACTACAACCTGAACGAGAACGAATATTTCTTCGATCGGCACCCAGGAGCCTTCACTTCCATTTTAAATTTCTACCGGACAGGGAAACTCCACATGATGGAAGAAATGTGTGCTCTCTCTTTCGGCCAAGAGCTTGATTACTGGGGGATCGATGAGATCTACTTAGAGTCGTGCTGCCAAGCCAGGTATCATCAAAAGAAGGAGCAGATGAATGAAGAACTGCGGCGGGAGGCAGAGACCATGCGGGAACGCGAGGGTGAAGAGTTTGATAACACCTGCTGCCCTGAGAAGAGGAAGAAACTCTGGGACCTGCTGGAGAAGCCCAACTCATCCGTGGCTGCCAAGGTATGAAAAGCAAGAGTGTGACTTTCTTACGAGTGGTTCAAAAAGGCGGCCCCTATATTCTAGAAAGTATGCTTTTCATGGTTTAAGATGTTTGGGTAAGACGAAGCATAGGGTGGTTATGCAGGGAGACGTCCTTTCCAAGATCTTATGGAGTGAAATTGAGTTATTCTTATTGATAAGGCATACAATGGCATTACCCTTTCCTAAGTGTTTTTTGTTACTTGGGAACAGCCTAGGTGCTTGAATATTGAAGACTGCTGACCACCCAGACCCCGTCTGGGATTGGTGACTTGAAGGCTGAGGGGAAAACATGAACTCAGAACCATCCGGTGTGGAGTCTTGCAGATAGGCCTGGGCACCATCCTGAATGATGTTCAGTGCTGTCATTGAAAGTGGAGGAGGTGCCTCCTGGCCTGGTCCTCTGGAGGAGCAGGGGAGACTGGAGAGCATGGTCCAGTGTAGACCAGCAGGGCTGGGGGCCCCCACATGAGGAAGGATCCGCCTTATGAGGCAGTGTAAGGGGTGAATCAGTGTCAGCATGCATCGACCGACCTCCTCTTGTGAGGTCTGCTCTAAGTGTTGTGTCTGTTGGTGTATAATTGTGTTCACAATTGAGGTGTTCCCATATCTCAGATCATAAAGTATTGGCTGAAAAGGAAGGTCAATTCATATTTTTCCATTGGTCTTGGATACATCTCAATCTAAGAGTAAAAATTTTGGCCACTAATTTCAGTATTTAATTGAATTGCCTGACAGTGTTTATCTAACTCTATTTGGACCTTTGAGGGTTAGCAGAAACTGATTTTCATTGCATATATTTAGTTCCTTATTTCAGTATGAATTTTAAGTAAAAAGCCCAAAGAGTCATCTTTAGCTGCAGAAGCATAGGATTGACATTTTGTGCCAATTAGATGAAAATGGAATATGGAGTAGAGAAGAGAAAACAGTGAATAATCCTATAAATTCTTTGGATTACTTACTGCCTTTTTTTACAGTTGTCTTTTCTTATAAACAGTACAAATTATGGAAATGAAATTGATTCTGTGTGCCTTTGACTGAAAATTACAATTCTCCATAATAGTCTACAGCATGTAAATAACATAAATTATCAACTGGATGCAGACTATCATAAAACTGCTCCTTGCACTGATTGATATTTCTAGTTTTGCATCTTTTGACTTATAAAGGCATTTTACTTTCCGGCCAGGATGTGGAACTAAATGGAATGAAATGTTATTTCTGCTGTTCATGATGAGGAAATGCACATTTTGTGGCAAATAAAAGATTTCAAGTAGGTCTTTTGTAGTTATGAATAATTTGTTTCCTTTTGTTTTATCTGTAAGAGAGAGATGGACTTTGGTTGAGAAAGGTTACTACTCTTTCCAATGTCAAACCTTTAAGTTACACATTTGAGTTACTACTAAAAAAATGGAGTGAATTTTGAAGCTGAATAAGATAAATTCTGGGTTTAGGGGAGTATTTTGGGTGTCAAATGAACTCTTTCAAGATTTTAGGCAATTGAATAAATCATTGTACCACCAGATCGTCCAGAGGGAGTTAGCCAAATATAAGCAGCTAAATCAAAGAAAAATTGAAAGGCCAATTTGATTTATTTGCTGATAACATTATTAACATACATCTAAAATTAAGTATTATTATAGAAAAAAATTTCAAGTATGTACATATTTTTTCTGAAGAATTCTTGATAAGGATGCAATAATGTCAGTAATTTCATTCCTGAGATGACAGTGTTTGTTTAGTCTCTAAATTTTAGACACAGAGCCATGTCTTGATCTCTAAGAAGGTGTTGTTGATAATGGCCTCTTGTATATAGTTGTATATAATATAACACATACACACACCCCTCTCCATCAGAGTATTTAAACCTGCTTCAGATTATGTTTGTACAGATATCTACCTGAAAACTATACCCAGCAGCCAAGGACTTCAGTTTTGGAAGATTTTGTGAAGATGTAAATAATAAATCTGGTTCCAAATTATTAATCAAGTTAAGCAAATCTCTGCTAGCCTAAGTAGATTCTCTACTGAATTTTCATAAAGGATTTGTGTTTGTTTGTTTAAATGTGTACATTTCCCTCTCTGTTTGAATGGGGAAATAGTATACAAATTCTTTACATTTGATTGCATGGTAGTTAAGTGAAAGTATTGTTCATTTGTCTGAGGTTTGGAGCCTTTTAGAAACAGCTCTGAATGATGCCTTATACAAAACACTAACTACCTTTCCTGTACTCTTTTCTACTCTTTTCCTGTACTCTTTTCTTTTCTACTCTTGTTATTTTTCTAGAATAATTATTGGTGAGGGGAGTGCTAATGTGATGTGTTGTGAATATGGGTGAATAGTATTTTTACAACTTGGGGAAAATTCATTTTGTCAATGCTTCAGTAGGATTGTATTCTAGCTCTCACTATGTTATAGGTACATCAGGATCCTGCTTGTGCTATGAAATTCTTATGCAGGAATGCTTGGAATCTGTGTTTTTTTTTCTAACTTGGTTGAGAGGTAAGATAACTCTGGGGGAGAGTATCTGTTTACCTTGTTTTTTCAGTTATTGATTGTGTGTGTGTGTGTGTATAAAGTCACTTCAGTCATGTCCAACTCTTTGTGACGCTATGGACTATAGCCCACCAAGCTCCTGTGTCCATAGGATTCTCCAGGCAAGAATACTGGAGTGGGTTTCCATCAGTTATGGCAATGGCACCCCACTCCAGTACTCTTGCCTGGAAAATCCCATGGACGGAGGAGCCTGGTAGGCTGCAGTCCATAGGGTTGCTAAGAGTCGGACATGACTGAGTGACTTCACTTTCACTTTTCACTTTCATGCATTGGAGAAGGAAATGGCAACCCACTCCAGTGTTCTTGCCTGGAGAATCCCAGGGACGGGGAGGCCTGGGGGCTGCCATCCATGGGGTCACGCAGAGTCGGACACGACTGAAGTGACTTAGCATAGCATAGCATATTCAGTTGAATGTTTATAGACGGTTCTCTGTGTACTACATACATTAGAGTAGACATGTAGAATCACTCCCTTCTCTCCAGAATTTAATAAATATTCTCTTAGCTTAAACAGGGATTTCATATCCTAGAAAATATTTGTTTATGTCTCTTTTTTGGTTTTCTGTATTTTATAATATTTCTGTAGTAAAATATAAATGTTATGAAATTATACAATCCCTAGTATAGCAGGAAAAATTTGACATTTTCTATCAAATATTCCATAGTAAGTTAAAATATCTACTCATTGACATGGAATAAATACTCAGTAATTATTATGCAATAATTGTTCAGTCTGTCCTAGGTGTATCCTCTGTGATATGTAAAATTATTGCAAGGCCCACTGATCTGTCACACCATCTCTGGGTATGACCCTGACAGTAACAATTCAGCTCTTATAGAACATGATCCTTGGTGTCATTTCTATTCATTGAACTTTCTAGTATATTAATAAGTGAAAAAAAGACAAATAGAGTTTAAAAGCGTGATATATTTTAAATGTCTATATTTAACAAGTTAACATTTTTACACAGTTATAGAATGCCATGAAATACAATTGTACCTTCCCAAAATAGACACTTTGTGAAAAATAAAGTGTTTTGGGGGGCATGGTGTCATCTGGTAATGGGACCTGAGTTTATATCTGTGTGATGGGCTTTGTTTTTCAATCCTCTGTGTCTGGTGACTGTAAATTTTCCCTCCCATAGAGATAATGTATAAAGTTTACATTTGAGACTATTTGTGAACGTGGGGTCCAGTCAAATGGGCCTGGGGGAGTGGTTGGGACCAGTCTCTGGGTTACCACGACATGGAATTGCAGGCTCTGGGACACCTGTCATAGGAACATGCAAGGGGAAGAGATGGGCTTAACTGGCTGCCAGTTTCCTGGGCAGTGATTTGGAATTAGATGTGATCCTGTACCTCTTCCAGCCCAGGGCAATTTAGTCAGCTTCTGAATTGGAAACATTTTCTTTTTCTCTTTGGCCTTTTCCCAAAGGAACTGCAGTAGTGATTCCCTTTTAAATACTGCTTACAGCGACTGAGGTCTGAGAGGTGTTTGAAAGCATTTATTTAGGGGAAATGGTTCTATGGCTGGCAGGCTTATCAGCCTTTGGGATGAAACGACCAGGAAGACGCACAGACCATCTGAGAGTTGGAGGAGACTAGACTTTCCACTTTCATACATTGGAGAAGGAAATGGCAACCCACTCCAGTATTCTTGCCTAGGGAATCCCAGGGATGGGGGAGCCTGGTGGGCTGCCGTCTATGGGGTCGCACAGAGTCAGACATGACTGAAGCGACTTAGCAGCAGCAGCAGACTCAGTACAGTACAGTGCCCTCACTAAGGTATGTGAGGAAGGTCAAGGGCAAAGGAAGTTGGTGGGTCTTCAGACAAACCCAGTTAGGAATGGCTGAGCCCAAGAGGCAAACCTCAACCCAGCAAGTAAGTGGACGTGGTGTGCAGACTGTGCTCTATAGCCTTTTCGTGTGAAATTCTGCTTTCCGTTTGACGGATTGTTACTGAGCATGGTGGGGAGATCAAGGATAACTTTGGGGGCCAAGACGTCTGGTACAGGTCTGTTATTCCAGAGAAGTTGAGAAGTCTTTAGAAGCCACAGGCATGGAGAAGATGTGAGGCAGCTTCCTAGAATGAACCTCCCTGAGTTATGGGCGAGGGTTACCATGGTACATTTCCTGCTTGTCTCCTGAATGTTATGAGGAACCTTACCCTGGGTGGGTTATGGTAGTGGAAGACACTTTTTCTTTCTTAAGTCTTGCTTATTTGAGTTAGCTGTCTGTGAAAGTGAAAGGGTTTGTGGCTCAGTCATGTCTCACTCTTTGCGACCCCATGGATGGTAGCCCACCAGGCTCCTCTGTCCATGGGATTCTCCAGGCAAGAATGCTGGAATGGGTTCCCATTCCCTTATCTTCCATACCCAGGGATTGAGCCCCGGTCTTCTGCATTGCAGGTGGACTCTTTGCCATCTGAGACACCAGAGAACCACTAGGTGTCTTTGGTTGTAAGTAAAAGAATTGTGCTGCCAATAGCAGTAGAACAGCATGGTGTCCGTAGCTCCTGAACGTGAAATATCCCAGTTTCAACTCCCAGAGCAGGGACAAGTTCAATCCTCAGTTTGTCCCAAGTCTAAAATCTCAGGGGGAGTGTTCTTAGGCCAAGTACCTACTCTAAGCCAACCAGCTGTGGTTAGGGCAGCCAACAGGTCGATCCCAGGGGTCGGGTCAGGAAACCAGACTGTAAGCAGTCTTAATATGGACAAAATAAGGACATTGTCACTTCTGCCACTTCTGTTCATCTGAGCCAGCACAGAGAGAGCCACCCAACAGTCCTGTTGGACGGGATCCTGGGTCACTGGGGGCCACTGTTTATCATCTGCTTCTGTCTCTTCAGTTTCCCCATTTCCCCTAAGTTGCCACTTTTTTTAAGGGGTGCCTTTTCCCCATTCTCTTCTCCTCCTCCCTTTCCCCAACCGCCCCCTCCCCGTCTCTCTTTCATCCTCAGGAAAATGGAAAGGATGATTGAGTAAAGAATTATTAACTTTTTCAGTAATGACCCCTAAGGAAAACATTAAGCTAAATTTAAATTCTCTCTAAAGAAAGACACTGCATATGAAGGAATATGATTTTGTCAGGTAGGTTCGACACTGAAGGGCTACAAACTATTGAAATAGCTAAGAATTTTTTCAGCCCTCCCCACAAGAACCAATTTTCTCCTCTTGGCAATGACACTGAGAATGCATTGAATGGAGGAAGGCAGTGACTGTGTTTCCTGCTTCTGGCTCATTAGCTCCAAGGTATTCATATGGCCACCATCACTGGTAGGACGCAGCAGAGTCCTTAGAGCAAGCATGGGAAGGGTCCGGAGACTTCGGTTATCATTGGATCAAGAGGGAAATTGGCCAGGATAGATGTCTGCAATCTGTCCCTAGCCCTCCAGCTATCTGAGGAGCCAGAGACCAAAGTTATGAGCTTCCCAGGAAATGGTGCCTGTTCGTCACCCTTCGATGATAACTGCTCTCTCTATTCTGATGGAATTAGAGTGTAGACCTTTCAAGTCACAGAAATAGTAAAAAGAAAATAAATCTAAATAAAACAAAACTCCTGTGCATTCATCAGGAGGAAAAGAATACTTAACATTCTGATTCTATTTATAGTATATGGATCAGTTAGTCTCATGCTTTGAATGAAAAAAGAAAGGTATGAAAACAGAGCCATAAATTATTTCCTTTTAGTCCAAGAAGAGAACTTTCACATGTTATGCATGTGTATATATACATATATATATACACACACACACATGCATAATTCTCTGCTATACACACACACACATACACACACATATATATACACATATATATACACATATATATGTCTCTCTATATATATAGTCAGGTGAACAACACTGCTCATATAAAACCCTCAGTTTAGCTTTCTGATAACTTTCTTAGTGATTAACAGTAACAGTAACCATCAAACCCTAAATGGGCGACCCAAAATAAACAATGCCATGTGAATACACACAGAAATCTCCCTGTGTTGGGCCCCTCTGTGGATTGAGCGTACTCTAGTTCTTGCCTTGAATTGTCACTGGCCTAATTAGTGCACTGGTCATGCTGTTTCTGTGTTGAATGCTTGCTGATTTCACTTCTTGGCCTTTCCTTTCATTCCAGCTGCACAGATTAGGTTTTTGCATTTTTTCTGATAACAGGGCACAAGGGTTTGGAGGTGCTCACAGGAGTTAACAGAACTTGGCCATTCTGTGGATGATTCAATTGAAGATAAGTTTTTCTTTTTTTAAAATATATAATCCATGAAGACTAACAGGCTGAAAGTCTGGAGGAAATTAGGTATAAGAGACTAAAACAGATAACGTAGAAAACAACATTGGGCTTTTAAAGAATATTATTTATTTTTAATTGGAGGATAATTGCTTTACAATATTGTGTTGGTTTCTGCCAGATAGCAACATGAATCAGCCATAGGTGTACATATGTCCCCTCCCTCTTGAAAATCCCTCCCACCTTCCTCTTTTTGATGAAGATGGCTCAGTTACTCCATTGTTTGGTTCCAGATCCATGCATCTCTGCTTTTCTCAAAAAGCTGTCCTGAAAATGCACCACTCTTTGTCCACTTGGCCTCGTTTGATCAGAAAGAGAAAAGTGAAAAAAGAAGAAATTGCTATAAAATTCACATCCCATGTGCTTTTAGCAGCAGCTGCTGCTGCCGCTGCTAAGTCACTTCAGTCGTGTCCAACTCTGTGCAGCCCCATAGATAGCAGCCCACCAGGCTCCCCCGTCCCTGGGATTCTCCAGGCAAGAACACTGGAGTAGGTTGCCATTTCCTTCTCCAGTGCATGAAAGTGAAAAGTGAAAGTGAAGTCTCTCAGTTGTGTCCGACTCTTTGCGACCCCATGGACTGCAGCCTACCAGGCTCCTCCGCCCATGGGATTTTCCAGGCAAGAACACTGGAGTGGGTTGCCATTGCCTTTTCTGGCACTTTTAGCAGAGGGAGCCATAAGTCCTCGTTTTGCTGAGAATATTCCAGTTAAAGTTGTTAGACTGTTGCCCTACTCTAATTAGTAATACCATCTTCTTTCATTCTTAAAAAGTGTCGCAATTTGAACAGTAAGCCATGTGATCACCTTACATGAGAGTATTTTTTAAAAAAGAAATTATCCACAAATCGTGTATGTTTCATTTCCTCTTTACTTCTTGGTTATGTCTTAGGAGGGCAGTCTTAATGTTCATCTCTTGAAAAATCACTAGTTTCCATTAAATACTAAAAGAAGACATTCAGATTCCTTTCAAGCTTGATTTTTAAACCTCAATAAGTAATTATCATTTTCAAAGTAAAACTAAAAACAACTACGGAGTTCTTTCTACATTATCTGATGTTATCTCAGAACATTAGTAGTATTTAAATATTCTGGTTTTAAAAATCCACGTACACTGCTTTGGTTATTAACAGATTTGTTTTCTTTATTTCAAGTGAGAGATTTTATAAAGTGACAAATGTACTACTTTAGGTAAGCATAAGTATTATGAAGGAATGGTCACAATATTTAACACTCTCCACTTTGGAAGGCTCTAGAATGGTTTGAATAATGTTTTAGATTAAGTATTCTTATCTGAGCTTTATCTCCTGTTTAAAAAAAATAAGCTAAACAAACACTTTCCAAATACTAAGAGTTTATAAGAAAGTTCCTATGATGTATATGTCTTGACGTCAGATAGCTTGCCCGTCCTATTAGTTTTTAAGCATTTTTGTTGTCTAGTGGAACTTTGCCCTGAAAATTTCATCGAATTAATTGTATGATAGTGCCGTCTTGTAACTGCTTTTATTCCACAGGAGATGGTTAGTCTCTGCCTCATCCATGTTTATTTATATTGTTACTATTTAACTTTTCCCCTGGTGTGTTAGGATATTCAGGTCACCCTGGTAACTATCACTTATTGCGGTGATATGGTACAGATATGTGCTTCCCTGGTGACTCAGAAGTAAAGAATCTGCCTGTCTCTGCCTGCCAGTACATGAGACGTGGGTTCAGTCCCTGGGTCTGGAAGATCCCCTGGAGAAGGAAATGGCAATCCACTTCAGTATTCCTGCCTGGAAAATTCCATAGACAGAGGAGCCTGGCAGGCTACAGTCCACAGGGTCACAAAGAGTCGGACATGACTGAACGACTGAACAAGAATATGGTTCAGATATAGCAGTTGCATTGGAGCTGAACATGCTGCTGCTGCTGCTGAGTCACTTCAGTCGTGTCTGACTCTGTGTGACCCCATAGACTGCAGCCCACCAGGCTCCCCCATCCCTGGGATTCTCCAGGCAAGAACACTGGAGTGGGTTGCCATTTCCTTCTCCAATGCATGAAAGTGAAAAGTGAACAGGAAGTCACTCAGTCGTGTCCGACTCTTCGCGACCCCATGGACTGCAGCCTACCAGGCTCCTCTGTCCATGGGATTTTCCAGGCAAGAGTACTGGGGTAGGGTGCCATTGCCTTCTCCAGGAGCTGAACATGGGAAGATGCTATTTTGAATTTCACTGATCTTTCCCTTTTTTCTAGCCACTGACATATTTGACAAAAACATTTGTCATATAGAATGAAATGAAATACTCTCTTTCCAAAGAACATGTTAATATTTGTTTATTATGGAATGTCAAAGTAGCCAATTTGAATATTAATATTGCATATGAAATATTGAACTTTTATTAATATTAAATATTGCATAAATTGAATCATCAAAAATAAAAAGTTTGAGGCACTTTCTTTATTTTAACTGATCAAACCTTCCACCTTGTTCCACAAAAGAGACAGTTCATGAGAAATACATACACTTGGAGTTCAAATAAAATAACAAAAAATAATTAAAAGCAAAAAATAGCACTAGAAAAAACATATTTTAAATTGTCCCAGTAACAATAGAGAATGCTTCATATTTTACAAGATGCTTTGCATAATTTTAACTTTAAAATGACAGTCTAACAATTTAATAATAGAGTTGAAATTCATAAACAAAATTTTATGTTCATGATTAGAAAAATTTACCCATCTGTCTTTAGAGAAACTTGCTTACTGACTTAAAGTAAGAACCATTCTTAACACAGAGACCCTGTATACAGATGTGAATTGAACATTGATAAGATTTTTAAAAAATAATTATCAAAGTTGATTCTAGATAAATTACTGAAATAAAAATTCCTTTTGATCAAAATATGATTACATAGGGAAAAATAATCCTTGCTGCTAATGTACATTTTGTGAAATAACCAAAGATTATGATAGATTTTTAAAATTTTGGCATTGATTTAGCATTGATGATTTTATACTGTTTGAGAATAACCCCCAGAGTTCCATGACATTCAATAATCTATAATGTGTGAGGTATAAATCTGAATTCTGTATAATGTAAGGTTTGTCTGTAGCAACTAGTGACTTAGTGAGTTTAGCTGGCCACCAGGCACTGTTACCTTCTCCCCATCTGTTTTTTTCCCCTAGTTGTCATATATACTGTCATTAACTGCTCCTATATTTTATGGGGGGCGGGATCCTATGGTATCATAGAGATTCATACAGGACACATCCTTCATTTAAAATATCCTATTTAAAAATAATAAGAGTGATAGGAGCTTTTAAGGCATCCGTCAGAGTGAAAATTTTTCTTGTCCATCAGTGGCCAGGGTGGTCGTTAAAACCTTTCCTACCTCTGCAGTGGAGCAGAGAAGGATAAAAGAGTTCCCAGGTCATGGCTGCCAGCATTTTCCATGGAGTATGTGACATTGGAGGCAAGCTGTACTTCCTTTATCTGTAACGCTGTAGTTGATGAGAGCTTTATAGTTTACAGTGAGAACTCTGAAGAATTTCAAGAGACAGAGACTTCTCAGCAATTGTTCTGTCAGTCGACACACAAACATAACCAATCTGGAAAAAAAGCTGTTTGACATCGATCAGCAGGGAACAGAGAACTATAGTGATGGGCAATGGGAAAGTGGGGGAGGAGGAAGGTGTTTGTTCTCATCCTTCTAAAACTTTTCCAGGAGGCACTGAAAGTGAACATCAGAGCGCTATCGGACTCTGCACCTATGTATTATTTGCAGCTGTGTATACATCAGTGTTTAAGTTAGCTTGTTAGCTAATGCAGAAAATGAATGGATTTTTTTCCCCTCTAAAGTCATCCCCTTTAATGTCTTTATACAGCTTTAAATGAAACAGTTCTGGATATTACCAGATTTCAAGTAGATAACTCCAACTGATGTTTGTGGTCAAGTTTCTGTGTCTTGGGTGGGCGAACCATGTAGCAGCAGCCTTCACATAGTGTCACCTGAACTAGGTCAGTTCTGGAGTGTGTGTATGAGAGTGTTCCTCATAACTGAGTTGACTGAAAAGTTCATTTGGGTTTTTCAAACGATGTTATGGAAAACATCGATGTTATGGAAAAACTGAAAGGAACTTTTTGGTCAACTCAATGCTACCTCTCCATTAGAATGTGTTATAAAAACCCACCTGCACAAAAATGCAATGAACTTCAACCTGTATTTGGTAACTTAAGATAGGTACAGCTTTGTCATCCAATTAAGACAGCTTGTTCAGAATATAAAGTTTATATTTAAATATAAAGTTAATCTGATTGGGCATGAAGTCCATGGAAGTGTTCTAATGGTCCAAGAATAGCAGGAAGAAGTATTTTCATCAGTGTCCCAGGATTTTGTTTCAGGATGCTAGAGGTCATTGCCACCCTGGATCTCATGCTTTTACTTATGTCTTGTTGAGTCACTCTCGACATAACCACAAGTGTTGAATGCTACTTTAAATAGCTCCTCAAGCCTAAGCCACAGCAGGACAAGGACGGCCAAGTAATCCCAGCGCAGCTCTGAATGGGGTTGCTTGATTGGAGCATCCTTCACTGCAGTCAACCTCAGGATATTTGCATATGAATGAAAGAACCTCCAACCTTCTGATCATTGTTTTATTTAATGTTAATATAAAACGTAGAGTGTGATTTTAGATGTTGGTGTGCAGTTGTCTTTTCTGGTGTCATCTAAATTAAATCCACAGCCATATGTGTCCCTCATATTAGTTTTTTTTAATTCATATTTTAGTTTGCATCTTGGAGTTGCCTCTAAGTTTTTGACAACATTTTGTATAGGACTATCTAACTTGTGGGTTTCTCTGATGGCTCAGTGGTAAAGAACTCGTCTGCCATACGGGAGATAAGAAGTTCTATCCCTGGGTCAGGAAGGTCTCCTGGAGAAGGAAGTGGCTACCCGCTTCAGTGTTCTTGCCTGGGAAATCCCATGGACAGAGGAGCCTGGCAGGCTATAGTCCATGCAGTTGCAAAGAGTCAGTCATGACTTAGCAACTAAACAACAATCTAACTTATACATTGGTGTCCAAACACACTGTTTCAGCCAGAATTTGGTTGAATTGGAAAATAAATCACATCACTGTCTATGAAGTATAGCAGCAGATTTGTACTGTGATAAATTAGATGTATTTCATTAATACAGTGGAAAACTAGCAGAGACCCTGTATAATATCCTTAAGGTAAGCATCAGGTTCTATTTCAGTGCAGTTTTTAGAGGGAGAAAAACACTGGTAAGCAATCTTGTTTTTTAAAAGGTGATAATTTGCTATACTACAGATGCAATGAACTACATATGCAGTGAAAGGAAATATGAAATAGTAGGCTAGAATCTAGGATAACATGAATTTACGCTTATATATTTGCTATGTAGAAAAGCTAGTACATTTTATTATATTTTGTAAATGAGTTCTGCAGGTGTGAAAATTACTGTATTATATAAGTAAAGTAATTGAATTATGAGTAATATTAAAATTCAAAGCAAAGATCTGTTTTAAGCACTGGTATTTATTTTTCAAAGTCTTGCTCATGAGCCATTATAAATATTTTAAATTGCATGGCGTGTTTACAAAGTGCTAATCACCTACACTTTTTTTCCCCCGAAGTTTTGTATGTAGATTATACATAAAGTGGCTTAAAGGAGAGCAAACCATTTGATAGGCTTATTTTATTAATAACATTATATTGGGTATGTTTATCTTTGAAAAAAAATGTTACAACGGAAAAACTTGCTTTGTGTTCTGTATGTGCCTGTGTTTGTTAAGTTATTCGGCGAATGCCAAAGTGCTGATGAACTTTTCTACCCCGTTGCCCTTTGAGGCATACATCTGAAACTGAGTCTGAAGATCAGCTGATAGTCTGTGCTGTTTTATCAGACATTCTGACCTGGCTGTGATTCTGTGGCCTCACAGTGTAATTTTAGTTAAGAAAAGGTTCTCCAAGGTGCCATGTTGCCACCAGTGGGCACTTTGAAAAAATATCCAAATGCCTTTCTCACTGCAGCTCAACCCAAAGGAAGCAATGTCTTTATTGCTTCCTTTCAGCTCTTACTTCCTCTCTGTCTGAGGAGGCTCACATTCTGCTTGTCCTCTTTGCTTACATACCTGCTTCTTAGGTCATTCACTTGGCTCAGCACTTCCATGGGAATACAGAAGAAACCCCATTCCCCTGCCTGCTCCACACACAGCCCTGCAGGTTCCCTACAGAGTCTTCCTCATCAAGGCCTGTTTGGGCAGCACTTTCTTTCTTTAATTGGAGGATAATTGCTTTACAATGTTGTGTTGTTTCCCTTCATTTATCAACGTGAATCAGCCATAGGTACACACATATCCCCTCTCTCTTGAACATCCCTCCCACCTTATCCTACCCGTCTAGGTTGTCACAGAGCACCAAACCGAGTTCCCTGTGCTGCATAGCAACTTCCCATTAACTGTCTGTTTCACACACAGTGATGTGTATATTTCAATGCTACGCTCTCAGTTCGTTCACGCTCCTTCCTCTGCTGTGCCCACACATCCGTTCTCTATGTCTGAGTCTCTATTCCTGCCCTACAAATAAGTTCATCAGTATCATTTTCTAGATTCCATTTATATGTATTAATATACAATATTTGTTTTTCTCTTTCTGACTTACTTCATTCTGTATAATAGGCTCTAGGTTCATCCACTTCATAGAACTGACTCAAATTTGTTCATTTTTATGGTTAAGTAGTATTCCATGGAGAAGGCAATGGCAACCCACTCCAGTACTCTTGCCTGGAGAATCCCATGGATGGAGGAGCCTGGTAGGCTGCAGTCTATGGGGTCGCTAGGAGTTGAACACAACTGCGCGACTTCACTTTCACTTTTCACTTTCATGCATTGGAGGAGGAAATGGTAACCCACTCCAGTGTTCTTGCCTGGAGAATCCCAGGGATGGGGGAGCCTGGTGGGCTGCCATCTCTGGGGCCACACAGAGTCGGACACGACTGAAGCGACTTAGCAGCAGCAGCAGCAGCAGTATTCCATAGTATATATGTACCACAGCTTCCTTATCCACTCATCTGTCAATGGACATCTAGGTTGCTTCCATGTCCTGACTACTTTAAATAGCACTGCAATGGACATTGGAATACATGTGTATTTTTCAATAATGGTTTTCTCTGGGTATGCAACCAGTATTGGGCTTGCTAGGTCATATGGTAGTTTTGTTCCTAGTTTTTAAATAAATCTCCATACTGTTTTCCATAGTGGCTGTATCAATTTACATTCCCACCAACAGTGCAAGAGGATTCCCTTTACTCCACACTCTCTCCAGCATTGTTGTTTATAGATTTTTTGATGATGGCCATTCTGACCACTGTGAGGTGATACCACATTGTAGTTTTGATTTGCATTTCTCTAATAACAGGCAATATTGAGCCTTTTTCATGTGTTTATTCGCCACCTGGATGGGTGACACTTTCTTGAACAGCTATTGATTTCCATTTAATTTTGACTCCAAATGGATTTCACATTTGTCTTTAGCCTGGCTCTAAACCTTTTCATGAGATGACAGCTACCAGATATCAGCAAAATTGAATACAGTGAGGAGTCCAGATGAGAGATGGGAGAGCATCCTGAAAAATTCAGACTTCATTTTTGTCTGGAATTTAAAATTTTTTTAAATATTTAATTTTATTTGTTTGGTTGTGCCAGATCTTAGTTACAGCATGGGAACTCTTAGTTGCAGCATGTGGTATCTAGTTCCCTGACCAGGAATTGAACCTGGGCCCCCTGTACTGGGAATTCAGAGACTTAGCCACTGGTCCACTAGGGAAGTCTCTTGTCTTTAATTTATAAACAGGCATTTATGTTTCTTCATCTTAAGCATCGGAACCTGAGAGTAAATAGGTATTTTTTCTTTTCAACTCTTTAAAAGCAATGTCGAAATATTAATAGTACTTTTCCTCTTTGTTTGAGAGAAACTGATTCTTCACCCACTCTGTTCCCTCTCTTAATCCATGAGCTCTGCCCATGAAATGAAGCCTCTGTTTTAAACAGAAATTTAACTCTGGGGAAAGAGACTGTGGTTAATTGATACCTGATACAGTCACAGATAGGTTTTCCAGGTGGTGCCGGTGATAAAAGAACTCACTTGCCAGTGCAGGAGACATAAGAGATGCAGGTTCGATCCCTGGGTTGGGAAGATCCTCTGAAGGAGGGCACGGCAACCCACGCCAGTATTCTTGCCTGGAGAATCCCATGGACAGATGGTCCACGAGATCACAAAAAGTCAGACATGACTGAAGCAACTGAGCACATGCGCACAGTCACAGATGCTTTTTCAAGGCTCTACCAGCTTTTGTTTTCAAAGTCTTCTGTGAGATCTAGCTATCACTTCCTAATATCATCAGAGTTCTTGCTACACTTTTACTCTGTCTCTTACCCTGAGCCAGTTTTTTTTTTTTTTTTTCTAACAATAACGCCTCCTTCACAACCTGGTAAAAAACAAACCTTGTTCCCTGAAGTCCAGAGTCATGATGTGAAGGCCACGTTTTCTTGTCCCTTCAGTAATTAGGATGACCTTCCTGAAAGGGCAGGAGGGAAAGAATTTATACTGGGTGTCTGCTGTGTGCCATACACAGAACTGGGAGATGTTTCACATTGACCTTACAACAGAGGTCGGCAAATGTTTTCTGTCAAGGGCCAGGTAGTAAATGTTTTCAGCTTAGGAGGCCATACAGTCTCTGTCACTACTACTTAGATCTTCCTAGTGTGAAAGGAGCCAGACACCACGTAAAGAAATGGACCTATATGGGTTCCAATAAACCTTGACAGCAGCCTGAATCTGGCTCGTGGGCCATAATTTGCCTACTGCTACTTTATATCAACGTCATGAAAAAAACAATCCCGTTATACAGTTAAGAGGGCTGCAAAAAAGAAATATCAAATTCGTGCATATTGCCCCTCACTAAGTGGTGCATTGGGATTTGTATCCGTTCTGTGGGAAGCCTGACCTTCCCATGGCACTTCCTGTCCAGCTGTGTTTATCAGTGCTTTCTCATCATCGTCCAGTGTTCCTGTCCCAGCCAAAGAGTCATCAAAGGCTTTGGTTTGTGGCTAAAAATCATCTTCTACTCTACCCCTTGGGTGTCACTGGGGACAACTACCTGTCATTCAGTTCCAGCTTTAATATTCCTCATCTTGAACTAACTTAGCACAGGAAGGAAATTATCTTTGAAATCTTCTTCTCTGATGACAACCATTTTCCCACCTCTTGAACTCTGATCGGAACCATGGAGCATTCCTTTTTCCACTAAATGTATACTTTGCCCCTACTGCAAGCTCTTTTGTCTTTACTTATCCTATTCCTTTTCTTTTTTAAATTTCATTTAATTTTTTATTTTTATTTATCCTTTTTTTTTTTACTCCATTGAGATAGCTGGATCCACTGGCCTGGCCAAGGCCTTGATTGTCTCATACTTGGATGGTGGCCGTGTCACTGACTGGACTTTCTCACTTCATTTCCCCCACTACTTCTCACCTATTCTCCATGTAACCAATAGAATTACCTTTAAAATATGTGCCACTGATTGGGTCACTTCTGAACTCTGAATCTCAGTGATTTCCCATTGCCTGCAGCCTAGTTCCAGAGAAGGCAATGGCACCCCACTCCAGTACTCTTGCCTGGAAAATCCCATGGATGGAGGAGCCTGGTGGGCTACAGTCCATGGGGTCGCTAAGAGTCGGACATGACTGAGCAACTTCACTTTCACTTCTCACTTTCATGCATTGGAGAAGGAAATGGCAACCCACTCCAGTGTTCTTGCCTGGAGAATCCCAGGGACGGGGGAGCCTGGTGGGCTGCTGTCTATGGGGTCGCACAGAGTCGGACACGACTGAAGCGACTTAGCAGCAGCAGCAGCCTAGTTCAAACTCCCTAGCTTTGCGTTTAAGCTTCATCCTATCCAACCTTTATATACAGCCACATGCCTTACCACTCCTCATACACTGGAGTCCAGTTATTCCAGACCATCAACCCTCCCTGAAGCCAGGGCACTGGCCTAGACAGGTGTCTACTGCACTCAACAAGCAGTCCATCCATCCAAAAGGAAAACCTTTGTTACTGATTTGCACTGGGTACACTGGCGAGAGCCACACCTGCACACACCTGGCATGCTCCTGTGGCCACCACTGCTTGCCTGACCTGGAATGCCCTCTGCCCTTTCTCTTTCCTTCCTTGTTTCTCTGCTCAGATGGCCTTCTCCTATGACGTCCACCTGATTCTCCCTCCTGTTTTCTCCTCACTCTTTCTTTATACTGGTAATCTAGAGATTCTATCTGAGCCTTGTCACACCCTCAGCTAGGTTGTCACACTTGAGGGATCAAACTCCAAGTTTTGTCTTCAGCTCTTGACACTTAACACAGTGGCCACTCAGTACCTGCCAGCAAATGACAATGGAGGGCAGACATGGTGACAAGACCAATGTTTCATTGTGTTTCTGTTTCTCTATGAAGATTAACCAATATAGATAGAGATGGATTATCTCAGCCCAAGTGATGAGACCTGAATAATGCTCAGTTTGTTTTAGGCAGTTCAAGGAGGCTGAGTATCTCACCCATTTTAGATGGCTTTATGTTTTTGAGAGCCACAGATGTGGGTTTCCCATTTTTACTTTGCATAAATTCTCCATCTAGAGTAGCATGCAGGCTGTTCTGTATGCCACCAAGTTTATGCAAAGAAAGGCATCAGGTGTTGCTGAAAGGCTTTTGCTGAGATCGTTCATTTCATCTGAATGGCAGGTTCTGGGAACTCGTATCATAGGTAAAAGGTAGCCTGTGTGTGAACCAGGGGAGGAGGGCTTGATCTGTATCCCAGGGGATGGGTGGTCCTTTTGTGCCGTCTAAAAGACGGATAGATTCTTTCCTTACATTCAATCATCCACCCTTTGGAGGACCTTGGGCCCAAGCCGTGTTATCCCATTACTCAAGAAAGTCACGAATGTGGATAATTTCAAGATTTGAGTTAAGGCAGATCCCCTGGAAAAGGACACGGCAACCCACTCCAGTATTCTTGCTTGGAGAATCCCTTGGATGATGGAGCCTGGAGGGCTATAGTCTATGGAATCACAAGGAGTTGGACACAACTGAAGCGACTTAGCACACCACAGCACACATCTCCAATATGATGTCCTTTTGAAGGAATATTAAGAGAGTCTGAAAGAATAAATTCTTAATGGCATAATGTGAACAGGGAGATCGAGAATCTTTGCTTTTACTACAAAAGCTAAGAGAATCATAGTGATATCACCTTAAGGAAGAACTTCCTTTTATTTGTAACCCAAAAAGTTATTTCCTGGAAATTTCTAGCTTGGGTTTTTTTTTTTTTTTTTTAATATAAATTGTGTTCTTTTTTTTGTCTCAAAATTGTTTGCTATCAACATGCCCCTTGGTCATCAGGTATGTTCAAATATTATTCTGATATTTCACTGTACTGATGGAATTTCATAATTTGATTTTTTAAGATTCCTATTACTTTTTATGAATTAATTTTGATGTGTTTCAATTTAATAATTCATAAAATAATTGTTTGAGGAGTTACTTTGTATATAAGAAAACTTTAAGCCTTATATATGTCTTCCAGGAATTTTAATGAGATAACTGCTAAGAGTAAATTTATTTTCATTTGTTATATCCTTTGACTTTATCACATTTCAGTTTTTGAGTTTTTTAAAAAACTCTTTATCTTGTATTGGGGTACTGCCAATTAACAAACAATGTTGTGATAGTTTCAGGTGAACCAAAAAAGGATTCAGCCATAACTATACATGTATCCATTCTCCTCCAAACTCCCCTCCCATCATATTATAATTTAATTCTTGCAATTCTCCTGTAAAAGGAAACTGTCAAGTTAAAGTATGTTTCCAGTTTTGCCATTATTTATTTGTGCACTGCCCAGAGGAAAAGGCATATTTGAAGAGATCATTCAATTTCCAGGGAGGGAAACTTGATAGAAAATGATCAGAGCATGTTCTTTATCCCCACAAATTTGAGTCAACTTTCATTTTGTATGGCATTTTGCATTTCAGAGGAAGGATTGAATTGTGTCCTTTTTAACAGGTGGGGAAAGCTTTGAAAATGAGAGAGGATTAAGTAGGAAGTACAGAAAGATACTTGGAGAAGAGAGAGAAAGTATAAACAAAGGCAGAAAGAAAGGGATTAAGGTGCCTGATGCATGCATGGGACATTAGGGAAGCTGTCAGGAGGAGGAACTGGGTTGGAAGGGTCAGGGAGGGCCATGTACTGCTCTGGCTTAAGTGCCCACCTGAGCGGCCACAGCCCCACAGAGGGTCACAGGTGGGTAGCATTTGGGCCTGTACCTATCAGGGGCTGGTGGGAAGCTGCTGGGTAGGTGAGATGACTGAGGGGTGAGAAGCAGAGGCTGAGAAGTAAGATGACCTTGGGATGGAGCGCTGACCCAGCCACTTAGCCAACTTGGTGACTTTGCCACAGCTCAGCTTCCCAGAAGGACAGTGAAAATGATGCCAATCTGTACCTAACACAGTTACTGTGAAGATTAAATGAACTAGTTAGCTGAATCCCTGGTCCACGAACTCACCTAGAACATATTACATCTGAGAGTTATCATTATTATTACCATTATTACTCATAAGAATTCATCTTGAGCTATCACCAGGAGGAATTGTTTTTACATAAACATCGGGTATTCTTCTGTTGCACTTCAAATAATTCATTAGACAATGAATACAACATCCATGTAGATGGAATTGTTTTCATCTCAATTTTAAAACCAAACCCTTGAAAAGCAGCTAATTAATTTAATGTTTATTGATTTATCCAAATAGTGATATGTGAGATAAATGGAACCTGGAATACAAATTAAAATTTAAATCTTAAAAGGCCTATGTTGAGGAAATGGGTCCTATTATGGAAATGATGAAAATAAAAAGAATACACTGACCATTCTGAAGTTTGATTACAGCATAGCCTTTGTGTTCCCTGCTCTGATGGTTGCCTTCGTGTTAATCACCAATATTAATATAATTGCCTGGAAGTTGAGTGGCTAAAAATAGCTCTGTTCTTGTTCCCACACAGTGACTCTGCTATGAGAGAGGGAAATGATCAGACTACCACTCTGTGTTTTCCGGTTGGGCTCACTGGCTCCTATTTCTTATCTGAGTATCTGTTGGTAGGGTATGACATTGCACACAGATCATTGACCTCCTAAAGGCCTGTCATTATGATGCATTAACAGTAATGTATTTGATTGCAAATAATTATTTGGATCAGGGAGAATTGGACTCAAAATAAATGTAGACTCAGCCATCAAATTTTCCATGCTGAAACTCAGAAACTCCCCAGTTCTTTTAGAATTGCCATAATGACTTGGGGGAGGTTAGAAAAACACAGGTACTTATGGCAAATAAATGTGTTTTTGTTTTTGGGAAAATAAATGGTTTTTAATTGCTCTTTTTCTGGAGAGGGCAATGGCACCCCACTCTAGTACTCTTGCCTGGAGAATCCCCTGGACGGAGGAGCCTGGTAGGCTGCAGTCCATGGGGTCGCTGAGGGTTGGACATGACTGAGCGACTTCACTTTCACTTTTCAGTTTCATGCATTGGAGAAGGAAATGGCAACCAGTGCTCTTGCCTAGAGAATCCCAGGGACCGGGGAGCCTGGTAGGCTGCCGTCTATGGGGTCGCACAGAGTCCGACACGACTGAAGTGACTTAGCAGCAGCAGCAATTGCTCTTTTTCAGAGGAGTGACATTTTCTGAGTTTAAGATTGAGACAGGCCTTTGGCAGAGCATTAGTTTATTAGTGTGCACATTTAAAATAAAATAATAAAAATTCTTTCAAAATCAAAATATCTGATTTAAAAATTGAAATTAGCACTTTAAAAATCACCTTCTTGATTAAGGACATTTATTACCACGTCCCATTTCCCCTAAGTTATTCAGTGTGTCTTACAGAGATATAATAATGCAACAGGATAGCAAATGACTGAATGGATTGTAGGTATATAGATCAATTGATCCCTTAACTAGATAGGAAGATAGACTAAATAGAAAGATAGAACAGATATTATCCTGGTTGTGGTTTAGTCACTAAGTCATGTCTGACTCTTTTGTGACCTGATGGACTGTAGCCCACCAGGCTCCTCTGTCCATGGGATTCTCTAGGAAACAATACTGGAGTGAGTTGCCATTTCCTTTTCCAGGGGATCTTCTCAACCCAAGGATCAAACCCTGGTCTCCTGTACTGCATGTGGTCTCCTGCATGGCAGGCGGATTCTTTACTGACTGAGTCACCAAGGAAGTCCCAAAGATAAAATAGATAGACTAGATAGATGATAGACAGATAAAAGAAAAAAAAAAGGAAATATGAGTAGACAAATAGAGGAAACTGGAGTGATTAGCATATAAAATAATCATGACACAAATGTTTATTATAATTGGTGGAGGAGAGTCACAGGCTTTGAGCATTCTTAATGTTAAAACAAACAGGAAAACACATAAAAAAATTATGTAAAATCTGGATTTTGCAGGTAGGAAAGAGAGGAGGTGTGTATGGTCATTTCTTCTGATGACTAATTTTATTAAGCAAGTATTTCCAGAGCAAACACCAAGCTCTGTTCTAAGTGCTGGGAGCCAACCTCTGACAGAACAGACACAACCCACTGACTCCACCATGAAATTTACACTCTTGAGTGAGGGGATGGATAATAAACAAAATAAACAAATAACAGTATAACCATAAAAAGTGATCAATGACATGGGGAGAAATAATGCAAGAAAGCAAGAAATGGGTTTCCATGCTGGCTCAGTGGTAAAGAATCTTCCTGCAGTGCAGGAAATGTGGGTTTGATCCATGGGTCGGGAAGATCCCCTGGAAGAAGAAATGGCAACCCATTCCAGTATTCTTGCCTGGAGAATCCCATGGACAGAAAAGCCTGGTAGGCTACAGTCCATGTAGTCACAAGAAAGTCAGACACGACTGAGCCACTGAACAATAACAAAGAAAGAAATAAGGTTAAGCAATGACTCAGGCCTGGTGGTTTCATTTAAAATCAGGTTTCCAGGGAAGGCTTCACTGAAATGGTTATTTTTTAGCAAAGTTCTGAAGGAATGAAGTGTGCCTGTGTCTGGGGGAGGGGGTTCCAGGCAGCAGTGGATGCATTGCTAGCAGCAGCAATCCTCAGCCTGGGATGATTTTGTCCTTCAGGGAACGTTTGGTACTGTCAGGAGGATTTCCTGGTTTTCCACATTAGGGAAGGGGTGCTCCTTTCATGCATTGGAGAAGAAAATGGCAACCCACTCCAGTATTCTTGCCTGGAGAATCCCAGGGATGGTGGAGCCTGGTGGGCTGCAGTCTATGGGGTCACATAGAGTTGGACACAACTGAAGTGACTTAGCAGCGGCAGCAGCAGCTCCTCTCATCTGGTGGGGACAGAGGGATGGGGATGCTGCTGAAAGTGTTAGTCGCTCAGTCATGTCTGACTCTTTGCAATCCCATGGACTGTAGTCCACCAGGCTCCTCTGTCCATGGAATTCTCCAGGTAATAATACTGGAATGGATAGCCATTTTCTTCTCCAGGGGATCTTCCCGACCCAGGGGTCAGACCCTGGTCTTTTGTGTTGCAGGCAGATTCCTTACAGTCTGAGCCACCAGGAAGCCTGATGTTACTGAGTATCCTACCATGCACAAAAGAGCTCCCTTGACAAAGAACCATCTACCCAATTGTCAGTAGTGCCAAGATTGAGAAACCTAGTCGACTGCAAGAAGGCTGCAGTGTGGGGAGCCTGGTGGAGCCTTGGAGGAGTTGGAGGTAGAGACAGAAAAGGCATCCAGATGTTGGAGGGCTTTGTCAGCTCATCCCACAACTTTTGGCTTGTCCCTGAGGGAGAAGGGGAACCAGGGACAAGTTCCAAGCCGTGGTGATATGACTCACAGCATCACAGGCCCACTCTAGCTCCTGTACTAAAATGGACTTTAGCAAGGAGGAAAGATGAAGCTGGAGACTCTTGTAATAATTCTGGAGAGAGAGTGAGTCATATACAATGACAAACTGTTATAGGATGAAGGGGTATATTATTAATTCAACAAAATAGCATCTACAATACTTACATTCTGTGTCTTTTATCTTAATATTGGGGTTTATGGGTACCTTGTCCTTTTTTGTTGTTGTTATTCGCTAAGTTAGGTCTGAGTCTTTTGGCTCCTCTGTCCAAGGGATTTCCTAAGCAAGAATACTGGAGTAGGTTACCATTTCCTTCTCCAAGGGATCTTCCCAACCCAGGAATTGAACCTGCATCTCTTACATTAGCAGGTGGGTTCTTTACCACTGAACCACCAGGGAAGCTTGTCCTAGCCATGCCCTATTTTATGGAGAAAAATTGTCAAAATTTAGGTTTGAACAGTTAATAGGATATTTCAGGAAAAAAAGCAATTTCTGTCATGCATAAACCAATCTAAGGATGCTAGTAAAGGTAGATGTGTCCTCAGCCATCCTTCTAATTAATTAACTTGTTTGGTGGTACCTGAAAAAAGGAAAACTTTTGGCACTTCCCTGGCAGTCCAGTGGTTAATACTTTGCCTTCAGATGCAGGGGATTTGGTTTCAATCCTTGGTCAGGGAGCTAAGATCCTGCCTACCTCACAGTCAAAAAACCAGAACATAAACAGCAGAAGTAATATTTTAACAAATTAAATAAAGACTTTAAAAATGTTCCACATCAAAAGAAATCTTTTAAAAAAAAAAAGAGACATTTGGGAAAAAATAAAAGCAGGCACAGATGAATCCAGATACCTTTTTAAGGGGCATCTAAGGAGGATTTTTTTTTTTTTAAGTCATCAGAGAAGATAGACAAATATAGATTAAAAAAACAAAAACCAAAAACAAATCCAGACACAAATAAACTTGAAAGTGAAAGTGTTATTCACTCAGTTGTGTCCAACTCTTTGTGACCCCATAGACTGTAGCCCACCAGACTTCTCTGTCATGGAATTATCCAGTCAATAAAACAGGAGTAGGTTGCCACTCCCTTCTCCAGGATATTTTCCCCACCCAGGGATCAAACCTGGGTCTCCTGCATTGTTGACAGATTCTTTACTGTCTGAACCACCAGGGGAGAACCTCCACAAAAGCAGAGAAGTCCAAAGTCAAGGAAATACCCTGGGCCTTATTTGTCTTCAGTACCTGAAATGAGGTACAGAGCTGACATCCCTGAGGGCCTTCTCCCATTTCAGCTCCCCTAGAGATAATCTGATTCAAATGAGATGGTTGGATAGAATCATTGACTCAATGGATGTGAGTCTGAGCAACCTCCAGGAGATGGTGAAGATCAGGGAAGCCTGGTGTGCTGCAGCCCATGGGGTCGCAGAGGCAGACACAACTGAGAGACTGAACAGCAAACAAAATGGAAGATGCTGTTTTTCCCTATCTTAGCTTTACCATAAACAAGTATAATGTGTATTGATATTTATGTACATAAATATATATTTAAATATTTTAACAATTATAAATAGCAGTAATGACTTATAAGAAGTAAAAATGTATCTATATCAATATCTATTTATGTATCTAATTTAGATCAGATTGAGACTATCATATGAGGATCCCCCTACTGACAATCTTATAAGCCACTCTCCACCTCCTGAAGAGCATGGGCTGTCTCTAGGGAAAGCCTAGAGTGGCAAATATCTGTGTGATCTTTATTAACTGGCCAGGTTAATGAGAAAGGCATGGTTAGCTGGTGCTGTTGTAAAGAATCTCTCAAACTCTGAACGAACATAGTTATACTCTTACTAATCTTAAGACACAGAATAAATATAGGCAAGCAAGAAGCAGTTTATAGGGCATTTTGTTACATGTAGGGCTTCCCAGGTGGCCCTAGTGGTAACGAACCGGCCTGAAAATGCAAGAGACATAAGATACACGAGTTTGATCCCTGGGTCAGGAAGGTCCCCTGGAAGAGGAAATGGCAACCCACTCCAGTATTCTTGCCTGGGAAAGAGGAGCCTGGCAGGTACCATGACAGAGGAGTCCATGGGGTTGCAAAGAGTCAGACACAACTGAGCATGCATGCACCTGCGTACCTTTAGAGCATCTCAAGTCCCAGAGCACACAATGGTGTTTGCTTTGTGGTTACTTGCTGTTGACAAAAATGACCATCAAGAACTTCAGTTTGGAGCTGTTGAACATACAACAGCCTTTGCCCCTTTCCTGGTGCTCAACTTGGTGAGTGCCTCTGATCTAGGTTATAAGACGGAGCGTGTGGTAATGAGGGGCCTCTGGAATGTCACCTTGCAAGTTGTGGCTCTGGGCTGGAGGACTGGTTGGCTTCGTGCATGGGGGCACCTCATGCCTTGAATGTTCCTCATCTGGAATATGAGGGGGTCACAGTCCCGGCTCACAGGTCTTACTGGGGATTAACTGATGTAAGACATGTCACTTGGCTTTGCAGACTACCTGGCAAACAGTGAGCACTCAACAAAGGGATCTGTTGTGATTGTTATCATCAGTAACAAAGTGTAGGCAAAAGATGTCTTCAAGCTCTTTAGACAACTCTCTCACAATAGGGAGAAAAATTGCAACTAATTCCCTAGGAATTGGTCATCATATTTCAATCAATAAAGTTTTCTTTTAAGAGATCTCCATGCATTGAGTTATCTTGGGGTTTTTTTATACTTATTTATTTATTTGGCTGCATTGCATCTTAATTGCTGCACTCAGGATCTTCATTGAGTTATGCAGAATCTTTCATTGCCAAGCACGTACTTTCTAGCTGTGGTATAAAGGTGCAGTAGCTGAGGCACACTGACTTGGTTACTCCATGACATGTGTGTGTGTGTGTGTGTGTATCTGACTCTCTGTGACCCCATGGACTTAGCCTGCCAGGCTACATTTTTCATGGAATTTTCCAGGTGAGAATACTGGAGTGGGTAACCATTCTCTTCTCCAGGGGATCTTTCCCATCCAGGGATCGAACCCGAGGTCTCCTGCATTGCAAGTGTGTTCTTTACCATCTGTACAATGAGGGAAGCTGCTCCAAGTCTTGTGGGATCTTAATTCCTTGACCAGGGATCGAACCCCTGTCTCCTACACTGGACCACAGAGGAGTTCCCTATCTGTTTTGTTCTTAAATGAGTCATCTGTGGATGTGTGTTCATATTCTGAGGGAGATCTTAAGCTGTGTGAGAGCTGAAAGTTCTCTTCCATATTTCTTTCTCTCTCTGATACTCAAATTAGTGTTCCAGTTTCAAAGCATTAAGTGTATGATCAGTGAAAGTGAAAGTGAAGTCACTCAGTCATGTCCGACTCTTTGTGACCCCATGGACTATAGCCTATCAGGCTCCTCCGTCCATGGGATTTTCCAGGCAAGAGTGCTGGAGTGGATTTCCATTTCCTTCTCCATGGGATCTTCCCAACCCAGGTATCAAACCCAGGTCTCCTGCATTGCAGGCAGACGCTTTACCTTCTGAGCCACCAGGGAAGCCCAGTAAATCCCTAGTTTTTGAATGATTTCTTTAAATGCAAATGATATCAATGATGAAGAACTGGAAGAAAGTAAGATTTTATATATTCACAATTATGAAAGAATATGATTTCTTATAACAGATGTCTACTGGGTTTTTCTGAGCAGGTTTGGAAAATACCTTATTTCTGCCAAATAACGGCAGGGACATTTGTTTGAATTTGTCATTTGATATTTTTCAAATCTATATTTTCAAATTAACAGTTTGAAAAGGCAGTAGTCTGAAACATTTTAAAGGGTATGGCATTTCTATCTAGTCAGATCTCTTCAAAAATTAATTGCTAATTCTTGTGTTCTCTCTCACTCTGAGTAGACTTTTATTAACCCACCAGCATTCCTGAAAAGTGACATACTGATGTTTCTCCATGTGGAGCATGAGAAATGTCCACACTGCATGATGCCTCAGGCTTAGCAGAATGAACTCTTACGTTCGCGTCCCTACCTCCTTACTGCAGAAGAGAAAAGCTTTTACAAAATGAACTGTTTGGAAGTACATCAGACTGTTTTACAAAAGCAGAACCCATTACTGTGGTCCTGTTAGACTTTGAAAGACTGTCTCTGAGACATGACAGTTGTAGTTTCCATTTGTAGCTGTTTTGTTTTTGTTTAATAGCGAGTAAAGATGGGAGTTCCAGGTGGCACTTATATTAGGGTTCTCTTTTTATACATAAGCTCTGAGGTAATTTGACTAGATCCTCAAAAAGACAATAAAATACATTGATTGATATTTTAAAAACAAATCTGTTGAGTGTCCTATAATTTCTTCACGTAGTTAAAAAAAAAAAATCTTTGTAGGAAGAACTAAGCAAAGTGAGGAACCTGATGACGTGGTCATGCAGAAAGATGGATAGCAAGGAAAGAGACAAGCATTAATTGTCCACTGTGATACTTACCGTGTTATCTGATTTCAGCCACACAAGCCTGTGAGTTTGGTGCTCTTATACCTACTTTTGAGGATAAAAAACTAAAGCTGAGAGATGTTAAGAAACAAAACCAGGGCATTTCCAAGCTTCCAGTTTTGCTTTGAGTGACTCCATCACCTGTGCTATCAAGACAGTATAAGTAATCCTTGAATAAAGAAAGAAAACTACAGTCAACAATCTGATCACAATATGTTTATGAAAAGCATCCTGGATTCCTAGGACTAAAGTCCCATCCACAGAACATGTATTTAATTTTCTATTCATGAGGAAGTACCATCTTTATACTCTAAGGATTACTGTTATTTAGTTACTAAATCGTGTCCGATTCTTTGCAACCCCACGGACTGCAGCACACTAAGCTTCCCTGTCCATCACCAACTCCCAGAGCTTGCTCAAACTCATGTCCATCGAGTTGGTGATGCCATATACAACCATCTCATCCTCTGTCGTCCCCTTCTCCTCCTGCCCTCAGTCCTTCCTAGCATCAGGGTCTTTTCCAGTGAGTTGGCTCTTGGCATCAGGTGGCCAAAGTATTGGAGCTTCATCTTCAGCATCAGTCCTTTCAATAAATATTAGGGTTGATTTCCTCTAGGATTGACCTGATGCCAGAGACTCTAAGGATAGGTAAAATATGTTGTCCTCTCAAATTTCCAGGTGCCCTCAGTCCTAAGGTTAGCATCCTTGAGTTCTTTATTCAGATATGACCTGTTGAAAGCAAAGATGAAATCTTAAATTTTCCACTTGACCAAGTTCAATAGTGCATGATAGTCATGAAGAAATAGTTCTCTACCCCCCACCCCTCCCCCACCCCCCGGAGTTTGCACAGTATGTACAGACTGGACAACAAAGAAATAGCAAATCTTGACTTTGTAACCTTGAAACCAGCTCATCAGCCCAGCTCTAGCACCATGCTTGCTAGATTCACCTCATTTTTCATACCAAATGCCAATCCGTGTGTACCAGCCTGTTTGCCTCAAGAGTGAGAACTTTTTGAAGATAAGGATTAAACCTTTTAGTTTATTGTTTCCAGCTCCTACTTTAGTGACAAGAACATGATATATATTCTTTTTTTAATATAAATTTATTTATTTTAATTGGAGGTTAATTACAATATTGTATTGGTTTTCTCATACATGATAGGTATTCTTGAATGGTGGCTTTGGGAATGAAGGAAGGAAAAAAGAAATTTGCTACCTCTATATATAGTTTTGTAGCATTTAGTAGAAATACTGAAAATGTAAACTCCAAAACAGAGTGAAACTTTGTTTTAAAGTTACTTTGTTAGAATTGTTACAACACCTTGAATACATGAGGAGAATAAGGCTAAAGGTTACTTTGTATTGAACATCTATATATGAGCCAGACTTGACTTTATTCACATGATTCATTTAAAACCAGAAAGAGAATGAGTTCAAGCAGCCATCCATTTGAAGAAAACAGTTAATGTTCTGCTCCATGTGCACTGTTTTGGTGGAACACATTTACTGAAAAACCATTTTCCTGGTTGTTTCAAACCTGAATGTTCTATCTTTCTCATAAATTTTCTTAACAAATACACTTTAGAGTTTATGATTTTAAATTTGTAAGTTTTCTTCCAGCCTGAGGTTTCTGAGACTCTTTTGAGATTCTTCACTTTAAAAGAGCTGCTTGAATATCATTCACATTTTAACTTGAACCCTGGGACCAATGATAATAGCCAACACTATAATGAGCTCTTATTCTCCCCTAGGCACTATTCTAACCTCTGAATGGATTAAGTCACTTTGTCTTCACAACAAGCCTAAGAGATTGGTGTATTTTTCTTACCATTTTAATAAGTGAGGGAACAGAGGCACAGACAAATTAAGAAGCATGCCCCAAGTCACATAGCTAATAAGTGACCAAGCTGGACCCTGAACCTAGAGTCTAATTGTGTGAACTGACTGACTGTGCACACTGCTCTAGTAAGGAGCAGTGTGGGGAAATGAAGAAAGCATAGCAACAAGGAGATTGTACTAAATGCTGGAAAGGTGGTTCAGCTAAACTGAGCAGGCAACCAGAGCCAGCACCCACAGTTTATTATGAAATGCAACAGCGTTAGGTGACCCCCTTGAATGTATGAGTATGGTATGCTATATCCTCAGACTGTATGGCATGGATGATGGCAAATAAATCACTTTAATCCACTTGGAAGGTTTATTTGTCATTTTTGTCTCAACAAATATCTGTTTGTTTTGAGTCAAAGTTTTGACTGCTTGTTGCTCAAGAATCCAATACTGAGAGACAAGTATTGGGTAAAAGGAAAGATAGCTTTACCGAGGAAGCCAGCAGTCCCAGGGAGAAGGTGGACTCATGTCCCAAAGAACCAACTCCCCCATTGCTGATCAGGGGGTGAGAACTTTTAAAGGGGAATATCAGGGGTGCACAGTGAAATTTGCAGGGCTATGTGTAGACTCCAGCACACTCAGGTCTGACAGTCATCTTGAAACTGGTCATGCAGTGGTCTGATCGGCATCATCAGTACAGCTACTCTTCAGTTCCAAGGTCAGTTTGTTCCCATTTCCTTGAGTCCAGCTCTCAGAATTGTGTAAGATAGAGCAGCTGATGTCATGGTTGGGGTTTTGGTATCTACAAGGTAGCTCAAAAGATATGGATCAGAATATCTATAGCCCTTAAGGAGGAATTCAAGGTTCCTTGACTCTGCTTAAAGGCTTCTGCTGCTGCTGCTAAGTCACTTCAGTCGTGTCCGACTCTGTGCGACCCCATAGATGGCAGCCCACCAGGCTCCTCTGTCCCTGGGATTCTCCAGGCAAGACTACTAGAGTGGGTTGCCATTTCCTTCTCCAGTGCATGAAAGTGAAAAGTGAAAGTGAAGTCACTCAGTCGTGCCCGGCTCTTAGCGACCCCATGGACTGCAGCCTACCAGGCTCCTCTGTCCATGGGATTTTCCAGGCAAGAGTACTGGAGTGGGGTGCCATTGCCTTCTCAACTATTATTATTTTGTCCTGTTTGACTGCTTTCCATTGCGTCTACATTTTCTCATTTCTCTGATTAAATTTATTCTTAGGCTGAAGGTTTTCCACAGACAAAAGGCAGGTGGAGGGCATAGTGGGGAAGTGGTCTGTCCTGGGAAGACTGTTGTGTTACAGAAGTGTGTGGTAGGATAAGTAAGGGTGATGTGCCTTACCACATGTGGGTAGTAGTTAATAATATGGTAGAACTGTAAATTTGAAAGTTGCTAAGAGAATAGATCTTCAAAATTTTCATCATAAGGAAAACAGTCATAACAATGTATGATGTGAAAGTGTTAGTCTCTCAGTCGTGTCCAACTCTTTGCCACCCTGTGAACTGTAGCCCACCAGACTCCTCAGTCCATGGAATTCTCCAGGCAAGATTACTGAAGTGTGTAGACATTCCATTCTCCAGGAGATCTTCCCAACCCAGGGATCTAACCTGAGTCTTCTGCATTGTAGGTGGATTCTCTAAAGTCTGAGCCCCCAGGGATTCCCCCGATGAGTATAACTAGTCTTACTGTAGTGATCATTTCACAATATATACACAAATATCTAATCATTATGGTGAGTGTTAGTCGCTTGATCATGTCTTGTGACCCCATGGACTGTAGCCCACCAGGCTGCTCTGTTCATGGAATTGTCTAGGCAAGAATGCTGGAATGGGTTGCCATTCTCTCCAGGGGATCTTCCCAACCCAGGGGTTGAACCAGGGTCTCCTGCATTACAGGCAGATTTTTTACCATCTGAGCTATCAGGGAAGCCCAAGTAAAGGTGATTTATATAAATTACAAAACAAAAGATATATTTTGTTTATAATGTCAATGTTATAATGTCTTTATTCTGTCTTTTAACAAAGTTGGAGTATATCACCACTGAAAGTAAGGGTTTTTCATCTTAAATTTCTCGTGGCACTCTGTATAACCCTCACACTTGATGGTCACTATTGGTTTGTAAGTGAGGTTAGTAAGTGCTCAGTTGCTCAGTTGTGTCTGACTGTTTGTGACTCCATGGACTGTAGCCCGCCAGGCTCCTCTGTCCATGGAATTCTCCAGGTGAGAATACTGGAGTGGGTTGCCATTCCCTTCTCCAGTGGATCTTTCCAACCCATGGATCAAACCCAGGTCTCCTGTCCCGGTCTCCTGAATTGCAGACAAATTCTGGTTGAGGCACCAGTGAAATCAGATTATTATGCTGTACACCCTGAAGATAATGTTAATATGTCAATTATATCTAAACTTTAAAAAAGTTTGTGGTATGGAGAAATTTCTAAAATATGTATATTTAACTTTTCAATGTAGTTCTTTCCTTTCAGTTTAACATGTAAGTTAGAACAGGGTTCTCATTGGTGAGGGTGGTGGTGACACCTCTTTCTACAGAGATAACCTGTGTTCAAGACGTGACACTGTTGACACTTACTATGTAAGGACTGAATCCTCAGCCCTCTGCCAGGCACCCAACTGTCCCTCATAAGGAATAAATGATTGAGTTAGAAAGCATATCTAATTACCTGAACATAGAACCTAACTGTTGACATATTTTTAATCACAGTTTCAATAAACAGTGAATTTTTGGGGAACATAACTGAAGTGTAAACCTAAAGATGATTGTACTTTCTTTTGCTCTGAATTTTACAGGAGATGTTCACCATCTCTGCAGATCTCATCATTGGTAATAACACTGCTCATGGTATTTGAGTTGCTAACTAGGCATACTTACAGACACTGCATTCATGGTGACCATACAACTCAGTGCAGGAGTGCTACTGTTTCATTCCAGTTGTCTTGCTTGAACATTTACATTCAGTTCAGTTCAGTCACTCAGTCATGTCCGACTCTTTGTGACCCTGTAAACTGCAGCACGCCAGGCCTCCCTGTCTATCACCAACTCCCGGAGTTCACTTAGACTCACATCCATTGAGTCAGTGGTGCCATCCAGCCATCTCATCCTCTGTTGTCCCCTTCTCCTCCTGCCCCCAATCCCTCCCAGCATCAGAGTCTTCTCCAATGAGTCAACTCGTCGCATGAGGTGGCCAAAGTACTGGAGTTTCAGCTTTAGCACCATTCCTTCCAAAGAAATCCCAGGGCTGATCTCCTTCAGAATGGACTGGTTGGATCTCCTTGCAGTCCAAGGGACTCTCAAGAGTCTTCTCCAGCACCACAGTTCAAAAGCATCAATTCTTCGGCGCTCAGCTTTCTTCACAGTCCAACTCTCACCTCCATACATGACCACTGGAAAAACCATAGCCTTGACTAGACGGACCTTTGTTGGCAAAGTAATGTCTCTGCTTTTCAATAAGCTATCTAGGTTGGTTATGATTATGGAAACACAAATTATTTAATATAAATTAGTTTCCTTTTATCTCTTTTATATTACAGTTTTGTTCTTATAAATCGTTTAGAGAATGAGTGTGCAGGTAGGTTAGTTACATTATATATGAATTCCATTGCAATATAGTAAATGAGGCCACAGAAAATGATGTTTTGCAGAAGAGGTGTTATGAGTGAGAGAATTCAGGATCCCTGAATTAAATTCCATTTGAAGCCATAAGCACCCAGTCATTCATTATATTCTTCAAAATTTTACCGCCATTTTAACCATAGGTAATTTAATCATTTCAGAATTATCTCCTTTTTAAGTACCATGTGGTACTTCCCTTGTGGCAGAAAGTGAAGAGGAACTAAAAAGCCTCTTGATGAAAGTGAAAGTGGAGAGTGAAAAGGTTGGCTTAAAGTTCAACATTCAGAAAACGAAGATCATGGCATCTGGTCCCATCACTACATGGGAAATAGATGGAGAAACAGTGTCAGACTTTATTTTTCTGGGCTCCAAAATCACTGCAGATGGTGACTGCAGCCATGAAATTAAAAGACGCTTACTCCTTGGAAGGAAAGTTACGACCAACCTAGATAGCATATTCAAAAGCAGAGACATCACTTTGGCAACAAAGGTTTGCCTAGTCAAGGCTATGGTCTTTCCTGTGGTCATGTATGGATGTGAGAGCTGGACTGTGAAGAAGGCTGAGCGCCGAAGAATTGATGCTTTTGAACTATGGTGTTGGAGAAGACTCTTGAGAGTCCCTTGGACTGCAAGGAGATCCAACTGGTCCATTCTGAAGGAGATCAGCCCTGGGATTTCTTTGGAAGGAATGATGCTAAAGCTGAAACTTCAGTATTTTGGCCACCTCATGCAAAGAGTTGACTCATTGGAGAAGACTCTGATGCTGGGAGGGATTGGGGGCAGGAGGAGAAGGGGACGACAGAGGATGAGATGGCTGGATGGCATCACTGACTCGATGGACGTGAGTCTGAGTGACCTCCGGGAGTTGGTGATGGACAGGTAGGCCTGGCGTGCTGCAGTTCATGGGGTCGCAAAGAGTCAGACACGACTGAGCGACTGATCTGATCTGATCTGGTACAAGTTAAATATATATAACTTTATCTGCTTTGTAATTTGTTTGAGTTTCGCTAAGTCCAAAAGCAATACAAGAATGGAGGTGTCTTCCTGAGATGGTTCCCCTTATTCCTCATTTCCTGCTGCTTTCATTTTTTTTTCTCATCTCTGAAAGAACATTGGAACCAAAACGAAGCTAATACCAGTGAGCAAAAGGGCAAAGTTACTTCTTTTAAAAGAAAAGCTCACTTTTCACCATGGTAACCAGCCTGTCCTATGACAGATACACCACATGGTCCAGGAAATATGAACCCTTTCAGAATATGTTTCTACCAGTGCGTAATAAGCTTTGACGTTAGTGTAGCAAGGACTGGAATAAGGTGACACCTGAGGCTTATTTGGGTCAAATGAGCCCTTTGATATCTTGTAAGATTTTTCTTTCAGTTTGCAAGAGTGAACACTAACATTTTATTGTTTAAAAATGCTTAATGAAAGTGAACCATATGCTATGAACACAAGGTAAATGCATCCTCCCAAGTCCTAGAAACGGCACATTTCCATTTCCTTTGAGTGTAAGGACTGAGAAAAAACCCTGAGGTTTCATCTTCCTTTCATTTCTCAGGCTGTGTATAGGATATGTGTTTGTAGCTGTCTGCATACTGAAGTGAAAACAAAAACAAAAGTTAAAAGTCACAGCTGAACCATACCATGCCCATAACCTTGCTCTTTTTTATTATTACTATTCATTATGGTAGCTAAAACCTTTGGTTTTGACTTAAAGTATGATATTTGACAAAGGACAAATACAGCAAAGGAAGAGGAAAGCCTTTTTAAATATGCATCACATCTTGGGAAGGGTAAAAATGAAACTGTTTTGTTCAACTTTTGAATATCCTTTTGCCCTTTTTGCTTGGAAGCACCTTTTGTTCAATAAGCTCTTTGCAGTTAACATCTTTGACTGTCCCTTCTAACCATAGTACTTCCTAAGTCTACTTTCCCAATGTTGCTGCTGCTGCTGCTAAGTCACTTCAGTCGTGTCCGACTATGTGCGATCCCATAGACGGCAGCCCACCAGGCTCCCCCGTCCCTGGGATTCTCCAGGCAAGAACACTGGAGTGGGTTGCCATTTCCTTCTCCAATGCATAAAAGTGAAAAGTGAAAGTTAAGTTGCTCAGTCGTGTCCGACTCTTGCGACCCCATAGACGGCAGCCCACCAGGCTCCTCCATCCATGGGATTTTCCAGACAAGAGTTCTGGAGTGGGGTGCCATTGCCTTCTCTGTTGAAGGCTCTGGGTAACTTCAAATACAATGAATCACATAATAGTGATGTCTATAGCCAGATATTGATCTGTTTCTTTTAGGGCATCCAATAGGATATTAGTGGGTTTGAAGCCAACATTTTATTTATAGTTACAATCAACTTACAATACACTGATAGTCTGGAATTGAGCTGTAAAAGAAGCTTCTTTCAAAGCTTATTTGGAAACGTAATAGAAATTAATATGTCACCGACTATGGAAGTAGAAATTATTCTAGAAATCCTAATGGCAAAACCACAGAATCCTGTCATATGTTTAGTCATCAGTGGAAAGTTAGGAGGTATATTTCTGTTTCTCAATCCAATTCTCCTCCTCAAATTTTTCTGTTTGGATAGACTTGAATTCACAAGATTTTAAGGAGAGGATGCAAGGAAGATAAGATTTTTACACACAATGGAAAAAAGTCAGTGAAGGGCAATCAGACCAGATTCTCAGTGTATTGAGAATATGAAGATCAGAGTCATATTTCATTCAACTTTGGAGCCCTTGCAGGTAGCATGGGGCTTAGTAGACATTCAGTAGATACTTGGTGAAATAAAATTATTTGGATTATTATTTTATGTGAAGCTTTTCCTATTATAATGTTAGCCTTTTGAATTATAAGAATAGTTTTACTGAGAATAATCTTACATAAGCTTATGTAACTAAGAACTAGATAATCTCTTAAAATGAATATTTAGCTACATCAAAGTATACATTCAAAACTTAAAGCATAAGAAATTTACATTTTGGCTTTAGAGATTCACATTATTATTGAATTATGCTGTGTCCATCTGCTCAAGTACTGGATATATTTAGGTTGTAGTGAGCCAAAATGAAAGATTCAATGGATTATTCATCTGCTCATGCTCTGATACATAGGAACCTTCTGATTTGTAAATTTTAACCCAAACTCATCTTCTCTTTTTGTTTCATGATAAAGAAATTATAAAATGCACACTTGGGTTAAGAATGACTTTGTGATTTTCTACTTCACTCTAAAAGAGAGAAAATGGAGCTAATAATAGAGTGAAAACTTGCTTTGATGCTTTTTTTCTCTAACACTAATATTGCAAAATGTGTATATATAACTTATGTATATGTATATATATATATACATATATAGTGTAAATGGTTCATTTCTAGATTCATGGTGTACCTAAAATTGGGGTAATCATTAAGTGTATTTACAAATATTTCTTTCAAATAATGCATGGCTATATGACTTGCATTGGCCATTGAAATTTGAATACTGAAGTGGGTATCACTTCTGGACAGGCAAAGATACAATGTACACTTGGCCCATTTTCTTTTTTATCCCTGTCTTGGTGAATATGGAAGTGTGTATTGCGATGGGTCTTACATCAATCAGGGTCTCTCTGTGACTCTGTTAAGTAGAACACCCCCTCAAGGTCCATGTTAATCCCATGTAATGCAAATGAGTGACTTATGTATTCAGCATCTGAGATTTTGGTGTTTTGTTTTTTTTTTCACTGGTTTTTGTTATAGCAGCATAGCCTAACATAACCCAATATGCTATGCTATGCTATGCTAAGTCACTTCAGTCGTGTCCGACTCTGTTTGACCCCATAGACGGCAGCCCACCAGGCTTCCCCGTCCCTGGGATTCTCCAGGCAAGAACACTGGAGTGGGTTGCCATTTCCTTCTCCAATGCATGAAAGTGAAAAGAGAAAGTGAAGTCGCTCAGTCATGTCTGACTCTCAGCGACCCCATGGACTGCAGCCTGCCAGGCTCCTCCGTCCATGGGATTTTCCAGGCAAGAGTACTGGCGTGGGGTGCCATTGCCTTCTCTATAACCCGATATACTGAGGCTAAAATAACCATCCACGTTATTTTTGTTTTGTACCCCTGAAGAAAAGGGCAAGTATCAGGTATAAGCATCGGTAAAGAGAATCTGAGGGAATAAAAATAAAGGATTTTAAAATCTGAGCTACTTTGAAATGTATAGACTTTTATTTTAGGCTTTTTTTTTTTTTTTTTTTGGTAAAGTTGTCAAAAGAGAAAATAACATACAAAGATGTTTTCTTTGATTACATTGAGTATCTGGCATGCTTGATAGTTGGTGGTTATAATTTAAACTAGAAAATAAGAACTACTATATTTAGAATTCATAGTTGTTTGTAGACATCTTTTAAAGTTTGTATAATATTTACATTTAAAAAGATACACTGAGCCCTAAATATCTATGTAGAGAGAAGTATTTTGACTTATGAGAAGAGTTTCATTACATTCTTTGTGTTCTCAGTGTAAACTAGTTTTGGTCTAGGAAAGAACCAATGTATTAGATCTTCTTCTTGGCTAAGGAAAAGGCCAAAGAAAGTGGCTCTGGGGTCTTAGTAACTAAAGAGAAAGATGTTAAAAATTCAGTTCAGCAGGAAAAAAGATAGGTAAAGAATGGATCACTTCTCCTTTCCTCTCCTATTTTTGTTTTAATTCCTGGGCAACTCCAGGAAAATAGTTGAGAATGATGTGAGGTCAGGATTATACTGTGACAACTTTCTTGTCTTGATGATAGAACCATGAGATGTAGAACCATGGGGCTTAGGGACCACTTCAGGGCATCAGTGAATTTCCAATAACCCCTTCTTGATCTGGAGCCATAATTGGTTTCCATGGTTAAATTGATTATGTGGTGATCAATTGTGAAGACTGTTGTTAGGGCATCTAAAATGATTGAATCTGCTAGGTTATAGTTAATTTCATAAATATTGAATGAGCCACAGTCTGCCAAATGGCTTAGCTCAGTTTATTGGACTCACAGGAAGCAAATGGAAACTTCTTTTTATTTTTTCAGATTGAAAGGAAAAGAAAAGCTCTATGTTAATCACTAGGTCTCAGTGAAGGTTGTTTTACTTATCTCTACTCAACAGTAATTAATTGAACAAGGTATTATACTAGATACTGTAGGGGATAGAAAGATGAATAAAATTACCCTCAATTTCAAGGAATTTAGAATCTAGTAGGAAATTATAATCTAGTTTTATGCCTCATCTTGATATTGCCTATGACTCAGCTCCATTGATATTCATGAGAGCCTTCAAAGAATTTGGAAGTGGAAATAAGAAGATAAAACAGGTTCTTTATTATTAAAAATTTATGATGTTTTCAATTTGAAAAGTTAAAAATCCAACTCTACCACCAGAATCAAAGCAATTTGGTCCCTTATCCCTACTACCCACCATCTTTCAAATGTGCATTCACCATATTCTCTGTTCCAAATTGACAAATGTAATCAGGCAGAAAATATTTTAAACTGCTTTTGTCTGTCATGAACAGTCTTGGAGATACAGCTGGTGAGATACCCGAAGTGGCACCTTGGGTAGATTCTGATGGTTGTGGAAACAAAGTAGAGTATTTTATTTTGATAGCATAGCCTAGAATTTTCTTTTGATAATGATCAAACTTGCTAGATAAATGTGTCAGTAGAAAAGCTATTCAGATTTCAGCAAGCTAAATGCTCTCAATATGGCGGGACTTTTGCTTGACTCAGCAGGTCCAACTAAGGAAACATAGGTTGCAGTAACAGAATCCAGAAGCCCTCCATCCCTGCCCTGATTACATATGAAAGTTCAGTCAATTATTTAATTTTCTAAATTTTTAAAAGTTAAACCATTTGAATAGCTTTGAATATGATAGTAGACTAGAAGTAGCAAATTAGGTTAGAAGAAATTTCCTCAGTGTTCTGATATTAGTTGGAAGTGATGGTTGACAAATACTTGGCAACAGAAGAGAGAAAAACTGAAAAGCTAATCCAAAGACAACAGATTCAGCCACCTGGGACTGTTTAGTGGAAGAAATTGTTCATAGTTCAGCAGCCCCTGAGGGTGCTGCCATTTTACAGGTAATTGCAATCTGATTCTCTCACTGTCCAGGTGAAACATCAACCTCTTCCCATTAGCATCAGCTCTGCACTCCTTCATAGAGCCTTCTGGGTGCTGGCCTAGCCTGCCCTGCCCACCATCATTTCTACCCACTCTGCCCTAGCCCTTAAACTTCTTCACATAATCACCGTTGAATGTATCATTATCTCTGGACCTTCTGGTTTCTTCTTCCTGAAGTCCTTCTTGCTATTTCTACTCATGTTTTCATTCTTACCCAAGTCTCTGATACTCGTAGAGTGAGTTAAGTGGCCTACCATGTTGAGTTCCCATCATATCCTGTATGTCCTGTATCCCACCCTACATTCTAAGGTAATAGCTTACTTAATGGTATTGAGCAGGGCTTGGCCAATGGTGGCCCATGGGCCAAATCCAACTTCCACCTATTTCTGTAAACAAAATGGTATTGGAACTCAGCCATGCTTATTTCTGTGCGCCTTTCACACTATAATGGCACGACTGAGTAATTGAGATAGATACTTTTATGTCCCACAAAACAAGCAAAAATTACTGTCTGGGCTTTTATAGAAAATGTTTGCTGACTCAATCTCAAGAATAAGCAACACATTCACCTTGTTCATCACTGAATCTCTAATATTTGGCACAGTGTTTGCCCAAAGTAGATGTTCCATACATCTTGAAGGAATAAACTAAATATATAATAATATATTATATTATATATAATAAACTCAATAAATAAATAAATAAACAAGGAAAATTGAAAATAATTATTTGACATCTTTTATGTGCTAGGTTCTGTCTTAGTTACTTTACACATATGCTCGTATAATCTTCACAGTGACCCTGTGAAGTAGAGGCTATTATACCCAATCTGCAACTGAGATACTGAAGTTAAGGGTACATAAATGATTTTTGTTAATGATACAGAGCAAGTAAAAATGGATTACCTGGAGACTTACTCAGACTTTCCTTGTAATAAGACTCTGTCTAATACAGAGAGATCGAGTATACCATGATTGTTAAGAGAAGAATCTGACACTAGGGTGCCCAATTCCAATCCTGGCTCTGCCATTTACAGCTTCTGTGACCGGAAGTCATTGAATTGCTCTGGGGCCAAATTTCCACAGATGTAGCATGTTATTTAACTCTCTAGCCTTTATCTCTGCAGCTAATAAATGAGATGATTTCAACATCTCATTTAAGTATTGTGAAATTTAAATGAGATATTATGCACAAGTTGCTTTTAGGTGCTTGGCACGTTGTAAGCATTCAAGAGATGTTAATCTTTGTTATTATAGAAGGTGAAATCATTGCTAACAGCCCAGAATTTTCAAGAACTTATGCTCTATTTATAACTTATGTTTACCTAATTTCAGAGAGAATTTTCAATGGTATTTTGCTTTGTATTCTGCATATATTCTGCAAGGATAAGAAAGTGGCTCATGATATAGCTTTTCATTGGGTTGGCCAAAAAGGTCATTCGGGTGTTTACATACCATCATAGGGAAAAGTCTGAATGACCTTTCTGGTCAACCCACTGTATTATATTTTCTGTGTTGAGCTAAAGAACTCATTTTCTGTTGCCATTGGTATTCACTATGCCTAATTTTTTGAATTTTCCAAATATCATATACATGGTTTCAAAATGTGATGCCTGAATCAGCATGTGGTTTACCTCCTAAGGATTTTCTGCTGATATATTGCCTGTACTACTGGCCCCAGTGTTGCAGGAGTGCTGCCATGCATCCAACTTATTCCCATTTGTATGTTGTCTGAAGCTGGCATGTTTTCTTTTCATAAATAACAATATTGAGCTACTGCATGAAAAACGTGCAAGTGTAGAATCTACTTACAGTTTGGGTTTTTCTTTTTGTTTTAGCTAAAGCCTCTATATATCATCAAGGCACAGTACAAAATTTTCATAAATTTTTTTTTAAAAACAAAAATCTACTACTCAATGAAAATATCCTTGCAATATAGAAATTGGCTTTTTAGTCTTTCTTTAAATCTGTCCCAGCTTCTTTAAATTTAAACCTTACAGAGAGACTATTTTCTTCATCAAATCATTGTTAGAAAAACTTTATTGGGTGGATCAGTTCTAATGATATGGTTAAGATTGTTCTGACCTCATGAGACTATTAAGGTCATGAAACCAAGGTTCTAAAATTCATCATTAATTTAAAACTACTGGAGCCAGCCAGTAGGCTCCAAGTCATAAACACTAAAAAAGAAATAAAGATCATATATTCTAGTTACAACACATCCTGTGTTTTGGTCTTAATATTGTATTACTACCTATAAAAAGAAAGAGAATCAGCATATCACTATCATTTATATGCTTTCAGATCAGATCAGTCGCTCAGTCGTGTCCGACTCTTTGCGACCCCGTGAAACGCAGCACGCCAGGCCTCCCTGTCCATCACCAGCTCCCGGAGGTCACTCAGACTCACACCCATCAAGTCAGTGATGCCATCCAGCCATCTCATCCTCTGTCGTCCCCTTCTCCTCCTGCCCTCAATCCCTCCCAGCATCAGAGTCTTCTCCAATGAGTCAACTCTTCGCATGAGGTGGCCAAAATACTGGAGTTTCAGCTTTAGCATCATTCCTTCCAAAGAAATCCCAGGGCTGATCTCCTTCAGAATGGACCCGTTGGATCTCCTTGCAGTCCAAGGGACTCTCAAGAGTCTTCTCCAACACCACAGTTCAAAAGCATCAATTCTTCGGCGCTCAGCCTTCTTCACAGTCTAGCTCTCACATCCATACATGACCACAGGAAAGACCATAGCCTTGACTAGGCGAACCTTTGTTGGTAAAGTAATGTCTCTGCTTTTGAATATGCTATCTAGGTTGGTCATAACTTTCCTTCCAAGGAGTAAGCGTCTTTTAATTTCATGGCTACAGTCACCATCTGCAGTGATTTTGGAGCCCAGAAAAATAAATTCTGACACTGTTTCCACTGTTTCTCCATCTATTTCCCATGTAGTGATGGGACCAGATGCCATGATCTTCGTTTTCTGAATGTTGAGCTTGAAGCCAACTTTTTCACTCTCCACTTCCACTTTCATCAAGAGGCTTTTTAGTTCCTCTTCACTTTCTGCCATAAGGGTGGTGTCATCTGCATATCTGAGGTTATTGATATTTCTCCCAGCAATCTTGATTCCAACTTCTGTTTCTTCCAGTCCAGCATTTCTCATGATGTACTCTGCATAGAAGTTAAATAAACATGGTGACAATATGCAGCCTTGACGTACTCCTTTTCCTATTTGGAACCAGTCTGTTGTTCCATGACCAGTTCTAACTGTTGCTTCCTGACCTGCATACAGATTTCTCAAGAGGCAGATCAGGTGGTCTGGTATTCCCATCTCTTTCAGAATTTTCCATAGTTTATTGTGATCTTCACAGTCAAAGGCTTTGGCATAGTCAATAAAGCAGAAATAGATGTTTTTCTGGAACTCTCTTGCTTTTTCGGTGATCCAGCGGATGTTGGCAATTTGATCTCTGGTTCCTCTGCCTTTTCTAAATCCAGCTTGAACATCAGGAAGTTCACGGTTTACATATTGCTGAAGCCTGGCTTGGAGAATCTTGAGCATTACTTTACTAGCGTGTGAGATGAGTGCAATTGTGCGGTAGTTTGAGCACTCTTTGGCATTGCCTTTCTTTGGGATTGGGATGAAAACTGACCTTTTCCAATCTTGTGGCCACTGCTGAGTTTTCCAAATTTGCTGGCATATTGAGTGCAGCACTTTGACAGCATCATCTTTCAGGACTTGGAATAGCTCCACTGGAATTCCATCACCTCCACTAGCTTTGTTTGTAGTGATACTTTCTAAGGCCCATTTGACTTCACATTCTAAGATGTCTGGCTCTAGGTCAGTGATCACATCATCATGATTATCTAGGTCTTGAAGCTCTTTTTTGTACAGTTCTTCTGTGTATTCTTGCCACCTCTTCTTAATATCTTCTGCTTCTGTTAGGTCCACACCATCTCTGTCCTTTATCGTGCCCATCTTTGCATGAAATGTTCCTTTGATATCTCTGATTTTCTTGAAGAGATCCCTAGTCTTTCCCATTCTGTTGTTTTCCTCTATTTCTTTGCATTGATCACTGAAGAAGGCTTTCTTATCTCTTCTTGCTATTCTTTGGAACTCTGCATTCAGATGTTTATATCTTTCCTTTTCTCCTTTGCTTTTCGCTTCTCTTCTTTTCACAGCTATTTGCAAGGCCTCCCCAGACAGCCATTTTGCTTTTTTGCATTTCTTTTCCATGGGGATGGTCTTGATCCCTGTCTCCTGTACAATGTCATGAACCTCATTCCATAGTTCATCAGGCACTCTATCTATCAGATCTAGGCCCTTAAATCTATTTCTCACTTCCACTGTATAATCATAAGGGATTTGATTTAGGTCATACCTGAATGGTCTAGTAGTTTTCCCTACTTTCTTCAATTTCAGTCTGAATTTGGCAATAAGGAGTTCATGGTCTGAGCCATTATATGCTTTAGTTGACAAATTAAGAGCATTTCATTAAACATTCTCTTAATCATAATTTTATAATTTTATAATTTTATCTCTCAGTAGGAATTGATGTACTTGAATTTCACCATGTATGCCAATTACATTGGCAGCAAAGGATTATATTTGCCAGCAAAGGATTCTCTTTAATCAGCATTCTTTTTCATGAAGTGATCCTAAAGATAAAACTTTGATAATTAAGTTGTTAATATACATTCCAGTGGAGAGTATAAAAAATATGATTATAAGACCTCTATCAATAAGCATTTGCCTCTCATGATTTAGAGCAAGGGGAGGATTGTGATCCATGTGGGTTTGGAAAAGGAGGCAGAATTAGAAGCATGGACTTTTCAACAAATGTAGGAAGCGGTGGTTATAAATGTTCTTAGCTTCTTTTTGGTGGTGATATTGAGGTGATGAATTAAACTTCTCTAGGTTGAACATGTAACTACTTACATATGGAGTTGCAGACTCAACCCTACACTGACTGCTAGATAGCAATTTGACTTCTTATAGCTTAATTGATGACTTAACTTCCACTGATAAATGTTTAAAGGCAAATACTCAGGCCTGCTACCAAATACTGGAAACATGACTATTATCCTCACAAGGCAAATCTTAACTCCTGAAATATGTTGGTTTCTTGACCTGGATAGCTTGAAATCTACTTTGGTATAGGACATGCTAACACAGAAACAATTTGTTGAGAGTGGTAACAATCCTAAATGATGTTGGTAGGCAACTAATAAGGAAAAGGAGTCATGAACTGAAGCTCCACATGCATGCTAAATCACTTCAGTCATGTCTGACTTTTTGCAACACCATGGGCTGTATCCCACCAGGCTCCTCTGTCCATGGGATTCTCCAGTCAAGAATACTGGAGTGGGCTGCCGTTTCCTCATCCAGAGGATCTTCCTGACCCAGAAATTCAAACCCGTGTCTCTTTACATCTCCCGCATTAGCAGGCAGGTTCTTTACCACAAGCACCACCAAATTTGTGGGTTTATTTTAACTTGCTTAGGTCCACAGAATTGCAGCTGAAGTTTGGTCAACAAGCCAGTAGATGAAGGCTTGTACTTTTCCAGACAGGCTCTATTTTTGTTCATTCTGTGTGTGGGGGTGGAAGCCCTGGAAAAGCTTTGTTATCATTCCTGAAATGCAGAATGTTCTATTTAGCTTAGAAGCTCTATTCTTTGTACTAATAACTGATATTAGGCAGCTCCAGCCATTTTTAAAACAATTTAAGAGAAAATGAACCTTGGCATTTAAGTCTTGGTAACTGAGTGGTCTGTTGTGATTGTACTCAACTAAATTTGGGGAAGCGATCTGAATTTTGTTTTCATTCTTTTCCCTCCTTTGAGTTACATAACACAATAAATAGAATTTTTTCCACTGGTATCCACTACTGAATCACTACTAGAGTATTTGCTGCCTTGCTGAATTTTAATCAAAGGATGAATGCACATTACAAATTATTTTGATTTCTGTCACCTGTCCATATTTGTTCACTTAGCTGTACATAACATCTGTGTGAGAGATTAAATGAATCATGCCATCCCACTTTATGGGTGGGTTCCAGTTATCTTTTCCAAACTATCCTAAACAGCAGTGGTATTCAGCAACAACCATTTTACTCTGACTCACAGCTTCATGGTTTGGGAATGCTGGCAGGGCATGGTTTGGCAGGTCTTCATCATATCAGGCAACATCAACTGAGGTCAGCTGGTAAAATTCAGCTGGTAACTGTGACTGGTCTCTGCTCACAAACCTGGCACCTACATGGGAACAGCTGGAAGGCTGGAATCATACAGGATCCCTTCCTTTTCCATGTAATCTTTGAGTCTTTCTACATCATCTCTACAGTAGTATTGTCATACTTTTTATATGGCAGTTCCAGTGTACCTGAGTAAGCCTTCCAAGAAGCCCAGATGGGAACTTCAAAGCTTCTAATGACTTAGCCACAGAAATCCCAGCACATTGTGGAGCTCACCCAACATCAAGGAAAGGAGGCATGAATGAGCATGGCTTTCTCTCGATGGAAGCTAGACGTCTTTCTCTAGATAGAACATAAACCTTTCTCTAGATGGAAGGTGTATCACAGATAGTTTAGTCGATTTCATTTCCTCTATGATTAAGCATGCCAAAGAAAGCTAAACTAGTCGTTGACCATCAGGCCATATCCCCTGTAAACTGAATGTATATTCCAGCCTTCTCTTATTCCCTTCAGCCAAACACATTATCTTCTGGAGTTTTACCTCTGGAATTTAGCTTCTGAACATCTCTATATAGCCTCCTAAATAGTATTCCCAAATAATTATATAGTAAATCCCCTATATACAAACGAGTTCTGTTCTGAGAGTGTGTTCATAAGTCCAATTTGTTTTTAAGTCCAACAAAATTAGCCCAGGTACCCAACAAGTACAATCGGCTGTATAGTACTGGATTGTGATAGGTTTAAAATACATTTTACACAAATAATACATAAAGAACAAACGCAAAGAATTAAACATTTTAATCTTACACTACAGTGCCATGAAAAGTACAACAGGAAAGTACAACAGTTAGCATACAGGGGCACGTTCACATCTTTAAAAGTTAGCAACTTGAAGTTTCGTATATAGGGGATACACTGTATTAAGGCATATGTGTGATGTGTCACTTCTCATTAATGGCTCCAAGTGGTCTATAAGGCAGAATCCAAATGCCTTAGCCTGATACATGAGGTCCTCCATCATTTTTTCTCAATCTTCTTTTCAACCATAGTCTCCACCCTTTCGTTCCCAGCACTGTCCCACCCCTGTCCCACCCACTGTGCCCCAGTGTGCTCTGGCCATGCTGTCTCAAACACAACATACCCCTGCCCAATCATATACCTTACTTAGCGGTTCTCTCCTTGAATGTTTTAAAAATATTTTCATTTTTTTATTTGGCTGTGCCAGGTCTTAGGTGTGATATGCAGAGTCTTTTATCTTCATTGTGGCATGCAGGATCTTTAGTTATGACATGTCAGATCGAGGGATGGACTCCCAACCAGAGATGGAACCCATGTCCCCTGCACCGGGAGCAGAGAGTCTTAGCCACTGGATTATAAGGCAAGTCCCTCCTCTTAGATAGTATCCGTTACCTTCATACCTATTTACTGAAAGTAGATGTCTTATTCATCTTTCAAGGTTCCATTCACATGTCACCTGCCGCACAGTCTCGTAACATGTGCTTATGCCACCAATGCAGGAGTGGGTCATGCTTTGCTGATGGTCATTTCTGATGTTTTGGAGGGATGTCAGAGCATGGACTCTGAGCCAGAGGGACTCCTGGTTTCACAACTTACTAGCTGTACTAGGTTGAATAGCGACCTCTGGAAATTCACCTCCTTTTGCAACCTCAGAATGTGACCTTATTTAGACATAGGGTCACTGCGGATGTAATTAGCTAAGTTCATTCTGGAGTAAGGTGGCCCTTCATTCAATATGACTGGTGTCCTTATAAGAAGAGGGGACACAGAGACAGGAAAGGAAGATGATGTGAAAAGACGTAGGGAGAGCCCCACGTGACCATGAAGGCAGAGACTAGAGTCATGTGTCTACATAAGAATTGTAGCACAATCTACACAAAGATTGTAGCAGCATAGGAAATGATAGGAGAAACACATGAAATAGATTCTCCCCTAGAATTTGGCCCCACTGGCACCTTGATTTTAGACTTCACAGCCTCCAGAACTAGGAGAGAATAGATATTTGTTCTTTTAAGCCACCTGGTTTGCAGTACTTTGTTAGAGCTGCCCTAGGATATGAATACCTATAGGCCCTTGAGCAAGTTATGAATTATCTCTCTATACCTCAGTTTCTTCACCTTTAAGATGATCTTAATAATGATTTTTAATAGGGTTTTTGTGTGAATTAAGTCAAGAGGTAGTCTCCAATCTATTTTTAATGTGTCTGTGTATGTCTTTCACTAGGCTAAAGAGCATGTTGTTTGGTTCTTATACCTTATTTTGAGAAACAGTGTGATATGGCAGAAGGAGTAAATGGCAAGAAAAACAAAAGCCCTGAGTTCAACTTCAGGATGTGGTATCCCAGTGGTAAAGAACCCACCTGCCAATGCAGAAGAAGAGATGCAGGTTTAATCCCTGGGTTTGGAAGACCCCTGGAGGAGGGCATGACAACCAACTCTAGTATTCTTGCCTGGAGAATCCCATGGACAGAGGAGCCTGATGGGCTACAGTCCATAGGGTCACAAAGAGTCAGACACAACTGAATTGACTTAGCAGGCACATTTAAGAGCCTCTGTGTTATTTTTGAGCCTCAGTCTCCTCATCTGTAAAATGAGGCAAATGATACCAATTTTGCTGGGTTGTTATAGGAATAAAAATTACTATATGTCTTACATATAATAGGTCCTCAAATAATGAAACCTATATACTTTTCCCCAAAATCATGTAGCAAAGAACCATGAACACTTTAATTGCTGAGAAATGCCTTTCAATTCGATATATTAATTAATCCCTCAGTACCTGGTTAAGTGAACATTTTTGGCAATTCTGTATTTTTCCCCAGACCATTTTTATAGTTTTGAATTTTGTGTCCTTTCACTCAAATTCCAAAGGTCATTGCCATCAAGAATTAGAATGCTGAGGAAAGAACATGATTTTTTTTTAAAGAGTGTATCTTTCATGATTTTATGAACTAGCCATCAATCACACCTTTTCCTGTGTTCTGTGAAGGAGGAGAAAATGGTTTTCAACATTCTTGACAAGCTTTCTGTGACTGCATCTTGATGCCAAGTTGGTTTTCTCTTGTTCTCATGACTTTAGCAGCAAGTCTTGCTTAGAATATTTTATTTGGCTCCTGTCGTACTGTCACTGTGGAGACAGCCAATCAGCCTAAGTGGGGTTCGCTGTGCTGTGTGCCTCTCAAATTTGCAATAAGAAAGGACTTGCAGTGCAAGGCTGGGAGATGAGGTTAATAGAAGGAGGCTGTAAAAAGTCGCTTAGGGGGAATGTCAGGAAGAAATGCAACACCCCATCGCATTGCTGCTGTGCTTGTTAGCAAGCCTGACTCTGCACAGCTGGGATGTCATGGTAATGGCAGTGCCCACAGGGTCATCTCATTCCTAGGCAGCTGGCTGGTGTCTCAGCTGCTCTGGGGCTCCACACCAGACATCATTTGGGCTTTTGTGGTGGTGACAGCTTTTGGTTTTGTTCTTTGGGCCCATTTGTGTCACTAGTACAAATGTGAAACATGAAGACTTTTAACTATGGGGAAACTCATCACGTGGCCTTAAAGAATTTTCATGGGAGAAAAAGGGAATAATTACTTCAAGCGAGACATGTGAGCCTATTAGAACAGCTTTCTAAGTTGTTACTAAGGAAAGAAATGTCTGTCACCAGTTAGATGTTATATGCATATACTATGAGAGGTGTATTAAGTGGTGTGTTTTTAATGCTTTGAAAACTGCTTCAAAAAGATTGTGGGGAAGCCTCTTATGTCACACAAATTAATTTACTTGCAGACCAATTTCGTTGAAAAGAAATGTTCCAAATGAATCTTTTCTCCACTTTCAACTTATCTCTGTCAAGAGGTGTGTCTCAATAAAGTTGTAAATGATGGCAGGTGAGCATAAAATTATAGATAAAGCAGTAATTAAGTTGAATTTATTTTTATAGGAATATAAAAATCATAATTTTTAAGACTAGCTTTCCAACAGAAACTATAAAGAAGTCATATCCCTAGTATTTCAGAATAACAAGAGGAATGCTAACCTAACAATTGAAAAAAGGTAGAGGGCTTGAAGTAAATTTACAAATTGATCAAGTAGTACCAAACAAGTATAAACTGAAATGATCTGTTTTGCAAATTGTATGATTGCAAAGGCTTAAGTGAAAAGAAGGCTCAGTGGGGTAGCCATTCCTGGTAGAGACAAGGGTGACCTGGATGGGGAAATGAGAATGATCAGAGAAGTGGGAGGAGACCAGATAACACAGAGCAGTCATCCAGCGACTTGACTGGACTTGGTTTTGACTGCAGCAGGTAGACATTAGATGGTGTTAAAGCAGGGATGTGATGAGATCTGATTCAAACTTTTAATAAGTCACTCTGGCTGCTGGTGGAAGTAGACTTTAGGAAGGCAAGAGGAGAAGCAGAGAGAATGTTAGGAGGCTGTGACATAGGTAAGTAAGCAGGGCTCAGGCCTTGGATGAGAGTAGTGGAGCTGGAGATGGAGGAACAGAGGATGTGAGTTAGAGATGCTTGCTGGTATCAGCCTAGCAGCTGGAATATGTCTGCATAGACGGAAAGAAGGGAGCCCAGGAAATACCCCGAGGGCACTGCTAGTGCTGAGAAGCTGAGCGGATCAAAGACAGCAAAGGAGACCAACAGAAAATGACCATTGGAGTGTGTTCCCTCAGAAGATTAGAGGAGATCGTGTTTGGAAAAAGAAAGGGTGAGACAAGGGGCTGGATACTAGGCACCACTATGCAGATAAATTATCTCAAAGCCAGGAACCTGCTCTGAGCTTCATGACCTGGCCCATCGAACTTTCAGTTATCATAAGATGCCAGTCATTCAGAGATTGTCAGAGGATGGTTATAAGGAGGAGCAAAATGTACAAACAACTGATTTTCTGTAGCCATTCATAATTTGGTGCAATTAAATAAAATAAGTAATTTTCTACAATGGATGTATAACTTTAAGCTTGAGAGATGTGGTGGGAAGTTAGGTGAATTGTTTCATGGAGTCTTAGAATGAAGAGAAATCTTGGAGTTTATGGTTCAAAACCCCTTTAATTTTACAGATGAGGAAACTGAATCCAAAAATATTTAAGAAAAGTTATTCAGGATCACATGGCTAGTTGGTGAAAGAATCAAAGCTATAAGCTGGGTCCATGGTTTTTAGGCCAAATAAGTCCTACACACACCCATACACACACTCTCTCTCTCCCTCTCACACATACTCATAAGTGCTTACACACATATGATAACATGGTATTAGGTGATAATTATTTGCTTTTAAAAGTCATTTTAAAAAGTAATGCTGAAAAATAATAAGCTCTCTGAGTGTTTTTCAGTTAATTTAATTTATAAAATTTCAATTAACATTTTTCCAAGAAGTTTCTTTATAAACTATGTTACATTTGCCCTCTACATAAAAACAAACAAAAACAAACCAAAACTGTATTCCTTCTAATTAAAAAATGTAGCATAGGAGTTTGGGATTAATGTAAACACACTACTATATATATATAATATGCCTTATAGCACAGGGAACTGTACCCAATATTTTATAATAACCTATAAGGGAAAATAATCTGAAAACAAATAGATATTTATACATATATATTGAGTTGGCCAAAAAGTTCGTTGGGTTTTTCCATTGCATCTTATGGAAAAATCTGAATGACCTTATTGGCCAACCCAATGTATACCTGTCACTTTGGTGCACACACAAAACTAACACAATATTGCAAATCAACTATACTTCAATAAACAAAGAAAAGTAAAACATGTAGCATAATAGATGTCAACATCAGGGTTAGTAATCTTCTTTGTTTTTCCCATTAAGTACAACAGTTTACCTACAATAAATGTTGTTAATGTGTTTTCCTCAGCCTTTTTACTTGTGCTTGAACATAAGCTACAGTGAAAAGTGAAAGTGTTAGTTGCTCAGTTGTATCCAACCCTTTGCTACCTCATGGACTGTAGCCTGCCAGGCTCCTCTGTCCATGAAATTCTCCAGGCAAGAATACTGGAGTAGGCAGCCATACCCTCCTCTAGGGGATCTTCCCAACCCAGGGACTGAACCCAGGTCTTCCGCATTGCAGGCAAATTCTTTGCCATCTGAGCCACCAGATATAGATAAAATCAGAGTTGTACTATAAAATCTGGTATCAGGCAAAAAAGAGCAAGAAAGAAATATTTAATATTTATGCTACAATGCCAGTTAGGCTCAGTTTAGTATAATTTTACTTGCAGTTCTTAGAAAATCTGTAAAATATTTTAGACCATCAAGTATTATGCACATGTGAGCATTTATCTCCATCACTTTTCATTACAGTCTGCAGTGGAATAAAACATTGTCATTTAGACATATTCAGTGTTGCCTCATTACATTCAGGGCACCATTCACCCATAACTCTGTGATCCAGGGGCTACAATTTACATGGAATAGGTCCACAGGTTGCAGTCCTGGACAGCTTCTTTTTTCTTATATAAAGGAGCCTAAAAACCTAAAATAGATTTTTCTTGCTCTGTTAAAATACAATAAATTAATTATACCTAAAAAAAAAAATTTGGTGACCTTTCTATCCATAGAGTTATGATAAGACAACAGGGGAAAATCTACACCTCAATGAAGAGGAAACAATCAGCAGGTAATTGTTGGAGGGAAGAGAAGAGAAGATGACTCTTAAAGCACTTCAAATCACCTCTTGAACAGTATATGCTGTACTGAAATATGATCACCTCAGCTTCAAGGGTTTAACAGTCCAGTCTTCCTGCTTAAATTGGTGAGATCTCATCTTCTAACTGGTGTGCTGGCAAACTGGACTCTAAGCTATGAACAAAGTCTGATATAAAATCTTGACTTTTAACTATTTAATTGATGATGCTATGAAGATTCATTTCATATTTTTTCTTGTTTGTGTTTACCAAACATTGTTTTTAAAAGCCTAGACATGAATTGATTTGTTTCTTCCTGAAATTTTCAAAACAAATCATACCTAACAAAAGAACAGAGGTGTTATCTCTTATTGCAACTGTGGTAATAATAACACTTCCGTCTCCAACTCTTTGCTACCCCATGGACTGTAGCCCGCCAGACTCCTCTGTCCATGAAATTCTCCAGGCAAGGATACTGGAGTGGGTAGCCATGCTCTCCTCTGGGAGATCTTCCCTACCCAGGGACCAAACCAGGGTCTCCTGCATTATAGGCAGATTCTTTACCATCTGAGATACTGGAGAAGCCTTAATAATAACATTCAGTTCAGTTTAGTTGCTCAGTCATGTCCAACTCTTCGAGACCTCATGAACTGCAGCATGCCAGGCTTACCAGTCCATCACCGGCTCTTGGAGCTTGCTCAAGCTCATGTCCATCGAGTTGGTGATGCCATCCAACCATCTCATCCTCTGCCATCCCCTTCTCCTCCTGCCTTCAATCTTTCCCAGCATTAGGGTCCTTTCTAATGAGTCAGTTCTTTATATCAGGTGGCCAAAGTATTGGAGCTTCAGCATCAGTCCTTCCAAAGACTATTTAGGACTGATTTCTTTTAGGTTTGACTGGTTTGATCTCCTTGCAGCCCAAGGGACTCTCAGGAGTCTTCTCCAGCACCACAGTTCAAAAGCATCAATTCTTCAGCACTCAGCTTTTTTTATAGTCCAACTCTCACATTCATACATGACTACTGAAAAAATTGTAGCTTTTACTATACGGATCTTTGTTGGCAAAGTAATGTCTCTGCTTTTTAATATGCTGTCTAGGTTGGTCATAGCATTTCTTCCAAGGAGGAAGTGTCTTTTAATTTCATGGCTTCCATCACCATCTGCAGTTATCTTAGAGCCCAGGAAAATAAAGTCTGTCACTGTTTCCATGGTTTCCCCATCTATTTGCCACAAAGTGATGGGACCAGATGCCATGATGTTCGTTTTCTGAATGCTGAGTTTTAAGCCAACTTTTTCACTCTCCTCTTTCACTTTCATCTTTACTTCCTCTTTGCTTTCTTCCATAAGAGTGCTGTCATCTGTATATCTGCAGTTATTGATATTTCTTCCTGTAATCTTGATTCCAGCTTGTGTGTGCTTCATCCAGCATAGCATTTCACATGATGTACTCTGCATATAAATTAAATAAACAGGATGATAATATACAGTCTTGACATATTCCTTTGCCTATTTGGAACCAATCCATTGTTCCATGTCTGGTTCTGTTTCTTCTTGACCTGAGCTGCACACAGGTTTTGAAGGAGGCAGGTAAGGTGGTCTAATATTCCCATCTCTTTAAGAATTTTCCATAGTTTGTCATGATCTATGCAGTCAAAAGCTTTCACGTAGTCAATGAAGCAGAAGTAGATATCTTTCTGTAATTCTCTTGTTTTTTCTGTGATCCAGCAGATGTTGGAAAGTTAATAATAACATTAATAATAACAAAAAAACTATACAGCACTTCCTATATACAAGGCATAGTTCTAAGCACTTTATATTAACTCATCAGTCCTCAGAACCAATCATATGATGTAAATCTATTATTAGCTCCTTTTAAAATGAAGATAAAGGATTAAGACATCATTAAATTAAAAATAAAATCATTCCAAAAGGAAAATGAAGACAAGTCAACAATTAGATTGGGTAGATTCATAAGACAAATGGTTTACATAGCACAGGATTTTGGTAATTTAAAACATACAAGAATGAGACTGACAGCTTGGGTCATGAGAGGATAACTGGGTGACTTAGGCCAAATCCAGTGAGATCAGATTTGTAAGGAAAATGGTTTTGTCTCAAATTGGTAATGACAGACTGCCTTGGATTTAAGCAACCACCTTTAGAGCATTGCTTTCGTCACTGGTACTGATTAACAGCAGATTTGCTCAAAGAATCAAGGTGTGTATGTTGAGATTACTGTAAACTCATGTATCTGTCATTTGTAGGGAGTATGGAGCACTGAATAAAGGGAAAGCATGTGCTGTAAATCCTAAAATTGAGACATATTTCAACTCTCAGAATGTTGTTAGTATTTTCCTATAAGTTCCTGACAATTAGGCATATGCTTGCTATTAAGACATCATTTTCAGATTTGACTGCTATTCCAAAATAGATAGCAGTATTAATTTTGCCAATACACTTACAGAGGTAATCAACATAAGGAAATCTTTTTAATATGGACGGGGTTACTCTTGTTTCCAAAGGCTTCCCAAGTGGCACAATGGTAAAGAAGCCACCTGCCAATACAAAAGATGTGGGTTTGATCCCTGAGTTGGGAAGAGCCCTGGTGTCAGAAATGGCAACCTGCTCCAGTATTCTTGCCTGGAAAATTCCATGGACATAGGAGCCTTGTGAACTACAGTGTATGGGTCATAAAGAGTAGGACATGACTGAGCTACTGAGCATGCATGCACAAACACACACACACACACACACACACACAGTTTCCAAACACTACCCTGGGATTAGAGTTGGGCTCACCACTTTGAAGCTTGCAACTCTTGGGTTTTGGAGACCCTGGCATATTGAAGTCCCATACCTGAATCTATCAACATTTAGTCATAGGTAATACTTATTTTGTGCAATATATACTCTTAATAATCTTAAATAATAATCTTAATCTTAATAATCAAATACTACCTGTTATGAGAAGGGCTCCCTTGCCTTGTGAATCACACACGACTCATTTGGCAACACGAATGGATGAAATCGGGTTGTGTAGACTTCTGCTTTGCAACTGGCTCTTTACAAGTGACGGTGGAAGGGACAGCTTTCATTGCAATGAACCTTTCATTTTGCAACACCTGGAGATCTTAGTATGGTTCTTTCAATTTTAACTTTTTGCTTTGTACTTGTTATGTATGCAAGTAGAAAATATTAGGCCTCAGCTCACTCCAGTTGGACTTAATATCCTAGGTGGCCAGACTTTGAGAAATCCATTACTGCCAGACTTTGAGAAATCCATTGATCTTTTCCCATCCACTCTTTTTTTCATTTGCAAATGGGGGTGATAGGATTGTGATAAAGATTAAATGATACTAATTAATTAGCAAACTAATTAATAAATGTGCCTGTAACATGTTTAAAAACTTACTAAATATTAACTGTAATTTAAAGTAGAAAAAAATAACACCAGCTCACCTACTATTGAGTTCAAATGAAATAGAGCATATAAACTTAAAAGACACTATCTGAATGTCAGGAACTCTCATATACCCAAAGCAATGTTATTATCAGTCCCATGTTTTACTTAAAACTCATCATCAGTATATTCTGTGACTCCAGCAACCCTAAGTATTCACACAGAAAACCTGACTGTTGGCCTGTCCAAACTTAATTTGCTAGCATATATAAAGTTCCTTATTGTTCTGAGACTGAAGGACTCAGCCATTCTGGGTTCTGGGTGAAGAATAACTCACGATTCACTCTACTGACCTTTTGGTAAATGTAAACGTGGACAACATCATCTTGAAAACACAGTGAAGTAAAACTTCGTTGAAGACTTGCTGCTGAATTTTTAGAAGTTATCACATCCAGTTCTTTGTCATTTCCAACTGATTAAATTTTACTCCCATTTCTTCCTCCCTGAAGTTTTCCATCTCTTTTAAGCAAATTATTTCATGGAATGTACTATAGGGGTTTGAAACATGCTCCTCTGAAAATCTAGGTCTAATTCAAATCTTCTTAGTGAAGCTCGACACATTGAACCAGGCAGCGCCTGGCAGCCAGATGTCAGGGTCAAAGTCTAGAACAAGATAAATAGAAGCGGTTGCCTTGGGTTTTGTGGAGGTAGAATGGATGTCTGAATACTGCTGGATGAAATCATGGATTTTTCCCGAGTCAAGGATTATTTTGGTCCTTAGAACTCCTTGACATTTTTAAGTTTTAACTTACCTAAGAATTATATTTTTTTAATAAAGTGCAGTGTGAGAAAAGCTGGAATACTCTTTTAGGTAGATTGCAGAGTTAGATTCTCTGTGTTTTGATCTGTTTGAGAAAATTAGACATAATGGTGTTGTTAGAAGATATGGTTCCCTGTTGAAATATTATCTCTATAAAGCGAATGTCATTTTATTCATACACGTGTGCACACATGCACACACACACGCACAGAATTATAGAATAACAGGCAACTAAATGACAGTGGATCAAGAACTTCTCCGTAGCTACATATGGACTAATTTGTTTCTGTCCCACTGTAACATTAAAATGTTTTCTACACTATGACCAGACAGAGTAAATCTGACTTTAGAAAGATAAACTGAAACCTAAAGTAAAAATAGTGGATTATGAATAGGCAATTATCTTGCAGCTGAATTCAGTCATAACAGGCTAAAAAAAAAAAAAATGGGCTATCATTTGGCCTCTGCAAATTCCTAAGAACTCTGCTACTGTGCCTATGATGAGTACGAATTTATATTCCTCAAGAAAAAGTTTTAAATACCTTTCACACTGTTATCCAATATGTGGTTGAGTCACTGACAGATTATGATGCTTTGTGTAATGTGGTTAGAAAAAATGTTTCTCATTCGCTCTATGTTTCTGCAGCATTTGACTTAGGAGAAAAAAATGTGAAAATAAAATCCCTTTGCTCTGTATTAAGATCTGGCCATCTATGGAGTGTGCCCAACTGGTGAGACATACTGCCTCAGTGTCAGCATGCTGTCAGAAGGAAACTTCATCCCACTTTGGGCTGTCCTAGCCATTCTGGGATTCCTGAAACCCATACCCACACATCTGATAGAATCACATTATAACCCAATGTCATTCAATGCTGGACTTGCTAGTTGCTGTCAGTTGGTACATCAGTCATTTAATTAGTAGAGTTCCTTTCCTCTCCCGAGGAATTCTGAACAGTCCACGTTGAAAATTCATCACCAGAATGAAGTAATGTGGCAAAGTGGTTTCTTGAGCTCTTGCAGTTATGCAAATCAGGTCTTATCCGTTCTAAATACACAGAGATTATGGGTTTAAACTCCCACACTGCCACTGAGATAATGACACCAACTCAAAGCATAAATGTGGACGATCTAATTTTAGTCAGTTGGCACAAATTCTCTTGTAGAAATGCTGCCTATCTTCCTGGTAGGACAGGCCGGGAAATGTACCAAGTCGCACCATTGATGCAAACTAGTTTTGTTCTTCTAACAGTGTGTAATGTACAGTCTGCATTAAGTAGTTCTTGTTTCTGATACCATCACAGCCTCTTCTCCCAGCACTGTTGATGGCATAAAAATAGTTTTATTAGAGATTGATTAAATGCCAAATAGGAAGGCTGCTGCTGCTGCTAAGTCGCTTCAGTCATCTCCAACTCTGTGCGACCCCATAGAAGGCAGCCCACCAGGCTCCTCCGTCCCTGGGATTCTCCAGGCAAGAACACTGGAGTGGGTTACCATTTCCTTCTCCAATGCATGAAAGTGAAAAATGAAAGTGAAGTCTCTTAGTCGTGTCTAACTCTTCGCGACCCCATGGACTGTAGCCTACCAGGCTCCTTCATCCACCTTCAAACTTATTTCTGATGTATTTCTTTATTATAGCTCCTGCCAATGAAGAGTTTTTGTTGGTGTTCTGAAAGGCCAATGCATGATGTTAAAGATAGGCTCAGAGAGAATTTAGATTCAGAGTCTAGCTCTGCAAGAATAGCTCTGTGAATGCAGGCAAGGTTTTTGTAACTTTGAAACTTGATTTCTCTTGTTATTAAATGAATATTCCCCACCTGGCCATGTTGTTCTTACAACTAAACAACATCACACAGTAAAATACAGGATCAGGCATGGGAGAGATACTGGTACATGATAGTTGCAATTATTTGATATTAGTTCTTGCCCTGTTTTCTGGAGAAAGGGTGTTTATAGGGGTGCATGCTCTTGTATAGCTTAAACAAAGAGAATTCCTTCTGGGTACTTTAAATCTGCCACCTGTGACTAGATACTCAAAGCCCATTTTCTACAGGTTCTGTCCTTTCTGAAACAAGTTATTTCACTTCTTGAATACTTTCTTGTCCCTACTCCATCCTGACAGAAATGTTCAGAGGAGATACTGTTTCCATGGAAACCTGGAGAGACATCATAATTACTTAGGACCACACAGTGGAACATACAACCTAGGTGATTGAATGCCAAAATGCTTTTAAAGTACCAAAAATAGCTAAGAAACAAGTACCGTCTTATTCAGCTAGGGATGCCATAACAAAATTTTGTAAACAGTGTAACTTAAACAACAGGAATTTATTTCCTTAGGGTTCTGAAAGCCGGAAGTCTGAGGTCAGAGTGCCAGCATGGTTGTATTCTATATAGTGAGAGCTCTCTTCCTGGTTAACAAAAAAATGTTGCCTTCTCACTGAGCCCTCATATGGTAGAGAGAATGAGAGAGCAAACTCTGTGATGTCTCCTCTTCAGTTCAGTTCAGTTCAATTCAGTTCAGTTGCTCAGTCGTGTCCAACTCTTTGCGACCCCATGAATCGCAGCACGCCAGGCCTCCCTGTCCATCACCAACTCCCGGATTTCACTCAGACTCACATTCATCAAGTCAGTGATGCCATCCAGCCATCTCATCCTCTGTCGTCCCCCTTCTCCTCCTGCCCCCAATCCCTCCCAGCATCAGAGTCTTTTCCAATGATTACTCTTCGCACGAGGTGGTCAAAGTATTGGAGTTTCAGCTTCAGCATCATTCCTTCCAAAGAACACCCAGGACTGATCTCCTTTAGAATGGACTGATTGGATCTCCTTGCAGTCCAAGGCACTCTCAAGAGTCTTCTCCAACACTCCTCTTACAAGGGCACTAATCTCATCCTGAGGACCCCATCCTCATGATCCCATCTAAACCTGATTACCTCTCACAGACTCCTTCTCCAAATACTGGAGGTTAGGGCCTTACTGGATGAATTTCGGAGGAACACAGTTCAGTCTGCAGTAGGGACTCTGTGTTGTCCCTGAAAAGCTCTCATGGCCAGGTGATAGACATGGCTGGGACAGCAGCAGCAGTTCACAACCATGAACATAACCCCTTCCCACGTAGCACTAGCTGTGAGCTGTCCCTTGAACTTCATGTTTGGAGTGGGTGGGGAATGCACAGGACTCTCTGGAAGACCTGGAATCTAGCCCTCAGTCTGCCTCTTACAAATTATATGCTGTGGGCATATCATTTATTTTTTCCTCTGAACCTTAGTTCTCTTGTCTTTTAACAAAAATCATAACATCTCTTTTGCCTCCTTTGAGGGTGGTTGTGAGGATCAAATAGAGTGCTGCATGTGAAAGCACTTGGTAGTCTGTGTCCTGTCTTTGTGTGTGTGTGTGTGTTTTGTTTCGTTTTGTTTTTTTTTTTTTAAAAAAAAAACCCTGCTTTTCCTGGCTCTGAAATCATAAACTGAGGGACATACCAGGGTCAAGATAGAATACAAAACTCATCTTATGCTCCAGTATTTGGATTTTCAATTGCATGCAAAGTACCTAAGGTGCTGGCTTTTCCAGGGTTTTCCAGGTGGTGCTAGTGGTGAAGAACCCACCTGCCAATGCAGGAGACATAAGAGATATAGGTTCGATCCCTGAGTTAGGAAGATCCCCTGGAGAAAGGCATGGCAATGCATTCCAGTATTTTTGCCTGTAAAATCCCATGGATAGAGGAACCTGGCGGGCTACAGTCTATAGGGTTGCAAAAAATTGGACATGACTGAAGTGACCTAGCACACATGCAAGGTGCTGATTTAACACAGATTTCAGGACCCAAGTCTAATTTTTTTGACCCATGGTAGAGCCTGGAATCTGCATGGTCACAAACATGCAGGGGATGGTTTGCATAAGCTGGTTCTTTGGTCACTTTTTGAAAAAATCAGTTCTGCCCCATAAGAGACCAAACTACTGAGGGTTGGGTATGTTTGCGGGGCACGCGGCGGTTGGGGGGGTGGGTGGTTACTAAGAAATAATAAAGTAGAAAAGAGGTATTTACTGTAGGCTGTGAACTCTGGTTACTTGTATTATACTAAAATTTGGAAAGTTTATAAGAAATTTACTAAGGTTTAAAAAGAAAAGATACCCTAACTTATAAATTGAATTTTCTTGGCCCACATGAAGCACACTCTTTTCAAAAAAGTGAATAAACAGAACTTCACTGGTGGCACAGTGGATAAGAATCCACGTGTCAATGTAGCGGACATGGGTTCGATCCCTGGTCTGAGAAGATTCCACACGCTGAGGAGCAACTAAACCCGTGTGCCACAATCACTGAGCCTCTGCTCTAAAGCCCAGGGGCCGCCACTACTGAAGCCCGTGTGCCAAGAGCCTGTGCTCTGCAACCAGAAAAGCCACTGCTATGAGGAGCCCGTGCACCACAGTGAAGAGTAGCCCCAGCTGCCTGCAGCTGGAGAAAAGCAAGCATAGCAACGAAGATCCAGAGCAACTTAAAAAGTGAATGGAAAAAAAAGAACAGATGAAAGAGGAAAGATAAGCAGATTCATCCACACTAGAGTCCTTCAGTTCACAGCTTCAAGTATCATAATCTGCTTTAATAAGTTTATAAAGTCAGTGGACAGGAGATAATTTAAGTTTCAGTCACACAGAAAATAATGTATTGCTGTTGAATGTCATCTGCCCTGTGCAGATTGTCCCAATGATTATCCTTAGTTCTTGAAACCTAAATTTACATATTGACAAGGGTAAAAAGCTTCTCTGAGCTATTTGAAAAGATTAAGATATTTTAAAGTGCTCAGTGGACCAGTCTGTCGCCCTTTCTCTTCTTTTAAATTTTGCGTTAAAGGATTCCTTTTCAATTTACACATTTTGTCATAATTAAGTGTAGGACCTCTCCGAGTTGTCATCTTCTATTTCCTGGCCATTCAGATCTTTCAAGTAAAAATGTGGAATAGCCATAAAAGTAGACATGTAGTGGAAACAGCTGGCATTTTAAAGGTAAGATGGATTCTGGTGGTGGAAGTGGAATATTTATGAGGGGTGGAAGCTAACAACAGAAGAGTCATCTGACACCTCCTGAGTGTGAAGAATGGTTTGCACTGGGCTTTTTGGTCTCTAAAATTTATCGAATGTAACCACCGAAGTCAGGTATGTTCCAGAATGCCTCCATGTAAAATTCCAGTTTTTAGGCCTTTTTTTTTTTTTTTTTTCCATTCAAGTCTTTATTGAAATACTCAGTGTTGTACTAAGAATTAATCCCACCATGTAAAAGAACCTCTCTCTCTTCCATCACATTATTTTGTTTTATTTTTGTGGCATGTAGCACTGTCTGAAATTTTCCTATTTATTCATTTACTGTCTCCCACTTCCCACTAGAATGTAAGGCTATGAGAACAGGAATTCCCTCTGTCCAGGTTATGACTCTTTGCAGCTCTTAAAGCTCCACCTGGCACAAGAAGGAAGTCTAATGAACATTTGCCTAATGTATTGGGCATGGTTGGTATGGACACCACTTCCTCAGGGCTGTACCTCCTATGCTTTGCCTTACACTGAAAGGCTGGAGGAGGCTTCTAGGTGATAAGCATCTTTCTAGGTTAGCACATATATAGCCAGACCACTCCTTTTAAGGTCTGTATGTGTTCGTGCTCAGTCATGTCCAACTGTTTGTGACCCATGGATTCTAGCCCACCAGGCTCCTCTGTCCATGGGATTTTCCAGGCAAGAATACTGGAATGGGTTTCCATTTCCTCCTCCAGGGGATCTTCCCCATTCAGGGATCAAACCCAAGTCTCCTTCATCTCCTGCATTGTCAGGCAGGTTCTTTACCACTGAGCCACCTGGAAAACCCAGGTGGAGGAGGCTTGGAGGGGCTTAAATAAATTTCTTAGGTCTCAAGCATCCTTTCTGAGCTTCCAGAATTCCTTCCTCTCCCAAAGTTCTACGTCTTCGCACCCTGGGCCAGATTGCAGCTGTAATGTGATTTCTGCAGATGAATTCGTAAAATAGTGACTGAATAAAAATTAATGGTCTACTGTAAAAGTGCCAACTAATGGAGAAGAGCCATGGTTTACTGTCCATTTTTAAAATTTATTTATTTTATTATGGGGCTGCACCATGTGGCTTGTGGGATCTTAGTTCCCCAACCAAGAATCAAACCAGTGCCCCCTGCATTAGAAGTGCGGCGTCTTAACCACTGGACCACCAGGACCACCAGGGAAGTCCTGGTTTATTGTCCATTTCTGTGTTTCCATTCTACTGGGCTATAACTGTCAGATGCACTGGTTTCTGCTCACCTTGGAAGCTAAGTATGGACCAAATGGTAATGACCGGGCATGGGAACTGAACCTGCCCTTCTAAGATGAGAGTCCTCTGAGCCTCTCTAGGGATGGATGGAGGAATGGGTACCACCTGATTTGGGCCCCAAAGCCCTGCCTTCCTAAAATGATGTTCCCTTAGCTGCCTTCCTCTTCCATCTGAAACATACATCAGTGATCACCCAGCTCTGTTTGGGGAACTGGAGCTACAGGTGTTGCCTTTTGACACCAGGGGAGAAACTATCATCTAGGAAAGGCTGGAGCCTTAGAACGAGATTTATAAGATTACCTATCAGTTTGTCTGGCAGTGGGTGGAGCTCTGCAACAAGGTTTGATTAGGAAGGGAGAAAAAAAGGTTTAAAAAAACTGTTGTGCTTGTGTGCTCACTCATATCTGACTCCTTGTGACCATGTGGATTGTAGCCTGCCAGGCTTCTCTGTCCATGGGATTTCCTAGGCAAGAATACTGGAGTGGGTTGCCATTTCCTTCACTAGGGGATCTTCCTGACCCAGGGATTGAACTTGCATCTCCTGCATTGAAGGTGGATTCTTTACCTGCTGAAAGCTTGGAAAGCCAAATGATATCTACAGAATTGGTCCAAAGCAGGGTTCCCAGGCTGCAGGCAGAAGGTGACATGAGGATGTTTTCTAGCTGAGAAACTTGGAGGCAAGATGGGAAACAGAAAGGACACAGACCAGTTTCTAGAGCTCACAGATGTTGCCCAAGCTGACCCCACTGGTCTCAGTCATCTGGGTTTCATGCCTTCCTTTCACTTCTAAATGATCCATCTAGTGGTTTTCCCAGACACTGAATTCCTCCACACCCCTCAAAAAAAAAAATAAACAACCAATTAAAAATAGAGTGATTTTTGGCAAGTGTGGAATACAGCCTTTTTTTAGAAAACACACACAGTATGATCTAAGCTTCTCAGGCTCCTTGGCGAGACAGATAAACATGTGGGAGCACAGCTTTGGGGCTCACAGTCTGGAAAAGCAGAAGTGATACGGGGAGACTTGCATCCTGCAGCCACTCCACATACGGCTGCTTCTCTACAGCCCCTTGTGTGGCTGCATCTGTGTGACAGAGAAGCTAAAAATACCTGCCAAGATGGCGATACAGACTGACGTTATCTCCCCAGCCTGGCGAGCTGCATACAGTGCGTAAGAAAATGAGCCTAAAGCATCACAAATGGAGGACCTTGAAAGGGAGGAGTCAATTCAAGATCGCACCAAATAGCACCCGCTCACAATTTTTGAGGTTCTCATACCTTTCAAATCAGGGCTTTCCCACCTGCCAGTGCAGGAGACATGGGCTTGATCCCTGGATGGGGACGATCCTCTGGAGGAGGAAATGGCAAGCCACTCCAGTATTCTTGCCTGGAAAATCCCATGGACAGAGGAGTCTGGCAGGCTACAGTCCATGGGGGTCACAAAGAGTTGCACACGACTGAGCAACTAAACAATAATGACAAACACCCCTTTGAATTGGAGAAGCTCTTCTCTTTTTCTTGTCAATGAATTCACCCTAAATATTAGCTTAAATAATGGAATATTGCTGTGTTGGCATACATCCATCTCACTGATAAAAACTAGATTTTAATAAAAGATTATTTCAACCAAAATCAATGTTTATGGTTTTTCTATTGATACTAAGACAAAGTACTAGAGAAAGGATTGAGTCATTTTCACTTCAAAAACATTCCTTTATTATCTTCAAGTTTTATTTCATCTAAATCTTATCCTTCAAAAACATGTGTTCCACATATTCATGGTATACAGACAATATTAGTTTTAGGCAACAATTAAAATAACCTTCAAATCTGCAACAATAAACGTGAGTCATTCTGTTGATGTGACGTTTTAAAGGATTTACACATTCATTCATGGGATGTGTTGATACTTATAGCTGTGGTGTCCAATACAGTCACTACTGAACCCTTCAAATGTAGATGGTCTGAATTGAAGATGTGCTACAAGTGTAAGGTATACATTGAATTTTGAAACCTTGGTCAAAAAATAAAAAAGAAACGTGAAATACCTTGTTCAAAAATTTTTATATTGAGGAGGAGCTAAGATGGCGGACGAGTAGGACGGGGAGAATACTTTCTCCTCCACAAATCCAGTAAAAGAACATTTGAATGCTGAATAAATTCTACAAAACAACTTCTGAATGCCGGCAGAGGACATCAGGCACTTAGAAAGACAATTCATTGTCTTCAAAAGGAGAAAACGAGCCCTGCGGTAACTCCTTTTGCGGAGAAGCGGCTCGGACACCAGCATTTGCTATTGGCAAGCGGGGGCTGGGCTAGGAGGAGCGGCACGGCTTGCATCGCTTTGAGAAAGGATTTGGCCTGGCTATCTCAAGCGCTATCTGAGCAAAATAACCAGACTGTCGGTTATCTACTACATCAAAAGCCAGCCCTAACTTAAGACACCACCAGGACTACCTACGGAACAAAGGAATGTACAGAGATGGCCGGCTGCAGGCCATCCCACTCTGGTGACAGGCAGCCAGGGCCGGAGGCGGGCAATCACAGCCCTAGAGAGACACTGTCTACAGAACTGTAAGTAGGTTTCTGTGCTGACTCACGCTTCTTGGGGCTCTGGATGGTCAACATCTGCCTGAGAAAGTGCGCCGGTTGTATACCCAGAAAACTGAGTGGCGGATAGGCGATAAGTCACAGCAGCTGCACTCGCTAAACACTTCATCACCTGTACTACTCGGATCTGGGAAGGGCATAAAACGCAGACTCAACCGAGTCTGTGCTTCTGAGGATTATCTGAGTGCCTGAACCTGGCCGGCTTAGATTTGGGTGTTCATCTCCACCCCCTCTGTAACAGGGCAGAGATCAGATATTGAAAAGACCAGTAAACCACCTCAATAAAGAGAATTCAACAAACTACCAGAATATAGTAAGGACACTCTAAACTTGGCAATTTTAACAAAATGAAGAGACAAAAGAATACCCAGCAGCTAAAGGAACAGGATAGATGCCCACCAAACCAAACCAAAGAGGAAGAGATAGGGAATCTTCCTGATAAAGAATTCCGAATAATGATAGTGAAATTAATCCAAAATCTCAAAATCAAAATGGAATCACAGTTAAAGAGTCTGGAGACAAGGATTGAGAAGATGCAAGAAAGGTTTAACAAGGACCTAGAAGAAATAAAAAAGAGTCAACACATAATGAATAATGCAATAAATGAGATCCAAAACACCCTGGAGGCAACAAATAGTTGAATAACAGAGGCAGAAGATAGGATTAGTGAATTAGAAGATAGAATCCTAGAAATAAATGAATCAGAGGAGAAAAAAGAAAAACAAATCAAAAGAAATGAGGACAATCTCAGAGACCTCCAGGATAACATTAAACGCTACAACATTCGAATCATAGGAGTTCCAGAAGAAGAAGATAAAAAGAAAGACCATGAGGAAATACTTGAGGAGATAATAGTTGAAAACTTCCCTAAAATGGAGAAGGTAATTACCACTCAAGTTCAAGAAATGCAGAGAGTCCCTAACAGGATAAACCCAAGGCGAAACACCCCAAGACACATATTAATCAAATTAACAAAGATTAAATATAAAGAACAAATATTAAAAGCAGCTAGGGAAAAACATCAAATAACTCACAAGGGAATTCCCATAAGGATAACAGCTGATCTTTCAGTAGAAACTCTCCAAACCAGGAGGGAACGGCAAGACATAATTAAAGTGATGAAAGAAAATAACTTACAGCCTAGATTATTGTATCCAGCAAGGATCTCATTCAAATATGAAGGAGAATCAAAAGCTTCACAGATAAGCAAAAGTTGAGAGAATTTAGCACCACTAAACCATTTCTCGAACAAAAACTAAAGGACATTCTCTAAATAGGAATCACTAAAAGGGTGTATAAATTCGAACCCAAAACAATAAAGTAAATCCTATTTATCAATAATTGCTTTAAATGTTAATGGGCTGAATGCCCTAATCAACAGACAAAGACTGGCCAAATCGATACAAAAACAAGACCCCTACATACCTTGTCTACAAGGGACAACCAAAAGACTAAAATGGGTCAAATGAATACAAAAACTAGACCCCTATATATGTTGTCTACAAGAGAACCACCTTAAAATAGGGGATATATACTGACATATAAATGAAGGGCTGGAAAAAGATTTTCTATGCAAATATGGACCAAAAGAAAACAGGAGTAGCAATACTCATATCAGATAAAATTGACTTTAAAGATCCTGAAAAGGGGACAATCAAGGTTATACATAACGACTTAAAGGAACAATCCACAAAGAAGTTATAACAATTATAAATATATATGCACCCAACATTGGAGCATTGATATATCTAAGACAAACATTAATTAATATGATAGAAGAAATATGCAGCAATACAATAATAGTGGGAGACTTTAATACCCCCTAAAAAAATTTTTTATATTGATTGCATATTGAAATAAAATGTTCAGTATATTGTCTTAAATGAAAGGTACTATTCAAATTAATGTCACTTGCTTATAGTCTTGAAATTATTGAAATGTGACATAGAAGTTTTAAATTACGTGTCTTTCTATTGGCTTGTTCTGCTTTAGATAACTTAAAGTTTTCTAACTACTCCATTGGGAAAACAGTTCAATAAAGCATTGCCACGGAAGAGGAGATTTAACAAGTACCTTAGGTGTTCCACTCAAGAGACCTGACCAGTAAGTACCCCTCCAGCAGAAACTGGAAAGAAACATGCAGGTTTACTGTCTGTGCTGATTCAATCTTGAGTCTCTCTTCTGCAATATCAACAGTATCATTAGTGCTGAGTACAAGGAATGAATGGATCTTAAACTCTGAAAATAAAGGGATTCAAATGAATGAACAAGTGCAGTAGAGAGAGGCATTGCTGTGCTCTCTTGAATTTGTCTGTGATAAATCCCAATGCCCCTTTCTAACCAAAGCATCTCTTTTGGAAGCAATTGCTGTCCAAGGTTGTCCAGCCCTATAGTATTTTGTTCCAGATATACTAACGCAGTGCATCATGTGTTAGGCCCTTGAAGGCAGAGTGACTATCTGGATTTTTTCATTTTAATTATGCTGAAATACACATAACATAAAAAATTAGGGCAGGAAGAGAAGGGGGTGACAGAGGATGAGATGGGTGAATAGCATCATCGACTCAACAGTCATGAATTTGAGCAAACTCCAGGAGATAGTTAAAGACAGGGAAGCCTGGCGTGCTGCAGTCCATGAGATCACAGAGTTGGACCCCCCTGAGTGGCTGAACAGCAACACATAACATAAAATTTACTATCTTAACCATTTTTTATTTAAGTATGCTGCTGCTGCTGCTAAGTCACTTCAGTCGTGTCTGACTCTGTGCGACCCCATAGACAGCAGCCCACCAGTCTCTCCTGTCCCTGGGATTCTCCAGGCAAGAGCACTGGATTGGGTTGCCGTTTCCTTCTCCAATGTATGAAAGTGAAAAGTGAAAATGAAGTCGTTCAGTCATGTCTGACTCCTAGTCACCCCATGGACTGCAGCCTACCAGGCTCCTCCGTCCATGGGATTTTCCAGGCAAGAGTACCGGAGTGGGTTGCCATTGCCTTCTCTTATTTAAGTATAGACTATGGTTTTTCCTGTGATCATGTATGGATGTGAGAGTTGGACTGTGAAGAAGGCTGAGTGCCAAAGAATTGATGCTTTTGAACTGTGGTGTTGGAGAAGACTCTTGAGAGTCCCTTAGATTGCAAGGAGATCCAACCAATCCATTCTGAAGGAGATCTGCCCTGGGATTTCTTTGGAAGGAATGATGCTAAAGCTGAAACTCCAGTACTTTGGCCACCTCATGCAAAGAGTTGACTCATTGGAAAAGACTCTGATGCTGGGAGGGATTGGGGGCAAGAGAAGGGGACGACAGAGGATGAGATGGCTGGATGGCATCACTGACTCGATGGACGTGAGTCTGAGTGAACTCCGGGAGTTGGTGATGGACAGGGAGGCCTGGCGTGCTGCGATTCATGGGGTCGCAAAGAGTCGGACACGACTGAGCGACTGATCTGACAGTTGATTGACAATGTTATGTTAGTTTCAGGGGTATGGTAAAGTGATTCAGTTATACATACATATATTCTTTTTCAGATTCTTTTCCATTACAGTTTATTACTACTGAATGTAGTTATTTTGGTATATAGTGCTCAGTCACTCAGTCACGTCCAACTCTTTGCAACCAAATATTCTGTAGCCCGCCAGTTTCCTGTCCATGGGATTTCCTTCCTGTACAGTAGGACCTTGTTTTTTTATTTTAACTATGTTTGTATATATATTGCAGTAATCTTTAGTATAATGCATTCATAATATACAACCAATCTCCAGAACTCTTTTTGTCTTGCAAAACTGAAACTCTATACCCATTACACAATGACTCCTCATTCTTCCCTATTCCCATGATATCTGGATTGTGTCTCTCTGAGACTTTGTTTTTCTGAGGAATCTAACCATTTTATATATGAATATTCTAGAATAAGAAATATATTATGATGAACATGAGTGATTCTGTACATATGACATATGAGTCTCCCTTTTATATTGATAGAAGACTGCGAATTTATGCAAATGTAGTTTTCCAAAGAATCTCAGTAGAACTACATCTCTTAACTCTTTCTGATCTGAATTTTTTATTTGTTGCGAATCATTTAAACCCAGCCTTTCAGTAACGACCAAGGCGCTTCTGCCATCTGCTGGTGTACGTAGAGGGTATGGCCACTCCATATCCCCATCTTGGTCCCCCTCACACAGCCCTCATCCCAGCTTCCAGATCTTTCTATTCTAAAAACTAGAAAGGTGGAATCAGCTAATGGCTCTTTCTGTTGCTTCCCACAAAGGTTGTTATTATTTTTTTTTTTTTTGGTCTTGTTTTACCGTAATAACACTATTACTTGACCCTTCACTCATTTGGAGTTTTAAAAATAATAAACTAGAAGTAATCCAGTATCAACACCACAGTTTTAATAAAATTTAGACTACAGTCTTCAATGAATTACAAAATCAAATAAAGATCTGTTGACATCCATAGCTTAAACTAATCATCTTTGGAAATTCACTCTGCAAGTTTACTGAAAAGTTGTCTAAATGTTGGAGGCTGTATTCACACATATGATGAGAGTGCTCATGTAAATCCAGATATATACACAGGCAATATTTCCTGCTTTGTTGTTATTTAATGTGCTATATTTGATTACTTATAGTTAAGTTTGCCTTTTAAAACATTAATTTGCATTATCCCTAATCTGTTTGAATAAATTATCTCTAAACTATTTGAATAAATTATTTCTCGTTAGCTCATATTTAATGAATATCACAATGGGCCAATCCCTGTGTGAAGTGATAAGAATAAATTGATAAATAAATGAAATACATCTTGTTATTCCAATCTTCATGGAATGATGCACAAAGGAATGGAAACATGCCTTATAACATTCTTAGGGTTTTGTTCTGGTCTACAAAACAGGGATAAAAATCTTTGCTTGGCTTCAACAGATTATAAACATTTTTTAAATGCTTTATAAATCATTTCAAAAGAAAAACCCACCACCTCTGTAACTCATCTTATGAATATGAATTTAGACAGTCTTTTATTATTATCCAAGAATACATAGGCCAGTTGGAACACTTTTTGAGTCTAAAATATTAGGAAACATTCAGACTTGTTACTAATGTAACTACCATTATACACCACAGTTGACATAATGTGAGTAATCTTGACCTGCTAGAAAGTCTAAGAGTAAATATTACCTTGATGACATGTAGTTGAATAAACATCTTTCTACACACGCAAAGTGAAATGGGGATGAAAGTCATTTCCTCTTGTGTCAAGCCTCCAAAAGTGACTAATTCATTAATCAGAACACTTCAGACAGATTTTAAAAATTCTTAAGATACTAATGAAGAGGAATATGAATAATCTAGATGAATAAATCCTACTGTGATGAGTAAACCCAACTTTTCTTGAAAAGTTGATCTACATTTAGCACCATGAGAATCCATAAGAATCTGATAAGAGAACCCTAATGTTTAATTGTTCTGTTCTGTATTGGAATGTTAACTCACATGTAATTTGCATGTAGCAGAATTTGATCTGAAGGGGGTGGGTGCATCTCAGACCTCTATCTCTTGAGGTGCTCTGTGAATACATACTTGGAGTTGGAGGAACCCTGGAGAGTCCCGTGGCATGACTCTCAGAGCCCTGATCCCAGCACTTCTGGGATCTGGAATTTGTTTCAGCCCTTCCTGAACTCATCATATGGGCTTGTGTGAGACCCCGAATCTGTCTGAGGTTAAATTTTGCTATTCTGAAAAATCAGAAGAGTGTGAGAAGGGAACTGGAGGTTTGTTGGTGGTGGTTGGGGTGTATCTTCATTGACTGGCTTGTTAATCATGACATTGTCTCATTGCTTCATTTCTGTTGTCAAGATTCTCTGCCATTCAGCCAACCATAGTCAATCAATGTTGAGCTTACCTTTCTCTGGCTGTATTGATCGGATGAAACAGTTATCCCCAAAGCTGGAAGAAGTAAATACATTGCTTCTACTGACTGAGATCACAGACATGCCCATCACAGTTGAGGGGCTTTTCTCATCTTTTGCCTTCTAGAGTTGACATGGCTCCAGGAGTGCAGATTCACCTCCATCTTTGAATACGACTAGACGTGAGGGATCAGAGAAGTCAATGGCACCCTACTCCAGTACTCTTACCTAGAAAATCCCATGGATGGAGGAGCCTGATAGGCTGCAGTACATGGGGTGGCTAAGAGTCGGACACGACTGAGCAACTTCACTTTTCACTTTTCACTTTCACGCAACCCAACTCCAGTGTTCTTGCCTGGAGAATCCAAGGGACAGGGGAGCCTGGTGGGCTGCCATCTATTGGGTTGCACAGAGTCGGACACGACTGAAGCGACTTAGCAGCAGCAGCAGCAGATGTGAGGGATGATAGGCATCCATGGGCTTGAGGAAGCAGACACTGAGGAAGGGATGAGGAAGAGAACTGAGGCATCATTTATGGAAACAGCGAAAGTGGAGATGAAGGACAGGAAAGTGCAGGCTGTGAAGTGAGTTACCAGTTTGTCCTAATAGAGGGCTTGAGAACCCACATCATTTGGATTCAGCTCAGGGGACAATAAACCACCAAAAATGCTTTTACAAATGGAAGGTAGGTTGATAGAGTGTTAGGGGAAAGAGACATGTCATGACCTTGTGAACAAGTTATGAGTGAGGCAACCAGCATGTAGGAACCTTGGACCAGATGACAGAGATTACTCATTTGTAACATTTCACAACATGTAGGCTGCAGTTCATTTTTGATTTGGAGAGGGGGTAGGAAATAGCTCTTAGCAATGGTGGTTTCTTCTAAGGATATTTGTTTAATTTTAATCGGAATATACTTGCTTTACAATGTTGTGCCAGTTTCCACTATACAACGAAGTAAATTGGCTATAAGTTTACGTATATCCCCTCTCTCGTACCTCTCTACCACCCAACCCCACCATCCCACCCATCTAGGTATTCACAGAGCACTGAGCTGAGCTCTCTGTGCTATACTACAGATTCCCACTAGCTATCTATTTTACATGTGGTAGTGTATATGTCAGAGAAGGCAATGGCAACCCACTCCAGTATTCTTGTCTGGAGAATCCCAGGGATTGGGGAGCCTGGTGGGCTGCCGTCTACGGGGTCGCACAGAGTCGGACACGACTGAAGTGACTTAGCAGCAGCAGTAGTAGCAGTGTTTATGTGTCAATTCCAATCTCCCGATTCATCCCACCCTTCTCTCTGCCCTGCTTCTCATCCACATATCTGTTCTCTATATCTTCATTTCTATTCCGGCCCTGAAAATAGGTTCATCTGTATCATTTTTCTAGATTCCACATATATGTATTAATACGTAACATGTGTTTCTTCTAAGGAGATTAATATGGTTTCTTCTAAGGCTATCAGAGTAATTTAGACATTTCCCCCTACTTTTCATGTTTCTCTGAAAAAAAGGTATTATCAGTTGAATAAGTTTAAATCTGTCTTTGTGACAGATAATACTAAGTCTTAGAGCTGGCGCTTATTTACCTGGCTATATTCTAAGTGCATTGCTGTGACTAATTCTCACAACAACCCCTGGAGGAAGGTCTTTTTCTCTCCCTGTTTGATAGATGAGAAGTCGAGAACTCAGAGTCTCAGGTGTGAAGGGTCACACCCACAAGAGCTGGCCCCAGAGGCACGCTGCCATTTGCATAACGTGTCCAATCTGGCTACTGTTCCCTTGGTGCCCTCACAGTCACCCCTTCCTTTCACAGATGGCCAGATGCTTCAGGGCTTTTACCATCAGTTCACAAGCCTGTGTTCATTAGGTAGAGTGGTTAAGCTGGTCAGCGGCTTATCCTATAAATCACTTAATAGATATAGAACTGAAAACCATGCCTCCTCCTTTTTTCTCTTTTCTCCACTTTAGCATATATAAATCTATCCAGTTTCTATGCTGTTCATGTTAGTAAAATATTTCAACATGAACTGTATTACAAAGGCATACTCCTTACCAGGTGGCACTAGTGGTAAAGAACCCGCCTGCCGATACAGAGACAAGAGATGCGGGTTCGATCCCTGGGTTGGGAAGTTCCCCTGGAGGAGGGTGTGCCAACCCACTCTAGTATTCTTGCCTGGAGAATCCCCATGGACAGAGGAGCCTGGCGGGCACAGTCCATGGGGTAGCAAAGAGTTAGACACTACTGAAGTGACTTAGCAGGCATGCACTGATTTCCCCAGTAACTGTATTCTGCCCATTGCCTGCTTTGCTTTCTGTACTAGCCTCTCCTTCAAAGCATATGGAGCTGGAAAGTTCTCAGGCAAAACTTCTCCAGTTATCCATGTGCTCAGAAGATCTAGGAGAACAGCCTGAAAGAGGAAGCACTCATTTGGGGCCTTTCTCGATGGCTACAGCACTTTATCCCTTTGTGCTTGTGGAAACACTTTCTTAACTAAAATACATAACTTAGGATTCTGTGATACATTTACAACCTTGCCCCAAACTTTCTTTTTATAAGCCTGAGATGGCTTTTAACAGATTATTGTTGCTCAAGATGTGTTTTAACTAAAGAATGAATTGAGTATCTACTGGTTACAAAATAAAAGATTCAAACTGTAAACTTATTTGATCACACTAGCTAAATGCTCACTAGAGATACTGGCTCGGCATTCATTCATTGGATCAGCATATTAAGAGTTGGGATGCGCAGACTCTTAGGGTTTCCGCATGACTCCCACCTCCTGATGTTCACATCGTCTGTCATGCTGTCCCCTGGAGTGTGGGCGGCGCTGTGACTTGCTTCTAACCAATACAATGGGATGAAAGATGTACAAGATGATGTGTGTATGGTTTTGTTAACATCGCAGCATCCATCTTGCTGGAGTCTCTCTCTCTCTCCTGCTGCCTTTGAAGACCTGGACTGCCTATGTTGGGAGCCCACATGGCAAGGGGCTCATGGCAGCTCCTAGACCCAAGGAAGCTTCCACCAATGGCTGGTAAGAAACCACAGCTTCCAGTATCGCACAATTTTCATTCTGCCAACAAAACCATAGCCTTTCCCAGTTGAGTCTTAGTTGAGACCTCAACACTGATTGACATCTTTATTGTAGCCTTTTGAGACCCTAACCAAGGGTCTGGTCAAGCTATATCTGGACTGCTGAGCCACAGAAACTGGGAGATACTAAGTGTTTGTTGTTTTGGAGTCACTAAGTAAGTTCGTAGTAATTTGTTACACAGAAAGCTAGGAGCTTCCCAGGTGGTGCAGTGGTAAAGAATCATCTGCCAGTGCAGGACATGCAAGAGGCACAGGTTCGATCCCTGGAGAAAGTTATGGCAACCTACTCCAATGTTCTTGCCTGGATAATCCCATGAACAGAGCAGCCTGGTGGGCTGCAGTCCGTGGATTGCAAAGAGTTGGACACGACTGAGAACACAGGCACACACAAAGAAAGCTGACACAAGCACCTACAGGGTCCTGGATTCTGTTTAAGGTGTTGGAATGGAGGAATGGACAAAATAATCTTTGCCCCAGGGAGCTTGCATTTGAATAATTCTAGAATGTATCCCTGTTAGAACCTTTAGTTCATGTGAATCATAATTTCAAAGTCAAAAGTTCAATAGCTTCAGCTAAATAAGAAAGAAAATCCAAACTTGCTTAAAATCTTTATTTTTAATGTGGCAGATAATTTACATCTGAAGATTTTGTTTTTGGTCCAAAAGAGAGAGAAAAATTTATTCTGAACAAATGCTAGCATTGAATTACCAGGTGATCCTATTTAAGGAAAGACCATGAGGACAGCTTGGTCAGCTGTGGAAAGAGAAGGAATTGTCTGCAGACTCCAGCTTCAGGATCAGAACTCTGCAGTGCCTGGTAATTTGGTCACACAGTACACAGAGCCATTTCAAAAGCAAGGTACTTAAAAGCTTAAAGACCGAACTGCCTAAAGTCACCAGAATAAAAAAGCAATTTGAAAATTAGCCTGGAGATTCTATTTCTATAGAAAGATTACTGTCTAAAGAAACACCTAGAATCATTCTGCACCTTCGGAACATTGAAGTCACATTTATTCACCTGGCAGGCACATTAGTTCTGCTGTCTGGGCTGGAGAGCTAAGGGGGGCAAAGTCTCAGCTTGAACCTCTACACAAGTAACCTGGTTTTATGGGCAGCCTGATTCTGCCCAGCTCACAGGTTGTATCCCACCATGGGTCATCCATCCAGCAGTTTTGTACTGCTAGTCTCTTGGGAAATAGGAGCCTGTGCTTTATTCAGCAAACCACAAAACTAAGGCCACATACTATGGAATAAATGTAAGTGTCTTTTAAAATAAGATATACCCATCACATTCAGAATATACTTGGGCAGCTTATATTTATATTGTGTTGCATGCAGCTAAATGGCCAATATTTGTATTGTGTGTCCAGAGGGTGTGCACAGAGCTAGATCACATTGAATTCCTGGTTATTATTAACACATATGGAGCTTGCTCCTTGGAAGAAAAACTAAGACAAACCTAGTCAGCCTATTAAAAAGCAGAGGCATCACTTTGCCGATAAAGGTCCATACAATCAAAGTTATAATTTTTCCAGTCGTCATGTAAGGATGTAGGAGTTTGACCATAAAGAAGGCTGAGCGCCAAAGAATTGATGCTTTTAAATTGTGGTGCCAGATAAGATTCTGAGAGTTTGTTGGACACCAAGGAGATCAAACCAGTCAATCCTAAAGGAAATCAACCCTGAATATTCATTGGAAGGACTGATGCTGAAGCTGAAATTCCAGTACTTTGGCCACTTGATGCAAAGAGCCAACTGACTGGAGAAGACTTTGATGCTGGGAAAGATTGAGGGCAGAAGAAGAGGACAAAAGAAGATGAGACAGCATCACTGAATCAATGGACATGAATCTGAGCTAGCTCCAGGAGATAGTGAAGGACAGGGAAGCCTGGCACACTGTGGTCCATGGAGTCTCAAAGAGTTGGACACAACTTAGCAACTGAACAGCAACAGTTGAGCACTGGCTCTGTCGAGACCCTGTGCTTAGCATTTTTATATTTATTTCATTGTATTGTCTAGTATTCCTTACCTCCATTGTATGAATGAAGAAACTTAACCTCAGAGAGCCCCAGGGACATACCCAAATAACAATAAAGAGGATGTGGTGGGGTCCAGATTTTCATCCAGGCAGTCTGATCTCAGAGCTGGAGCCCTCAGCTATCATATATGCTGCCTGTGGTTGATGATAAGCATGAGGCCAGAAACCATGTTCTTCCAATTGTTCCTTGTGCAACCTTATGAAGGATGTCTGGGGTTGATGGGGTGGGCATTGAATGCCTCTTTCAAACAACCCAGTTGAGGAGGAGCCAAGATACAGATGTGCAACTGATGACCCAGCACTCCTCACACAGCCAGGATGAATATGGACACTGAGGCCTATTGTTTTGAATAGATGACCATTGTGTGCTAGCAATGAAGTATGAAAGACCACTTTACCTCCAACAGCTCCCACATCAAATTTAATAATGCCTAATATCCGGAAGTACATTCTAAATTCCTTTACAGTGAAGCTTTGATCTCCGTGAAATTGTTCCTAGTCATTTAACCTTATCAGTCATGTATACTTTAGTAAGAATCAGTTTAGCTCACTCTTTCATGAAAGCAGAGTTTTATGTAGAAGAGAATACAAAATTATAAGGATCCCAATAGGGATCTAGAGCAGGAGGTCACTAAGGGACAAAGACAAGTGTGGGAGGGATGGGACATAACAACTAACAGATATGAAAAACACTTTATAGAGCTTCTGAATTTGGATCTTTCTGTACATCTCATCATATTTTTCCACCCTCATAGAATGTTGTAGAATGGAAACAGTAGAAAGAGTCAACTGTATAGACTCTGTATAGAGTCAAAAAGCAAGGTCTAGTCAGTTCTGCTATACATTTGTTTTGAAAACACAGTTGATACATTAGGGAATAGTGTGAGTATTTTTTATTTTTTTCTGCATGGTTTTGGCCAAGATAAATGCTAGATGAGTAAGGAAAACCTTACCCAGCTGAAAGGAGCTGGGTAGGACCGCACAGACATGCACACACCCCACACCTCTGGGGATGATTTCATGATTTTTTCAAACATTTTTCACAAACGTTTGTTCAGTGTTTATCACCACTGCTAGTTGTAATGGTTACAGGAGTTTAATCTTCAAATGACTTCTTTTCTTGTCCATGCTATGCTAAGTCGCTTCAGTCATGTCCAACTCTGTGCGACCCCATAGAAGGCAGCCCACCAGGCTCCCCCATCCCTGGGATTCTCCAGGCAAGAACACTGGAGTGGGTTGCCATTTCCTTCTCCAATGCATGAAAGTGAAAAGAGAAAGTGAAGTCGTTCAGTCATGACCGACTCCTAGCAACCCCATGGACTGCAGCCTACCAGGCTCCTCCGTCCATGGGATTTTCCAGGCAAGAGTACTGGAGTGGGGTGCCATTGCCTTCTCCGTTTCTTGTCCATAGTACTACTTAATAAGATTCACATAATTATTAATACAGACAGATGGAGAGTGTAACAGGTCAGGAAGTTGATCAGCCACAGAATTTTTGTTCTTTTTTACTTCCAGTCCACTCCAAATCTAGAACTTTGCATTTTTATGCCTTTGGCACAATTTACATTTCATTTTTACATTTAGTGCAGTTAATCAAGCTACCACTCTATTGGGAGACTTGTGTAGGTAGCATTTCCAGCTACTGACTTGACCTCACTGATGTTTACTTTTTTAACATAATGAATAAAAAAGCCAGACTTTAGATTAATGTTCTTCCTCACAGAGCAAACTGGTAGCCAGATTTGTTAGCATCATTCTTTGTACCAACCTGCAGTTATTTTGGCAAATGAGGGGACAGAGGATACTTAAAGACTCTCCTTTATGTCCCAAATCTAAGAGGAATAAGGACATCAGTGTCAATTTCCTTGGGATGCCTTAACAAAGTGTTACAAACTGAGTACCTTAATCCAGGGGTCCCCACCCTCTGGGATCTAATGCCTGATGATCTGCAGTGGAGCTGATGTAATAATAATTGAAATAAAGTACACAAAAAATGCAATGGAGTTGAATCATCCAGAAATCATCCTCCATTCTCCAGTCCCTGGAAAAACTGCCTTCCATGAAACTGGTCCCTGATGCCACAAAGGTTAGGGACCACAGCCTTAAAGAATAGAACAGTATTGGGTCACAGTCTTGGAGGCTAGAAGTTCTAGCTCAAGATGTCAGCGGGGTTGATATCTTCTGGGGTTGTACAGGGGAGAATCTGTCCCCTGTCTCTCTCCTGGTTTCTGATGGTTTCTGGCCTTCTGTGGTGTTCCTTGGCTCCTGCCATGTCACCTCTCTTTCTGCCTTCATCTTCACATGGCATTCTTCCTGTGCGCATGTCTGTGTTCAGCTTCCCTTTTTGATAAGGATGCTGCTCATAGTGAATTCGGACCCACTCCAGTGACCTCATCTTAATTTGATTACATCTGTAAAGACCCTGTTTCCAAATAAGGTCACAATCTGAGATACTGGGGGTTAAGACTCTAACAAATCTGTGGTGGGGGTGGTAGGGACATAATTCAACCCACTGCAGCATTGTAATTATTATTGTTAAATTGTCAGACATTCATATCAATACATGAACAAATGTTTGTCAAATGAGTTCTGACAAATAAATATTTCATTCCTTTTGAAAAAAAAAGATATTCCTACTGAGTTGCTTTCCATATTATTCAGAATGGCCTGAAGGAGTTGTTGATCCATCTCAGTGCTCAGCCTTGTACCAGTTAACTTCTTTGTGAGAGAACAGCCTTAATTTCAGGATAAGGTCAGCCAACCCACAGCCTATTTCTGTATAGCCTACAAGCCTAGAATGGTCTTCACATTTTTTAAATGTTTAAAAAATCAAAAGAAAAAGAATGTCTCGTGACATGTGAAAATAAAAGTCAAGTTTTCAGTGCCAGTAAAGTTTTATTGGAGCATAGCTGCACTCATTCATTTGTAAATTGTCTATGGCCGCCTTTGCACTCCATCGGCAGAGCTAAGGAGTTGGAAAAGAGACCATTAGTCCACAAAGCCTACAATAATTACCATGTGCCATTCACAGAGAACTTTGCTGACCCTTGCTTCAGGATGCTAATTCTATGAACTATATGCTTACAGTCCCTGGTGGCCACCGCTGAATGACACAGCCCTACCACTGAAGCAGATAATAAGTATGATGGTGCCAACCTTGTGCTATGAGAGAATGTTTTCATTCATCAATGATAACATCATGATTTGGCCTAATCTGTTACTATGAGAAGAATCATGCAGTCAATTAGTAAGCATTTAATTAGAAAACTGAATCAACGCAGCTAATAGGCATGCTTAATATTCCATTGACAAAATTAGCTGCTAGAGATCAAAGGTGTGTTCATTATTCCGTACCCCAGGCTCTCTCCCACTATGGCAGTATTTTGTTAAACATCACCTCCACTGCGACCTGAGACTCCACATGTCTAGCAACCTCCCAAGTGCTACCTAACCCCTGCAAGTCTATAGGCCACACTTTGTGGCAGGAGTTTGGAGTATGAAGAAAACGGATGGATTTCTTTCCAAACAGAAAGCTCTTATGCTAACTAATTGTGCTTTTTAGATTAAATATATTTGTATCGGACTGCAAGGAGATCAAACCAGTCAATCCTAAAAGAAATCAACCCTGAAGATTCATTGGAAGGACTGTTGCTGAAACTCCAAGACTTTGGCCACCTGATATGAAGATCTGACCCATTGGCAAAGACCCTGATGCTGGGAAAGACTGAAGGCAAAAGGAGAAGGGAATGATAGAGGATGAGATGGTTGATAGCATCACTGATTCAATGGACCTAAATTTGAGCAAACTCCAGGAGATAGTGGAGAAAGAGGAGCCTGACATGCTGTAGTCCATGGCGTCACAAAGAGCTGGACACATCTTAGCGACTGAACAACAACAACACATGTTTGCATTATAGAGAAAGTCAAATAACTCAATTATATTATACTTTTCTTTCTTGGCATTGGGATTCAGTATAATTTTAATTGTGCTGTCTTCCCTCAGCAGGGGAGGAACAACTTTGAAGAAAGCCATTAGTTCTCATCAACTCAAATCTAATTAAAGAGAATAATAAGTTCATGAGAAAACACATCAAGTTCAAATTTGGATCCAAATAGGGTCCTGATGACAGGATTAGCATAAGGAAGATCATTTTTTCAAAACATTTAGGTACAACTGGAGAATGAGATGATGCATTTTGATGATTTGTGTTAATAGGGAGACGTTTGGGGCGGGACTATAATATTCTCTTCCTTCTCTCCCTTCTCTACATCTCTTTAAAGCCACCTGGAGTTCAAAGGGAAGCCCAGAAACATGCTAGCTTTTGTTGAATTTGGGAACTGGTGTGGGCAGTGTGAATCTGAAATCGTGGCTTTTGTGTCCATGCCCACTGGTCGGGTCTGGATGGATGGCACAAGCTTCACATTCGAGCCTACAGATAAAGCCTAATCCTTTCAGAATGCTTTGTGATGCCTGAGGCTTGGTGTGAGGCTGGGCATTCCTGGGGTGGTGACCACATGTCCATGTCTATTGCCACAGGTGCACTCAAATAGGCTTCCTATCCTCTTTGGCAGTGAGCTGCAAATCCTGATTAAAGGTAGGCAGAGGCAACAGCCAAGAGGCATATATCTGTCACTTCTCATGATCGAAAGATTTAAGAGTGCTTCTGCTGCTGCTGCTGCTAAGTCGCTTCAGTCGTGTCTGACTCTGTGCGACCCCATAGAGGGCAGCCTACCAGGCTCCCCCCGTGCCTGGGATTCTCCAGGCAAGAACACTGGAGTAGGTTGCCATTTCCTTCTCCAATGCATGAAAAGTGAAAGTGAAGTCGCTCAGTCGTGTCCAACTCTTAGGGACCTCGTGGACTGCAGCCTACAAGGCTCCTCCATCCATAGCATTTTCCAGGCAAGAGTATTGGAGTGGGGTGGCATTGCCTTCTCCACGGAGTGCTTCTAAAGCAATATAATTCAACTTAGGTAATTTTCTGAGTCATCAGGATTAGGTGTGGTTATCATCAAGAGAATCGAATTATGTTCCCAGTGACTTTTCAGCCTGTCACTCAGCTGAGTTTGCCTGATTGACAGAAAAAGCCCCAGAGGGAGTCCATGTGATCCTTGGGAATCCGGAGGCCAGAATTGAATGAAGAGCACCTTTATCTCTACCACCCAGATCTCACTGGGTGACAGTGGGAAATGCTCCGGGTCTTTGGTTTTATATCTTCACCTCTAGTATCATCAGGTCTGCCTCTTGCTACTTTTATAGGATGGAGGTCCACTGCAAAGGCCTCTACACACATACACACACTACCATATTTAACTCAGCAGAAAGGGGCTAAAACTTCATTTGGGGTATGAATTATCAAAGGGAAAAGATGAGTTTGTGTGGACAAAGCATTCAGAGTAGAACAACTTCTAGCTGCCTCCCTTCTGACCAAAGTGTCGTATAATCGGTGTGTTCTCTATGGCCTGTGTTATCTGAGAGAGACACAGTCTGGTTTCTAACCCCTTTCTGCCTACTAGTTGTGTCACTTTGAGATTAGCATAAGGAAGATAATTTGTTCAAAGTATTTAGGTACAATTGAAAAATGAGGCAGTTTGTTTTAATGATTTGTGCTGACGGGGAATGTGTATGTGCATACTGAGTTGCTTCAGTTGTATATGATTCTTTGTGACCCTATGGACTGTAGAAGCCTGCCAGGCTCCTCTGTCCAAGGGATTCTCTAGACAAGAACACTGGAGTGGGTTGCTGTGCCCTTCTTCAGGGGATCTTCCCCACCTAGGGATTGAACCTGCGTCTCCTACATTGCAGGTAGATTCTTTATCATTGACTGGTAAACACAGGTTTGAGAAAGCCCTGTTGATTGGAAGACACATCCTTAATTTCCTTATTGCCTCAGTTTTGTCATCTATAAAATGGAAACAGTAGAAATCCATCAGAGATAACTGTGTTTTGTGAGGAGATCTAATTAAGACAGTGCTCTGCACAGGCACGTGCTCAGTAAAGCTTAGCTCCTATTGTAAGTTTTCTGATAGAGAACCTGAGACAACAGCGATCGATGAGATCAGAAGACATGGGTTCAAATCCTGACTCTTGGCACAAATTCAGGCCTATCACACAGTATTCTCTGTAAAACAGGGAACATAGTACCTATCTCTGATGGGTTAAGGTAAAAGGATAATTTATGAAGATCCTGGGATTGTCTCTCAAAAAGAGGTGGTTGAAGTCTCATTCATTATGGCAAATAAGGATTACTAAAAGGTATTACGTGAACTGAGAGTAGGCAAACTTTTTAAAATCTAAATTAGTAACCTATTTGCAGACAAATATCTATAATAAGTGGATATGGTTTTTCTTTAATAGATTTAATTTAGTTACTTATTTTTGGCTAGGCTAGTTCTTTGTTTGCTGCATTTGGGCTTTAGTGGCAGCAAGCAGGAGCTACTCACTGGTTGCTGTGCTTGGGGTTCTCATTGCAGTGGCTTCTCTTATTGCAGAGCACAGGCTCTAGGCACATGGGCTCCAGTAGTTGCAGCGCTCAAGCCCTAGAGACCAGACTCAGTAGTTGTGGCACACAGGCTTTGTTGCTCCATGGTACGTAGGATCTTCTTGGGCCAGGGATCAAACCTGTGTTCCATGCATTGGCAGGTGGATTCTTATCCACTGGACCACCGGAGAAGTCCAGGGATGCAGTTTTCCTCTAGTGTGCTCTAATCCTTTTTCACTTGATTCAGTCAGGTTGTAATCATGACAGCAGCATTTACTGAATGCTTTGTATACTTTACTTCATCCGTCTTCACTGCAGCCAAGCAATAGTATGGTAGGGAAAGTCACGATCCCTGTTATACAGTGTGTTAGAAATCTGCACCCCAGAGAGGTTGCCTGGACTCCTCTTGCCTGAGGTCACATAGTTAACAAGAGGCAGAGGCAAAGGCTATAACCAAGTTTTCTTTGACCCAAAGACAGTGCCCTTTACTACTGCAGTGTTCTCCCTTCTATAAGTCAAGTCCTGACTTGATCTCTCAGAGCAGTCTTTGTCATGACAGTTGAAATTAGGAAAGATCAGATCTTCATTTTTGTTCAAAGTATGGAAAGCAGTCAGAGAAGAAGAATGAACAAGGATCCAGAAAAATCAGGTACTGACCCATTTCTGCCACTGATAAGCTCTGACATGCCTTAAGGCTGAATGGCTGTCTTTCAGGCTTGACATAATTCAGTTCGGTTGCTTAGTCATGTCCGACTCTTTGCACCTTCACGGACTGCAGTACGCCAGGCTTGCCTGTCCATCACCAACTCCCAGAGCTTGCTCAACCTCATCTAATTCCCAAATCACTTCCCTTACAGGGAGGTCTCATGGGCAATGTTGAATTGGAAGGGGAAGTAGGGTTGATGCTCTTGCCTGGAAGGTGCACTTGCTGAGCAAGCACATGGTTTATATGAAGATGTTATGTTTCTTGGGGTGACTCACATGGTTGATAGTAATTCTGGAGCTAAAGTGTTCCTACTCTCATCACTAGGTGATGGACATGATAGGCCTTTGACTCAGTCTCTGTTAACAGTAACCAAAGGTAGGTGAGGATGCGATGGTCTACCATACAGTATGGCCTGGGGTAACCCAGTGTTTGGTAACATTACTGGGTTAAACCAGACTGCAAAGAATAACCCTCCTGTAAATAAAATCTATATTTTATGGTGGCTTGTATGGAGAGAGTTGGACTTCCCAGGTGGCATTAATGGTAAAGAATCCACCTGTCAATGCAGGAGACACAGGTTCTGTCCCTGGGTTGGGAAGATCCCCTGGAGGAGGGCATGGCAACCCACTCCAATATTCTTGCCTGGAGAATCCCATGGACAGAGGAACCTGGCAGGCTGCAGTCCACGGGGTCGCAAACAGACATGACTAAAGCCACTTAGCACGTGTGCATGGACAGAGTATCTGGTTTTCCTTGGCAAGTTGTACTAAGAGATTTCACAGCTTAGCTCATTGCTTTTGTAAACAGCAAATTTTTCCTCCTCCTGAAGATATCTATTTTGTAGGGAAATTAGAGCTGTCAATCCATCCAGAGGGATGCAGTCACGTCATTCTTTTCTGCCAGATGATCCCTGTTAGCTGATCATGAGCATGTGTGAAGGCTGGGAGACTGGAAGAAGTAGAGAAAAATCTAGAAGCAGGAGATATGTGTGGTGTGGTTAGTGATACTTATGTGAAAACATGTTCCCCAGTGCCCATGGCTGAGCTTCCAGTCATTCTCTCCTTTCTCTGTCTCTCTCCCTCTCTTTCTCTTCCTTCTATTTATTGAAATTTAGTTGATTTACAGTGTTGTGTTAGTTTCTGGTGTGCAACAAAATGATTTAGTTATATACATATATGGCTTCCAAGGTGGTGCAGGGATAAAAACTCCACCTGCCAATGCAGGAAGTACAAAAGACATGGGTTCAATCCTTGGGTCAGGAAGATCCCCTGGAGTAGGGAATGGTAACCCACTCCAGTATTCTTGCTTGGAAAATTTCATGGACAGAGGAGCCTGGCAGGCTATAGTCCATGGGGTCACAAAGAATCAGACATGACTAACCACACACACACACTTTTTAAATGTCTAGACTTTGGAAGTCTTGGAAGACCTTGCCAAGTCCCTCTTCTCTCATCTCCTTTACCTATAAATTGCATTTAATTGTTGAATTGCACTGATAAACATTTAACTAAAAGATTGTTAAGCCTCCAAGTCACCAAATACTTGTCATCAACCTCATATGAGAATAGTGAGGAGCCAAAGTAGATTCGGTGTTGCAGAGCCAACTGGAGACTAGATTTGAAGATAATTGAGGGGAGATATTTAAAAAAAGAAGTGAACGAGCTACAGAATGAGGAATAAGGTAAAGGCTTTAAGGGTCATGAGTAGCTGTTTCCTTGTTTCTTATTAACCTTGAGACTTGGACGCTTGTGTTCTCATCTGTAAAATGGGATGATAATAAAATAATGCCAACCTTGTGTAGTTCTGAAGACTGAGGGAGAAAAGAATGGAAAGCAATTAGCACAGATTAACCCTAAACTCACTTGTTATTGTTGGAATTATCACTTTTTCTGTGGTAGCAATTCGAGATTCTATGAGGAATCATTTAATATCCTATGGATTTGAAATGTGTCAGAACCTTTTCTCCGAGAAGGCAATGGCATCCCACTCCAGTACTCTTGCCTGGAAAATCCCATGGACGGAGGAGCCTGCAGTCCATGGGGTCGTGAAGAGTCGGACACAACTGAGCGACTTCACTTTCACTTTTCACTTTGATGCATTGGAGAAGGAAATGGCAACCCACTCCAGTGTTCTTGCCTGGAGAATCCCAGGGATGGGGTGGGGGGGGGGGTGGGGCGCCTCGTGGGCTGCCGTCTCTGGGGTCTCACAGAGTCGGACACGACTGAAGCAACGCAGCAGCAGCAGAACCTTTTCTTTTGTCATCTCGTCTTTTTTTCCCTTCTGTTTTTATCTTTCACATTACAGTAAAACTAAACACCCAAAACTTTTCCCCTGTAGGTATATGGAAACTTACAAAATATTAATAAACTGCTATGAAATTATGCCTTTTGCTCTTTAATCCCTAGAAGCTATTTCCACCAAGGGCACTGGCCACAAGCTTCACAAGTTGGCCTCTCTCCAAAATAACCATGTCACAATCTCCTTCCCAGTCCCAGAAAATCCTCTTGTAGAAGCTCAGTTCTTTTAATGAGTATTTCTAATGGTACAGTTTGCTTGTGTAAGGCAAACACAAGTATTTTCAAGTCTGCCTTAAAACCTTAAGTATTGTCTAATTTCTGTCTCTTAAATGAACACACACACAAGCCAGAAGTTCCCCCAAACTCCTTCAAAATCCAATTTCAATCAATTCCTAGGCTTTTAGAGCTGCAAGAAATTTAGAAGCCTTTTGATGCCATTTTTTCTATCTTATGGCTGAAGGAATTTTATTGGAGAGGTTGGATGACTGGGATGGACACATGGTTATTCTGAAAAACCCTGAAACTTTTCCTACTACATGACATCATTTTCCACCCTCAGATGGAAAAACTCTAAATCAAAACACCATTCATGGCTTTAGAGGATAAATGCCCCACGGAAGTACTTTCAAGGTCAACTTTCAGTTCAGTTCAGTTCAGTCTCTCAGTCCTGTCTGACTCCTTTTGACCCCATGAACAGCACGCCAGGCCTCCCTGTCCATCACCAACTCCTGGAGCTTACCCAAACCCATGTCCATTGAGTTGGTGATGCCATCCAACCATCTCATCCTCTGTCATCCCCTTCTCCTCCTGCCCTCAATCTTTCCCAGCATCAGGGTCTTTTCAAATGAGTCAGCTCTCCACATCAGGTGGCCAAAGTATTGGAGTTTCAGCTTCAACATCAGTCCTAGATGGTATTAAATTTATCACCCAACTTATGTAGGCCATTGTATCGTGTTTGAATTCTCATTATTGGCTCTAGGCATGCCCAGTGTGCAAAATGATCACCTAGACAGCTCCTTTCTTTCTTTCCATCTGTTTTTTTTTTTTTTTTTTTTGGCCACATCTCATGGCTTTTGGGATCTTAGTTTCCCAACCAGGGGTTGAACCTGGATGCCCTGCAGTGGAAATGCCAAGTCCTAACCATTGGACCGCCAGGGAAGTTCCTGCAACTTCTTTCTACCTCCAGTGACAGCAGAGGCTGAAAATAGGAACTGGTCTTTAAAATCTAGATAATTTCATGATTAATAAATTCATCATGATACAAAAGAAGCCAGAATTTTTGAGTCCTCTGTCTTTGGGGATGATGAACATGACCTCCCCCAGCTTGGTCTTTGTTTAGAAGAAATTTGAGCTGCACAACTCCAGATTCTGACCCAAAAGTGACTGTTCACCAGTTGGTTCTACTACTCACAGTGGAAGCCCAGAAATGTAAGAAGCAGGCCCCAAATCTATTGATTAGATGTCCACCAGTTCAGTTACTGATGACCGGCATCTCAACCTTTAGGCAGAAAAAAATTTCTGGCTCTCATATAGTAATTTATTTTAAGACTTCTTAGTAGTTAATATTTTCTTTCTTTGGTTTGAGATCTCTCCCCCTCCCACTGTGAGGGTTGCCTTATGTTATTATTGAACAAACAGAGCCTCTTTCCTTTGGCTTCCCCTCTGCCTCTCCCCCAGATACTCTGCTCACTAATTCTTGCCTATACAAGGTTATGCAGAGATAGGAAGGAAAGTCTGTGATTTCATCCAAGTTTGGCTCATCAGGCTTCATACAGAGTAGTTTGAGAGTCCTGGCTGTTTTCTAGAATCACCAGGGGAGCAACAGAAACTAAATTTACCATGATAATCATTTCACAATGTAAGTGAGTTGAGTCATTATACTATACATCTTAAACTTACACAGTGCTGTATGTCAATTATATCTCAATAAAGCTGAAAGAAAAGAAAAATGCAAGTCAGTGCTGGGACCACAGCATGGACCACTTGAAGCATAATTTCATGGGGGGAGGTCCTGGCATGAATCTACCTTTAAGTTCCCCAAGTTAATCTAGAGGACAGCCAGGGTTCAGAACCACTCAGAGTTTTCCTGTAACAGAGAATTAGACTAAACATAGAAATGCAGAATGGAACCCTAAAAGGGTAGACAGATGCCACAATATCAAGTGAAGGAGAGCTGATGACAGAGAAGACAGACCTGGATGTGCATGAGTATGTCATGGTCTTTGTTTTATATTATTTTTTCAAAAGCAGGCGATCAACTGTATCATTGTGTGTGTCTAGAACTATGGCCGCAGAATGGCATGGTGGTAGTCCTGACCCATGATAAAGGGGCGCCTGTTAGGCTAGATGTGGAGGAATAGAGAAATGTGTGCTTTGTCCAGTGAACAGCGATCATTAACTGCAATTCTAGGATTTGCTTGCCAGTATGATACTGACTGGGCTTCCCTGGAGGCTCAGAGGCAAAAAATCTGCCTGCAATGCAGGAGATATAGGAGATACGGGTTCTATCCGTGGGTCGGGAAGATCCCCTGGAGGAGGGCATGGCAACCCACTCCAGTGTTTTTGCTGGGAAAATCCCATGGATAGAGGAGAATGGTGAGATACGATCCATGGAGTTAAGAGTCAGACAGGATTGAAGCGACTAAGCATGCACGCACGTGATACTGACTGTTCTTTGTATATTGGTCTCCTGCAACAAAGTGACTTCTCCAATAGTGGGAACAAGTCTGTCTCGGCACCAGACACAGAGTAAGAGCTAAAGATGTGCTGTGGAACAAATGAGTCAGGCAAGAATGAGAAAATAAACAGCAAAGTCTTACCCATGGGCCAGTCCTCCGTTTTGCTGGGTCGTACTTTGATTGTCAGTGACCTGGTGTCAAAATGTATTATGGAAATGAAGAGCCCAAATCCTGTCTTATAACAGTGAAGTCCTTTAAAAAATCATATCCTGGCCTTTCAGAAAGTGTTACTTTCAGTGGCTATCTGTAATAGTACTCAACTCAGTGGGCTGAAAACATTAATCCTGAGGGCCATTAATTAAAAAAAAAAAAAACTTCATTAAAAGTTCTATTTTTAAGCTCTATAAAATAAGATGCTAGATGAAAAAATAAAAGAAAGCCCATAAAATAACTCATGATAAAAATGTGTTAGGGACAAGAAATCTAATTACAGTGTGTAGACTGTTGATGTTATGTCATCATTGACTTCAATACACACCAATGGTCTTTATGATTTTGGTGAAAATCTTTATCTTCTAAATCCAAGGTCTTTTAAATGATGTTGTTATAAATGAATCAATTAATTCAGTTTTATATTACAAATAGTACAAGACCAGTCTTCAGAAAAGATATGTGGCAGAACCAATACAATATTGTAATTAGCCTCCAATTAAAATGAATAAATTTAAAAAGAAAAGGTATAAAAGCAAAAGAAGATGGTTTTAGGTGCCCTCCCCAGCTATAATTTTGGAAACTTAGCTAGTGATTGTTTATAGATGTTCCCCTATTGGAAGATGTGGTGTGGATGGGAGGCAGGATGGGGGAAAGGGTGTGGGAGGAGATTAAAGAGACAATGGGAATTACAAGAATTTTTAAAATGAAAGCAAAAAGTGTAGGATATCAAACAATAGCTACCTTGTGTAAGTAATCATGCCATTCATGAGACTGCCTGAATTCTCCCTTTACAATCTAACAAAATTTTCTTATTTAACTAAAATTTTGAGGCATCAACATCCCATCATATGGTTTAATTTGGGGATGATTACTTTGATTGTAATGGTTCTGCTGGTGATAATAGACTTAATTTCTCCCTACTGGAAGATGCATGCATTTCTTCACATCCCTTAAAGCCCCATTTATAGAACATCTTTCAATGTACTTATTTTTCTGTTTACTACCTAGGTAGGTCCAATCAAGCCCATGTATTTAATTCTTAACTGTCTACTCAAGAGATATGGATTATATCCGTTTATGTCAGGAAAAGAAATGGACTTTCTAGATGTCCTAGGCTATGTCTTGTCTCCTTGCTTAGTTATTCTCATTGCTAATGATTCCAGTGCTGGTGCTAAGTTGCTTTGGTTGCATCTGACACTTTGTGACCCCATGGACTGTAGCCCACCAGGCTTCTCTATCCATTGGGGTTCTCCAGGCAAGAATACTGGAGTGGGTTGCCAGCTCCTTCTCTAGGAGATCTTCCTGACACAGGGATCAAACCCATGTCTCTTAAGTCTTCTGCATTGACAGGCGCGTTCTTTACTACTAGCGCCACCTGGGAAGCCCCAGTGCTCCCAGTACTTATTTTATTTATTTATGTATTTTTGACTGGGCTGGGCCTTCACTGCTGCGCAGGCTTTTCTCTAGTTACAGAGAGTAGGGGCTACTCTTTAGTTGCAGTGCAGAGGCTTCTCATTGATGGTGGATTCTCTCGTTGCAGAGCATGGGCTCTTGGGCATCCAGACTTCATAGCTGCAGCGCGTGGACTCAGTAATTGTGGCTCCTGGGCTCTAGAGCACAGGCTTAATAGTTGTGGTGCACTGGCTTAGTTGCTCTGCAGCATGTGGGATCTTCCTAGGTCAGGGATTGAACCTGTGTCTCCTGCATTGGCAAGCGGATTCTGTATCATTGAGCCACCAGGAAAACGCACATCGAGTCATTTTAACCTTTGTTGTTATACATGTAAAATTAGAAACCAGTGAAGTTGAGTATCTGGGGCTCTCCATGAGCCATGTGTATACCAAGAGACTGTGATGGTGAGTGTGCACCGGAATTTGGTGATCAGGCTGCCTGGTCTTGCATTTTGACACTGCTTCTCACTAACAGGAGGACTCTGGGCAAGCTACGTAACTATGACTCCGTTTTCTCATCTGTAAAATGAGCACAATTGGGCCTCACAAGCTAGTCCTGAAGGTTAATAAAATAACGTCTTGTAAAAACACTTTTCGCAGTGCCTGGAACAAGTGAAGAGCTGAACTGGTGCTAAGTACTAAATATAGCCCCAAATATTTCATATGAAGCTATGACATATGCATCCATAAGCCAGAAATACTTACTCACTGAATTGTCAACTACTTATTCATCATATACTGTGAACACAGGACTGCATTAAGACCTAGGATTTGAATGATCATTGAAGTTTAATTGAGTAGGATTTAGTTATGTAAGTAAAGAGGAAAAGTGCTCTGTACTGTCCAATATCATAGCCTCTGGATACATGTGGCTATGGAACGCCTGAAAGATGACTAGTCTGAAGTAAGATGCACTATAATTATAAAAGCCAAATTTTAGAAAATGTATGTAAAACAAGGAAAATATAATTTCATTAATTTATATTAAATTATATGTTGAACTGATGATATTTCAGATATATTGTTGAATGAAATGTATTATTATAACTAATGCCACTTATTTCTTTACACCTTTAAAAGTATGTGGAATCTTAAAAAAATGATGTAAGTAAACTGACAAAACAGAAAGAGATGCACAGATTTAGAGAACGAATTATGATTGGTGGGAGTGGGGTAGGGGAAGAGATAATTAGGGAGTTTGGGACAGACATGTACACACTGGTGTATTTAAAATGGAAAACCAGCAAGGACCTACAGTACAGCGCATGGAGCTCTGCTCGGTGTCACGCGGAAGCCTGGATGGGAGGGAAGTCTGTGAGAGAATGGATCCATGTATCTATGTGACTGAGGCCCTTCACTGTTCACCTGAAACTTTCACAACATTGTTAATAGGTCATCCCTCAGTACAAAGTAAAAAGTTTTTAAAACGTGTGACTATTAGAACACTTACAATTACATATAAGACTCTTTCTATCTCTAGTAGACAACACTATTCTGGATGGTACAGCCCATCACTGAAAAGGAAACGGTGGGGTGAGCAGTGACTCAGAGAACTTCTAGTCTAGTAAAGGGAAATGCCATTGATACATATGAGAAAAAGCCTACAGTAACTTAGATGACCTGGTCCCTAACACCTGGGCTCTGAGGTCCACTGCATCTTTTACCTGCTCAATGGGTATCAGGGGTGAGGGGTGGGGGGACTCGCAACAATATCTGTCATCACCTGAAAGCCGAGGGAAGTAGCAGAGGGATTTTTCTTAACCAGTTTTGAGAACTTGACAGCACTTGTCTCGTCGTGTGAAATCAGATATCAAAATAGCAAAATAAAAGTATAAGAGCCTGCTGCTGATCCTGCAATCTTCAGAGCCCTTCTGCACAGAGAACATTTTTTTTTTTTTTTTGCATGAGTTTGTGTAGTACTTTTGCCAATAGAGTTGAGACATATTTTGGAGTACTTTGTTGAAAAAATTTAACATGTGAAATAAGCCTGAATGTAGAGAACTTAAAACCAGAAGAAAAAAAAGGCACATTTTAAAGCTTTCAGTCTTGTCAAGAAATAGATATTTTGTCTTTCCGATAGACGGCTTTTGAGCCTGCCAAGAAAAGGAAACGAAATTTCAACTAACCTATCAGAACTTTATTTTCCTTTCCCTATATGCCAGCTTTGAAGAGGCTGTTCTGTCTTCTGGTTCAAGATCATGCTTTCATTGTGTTTCCTGTACCATACTGGTACCCTTTCCACTCAGAGCCAGTAAACAGAACATCTTGAACCTTCAGTTTTGGAAGTAAAGAAGGGAAGAATGGAAGTAAGGATAGGATGGACAGAATTTTTATGGAGCATCTTCTGTTTGATTGGGGAGAAACCCCTGGAACATAATTTAAGGTGTGAAACAAGCAACTTCCTTGTCATCCAAGGATAAAAGTAACAATATGGCACACTTTAGACCCTGTGTTTGTTTGTTTGTTCAGTCACCAAGTCCTTTAAGTAGACCCCTTGGACTGCAGCCCACCAGGCCTCTCTGTCCCTCACCATCTCCCAGTTCATATCCATTCAATCAGTGATGCCCTCAAACCATTTCATCCTCCGTCATCCTCTTCTCCTCCTGCCTGTAATCTTTCCCAGTATCAGGGTTTTTCCAATGAATCAGTTGTTCCCATGAGGTGGCCAAAGTATTGGAGCTTCAGCTTCAGCATCAGTCCTTCCAATGAGTATTTAGGGTTGATTTCCTTTAGGATTGACTGGTTTGATCTTCTTACTGTCTAAGGGACTCTAAAGTCTTCTCCAACCCCACAGTTTGAAAGCATCAATTTTTTGGCACTCAGTCTTCTTTATGCTCCAGGTCTCACATCCATATGTGACTGGATATCAATCCCTAAATCATTTAGTATTTATCCTGAGGTTTTTTTCTCTCTACTTGCTTGTATGACTCACATCTTCCATGGAGAGGAAGATCCCTCCCTCTGCAGTGTGGAGCATGACCATTCACTCTGCTAAGATGTGTTGGTCTGCCTTTTGATGAGAATACAGTGCACGTTTTTGAGGCTTACTCATCTTTTCCTTCTGAATGTGTATCACTTTTGATCACTGCTAGGTTTTACTCTTCTGGAAAATACCCTGTAATGCCATGAATCCCTAGTGGGAAAATATAAAGACACTAGACACTTCCTGTATGAACTGATTTTTGAAGATGAGTGGACTTCTGTGTGAGCAAAGGAAACTACATCTGGCAGAAAAACTTCCTTCTGCTCTGAGCAGAGGCCTATCGAGAAAATGTGTAAGTAGACCAACCATAGTCAGAGAAAACAATAACCCTGAAAAAACATACAGAAAAGAAGTTTAAATACAAACTTTCCCCTCATGTTCCCAGCATTTTGAAATTGGCTGAATCGGGACTACTCAAAGGAATTAACCATTATAGGTTCAGTAGTTTATATTGGTTGAACATCTGGGGAAAGAATGACCCTTCATTCATTGCAATGTGTGTGCAGTGAATAAATAATGATAACATATTGATCAGCCATCTAAATTTGTGTGTAAAATGTCATGTTCTTTGAAAGTGGATTTTGCACTGTACATGAACCAAATGTTTCCATGCCCTGAAAATAATTACTCATACCAGAACTTTAAATATCCATGTGTACTGTAACCATACCAACCATATTAGATCCTGGTTTTTTAAAACCCCACACCCCCTTCTCTTCAAATGAATACTATCTGAAATTGAACATGACCATTCACTCCAAGATGTGTTGGTCTACCTTTTGATAAGAATACAGTGCACGTTTTTGAGGCTTACTCATCTTTTCCTTCTGAATTTGTGTCACGTTTGATCACTGCTGGGTTTTTCTCTTCTGGAAAATACTCTTTAATGCCATGAACCCCTAATGGGAAAGTGTAAAGATGCTAGACACTTCCTATAGGGTACTGATTTTTGAAGACAAGTGGACTTCTGGATGAGCAAAGGAAACTATACCTGATGGAAAATTTTCTCTTTGCTCTAAGCAGAACAAATATCTCTTTTCTTTGTTCTGGTTTTTTTGTTTGGTTTTATTTTGCTTTGCTGTGAATTATACTGCTTGATAATATTAGCTGGTTTCTGTCCTACACCATTTAGTCACAGTTTGGCCAGTCTTGATGGTACAGGTTGAAGTCTTTGCAACAAAAGGGAAAGAAACAAAGGATGAAACATTTATTCATCTTGCAATGTAATATGGTGATGCCACATACCAAACCCCAAATGTGATGATATCATTGCTCCTACAGCATTAGAACAAGTTTTGCCAAATTGGAGCTGTCATATTAGAAACTGCACACATTTGTCTATGGAACATAAATGTGGCCTTTGAGTAGAATCTTACTCTCAGTACTCGGGATATAAACTAGATAGTAATTGCCATCTATTAAATGCTATTTAAATATGTGTTAAGCATTTGTTTGGGTCTCTAGATATATTGGCTCACAATTCAATCAAGATTTGCTGAGAATTTTCTACATGCCAGGTACCCTCTCCCTACACTGTCTATTTACATTATCTCATCAGGTCTTGCTTTACAAATAAAGAAACTGATATCTTGAGGAGTTAAATGGCTTGACCAAAAGAAGTGAAAGTCAAGACTCAAATCCAGGTCTGCTGACCCCAAGCTCAGGAATAGTCTTGTTGGTGCCCCTATTAGGCAAGCCGAAGGGACTAGACAGGAATGCCCCAGATTGCAGTGGAGAAAAGCAGATGGTGGGACTTCCCTGGTGGTCAAGTGGCTAAGACTCTGTGCTCCCAATGCAGGGGGTCAGGGTTCAACCCCTGGTCAGTGAACTAAGATCCCAGAAGCCACAATTAAGCCCATGTGCTGCAACAACTGAGTTTGTACTGCAGCGAATACCAGTGCAGCCAAAATAAATAATTTTTAAAATAATAATAAATAAATAAAAACACATTTAAAAAAAAGCTGATGGTGCCAGGATTTCTTTGTGATCTCTATGAAATATAATTGAGTCACAGCATCATGTTGAGATTCACAGAGCCTAATCAGTACTACACCTGTACTGACTGAGTCTAGTGTGCAATGATGTAGAATCCTAGAGCCCGTCTCCTACACAAGAGCCACGTCTCATGGAGGCAGAGATTCATCTCTAACACGTGAAATTTCATATACTGAATACATGGGACTTCCCCAGTGGCTCAGCAGTTAAGAATCCACATGTAATACAGGAGACCTGGGTTTGATCCCTGGGTGGGGAAGACCCCCTGGAGGAGTGCATGGCATCCTACTCCAGTATTCTTCCCTGGATAATCCCATGGACCGAGGAGCCTGGCAGGGTACAGTCCACAGGGTCACAAAGAGTCTGACACGACTGAGCAACTGAGCATGCACGCACGTACTGAGTATATATCCCAGATCTCTGCCCCGTGCCACTTTACAGAAGCCTTCTCATAGATTATATGTCCTGTGGTTGAAATATGTCCCACTTGAAGAAGCTCCTGGACTCTTCATAGAAGCAACTGCAAGACAGCAGTAGTGCATTTTCTGCTATCACATGCATGATTTCATATATATATATCTCACAACATCGGTTCTATCTTAGCGAAGCCTAGTAACAAAGCTGCCGTCTTCATCTACTGCTGAAGGCATCCCCAGAGAAAGTGTTATATATAGTTCACTTTGATTCACTTGGCTTGGCTCTTAGTGATATCAAAACTTCTGGGCTCCTATTTTAGGGTAACCTATGGGTGGCCTGCTCAGCTGGAGCTTCAGATGGGACTCAGGACTGCTCTACATTCTGGCAGCTAAACTGCCTGGTGATCTCTAAATGGAAGCAGATTGTGTTCTGATGCTTCCACTCGCCAGCTTTAAGCACTCATGTATTGAACCACACCTACTTGAAGATGAATCTCCAAATGGATATATCAGTTTCCTGCCTTTATCAATTTTAGATACTGATCCATCAACAATCATCTTGATTAGTAGATGACAGAGAGCATCGACGGGTCTTTCCAACTTGTCATTGGTATTCAGTACATATCCTGTCTCACAGACTACAAATTGGTACATTAGGCCACCAGCCACTGGAATGTCAATTATTGTTATCTTTTTCTCTTCTTTAGATTTTTCATTAAAGTTAACAACAGAATTTTTCACCTTCATTTTCAAAGAGATAAAAGATCTACCAGGTTGAGTTAGGGAGTGTTTTTGAGGTGTGAATCAATTTTCTAGATATATATTTTTCTAGGTATCTATAAATTTAGCATAATCTCATACAGATATATCATAAATATTTGTATATTCAAATATATATGTTTAATTAATTATAAAGGCTTCCCTGGTAGCTCAGCTGGTAAAGAATCCACCTGCAATGCAGGAGACCCAACTTCAATCCCTGGGTCAGGAAGATATATATATACATAATAATATACATTACATAATATATATATTATAATATATATACATTAATATTGCTATTTGAATGTGTTTTTATTTTTGGTTGATATTTAGTGCTTCAGTTCAGTTCAGTCACTCAGTCGTGTCCGACTCTTTGCAACCCCATGAATCGCAGCACGCCAGGCCTCCCTGTCCATCACCAACCCCCAGAGTCTACTCAAACCCATGTCCATCAAGTTGGTGATGCCATCCAGCCATCTCATCCTCTATTGTCCCCTTCTCCTCCTGCCCCCAATCCCTCCCAGCATCAGAGTCTTCTCCAATGAGTCAACTCTTTGCATGAAGTGGCCAAAGTACTGGAGTTTCAGCTTTAGCATCAGTCCTTCCAATGAACACCCAGGACTGATCTTCTCCAGAATGGACTGGTTGGATCTGCTTGCAGTCCAAGGGACTCTCAAGAGTCTTCTCCAACACCACAGTTCAAAAGCATCAATTCTTCGGCACTCAGCTTTCTTCACAGTCCAACTCTCACATCCATACCTGACTACTGGAAAAACCATAGCCTTGACTAGACGGACCTTTGTTGGCAAAGTAATGTCTCTGATTTTCAGTACGCTATCTAGGTTGGTCATAACTTTCCTTCCAAGGAGTAAGCGTCTTTTAATTTCATGGCTGTAGTCATCTGCAGTGATTTTGGAGCCCCAAAAAATAAAGTCTGACACTATTTCCATGTTTCCCCATCTATTTCCCATGAAGTGATGGGACCAGATGCCATGATCTTAGTTTTCTGAATATTGAGCTTTAAGCCAACTTTTTCACTCTCCTCCTTCACTTTCATCAAGAGGCTTTTTAGTTCCTTTTCACTTTCTGCCATAAGGGTGGTATCATCTGCATATCTGAGGTTATTGATATTTCTCCCGGCAATCTTGATTCCAGCTTGTGTTTCTTCCAGCCCAGCTTTTCTCATGATGTACTCTGCATAGAAGTTAAATAAGCAGGGTGACAATATACAGCCTTGACGTACTCCTTTTCCTATTTGGAACCAGTCTGTTGTTCCATGTCCAGTTCTAACTGTTGCTTCCTGACCTGCATACAAATTTCTCAAGAGGCAGATCAGGTGGTCTGGTATTCCCATCTCTTTCAGAATTTTCCACAGTTTATTGTGATCTACACAGTCAAAGGCTTTGGCATAGTCAATAAAGCAGAAGTAGTTGTTTTTTCTGGAACTCTATTGCTTTTTCAATGATCCAGCGGATGTTGGCAATTTGATCTCTGGTTCTTCTGCCTTTTCTCAAACCAGCTTGAACATCTGGAAGTTCACATTTTATAATTCATATAAGAAATCTAGTTAAGAGATAAATATTTTTCCTCAAACCCTTATTTCTTATGGGAAAATACAGTGATAATCCCTCAGAACTGAATTCTTTCAAGAAACTGAAAACCAGATGCCATGATCTTAGTTTTCTGAATGTTGAGTTTTAAGCCAACTTTTTCACTTTCCTCTTTCACTTTCATCAAGAGGCTGTTTAGTTCTTCTTTGCTTTCTGCCATAAGGGTGGTGTCATCTGCATATCTGAGGTTATTGATATTTCTCCCAGCAATCTTGATTCCAGCTTGGGCTTCATCCAACCTGGCATTTTGCATGATATATTCTGCATTTACGTTAAATAAGTAGGATGGCAATATACAACCTTGACATACTCCTTTCCTTATTTGGAACCAGTCTGTTCCAAAGTATAAATAGAGATTATACTTGCCCAAAATTAAGTCCAAAAGCAACTTTCGACTTCTCCAGGTGGTGCTCTTATCTTCTTATATCTGTTACTTCTTTTCCAGTGAACTCCATCTGATCAGGTGATTCAGATTCAGGCAAGACTCCCACCCTTTGGCACATCCAGTGCAAGTGCAAACAAGAAGTGACGTCTAAATTTTCATTTGTCACCCTTTATTTTTCACACTTGAGAGTAGTTATAATAAAACCTGTCATTAATAAACATAAACTTCTGCCTTAAAAAAAATTTTGTATTCAGTCTTAAAAGGAAGACATTTTGACACATGTACAACATAGATGGACCTTGAGGACATTGTGCTAAGTGAGAAATAAGCCACACAACGAAAGGATGAATATCATATGATTCCATCCCACTCAGATGGGGTACCTGGAGTAGGCAAATACATACAACAAAAAGTAGAATGATGGTTACTGTTGGGGAGGGAAAAATTGCCTTCTACTCTGCTAGGTTCTTCTGGCCAGTCTAAGAATTGAATTGCTATGAGACAGATTAACAGAAGAAAATCAAATAGAAGTTTAATATCATGTATACCTGGGAGAAACCCAGGAAACTGAGTAACTCCCCAGAATGATTGAAGCCTTAACCTTAAATACCGTCTTTAAATAAAGACAAAGGAGCATGTTGGGGGTAGGGGCTTGAGAGTTCGCAGGGGAGGGAGAGAGTTGAGATCGAAAAGCAAATTTTTGGTAAACAAACATTTGCTGGACCAAGCAGAGACAGTGGGACACACAGAGGACTCTGATCTCTAGATCCTATGGTGGGGGTAAAGTGTTTCCCACCACACCTGGCACATATTCTTTGTAGATATCTCTGTGGTAGCCCTATTCTGGAAACAGGCTGTTCATCTAAATTCTTTTAGGCAGTTAAGAGGGAAGAAGCGGAAGTGAAAGTGAAAGTATTATTCGCTCAGTTGCGTCCAACTCTTTGAGACCTCATGGACTGCCAGGCTCCTCTGTCCATGCAATCCTCTAGGCAAGAATACTGGAGTGGGTAGCCATTCGCTTCTCCAGGGGAATCTTCCTAACCCAGGGACTGAACTTGTTTCTCCTGCATTGCAGGCAGGTTCTTTACCATCTGAGCCACCAAAGAAGTCTGGGAGATAATAAGAAAAACTCTGAATCGTCTTTTTCTTAAAAATATTCAGCCTAAATGAATCTTCCTTACAAAGAGACACATTTTGGGGTTGCAAGTTTTGCTCCCTTAAATTACCAAGGGCTGACAGAAGAAGGAAATGGGAGTTAGGGTTGAATGGGAATGGAGTTTCAGATTGGGACAATGACAGCATTCTAGAGATGGATAGATGATGATGGTTGTACCAGAGTGTGAATGTACTTAATGCCACTGAATTGTATACTTAAAAAATGGTGAAAGTGATAAATTTTATGTAATGTATATTTCACCACAATTTTATAAAAGTCATTCTGATATGATTTCCCTGTAACTTGAGAGTTGTTGTTCTCCAAGTTCTGACAAAATTACAGACAGAGGGGGAGAATTTAAGGAGGGGACCAAAGAAGGAAAGGAAAAAAGTTAGTCACATGGTCATGTCCAACTCTGCGATCCCGTGGACTGTAGCCTGCCCAGCTCCTCTGTCCATGGGATTCTACAGGCAAGAGTACTGGAGTGGGTTGCCATTCCGTTCTCCAGGGCATCTTCCCTACCCACGGATTGAACCTGGAGCTCCTGCATTGCAAGCAGATCCTTTACTAACCACAGCCAATAGGGAAGCCCAAACACCCATTTAATAATGTATGGTTTGGGGGATATACCTTTCCTAACTTTTTAAAATTAGTCCAAGAGTTGGGAAAATGGCATCTTCTTCCATTTATCACAGCTCTCAACAATTCCTGATAGAGTCTTCGATTCTGAGAAAGATCACAGAGACACAAAATAATAATACATTTTTATAAGAAAGCATTTGAAATCTTCTAAGAAAAGATATAATGATTCTGTTTTCTTGGCTGAAGTTCCAAAACAAGAGGAGGTTGAGTAACCTTAAGATCACTCAGTAAATACAAGGAAGAACTAAAAATGGATCCCAGAATTCCCCGACCTGCCCTGCATCTCTGTAAACACACTAGCCTCGTGCTTTTTTGCAGCAAGGGTTGGCAGGATACATGAGGGACTGGCAGCATGAAGAGAATCTCCCATATCTTAAAATAAAAACCTATAGTGGCAAAGCAAACTCTGTTACAAACGCCAACTCTGCCTCCCAGCCCAGCACTGTCTACTGATGGAGAAGAACATGAGGAAACTGCCTTTCTTTTACTGGCCGTGTTGCCATTTCTGGATGAATTCCTCCTATTTGGATTCTTAACGGTTTGGGTCATCGGTAACTCTACTTTCTCTCTTTTTAAAAAATCACCCTCATCGAGTTTGTTATGACTTTTTCAGTGCCAAGGAAATTAAGAGACAGTTAAAAATCAATTCAATATCAACAAACACACTAGTCTTCACTTTGCTTTAAAAAAGCACACACATTCTTTACAGTTCTTTAGATCCTTACCCAAAAATATCTTCAATGACATTTCAATGAAATTATATATTTCAATGAAAAAGCAAGGACTGTCAGACAAAGCTGGACATGAGTTACAATGATGAAAACAGATTTTATTCACTAACTGCTGACTCCATTCGGAATTGGGAAATGCACAGAGATAACTGGGCATTTTAAAAAGAGAATGAAGGGAAAAGCTCCAGGAGAGTCAGAGTTAGAATTCTGTCCTCCTAGGGACTTCTCTGATGGTCCAGTGGCTAAGACTCTGTATTCCCAATGCAGGGGACCCACGTTCAATCCCCGGTCAGGGAACTAGATTCCACATGCTACAGCTAAAGATCTCACATGCTGCAATTAAGATCCGGTGCAGCCAAATAAATAATTTTTTTTTTTTAAAGAAAAGATTCTATTCTCCTACTTCTCCCAAATTTCCTAAGGATTACATTTCAAAGGACTCCAGGTCATGGAGAGAAAGATGCTCTTGAGTTGTAGAAGGTACATCTGCATCTCAAAGAAACAGAGGAAAAATTCACAATTATAAGCCCTAAAAGTACTCTGAGAAAAGGAGGTCAGGGGCTTAGTCTCAGGTTGTTGCTAGAAGAAACAGTAAATCCTTTTGATAGCCTTGAGCTTTTCAAGGCAGGGCGTCACGAGGGGTCCGAGTCATCCAGGGATGCCACCTTGGGCTGGGAGAAGCCCTACTAAAGCTTGTCAAGTGTCTTAGTGCAGGAGTTTGAATGGAGTGTCTGTGCCCAAGGGTTTCTGTAGCTCAGTACTTTCTGCCCAGGGGTTTTTGTAGTTCTCAGTTCTCACAATGCTAGGTCTCTGTACCAAAGATATTATGTCTCCATAGAAAAGAATACAGTATCTGATTCAGAGATAGCAACAGAAAGATTGATTTTAAGCCTTGCTTTAGTTCTTCAGTGTCACATAAGCTATGAGAATCAATAGTGAGATTTGAACTGTCCTTTGATAAACACCTTGCTGACAGTTGCTTGTTTTCAGAAGATATCAGTGGTTTAGGATTAAAGTAAAAAGATTTAGCTTTTAAACTGCACAATAATACTTTTGTATCAGATGCCTTAGAAATTTCAATAGATTCCTGCTGCATTGCATGTGTTTTATATATATATATTTTTTTTCAGATAATAGAAGATTATAGTTGGAGTAAAATGTTAATGAATGGGTGTTCCTTAATATATTCAGTTTCCATCTACTTTTAGTTCACAAGCCAGAATTCTCCTCGTTAAGTAGGACATAAGATTTTTTTTAGTCTATCTTGAGAAATCTATGTGGAATAATGCATATCAGAAAAGGAACAAGAAATTGCTGATTCAGAAGTGACACCTGTCTAAAGAGCTTTTATAAGCAGATAGAAGACTGCATTATTTATCAGACCAAGTAGTAATATCTAAGAACCAACAGAAAATATTATATAATAGACATTCACTTCATAAGAAATATCTTTGCTACTAGTTTGATTTGATTTGAGACTTTATATTGTACAAGGTGTTTTAAATTTGGATTATTTTATACTGTATACTTTTCTTGTCTTTACAGAAATGTACATAACACAAAATCTGTCTGCTGTGTAGTTCTGTGAAAGCTGTTTTGGGGGATCTACTTTTAAAAGAACAGATTTTCATCGTATCTGATAGCCTAAGAATATGCTTTTTATTATTCCTCTGTATTTTACAGGATGGGATAAATTGTGCTTATTTTGTCATCTTCTCATTCACAGTTTCCAGTACTATACTGTGCTGGATTTATGGGTATGGATTTCTATTTTTGAGTGATTTATCATTGACAGTGTGTTGCTTGTCTCATTCTAAACATTTCTGCAAAAGATGTGGGAACACCACCTCTGTTCACTTACAGAATTTGATATCCTTCACTTTGCAGGAGGGAAATTGGAAGATGAGATATGGGCCATTTATAAGTGGTATTTCCCATTAATCATTAATAAGAGTAGATTTCAGTGTACTCAAAATATGTGGGAATAGGTTTAGTGATGGAGATGTGGAGTCAAACAAGACATGCAGCAGCCTGCTGGGAAAATCTTCCCAGGCCTTTGCCATGGACTGGATCCCATTAGAATCTCAGCAGACCACTCAGCACAGTGATCTTTTCCTCCTTGCGGGGATTCTGAACTGTTCCAAATATGATATCAAATCAAGTGATTCAGAGAGCCACCTGGAATGACTCCAGCAGGGCCAGATCATTCCATTGCCACCGAAGGAATGACACCTGCATCTCACTGAACAGGTGGTTCTTCCCACGGTGGTGAGTCTGTTCTTGGTCAGTTGGCAATGAGAAGGCAGTGAACCTGGAAGTAAGGACTAGATAAGAGTGGTGAGTGTTCTAACCCACTTCATGTTGCTGTGGATCATAAATTAGTAAAGATCCATGGAAAGGAAAATCTACACCTAGAAATCTTTAAACGAAAATGCTGGAGTGGGTTGCCAGTTCCTCCTCCAGGGGGAGGTCTTCCCAACCCAGGGATCGAACCCACGTCTCTTACATCTCCTGCATTGGCAGGTGGATTCTTTACCACTAGTGCCACCTGGGAAACCCAAAATAGTCACATATGCATTTAATTCCTTAAATAAAATGTATTTTTCATGGGGCAGGAGATAGTTGATATCTTGTAGCTATTTTATTTCCTCTGCCTGTAAATCACTTGTGTGTATAGCTTGCTTTTATTTTCAGAAGTCCATTCAACTGATAATTCCAGGTTTCAGGGCTACCTTGACACTTTTTACAAATCCAAACCTGAGACTTCAATCTGCTGGATGCCTCAGCTCTATCCTCTAGCTCCCACTTAGTGGCTGCCTTTTTCTAATATTAATAGTTCTACTCCTGTTCACTGGCTCTGACTTGGAACAAAAAGAGACAGGAAAGAGTTCTATCTTTGAGGTAATGCATTTTCAAGTGCATTTTCTCATTTAATCTTTACAACAGTCTCCATTTTGCTGATGAGGAAACTGAGGTTCAGAGAGATTACAGAATTTGCTCAAACTCATGTTGACAATCTGCATAAAGACCCAGTCCCTTCATGCCACCTCAACATCCTGCATCCCAAGATCTTGTCACCAACTTAGTCAACTCACTGATGAGTGGGCGTATCTATGACAGTCTGCTTGAAAAAGAGAGGTTTCAGGATTTATAGGGTATTTTTTATTGCTTATTTTTAAGGGGAAAGCCAGCGTTTATCATACTTTCTAAAGAATTTATCTGTCAGTGTCTCTAAGCTTTGATGAAAACATAAAAATAAAGATATAGATGTAGAAATCCACCCCCCTCCACCAGTAAAAATGACTCAATCTCCCCAGAGACACTTTTATATTTACTCTATGGCAGCCAAAGCCTATTTAATAGACTGATACATTTGGGAACTTCAAGATAGCATCGGTGTCAAAACTGACATTAATTTTCCAAACCCTAGAATTACCGTGTCACAAGCCTGTGGGAAGTGTTGGAAAAATGCCTTTTCCTGGGCTCTGCATTCATTGAGAAAACTTTGCTGAGGAGAGTCTAGGGGATGAGGAAAAGACGAAGCAGGAACCTAATGCTTTTCTTCCAGTAGAAACAGGTTCGGATTTTACCCATGATACAATTACGCAGCATGTTGCATTTTCTACAAGCTTTACAAAAATAATTGTTTTTAAAAGTTCCTCTTTCTATTAACATCCAACTTGACCTACAGTTGATTGAAGTCATTATTTCCAAAGTAAATAATTTTTCAGAGAGACTCTTTGGTCAAAGGAATAATAAGCAATTTTCTCTAGGAGATTCTTTCAAATGTTGCATTTCAGTGAAGATGGTGTTGGATTAAAAAGGCAGTGTGAAGTGGAATTATGAATTTGAAGAACTTACCATCCAATGCTAAAACAACTCATTAAACCCCTACTGTTAGAGATTACTTGACTTTAATGTCCACAGAGACTTTCTAAGGCCCGAAGTCAATGAAGGCAGCCCTGAGCCACACAAACCAGTGATAAAAGGCACAGCAGTGACTTGGCTCTAGGCCCAGATGTGGTTCATCCACTATAAATTTTACTAGATAATCACACTCAATTCCAAGCACCTTTTGAACATTACTTTTATTTTTAATTTAGGTGTTGGATTCACATCTGATCCATCTAATCAACTTTATACAATTAAAGGGAAATGTAATGACAATTTATTACATTATTTTAAGATACATTAATGCTAGAAAAAAGTTGATTAGAAAGTAACCCCTATTTAGTATAGGCAACTTTCTACTCATACTCTCTATTTGGATGTTTAGCAGATGTCTCAAAGGAAATAGGAAAGAAGTAACCTTTGAATCCATCACTACTCCACACAGACACACCAAATGGATATTATTCCATTTGCCCCATCTTAGTAAATGATGTCACACAGTGACTCAAATCAAAAAAGTAATAAAACATTCTTGACTTTCCTGTCTCTCACTCTGAATGGTAGTAATTCCACCAATTCTGCCTCCATAATCGACCTTTTAGCCTTTTTTCAGTACCTTCTTGGGCTTCTCCAATGGCTCATATAGTAAAGAATCCACTTGCAGAGCAGGAGACACGGTGGTTCAATCCCTGGCTTGAAAAGATCCCCTGGAGAAGGAAAATGGCACCGCACTCCAGTATTCTTGCCTGAAGAATCCCATAGACAGAGGAGCCTGGTGGACTAAAAGAGTCACAGTTAGACATGACCGAGTGACTATGCATGCCCTTGGTACCTTCTCACCACTACCCCAGAGACCAAGTATCAGTAGCCTTTGTGCAAATTTTTGAAAGGCATCCCTTTCTCAAGACACAACCATCTTTTGGAAAATTGCTATTCTGTACCTTTTTTCCTCCAAACAAGAAACGTCTTCCCCTATCTGCTGAAAAGTACTATAGTAAACATAGAAGTTTATGATGTTCACACTGTGAATGGCACCCATGGGCTGTGCTGTGCAGAGCCTGCAGGATCTTGTGTGGTACCCCTGAGTCAGGCATTCACCCTCTGAAGAGCAGGCTCCTGCAAGAGCTGTCTGTCCCCCTTCATCTCTGGCCCTTCTGCTACAGTCATTTTTTCAGAGCATGTTTTGGGGGCTGTTCTGGGCCTTCCTTGTGGTGCGTGGGCTCTTCAATCCCATGCACAGGCTTCTCTAGTTGTGGCACATCGGATTAGCTGCCCTGTGGCATGTGGGATCTTAGTTTCCTGAATAAGGATTGAATCCCTGAATTGTAAGGTGGATTCTCTACCACTGAGCCACCAGGCAAGTCCCTCACAGAGCATCTAGAATGATCCTTTTAAAGTCAGACTTCAAATCATGTTCCTCCCCTGCTCAGAACCTTCCAATTTAAGGCAGGAGATGCAAGAGACATGGGTTCGATCTCTGGACCAGGAAGACCCCTTGAAGTAAGAATGGCAACCCACTCCAGTATTCTTGCCTGGAGAATCCCATGAACAGAGGAGCCTGGCAGGCTGCAGTCCACTGGGGTCACAAAGAGATACGGCTGAGCACACGCACACACATGCTTTCAAAATAAACTTTAGATTTCCTTCCACAGACTGCAAATCTTTTCTCCAGTCTTCTCAGCCTGAAAATGTCAGTTGGTGCTGACAGAAGTAATTAACTGGAGTCTGTTCTGATTGGTGGATGCCCTTGTCATGTCAGTCATTAAATATTTTGAATGTGCTTGCATGCTAAGTTGCTTCAGTCATATCCGACTCTTTGCAACCCTATGGACTGTAGCTGATGCTATTAAAGTGCTCCACTCAGTATGCCAGCAAACATGGAAGACTCAGCAGACGCCACAGGACTGGAAAAGGTCCGTTTTCATTCCAATCCCAAAGAAAGGCAATGCCACACAATGTTCAAAATACTGCACAATTGCACTCATCTCACACGCTAGCAAAGTCATGCGCAAAATGATCCAAGCCAGGCTTCAACAGTATGTGAACTGTGAACTTCCAGATATTCAAGCTGGATTTAGAAAAGGCAGAGGAACCAAAGATCAAATTGCCAACATATGTTGGATCATCAAAAAAGCAAGAGACTTCCAGAAAAACATCTACTTCTGCTTTATTGACTATGACAAAGCCTTTGACTGTCTGCATCACAACAAACTGTGGAAAATTCTTCAAGAGACAGGAATACCAGACCATCTGATCTGCCTCCTGAGAAATCTGTATGCAGGTCAGGAAGAAACAGTTAAATCTGGACATGGAACAATAGACTGGTTCCAATCCAGGAAAGGAGTATGTCAAGGCTGTATATTGTCACCCTACTTATTTAAGTTATATGCAGAGTACATCATGCAAAATGCCGGACTGGATGAATTACAAGCTGGAATCAAGAATGCCAGGAGAAATATCAGTAACTTCAGATATGCATATGACACCACCATTATGGCAGAAAGTGAAGAACTAAAGAGCCTCTTGATGCAAGTGAAAGAGGAGAGTGAATAAGTTGGCTTAAAACTCAACATTCAGAAAACTAAGATCATGGCATCTGGTCCCATCACTTTATGGCAAATAGTTGGGAAAACAATGGAAACAGTGACAGACTATTTCCAGGGAGGGGGTGGGGGGTGGGGCTCCAAAATTACTGCAGTTGGTAACTGCAGCCATAAAATTAAAAGCTGCTTGCTTCTTGGAAGAAAGGTTATGACCAACCTAGACAGCATATTAAAAAGCAGAGTTTACTTTGCCGACAAAGGTCCATCTAGTCAAAGCTATGGTTTTTCCAGTAGTCATGTATGGATGTGAGAGTTGGATGATAAAGAAAGCTGAGCACTGAAGAACTGATGCTTTTGAACTGTGGTGTTAGAGAAGACTCTTGAGAGTCCCCTGAACTGCAAGGAGATCCAACCAGTCCATCCTAAAGGAAATCAGTCCTGAGTATTCATTGGAAGGACTGATACTAAAGCTGAAACTCCAATACTTTGGCCACCTGATGCAAAGAACTGACTCATTTGAAAAGACCCTGATACTGGGAGAGATTGAAGGCAGAAGGAGAAGGGGATGACAGAGGATGAGATGGTTGGATGGCATCACCGACTTTATGGACATGGATTTGAGTAAGCTCCTGGAGTTGGTGATGGACAGGGAAGCCTGGCATGCTGCAGTCCATGGGGTCACAAAGAGTTCGACACGACTGAGCAACTGAACTGAACTGTAGCCCACCAGGCTCCTCTGTCCATGCGATTCTTCAGGCAAGAATACTGGAGTGAGTTGCCATGCCCTCCTCTGGGGGATCTCCCTGGCCCAGAGATGGAACCCGAATCTCATGTCTCCTACTTTGGCAGGCAAGTTTTTTACCACTAGCACCAGCTGGGAATATCTACCCTGATTATCTCTTTTGTCTCTGCCCTCTTGGCTTTAGCCATACTGGTTTTGCTATTCCTGGAACATAGCAAGAGTATTTACATCTGTATTAGTTTCCTGCGGAGAAGGCAATGGCAGCCCACTCCAGTACTTTTGCCTGGTAAAATCCCACGGACGGAGGAGCCTGGTAAGCTGCAGTCCATGGGGTCGCTAAGAGTCGGACATGACTGAGCGACTTCACTTTCTCTTTTCACTTTCATGCATTGGAGAAGGAAATGGCAACCCACTCCAGTGTTCTTGCCTGGAGAATCCCAGGGACGGAGAAGCCTGGTGGGCTGCCGTCTATGGGGTCGCACAGAGTCGGACACGACTGAAGTGACTTAGCGTAGCATGGTTTCCTGGGGCCACATTAACAAATTACTATGAAGTAGGGGGCTTAAAATAACAGAAATGTGTCCTCTCACAGTTATGCAGAGAAATCAAGATGTAGCAGAGTTGTACTTTCTTAATTTCTTCCTTCCCCAATGAAGGGGAAATCCGTTCCCTACCTCTCTCCTCAGTGCTGGTGAATGCTGGCATCCCTTGGAATGTAGTTGCATAACTTCAGTCTGTACAGCTGTTTTTCATAGCCTTTTCCCCTTTTCTCTCTGTGACTATTTCCCCTTTTCTTCTCTTTAAGGATTTGTCATTGGATTTATGGTCCACTTTAACCCAGGATAATCTCAAGATTCCTTAGTTACTTTCACCTGCCAAGACCCTTATTCCAAGTAAGGTCATGTTGCAAGGTTATTGGTGGACATATCTTTTGGTGGTTTTATTACTCAATTGTGTCTGACTCTTTGCGACCCCACGGACTGTACCTGCCAGGCTCCTCTGTCCATGGAATTTCCCAGGCAAGAATACTGGAGTAGGTTGCCATTTCCTTCTCCAAGAGTTTTTCCTCACCCAGAGACTGAACTCAGGTCTCCTGCATTGGCAGACGGATTCTTTACCAACTGAGCCACCTTTTGGAGAGCCACTGTTCAAGCTGTTATACTATGTCACAGCTTTTGTATCTGCAATTTTTTCCTTGAATCTCTTTTCAACATGTAGACATGACATTGCTCCTTCACTTTACCCATTTCTTTTAAATCATTTTTCAGAGACTTTCTCTGACTACCCTATCTAAATAGCCTTTCCCTCATCCACCATTGCTATTGATTCTCTTGTTCTGCTTTTCATATGCTCTGTGACCCTTTAATACCATCTGCCATTTTAGGATGTGTTTTTATCTGTTGACTCATTATTGTCCGGACCAGAATATAAGTTCCAATAAGTCACAGACTTCGTCTTATCCATCTCAGTATTACTTAGGACAGGAGTCAACGAACTGTTCTACCAGCCACATCTGGCCTGCCATCTGTTTTTTTTTTTTTTTTTTTAATAAAGTCTTACTGAAGCACAATCAAAGTTATATGTTTCCATATTGTCTATGACCATTTTCATGACCTAACAGCAAAGATGAATAGTCATTACAGAGACTGTATGGCCCACAAAACCTAAAATCTGTACTATCTGGCCCTCTAAAAAAAGTCACATGTACCTGGCATATGTGTCCAGCTTATATTTATATTTATATTATACTTATATATTTATACTTATATTATATATATATATTTATATGTATATAAATATATATATACTATATATTTGTTGATTTATCTTTGAAAGAGTTATTTCCAAGCAGAGTTTAATTTGGACTTAATGTTGACAGTCCAAAGAAGAAGATATCTGGGTTCTTTTGTTTCTGTTTCTAACTTAGAATCATTCATAAAAGCTAATTTGGGTGGTTAAAAGAGGAAGGGGAATACTATCAAGATTACAGAATGTACTTCTTAGACCACAGGTTACTTTGAAGGGTGTGCCATCTTGTTTAATTTTCATAATTACCCAACTAGGTCAGCATTATGCTCTCTATTTCATAGGCAGATAAAATGAAGTCACCCAGACAGTGAGGCAAACCAAGGATTCTAACTGGGCTCTAACATTCAGTCCAGATTATTTCTCTTTGGTTCTGTTCCAGGGCAAATGTCATCATTCCCTAAAGACAACAGATTCATATGCTTCCATGGGGCTGTTTCATACTTCCAACAGTCTCTATGGATGTTCACCCATCATGAAGCGTATCTTAGGCTGCCCAAATCATAAGTGTTATCTTACATTTTAGTGTAAAATTTGAAGGTTATCAACTACCTCATAGCATAAATAATACTATATATTTCTGATACCCAACCACAACTTCTGGAAGAGTACAAGACACAAATTGAGATAAGTAATCAATACTTAGCATATTAAAAAGCAGAGACATTACTTTGCCAACAAAGGTCCATCTAGTCAAGGCTATAGTTTTTCCAGTGGTCATGTATGGATGTGAGAGTTGGACTGTGAAGAAGGCTGAGCCCTGAAGAATTGATGGTTTTGAACTGTGGTGTTGGAGAAGACTCTTGAGAGTCCCTTGGACTGCAAGGAGATCCAACCCCAGTCCATTCTAAAAGAGATCAGTCCTGGGTGTTCATTGGAAGGAATGATGCTGAAGCTGAAACTCCAATACTTTGGCCACCTCATGTGAAGAGTTGACTCATTGGAAAAGACTCTGATGCTGGGAGGGATTGGGGGCAGGAGGAGAAGGGGACGACAGAGGATGAGATGGTTGGATGGCATCACTGACTCGATGGACATGAGTTTAAGTGAACTCCGGGAATTCGTGATGGACAGGAAAGCCTGGCGTGCTATGATTCACAGGGTCGCAAAGAGTCGAACATGACTAAGTGACTGCACTGAACTGAATTGAAAGAAGAGGGCAGCAGAGGATGAGATAGTTAGATGGCATCACCAACTCAATGGACATGAATTTGAGCAAACTCCAGGAATCAGTGAAGAGCAGGAAAGCCTGGCCTGCTGCAGCTCATGGGGTCACAAAGAGTTGGACATGATTTAGCGACTAAAGAACAACAACAACCCATACAAAATAAAAATAAATGCCATTTAAACACTGAAGTGACTTAAAATATTTTCATGGACTCTCAAATGATCATCCACAGGGTGGAAGATAAGGTATTAGGTACATGGGTACATTAAATGGTTAATAAGTGGAGTCTTTGTATCATTAACTGCATTTTCAGGTTCTTCAACCATTTGCTTTAATAAAAAAATGTTCACAGACATATATATACTACCATGTACAAAATAGATAGCTGGTGAGAAGTTGCTATATAACACAGAGAGCCCAGCCTGGCACTCTGTGATGAGTGGTAGAATGGAGGGAGGGGAGGGATGGTGGGAGGGAAGGGATGCTCAATGGGGAGAAGAGGGATGCTCAAGAGGGAGGTGATATATGTATAATTATGGCTGATTTATGTTTTTGTACAGCAGAAATTAACACAGCATTGTAAAGCAATTTTCCTCCAATTAAAAATAAATTTTTAAAAAGTCAATAAGAAGGCAGTAAACATCAGAATGGATATGAGAAAGAGCAATTAGTGAATAATAATGGTAACTTGAAAAATTATCCCTGAACATGGAACAGAAAGATAAATCAGGGAAAACTATGACAGAAAAGATAAAAATTAGGGAGGAGAAGGTGAGAAATTCAAAGTCTATATAATAGGAGTTTCAGGAGAAAAACAAAGGATACAGCAAAGAAACTGCTATCGAGCAAAGTCTTGAGTACTGAATGAGAAAAGACTCAAGGTGTGTGACAGGATTAGTGAGGGAAGAGACGCAGCTATGTCCTAGGAAATGACAAATTTCTGAAGTAAGCAGAGTACCTCTAAACCAATAATATATATGTGTTAGTTGCTCAGTCACGTCCAGCTCTTTGCAACCCTGTGAACTGTAGCCCACCAGGCTCCTCTGTCCATGGGATTCTCCAGGCAAGAATACTGGAGTGGGTTGCCATTCCCATCTCCAAGGGATCTTCCCAACCCAGGGATCGAACCCAGGTCTCCAAATAATAAACCAATAATAGGTTTGGTTTATTGGAAGGAAGGTCAATTAAACAATACACAGTTTGACCCTGATACATTTAGTCAGTAGTTGTTGTTACTTAGCTGCTAAGTCTTGTCTGACTCTTTTGCGACCCCATGGACTGTAGCCTGACAGGCTCTGCTGTCCTTGGGATTTCTCAATCAAAAATCCTGGAGTGGGTTTCCATTTTCTCCTCCAGGGAATCTTCATGACCAGGGATAGAATTCACATCTCCTGCACTGGCAGGCGGATTCTTTACCACTGAGCCCTCAGGGAAGCCCTTGGCCATTAGGCTAGTGTGTAAATGATTTGCAAGATTACTTAAGGGGTTAGAAAGTGTTCATAATCATGATTAAGAGTTTGAATAGAAGGGTAGAAATTTCACTAGTCATACCACTTTATTTTTTAATTGGAATGTAATTGTCTTATAATGCTGTGTTAGTTTCTGCTGTATAATGAAGTGAATAAGCTATCTTGGACCTTCCTCCCACCACCCTCACCATCCCATCCCCTAGGTCATCACAGTGCCTTGGACTGGGCTTTCTGTGCTATGCAAGCTTCTCCCTAGCGATCTATTTTACACATGGTCATTTATATGTATTACTCCCAATCTCCCAATTTGTCCCCCTCTTCCCCCGCCCCCCTGTGTCCACAGGTCTGCTCTCTGTCTGCATTGCCATTCCAACTTGGAAATAAGTTCATCTGTACCATTTTTCTAGATTCCACATATATACATCAGTATATATACATCAATATGCAATATTTGTTTTTCTCCTTCTGACTTACTTCATTCTGTATAACAGATTCTAGTTCTATTCTCATCTCTACAAATGACCCTATTTTGTTCCTTTTAGTGGTTGAGTATATTCTACTGTATATATGCACCACATCTTCTTTATTGGCTGTATAGAAAGGACTCAGCCCTTTCTTGTTTTTTATTTACACATAGTTGCCAAGCACTCAGTGCTAGATGCTGGTGACACCTGGCCAATAAGACACTCTCCCGACACTCAGGGAATACACAGTCAGGTGGGAGATAAACAATTTCAATGGGTGTGACTTATAAGAGATCAAGGAAGACTTCTCAGTGGTAGAGATTTGAGCTGAAGGTCAGGGAGGAAGGGACATTATAAACATAAGTTCCTGCATGTGCCGAAGTACAGAGGGAAATGAGCTTTAATTTAATTCTCATAGTCATGGTCTTTTTTTTTTTTTTTTTCACTTCTTCACCCATTTGCTTTCAAATGTGCAACACTGAAACACCAGACCAACCAACTCTTTTTTAGGAAAATTAACATCTATCATTGTTTCAATGATCTTCTCCAAACAAAGAGGGGCACAAATTAAGCTAAATGGTCAAGAAGGATAAAGAAAAGGGACTAGTGTCTTAATGACAAAGCTCCTTGCACCTTTGAGAGTCAGCTACCTCTGGAGAGTTTTAATATGAGATATTTTGCCTGTGCTGTTCATTCAGTAAGCCTCAAGGTGGAAGTTGTGCTTACTCTATGGCTTATGCAATGCTGAATTGGCTGTCAGCATTCAAATCATAAATAATAATAATGACACACAAAAGCCAGGAAGTGCAAAAGTGAAGGCTTTCATTATGATGTTAACTCATCCAAATTGTACACATATATTGTCTTTCGATATCTGGATAAACTTTCTGATGTTGTTTTATAATATGAAAAATGTGCAATATTGTCAAGTTACCATTCTAATGAGAACCTTAGAGCTTCACAATTTGGACTTTTTCTAAACATTATGGCTTAAAGCCTTCACATTGTATTAGCAGGAAGTTTCATATTAAGGAGTAGAAGCAGACAGACCTTTGTGTTTGTAAATAATTCTCCCCTGGGCAAGAAGGAGCATAGGTACTGTGGAAGCTTTTTCCAGTAGAGCCCATAGATTTTCTTGATTACCTGGTTACTTTCTCTCTGCATTCGACTTAGAACCAGCAGCTCATCTTCAAATTCAGAGAATGTTCTAGGGGAGGAGTCATACTTCCTGAGACAGAAAAGTTGATGGTCCATTTCTGTAAGCACACATGTGGGATAGAACCCCCATCCTCTCTGTGATAACTGGCATCAGCTCTATTTTATTGTGTTAGAAAACTATTCTGTATGTTATCATATTTTCTTAAAGTGACTTTAATTCCAATTAATAAATCACTTATTTGCCACTTCTGATACTCCTATGTTCAAAGGACCAGTATAAAATACATGTGTGTGTGTGTTAGTCACTTAGTCGTGTCTGACTCTTTGTGACCTCATGGACTATAGCCTGCCAACCTCCTCTGTCCATGGGATTCTCCAAGAATACTGGAGTGGGTTGCCATTTCCTTCTCTAATACATAAATTGAAACATATTCCCTCCCTACATCCAATTAAATTATAATCTATAGGGCTAGAGATCGGTTAGACAAACATTTAGCAAGATACTATACAATTAAAGAAGTGCAAAGTACTATGAGGGTTTATAGGAAGAAATTACAGAAAAGGATCCAAAATAAATTCCCAGAAAGGAAACCACTAAAGATAAGATGTTAAAGATGAATTTTGTTGTTGTTGTTCATTCACTAAGTGGTGACTCTGCAACACCATGGGCTGCAGCATGCCTGGCTTCCCTTTCCTTCACTATTTCCTGGCATTTGCTCAAACTCATATCCATTGAGTCAGTGATGCCATCCAACCATTTCATCCTCTGCCGCCCCCTTCTCCTCCTGCCATCAATCTTTCTGAGCATCACAGTCTTTTCCAATGAGTCTGCTCTTTGCATCAGATGGCCAAAGTGTTGGAGCTTCAGCTTTGGCATCAATCCTTCCTATGAATATATAAAGATGAATAAGACTTTTTTTTTCAACAATGCATTACCGTTTTATTTTTTAACTTTACAATATTGTTTTGGTTTTGCCATATATCAAAATTAATCCACCACAGGTATACATGTGTTCCAAATCCTGAACCCTCCTCCCTCCCCATACCATCCCTCTGGGTCGTCCCAGTGCACCAGCCCCAAACATCCAGTATCGTGCATCAAACCTGGACTGGTGACTCGTTTCATATGTGATATTATACATGTTTCAATGCCATTCTCCCAAATCATCCCCCTCTCTCTCTCTCCCAAAGAGTCCAAAAGACTGTTCTATACATCAGTGTCTCTTTTGCTATCTCGTATACAGGGTTATTGTTACCATCTTTCTAAATCCCATATATATGCGTTAGTATACTGTATTGGTGTTTTTCTTTCTGGCTTACTTCTCTCTGTATAGTAGGCTCCAGTTTCATCTACCTCATTAGAACTGATTCAAATGTATTCTTTTTAATGGCTGAGTAATACTCCATTGTGTATATGTACCATAGCTTTCTTGTCCATTCATCTGCTGATGGGACATCTAGGTTGCTTCCATGTCCTGGTTATTATAAACAGTGCTGCAATGAACATTGGGGTACACGTGTCTCTTTCAATGCTGGTTTTCTCAGTGTGTATGCCCAGCAGTGGGATTTTTTAAACAAAAACTTTTTAGTTAAATATAGTCATTTGAGTAAATTCAGCCCCAGTTATACAGAATAGAGTTTCAAATGCCTCAACTTGCAAGATTGTTTATATAAAGCTCTTACTACAGTTTGTATTATAGAGAACTTATTAACCAGCAACAACTGGAAATTTTATCTTTAAATTATTTAAAAGAAAAAGAAGTGAAGCATTTACTCATGAACTTCACTTTTAAACTACATTTATAAAATGTTCTAAGAATTCTGTCTCACTTTCACTGAGCAATTGTATAATTACTACAGTGGTATAACTAAATGAGGGAAGTTCAAAATTACTTTAGAAGAAAAACAGTCTCTGTGTCAGCAGGAGAGATTTATTAAGTAGTTTTAATGAAAATATCAGACTCTGTAAAACTCAAATGAGATAAAAAAGTTTATAATAAGATTCACATTTATTATTATTATTATTCATATTATTTATCTAATGTATATCTGTAAGACATTCTCCTAAGAATGGGAATCCTATGAAGTTTCCTTTTGAACTATTGTATAATCATTACATAATAGCAATAAAACCAAAAGAGAAAAAAAATTCAAAATTATATTCAGATAAATAAAGAAAGTCTTGTTTTTTGGATGGTTTTAATGGGCTTATTAACAGCAATAAAAATGCTGTAATTGTACTACTTATTGATGGAATTACATAGCTGTAACTAACCTACAAGAGTCACATTTCAAAAATCTACAGTGATGGAACTTTATTCTAAGAATTAAAATCTTATCAATCTTCCATTTGAGCCATAATCATTTAATGGCAATACAAACAATAGCCAGGGAAGGCAATGGCACCCCACCCCAGTGCTTTTGCCTGGAAAATCCCATGGATGGAGGAGCCTGGTAGGCTCCAGTCCGTGGGGTCGCTAAGAGTCGGACATGACTGAGCGACTTCACTTTGACTTTTCACTTTCATGCATTGGAGAAGGAAATGGCAACCCACTCCAGTGTTCTTGCCTGGAGAATCCCAGGGACAGGGGAGCCTGGTGAGCTTCCGTCTATGGGGTCGCACAGAGTCGGACACGACTGAAGCGACTTAGCAGCAGCAGCAGCAGCACAAACAATAGCAAAAACATTAAATTATTTTAGTCTCCAGGGGAAAAAGTATCTTGCTGAGGTTCTGGACCTTCAGAAAGAACGTTATTATGATGGGATCCACTCAGAAGGTGGCTCACTTCTGCTTTCAGGATGTATGAAGGGAAGACCAAACCCAGAGCTTGGTGCAGTGGCTTTTCTTAATGTCAATAGAGGATGTTTCAGGCCAGAGAAGTCCCTTTCTGGAGAGAAAATTCCTAGACGATCCCTAGGGAAATTTGCCCTCACTTCTAAGAACAGAGGAAGAAAAGAGGATTCCTTTCTGAGCAACTGCCTCCTGGGAATGCTGGGGAACATCTGACTACTAATGGGGCCACAAAATGGGGAAACAGTGCTCCAATCCATGGCTCCCATTTAGGTTGGAAGGTTGACTCAAAAGAAGGTACCAAGTGCCAGCACAAGGAGCCGAAGGAGAAGTTCCAGTCTCACTGAGGACTTGCTGCATCAGGATAGAAATGACCTCATAGAGGGCTTCTCCCCTTGGAGTGCTGGTTCTGTTGGGGCATCTGGTCCACCCAGAATGCTGGACCTAAATTCCTGTGCCTGGTATCATTGTTAGATGCCCTTTGTTTCTTGGTGATCTGGTCATTCAGAGGATTCCTTGTTGATCTTTGCAAGCTTCTGCCAAATGCCCCATTTCCAACATCAAGGACAGAAGTATACTTTCAAAATGTTTAAATTGTCTCCGTTCAGTTCAGTTCAGTCGCTCAGTCATGTCTGACTCTTTGCAACCCCATGGACTGCAGCATGCCAGGCTTCCCTGTCCATCACCAACTCCTGGAGCTTGCTCAAACTCATGTTCGTCAAGCAGTGATGCCATCCAACCATCTCATCCTCTGTCGTCCCCTTCTCCTTCTGCCTTCAATCTCTCCCAGCATCAGAGTCTTTTCCAATAAGTCAGTTCTTTGCATCAGGTGACCAAAGTATTGGAGTTTCAGCTTTAGCATTAATCCTTCCAATGAATATTCAGGACTGGTTTCCTTAAGGATTGACTGGTTTAAACTCCTTGCAGTCCAGGGGATTTTCAAGAGTCTTCTCCAATACCACAGTTCAAAAGCATCAATTCTTTGATGCTCAGCTTTCTTTATCATCCAGCTCTCATATCCATACATGACTACTGGAAAAACTATAGCTTTGACTAGATGGACCTTTGTCGGCAAAGTAATGTCTCTGCTTTTTAATATACTGTCTAGGTTGGTCATAACTTCTCTTCCAAGGAGCAAGCGTCTTCTAATTTCATGGCTGCAGTCACCATCTGCAGTGATTTTGGAGCCCAAGAAAATAAAGTCTGTCACTGTTTCCATTGTTTTCCCATCTAGTTACCATGAAGTGGTGGGACTGGATGCCGTGATCTTAGTTTTCTGAATGTTGAATTTTAAGCCAACTTTTTCACTCTCCTCTTTCATTTGCATCAAAAGACTCTTTAGTTCTTCTTTGCTTTCTGTCATAAGGGTGGCATCATCTGCGTATCTGAGTTATTGATATTTCTCCCAGCAATCTTTATTCTTAGACATTAAATTGTCTAATGTATGCCTTTTCTCTTCTTAAGCTAATTGAACTTTCTCTCAACCAACAGGACTCTCAAACTATCACCATAACTTTTCTTTCATGAGAAATAAACTGGATTTGATAAGAGTTACTGATTCATGTGAACTTTGCTAAAAGAATTTTGGCTTGTATTTTATAGATGTCCAGCTCTTTACATGCACAGATCATCTTGTATCAACTTTGAAAAGATTCACCTCTATTTTTATGAGATAAATTAACTTTAAATTCAATATTTGGTGAAAACTCATTCCATTTTTTAAAAATGCAGCTCAGAAAAGATCTAATGTTTCTACTGGACTTGCTGCATTTCCTTTTATGAGTTTTTTCTAACTGCAGGAAATCTTTCTCTATTTGAAGACTTCTGATATGATCTTTAAGTTCATTGATTATTTTATTTTCTTCAGTTAATTAGAGGCACATTTACTTTCTTTTTTCTTTTATCAATATGTATTTGACCCAGCCATATCAATTGGTTTCCTCAAAGCTACTTTTCTTAAAATCAAATAATTGGGGTTTTTTTCCATTTTTTAGACTTATCTATTTATGTATTTTGACTACACTGGGTCTTCATTGCTTCAAGTGGGCTTTCTGGGTCTTCATTGCTTCAAGTGGGCTTTCTCTAGATGTAGAGAGTGAGGACTGCCCTTCACTGTGGCACGCAGGCCCTCATTGTGGTGCATGGGCTTAGTAGCTCAATGGCCTGGACCAGGGATCAAGCCCTGCATTGGCAGGCAGATTCTTAACTGCTAGACCACCAGAGAACACCCTTCAAAACTACTTTTGATCCCGGTTCTACAAGGTCTCCGTTTCTGGATGTTTTCATTATATCCAATTGCAAGTTTCCACTATTTGTGTTGCTTCATCAAGAGCACTCCAGTCTCTCCTCTTTAGCCAAAGGTCATCTGAAGGTTTCATTTGATTTTTCTGGCCATTTTAATTTGTCCTGTGGGCACTTTAGAGTTTTTTACTATTTTGTTCTCTTGAACAAGTTTGTTCATGCTTCTTTTTCATCTCTCAGTCTCTTATGAAAGCAGCTTATGCTTCCTTAAGCAGTAGAATTTTCATCCAAAGCGTCTGTTAGTGATCTATGAAGTTCTTCATTTTTCCTGATGTGTTTTGAAGGCTGTTTAGTGGCAGCTACTTGAAATTGGATGTGTGTTGATGCACCCTCTAAATATTGGATCATTCTAGTCATTTCAGGCATCAGTTTGGCTTTTCTAAATATTTAAATTCCTCTTCTTGAAGACCTTTTCTAAAAGGCTCTATTGTAAACCCAAGTAAAGAGCTAGACTTTTTTAGCTCTTCTCTTTACAGTCCATGGGGTCAAAAAGAGTCAGACATGACTGAGCAACTAATACTTTCAATTTTTTTTTTCCACTGAGGCTCAGTTGCTCAAGAATTTGATGTCTGAGACTTTCCTGGTGGTCCAGTGGCTAAGACTCTTTGCTCCCAAAGCAAGGGACCCAGATTCAATCCCTAATCAAGGATCTAGATACTTCATGCCAAAACTCAAAGATCCCGAGTGCTGCAACTGAGATCCAGTGCAGCCAAATAAATAATTTTTTTAACTTTATTTATTTATTTTTGGCTGTGCCAGGTCTTCATTGCTGCACGGGTTTTTTCTCTAGTTTTGGAGAGCGGGAGCTACTCTCTAGTTGTGGTGCATGGACGTCTCATCATGGTGGCTTTTCTCATTCTGGAGCACGTTCTCTAGGAACATGGGCTTCAGGAGTTGCAGTACCCAGGCTCAGTAGTTGAGGCTCCCAGGCTCTAGAGCACAGGCTCAATAGTTGTGGCACACAGGCTTAGCTGCTCTGAGGCATGTGGGATCTTCCCAGACCAGGGATTGAACTCCTGTCTCCTGCATTGGCAGGTGGATTCTTTACTCCTGAGCCACCAGGGAAACCCAATAAATAAATATTATTTGAGAAGCATTTGATGTCCTTCTTCCTGAAGGGCAGAGACTCCAGTAACCAGTTCTTTGTTTTGCATAGAGTAGACCTACCATGACCGTCTAATACCGTCACTCCATGGCAATGGGTGGGACTTGGGGCCTCGTCTGAGGATCCAGGCAGCACTGCTTCTGCCCAGCTCTGCATCTCCAGGGCCAGCTCAGAGCATCAAGACCATCTGTGGATCCTCCAAGGACCCCAAGGCTACTGCTGACTTGCCTCATTCTCCAGGGCCCCTGTGGCTACAGCAGACTGCAGTTAACACTGAAAAACATTCCTGCAAGAACCAACCCAGGGCAGAGTAACCAGCACACACCTCAGCAAAGGAGGCAAAGAAGATAGACAGCTCTCAGCATCCTCACTTCACAGAATATGGAGATGATCATTTCACAGAATACTAGGGAACATGAATGGAGACTGCCGGAGAAGGTGGATGGTCCAGGGCTCCAGATCCCCCAGACCTACCTGATTACCCAAGAACTGAGGTTATCAAGGGCTTCCAGGTGGTGCTAGTGGTAAAGAACCTGCCTGCCACTGCTGGAGACATGAGACCCAGGTTTGATCCCTGGGTCAGGAAGATCCTCTGGAGGAGGGCATGGCAACCCACTCTAGTATTCTTGTCTGGAGGATCCCGTGGACAGAGGAGCCTGGTGGGCCACAGTTCATAGGGTCACAAAGAGTTTGACATGGCTGAAGTGACTTAGAATGCACACATGCATACAATGGGATCATTAACACACTAGGACCCTTTCTGTGTCATTTTGAGCAGCTTTGCTGTGGAGGATTTGCAGGCCACCAACCTGGCCAGTGCTTCTGATTTACCTGGATAGACATTTTATTCTGTGTCTCTGGAGTCCTCAGCCTGCCCATGGCAGTAACAGAAAGCTGCTTGCAGGCCCTCCTTGGTCTGTGTCAGGCCTTCTTTGCACAGCACAGGGAGGGTGCAGGAGGGCTCCTGGAGGGTTTCTTCTTTTCTCTTGGATCACACCTTTAAAAACTAACAAAAGGGACTTCCTTGGTTGTCCAGGGCTTAAGAATCCACCTTCCAATGCAGGGGATGTGAGTTCTGTCCTGGATCAGGGAACAAAGATCCCACATGTCAAGGGGCAGCCACATGTGTTGTGCACCACAGCAAAGGATCCCGCTTGATGCAAGGAAGACCCCGCATGCCGCAACTAAGACCCAGTGCAGCCAAATAAATACTTTTAAGAAACTAAGGAAAAAATAAGTGGGATTTTCTTAAGTCCACATGGTTTAAGAATATGAACGCAACTGTGAGTAAGGAAATTACGATTTTCAGTGTTTTTCTGCCTCAGGTGAAATGTTTGGTGTGGTATTATTCTTCAGGGCACTGATACTCAGAGAGATTGTCTTTGATGATCCTAGAGCTCTCCCTGCAGTGGCAGGAGTTCTGCGCTGCCTGAGCGCCTTCCCCTGTGAAGGGCTGACCCCCGGCACGGGATCATAGTCAACATTTACGGCTATCTTCTGCCATCCACTCGGGCTGCTGACTGCTTCTGATGGGTTAGCTCATAACATTACAAGACGGGCACTACTGTTTTCAGTTCTTTCAGATGCAGGTAGATTCACAAAGGCTTTAGAGGCCTTTATAACCTGCCTGCGGTGCAAAGCTAGAAGGTATTTGATTCCAATCTAAGTTTTAATGATATGAAACGTGCGTGGCATGATGAAAGTAAGGAAACGTTCCAAGTAACACCAAGTAGGAGGCTTTGGCTTAACATGGGATAGATATTGGATATAGAGAATAATGGGAAAGTAATTTGGGGTCATCCTTTGTGGAAGGTCTTGGGTAGCTGAGTGGAAAAAAAAAAAAGCTACGATACTTAATTTTTCAGGCCAAAGTTTTGCAAACAGCTCCACTAAGCCATAATGTTTGCAAATATGTGTGTGTGATGTTAGCTTGGGGGATGAAGGGTGGGTATAAGAATGAGTCAACTGGTTTCTCAGCTTTTTCCACCACATGATATTAAAGAAGAGCACTTTTGCTTTTATCTATATTGTATTTTAGTATGACACTAAAACTTTTAGATAGGCATTCTATTTAACAATCAAGAGCAAGTCATACTCACTTTAAAACATCTAGTTGTATCTTTTTTGGGGGCAACTAATTTCAGACAATGGAAGTTACTCATTAGAATGTTTAAGAATTAAGCATGAAAATTTTGAGAAGTTTTGTTCTCTTAAAGTGTGTTTTCATATCATAAAAATTATTTTAAAGCTTCTATTTGGTCTTATAAAATTAGTTTATTCATCAATCTTGAACCACTTCTAGGTGCTTATTAGCTTTTATGTCATCAAAAATTGGAGTCTCAGGGTTGCAAATTCTCTGCTGAAAGAGGAGAAATTGAGTCAGTTTAAGAAACAGCTTGCAGCCTTCTCCTGTGGGAAACTGAGAAACAGGAGTGTGATTTTAGGTTTTATCCTTAGTTGTTTCTTTTTAAAAAACTTAAAACATCTTTTTATTAAGAATTTTTATGTGGACCATTTTTAAAGTATTTATTGAATTTATTAAGCATTGCTTCTGTTTTATGTTTGTTTGTGGGGTTTTTTTGGGGGTTTTTTTTTTTTTTTTTTTGCCATAAGGCATGTGAAATCTTAGCTCCCTGACCAGAGATCTAATCTACACCCCCTGCTGCTAAGTCACTTCAGTCAAGTCCAACTCTGTGCGACTATATAGATGGCTGCCCACCAGGCTCCCCTGTCCCTGGGATTCTCCAGGCAAGAACACTGGAGTGGGTTGCCATTTCCTTCTCCAATGCGTGAAAGTGAAAAGTGAAAGTGAAGTCTCTCAGTCGTGTCCACCTGGTAGCGATCCCATGGACTGCAGCCTACCAGGCTCCTCTGTCCATGGGATTTTCTAGGCAAGAGTACTGGAGTGGCTTGGCCTTCTCCACCTGCACTGGAAGGTAGTCTTAACCTCTGGACCACCAGGGAAGTCTCAGCACTTACTTTTAAGAAAGAATTCTATTGCTTAAACATAAAATTTTAACCAGTGTTTTAAATAACAAAAATCACTGGAGGTATTGAGAGGGTGAATATTCATTGGAAGGACTGATACTGAAGCTGAAGCTCCTATACTTTGGCCACCTGATGCAAAGAGCCAACTTATTGAAAAAGACACTGATGCTGGGAAAGACTGAAGGCAAAAGTAGAAGGGGTGGCAGAGGATAAAACGGTTAGATAGCATTACCAATTCTATGGACGTGAATTTGAGCAAACTCTGAGAGATAGTGAAGGACAGAGGGTCCTGGTGTGTTACAGTCCATGGGGTTGTAGAGTCAGATATGACTTTGCAACTGAACAACAACAAAACATGATAAGCGGTGAATGCAGTTAAGATTAAGGTTATTCATTTACAATGGATTGTAGTAGAGAAAGATGGAAGGTAGATCAATTGGAAAGAATGACTTTCATACCAATAAAACAATAGCTTTCATATTTCTACACGTTTATTGTTTATTTTATAAACAAAGATCTTAAATGTCTTAAAGGATTATTTCTGGAAAGCAGCTGCGGTTTGTCTATTTGTGCATGCAACGTCATTGCCTCCTTATGATTTTCTTTGCGTAAATAAACACACCTTGTACATGGTGCTTCCGATGGGGCCCTGTTTTCAATGAAATTCTCTTTGAATGCAAAAGTTGGGTTATTTAAGCTTTTGGATAAGATCTGGTTTTGTGATTTAGGTTACTGTTAAAAGGGGAATTCATTTTCACAGCAGGCATCGTGTGACTCACCTGGGCTTTCAGAGCTGTAAGCTCCCAGGAGATAAGGATGGGGCTTGCTGGCCTCTCTCAGCTTCTTATTCCACCCTGTTTCAGTTTTGCCTCCTGACTCTGTTACTCTGCAAGCTTCCTCTAGGGACTTTGTGCAGGGCCAGGCCAGGGATCAGGTAGAGGTAAAGTGGTCTCGTCTGAGGCAGAGCTTGCCCACATCTTGTGCTAGAGGTGGATTGGAGGTCAGTCAGGCTTCACTATTTCTGTGTTTGAGGATACAGTGCCATAAAGATGTCAGAGACAGCATCTACAAACACCTGTCACTTCTCCCACTCATAGCTCTATCCCTCTCTGTCATTTCTGCTTTGATTAAAGACCTTGTTGCCAAGGGGCAACATAAAATGCCGCTTGTATCCCATCATCTTTTATGGCGCAGACAGCACTCTGGAGGATCTGTTATTTGAAAGCCTAGACCATGCTTTCTGACTCAGAACATAGAAGCGTCTCTCATGATAACACTCATTCACGTGACAAGTCTTTATTGCGTGCCTACTACATGGCAGTCGCTTTTAGGTCCTGAAAATACAACAATAAGCAAAACAAAAATCCTGTCCACCTGGTACTGCTTTTTGGTGGAGAGAAATAGGCAAAATGAATATGAAAAGTATAGTATGTTAGAAAACAATAACTGCTATGGAAAAAATAATGCAGGAAGGCAGTTGTGGATTTGTTGGGGTATTGCCAAGTTTAAGTGGGGTGATAAGGCAAGACTGTTGAGGCAAGCTGGTGAACATGGGCAGGGGAAATAGCAAAGACAAAAGCCCGAGGAAGTGAGTTCAGTGTTCAGTAGGCATCAAAGGGGTCAGGGAGGCAGAAGAGCTAAGAATAGAGGAAAAGGGTCCAAGAGGAAGCCAGGGGGTGGATGGGTGGAGAGAATACAGGAGAACAAGTTTGAAAGAACCTTGTAGGGTTGACATTCACTGCACACGAGCTGGGATGCCACCAGAGGGTATTGACAAAGAGATACATTGCCATGATCAGATCTACCTTTGTACTTGAGTTGAGATGTACTTGAGCGATCCCTTGAGTTGTTGTGCTGAGGACTGGATCAAGGGAGATAGGAAGGATCAGGGAGATCTGTGATATGGCAGCTGTGAACAACCGAACAAGAGGAACTAGACCAGTCACTGGGAGACGGAGAGATGCGGATAGATGCTGGTGTGGGGCTTGGCTGACAGAAGACAAGGATGTCGCCAGGCTTTTAGCTGGAGCAACAGGGAGGATGAAATTGTCATGAACTGAGATGGGTTCATGGGAGAAAAGGTTGGAAGAACAGAGAAAGCCTGTAAAATACCCATTGCTTGTCCTTCATGTCACCATTTAAAAAATTAAAGTAAATGTATGAACCATATTTATGAAAATATATCTATGGAATTCCTGAATAGGAATTGTTTAAAATCAATGCCACAGATAATATTGTAGTGGCAGATCATCAGATTATTTGAAGGGAAATCTCTTATTCACTATTATATCCTCAGAACTTTAGATGCCCTGGCACAGAGTAAGTACACAACAGGTATTCATTGAAGTCAATCAGATTTACCATTATGGAAACTAACATAGGTAAATTCATTCTTAAATCATTCTTGGTTTTATGGGACTGAGTTTGTCCTAGGCAAAGATTTAGTTCCATCCAAATGATTATGTTTTATTCAACTAAAAAAGAACCTATAGCCCCAGTCAAAACAGACTAGTTGGCTCCTATCAAGCTAATCATTAAACACAGCCAAAGTTTCCCCTCCTAACCAGATGCCATACTGTGAAAATAAACTGGTTACCACGGTGAATAAGGAGAGTAGTTGTGTGCACTTGGAGAGAAGGGAAATGGCTCACGGTGTCCATGTGAATAGAATTTAATATCCTCATCCTTTTCCAGTCATATTTTGCCACTACCTCACTACCATGACTGCTATCTCTATTTTTTTAAAAGTAAAATCAGAAAGGTATGTTCCTTTTTCAAGATTATTTTTTCTAAATTGCCCATGGACATCTTCAACTTTCTTTTCTCTGTAACAAAAGTAACAATAATAGTACATTTAATACAAAGAAAAGCTATTATACAGATACAAACTTTAATAAAATAGTGATGGCTAATATCTATAACACTTTGTACAGCACTTTTGAGTTCATACTGTGTGTTAGTCATTCCGTTGCGTCCGGCTCTTTGTGACCCCATGGACCACAGTCTGCCAGGCTCCTCTGTCCATGGAATTCTCTGGAGTGGGCTGCCATTTCCTTCTCCATTTGAATTCATTATCAAGTGCAGTTTTCGTACTAGTATCTTGATTTTATAGATTCAAAAAAAAAAAAAGCGCTAGGATTGAATTGTGAATGAAATGTCAGGGGAGCAATATCTTATGGTGTCGTATTATTCAGTGTACAATTTTATGTTTTCTTTTGTGACTTTCAAATAAGAAGTGGAAAGACTTTTATGTCACTGACAACTGTTCTGTGTGTATTTTGTGTGTGTGTGTGTGTATCAACTGGTTTTCTTTATTCAAAAAGTCATTGAACATGCAGATTATCATGGTGTGTATTTTTTTCTGATCTTCGTTTCTTCAATCCTTGCCTGCTTTGTTGTTTATTTTGTTATTTTATGGTTTTAGTTTCCTTTCTTTCTATGACATTGAAGTAGAACAAAGAGAACTATATTTTGGAACCAGATATTTGGATTCTTGTTCTTCTACTTAACGGTGTACGTGTGTGTGTGTGTCTGAGAGAAACAGAAATAGAGATAGGGAGAAACTGAGGTATGTATGGCAGGTTATCTGAATGTTCGAATAAGTCTTGATTTGCTCCTCTAAGATATGGGAGTATCTGAACAACCAGTGGATAAAAGCAGAAATCAGAAGGAAAATAAACAAACAAAAACACCTTGAAACAAATGAAATTGGGAATGTAACATACCAAATTTATGGGATGTAGCAAAAGCAGTTCTAAGAGGGATGTTTGTAGTAATAAAAGTCTATCTCAAGAAACAAGAAAAGTCTCAAATGAACAATCTAAGTTCACCTCAAGGAGCCAGAAAAAGAAGAAAAAAAATTTTCTAAGTTAGTATAGGCATACGTCATTTCGTTGCACTTTACTTTGCTGCACTTTGCAGATACTGCATTTTTTTACAAGTTGATGGTTTGTGGCCATCCTGCATTGTCAGATGCTGGTTAGCTTTTTTAGCAGTAAATTTTTTTAACTAAGGTATATACATTTTTTAATTCATAATCTATACTTAAGATACTACAGAATAATGTGAACATGACTTTTATATGTACTGGGAAACCGAATATTCATGTGATTCACTTTATTATAATGGCCTGTAATCGAACCCATAATATCTCTTGAGATTTACCTATAAAAGGAAGGAAATAACAAAGATTAGAGCAGAAAAAAAATGAAATTGAGACTAAATCAGAAAAATACCAATGACAGTAATAACTGGCTCTTTGAAAAGATAAACAAAATTGGCAAACCTTTAGCTAGGCTCAGTCACGTCCAGCTCTATGTGACTCCACGGACTGTACAGCCTACCAGGTTCTAGGAAACCTAGTCATGAATCTCCAGTTATTCTCTCTTTGTGGCATCATATAAACAGCACTTAATTCTCCTAGCAGTGATATATTTATGTGACAATGTGAAATATTGCCAACCAGGGAAGCTCAAGTTAGCTTTGGTGTCCAGGCTTTTCACTGGGGCAGCCAGGGGCAGCTGCGTAAGCATGGAACACGTGTGTGACAGACCGCAGTCACTCAGCCTCTAATCTCTCTGGAGGCAAAACTGATACCACATGGCCTAAGGACCCCACCATCAATTACATAAACTATCTGGGGGCCACAGCCCCAGCTAAGCAATGACACTTATCGGGCAGGTCATCCCAAGGGCTTAGAGGTTATATGCCAAGATCGGATCGAAGACCAGACTTTTCTTTGCACTGTGAAGAGTTTGGACAACCTAGGCTTCCCGAGTCAATCCCTTATTAGACATTAATCATATTATATTTCTAGAATAGGCCAAGCCCTTTTCCTCCTTGGGCTTTTGCACTTGGTACTTCCTCCTCATCTTTTAGGTCTTATTTTAAATGTCACTTCTCAGAGAGGGCCAGTCCTTCATTACTTTGTATAAAACCATCATTAAATCCTTTGTAGTACTTCTCTCAAATGATGATTATGTTTGTGCATGTGATATTTACTTGCTTATAGTCTGTCTCCTCAGCTAGATTAGAAGATCCCTAAGGATGCTGACTGTGTGTCTCTGTTGCCAAGTACGTGGTCTGAGATGTGATTATTACCCCAAAGACATTTTTTTTTTAATGATGGGGGCTATTATTTTTATGTGTGCATTTGTCTCCTTGGTTTTTGTTTGTAATTTTGGTGAATGTTTTCATTGTTTGGAGAAGGAAATGGCAACCGACTCCAGTACTCTTGCCTGGAAAATTCCATGGACTGAGGAGGAGCCTGGTAGGTTACAGTCCATGGGGTCGCAGAGTCGGACACAACTAAGCGGCTTCACTTTCGTTTTTCATTATCTAATCTGTGAGTCAGATAGAAGGACATTCTGACTGCCATTTGAGTAACCTCTCAGGTTGACCAGGCTGACGTGGCTGGTGAGGCAGTTCCCACTTTTTTGCAGGCTCTTCATGTGTGTCTTTGTGAAGCACTCACTTTGTGAGTGAGGTAGAAGGTCAAGCCTTGAAAGAAAGCAGTTTATTCCTTGTAACTTCTTCCTGGAACCACAACATAGCTCAAGATCCATTACAGCTCTTAGATCACACCTCCATTTGCTTTGTGAATTGCATATGTATGACATTTACATTTTATTTGAATCAGTGCTATTCAGAGAGTTCAGTAGAATTAATATGTCATAGCTTAGTAAGATTTTAGAGTACATATAACATTTTGTTTTGAATTCAACTAAAATATTTAATAATGGTTACAGAAATAACTGAATAAAAAGATAACTTTCTCAGTTCAAGGAGATCTGACAGAGAGGAAAGAGATAAATATATCCCAAAGACTCTGATTCACAGTGATGTGTATAATTTTAGAAATGTCACTAGAAAAAACAGAAACTTCTCTCAGTTTTGAAGTCTTGAAAAAAGTATATGGCAGTTTTCAGAAAATGTTTTCTTTCATAGTAAAAAAAATCATGTGACATGTACTTCATTCAAATTTTGAACAAGAACTCAAGATAATATAGTACTTTAAAATAAAACACAGAGTGGTAAAAAAAAAAAATAAACCTTCCACTATTTCATGATTTCACATTTTCTGTTTCAAAAGATGGCAGATCCCATGGCTTGTCATTCAGAGTCTTGGAGAATTAGGAACCAGCCAGTATTTGCAACCTGACCTAAATCTACCCCATACCAGCTTTACTATACCACCTGCAGCTCTGTCTCTAATGTTTTATAGTCTAGTTGAAGGTCATAGGGTTGAGGATATTGACTTGATCGTGTGAATAGACGTAAATGTGCCTGCCTGCTAATGGTGGTGTGGTGGTGGTTTAGTCACTAAATCGTGTCCAACTCTTTGAACCTCATGGAAGGTAGCCTGGCAGGCTTCTCTGTCCATGGGATTCTCCAGGCAAGAATACTGAAGTGGGTTGCCATTTCCTTCTCCAGGGGGATCTTCCTGACCCAGGAATCAAACCTGGGTCTCCCGCATTATAGGAAGATTCTTCCCCGACTGAGCTATGAGGGAAGCCTGCATGCTAATAGTACCATACAAAGAACATCGTGATGCTCAAAACATGGTGAAGAGAGTCAGGCTCAGTGTCACTGCTGGAGAGCTGGATCACTTGAGCACAGCTCACTGAACCCTGGCTTCCTTATTCATAAGACAAGAAGACTGAGCATGACAATCTGTAAATTGCTGACAGCACTGAAAGCTTCGATTCCATCTCCCTTTGCTGATGGTCTAGAAGACTTCATTAGTCATCAAAAGATTAGATTGCCCTCAGCCAGCTAGGTGGTCAGTTCAGCCTGCAGAAAGATGAATGACCGGTGAAGTACTTCTAATGATTGGGCACTGTTCTTAGTGATAAGTTAATTTGAGCTTCTCATTACTGTAGTGATGCAGTCAAGGTTAATTACTATGACAAGGATCTCTGTTGTTGGTAAAGCTGGAATGTGGAATAAACTGATTTCAATAGAAAATTTGGGGGAAATTTTGAGGACTAACATTTACTGTAGAATATATAAACTTGGCATATAATTTGACTGGTTTCCTAATTTAAAAAAAATAAGAGATTTAATGGGCAAGACACTGGGTTTTTCTTCTCTTACAGTTCTCTCTCTTTCAGAGCCTCTTCACTCTCATTTTCCTAATTTAGATCATCACTGTTTCTCACCTAGACAATTTCAATAACTCACGGACTTATCTACCTACCCTGTCTCCCTACATAAGGCAGTTGTATCCAGACTGGTCTTTTTAAAGCATGGAGAAATGCTTTAGAAAGATTAGACCTACAGAAATAAATACAAAATCTTCAACTTGCTATTCAAGGTCATAAGCAGTATAGATCTAACCTGTCTTTCTGGGTTTGTCTCCTATCAATTTGTCCATGTTCACCCTTGTTCCAAACAAATTGAATCACTCCCTGGCCCTAAGTATGCCCACCCTCACCTAACTCTGCTCCTTCACGGCCGCCATTGGTTTTTAAAGTCTTGCAGTCCTTAAATGATACCTTCCCATGAAAACGTTATTCTATAACCACAAGTGTGTGTGACCTCTCTTTCTTTTAAATTCACCTGTTAGTGTGGGTACTTATATTCAGCCTTCCATTATTTTTTACCTAAAATAATAAAATTGTGGAATTTCAGAGCTGAATGAAATCTTATGAAAGTGAAAGTGTTAGTTCTTCAGTCGTGTCTGACTCTGTGACCCCAGGCTCCTCTGTCCGTGGGATTTCCCAGGCAAGAATACTGCAGGGGGTTGCCATTCCCTTCTCCAGGGGATCTTCCTGACCTGGGGGTCAAACCCGAGTCTCCTGTATTACAGTCAGATTCTTTACTGTTTGAGCCACAAGGGAAGCCAATCTTACGGATCGTTCTTATTTGAAAGATATTTTATGCACCCTGCAGAATTCTAGGCAGGGTGGAGAGATTGATTTTTCATCTTGCCTATTGATTTTTCACTAGAATGGTATCACTCACCTTCCACAAGTTCTTACCATTGAGTTTTGCCCAAAAAAGATGCAGATTTCATATTTGTTAATATACATTATATGCAGTCACTCAACAGAAATTCTATAGATTTTCACCTCTCTGGAAAATCACAGAACACTCTTCCTATGCTAATTAATCCTGTTACAATATATTGAACATGGCAATGTGCAGAATCTTTCATTCTTCATTAATTCAGTCATCTAGAATTTATTGTAACAGTTACTCTGTGTTAGGCACTGGACTGAGTTATTATTATTCTGGAGTTGTTATAGGCTGGAAAGATATTTGTTATGAGACTTGTGATGGGATCATAGTAAAAGGGGGTCCTTGCCCAGAAACTGTAATAAGAAAAATCCCATCACAGCCTAAATATCAGAGGTGAGTGTCATGGACTATTAACATTCATGTCTCCATCTTTCACTCCTTTCTGTATACAGATTCTTTGTCAATATGATCTTGCAGTTCCTACCTTTGAGCTTGTAGAGTACATTACACTACCTCTTGATTCTGAATTTAGCCATGTGGACTTGCCTTGACCAATGTCATGTTAACAGCTGTGTCACAGGCAAAAGCTTGAAAACACTCCTTCCTGTCTCTGTTTCCTCTCCTTGTTGCCATGATCACAAGAATCAGATCAGATCAGATCAGATCAGTCGCTCAGTCGTGTCCGACTCTTTGCGACCCCATGAACCGCAGCACGCCAGGCCTCCCTGTCCATCACCAGCTCCCGGAGGTCACTCAGACTCGCATCCATCGAGTCAGTGATGCCATCCAGCCATCTCATCCTCTGTCGTCCCCTTCTCCTCCTGCCCTCAATCCCTCCCAGCATCAGAATCTTCTCCAATGAGTCAACTCTTCGCATGAGGTGGCCAAAATACTGGAGTTTCAGCTTTAGCATCATTCCTTCTAAACAAATTCCAGGATTGATCTCCTTCAGAATGGACTGGTTGGATCTTCTTGCAGTCCAAGGGACTCTCAAGAGTCTTCTCCAACACCACAGTTCAAAAGCATAGAACAGGGAACTCTATTAATGTACTGTGATGATCTGAATGGGAAGGAAGCCAAAAGAGAAGTGATATATGTATAGCTGATTAACTTATGCTGTACAGTAGAGACTAGCACCTAGACAGCATTTGAAAAAGCAGAAACATTACTTTGCCAGCAAAGGTCCATATGGTCAAAGCTGTGTTTTTTCCAGTAGACATGTATGGATGTTAGAGTTGGACCATAAAGAAGGCTGAGTGCCAAAGGATGCTTTTGAACTGTGGTGTTGGAGAACTCTTGAGAGTCCCTTGGACTGCAAGGACCTTGGACTGTCAATCCTAAAGGAAATCAGCCCCGAATATGCACTGGAAAGGCTGACGCTGAAACTTAAGCTCCAATACTTTGGCCTCCTGATGCAAAGAGCTGACTCATTGGAAAAGACCCTGATGCTGGAAATGATAGAAGGTAGGAGGAGAAAGGGATGACAGAGGATGAGATGGTTGGATGGCATCACTGACTCAATGGACATGAGTTTTAGCAAGCTCAGGAAGTTAAATAAATAACTGTTACAAATTGCAATAAATAATTGTTACAGTGAAAGCAAGGGTGGTCCTCACTCTTATATGTACCCTGGCAAGAAAGTGACAAGTGGCTCACTGGTGATTTCCTATTTGCTTACATATCTAAGGGCAGCTGGATCGTTGAAAATTCAAAGGTATTCTGGAAGGTATTTTGCTATAGTATTATTGTTTTTAATTGAGTTAAATGATTTAGAAAAATAATGGAATCTCTCTATTTAGAACCATAAAAGAAACAATACTCAACTAACTCATTTTCCTCAAACTCATTAACATAGCCATTTCCAGTACAGTTGCAGAAAATTAACATACACTTTTCTCCACACCAACAATTACCAACACACAAACACATCCTGAATTGTGGATGGCTTAATAAAATTTGACAATAACACATTGTTCTTTGGGAGACAATTTCAGGGGTACCTGAAGGCTTTGGGCATTTGTGATCAAATAAGATGGTTTTATTTGTTTATTTATTCTTTTAGTTGTCATTTAAGATACAGAGCAAGTGGACTTTTTTTTTTTTGGGGGGGTGGGTCATACCACATGGCGTGTGGGATGTGGAATCTTAGTTCCTCAACCAGGTCTTGAACCCACACCCCCTGCATTGGAAGCACAGAGTCTTAACCACCGGACCACCAGGAAAGTCCCAAGATAGTTTCATTTTATGTCCTAGTGAAAGATAGCTTATGTTGTCTTTTGCTCTTTTTTATTTAATGACAATTATTTCTGAGGTCTCCAAAGTCATCAAGTTCCTGGTTCTTTGCACTGCACTTTAGGAGTGTAAATCTCAGTGTCAAGTGCAAGTCCCCTGCTTAAAGTGGGGATCCCATGACCTTTAAAAATTCTTCACATTCTTGTTATATAATCACAATAATCAATACAGTGTGGCATTGGTGGAAGAATAGACACATAAGTCAGAGGAATAGAATAAGAGAAACCACAAATAGAATGACCCAAGTATGTTCAACTGATTTTTTTAAACAGGTGCAAAAGCAATTCATTGAAGAAAGGACAGCCTTTTCAACAAATGATGTTTTAGCAATTAGACATCCATATACAAAAAAACCAAAAATGCACCTTTTTGTCTTAAACCTTATACCTTAAACAAAATTAATTCAAGATGGATCACAAACTTAATGTAAAATTCTTAAACTTTTATAGAAAAATAGGAGAAAATTTTCAGGGTTTAGTACTAGGTAAAGAGTTAAACCTGCCACGAAAAAAAAAAAAAAAAAAAAAAAAAAAAAAAAAAAAAAAAAAAAAAAAAAAAAAAAAAAATAATAAAAAAAAAAATTTTTTTTTTTTTTTTTATAAAGAAGGAAACAAATCAATTTTATTTTATTTTATTTTATTTTTTTAATCAAGAATCTCTTTTATTGATTATCAGAAACATTACAAACATCTAGTATGAACAAATTGTAACATGATAGTGTTTAGTTTGAACAATTAATACATTTCAGATATAATATTATACATATTTCAATGCTATTCTCCCCAATCATCTCACCCTCTCCTGGTCCCAGAGTCCAAAAGTCTGGTCTATACATCAGTGTCTCTTTTGTTGTCTCGTAAATAGGGTTATTTTTTACCATCTTTCTAAATTCCATATATATGCGTTAGTATACTGTATTTGTGTTTTTGTTTCTGGCTTACTTCACTCTGTATAATAGGCTCCAGTTCCATCCACCTCCTTAGAACTGATTCAAATGTATTCTTTTTAGTGGCTGAGTAATATTCCATTGTGTATATGTACCACAGCTTGCTTATCCATTCATCTGTGGATGGACATCTAGGTTGCTTCCACGTTCTGGCTATTGCAAACAATGCTGCTATGAACATTGGGGTACAGGTGTCTCTTTCAATTCTGGTTTTCTCAGTGTATATGCCCAGCAGTGGGATTGCTGGATCATAAGGCAGTTCTATTCGCAGTTTTTTGAGGAATCTCCATACTGTTCTCCAAAGTGGCTGTACTAGTTTGCATTCCCACCAACAGTGCAAGAGGGTTCCCTTCTCTCCGCACCCTCTCCAGCATTTATTGCTTGTGGACTTTTGGATAGCAGCCATACTGATTGGCGTGAAATGGTATCTCATAGTGGTTTTGATTTGCATTTCTCTGATAATGAGTGATATTGAGCATCTTTTCATGTGTTTGTTAGCCATCTGTATGTCTTCTTTGGAGAAATGTCTATTGAGTTCTTTGGCCCATTTTTTGATTGGGTCATTTATTTTTCTGGAATTGAGCTGTAGAAGTTGCTTGTATATTTTTGAGATTAGTTGTTTGTCAGTTGCTTCATTTGCTATTATTTTCTCCCATTCTGAAGGCTGTCTTTTCACCTTGCTTATAGTTTCCTTTGTTGTGCAAAAGCTTTTTAAGTTTGATTAGGTCCCATTTGTTCATTTTTGATTTTATTTCCAATATTCTGGGAGGTGGGTCATAGAGGATCCTGCTGTGATGTAAGTCAGAGAGTGTTTTGCCTATGTTTTCCTCTAGGAGTTTTATGGTTTCTGGTCTTACATTTAGCTCTTTAATCCATTTTGAGTTTATTTTTGTGTATGGTGTTAGAAAGTGTTCTAGTTTCATTCATATGGAGGGGTCTTGTTTTTGTATCCATTCAGCCAGTCTCTGTCTTTTGGTTGGGGCATTCAACCCATTTACATTTAAGGTAATTAATGATAAATATGATCCCGTTGCCATTTACTTTGTTGTTTTGGGTTTGAATTTATATATCCTTTTTGTGTTTCCTGTCTAGAGAATGTCCTTTAGTATTTGTTGGAGAGCTGGTTTGGTGGTGCTGAATTCTCTCAGCTTTTGCTTGTCTGTAAAGGTTTTGATTTCTCCTTCATATTTGAATGAGATCCTTGCTGGGTACAATAATCTGGGCTGTAGGTTCTTTTCTTTCATCACTTTAAGTATGTCTTGCCATTCCCTCCTGGCTTGGAGAGTTTCTATTGAAAGATCAGCTGTTATCCTTATGGGAATTCCCTTGTGTGTTATTTGTTGTTTTTCCCTTGCTGCTTTTAATATTTGTTCTTTGTGTTTGATCTTTGTTAATTTGATTAATATGTGTCTTGGGGTGTTTCGTCTTGGGTTTATCCTATTTGGGACTCTCTGGGTTTCTTGGACTTGAGTGATTATTTCCTTCCCCATTTTAGGGAAGTTTTCAACTATTATCTCCTCTAGTATCTTCTCATGGTCTTTCTTTTTGTCTTCTTCTTCTGGGACTCCTATGATTCGAATATTGTAACGTTTAATATTGTCCTGGAGGTCTCTGAGATTGTCCTCATTTCTTTTAATTCGTTTTTCTTTTTTCTCCTCTGATTCCTTTAATTCTGCCATTCTATCTTCTAATTCGCTAATTCTATCTTCTGCCTCTGTTATTCTACTATTTGTTGCCTCCAGAGTGTTTTGGATCTCATTTATTGCATTATTCATTATATGTTGATTCTTTTTTATTTCTTCTAGGTCCTTGTTAAATCTTTCTTGCATCTTCTCAATGCTTTTCTCCAGACTATTTATCCATGATTCCATTTTGCTTTCCAGATTTTGGATTAATTTCACGATCATTATTCGAATTCTTTATCAGGTAGGTTCGCTATTTCTTCCTCTTTTGTTTGGTTTGGTGGGCTTTTATCCTGTTCCTTTACCTGCTGGGAATTCTTCTGTCTTTTCATCTTGTTTAAATTGCTAAGTTTGGGGCGTCTTTACTGTATTCTGGTAGTCTGTGGAGTTCTCTTTATTGTGGCGTTTCTGCACTATATGTGGGTTTGTACCGGTGGCTTGTCGAGGTTTCTTGTTTATGGAAGCTTGTATCGGTGTTCTGGTGGGTGGAGCTGGATTTCTTTTCTCTGGGGTGCAGTGGAGTGTCTAGTAGTGAGTTATGAGATGTCTATGCTTTTGGGGTCGCTTTGTGTAGCCTGTGTATTGGAGCTCAGGCTGTGTTCTTGTTTTTCTGGAGAATTTGCTTGGTATGTCTTGTTGTGGAACTTGCTGGTCTTTGTGTGATGCTTGGTTTCAGAGTAGGTATGGAGGCTTTTAATGAGCTCCTGTCAATTAGTGTTTCGTGGGATCAGGGTATGGACTTAAGCCTCCTGGTTCCAGTTATTGGTCTTATTTTTACAGTAGTCTCAAAAACTTCTTCTTCTATAATGCATTCCACAACTGGACTGCTCAGAGATGTTCACGGAATTATACATAGAAGGAAAAAGGGAGGAAGGAGACAGAGGTGGTCAGGAGGATAAAAGGAGGGAGTGTGAAGGAGAGAGACAGATCTAGTCAGTAATCAGTAAAGAAAAGAAAAAAGGAAAGGAAAAAAGCAAAGGACAAAAAGGAAAAAGGAAAAAAAAAAACAAAACAGGGTCGCAAAAGTTATATCTAAACGTGGAGATTAAAGAAGTACTAGAGGATAAAAAAAAATAATAATAATAAAAAAATAAAAGAAACAAAACAAACAACAACAAAAAAAAATTAAAAGGGAAAAAAAAATTTTTGTTTTCCTTTTTCCAATTAAAAAATAATAAAAATTTAAAAAATATATATATATTAAAAAAAGAAAAGAAAAAAAAAAAGGAAATAATGATGGGAAAAATAGTAACAATATATATAAGAGTTTCTCTATTATTGTTGTGGGTTCAGTTCATTTTCAGCTAGTTCCTTGTTCCGGCTTAAATTTCTCAAGATCTATAGGCCCCTTTCTCTGTGGTTGTTCTGTATAGTTCTTTGTTCTGTGCACGGTTCGGCGGTGTTCTGGGCCAAGGCCCGCCACTCGTGTGGTCGGCGCTGCACAATCTGGATTGCCGGCCCAAACTACTCCAGTTAGGCAGCACTCCAGACAATCAGGCGAACGAAGTCTGCGCTGAGGCCCGCAGAGGGGGAGGGGTCGGCGACGGGAATGGCGGGCGGGCGGGTGGGGGAGGGGATGGGGTGGCCCTCGTGGGAGCCGCCGGCACAGCGGGCGGGGGCACGCCTGCGCGGGAGTGGCCGGCGGGGGGAGCGTCCAGTGGGGGAGAGTCCCGCGGGGGAGCGTCCCTCTGGGGAGCGCCGGCAGCGGAGCGTCCCGCGTGGGAACGGCCAAGGCGTCTCCCTGCCCAGCCCCGGCTCCCCAATGGCAGATGCGGGCGTTTGCAGCGGTGCTTTTCCGCTGCGGAAGTTACCGCAGGGCCCGCAGTCTGTGGGTTCTAATTGCTCAACTGTTCTCCTCCCTGTTATGATAGTCTCCGTGTTTCCCAGGTTCGGCGCAGATTCCGCAGGGAGAGTGTTTCCTGGTGTTTGGAAACTTCTCTTTTTAAGACTCCCTTCCCCGGACAGAGGTCCGCCCCTCCCTCTTTGTCTCTCTCTGGCTTCTATATTCTTTCCTACCTCCTTTAGAAGGCAGTGAGTTGCTTTTCTGGGTGTCCGACGTCCTCCGCCAGCACTCCGAAGCTGTTTGTGGTATTTACTCGGCGCCCAGATGTCCCATTGATGAATTTGTGGAGGAGAAAGCGTATTCCCCGTCCTAATCCTTCGCCATCTTAACGGGGAGTCCAGAACTTGGTTTTTTTAAAAAAAATTTTTTTTTTTTTTTTTTTTTTTTTTTGTTTTTTTTTTAAATTTTTTTGTTTTTTTTTTAAAAATATTTGGTGGGTTGGTTAAAACCCCCGTCAGGGGAAAAAACCCCCCCCCCTTTTTTTAAAGGGAAAGTTTAAACACTGGACCCCCAGGAAAGTCCCCAAGACTTTCATCAAAAGATGAGAAGATAAGCTATAGACAAGGAGAATGTATTTGTAAACCATATATCTACAAAGAAATAGTATCTCTAATATAAAATGAATTTTCAAAACTCAACAGTAAAATGACAAACACAAAAATTAGAAAATGGCCAAAGACATGGACAGCTATTTCCCCTAAAGGTATAAGCACATGAAAGGAAAAAGCACATGAAATGAGACTCAACTTCAACGGCCATTAGGCAAATGCAAATTAAACCCACAAAGAGATAACACTACACACCTATCTGGAATGGCTAAAGGTAAAGACACCAGATCCTGGTGAGGGAGTGGAAAAACCAGGTCCCTTGTCATTTCTGCCACTTTGCAAAGCCATTTGGCAGTTTCTTATGTAGCTAATGGGCTAAATATGCACTTAGTGTACAGTCCGGCACTTGAACTTGAGCATGTATCCATCCCCAGCATTTTCAGGATAATGCAGTCAATTTTTCATTAACCGCTTTGTTGGGAGTTTTTTTTGGTTGTTGTTTTTTAATTAGTTAAAAAAGAATTTTATTGGAGGATAATTGCTTTACAATATTGTGCTGGGCTCTGCCATATAGTTGCTTTACAATGTCATGTTAGTTTCTACTGTACAGCAAAATGAACCAGCCATCCATGTAGATTCCCTTCCGTTCAGACTTCCCTCCCATTCAGATCACCATAGTGCATTCAGTAGAGTTCCCTGCTCTATACAGTATATTCTCAGTAGTTACCTATTTTATACATAGTATCAATAGTGTATATAATGTCAATCCCAGTCTCCCAATTCCTCCTATGCCCCCTTTCTCCCTTGGTGTCCATATATTTGTTCTCTACATCTGAGTCTGTATTTCTGTTTTGCAGATAAAATCATGCTTTGCTGTTTTAAGCCCAACATGTCTTTGGTTTGTGATTTAAGGTTTCTACCTGTGTTTTAGCATTACCTACCAATACATTAAAATCTTTTCTATAAAAAACTTATTCACATTCTTATAACTTGTATCATACATACATTACCATTTAAAAATTAGTATCATTATCAATATATTGATAATTACACTGTGGTCAATACATTGCAATTTAGAAGTTAGTAGCATTATCAAAAAAGAAAAAAAATACCATGGTTGACAGGGACTGGCACAGGGCATGAATCAGTAATGTCTTGTGGGTTTGGTATTGCTCTGTGTTAACAGGAAAACATGTTCTTTTGATTCCATTGTCTGCTTTCCTGCTGAAGGTCATCCAAGACTGAGCGGAGAGTATACCAGACTATTGTTCAATTTCCATTTTTCCCAGTGCCTTTTGCTTGAAGCAGGAGAAGCTGGCAGCCTACATTTGACATGATTAGACTCCAGCCTGGCAATAATGCATGCAAAGCTGGTTTAATTGTTGCATTTAGCAGGTTGGCTAGGGAAGGAAGAAATCATTGAAATTCGGAAGCATACATGTGTACAAACAACCACAGATGAATCACCATTTGTTCGGAGGCAAATGCATAGGCTGGATTCATTCCCTTCTGTCAACCTCAAGGGGCCGTGTCACAGTGTTAACAGAACATCTGCCTGCTACAGAGACCTGCAAATGTTTCACAGGGATAGACTGGCACCAGGGAGAAGAAGGAGACTAGGTGGGGTTTGAGCTTTGGATCTCTTTCTTCTATAATATCTAAGCTGAATCACCTTTAAAAGTCACTGAAACTTGGTAGAGATTAGGTTGGTTGGGCCTGAGCCTGAGACCCTCTTTGAATAGTGTCATCTTCCAGGCTCTGACCGTGTACATGTTTGATTTTCCTGGTAACTTCATGGATAGAATTTTATATGTGGTGGATATCATGCATATTTTTCATTGATTTGATTTCAGGATGGGATTTTGAGCAACTTTTCCTTTGACTTCCTGTTATTTTCGGGTCCTGTCTGTAATAAAGTAATTCATTTAAAAATGAAAGCAATATAGAAAGTAACAAGTGTTGGCAAGGATGTGGAGACATGAATGCTATTGGTGGGAATGTAGAAAGCACAAAGGTGCAACCTTTGTGGAAAACAGTATAGCCCTTCCTCAGAAAGTTGAACATAGAACCCTACCATTTGACCCAGCCATTCAACCTCTGAGTATGTATGCAAAAGAACTGAAAACAGGGACTCAAACATGTATCTGTATGCCACTGTTCATAGCAGCATAATTCATAATAGCATTATTCATATCCTTTTGCTGAAAATAATCCAAATGTCCATTGACAAATGAATAGGTAACAAGTAGTGTATACATATAATAGAGTATTATCCAACTCTAAAAAGTTAATTCTGATATGTGCTACAACATGGGTGAACTTTGGAAACATTATGCAGAGTAAAGGAAAACAGACACAAAAGGACAAATATTGGATCAGTTCAGTTCAGTTCAGTCGCTCAGTCGTGTCCGACTCTTTGGGACTCCGTGAATCACAGCACGCCAGGCCTCCCTGTCCATCACCCACTCCCGGAGATCACTCAGACTCACATCCATAGAGTCAGTGATGCCATCCAGCCATCTCATCCTCTGTCGTCCCCTTCTCCTCCTGCTCCCAATCCCTCCCAGCATCAGAGTCTTCTCCAATGAGTCAACTCTTCGCATGAGGTGGCCAAAGTACTGGAGTTTCAGCTTCAGCATCATTCCATCCAAAGAAATCCCAGGGCCAATCTCCTTCAGAATGGACTGGTAGTTCCACTTACATGAGGTACTTAGAATAGTCAAGTTCAAATAAACAAAAAATGGATCTGTGGTTACCAGGGGCTTGAGAGAGGAGAGAATGTGGAGTTATTTAATGGGTACAGAGTTTCAGTTTAGGATGATGAAAAAGTTCTGGTAATGGATGGTGACAGTGATTGCAAAACAAAGTGAATGGACTTAATACCACTGAACTGAACTCCTAAAGTGGTGAAAATAGGAAATTATATGTTGGGTATGTTCTACCACAGTGAAAACATGAAAGAGAAAAAGAAAAAAAAAAAAAAACATTATTAGTAGCCTTAGTGCAGCAATTCATTCCCTGGTCATCCTGCAGACATTTTCCCTCAGCCACTTGATTACCCATCTCTAGAAAGAGATGTGATAGCATAATGATAAGGTCATAGGCTATAAAGTCAGATGCTTGAGTCCAGATTCCAAGCACATCTCTTATGGCTGTGGGGCAAGTTAATTAACCTTTTCTTAGCCTTAATTTTCTTTTCCACAAATGGTGATGATAAAATCTACCTTAACAGGTTGTTTAAAAGAATTATAGAGAGATCAAAAGTGTCATTCTGTTTTACTCAGCCTTTTGATTTTCTTTCATTTGGTTTTCTAAACACCACTTGTGTCAACAACATTTCAAGTTACAGGTTCTATCAAAGGTCAAGGACATGTCAAAGTCTACTTGGGTTTTGACAGAATATAATGGTATTTTGAATCTAGTTAGTTCCCATTTGTAACTTTACACTCTTGAGAAGGTAGTGTACAATAATACTTTATAAATACAGTACTTTTCACTCATCTGTCCATTAACTTATCAAAGAAAAGTTCAGTATAAATGAAAAGAAGCTTTCCAAATACCATCATGGTAAAGATTGTAATTCTCTTTATGTTTTTAAGGTGTTTGTTTTTTTTTTTTTTTTTTTTTTTTTTTTTTTGACGTGGACTGTTTTTGAAGTCTTTTTATTGAATTTGTTCCCATTTTGCTTATATTTTCTGTTTTGGTTTTTTGGCCACGAGGCATGTGGGATCTTAGTTTCCTGAGCAGGGATCGAACCTGCCCCTCCTGCATTGAAAGGAGAATTCTTAACCGCTGGACCATCAGTGAAGTCCCCTGTAATTCTTTTTATTGATTAAGTCAGTGTGAAGTTTTTAACTTAATTATTGGTGATAGGAGACATGCCATTTGTCTTTGTAGCCCTAGCATTTGGTACATATTAAATATTTAATTCATGTGTTGAATGGTAATTAAAACAACTTAACTTCTGACTCATTGAGAAGGATTTTTGTAGGATGAAATCATAAGGATGTAGCTATGAAACTGTGCTGGTAGTGCAAAGGCTACTTAGAAAAGTACCTTTGTTGCTATTGTAGAACATTGGATATGATCACATCAAATAAAAATAAGGATTTTTCTCTTCTATGGAAGGAAAAAAGATGATATTATATGGATCTGAGAAATCAAATATGCTCCTTAAAACAACCCAAAAGTAACTGCTATGGTTTCTCTTTGCTGGAGGAATTGATTTCTATTTGTTCTTTTAGTCTTTCCCTTTGCTTACATACAACTAAATGCAGAAATGACTAATGGGAACTGAAATACCAGTCAGCGCATTTTGGAAGAGAACAATATGAAATTTAACAGAAAAGACAAAAGATTGCTTTTAACACTAAGCAAGGTAGTATATGTAGGTACGTTGGGGGAAAACTTAATAAAAAGTATTTAAGTGTCTTTGCCAAGAATTTTTTTTTAATCAAAGCTTTTATGTTTATGAGTTTTCTGATGGAAGCAATGAGCACAATCTTTGCTCAATTTGTTTCAAAGCAATATTGAGGGAAATTGAACAAAATATGCAATAAGAAAAAAATTCAGTGCCATTCCCCTGGGTATGAACAGGCTGACAACATAATAGATGTTTTCCATTTTCCTGTGTCTAGAGTCTAGGTGATTGCTGGCCATATATTACCATTGGTCCACTCCCACCATTTTCACTGACATTAATGGTAGCCTCATTGCAGAAATAAGGCAATCTGCAGTATTATTTTTATTTATGGAATGAGATCATTCTAACTGGTATAAGAAATCCATTGTCCCTCATTACACACTCAAGACACACACAAATATGCTAGTAGCAATTATGTAAGTGCACTTGATAAGAATTAAACCTTGGGAAAGTGTAACATTGGAAACATTCATTTAGAGCAGAGATGTTTTCAGTAACACAGCAAACATGCAGACTGCTTACATTGTTTTTGTTCATATTATCTATTACCTCTACCTCCCCAGCCCAGTTATCACATATTCATGGGACAAGAATATTTAAAGGTGAAAATTGTGAAAAAAATGACAGTATTTCTTTTGCCAGAGTCTTCAGTGCAAATTCAAGAGCAGTAATTACTAAGCATAAAGAACTTGAAAATAGTACATGTAAGTCATAAAAGTATTGAGGCCAGTGAGCAATGAGCATCCATCTCAACTGCTATGGATAGTAAAATTGTCATGCCTCTGTTCTGGGATTACTGAAATCCATGTTAATATTTTTTCTCTCCCATAGCATCCTGTGAAGACTTCAGTATATTTTTCATGACTTGAGGAGGATATCTGTTTCCGATATATTTTGTCTGCTTCCTATATTCTTGCTATTACCTCCTGCCATTATCTGATGTTTAGACATCCATTAACCCACTATTAGAGGTAACATTCAAAACCTTTTCATATCACACTAAATCATAATTCCTTAAATTATAAGTCCAGTTAAAGCTTTGTTGAATTGTATACATTGTGTACCTTTTGTTTGCTTTTGATATTTATTTATTTGGCTGTGTCGGGTCTTGTTGAGGCATGAGAAACCTTGGTCATGTCATGTGGGATCATTCGTCGCTGGGCACAGACTCTCTAGTTCTGGCACACAGGCTCAGTAGTTACAGCCCATGGACTTAGTTGCTCCATGGCACGTGGAATTTCAGTTCCCTGACTAGGGACTGAACTCATGTCTCCTACATTGCAAGATGGATTCTTAACCTTTGGACCACCTCTCTCTCTCTCTCTCTCTCTTTTTTTTTTTTTGATAATGGAATTCACATTTAAATGTAGTAGAACTCACTTATAGTTGGATTGAGGAGTATTCAGCAGAGGTTTAGGTTTGTTGGGGAAACAGGGATGAATCTTCAGATGTTGACATTGCCATGTATTTCACTGTGAAAATATCAATAGAAGCCATCAGAAGAAAATTTTCATAGACTGGCGCCACCGCTAACCCTCCATCTGTATCTGAATCCACACACGTTCCTTCCTCTTACAAACACCAGCCTTTACACTTTGCATTGGCTCCTGTTACAAGTTGCCCTGTAGCCTTCCAAAATTCACACAGTGAAATCCTAACCCTAGTACCCACATTTGGAAATAGTATCAGTCACTGCGGATGTAGTTGGTAAAGTGAGGTCATGCTGGATAAGGATGGGCCCCTCATCTAATGTGGCTGGTGTCCTGGTCAAAAAGGGAAAATTTGGACCCAGACACACAAGCAGAATATACTGTGAAGACTGGACTTGAGCTGCCACCAGCCAAGGGACTAGCAAAAGCTAGAAAAGAGGCCTGGCACAGACCCTCCCCGAGCAAGCAGAAGGTGTGTGGTCCTGCCACCATCTTAATCCTGGACTTCCAGTCTTTGGAACCATGAGATAATAAATATAAATGAATACTCCAGGAGTATTCTAGTTAAAGATATACAGTGTTAATAATTGCCCTGTAATCTACCCTCCAGCTTCCCTAGTGGCTCAATGGTAAAAATCCCACCTGCCAATGTAGGAGACATGGGTTCAATCCCTAAGTTGGAAAGATCCCCTGGAGTAGGAAATGACAACCACTCCTGTTTTCTTGCCTGGGAAGTTCCATAGACAGAGGAACCTGGAGGGCTACAGTCCATGGGGTCACAAAAGAATCAGATACAACTGAGTGATTAAACAGCAACAATCTACCCTCCACACAGCTGCCTAGATAATCCTTTCAACACAAAGCCTAGATCAAGTCACCATCTCCAGTGGGCTCCATCTCAGTCCCATGCAAAGTGCCTATCGTGACCCTTGGGTTCCATGTGATTTGCTCTTTACATATTCTGTTCCAGCCACCACAGTCTTGCTTTGGGTCATGTTTTGATTTTTCCCCCAAGCTTGCTGTGCATGATCCTGCTTGAAGGCTTTACAGTTTCCTCTGCCTTTGATGCCTCCATCTGTTGGTCACATGACATTCTTCCTCATTCCCTTCAAGTGCAGAAGTGTCATCAAACTGGAGAGACTTCCCTGACCAAACCCTGACCCTTTACCATCTATCCATCTTACTTTATTTTTAAAAGAACACTCAAAGCTTCATGGAGTCAGGGACTTTATTTTGTATCATGGACCATTTAAGAGATCCCGAAATGCAAGTGTATGTTGAATGAATTATTGAATGGTCAAGGATTTACCTGGTAAGGTTACATTGCCAAGTACAGCCTGGTTTTTCTGTATTTCACTCAATGCTCTGATGTATCCACGTAGGATCCTGCCATGTGTCCCTGTGAGGATTGTGATGGTGATTCTCTTTGAAAAAGCGCTCTCTCTTTATGTTTTCTTGATATCTAGATGAGTGCTCATCACATGGTAAATGGTTTTGAAAGGCTAAGTGTACAGTTGATTTTTTGGCTTTAGTTTTTTAATCTTAAGCTATAATCCTGACCCAAATTGATTCTGATATAATCTTGTTCCATGGCAGATTTGTTTTAAAGGAATTTAGATAGCACATCTTCCAAAATATGATAACTAAATCATGTTTTATTAATAGAAGATTCAAGGTACATTTTGAAACCTCAGTTAAATAAGTTAAGGCAGTAAAAGCAACATCCAACTTTTATAGAATAGCATGAATAGTGTTTTTATTTGTGCATGGACTCACATAAAAGCAATTCTAAACATTTTTCTTTTCATATGTATTAATAGGACATGCTCTTTGGTCTGGCAAGAGCCTTTCATCACATGATAACTAGATTTCACTGGTCTTGGTCCATAATACTTAGCACATGGCAACAATATTTCTCAAGCTTTTCCAGTGAAATACTTCTAATATCCAAGAATGGCAACATACACTCCCAAGAGTCTGGCTGTATAAACCAAAGAAGTAATTTTAAAAATTTATATAATTTTCTGATCTACTCTGTAATAAGTCGATGGAGTTTTTGTATTTTGACATAAAGTATTAGGAGATACTTTCAGTTCAATTATTTACATTTTTCTCTGAATCTTCAAAACTAAAGCAAAGATGAACCAAGTTTAATCCTATGGCTTTGAGTAGCCCCTGGGACCTGGCATCAGTTTAAATCCCTGATCTGGGACTTACTACACCATTTCTGGTGAACAGCAGAATTGACCACCCGTGTAAGACATGACATTGGCAGCTATTGAGCCAACCCGACTGCCTAGGAAGCCTGCTCTCTGATCGTATGGCAGTTGTTGGCAGGTGATAACTTCCTGTCTGATCCAATCCTCATCTCTAATGGAATGATGCATCACTGTGTAATGGATCCTGTTTTATTCATCCTGTTCTAGTATGCCAGGATCGATAATGCAACTCACATCCTGCAAGCTCAAATGAAACCCAAGTTTCACTAAGGTGTCACCCCTTTCTTAGCATTAAACTTAGTTTAGTAGTATCAAATGCTTAGTAAGATTTGCATTACCTGAATTTTCAGAGCACTATAACACAGTTTCAGCTCTGAGACATTTAGGGGCTTACCCTGATCTATAGTCTAAGGAATGAAGCCTTAGAAGAGCTTAAGACAAAGGGCCACAGCATGAGTAAAGACGGTCAAGTTAAGAGGTGAAAACCTCAGAGTGAGGGAGCCAGAGGAGGTGACATCAGAAAAAGAGGGGTCAGACAATGAAGCAGGGCCACTCTTATTTTCTCACCTAGCCTTGAATGCCAGAACCATGAAATTGGAATTTGTTACATAAAAGCCATCAAGCAGTGGGGCAGAGGGAGGGGGAGTTGGAAGCTTTTGATCCAGGAAGTGACATAAACCTGAATTTGGTGGTCCTCTCTGAGATACTGTGGAGTAGAACATCTGGTGAAGCAGGGCTGAGGTTCTCGCACTGTCCAGGTGTAAGGCAGGAGGCATTACAGGGTAGAAAAGAGTGTGGATTTTGAACTTGTTTCCTGGCTGTGAGACCTCCTATATAAAGCGAGGATGTGACTGAGCTCACAAGGTCCTTACTGATGGCTAATGAGATAAATGCAATGTTTAGCGGTGGCATCCTGGGCTCTCAGGAGTGCTAGAGGCAGAATGGTGTAGACTGGGACTGGAGCCCACTACCTGGGTTTGAACTGTGGCTTACGTTCTGTGTCCTGGATGAGGCTTGCTACACAATCCAAAACTTCTCAGAGCCTCAATCCCTCCATATTATAGAGCCTGCCTCAAAAGACAGTTTGTGGACAATAAGGTTCTACTGTATAGCACAGGGAACTGTGTTAAATATCCTGTGATAAACCATAATGGAAAATAATATGAAAAAGAATATACGTATATAAGGCTTCCCTGGTGACTCACATGGTAAAGAATCTGCCTGCAGTACAGAAGATCTGAGTTTGATCCTTGGGTCAGGAAGATCTCCTAGAGAAGAAAAGGTCAACCCATTCCAGTATTCTTGCCTGGAGAATCCCATGAACAGAGGAGCCAGGTGGTCTATAGTCCATGGAATTGTGAAGAGTCAGACACCACAGAGTGACTAACACACACACACACACACACACACACACACACACACACACACACACACTATGTTTAACTGAATCACTTTTGTACAGCATAAATGAACACAACGTTGTAAATCAACTCTATGTCAATAAAATAATTTTTTAAAGGCAGATTGTGAAGATTAAATATACTAAGCACCAATTTCTGCTCTTGTACCCCACCTCCATCCTCCTGGAACAGCCTCCAGACTGGGAACTAAAAGAAATAGAGGATCTGACTTGGCAAAGGTGAAGAAGAATTGATAACTGGTTTTATATTAAGCATGATGCAAAAAGTAAGTCCACCCTTGAGGATAGAGATGAAAGAAATGGGAAACCAGGAAGTTAAATAAGTTTTGTTTGGGGAGAGTGAGATGATATAGGGAAGATGTTGAGCCTAAAAGTCACTTTCCATGAGAATTATTAGAAGAGGGTTTTTTTGGCCACACCACTTAGCTTGTGGGACCTCACTTTCCTGAACCAGAGATCAGACCTCTGACCCCTGATTGGGAGCATGGAGTCTTAACCATTGAACCACCAGGGGAGTCTCCATAAGTTTGTTTTCTATGTCTGTGAGTCTGCTTCTATTTGTAAACAAGTTCATTTGTAACATGTTTTTAGATTCCACATAAGTGATATCATATATCATTTGTCTTTCTTTATCGGACATACTAAATTCAGTATGATAACCTCTAGGTCCATCCATGTTGCTGCGCATGGCATGATTTCATTCTTATTATGGCTGAGTGATACTCCATTGTATGTGTGTGTGTGTGTATACCACATGCATACAATTCTAAGGTGCAGCTGTGAGCATTGGGATACATGTGTCATTTCAAATTAGAGATTTTGTCTTTTCTGGATATATGCCCGGAAGAGAGGTTGCTGGATCATAACTCTGTTTTTACTTTTTAAAGTAATCGCCATACCATTTCTCCATAGTAGCTACACCAATTTACATTCCCACCGACAGTACAGGAGGATCCCCTTTCCAATGGCTTTTATTGTTGTTGTTATTTTGCGTTTTACTTGTAAGGAAATAGCCCCTGAATTCTTGGGTTCATGAATTCTTCTGAGCTCTGACTGAATATATGTAGATATGGATCAGTTAGGCTAAGTTTTCTAGGAGCTTTGACTTTCTGGCTATAGCATAGGAAGTTTATGATGAAAAAGTCCAGTTCAATGGTCTCCTTTGCACACTGGGAAGAAGCTCTGTTCTTTGGTCCCTTGTTTCTCTGCCTCTTTGTTGAATGCTTGCACCCCTGGCTCTTAAGTCCAGATGGCAGGTCTTAGATCTGTTTCTGCTATGGTTGTTAGAGGTCAAGATGGTCTCCTGTTTATCTCTGCTTTCTGAGAGTATCCAGTGATTCTGCAATTCTCCAGGTTCTGGCTACCTGAATTCAATTGCTGTAGGTGAAGTGCACCTTCAGCTCATTCTTCATCCTCACTTATCCTGCTGCCATTCATCATTCTGAGCCTGTTAAAAAGGACATACCAGCCCACACTTTGGCAAGTCAGATAAGCAGCTCGCTGAGAAGGGAGGTTTTCCCAGATGGCATTTACTGCCTGCCTCAATTGAGTGTGTTTGCAGTTGCATGTTTTCCCAAAGCGTCAGATGGGCTCAGCTGACTAGAAAGTAGTCTTCTTGCTCCACATGAAAGGATAACCTATTAACTGAAGAGAAAACCAAGATGAGATTGTAGTGACTTCAGGTACCTGATCTTTCAATTAGCGCTCTTTTGAAAACTATCTGCATCTGGGGGTTAAGAATGTATAACCTTTAGTTCTGCTCAGATAACCAAGACATTTAACTTTATAAGCAGTAATGAGAAGGTTTCAATTTTCCTATTTTCTAGACCTGTATGTTTAGTTTTCCTGAGATAACATGTTAATATTAACCTGTCTGATATGATTTTTTTATATGAAGCATAATTCCTTCTAGAGAATAACTAAGGCTTAGCTTCTTAAATATATAATATTGGGTTCAGATATGATAAATGTCCTCTGGAGTATGGCTGCCTCAGCTAGCATTCTCCTGAAAAATTCAACCTGATTTACTGGTTACTAGGTGGTTGTAGATCAAGGCAACAGAATATGTTATATTGTTCTAAATTTTATATAATAGCATGTATAATATATTATATAGTAATGTATATAATTATTGTACCATGCCCTCTAGAATTTAGGAATACTGCTGACTAGAATTATAAAGAATATGCCAACTACAGTATTAATTTCATCCTGTTCACACAGTAAATTCTAAAGTCGATTCTAGTAAATCTCAGAAACCAGAAACTGTGTCATCTGACTCAGTCTCAGGATCTTTCTCAACACAGTGAACCAAGTAGTCGTTGTCACTTGAGCTTAATTCTAATTGTCACGTGGGCAAATTTGATAAGATATCATCATTGCGATAAGGTTACATCTAAATATTAGACGTTATTCTTTTTCCATAATTATTTGTATATTTGTATCATGTTACGTAGAAAGAGAATCAAAAGAATCACATGGTCTAGTGCTGGTGAAATAATATGTTGGATCCTTGTGAGCAGCATTTATCCTGACCTAGTGCCAGAGAGAAGACTCTTAAGAGTCCCTTAGACTACAGGGAGATGAAACCAGTCAATCCTTAAGGAAATCAGCCTTGAATTTTCATTGGAAGGACTGGCACTGAAGCTGAGAGTCCAGTACTTTGGCCACCTGATGGGAAGAGCCTACTCATTAGGAGAGACCCTGGTGCTGGGAAAGATTGAAGGCAAAAGGAGAAGGGAGCGACAGAGGATGAGATGGTTAGAGAGCATCACAACAACAATGCAAAAGCGCTTATTCTTTTCTCTGTAGTCAGGAAATACGAAGTGAATATTAGGGAGGTAAAGAGACACAATAGCTCAAGTACCCTGCTATCACCGTGAAACAATGTCAGTACCTTTGACACGTTTTTCTTCCAGCTCCCTCTCAAGGGTTTTCATTATTCATGTATGCACACATTCATTAATTAATTACATATATGTTTGTTCATTTCTAGGCACTGTGCCATGCCAGTACAGAAAGAAGAATAAAACAATAAAATTCAATTTTCAAGAGCTTTTTCAGTTTGGGTTTGTGTGTGTGTTTGGGGAGGGAATGGGGTGTTTGCAAACACCCCACCCTAAAAAAAAAGGATCAAAATAAGAACTAAATGTTCGGAATGCCTGGACAAGGATAACTCCTAGGATCTAGAGAGCAGAGAATGGACTGTCCCACCAAGGTACTGCTACCAAAGAGAATTGCCTCCACTTCTTATCCATTTGGAAATGGACAAGTGGAAAGTCTGGGAAGAACTTCTGATTGGTCTGGTTTAGGTTAGAAGTCCACTCTCTGGGAAGGGAAGGTGGAGCACCTTGATAGACAGGCCCTCCAGTGGATCCCAAGTAACTCCAGAGTTTTGCTGCCTAAAGAAGAGAGAACAGACTCTGCACAGCCAAAGAGAGCAAAGGCCCTGTGGAAGGGACCAGGAGCCATTTCTCATTTAATGTAAGGCCACATTATTGGGCTGGGGGAGTACAGAGCAGGGGAGGTTTGAAAGAAGGAACTCACATATTAGAAAGCAGCAGAAGATGGGGTTGGACAGGTTGGATCATAAAGGGCTTTCTATGATGTATTTGTGAGGCTGTACTTTATCTTGTCAACAATGGATAGAGATTGAAAGATATTAGCATAAAAAATTATTTTAGAATAATTCCTTGGCTGTGGAGGCCGTGGACAGATTGGATGAGAGAAGAGTGAGGTCATCAGTGAAGTGGAATGGCAGCATTGCCTATGAGCAGCATTTGTGGAGTTAGAAGGGGACAGAATTCTGGACTCAAAATGTAAAGGATGTGCTGACTAGCTGACCGTGAGACATGAAGGAGGATTAGAATTCTGAGAGGCTTTCGGGTTTCTGCCTTAAACCAACTAAGAAAGGAAATAAAAGATAAGGTGCTGCATTTTTTGTGTGTTAACCTGCTATTTCCCTGGGACTTCCCAATGGTGCCAGCCCAGAGGCAGTGGGGTAAAAGGATCCAGAGACCCAGCTGAGGTCTTGGCTGGAGATTTAGCCCAGGTGGCTAAATGGTAAAGAATCTCCAAGCCAAGGCGGGAGTCACAGGAGACATGGGTTCAATCCCTGAGTCAGGAAGATCCTCTGGAGGAGGAGGAAATGGGAACCCACTCCAGTATTCTTTCCTGGATAATCCTATGGACAGAGGAGCCTGGTGGGCTACAGTCCATGGGGTCAAAAAGGGTCAAACATGACTGAGTGATTTTCACTCACTCAGTGTATATATAGGTGGTAATGAAGCCCTTGGTGAAGACAAGATGGGCCAGGCAGAGTGGAAAAGGATAAGAGAGGCAGTTTAGAATCCTTGGAATTCATATTTAAGAGGCAGAAGGAAGAAGAGAGAGTGAGAGAAAAGAAGGAATGTCATCTGTCCCTGCCTGACCCCTCCCTACCCTCAAACTGCAAGTAGGTTTGATAAATCTGTAGAGATTCAAATAATCCCTTTTCTCTAAAAAAAAAAACACATTCCTAGTACAGTACATCCTGGTACCATGGGGAGCTCTTGAGTATGTGAGATTTGAAAAGAATATTTGATCAGTGACCAACAGCTGATATCAACCCACACTAGAAAGCTTGGAATTTGTTAAAAACTGGACCAACACAGGTTTATTCAAAGTGTTTGATTTGGAAAGTCACTGAGTGTATGTATGAGGTATTCAAGGCTGTGGATTTTCCAGTGGTCAGGTATGGATGTGAGAGTTGGACTGTGAAGAAAGCTGAGCGCCGAAGAATTGATGCTTTTGAACTGTGGTATTGGAGAAGACTCTTGAGAGTCCCTTGGACTGCAAGGAGATCCAACCAGTCCATTCTGAAGGACATCAACCCTGGGATTTCTTTGGAAGGAATGATGCTAAAGCTGAAACTTCAGTACTTTGGCCACCTCATGTGAAGAGTTGACTTATTGGAGAAGACTCTGATGCTGGGAGGGATTGGGGGCAAGAGGAGAAGGGGATGACAGAGGATGAGATGGCTGGATGGCATCACTGACTCAATGGACGTGAGTCTGAGTGAACAGCGAGAGTTGGTGATGGACAGGGAGGCCTGGCATGCTGTGATTCATGGGGTTGCAAAGATTCGGACACGACTGAGAGACTGAACTGAACTGAACTGAACTGATGCACTTCTGTACGGAGATACTCACATAAACATATTCAAGTTTACTTTATGTGGTGTTGTTAGTCGTTCAGTCATGTCTGACTCTTTGCAATCCCATGGACTGTAGCCCACCATGCTTTTCTGTCCATGGCATTTTCCAGGCAAGAATACTGGAGTGGGTTGCCATTTCCTTCTCTAGGGGATCTTTCCAACTCAGGGATCGAACCTAGGATTTCCATACTGCAAGCCGATTCTATACCATCTGAACCACCAGGGAAGCCCTACTTTATGAGGTTCACCCAATATAATACAAATGTCACCTTTATTGTGCTTCTGTGCTGTGAATAAACATAGTCTTTATTCTTTTACACTCTCAATCCTCATCTTTAAATAACTTATGTCAAAACACATTTAGGAGATTTCCAGGCTATGAAAAAAATGATAAATTCTCTAAGGTCAAAAAAAACAAGAACCATTGTATGACAGGTCTCTATTGCTGTTCTGAAACATGTTGTAGTCAATGCATAATATGCCATTCTTAGATATAAGAAAAAAAAAAACTTCTGACTGTGACAGAGCATGTTGGTATGTATAGATCTCAGGGAAGAATGCTTGAGGTTGGGAAAAACTCACTCATAACCAGCATCCCATGTTTTTATAGTGGTTTGTTTTGAGTTTTTCCTCACCGTGTTTCTGACAATCTTTTAAACTCTAAGTTCTAAAAGCAGTATGTGCAAAGTGCCTGTCCATAAACACTGGGGAAGTTTTAAATGAATTTATTAATAAATATTTATTTGAGTTCCTGCTATCTGCTATGTCTTGTCCTTGGAAAATGGAGGTACCGTGTTGAATTGACCGACATGGCACCTGTTTCTGAGCTTGTGGTTGATAGGGAAAGACAGACACCTGGTGTTAAAAAAATGAGGAATGGTGAGAGTTCTGACATTGGAAGTGCCAGGAGCCATGAGGGCACATAGCTACACATAGGAGTGGAAGAAGGTAACCCAGGAGAAAGGATGTTCAAGCTGAGTCCTGCAGGTGAGAGGCAGAGGGCGTGAGACAGGGTCAGCAAGAGACAGCAGAGGGAATATGAATATGAGATGGTTCAAATGCTGGAGAGTATGGCACCTGGGTTCATTTGTGAAAACAGAAAGTTGAAGACGCCAGAAGAGCAGCACACAGTAGGGAGAGTTCTCCTCACGTCAATCCTTTTGGTTTGAAATGCTATGAGATTATATTTTTCCTATTCAAAACACAATTGTGGTGCTGGAGAAGACTCTTGAGAGTCCCTGGGACAGCAAAGAGATCAAACCAGTCCATCCTAAAGGAAATCAACCCTGAATATTCGTTGGAAAGACTGATGCTGAAGCAGAAGCTCCTAGCCTTTGGCCACCTGATGTGAAGAGCTGACTTATGGGAAAAGACCCTGATGCTGGGAAAGATTGAGGGCAGGAGAAGAATGGGATGACAGAGGATGAGATGGTTGGATGGCATCACCAACTCAATGGACATGAGTTTGAGCAAACTCCGGGAGACAATGAAGGACAGGGAAGCCTGGTGTGCTGCAGTCCACGGGATCACAAAGAGTCAGACACAACTGAGCGACTGAACAATTCAAAACACAACTTTTTTTTCAATTTATTGCCTTGTCAAGTTCTCAACTTACTACTTTGTCAGAAAAAATGATCTATCTTTTTAAGATTTAAGACTTAGGTGGAGTTTGTAGTGTGGGTCTGTCATTGTGTAGCCCCTTCCACAAACATCCTTACACTAGTCTTAACAAGCTCTCTTTGGGCTTCTCCAAGTGGACAGAGTATGATCTTTCTCTTTGGGAGATTTCTGCCTCAGAAACTTGAAAGAGAAGGAGAAGCAAAGCTACAGGGCAGTAAGCTGGTATTTTAAAAAGCAGTCAGTAAGTTATCTTTCTAGCATGGTCAGCAATCTGAAAACAAACTTCACCTCCAAACACAGTACATCACTGAGTGTTCTGTCGCGACCTCTAAGAAATTATTTCTCATCACTGTGATAAGTAATTTTCTAAGGCTTGAAATGATTGTTCACCCCATCGTAGTAGAATTACATATCCAGAGCGATTTTGTTTAGAGACACAACCCTGAAGCACAGAACTCAGAGATTAAATCTATACCGTGTTTACCCAGATCAATACTTAAAATTGTGTGTCCTAAATAGCCAGCATAAAATTGCTTTGCTCTCCAGAACAATTGTGGTCTTTTTCCAAGTTCAGTGACATAGAATAATGAGGATGAGATGTTTAGGAGATTCCTATAGAATTCCCTGGGGAGTCTGATCCACATGAATGCTCACTTTCTAGCTTCAATTACCTAGGATGCTTGGTGTGAAGTCACTTAGCGATGCTACTGAGAATAATAAAGAGCATCCCCTCTCATTGACAGGAAGCTGATGATGTCTCCCTAACTTTGAAATGAAAGAATCTAAGTCCCTCTTTGATGTTAATAGTTTTTGATGGTGATGTATTGAAATATCTGTTCTTCATAGATGCAAAGATCATCAACAAAATTTTAGCAAAAAGAATTCAGCAACACATCAAAAAGCTCATACACCATGATAAAGTTGGGTTTATTCCAGGAATGCAAGGATTCTTCAATATACACAAATCAATGTGATACACCATTTTAACAAATTGAAAGATAAAAACCATATGATAATCTCAATACATGCAGAAAAAGCCTTTGACAAAATTCAGCACCCATTTATGATTAAAACTCTTCAAAAAAATGTGCATAGAAGGAACCTATCTTAATGTAGTAAAGGCCATATATGATAAGCCTACAGCAAACGTTATTCTCAATGCTGAAAAACTGAAAGCATTCCCCCTAAGAGCAGGAACAAGACAAGGGCATCTTCACTTTCACCACTATTATTCAACATAGTTCTGGAAGTCCTAGCTACAGCAATCAGAGAAGAAAAAGAAATAAAAGGAATCCAGATCAGAAAAGAAGAAGTAAAACTGTCACTGTTTGCAGATGATATGATACTGTACATAGAAAACCCTAAAGATAGTAGCAGAAAATTACTAGAGCTAATCAGTGAATTTAGCAAAGTTGCAGGATACAAAATCAATACACAGAAATCACTTGCTTTTCTATATACTAACAATGAAAAATCAGAGAAATTAAGGAATCAATACCATTCACCATGGCAACAAAAAGAATTAAATATATAGGGGTAAACTTACCTAAGGAGACAAAAGAAGTGTACACAGAAAATTATAAGACATTGATGAAAGAAGTCAAAGATGACATAAACAGATGGAGAGATATTCCATGTTCCTGGGTAGGAAGAGTCAATATTGTGAAAATGACTCTACTACCAAATGCAATCTACAGATTAAATGCAATCCCTATCAAATTACCAATGGTATTTTTCAGAGAACTAGAACATAAAATTTCACAATTTATATGGAAACACAAAAGACCCCGAATAGCCAGAGCAGTCTTGAGAAAGAAGAATGGAGTTAGAGGAATCGACCTTCCTGACTTCAGATTATACTACAAAGTTACAGTCATCAAGACAGTATGGTACTGGCACAAAAACAGAAATATAGACCAATGGAACAAGATAGAAAGCCCAGAAGTAAACCCGTGCACCTTTTGGTATGTTATTTTTGACAAAGGAGGCAAGAATATACAAAGGGGCAAAGACAGCCTCTTCAATAAATGGTGCTGGGAAAACTGGACAGCTACATATAAAAGAATGAAATTAGAACACTTCCTAACACCACACACACAGACAAACTCAAAATGGATTAAAGACCTAAACGTAAGTCCAGAAACTATAAAACCCTTAGAGGAAAACATAAGCATAACACTCTCTGACATAAATCAAAGCAAGATCCCCTATGGCCCTCCTCCTAGAGTAATGGAAATAAAAAAGTAAACAAGTGGGACCTGATTAAACTTAAAAGCTTTTGCACAGCAAAGGAAACTATAAGCAAGGTGAAAAGACAACCCTCAGGATGGGAGAAAATAATAGCAAATGAAACAACTGACAAAGGGTTAATTTCCAAAATATACAAGCAGTTCATACAACTCAATACCAGGAAAACAAATAACCCAATCAAAAAGTGGGGAAAAGACCTAAACAGACAGTTCTTCAAAGAAGACATACAGATGGCTAACAAACACATGAAAATATGCTCAACATTGCTCATTATTAGAGAAATGCAAAACAAAACTACAATGTGGTATCGCCTCACACTGGTCAGAATGGCCATCATCAAAAAGTCTACATACAATAAATGCTGGAGAGGGTGTGGAAAAAAGAGAACGCTTTTGCACTGTTGGTGGGAATGTAAATTGATACAGCCACTATGGAAGATAGTATGGAGATTCCTTAGAAAACTAGGAATAAAACCACCGTATAACCCAGCAATCCCACTCCTAGGCATATACCCTGAGGAAACCAAAATTGAAAAAGACTCATGTATCCATTGTTCATTGCAGCACTATTGACAATAGCTAGAACAGGGAAGCAACCTGAATGTCCATCAACAGATGAATGGTTGAAGAAGTTGTGGTATATATACACAATGGAATATTACTCATCCATAAAAAGGAACATATTTGAGTCAGTTCTGATGAGGTGGATGAACCCAGAACCTATTATACAGAGTGAAGTGAGTCATAAAGAGAAAGATAAATATTGTATTCTAACACGTATTTACAGAATCTAGAAAAATGGTACTGAAGAATTTATTTACAGGGCAGCAATGGAGAAGCAGACATAGAGAATAGACTTATGGACATGGGAAGGGGGAGGGAGAGGATGAGATGTATGGAAAGAGTAACGTGGAAACTTACATTACCATCTGTAAAATAGATAGCCAACAGGAATTTGCTGTATGGCTCAGGAAACTCAAACAGGGGCTCTCTATCAACCGAGAGGGGTGGGATGGGGCGGGAGATGGGAGGGAGGTTCAAAAGGGAGGAAATATATGTATACTTATGGCTGAATCATGGTGAGGTTTGACAGAAAACAACAAAATTCTGTAAAGCAATTATCCTTCAATAAAAAAATATCTGTTCTTGAACACAAAATAATTTTTAAAAACGGATCAGTCATTGTAAGTGTTTTTATGGTATTCTCATATCTTTGTGAGCATTCAGGGAGAGCGGTATTAGTATTTTTTTTCTTGCAGCTTTATTGTCATCAACCAGTGGAAATCTTAAGACAGCCTATGTGACAGTAACAGAAAATTTTCCTCACATAAGTTAATTTTGTGTGTATATTATACTTTTCCTGTTTTCATGCTTGACTTGTCATCTCCTCTCCCTCAATGAATGATGAGAACACTGTCCAAGGAGATTTATTCTTTGTCATTTGCAGCCAGTGTGCTGCTTTGTGGGAGGGCATGTGTGTGTCTCTATGGGGGAGGGGTGCCAGCAATGGAACTCATTGACCATTAGATTGCAGCAGTAAAAATACAAAAATAAACCATCATTTTGAAGTATTGTACCATTAAAGCTAAGGTCACAAGCTATATCATTCTAGAGAGTTAAAGAGTTAGTTGATTTTTTCAACTAAAATTTTGTTTCAGTAATTACACTTTGACCTTAAGCAGTGATTCTACAGTATCACATTCTGGAAAGATGTAATGGTCTTGGAAAGGGAGACATGGCCCTTGTTCTTTTAGTAGAATGTCTTTTATTATTAAATGGCAACCCACTCCGGTGTTCTTGCCTGGAGAATCCCAGGGATGGCAGAGCCTGGCGGGCTGCCGTCTGTGGGGTCGCACAGAGTTGGACATGACTGAAGTGACTTAGCAGCAGCAGCAGCATTTATTTTTAATGGGAGGACAATTGCTTTACAATATTGTGTTGGTTTCTGCCACACTTCCACATGAATCAGCCTTGGGTATACAAAAGTCCCCTCCCTCTGGAACTTCCCTCCCACCCCATCCCACCCCTCTAGGTTTTAAAATAAGATGCATGATGCCACCCCATACCATGGCCCAGGGACTCAGAACTGATCTGCCCCAGCTGCCTGATGGGCAGCTGTTGTTGGGAGCTGGATTTGTTGATGTCAAGGGAAAAGTGGAGGTTCTTGTGTAGGGCAGCTGGAGAAGTCTTGACCACAGAGGGCAGAGCAGACCAGAGTCCATGAGAGGAAATACGCAACACCAGAAGCCACTGAAGTCCTAGTTACTGTAATAAAAGTCTGGAACCCTGGGAGACAAAGCCCCAGAAGATAGCCGAGAACACCACTGCATGTACAACCCCTCTATAAGGTTTATGCTATCTGTCCTCCACAATTAGATGGTAATGACCTTTCTAAAATGTTCATCTGATTTTCATCCACCAGCTTGAAATTCTTCATGGGCTCTATAACTTTCAGATTAAAATAATCAAAGACCCTTTCTAAGATCCTTAGCTGGTCACAGTAGGTCATTTTTGAACTGATGTTGGTCCATCATTCTGGCCTTATTTCCTGTTGGTACCAGGGGTGCCCTCATCGCCTTAGCCCACAGAACCTCCAAACTTCCCCAAGTTCATGATGCTATTTCTTACCTGCATGAGGTTCCTTCTGCTGGAATGGCTGTCCTTCTTGAGCTATCAAGCAGCTAATTACTATGTAATTAATTCCGTCTTGGGTTGACTTGGTTGAGAATTCATCATTGTTCCCTCAGTGCCCAAATGCTTTTGTCATAGTATTCATCGCATTTTACTCTAGTTGTTCATTACTTATCTCCCACTATACCATATGCTTCTTGAGGGCAGAGACCAGGGCTCATTGTACTCAGCATTTCAGTGCCTGGCAAAATGCTAGGCTATCTAAATAAATATTGAATAAATAAATTAACTACTTTAGATTATAATTGCCATAGAAAAAAAGGAATGTGGGAATTTAATGTACTTATTCTTTAATTTGAGCTACATTATGTTTATAAATAATCTGAAGACTGAGTCAAGATAAGTGTATAGGTGGATATAGATATATTCAATGAATATAGTTAGGTAGATAGATCAATAGATAAATATACAGAGATAGATTGTTTAAACGTTATTTCATTCATGTAACTGCTCATCAATAAATATGTATTGAATGACAGCTGTGTTACTGAGGTAAAAGTTGCTACCATAAATTCACCTATTTTAAGTGTACCTGACAACGATTTGGCAACCCACTCCAGTGTTCTTACCTAGAGAATCGCAGGGATGGGGGAGCCTGGTGGGCTGCCATCTATGGGGTTGCACAGAGTCGGACACGACTGAAGTGACTTAGCAGCAGCAGCAGACAATGATTTCTAGTATGTTTGCAGAGTTGAATGATATTTACTGTGCCCTAATTTAGGAACATTTCCATTTCCCCCAAAAGAAAGCTTGTGTCCATTTGCATTCCCACACCCAGTTATAGGCAAACATGGATCTTCTTTCTGTCTCTATAGATTTGTCTTTTGGGGACATTTTCATAAATATAGTCAATACTTATGTGATTTTTTGTGTTGCGGTTCTTTTGCTTAGCGTAAGGTTTTTGAGGCCCCACCCTGTTGTGTATCATAAGGGATTTTATTCAGGTATGACCTAAATCAAATCTCTTACAATTATACAGTGAAAATGACAAATAGATTCAAGGGATTAGATCTGATAGAGTGTCTGACGGAGGTTTGTGACATTGTACTGGAGGCAGTGATCAAAGCCATCCCCAGGAAAAAGAAATGCAAAAAGGCAAAATGGTTGTCTGAGGAGGCCTTACAAATAGCTGTGGAAAGAAGAGGAAGTGAAAGCCAAAGAAGAAAAGGATAGATATTCCCATTTGAACGCAGAGTTCCAAAGAATAGCAAGGAGAGACAAGAAATCCTTTCTACGTGAACAATGCAAAGAAATAGAGGAAAGCAGTGGAATGGGAAAGACTAGAGATCTCTTAAAGAAAATTAGAGATATTAATTTCATGCAAAGATGGGCACAATAAAGGACAGAAACTGTATGGACCTAACAGAAGCAGAAGATACTAAGAAGAGGTGGCAAGAATACACGGAAGAACTATACAGAAAAGACCTTAATGACCCAGATAACCACAATGATGTGATCACTCACCTAGAGCCAGATATCCTGGAATGCGAAGTCAAGTGGGCCTTAGGAAGCATCACTATGAACAAAGCTAGTGGAGGTGATGGAATTCCAGGTGAGTTATTTCAAATCCTAAAAGATAATGCTGTGAAAATGCTGCACTCAGTATGGCAGCAAATTTGGAAAACTCAGCAGTGGCCATAGGACTGGAAAAGGTCAGTTTTCATTCCAATCCCAAAGAAAGGCAGTGCCAAAGAATGTTCAAACTACCACACAATTGCTGGCTTAAAACTCAACATTCAAAAAATGAAGATCATGGCATCTGGTCCCATCACTTTGTGGCAAATAGATGGGGAAACAATGGAAACAGTGACAGACTTTATTTTCTTGGGCTCCAAAATCACTGCAGATGGTGACTGCAGCCATGAAATTGAAAGACATTTGCTCCTTGGAAGAAAAGCTATGACCAAATTAGACAGCATATTAAAAAGCAGACATTACTTTGCCAACAAAAGTCTGTCTAGTCAAAGTTATGGTTTTTCCAGTAGTCATGTATGGATATGAAAGCTGAACAATAAAGAAAGCTGAGCGCCAAAGAATTTGATGCTTCTGAACTGTGGTGCTGGAGAAGACTCTTGAGAGTCCTTTGGACTGCAAGGAGATCAAACCAGTCAATCCTGAAGGAAATCAGTCCTGAATATTCATTGGAAGAACTGATGCTGAAGCTGAAACTCCAATACTTTGGCCACCTGATGCAAAGAACTGACTCATTAGAAAAGACCCTGATGCTAGGAAAGATTGAAGGTAGGAGAAGGGGACGACAGAAGATGAAATGATTGGATGGTATCACCAACTCAACAGACATGAGTTTGAGCAAGCTCCAGGAGATGGTGAAGACAGGGAAGCCTGGCGTGCTGCAGTTCACGGTGTCACAAAGAGTTGATGTATCTGAACGACTGAACAACAACCTGTTGTGTAGACAAAGTACTTAAATCCTTCTTATTACCAAACAACATTCCATAATATGAATATATGACATTTGATTTATCATTTCACTAATTGGTGGACATTTGGGTTGTGTTTCTTTGTGGAAATAACATGAACTTTGTGTGTGTGTGTGTGTGTGTGTTAGTCTCACAGTCATGTCCGACTGTTTGTGACCCCATGGACTGGGGCCTGCCAGGCTCCTCTTTCCTTGGAATTCTCCTGCCAAGAATACTGGAGTGGGTTGCCATTTCCTTCTCTAGGGGATCTTCCCAAGCTAGGGATCGAACCTGGGTCTCCCACATTGCAGGCAGATTGTTTATTTACCATTTGATCTACCAGGGAAACCCCATGAGCTTTGGAATTCAAGAAAAATTCTTCTGATTGTGATTCTGGTCTATGCTTTGCATCCCTACCTATGTTATATATATATATTTAATATTTGGGAAGCAGACTGGTTCCCAGTTTCTTTTATTTGTGACACTGAAAACCTTTTTTCCTGAAATTATTCATCCCCTAAAAAATCTACATTAAAACTTGCTCTAGACATGAAAAAATGTTCAAATTCTTAACAGTTTAAAGCTATACAGTCAGAGTTTGATACTGTAAGAGAGATTTTTCTGAAGTCAACCTGTCATATTTTCTACATTAATTGAGCTTTGAAACGTGAGAAGAGTTTTATTGCAAGTGTCTTGTTCCTATGAATGGTTGCTATGTGGAAATGAACATGATTTTCATCTTGAATCCATTGGAAGTGGACCTGTCAAATGCTAGGAACCACATGATTTGATAATTATTGTTTTCTTCTCTCCCAAGAAGCAAATTGCTGTCGTTACCAACTGTCATCAGTTAAATCAACTATCATCTCAGTGGCTATAGACCAGCTGAAGATCCCTCCTTTAATGAAATAAAGCCAAAACTAAGCATTCTCATTTCCTACAAAAATCTTTCTGCTTTTTACAGGGTCCCCACACATGCCTGCATCTATTCTAGCCCTTTGCACTTTCTCTAATTCTTGGTTTATCTATCATCCCCACTAGACTTGAACCTTCTTAAAGACAACAACCAAGACCTAGTTGGCCAGGACCTTCATCTTTAGAAGCACCCAATGTCAGCTTTAAATAGGACTTTGCCACAAAAATTGTATGTGACCACTTTATTTCATTGTGTCATCAGAAGTATAGCTATGCTACCTTATATTCAAAACTATAAAACAATACTTTGATTATTTGCTTCAGAATCCATGAAGCAGCTAGAAGTGTCTAGTGAGTCTTTCAATGCAGCAGGTCCAAGAAGGATCCCACAGATCCCCTCCTATTTTAAAATCAGAGAGGAATGGTAATTCTCACATTTGCCAAGGCTTTCAGTTCCATCCTCCTGAAAATAAGGACAGCTGGATGCATAGAAGGAGTCTTGAGGGTAGCTGAGTGTGTATCCTGTTTGAAGCATCCAGGACAGACCCTGAACCTGCTATGGCGATGGAAGCGAGTGTCAGGTCAGCTCGGTGCCCATTTTCATACGATGGGCTGCTTCAACTGCCCTAGGCTACGGGACATTTAATCTGTTTCCCTTTTGAATCAAGTGTTTATATAACTTGACATTTTTAAAAAAAAATATAGGCTTTATCTTCCCCAGGGCCTGTCGCTCCCTATAAGACTCTAAAGCAAGCTCTAGCAGCAGACTTCTCTGTGTTTCTCTGAGCACCAAAATTTCTCACAGAATAAAAATGAAGTCTCCTAGCTCTGAGAATACCTTTTATCACTTTGAACAAGTAACCAGTTGACTTAAATCCTCTTGTAACAGCCAATGCTGAAGTTGCAGTAAAAAGAAGAGTCTTACCTACTTGAACTAATGCCATTTTATTGCACAATGGGAAACTCCTTCCAGGTGATAACCTGCTGGAATCTCAGCAGTTAGTAAGCCTTATAACTATTCCAGTGAATGTAACCGATAGTTTTTCCTCCTGCCTAAGGAGCTAATCTGTTTGCTGTATTAATATTCAACTTCTACAGGTGTCACAGGTTAATTGCACGTTGTAATGCAAATACAGCAGCTCAGGAATCATTTTTAATTTTATTTTATTGAACTATGAGCTTCCCACATGGTGCTAGTGGTAAAGAACCCACCTGCCAATGCAGGTTCGATCCCTGGGTCAGGAAGATCCCTGGAGGAGGGCGTGGCAGCCCATTCTAGTATTCTTGCCTGGAGAATTCCATGATCAGAGGGGCCTAACAGTCCACTGGGTCACAAAGAGTCAGACACGACTGAAGCAACTTAGCACACACACAGGTGATTTACAATGTTGTGTTAATTTCTGTTGTACAGCAAAGTGATCCAGTTGTACATGTATATATTCTTTTTCATATTCTTTCCCACTGAGGTTTCATTTGATAACCTCAAAGTTCTCAAGCCTAGTGATTCTCACAGAAAGCCTAGAAGTTTCTTGATTCTTCAAAGCCAATCCTCAGGGAACTTTCTTCTTTTTTTTGTAATTTTTATTTTTTTTTTATTTATTTTTTTCTGTTTATATATTTTTTTATTTTGCTTAACTTTAAAATATTGTATTGCTTTTGCCATTCATCAAAATGAATCCGCCACAAGTATACATGTGTTCCCCATTCTGAACCCTCCTCCCTCCTCCCTCCCCATACCATCCCTCTGGGTCGTCCCAGTGCACCAGCCCCAGGCATCCATTATCAGGCATCGTACCTGGACTGGCAACTCGTTTCAGAAATGATATTATACATATTTCAATGCTATTCTCCCAAATCATCCCACCCTCTCCCTCTCCCAGAGTCCATAAGACTGTTCTATACATCAGTGTCTCTTTTGCTGTCTCATATACAGGGTTATTGTATGGCAACACATTATGCCATGATGTTATCATCTTCTCATTAGTATTTCCATGCTTGGTTCTATTTTATTCCTATCACTGTCTTTTTCCTTCTAGTCCTTTAATATTTCCACGTACAAAGGTCAAAGATCTCTAACTTCCTATTTTGGTGCTATATAAAGTAAGTTTTTTGTCAGTGGTCTGTGATCAGATCAGATCAGATCAGTCACTCAGTCGTGTCCGACTCTTTGCAACCCCATGAATCGTAGCACACCAGGCTTTCCTATCCATCACCAACTCCCGGAGTTCACTGAGACTCACATCCATCGAGTCAGTAATGCCATCCAGCCATCTCATCCTCTGTCATCCCCTTCTCCTCTTGCCACCAGTCTCTCTCAGCATCAGAGTCTTTTCCAATTCCAATGGTCTGTGATAAGATAATGCAAAAATGGAAAATAAGCATTTTATAACAGTTTGTACATGTCTGTCTGTGAGGGATTGAGGGCAGGAGGAGAAGGGGACGACAGAGGATGAGATGGCTGGATGGCATCACTGACTTGATGGGTGTGAGTCTGGGTGACCTCCGGGAGCTGGTGATGGACAGGGAGGCCTGGCGTGCTGCAGTCCATGGGGTCGCGAAGAGTCGGACATGACTGAGCGACTGATCTGATCTGATCTGATCTGATACATGTCTGCTGAATCTAATGATAAAAATTTAAGGTGTGTATTTGGTACATCTTTGGATTTTTAAAATTCACTTTTCTATTCATTGATTTGTACTGTATTTGACAAAAGTATAAATCTGTGAAGGACTGGGTTGGGGGAAGCAGATTCTTTACCATGAGTAGTTTAAGAAACATTATCCCAATCTAGCAGCACCTGGCTTGTGGGATGAATGGACAGATCCCCATTTTTCCCACCTAACAGTATGATTTGCCATTACTGGGGAGATTTAGTGGTAAAGGTCTTCATCTCCAGTGGTTTCTAATGTCTTCATATGACATCATGCCAACATCCAAGAATTGGGTTTTGGGATAAAGATACATGTGGGACTTGAATTCTAGGCTTTACCCATCAAAATGCTCCCCGAGCATCCCACCCCATCTACATAATCTCACAAATTATGTAAAATAGCTTTCTGTTTTATTTCTGAAACTATGTTTCATAATACTTGGGGTTTTTTTCCTAATTTGGGAGTTATTGGTACTTAATATGGTATCATTCTTTGGATTTTAAAAAACACTGATGTCTTTCCTCATTTTATATTGTTTTTATTCAAGAGTAGTGGACTAAGAACAACCCTAAGTCTTTGGGACTTCCCTGGTGATTCAGTAGTTAAGAATTCATCTTCCAATTCGAGGGACATGGGTTCAGTCCCTGGTTGGGGAACTAAGATCCCACATGCCTCAGGGCAACTAAGCCCTTGTTGTGACTACAGAGCCCACATGCCACAACTAGACAGAAGTCTGTGTGCCACAATCAAAGATAAATAATTTTTTAAAGTTATTATAAGGATAAGCCTAGGTCTTTGATCAATCTTAAGTCAAATGGTAGTGCTTGCTGGCAATGTGTGTCTCATGAATTTTGTTTGAAGGCTCTTTGCTAATGGTGAAATTATGCAACTTGCTGCTGATAATTAAAAAATAGAATACTGTGATTATCATAATATTATGATATCATTTTCCCTGACAACCATCTTTTGGTCACCATAATTAGCTGCCTTTTCTAATTTGAACAAATGCAGAGCAGTGGAGTCCCTCTTGCTCTGCCTCCTTCCATTGGTGACTGGCTGATCATCAGCCAGGCCTGTGGATGGGGTGTCTGTGTGTGTGTGTGTGTGTGTGTGTGTGTGTGTATTTACACGGGGACGGTGGACAGGGGCTCAGGAAGATGCACCTCCCACAGCACTTTTCTTATCCCACTTTTCTTATCTGTCCTCTGCTCAGAGTGGAGCGCACGCCTGTGGTGCTTGGATGTTCTTTCATAGAAGCACCACTGTCAGTCACATCTATAGCCGTGTCTCAGAGCACACCTGCTTACACCAAGCCTTGTCCTTCCCATGCCCTTGGACGAGGTTCTCTGGGACTTGCTGAAAGACCGGGTCACACGAGGAGCACAAATCCTACTGTCTGTCAACTTGCACATCCACCCCACAGCCAGAGAGAGGGCCAGCTCTGCGTTCTAAAAAAAGCAACTCCCTGTACCAAAAAATGTCACTCATCCTGCCTCAGATTGGGCCCAGGCTCAGAAGTATATAGGCGTTTCATAATATTCCAGAAATATTCTCTGAATGATAGAAAATTGAGCCACTGTCACCTTTATGGAGGAAGCTTGCTTCTACCAAGAGTCACAGGGTTTCCATCTGGATTGGATGTCCCTAGAAAGGAGAGAAAGGAGAAGCAGAGAGAAACAGAGGATGGGGGTGGCGGGGGAGAGAGCAAGAGTGCCCCAGTCTCTGTTCCCCCTGCGTACAGAAAACATCAAGTCTGCTCACCTAGAAATCAGCAAACTCTTAGGTCTGGACTTTCCCCCAGATGTGCTCTTGTGGTTTACAATTCAATATTCTGTTTCCCTTGTGTTGAACAGCAGGCAAACTTGCATTCAAATTGACCATTATTCCGTACATAATATGAAATGTTTATTCTGAGGATGAAATAATAGATACATAGGGAAAGAAGATAGAAATGTAGTATTAAGTGTGTGCATTTTTGTGTCATCTATTATCCTTAGGAGAGGCAGAGGGATAATTGTAGCATAACTACATTATGAACTATTAAAGGATATGGAACTACTTGAAGCCTAATTTAATTTTTGTTTGTTCTACAAAGGTCATGTCTTAAAATAGCCTCTTGCAGGCATGCAAAGCCCTTTACTTTGCATAAGGTGGCTGGGAAGAAGCCTGGGTTTTAGAGTCAAATCAGCAAGTTTGCATGTGCAACATGTTCACACATCTGTGTACTCATAAAGATGTGTGTTTCCCTTTGTTTCTCTCCTGTAAGCTGTCTGCAGCATTCAGAAACATCAGGATTTATTATATATTGTGCAGATTTGTTCCATTTATGTATTCCTGCATTTTAAAGAGAAAGCTGCCTTAAGCAATCATTTTAAAGACCAAAAATAAATCTATCATGTAACAGCAGTTTTTAAATAACAGCATTTTTTAATGTGTATGGAAAAATTAGATCAAAATGTTCTAGAAGGTGGTGACTTCTACATAGACATTAAAAAATAAAGTGATTTCAAATCTTGTCAGTTATAACAAAATATGAAAAATTATATACTAATTCATGAGTATGAACCATTGGTAAATGTATTTCTTTTTTGTTTGGTTTGTTTTTTAATTATTATTTTTTGTGTTTCTTTATAAATACTGAATATATAATAAAATACAGAGTTTAATATGTTACCTACATTATCTGGATCAAGCAAAAAGTAGTAATGGCCTCTACTTTTAATGAAAAGCTTTATAGCATCTGTGTTTCCAACTTTTCTCATTAAAAAGTTAAAATATGAGCATTTTAAACAAAATAAACATTTCATTTTTTCACCTTATTGAAATCTATGTTTCAAGCTCTTAAGTGATATTTTGCCCCTGAAAACAGTGACACCTGAATTTTTGACCCAGTTAAATAATCAACTTAACTATATAAAGTTGAACAGTTAACCTTATGAACTCATATTTCCTTATCCATAAAATGGGTTAGTAATGTACCCTGTTTAAAGGGAATTTTTGAGGAATAAATGATACAATCACTATTAAGGAAATAACATATCTCTTGGCATAAAATACGCACTTAACATAAGCAAGTTGTTGTTGTTTGTTAGCTGTAAAGAACTTTCAACTTCTCTTCTACTGCCTCCACTGTTTCTTTCCTCCACTTCTGAGAAGGAAATGAAATAAAAATTCAGATTTCAATGAAAGAATATTTAATGACATTCCTTTGACCTGGAAAGTTCACCCTCTAGAACTAGTCTGAAAAGTGAAGTGTTAGACACTCAGGAGTGTCCGACTGTTTGCAACTCCACAGACTGTAGTGCACCAGGCTCCTCTGTCCATGGGATTCTCCAGGCAAGAAGACTGGAGTGGCTTGCCATTCCCTTCTCCAGGGGATCTTCCCAACCCAGGGATCAAAGCCAGGTCTCTTGCAGTGCAGGCAGATTCTGTACTGTCTGCGCCACCAGTGAGCCCTAAAATAGTTTGTGTTGTGCTGTGCTTAGTCGCTCAGGCGTGTCTGACTCTTTGTGACCCCATGGACTGTATCCTGCCTGGCTCTTCTGTCTGTTGGGATTCTTCAGGCAAGAATACTGAGGTGGGTTGCCATTCCCTTTTCCAGGGCATCTTCTCTACCCAGGAATCAAACCAGTCTCCTGCATTGCAGGCAGATTCTTTACTGCCTGAACCAGGTGGAAGCTCTGAAATAGTTTACTTCAATACAATAAAATACGTGCTTCAAAAAGCAGAAACCAGGTATTCAAGTAAGTATGGTATTTCCTTAAAGAGTGATGAATTTTCCCATCTGCACGTGATTATGCACGTGATTATAAGGCCATGGTAAGTGTTTCCAGAGATGACAGGTTTTAAAAGTTAATCAAGTCATCGAACCAATAATCATTTTAAAAAAGAAGAAGCCTCTTAACCAATACTGAATGTCTCCTTTAAGTCAACCATGCAAAGAGTTTATGTTCAGAGGAAAAAGTTCCCCTAGGCAACAAAGGCAAAGTAATCAACAAGAGCATTACCAAATACTTTTTTTTCTGGTATAATTTTTCTTTTCTTGAGTAATTTAGCTCATCTGATATATTTCCTAGAATTGATTTTTGATGCACGAGTATATCCATAATCCCTGAATGAATTCCTGCCAGAGCTTTGGTCATTGTGTAACCCAGACAGTCACACCATTCCAACAAATTTCTTTGTCCTAATTGGTTAATATTTTCTGTCTGTTTTGTCTTCTCCAAGACATCTTGCAAATTAAGTATTAGCTATGTAAGATGACACATCAAATTAGTGACCAAGAGAGAGTCACTGAATCGTGATCCTAGGCTGTAGCCAGTGAGCCACACTGAAAAAGTGATTTTTCTAAAGTGATTCAGTAGCTGCCACTTGCAGAGTCATCTGTCAGAGGTGGTTCGGTGTAACCTTGTCAGGGGACTGGGAATAAATCCGATAGTGTTTGAAGGTTCCCTCCCTGCTTTCCTTCCTTTATTCTTTCCTTCCTTCAGTAAATATTTATTAAGGGCTTTCTCTGTGCTAAGTGCTTTGGCAAGAACCCAGGGGTAAATCAGATATGTATCCTGTCCTGAAGGGGTTTATAATCTAGCAGGGAAAGAAAGCAGGAATCACCTGAACTCATATGCTAAGTGATGTGAGAGTTCTCTAAAGTGATGGGATAATTCAGAGGGGAGACTTGATTTCAGTTTGGGGAATTAAAGAAAACATGAATCTCTTGAAGCCTGAGAAGAGTTTTGGATCTTTTTCAAGAAAAGTAAACCTCTCATTAAGCATATCATTTCAAAGAGTTTATGGAAGCACTGGATGTATGTGTGTATTTGTGTGATGTGTGGTATGTGTGTATGTGGTGTATGTGTGTATGTGGTGTATGTGTATATATGTGGTATGTATATGTGGTGTGTATGTATATATGTTATGTGTGTGATATGTGTGTATGCCATGTGTGTGTACATGAGGTGTGTATGTATATGTGGTATGTGTATGTGTGTGAGGTGTATATATGTGTGTGTGTGTGTGTGAGGTGTATATATGTGTGTGGTATGTGTGTGAGGTATGTGTATGTGAGGTGTGTATGTGTGGTGTGCATGTATATGTATGTGATGTGTGTGTGGTGTGCATTTGTGAGGGCGGTGTGTATGTGTGGGGGTGTGTACATGTGGGGGTGTATATTTGTGTGTGATGTGTGTGTGGGGTGCGACTATGTGTGTGAGGCATGTATGTGTGTGGTGTGTGTGTGTGAGGTGTGTGTATGTGATGTGTGTGGGGGTGTGTATGTGTGTGAGGTATATATGTGTGTATGTGTGTTTGGGGATGGGGACGTGCTAGGCTGCCGGTTAAGGCTCCTTGACTTGGACAGTAAGTATCTGACTTGAACCCTCAAGTAGAGGTAAGAGCACTTGGATGGGAAGAGCGTATCAGAAGGATCTGTGGACAGAGAGCACTGTGAGGAAACCGGGAACTAAAAAAGCACAGCCATCTGGACTTAGATTTTGTTTTCCTGTTTGAGAAGCAATTTTATGTTTGAGTCACCCTGCTAAACTTTAGGGACCTTTGTGAGCCACAGACATGCTAAAAGTTTCTTATTTTGATAAAATCCTTTCTTTTCATCACGTATCTTTTCTTCATGAAAAGGTTTTATTTTTTCTGTATATTAGTCCCTCTGAGAAAAGCATGTAAAACTAGTGGCCTTGTGTAATGAAAGTTTTTTTAAATCTTTTCTGTGTACATCTATAATGGGGTTATCTCCCCAGTAAATTTTGAATTTCACTTTAAATAATCCCAGTCATTCATACAAAAGACTGAAAATTCTTGATCTGAGCAAATTACTATTTAATCAAGGTAAACATCATAAAGTGGCAACCTTATTAAAGTTTATTATGCTCTCCTTTGGCATTTTGGGGAGTGTTTCAAAGTCTATATTCAAAATAGATATATCAAATAAATAACCAAACACTTCATTTTTTATGGTATGTGAAATGTGTCTCTGCTTTCTAGTTTTAAAAAATGGGACGGACTCACTTCCTATAATTTCAGGGCATATTAAGTGATGTGATACTTGTACAGGGCTTGGGAAAGGCTCACATCATAGTGTTCAGCTGATGTCAGCTATCATCATCATTTATTTTTATGTTTACCTTAGATATTTTTCTTCATCTTTTCAGTACTTGATTCAGAAATAGGGACCGCTTAATGCCAATCCAGTGTCAGAAAATTCAAGCTCTCAGAACAGATAATGTGAGGAGCAATTGGTGACATATCTCTTTGTCCACTTGGGTTGCTTAACAGAATATCATAAAGTCAGTAGTTTATAAACAACAGAAATTTATTTCTTACAATTCTGGGGGCTGGAAAGCCCAAGATCAAAAGTTGGTGTCTGTGGGTGCCTGAAACCTGGCCCATAGATACCCATCTTCTCACTGTACCTCACATGGCAGGAGGGTTGAAGGAGTCTCTTGGGTGTCTATTATAATGGCACTAATCCCATTCATGAGGACTTCACCCTCATGACTTAATCAACTCCCAAAGGCCTCAGCTCCAAATAATGTCGCTTTGGGCATTAGCTTTCAATATATGAATTTGGAGGGCACTCAAACCTTCAGTCTATAAAAACATAAAAAATGATTTTTCAAACATGAAGTAGCATTTGAATCAGAGAAGGCAATGGCACCCCACTCCACTACTCTTGCCTGGAAAATCCCATGGACAGAGGAGCCTGGAAGGCTGCAGTCCATGGGGTCGCTGAGAGTCGGACACTACTGAACGACTTCACTTTCACTTTTCACTTTCATGCATTGTAGAAGGAAATGGCAACCCATTCCAGTGTTCTTGCCTGGAGAATCCCAGGGATGGGGAACCTGGTGGGCTGCCATCTATGGGGTCACATAGAATCAGACACGACTAAAGTGACTTAGCAGCAGCAGCAGCAGCAACCGAATAAAAACAAGAAAGTATGTGCCACAGGTTCTTTAAATAAGCTTCTCTAAAACTATATAGTTTTCAAAGTGTGGTCCTTGGACCAGCAGCAGTAGCATCACTTGGCAACTGTTCAAGTTGCAGATGCTCAGGCCCAGACCTGAACTACTGTATTTGAAATTAGGAAATTGGAGCTCAGGGATATTTTTTCTTATAAGCTCTCCAGGTGACTCTGATGTATGTTAAGTTCTGAGAACTACCACCCCAACACATTTCAGATTAAAAATAAACTTCATCGTAGAATAAGCATTGTTATTTGCACATTAAAAATATTATAACCGTTTTCCTTACATTCATTATATAAGAGATTAACTTGGCAATATAAAAGTAAACACAAACTCACAGCAATGGATATCATTTAGTAACCAAATTATGTATTCGTTACAGCAGCCTCCAGCATCTTCACTCCCCTGCACCCTACAGCATGTTGATTGTGTATAGATGTAATGTGAGCTGTGAAACTTTACATTACACCCATCCCTGGTGTCTCAGTGGTAAAAATCCACCTGCAATGCAGGAGACACAGGAGATGCAGGCTCAGTCCCTGGGTCAGGAAGATGCTCTGGTGAAGGAAACGGCAACCCACTCCAGTATTCTTGCCTAGATAATCCCATGGACAGGGGAACCGGGTGGGCCACAGTCCATGGAGTCACAAAGAGTTGGACGTGACTGAAGCGAGTTAGCACGCAGCACATCCCATTATGTAGGTTTTTCACAACTTCCTCCTCCTTTTTCTAACTTCCTCCTACAACGATCATCCTGAATACAAAATACTTAGCAAAATGCAAAGCGTTAGACAAACTTTCATCCTTTGTTATTGGCAATGAGGTCAGAAACCCGCCCCTGTGCTGTATCAAAACATGATCTCATTAGTGGGCACACATAACCCAAACATCAGTTGATTTTCCTGGATTCAAATTTCATGAACACGCCTGTTTGAGGGTGGAAGAACTCACTCAGGACTGCTGTCATTTCCAAGGAACTTGACTTCTTCCCCACTCTCAGCTTGTCCTCTTCCAGAGAACTCCCCTCTGGGACCAAGACAGATAGGAATTCCTGAACACAGACAGAAATGTGCATCCTCAAATAACACCAAACACATTGTCCCAGCCGTGCAGAGTCTATACCTGTCCTTATTCTTGGTGTCCTAAAATTAGGAACACGGTCTATATGTGCCCTGGTTGCAGATTTGTCTCAGGCAGAAGTCTGATTTTGCTTTCATTCTGTTTTCTACCCCCAGAGTCTGGAAAATAGGACATGCCTATTTGCTGGTGGCCGTTCAGAAACCTCAGGCTCCCTGAACATCTGAGAGGAGGGGAGGGCTGACCTTCTCAGGCCCTTGCTGTCTCAGGCTACCACTCTTAGAGGGAAAGAAATGATGTGAAGAAACTGAACCATGACGTTTGTTTAATTTAAAAGCCTGCTTCTGCCAAGAATCTGCTAGAAAAATAGTGAGCTGAACTGTTAAATGTTGAGCTCTCTTATGGGACCCCCTTCAGCCTGGTGGACACAGCCCTGGATCAGGGTGATGAGGCAGAGCTGGTTTTATGCTTTAGAAGAGGTTTGGAAAGGGGCTGGGAGGGGTTTGGGTCACCAGGTTTAGGGGATGGTGTGAGGGGTCCAGCAGGGCTGTGGGTTTCCAGTGATGCTTCCTCAGAGCCATGCTCCCCTGCCTTTGGGCCGTCTTTCCTCCCAGTTGCCTGGCCTCACCTGTGGGCCATTGACGAGCATCAGGGAACCACTTTCCTGGCCCAGTTCTACCCAGAAAACTTCTGGGTTTGCTTCTCATCTTTTTGAGGCAGCAACTGAGAGCTCTTATGTAAATATCAATAAAACTATTGGTCGCTCAGACTCTTTGTGACCCCATGGACTGTAGCCTGCTAGGCTCCTCTCTCCATGAAAGTCTCCAGGCAAGATTACTGGAGTGGGTTGCCATTTTCTTCTCAAATATCAATAAACGCTTCATTGTAAGACCAGTGAGAGAAGCGTGTGGGAATTAAAGGCCTTTTCTTGTCCTAGCGGCACATTTTATGCCATGGGTTCTAAGCTTGGTTACTGTGCTATTGGAAGGAGTGAGCTTGGCCATCATCTTGGGTAAGAAAGCTAGAAGCACTCCCTCCTGGAAGACGGGAGGGTATGAAGGTCCAGCTCCTGGGAAGCATCTCTGAGATGCTGATTTGCAAGCACTGATTTATTACAAAGTGATCCTTGGGGATCATGGAGAGCAGGACTGGGCAGAGGAAGAAGTAAAACTATGATATCACCACCATGGCCTCCACTGATCCTGCAGGTCACTCTGACAGTTGTGAACAGTTAGGATGAGAGGAGTGGGCCTTTCTACTGCTACTGTGATCCCGCCTTGGGGATAGGTTGTCCTCTGGAAAGAGAAGTGACCTTGGGCAAAATGACTCTCTTCCACCTTAAACAATCCCTAGAAAGGATCTCAGCTGAGTTTTGTTGGTGTTTAGTCACTAGGTCATGTCTGACTCTTGCGACCCCATGGGCTGTAGCCCGCCAGGCTTCCCTGTCCATGGGATTTTCCAGGTAAAAATACTGGAGTGAGGTGCCATTTCCTACTTTAGGAGATCTTTCCATTTCAGGGATTGAACCCAGGTCGCCTGCATTGCAGGCAGATTCTTTACCACTGAGCCACCTGGGAAACCTGTACTGGCTGCCAATACTTCCAGCCTCTGAGATGAGGAGGGCTTCAGTTCTGAGGTAAGGATAGGGGGAAAGCTGGGCTACACGCCACCAGTCACTACAAAGAATAGTAAAAAAAAAAAAAAAAAAAAGACTGTAATAAGTAGTTAAATGGTGTATGTGGGTAGTTTGGGAACAAGAAGTATGACATCATCAAACTCCCACCCATGCAAATGGTTTGTGCTCAGAGAGGAAACACTGGATTGAACAGCTTGTTATTCATGGAGAGTAGATACCGCTTCCAAACGTCATCCTATTCATGTCACTCTAAGAAGCAACTGCCTTTGATTCTGTGCTTAAAAATTTAAACATAGTAGGTAAATTTCCAGAACGAGGCCAAAGACACATCTGCATTTGAATTCTCAATGCACGGCTGCCAGAGGAGACATATCCCACAGGTAAACTAGCCAGCTCGAAAAATCTATTCTTAGATAATGTCAATGACCATGGAAAATGGACCTCTGTTACTGGAGTTAATTGAGAGAGTTCAGGTCCAAATTACTTTATCAGTCATTTAGTCGATGACATTTATTGAGCAAATAACCTTTTATATAAAGGTTGTAGGGCACCACCAAAGTGGAGTGGAAATGACTACTCACATTTGGCTCATTCTTCTTTGTCTGTAGACTACTTTAGCATAATACTATCTCATTTAATGAACGCTGTGATTGTTACCATTTTATAGATGAGGAAAGTGAAGGTCAGAAAGGCAAGTAAATTACCCAAGTTCAAGCAACTAATAATAGGTGCTATTATTTTCCCTAAAGTATTTGCTAGGAATCTTCAATCCGAAAGAAGTTACAGCTCTCTCTCTCTCAGAGAGGGAGTATCAGAGAAAGCTGGTGTGTGTGTGTGTGTGTGTGTGTGTCGTAAAACAACTAAATAGTCGTGAACTTAGTATGGATAGGATAAGCACTGCATCTCTGAGATGACCTCAGTCTATAGAAGGATTCTCTAACCCAGCACTCAAAAATATGGAGTAGGCTTGAAGAAAAATCAACAGTTGCTCCTTTGAGTGATCTCTCTAAAGATGAGAAATCTAATGGTGACTCCAGCTGTGAAGCTGTAAGATGTAACAAGTCCAAGTGCAATTTAAATCAATGCAGGACTCTTTCTTTCTAACCAGTGAATCCCTTTAAGATATTTTTTCAATTCCTCAGTCTGTCCTTTACTTACTCATCTCTGGGACTGAAGCTGGAGCTATTTGCCAGTAAAATAGTTCTACTAGATTTATTATCCTTGGAACCGGTTTCTTTAGATGGTCCTCCCTGTTGCACACAGCCTTATAATGTTGTCTAAGACAACCTGATCTTCCTCACTAGATTTTATAGGTAGACCCTTCCCGTATTGACCAGCTCCATTAAAGAATTCCCACAATTGGTCTGATCCAGTTTTTCTGATAGAATATAAACATAGAGTAAAATACAGTGTTAGAAGGGATTTAAGCTAGGTCTTACTGATGGATAGAGGGGAAGACAAGACTAAGAACCTCTGAGACACTGTATCTGTGAAGGAGCGAATCTTACTGGTAAGTCATTTTGGTTTCTGTAAAGATGAGCATGATGGGTAAGTTTCTCTTCTCTGCCATAACAGTGAGTATGGTGGCGGTAGGGGCTCAGTCGTCAGTGAGAACCCACTAAAACTGAGTTTGAGGATGGAGGGAAGCAATCAAGCCAGGTAAGCCGGGGCACGGATGGGTGTCAGTAAATAATGCAAGGTCTAGACAGATGTAGAGGAGGGATCTTAAGAGACATTGGAGCTGCTTTGTATGGTATATGGAGCATGGAAGTGAGATGTTTGCTTCCAGAACTTTTGGGAGCAGATAATGGTATCTAGGCGGGGCCTGGTGGGCTTCCCTCTATGGGGTCGCACAGAGTCGGACACGACTGAAGCGACTTAGCAGCAGCAGCAGCAGGCATCTTCAATGAGAGAAATGAGAGTGCCAAGAGGCTCAGGTGAAAACTCAGACGGAGAAGACTGGGATCCAGTTTCTGACTGAAATATGTTTTGGGGATCTGGCTAGATAACTGAGCCAGAAAGTCCACCCCGAGAGCTCCAGACCCAGGCTGGGAAGAGCTGTAGGTAGGTGTGGCTAGGGTAGGAACAGATGTTAGATAGAAACTCCCAGAGGAGGACCTTCCATGGCAAAAGCAAAACTGAAAGACATTTGGGCAGATCAACTGTAGGAAACAGAGAGCTGAACTGGCCAGGAAACTGAGAGGGCATGGTACTGGCTGTTGGATGCTGAGCCTGTTGGGAATGGAAAGACAAGAAGAGAAGGGGTCAGTCTGAGAATGTCCATTTAGAGAAAAGGTCACATACAGCCATGTTCATGTTTGTGGAGCATCCAAAAGAGACCTTTCATAGGCAGCCAGCCTGAGCTGCGCCACGAGCTTGTGTCTGATCAGAATGAGCCTAAGCATCTTCTGAGGACTCTGGTCCTTCTCTCTGGCCAGCTAAAGTCCTGAGTTTCCACAATCAAAAATAACGTGTCCACTGATCTGCTAGCGCAATGTTGATACATGGTTATGGATCTGTAGATGGAAGTGCAAGGCTTTTGGCTCAAAGTGTTGATTTAAACCACTCACCACAATTTTTTTAGAAGTAAAAAACAACAACAAAAAAAGCATAGTCCACAAGTTACTCAAATTGACTATAATGCCCTTCCTTTAAGGTGCCTGTGAATTCATCAGACATCAGGATTACCACTTAATTCCTCAGAGATGTCAGTTACCAGTTGGTTTCATGGAGCCAGGTTTCTCTTCAAGTAGGCACAGGGATCCATAGGTGTTTTTATTTTTGTTTCTGTTTTCACTTTTCTACTATCCCCTGGATCATGTTGTTTCTCTCCATACAGAATGCTGTGATAATCACTCAGCAAGTTAGAAAAAAACATGACCTGGATTTTCATCATCTCATGCAAGATTAAAAATATGCTTCTAGGTTTTTACATTACATAACCCCCCCTTTTGAAGGAGAATAATGACTAGACCCCAAATTTGTTAAAATACAATGGGTCTCATTGTTCATAATCATATGATTCTCAAAAATTTTTCAAGAAGTGGTCTTGCTTTGCCATTGTGTTGCCCACAGCTCCCATCTCTATTCGTGAATCTGTGTTTGCCTGGGGTGTGTGCTGCTCATCATGAATCTGTGTTTGCCTGGGGTGTGTGCTGCTCATCATGAATCTGTGTTTGTCTGGGGTGTGTGCTGCTCATCATGAATCTGTGTTTGTCTGGGGTGTGTGCTGCTCATCATGAATCTGTGTTTGTCTGGGGTGTGTGCTGCTCATCATCAGTCTGGTTCTCTTTTCAGTCACACTCTACAGGTGCCACCTGCTTTTCAGGATCAGCTCTAGGGCTTCTTTGTTTAATACCAACTTGCACCCCTTTCTGTCATTGTCTTGTAAACGTTGCTGCTTTCTGACTGGTACTCTATGGGCTAAGAAAGGACCTTGGTGGATCATTTAATCTCAAACCTTGCCTTCCAAGAGAATCAGAACAGAACCATCCCAGAAAGGTAAGAACCTAATTCTCAGAGACGTTCCAAGAAAGTGATTTCACAGCTTTCCTTACTATCCCACTTAAATGTTTTAAAAGACAATAACCTTTATAGACAGAAAATGACTCTTGTTTAAAAATCTCTAATTTAGCTTCCTCATGCTGCAATTTAAATTTGTCTTGGGAGCCCAGGAGGAATGAAGAGTGGCTGGTGGATGCCCTTATATTCTGAAGGAGCCTCCTAATTGTCCTATATTGTGCCTATATTGTCCCTATATTTCTTTTCTCCTTTAGCTATCTGGTCATTGATCTTCAAGCATTGCTTTATCATTTGGTTTGGTTGCATGGTTTGGGGGCTTTTTTTAGCTCCACTTCACAGAATTCAAAACAAAACAAAAGAAGGCATGATGGGTTGGCAGTACAAGCTAGAGAGTATCAGAAAACCTGACCCCACGCTGTGAGCCCAGTTGCACCAGGCACATTAATCATCGCACACAAAAATCCCGCGCCCCAAAGAGAGGTTATTCAGAGCCCAGAAACAAAAGTGGTGCATCTTCTACTAAGATAGGACACAAATAAGGTTGAATGTTTTTCCTGTTCAGGGTTAATTTTCTCCTGTTTTCCAGACCATTGAAATATGTCCTGGAAAACACACTTTTCCACTTTCAAATAAAACTATCAGTCAGGCTCTCAGCCAGCAAGACAGACAGACCACATAGCACACTCAAATTAGGTTGATTGGAGGAGAGTGTAGGAAAGAGACTCCGGTGAAACAGGGTGAGGGGAGCCCCAGGAATTGGGAATAACTGGGCTCTCTTCTCACCCCAAGGTCTGAAGAGTTGAGGAAACCAGAACCCAGATACAGAGAGGACTATACAGAGAGAGTCCAATGGGAGATGGGTCCCCAAGTGAGGGGTGCAACAAGACCATTGTGTCTCCATGGCTCTCTGCAGCTATTCTTCTGCCAGTGTGGCATCTCCCAAAACGTGGCCAGTCTCCAAAGAAAGCAGGAGGGCTTGGGAGCCTACTGCTGTGGTCCATTTCAGTCAGCCTTCTAGAGCCCAGAATAAACAGGGAAAAGTTGGAGAGTAGGCCTTGCCTGGTGGGCAAATGAATGATTCCCAGCATTGATGGTAGGAAGAAATTTGGCTTCTTATGAAAAGTAGAATTTGGGCTATCTATTCTGCTTAGTTCACCTTTCTTTGGAAAGTGCATTATTTCAACAGTGTGACTGTAGAAGAAAACAGCTAATTGTTAGTAGAGGCAAGTCTACAGTTCTGATTTGCTGAGGTCATCCAAAATGACTTATCCTGGTACAATAAAGAATCAATAGTCAACCAGTCAGAATGGCTGCGATCCAAAAGTCCATAAGCAATAAATGCTGGAGAGGGTGCGGAGAGAAGGGAACCCTCTTACACTGTTGGTGGGAATGCAAACTAGTACAGCCACTATGGAGAACAGTATGGAGATTCCTTAAAAAACTGGGAATAGAACTGCCTTATGATCCAGCAATCCCACTGCTGGGCATACACACTGAGAAAACCAGAATTGAAAGAGACACGTGTACCCCAATGTTCATAGCAGCACTGTTTACAATAGCCAGGACGTGGAAGCAACCTAGATGTCCATCCACAGATGAATGGATAAGAAAGCTGTGGTACATATACGCAATGGAGTATTACTCAGCCATTAAAAAGAATACATTTGAATCAGTGCTAAGGAGGTGGATGGAACTGGAGCCTATTATACAGAGTGAAGTAAGCCAGAAAGAAAAACACAAATACAGTATACTAATGCATATATATGGAATTTAGAAAGATGGTAAAAAATAACCCTATTTACGAGACAGCAAAAGAGACACTGATGTATAGAACAGACTTTTGGACTCTGGGACCGGGAGAGGGTGGGATGATTGGGGAGAATAGCATTGAAATATGTATAATATCATATCTGAAACGAGTCGTCAGTCCAGGTACGATGCCCGATAACAGATGCGTGGGGCTGGAGCACTGGGAGGACCTGGAGGGATGGTGTGGGGAGGGGGGAGGGAGGAGGGTTCAGGATGGGGAACACGTGTATACTGATGGTGGATCTATCTCGATGTATGGTAAAAGCAATACAATATTGTAAAGTTAAGCAAAATAAATAAATAAATAAATACACTGCTAAAAAAAAAGAGAGAATCAATAGTCGAGCATCAACTGGAAGTTGCCATTGATTTTGGGGAATGCCATCTCCTGGTGCATTAACTGAGACTTAATGCTTCGCTTCAAGGGTTGGAACCAACCTCAAATCTCCCTGTAAGCTTTCTGCCACCAGTATTAATTATTCAGACATTTTACCCTTTAAGGGTGGAAAGAGTGATTACTTCTTCAGGCTTTGATTTCAGGATCTTCCTGAGTCTGCCCTTTCCTCCCTCTCATTTGCAGGGAAGCAAGTGCAGATTTATATCAGAAACATAGGCTCAAATGGTTTTCCTGGTTCCAACCTTTGGACTTCACAGTAATGTCTTCCTGCCTCTGTGTTTCATAAAAATGGAAACAAAGTGTTTCCGAAAGTCTGACTTAGTTTAAAGAATGAGAATCTGGCATATGGTTATTCTTATCCCTACCCTATTTTTATCAGCAGTCTCAGTGACATAAGAGATTTTAGAACTCAAACTCTCTTTCAGGATCGCCTTTCTACCTCACGGACATCAGTAGCCTGACGTGTAACTTGGATATATATACCCTGCCAGGTTGTCAGGGAACAGCTTATAAAAAATCGCAGGTGCTGAAAAAAGTGACACATCGTTTACCTTTTGATAACATTGCCATCTCCATGTACTGACTTTAGCTACTGCCTCTTTACTGCTCATATTTTCAGCAAGCAGCCAGTGGTTTGAGTTTAACCTCTCTGGTTAAATGTCTACAAGAGCAGAAATAGGAATATTTTTTTTTTCCTACTAAAACCAAAAAAAAAAGAGAGAGAGAGAGGATGAGATGAAAAAGAAAAATTTTCCTAGCCTGTCTCTATCCCTTCAACTGTTAAAAAAAAAAAAAGATCAAAAGAAGATCCCCTAAACTAGTTTTAATTGTTTGGAAATGGTTAACCGACTTACATAAAGAATCAGAGTCTTTCAGTCTCTTAGCCATCTTGTCAAGTATGGCTTTGTTTGATGACAGCGGAACTGCTCAGTAAGTTACTTTTTACCCAGAATGGTCTCAGAGATGCCTCTTACAGCCCAGTGATTTCTCAGCCACAGGAAACAGCTACCCTGACCCTGGATGAAGCCATGAAATGGAATTTCTGACTTTGCCATGTCTTGCCCTGTCAGTTACCCAACTCCTAAGTGTTGTGTGTGTGTGTGTGTGTGTGTGTGTGTGTGTGTGTGTGCGCGCTCCATTATGTCTGACTCTTTACGACCCCATGAACAGTAACCCACCAGGCTTCTCCAGCCATGGATTTTCCACGCAAGAATCCTGGAGTGGGTTGAACACCTGTCTCTTGCTTCTCCTCCTTTGGCAGGATTCTTTACCACTAATGATACCTGGAGAGTCCTTGCTCCTCTAAGTGTTGCTGGCCTTCAGTCTGCCTTTACCTGTCCAGAGAGTCTGTTGAAACACATCCATACCCTCTAGACACTTTCATCCTGAGTCCTAGTGTTCTCAGGACCACTTTAGCTGGCAGATATTTTAGGGCAGTGGTTAATTAATTTTAATCCATCCCCAAATTACTTAAATTTCATAAAAGGCTCTTAGACACCAGCATAAAGATAAGTTGGCAATTTGGGGGCACCTATGGCTTCTGATTCTCTTCAAATCACATGCCACGAGACATGGCTAATACTTTGCAAGTCTACTTTGTTTCATATATTTATCTCTCTTGGGTTTCATAATGACTCCCAAGTAAGAAGCCAGTATTTGTAAATGATAAATGATTTCTCTAAAGACACAGATAATGAGAGCCAAGAGCATCATGAAGTCACAGAGGACCCTTCCGTATCGTCAAAAACACACCATATGTCACCTCCCTGATTAGATGCAGGAAAGAATTTCCTAATCAAGGCATTGTTAAACATCCAGATGTATTCCTGGTCATCTCTAGAGATTTTAGGAAGACACTAAATTTAAAGTATGGGCTTCTCATTGGTTAGGACTCTGCACTTCCACTGCACGGTGCACAGGTTCGATCCCTGGTCGGGGAACTGAGATCCCGCAAGTCGCACACAGCACAGCCAAAAAAAAGAAAAAAAAATATGGGCTTCCCTGAAAGAGAGGTCATGGATTCAAAGGCCTCTGAAGTCTATTTAAGCAAATGGGCACTGTGTTATTCTATATATATATATATATAGAGAGAGAGAGAGAGAGAATTGTTTTACAATGTTGTATTAATTTCTACTGTACAGCAAAGTGAACCAGATATATATATATATATATATATATATATATATATATATATATATATATACACTCTTTTTTGGATTTCCTTCCCATTTATGTCACCCCAAGCTATACAGTAGGTGCTCATTAGTTATCTGTTTATACATAGTATCAATAGTGTACATATGTCACATATGTCAATCCCAATCTCCCAATGCCTTCTGCACATCCTCCTTCTCCCTTGGTGTCCATACATTTGCTATTTAGGTCTGTGTCTCTCCTTCTGCTTTGCAAGATGATCTATACCATTTTTCTAGATTCTGCATATATACAGTATTTGTTTTTCTCTTTCTGATTTATTTTACTTTGTATGACAGTCTCTAAGTCCATACACATCTCTACAAATGACTCAATTTTGTTCCTTCTTACAGCTAACATTCCATTATATATATATACACACACACATCTCCTTTATCCATTCCTTTGCTGATGGACATTTAGATTGCTTCAATATCCTGTCTATCGGAAACAGTGTTGCAGTGGGCACCAGGGGTGAATGCCTCTTTTTGTATTATGGTTGTTTTCTCTGGGTGTATGCCCAGTAATGAGATTGCTGGATCATATGATAGTTCTATTTTTAGTTTTCTAAGGAACCTCCATGCTGTTCTCCATAGTGGCTGAATCAGTTTACATTCCCACAACAGTGTTAGAGCGTTCCCTTTTCCTTCTTATTCATCAGTATCATGGAATTCATGTATCAGGATGGGCTAAGTTATACTAATAACAACAATGCCAAAATCTCAGGAGTCCACAAGGACAAGGATGTGCTTTTTGCTCTCACTACATGGTCATCACAGTCAGCCATCTTCCTCCCTCCGAGACCCAGACGGATGGAGCAGCCACTGTCCGGCACATTGCTGGTCCCCATGGCAGAGGGAAAGAGTGCTGGACAGGCTCTTACTCTGGCAGTGGACTGCTCTGACCCAGAAGTGATACCTGTCACTTCCATTCACGACTCACTGGCCAGAGCATATTGCACAGCCCAGCACAACCACACAGTGAGCCAGGAGGTGCAATCCTACTGCGAGCCCTGGAGGCAGAGAGCCGAGAATATTTTTGAACAGCATTAATGACTGCCAAACTGCCTACATGTGTCAAGCTCTTAGTGAGGTCCAGGCACACAGCCTCCACTTAAGGTCTATACATTCGTACTGAAGAGTCAGATACATAAACCAGCAACTTCAGGAACATTTCATGAGGTCTGGTAAAGGGTGCACAGGTGCATATATGAGGGGAAGCGTCTTCAATTATTCGCAGTCATAAGAGGTCTTTTAGAGGAGATTGTGTTTATGATGTAACTTGAATGTCAATTAGATGCTAGCCGGGCAACAAAGGGTGACCTGCTGTGGTCCTGAGGAATAAAGAGCATATGCGAGGACCAAACATTGGATGCATAAGGGGCTCATTTAATTAACTTGACTTCTGTCCTAATAAGAGTGTTGATTTATGTATTACGCATATTATTCTAAATATGTGCCCAGTGATGCTTTTAATTTGCTTTAGTGATGGTTACTATTCATAAAAGGGAAAGTAAATAATTCATAATCTGCGTTTCATTCTGTAGACTCACGTAAGCAAGTTCAACCTAGAAGGAGAAGGGGAAGGTGGGGGAGGGGAAGAAGGAGAAAAAGAGAAGAGCAGGTTTTTAAAGACATGCCAAGTGCCACATCAGCTGTGATGTTCACAGTCCTGCTAGTGAAATGAGTAGTAGTCTTTTACTCACTGAATCCTACTAGTGCAATGGCAGGGTTCTTACCCTCTTTTTTCCTGCAATATGCATTTTGTTTGGAAAACGTTTATTGCGGTAGCTTAACTCAGAAGGCCAAACACCTCCGTGGATTTGGTCCTTTGACCCGCACTGACCTTGGGTTGGACAGTGTGGTTTTCTTCTGTAACAATAATGTAACACTAGCTCTCACTTATTGAATGCTTCTCATATGCCACAGATGGTGGTCAGACTTTACTTGCATTATGGTTTATGTGCTTTAATGTTCGAAAGTCCCATAACCACTTGGTCAGAAAATTATTTGTTATGATAACAAATCTATAAGGTGATTATTATTACCGAGGGTTTTTTTTTTTTTTAACAAATGAAAAAAAAAGAAAAATTCAGAGTTGGGAGTAAACTGGTGAGGTCTTAAGTTGAAGTCATTTTTTTTTCCTGCCTTTCAGTTGACTTGAAGCCTTCAAATGTTAGGAGGATTATGGCAATAATACTAATATGAGACCCAAAATGTATGATAGACATTTCTGTCCAGTTTCTTGACTGATGTATCTTTCACCTGGAATAATGTCTATTATTAAGAAAGGAATGGAATATTTTCCATAATCACTGTTTTGGACTCCTTTTGATTTTACCTGCTGCAAACCTGGTGGTGTCAGCCATTTCCATAAAGAACACAACCCCAATAATTCCTGACCCCCTTGTGGAAACAGTAGAAGCACCAGGAAGGCATGGCCCTTGCTCTCCTGTCCCCTGGAACAAAACTGTCTTGGTGATGCCAGCCATAATACCATCTAATTTATGAATCTTTTAAAATATAGAGGATGATAACATTCCTCTCATCTCACATCTCTTCTGCTAAAAATATGCTAAAAATTTTTTTTACTAAATACAATTATTTAACAATTAAACACTTACAGGTTTGGCTCATAGAGTGGCTGGGGTTTTCCTGTCAAAATATATTTTCTTTGGAAAAAAATTCTGCATTACCCCTTAATTTTCTAGCTGCCTAAGTCATTACAAATGCCCTCCCACAGATTTCATTGTAGTTGAAATGTAGAAAGAAGCTTTGGGGCCTGAGAGTTAAACACATTTCTCACTTGCTTCTGCTCAGTCACATTATACCAGGAGGATGTCATGAGTGGGTGGTGACAGCTGGCAATTGTAGTATTTTAGTAAGGAAGGAAGGAAGGAATGGAGGAAGGAAGGAAGACAAAGGAGGCTAAAGAAAATAAATTCTAACTGAAAATCAATGAGCCAAAAAAGACAAAAGGAAAACCGTAGGAAAATTGAATTTATGAGAAACTATAACAGGGAAAAATTAGTTAAAGGAAATAGTGGAAAAGATGGCCATTCTTCCATTCTGTATTCTGAAGAAAACATTCAGAGGCTCTGAAGCAGTCAAGATAAAGAATGGAATTAAAGAAAGATGGGAGTCCAAACTCATGAGTGACTAAGGTTGGGGTCCTCATCCATTTCATCTTCTTGCATGTTCTGACCTTGAGAAACTGGACCGTAAACCACATATTCTGTTTTTAAGTATGTTTTATGTTACCTTTTTCTTCTGAGATGATGTTTTAGTTGTTGAACCTCCAGATACAAGTCACTTCTGCTCTTTCAAGGTACACCAATATCTTGGTGCTGGAAAAGTGAAAGTGTTAGTCACTCAGTTGTGTCTGACTCTTTGTGACCCCATGGACTGTAGCCCACTCGGCTCCTGTGTCCATGGAATGCTCCATTCAAGAATACTGGAGTGAATTGCCATTCCCTTCTCCAGGAGATCTTCCAGACCCAGGGATTGAACATGGATCTCCTGCATTTCAGGCAGCTTCTTTACCATCTGAGCCACCAGGGAAGCCCTTGGTGTTAGGAAGGAGACACCTTTGCTGCCAAGACTGAGCTTGGAGGGGTCAGAGGGCAGGAAGTGGTTGTCAGGTGTGGATGATTTTTATCCTTCTTCCTTTTCTCTCATCTGTTGTGGAGAAAACTTCTCTGGATTCTTAACCCTTGCCATCTTGCTATAATTCTTCATCTAATAATTGCTTCTCTTAATTTGTATCAGAACATTTCCACTGAAGTCTTTCCTGACTTCTTTAAACACATCTTCAAATATTCCTTCCAAAAACACATCATGGCCAAGCTCATCTCCTTCCAAAACTTTTCTACCTCTACACAGAATGTCTCATGGTCATATTTCATGGCTTCTCCCACTGTGTTCTCACTACCCTCTTAGCTCTCCTATAGACTTCATCACACTGCACTATACTTGTTTGCACTGCCTCCCTCCCCTACTCAGTCATGGGACTATTTGTCTTGATATCCCCAGGGCCCAGTACAATGATAGGCATATGCTTGATCTGAGGTTGGATTCAGACATTCAACAGGAGCATCGCCTTGGTTTCTAGACACCCAATCTCAGTAGTATATGGTCTACCCTAGACACTATGTATATATCATCAGCTAATCTAAATACTATATGTTATAAATGTCTCATAACTTTCCAAGTATTTATATTATAAATTTGCTGAAGAATTTTTCTTCTATTTATATTAATTCCTGACATCTAGAGGTGGTACAACTAGTTGAGTGGGGCCTTTTGCAAAATGAAAAGAGAGAGGTGAAGTTAGTCTCAAATAAACAAAGCAGCCCAGATTTGGACTTGGTCATTATCTCCAAGTGAGGCTATGCCTGCATTAGAGACAGACTGAAATTCCCAAAAGAGGAGGACTGTCAGCTTTACATTTTTTATCCCATTCCTGGTTCAGGCTGCCTCTGGTGTGTATGCTGCTATTTCTGTCCCTTGTTTTAGCATTTCTTCATAGGTCTCTCTCAAGCCTACGTTACACTACATTATCTGGGCGGGGTGGGTGGGGTGCTGTCTTTGCTGATGAACTCTTGCAATGAGTTATAATGTGAGAATGAGTTTGATGTGGTTTCTTCTCCTTGAAAATAGAAGTGTCAAGAGTGTAAGCATCTTTTCTTCCAGCCATATTCCCACTATCTAACATGAGATCTGGCAATTAATAGGCCCTCAATATCATTATGTCCCTACTACTGGAAAGAAGGTAAGAATAAGATAGCAGATAGGAAGACTATCAGAGGCAGAAGGAATAGGAGGGCAACACTGGCTCAATGGCCAGCAAAAGCCATTCAGTGTTGGTGCAGGACTCTACAGTTTATGAAGTAGACTTTGTATCATGAAGTCATGGAATGGGAACCCAAGCTCCACCCTGCATCATCATTCTTATCTAACAGGTGGAGACTCTGAGCCCACATGTGTAGAATCAAGGCTGAATGGATCCTCAGCCTAAAGCCTTCTACCTTGCTGGCTCCCACCCCATGCAGCAAATATGCATGCACCCTCTGAGGCACCTCAGGCCATTCACACTTGAACCAATGACTTCTGTGGTCCTTCTCTGACCTCCAAACTCATATAGACAACCTCCTACTGGATAGAACCTTTTGGACTGCCCAAATGCAGTCTTTCTGAAACCAATGCACTCTCGTCCCTTTGCCTGCTCTATTTCTGGACTTTGCCTCTTAGTGACCAACATCCTGGCCTTCACAGTAAAGCAAGCAGGATATTCCAGGACCCTCCTTGACTTCCTTACCGAATCTCTGGACTCTGTCATCAGGTCTGTTGATTTGCCTCCTCACTGCTCCCCAAATCTGAAAGCACTTCCCTACCATCATCTGAAATTCAAGCTACCCTCACAGCCTGCCACCCTAGCAGCCTTGCCTCCTGCATCCATGGGCCCCTTCTTCCAGTCTGCTTGCCACCTTGCAGGCAGAGTGAGCTTCCAAACTGTCAATCTGATCCTGCCAGCCCCCTTTTCTAAATACCTGAGGAGCTTCTCATTGCCCCTACAGCTAAGGCAAATCCCCGCAGGGCCTGCAAGACCAGCTGTCTGCCTCCCTCTCCTGCTGTGCCCTCTGCATCAGCTAGGGGCCCCCTTCCAGCCCTGGAATGTGTGGTGCTCTCCTAGGTCAGGCCTTTTCTGGGACTGTGCCTTCTGCTCAGAATTCTTTTCCTACCTTTTAGTTATTTGTTTATTTGGCTGTGCCAGGTCTTAGTAGCAGCACTCAGCCAGCATGCAGGATCTTTAGTTGCAGAATGTGGGATCTAGTTCCCTGACCAAGGATCCAACCTGTGCCCCCTGAATTAGGAGGCCAAAGTCTTCACCACTGGACCAACAAGGAAGTCCCTCTTCCTACCCTTTTTGCTTGGCTAACTACTCATTTTTCAGCAAGTCTCTTTTCTGTAGTACTTGTCAAAGTTGCAGCATGTGGGGATCATTGAATTGGTAGTTGTCTCCTATTCGAGCCATGTTCATGCTCAGATCATGAGGAAGCATGGCCAACAGCACAGCTTCCACGAAGTCCTAGAATCCAATGCCTGGCAAACCCATGGGCTCCACCTTCCCTTTGGCCGCTGACTCTGCTTTCAATTGTCAGGCCTTCCTCTGCCTAAACTATTGGGCCCCCAGCATGAACTAAGCCTCAGATACTAGATGCAATTTCTTCCTCTTTCTCATAATCCAGTGGCTCAAAATGCAAAAGGCTCAGGGTCATGGTCATGTCTTCCAATCCAGAGTCAGTTGAACAAGCATTCTTGAGAACCAAGGAATGGTAGGATGGCCCTAGCCCATCCAAGGACATTTGGTCATGGAATATTGCTAACCAGTTTTCTCTCCCTGGCAGTTATATAAAGAGGCTAAAAGGCTTGGCTGTGACTTGTCAAACAGTCCCCCATGTGCATGTTTAATCCCATGATCACTCATTGGATCCATTCACTTGGGCAGATTAAAGTAAATCCTCATCGTCTACCTGATCATGATTTTTGCATCTTGTGCCTGGGAATTAGTATTTCTTTTTCATTCCTTTATTTAGCTCTTTCCCTTAAGAGTTAGAGCTTCACCTTTTCTATTCCCAATTATCCTCCTGCCCTTTTATTTGCTCTGCCTTCTTGTCATAGTATGATGACAATGTTTCATAATCGTACTTGAGGGTATCATGTGTCACTGTCTGCTTTGTATTTTTATTGTGTACCTGCAGTTCTGTAAATTAAATATGAGTGAGTGGCTATGGCCAGAAAAATCAATCTTTAAGCGAATTAATATTTCAATGCCATTTGTATAGCTATTTCTCCATTTAATGTGTGCCTTGGCTTAGAAATGAAAAACAGTGAATGTATCATTTTGGACAAACTTAAAGTGGAGATAAAAAAAGCAAGCCAAATATACCATAAGATTTTGAAACTAAAGGTTGGAGAACTAATGCCTTAATTTGTGAGAGTCCAGATCTTTTAAGACAAACAGTGGTGACTTTATTTGATTTCTTTCCCTGTCATTTCATTTTCATGGTATGGAAAGTAAAATGTGAATCACTGTACCTATCTATGACTGCCAAATAAATCAGAAGATGCCAAGTTAAATTTGAATTTCAGAAGAGTAACAATTTTTAGCAGGAGTTTATCCCAAATATCGCATGAGATATACTAAAATTTTTATTTGTTGTGTATCTAAAATTCCAATTAATTAGGCTTCCAATTTTTTTTTTGCTAAAGTTGATAACCCTACCATATAAGGCAGTTGTAAGAAATAAAAGCAATTTCCTGAGATAACATAATTGAAATAATATGGCATGATACCTAATACAGAATAAATATATTACTTTCTCTTCTCTTTATTAAGAAGTCACAGGTTATCATTCTGAAAGAAAATATTTATTATTTATTTATAAATAAATAAACTAAATGTATTTATAAATAAATAAAAATATGTATTATTTAGAGAAATGGTTTAGAGTTGAGAGCATTAACACCAAACAAATGTTACTTTTTTTCTTTTCATAACACTGGAGATGTCAAAATCACTTACACAAAATTGTTTAAGATTCAGTTTCACCTAACATCTTTAGAAGATCAACCCTTCCCCTTCTCCATTAAAACAAACCATATTTTAGATAAGAAAATTAAACTTTTGGTAGCATTAGTGGTTTTTCCTCTCATGGGATTATTCCAAAATTAAACTGTAGGCAAGAGATATTAAGTATTTTAAAATTTTACTTCTTCATGATACTTCAGAACAGGGTATTTGTGGTGAATGCATATATTTTGTCATCTTTCTCTATCTAAAGAAAGTTATGTCTATTGTCATTTGGAAGAGTTATAGGCATTGAGCCAGAAAATCGATTACTAACAGTTTTAGAGAAGAAGCGCAAAGGGAGCAATTGAAAGTTAAATTCAGTCCAATAAATCTTCAAAACTGAACAGACACTTAGGGAAGTGGACTCTCTCTTCTGCCGGTAGGACATCATAGACTTTCTAGAAGGCAGACTGACAGTATGTATAACAAATTACAAAGCTCTGCATCCTGCTGAGATGAACTGGCTCTGTAGAGGGCAGAAGGAAAAAAGAGCACTTCAACTCTCCTTATTAGTTTACTTGACCCGCCTCCATTCATCGTCCTTGGGTCCAGACTATCAACTCACTGGGAGAAAGAGTTATCTAATATTTTTGGTTTATACAGTACAGGTTTATATTGGTACATACAGTAACTCACAGTTAGTATTGGATTGGCCAAAAAGTTAATTCAGGTCTTTCCGTAACATCTTACAGAAAAACCCAAACTAACTTTCTGGCCAACCCAATAATTGTTTGTAAACTGAGTTCATTCAATTCAATGAACTGAGGATATAATTTGGTTATTGTAAATTAATGGGAGAAAAAAACCCAAAGCCCATACCCTTTCATCCAGTTATTCTATGAATTTATGCCAAAGAAAGAGATTTTTCTCTTCATAGAGAGATGTATCTAAAGATGGTTATCCAACATGATTATAGTAGACAAACTGAAAACAAGTTAAACACCAGCAGTAGATTGAATTGTGCCTTCCCCAGGTTCATATATTGAAGTCCTAATTCCAAAGGCAATGGTATTTGGAGGTGGGGCCTCTGGGAGATAATTAGATTTTGATGAGGTCAAGAGGGTAGGGCCCTCATGAAAGGGTTAGTGACCTTTTAAGAAGACACCAGAGACCATGTTTTCTGTCTGTCCCTTCTTGCCAAGAGGATGCAATAAGAAGATGCCCATCAACAATTCAGAATGAGAGTTCTCATCAGAAACCTGCCATACTGGCACCCTGATCTCAAACTTTCAGCTCCAAGAACTGTGAGAAAATAAATACATCAATTTCTGTTGTTGAGGCCACACAGTCTCTGCTGTATTTTGTTATTACTGCCCCCACAGACTAAAACAATATTCAAGAGTAGAACATTGGTTAAATAAAAGATGCTAAATCCATATGTTGATTATTGTGGCATCATAGTCAGTTTGTAAAAGACATGTATGGGAATATTTCCATTGCATTTAAGTGAAAAAAGCAGGCTAAAAGCAGTATTTAAATATAGCACTATATTTTTAAAACCAATACAGTTACCTACATAAGCAATATGTATCAATTTTTAAAAAATACAAGTCAGGCACCAAAATATGAATAAATAGTTATCTCTGAATGATTGAATTACAAAATTACTCTTCATCAGTTTTTCTTTGAGCTTTCCCATATTTTATAAGTTCTGGGTTTTGAATATATTTTACTTTTGAAGTTAGAAAAATAAGTTAGCAGATTTTTTTGTTGCTATTTTGCTTTTGAGATTGTTTGTTAGTGAACTCACACCCACTGGGGGAATGACACTGAAAATGAAGAGGCAGTCCAAGAGATAGTTTCTCAGACCTGGGAGTCTTTCCCCATGATGGCTGAGAGCACCCAACTGTATCCAACAGCTTCTTACTGTACCAAGAGACAAAGTCCAAAGCTCCAGTAGCATCAGGAATCCCACCCAGAGGAAATGCTCTGTTTCCTCTCTTCCTACTTTTTATCTCATCACTATTTCACTTGCCAATTTTTCTGATATTTTTGCCCATTGGATGAAAAAAAACTAGTAAGCTATAAAGAATCAGGAAATCTTTAACAAGTAGAAAGAGAAAGATGTTTTAATGAGCTAAAGAGACCTTTAGAAAATGAAACAAAATGAAGAGGAATGTTTGAAACAGAAAATGGGTTGTTTCAAAGGTATGGCTTGACTTCTCTACACCTCCTTTTAGACCGATTTTAAAGATTTTAAATCCCTAGTGCACTCACCCATTTCCTCCATCTGCGCACAATTTGAAATTTTGTCTGGCTATTAAATATTTTGGCAATTATACTGCAAACTCGGAAACAGGAGCATGTGCCTTATCTCCCTTTGGCTGGAACAGTCAGCTCATTAACCAAGACTTTTGCTCCCCTTCCGTGTCTTCTTTTTGCCATATAGCTCATTACAATAGTACATCCATATGACTGTGCTGCACTCATAAAAGGGAAGCATTTTTATAGCTTACATTTAAAAGCTACCAGTCTCTTGATTTGTTGGGTGACCTCCAGCCCTTCGCATGGATGAGGTCCTTATATCCTGGCATCTTATTGGAAGTATTGGCACAGGTATATCTCGTTACCTGGGTTGAGGTTGCAGCCTTCTATGGAACAGTTATCCTTGCCCTCTTACATTGTCAGAAGCTATTCAGGGTGACCGTAAGCCTGGAGAAATGACTGGATTACAAAGACTTAGTGTGAAAAGCCTAGTGATTCACAAATCCATAACAGACTACGTCACAAGGAAGAAGAGGCAAGAGGTCATAGGCCACTATTGAAAAACATACAACAGAACTTTGAAGAGGGGCTGGAAATATTATATAAGAAAGAATCAATATAATTCTTTATGTAGCTATTTTATAACAATCTCATCGAGTGTACATAATAATAATCTTAGCAATACTGTCTTTCCATTTCTAAGCTTTATTTGAACACCAAGATTATTTACCCCCAAATTCAAGGAAAACTAAACTATTTTGGGAAGCATGAAAACCAGTTCAGAACTGCAGGAGACAGAACACAGTCTCTTTCTTGGGACAGCTATAAATGTCCCTTTACCTGACCACATTGTAGCTGAGAAATCATGCAAGAGAATGGAGGTTATCTCTTCTCTTCAATTCCAGAGCTTCTGAAAGTGTCTTTGTTGTACCTTATTCTCAGTCTGACTCTGTTCTCCTGACATTTCTGCTCACTTTTTAAATTGGGATGAATGGATTGTTGACTAAATATCTGGGTCAAAAATCTATACAATCTAGAATGCTTTCATTTAGCCTGGTAGTGTGATACTCAGTTATTCTTCATGGAAAGCCTGATCAAGAAATATCATAGGGACTTCTAGTGGTTCAGTATCTAGGACTCTTCACTCCCAATGCAGGAGGCATGGGTTCCATCTCTGATCAGGGAACTAAGATCCCGTATACCTTACAGTGTGGTAAAATATAAAGTGAAAGACAGAAATGTCATAAATTGCATTGCCCCCTATTCCTATTAGTACTGCCAATATTTTCTGGTCTTGTTTTCTATGTCTACTTCCCTGCTATATTAATAATGTGCTGTGTTTTAAGAGCTAGATGAGTGAACAATCATTCAGGTGTGGCTTAGAGAACGACAAACACTTTATTGAACAAACCCTCAATGAACACCTATATGCATTGTATTTCAAGCACTGTACTTGAGAATACAAAGTGGGCAATAGCCCTGCAGGTCTCCAGAGTCCAATGGGACCACCAGAGGTAGAGAAATACCTATGATATAATGTATAATGTGACACATGCTGTCCTGGAGGCATAAAAGAGCACTATGAAAAAATTAATTATACCTTAGAGAAGTTGCTTATGGACTATAGCCTACTAGGCTCCTCCACTCATGGGATCTTCCAGGCAAGAGTACTGGAGTGGGGTGCCATCTCCTTAGTTAACACCTTAATTAATGTTTGTTTTGCTGTGAGGTAAAGGGGAGGGCTTCCTGATAGCTCAGTTGGTAACGAATCTGCCTGCAATGCAGGAGACCCAGGTTCAATCCCTGTGTTGGGAAGATCCCCTGGAGAAGGGAAAGGCTACCCACTCTAGTATTCTGGCCTGGAGAATTCCATGGACTGTATAGTCCATGGGGTCACAAAGAGTTGGACACAACTGAGCTCCTTTCACTTCACTTCAAAGGGGAGGGGAAATATTACACAAGGATTTATAGGAAAAAAAAAGTAACATTAAGTAGAGCCTTGGAGAAGGAAATGGCAACCCACTCCAGTATTCTTGCCTGGAGACTCCCAGGGACAGAGGAGCCTGGTGGGCTGCTGTCTATGGGGTCGCACAGAGTCAGATGTGACTGAAGCAACTTAGCAGCAGCAGCAGCAAGCAGAACCTGGAAGTATCATGAGTAGTTTGCAAGAAAGAGAGGGCAGCATGGCAGAAAGAAGAGCAAACTGTCTGTTTATACTTGATGTTATTCCTCAAAGAATTTTAGGTGAATATCTTTCCAGTGGTCTATTTTCTGTTTTCAATTTGAAAATGTTACTTGGGGCATCAGCTCCAGGATTCTAGACAAAGAACATGAAGGTTAACAAACTGACTCAAATGAAAACTAACAAGGAGGCCTTTTCCTGTCCAGCCATGGGTACTCTGTGTGTTTCTTTCCACTGAGAAAGATGCATTTGCAGTGAAAGATAGTCCTATGAAGTTTTACTTGATATCAGGATATTCTCAAACACCTCCTGCCTTTTTGGAAAGTTTCTCAGGAAGAAAAATGTTCATGACTTTCAAAAATAGCTGTTAATATTCAGCTACTCCTAAGAATATTTGGATTTTCATGAGGGGCCAAGAATAAACTTTTAATATGGTCATTGCAATCTTTAGTAACCAAGTGGAGAGAAATGTTGTTAGTTCTGAAGTTCCTGTTGTTGTTACTGGCATTATTTAAGCTAGAGTTCCTTTTTGATGCCCTTAGACATCATCCCCACATAAGGGACGCCACCAATTTTGTCTGCTCCAGCCAGAGGCCCAGTGCTATACATTAGTAGCAAAATTTTCAGATTCGCCTAGACAGTGAGGGAGGAGTTGAGCTTCTTCAGAGCTGGCTAGACCCCAAAGCACGCTCATGGGTTTGCTTTTGACACATTTCTCCTTCCAACTGTCCTTATTTTTAAGCAGTGGTTACAGTTCCAAACTTATTTCAAAACACTAAAATTGGATGTCTAAAATAGCCTTTGATGAAATCTAGATTAATTTGTATTAATTTCAAGGGAAATGTCAATTGAATACTAAAACTATATTAAGAAAGAACACAGTGTATAATGCTTATCTTAATGATTGATTAAATTTTACCTCTTGTGGTTGCCCTTTTTTTAATCCAGCAGTCTTACTGAGTGTATAATAAGGCAATAACTCACAGACTAATTCATTTGTCTGATTTCTTCACAATCAATGTCCCTTTTTCAGTTTTTCCTTTCCCATGAAACAGTGAAACTTGAAGGGAAAAAGCAGTGAGCTCTATATCTGATATTTTTACTTTCAACACTGAATCTCAAAAGAGAAAATGACAAAGTTAAATCATATATGTAAAACACAATATGTACAAGAGAAAAAAAAAGTAGCATATCTTTTAAAAAAACATTAGAATTGAAGATATAATCAAACTCAAGGTTGAAACTTCTGAAGACCAGCCAACTTAGCCAATTTCTTGAAAGTTTACTATCAGGAAATTTTGCAGCTCTCACCAAAACAAATTGCTTTGGACTATAAATGATTTGGAAATTTCATACCAAGAGAGGATGTTCTCTTTTATAATAACAGTGATGCCAGAGGTAACTTTCCTGACCAGGAATCCAGATTTCCTCAGCCACATTCACTGACTGGAAACCTCCCCCGTCCCCAACCCCTTCTGTCCTGTGCCATTCTAATTACCACTAGAAAGCAGATGTGAGATGAGGATTTTTTTTCTCACTGAAGTGAGATGTAGATTTTTTTGATGATTCTGGTACAGTGGTGAGGAACCCACACTATAAAGACCAGACCTATAAGAATAAATTGGCTGGAAGGATGGATAAGAAGGAAAGAAAGAAAATGTCAGAGGAAAGCATCTTGCATTATATGTGTATTATCCTTTATTTTCAGAGAATGAGAGGTTTCCTTTGCAAAAAAAGTCATCCTATACACATGTGTGTGTGTGTGTGCACGTGTGCGCACACACGCACATGCTCAGTTGTGTCCAACTCTTTGTGAAGCCATGGACTGTAGCCTGCTAGGCCCCTCTGTCCGTGGAATTTTCCAAGCAAGAATACTGGAGTGGGTTGCCATTTGCTACTCCAAGGGATCTTTCCAACCTAGGGATCAAACCCACATCTTGCATCTCCTGCATTGATAGGCAGATTGTTTATCAACTGTGCCACCTAGGAAGTATATATATATATATATATATATATATATATATATATATATATATATATAGTCAATGATAAATTGTTCACTTAAGAGTAGCATACAATAAAATACACTGCAGACAAAAATCCATATTTGGCAGAATTTAATTTTCTTTTTTAATGATTCAAAAGGCATTACAGAATCTTATAATCCTCATTTTGAACATCAGTCATCATTGTAAGTTAAACATGGAAGGATCTGCCAAGAGAGTTTGCCCATTAACCAAGTATTACTATGTTTGTAAAAATATTTCACAAACAAGAAGAGAGACACTTCCTATAAAAGGTACCCGTTTAGAAACTGATTAGAACAAGGCCACTTGCTCAAGAATGTGAGGCAGTCGGTGTTTCCTCACAAATGCAGGGCAGTGCTCAGTTTTTGGTGTGAACACATCATTTAACCTTCCTCAGCCTCTCTTGTCTCTCTGGCAATGCGGGGTGATAAGGTCTCCTTCTCTCAGGACAGCTGTGAGAAAGGAGTGAAGGAGAAAAACACATCACAAATCAATAGATACTTAATAGAAGATCAACAGAACTTCTCATAGAAAGTGTTCTGTGTTTGAACAGAACATTGATTTTAGAAACTCTGATTCTAAAATCAGAGTTGATGTCGTGCCCAGTAAGCTGGATCCCTGCCATGACAATCCTGTCAGTCTGGGGCCAATTTGGTTACTAGGAGCCAGCTACCCAAAGACAGCCTCTGCTGAAGTCACATGGCATCTGATAGTGCCTGTGAATTTTGCTAATTATCTTTGCAGAAAGGAAGACATTTTCACACAGTTGGATTTCAGTTCCCTACTGATTCTTCTCTTTCAGATGCCAAGAGGATTCGTTGATTGGGAGTCACTGGAGCCACGCTCATGAAGCTGGTTCTATATGGTACAGGGTGTTTTGTTCATTTCCCATGGAAGAGGTTTTCTTTTATTCTGTTGGGAGCTGCTTCTTTAAATGACCCCACAGTTGCCTCTTCCAGGTCAGTTTACTATGTGTCAGGGTCAGGTCTTTGGCTAGCATGAACACTGTAGTTTCTTGGTCTATCAGCTCAGACTCCAGAGTTCCCAAGGGAAGGTGAGGCAGAGCTTGCTTTGTGTCCCAAGCTGTGGTCACAGAGCCAGTCTTCACTCTGACCTGATTGCACTGCTGGGAGACAGCCTACAGGCTTCTAAGAAGTACTTGGCAACATTGTGCTGTTCACTTTCTACCCTTTGGATGTTTAGACATTACAAGGAAGTAAGACTAGTAGAACTGAGATGCCTACTAGAGAGACAGATTTTTTTCAAAAAATTTTTGACCACAAGGACTGATTGGTTAACATAGTACTTAGAACTTCTCACCAGGCCCATATTTACAATGAGTGTGATGTTGAAGCTACTGGTGGGGATTCTGTGGACTTGAGAAAAGGAATAGCTTATATAAGATTGACTTTTTTCTGTTGCCTGTTTTCTCAGCTATACCTGAGACTAATATTAACCATAGGCATGCTTTTAAAAATAAGCCATGAAAGAACATTTTGTACTGCCTAAGGCTGGGCTGACTACCCATCCTAGGAACTTGGACAGTACTTGATGTGATGTCACGTCACAAGAGGTATCAGCCTGCGCTGTTATGGTGACTTCTCTGTCTCCCCAGCTAAGTACTTTGAGGACCATCATTGTATCTTTGTATCTTCAGCCCCTAGTGCTGAACCTGGTACACTGAAAGCACTGAATTGATAATAGAACAGATAAATGCATGAATAAATAAATGAATCTGTAAGAGAGAGAATAGGGAGGGGGAAACAGAGAGAAAGTGATGACAGAAAAGGAAGACAAGAAAGAAGGGAGGCTTGGCAAATATTAGGGTCGTGGTCATTTAGCATGGACAGATGTTATGCCAAGAGCTAAAACTCCATTCATCACCTGTAAAACATGTACCTAATGGTGTATTGCAACTTTTAGCAAAACTGCATTTGTTTATTTCTTTACGCTTCACCTACATTATCATTTTTAAACACAAGTCAGTTAGACTCAAGAATTTTGGTTTTGGTTTGAGATGGAGAGCCGGCTGTAGGACTAATTGGCAATCCTGTCCCCCTCTCCCCAAGAGGGCACTAACCTGGATGTGTCATGAGTTTTCCATTCTTGACCAAACAGGCAGCACAGCATAATGGCTGAAAACAGGGCTCTGTGTCCCACCATCAGAGTCTGCTCGAACTCTAATTAAGTGTGTGTCCTTGAACCAGTTATTTACCTGAGCCACGATTTCCTCATAGGCTGTGGAAGGACTCAAGAAGTTGTGTATCAAAGTATTTGGTACAGTGCTTGGCACCTTGTACACATATTCTAAATGTTAGCACTAAAAAGTCATCTCTTGACTTCCCTGGTGGCTCAGTGGTGAAGAACCTACCTGCCAGTGCAGGAGACGTGGGTTCAATCCCTGGTCTGGGAAGATCCCACGTGCTGCAGAGCAACTAAGCCCAGACACTCCCACTACTGAACACACACACCTTAGAGCCTGAACTCCGTAACAAGAGAAGCCACTGCAGTGAGAAGCCTGCACAGTGTAACTCCAGAGTAGCCTCTGCTCACCGCACCTAGAGAAAAGCCTGCACAGCAATGAAGACCCAGCACAGCCAAATAAACAAATAAAAATTATATTTGAAAAAGCCATGCCTTCCCAGGAAGGTAGCCATTGGAAGAGTGAGGAAGAGAAGGAGAAAGAGGAGGAGAAGAGAGAGGGAAGGATGAGTTACCAGAGGAGAGGAGGAAGAGAAGAAGGAGGAATGTTTTGAGCCAGCAACCTCAGCTATGACCTCCGATACGGCCCTGCATTTGGTGCTGATGACTCTAAGGTGCTTGCTAGGAGCCCTGAATGCACCATTGAAATCCTTTAAGGAGCTGGAGGAGGGAGGGAGTCAGGGTGGTTGGAGAGGGAAGCCTGACATTGAAGGGAACTATATCTGTTCAAGTGGCTATTTTTGTCAGCCCAACCTCAGTGGGTGTGCAATTGGGAGTCTACTTTTTTTTTTTTTGATCCAGCTCTTTTTATAGTTTCTGGTTTTTCTTAAAGGCAACCCTTCCTCCATCTTTTCCCAGGCTGCTGAACTGATTTGGAAGATTGCTTATGGGAGCATTTATTATGTGCAGTCTGGAATAGACAACATTTAGATTAGGAATTAGCTACCCCTTTAAGATGTGGAAATAATCTCACCATCAACCTAAGCAGAGATTCAGCATAAAGGTATTTTATCCATCAAGACAGCAAACACAGCATTACCGTTTCAAAGGCGCTTTAGATTGGCAGCACAGACACCCTCTGTGCAGGGCAGCTTCAGTGAGAAGATGAGCTCACATCCGTACATCAGCGTGGCCTATGTGCTCTGTTCTTAGGATGAAACCTGGATTTTGACCATTTCAAAACATTTTCCCATTGTTAACCCACTGGTTCAACTAGAGTCCCTGCTTTCAAAGAGCTTTTATATGAAGTTAGACTGTCTGATGCAAAAGTAGGACATCTGCATCATTTGGTGCTTTGAAAGTACCTTTTTAAAGAATTGTTTGAACATTTCCTACCTGTTGGCCATACTGGAAAGTTACTTTTAAGAGCCTGGATATGATGATAACTGTTGAACCATGGAATCCATAGCACAATGGCAATGCATATATCCACATGTGTCCCTGGAAGAAGAAAGCTGAATGAGACTCATTGCCCTCTCCTCTGAGGCTTCAGGACCAAGCATCCAGACTGAGATGATGACCTCTTTAAAGAGAAAATCAGTACCAGTGTGCTGGGGTGTGCTCTAGGCGGGCTATCTGGATGACTGGTGCATACAGCATCTCACAGTAGAGGAAGATTTCCAGTGGTTTCAGATAAAGGTCAGCCATTTTAGAAAAATACAAACTTTTTTTGTTTTCTCCCTTATTCTCTCCCCTGGAGCCAGGCAGGTGGTCCATTGCAGGCTTGTGCTGATGAATTAGCAGCTTGTGCTGTCCAAAGTGCATTTTCATTACTATGAACAAAGCAGGCTGCGGGGGAAATTTGATAGGTGGCTTCCACTCAAAAGACAAGATGCGTTTATCTGAAGGCAATTCAGTGGTTTATTATGGACAGCAAAGCCCTTTTGTCTTTTTGTCACAATCTTCCTGTGAACATCACCATGATTCATAGTCAAATTATAGTCACTTTCTACCACCCTGGCTATTTAAATCGCACACTCCCCAATCTAGGCGATCTTTACAATTTTAAACAGCATCCAGGGGTGCGATTCCATTTTCTATCACAATAATTTGAATTTGTACAAATAAGAATTGGTCACCAGGAAGTGAATTTTGATTATTTCTTTTGCTTTGTTGTAGATAATACTGGGACTCTCACAAGTAATTTGATTATAAGCGGTCGGAATCATATCATTTCCCAGTAAGACTTATTATTTTACTCGTGAAGGTCATTGTGTATCTTACAGAAAGAGACAATAGTTTCTCATTTCCCTCAAGAATCTCAACATAAGCCTTGATTCTCAGCCTGGGTGAAGGTCTCCAATACATCAGAAAGTTGAGACTGTAAGGTAACAAGATATTGTCGACATCAGTTCAGTTCAGTTCAGTCACTCAGTCGTGTCCGACTCTTTGTGACCCCATAGACTGCAGCACGCCAGGCTTCCCTGTCCATCACCAACCCCCAGAGCTTGCTCAAACTGATGTCCATCGAGTTGGTGATGCCATCCAACCATCTCATCCTCTGTTGTCCCCTTCTCCTTCCTTCTTCAATCTCTCCCAGCATCAGGGTGTTTTCTAACGAGTCAGTTCTTCATGTCACGTGGCCAAAGTATTGGAGTTTCAGCTTCAACATCAGTCCTTCCAAAAAATATTCAAGACTGATTTCCTTTAGGATTAACTGGCCTGGTCTCCTTGCAGTCCAAGGGACTCTCAAGAGTCTTCTCTAACACCGTAGTTCAAAAGCATCAGTTCTTCAGTCCTCAGCTTTCTTTATGGTCCAACTCTCACATCCATACATGACTACTGGAAAAACCATAACTTTGACTATATGGACCTTTGTTGGCAAAGTAATGCCTCTGCTTTTTAATATGCTGTCTAGGTTGGTCATGGCTTTTCTTCTAAGGAGCAAGCATCTTTTAATTTCATGGCTGCAGTCATCACCTGCAGTGATTTCAGAGCCCAAGAAAGTCAGTTTCCATTGTTTCCCCATCTATTTTCCCTGAAGTGGAGGGATGGGATGCCATGATCTTCTTTTTTTGAATGTTGAGTTTTAAGCCAGCTTTTCACTCTCCTCTTTCACTTTCATCAAGTGGCTCTTTATTTTCTTTTCACTTTCTGCTGTAAGGATAGTGTCATCTGCATATCTGAGGTTATAGATATTTCTTCCAGCAATCTTGATTCCAGCTTGTGCTTCATCCAGCCTGGCATTTCACATGATGTACTCTGCATATAAGTTAAATAAGCAGGGTGACAAGGTACAGTCTCGACCTATTCCTTTCCCAATTTAGAACCAGTCCATTGTTCCATGTCCAGTTCTAACTGTTGCTTCTTGACCTGCCTACAGATTTCTCAGGAGGTAGGTCAGGTGGTCTGGTATTCTCATCTCTTGAAGAATTTTCCACAGTGTTGTGATCCATCCAGTCAAAGGCTTTGGCGTAGTCAAAAAAGAAGAAGTAGATGTTTTTCTGGAATTCTCTTGCTTTTTATATGATCCAATGTCAACATCAGGGATTCTCGGACTTTATTTTGTATCAGAGTCATCCAGGTACTTGGTAAAAAACTCAGAGATTGAGGCCCATTTCTCCTTCAAGGAGGCTGATCTTTGTGTTCTTTATGATGGCTCCCAGGGCTGATGAACACTGGACTAATCTATTTCATTTCTTTAGTTTACTAAGGAAAAGAGCAACCCTGGACTGTCTTCTGGGACCAGTAATCTCACTGTTTGCCCAGCAATATGCATAGGATATGCATGGTGTGAATGCTAGTCATTTAACAAACTAGATTGCCAATCCCTTAATCTCCTTGTTTGCCCAGATGCCAGTGAGATTGTTCTTAATGGATGCCATCAAAATAGATTACAAAAACTGAATAGGAATGACTGAAGTTCACATTTCACAGAAATTAGAGCTTCCCGGGTAATCAGACTGCAAGTATATAGACAAGTTGTTTGATTATTGCTCCTGCTTATGGAATATAGGTGCTAGAGACATAATTTCCAGATGTCCACACAGGACCGCAGTCCTTAATTTGCAATTCCAAAATCTCCAAAACACTAAGAACTGAAAGATTTCCCAAGGTTTACACATAAACTCCCTTGACAATTATATTTGGCCTGAATTGATAGCCTTTCCTTATTGCATAATTACACAATTTAGTGTGAATATTGAAACATTTCTCTGCAGAAATTCTACTGATTTGGATTTCCTGCTGGCAGTGTTATGCGGTGTTCAGTATATGCACCCTTTTGCCTTTCCATTGTTAAGAAAAAAATTTCTGAATCCTGACATACATCTGGCCTCAAAATATCCTGCAATAAGGTTGTAAACCAGTATTATATTATTCCATATTTGTGACGGAGCCCTGAGGATTTGTCTGCTACCTTGGCTCAGTTCCAAGAGTTGTCACTGACAAAATTCAACAAGATAAATTTCATTATGTTGAAACATAAAATGACTAATTTTTTTATTAAGGAGTCATGACAAATGTGAGTGTTCATTCTTTACTGAACCATGGATCTCCTTAAAATTTTTTCTGACAAAATGACCTACTTGGAAAAAACAAAAGGAAGTTTGGTTTTCAGAAGCATTTCCTACCATCCTCTACCTTTAAGTCCACTCTTTTGATCCCCTCTTCTTCAGTGTCTAATCAACAAACTATAGGTAAAATATATTCTAAGTTAACTGAGAGTTTATGACTGAAATTTGAAATGGAGGTAAATATGATGGTCAAAGATGAGTCAAAGTATAACAATAGACAAATAGATCAATGGAACAGAATCAAGATCCCAGAAATAAACCTTAGCAAATATGGGCAATCAATATTTGACAAGTGAGCCAGTAATACTAAATAGAGAAAAGGCAGTCTCTTCAATAAATGGTGGGGAAAATTAGATATCCACATGTAAAAAAAAATGAAATGGTACCTCTTTTTTCACAAAAATTAACTTGAAGTGGATTAAAGACTTAAATGTAAGACCTGAAACCATGAAGATCCTGTAAGAAAACATAGGACAAAAGCTCCTTGACATGTGTCTTGGCAATGATTTTGGGGGGTTTAACACTTAAAGTATAAACAGGAAAATTAAAAATAAACAACTGAGATTCCTCAAAGAAGCTTCTACACAGCAAAAGAATCAGCAAAGTGAAAAGGTAGCTTACAGAATGGGAAAAAAATATTTGTGTACCATACATTTGATAAGGGCTTAATATTTAAAATATGTTAAGAATGCATACAACTCAGTAGCAAAACAAACATACAATTAATCCAAATAATAAATGGGCAAAGGACCTGAGTAGACATTTTTCAAAGAAGATATATGCATGACCAACAGATATATAAAAAAATGCTCATGTAACTCATTATAGGAAAATGCAAATCAAAACCACAATGAGATGTCACCTCAAGCCATCATCAAGAAGATAAAAGATAGCAAATGCTGATGTATTGGTACAGCCACTGTGGAAAACAGTGTGGAGGATTTTCAAAACATTGAAAGTAGAACTAATGTATGATCCAGAAATTCCGATTCTGGGAATATATCGAAAGGAAACAAAAACACTAACTTGAAAAGAGATTTGCTCCTGTGTGAATAGAAGCAATTTTACAATCAGCAAGACGTGGAAACATCCTAAATGTCCATCAACAAATGGATGGATAAAATGGTGTTCCATATAGATAGATAGATAGATAGGTAGGTAGATAAAGATATATATTTCAGCATAAAAATAATTGGAATATCCTGCCATTTGTGACAAAGTGAATGGACCTTGAAGACATTATTCTAATAAAATAAGTCGTACAGAAAAAGACAGATACTGTATGATCTCCCTTATGTTTGGAACCTGGAAAAAAATAAAAGCAAAACCCAAGGAAAAAGAGATAAGATTTGTATTTGCCGGAGGTGATGATACAGGGAAAGGGAATTGGAAGAAGGTCGTCAAAAGGTATGAACTGGCAGTTACAAGATAAAAAGGTACTAGGGATGTAACATACAATATAACTGTAGTTAATACTACATATGATAAGTAGGAAAGTTGTTAAGAGAATAGATCCTAAGAGTTCTCACTTCAAGGAGAAAAAAAAATTTTTTTCCTTTTCTTTTTATTGTATCTACATGAGTTGATACATGTTAACAAAAGTTATTGTGGTAATCATTTCACAATATATTTTAGTTAAACCATTATGAAGCACACTTGAAACTTAAATAGTGATGCATGTCAATCATATCTCAAAAAAATAGAGGAACGATTTTAAAATAGAACACACACACACAAATGAGTTGAATTAACATACTTTGATTGTCAGAGATTTCTTTGAGAGAACTCTACTGCAATAGACCCTAACTCCATATGATATATTATAAAAACCCATCTCTATTCTTATATTTGCTGCTAAGTCACTTCAGTCGTGTCCGACTCTGTGCGACCCCATAGACGGCAGCCCACCAGGCTCCCCCATCCCTGGGGTTCTCCAGGCAAGAACACTGGAGTGGGTTGCCATTTCCTTCTCCAATGCATAAAAGTGAAAAGTGAAAGTGAAGTCGCTCAGTCGTGTCCGACTCTTGGCGACCCCATGGACTGCAGCCCACCAGGGTCCTCGGTCCATGGGATTTTCCAGGCAAGAGTACTGGGGTGGGGTGCCATTGCCTTCCCCGATTCTTGTATTTACATGTGTGTAATACATACTAACCCAGTTTCAGAACCGTGTAATATTTGAAATGCAGTCATTATTATTCTTTGGTTTTTTCATTGTGGTTGTTTGTGTTTGTGTGACTAAACATAAAAAATAGTTATTTAAAATATACTTTATAATAAGTAACAAATATTTTTCTTCGGATATTTAAGCATCATAGAATTTAGCAACCTGATGTGAATAGTCATCTCACTGGAAAAGACTGAAGCTGGGAAAGATTGAAGGCAGCAGAAGAGGGCGGCAGAGGATGAGATGGTTTGATAGCATCACCAATTCAATGGACATGAACTTGGGCAAACTCTGGGAGATAGTTAGGGACAGGGAGGCCTGGAGTGCTGCAGTCCATGGGGTTGCAAAGAGTTGGACACGACTTAGTAACTGAACAAAAATAAGACTTTTATGCAAACGTCTAATAATAGCTGTGGCTTCCCTGGTGGCTCAGCTGTAAAGAATACACCTTCCAGTGCAGGAGATGTGGGTTCAATCCCTGGGTCAGGAAAATCCCCTGGAGTAGGAAATGGCGACCCACTCCAGTATTCTTGCCTGGCAAACTCCAAGGACAGAGGAACTTGGCAGGCTACAGTCCATGGGGTCACAAAGAGTCAGACACAACTTGGCAGCTACCCAAAGTGATACCTGCAGCTGATTCCTTACATAAGTTTGGGTTGCAGTTGAGTTTGCAAATCACTTCTGAGATAAACAACAATGTGCTTGCATTCCAAATAAGGACTATTAATTGTAATTGATAACATATGGAATCTGCCAACTATATTAAGTAATGAGTGCTCCTTATGGGCAAAATCAATTGCCTATTCTGCTTAAAATCTTGGCTTCAATTCAGAGTTATTGTGAGATGAGGTTACACCTTCACAGCTTGTAAACATGCCTACTTAGCCAGTGTTCATTAATGCAAATTAGCTAACGACAAATGTTCTCAATAGCATATTTAAAGAGAATGTAGATCCTTTCTGTGATGTCTTCCAGGAGCTGGCCAGAGTCAGTGTTTCGTTTCCACTACTATAATTACCAACTTCTGGACAGCATGAAAGGCATCGTGACCTTAGTTATGAGTCCTAAGTCAGGTTCTCAGCAATAGGATTGCTGAGAGGACTACTAAATTAATTAGTACTACCTGGCTCTTGCAAAGAGTTGACTCATTGGAAAAGACTCTGATGCTGGGAGGGATTGGGGGCAGGAGGAGAAGGGGACGACAAAGGATGAGATGGCTGGATGGCATCACTGACTCGATGGCCGTGAGTCTGAGTGAACTCCGAGAGTTGGTGATGGACAGGCAGGCCTGATGTGCTGCGATTCATGGGGTCGCAAAGAGTCGGACACGACTGAGTGACTGAACTGAACTGAACTGAACCTGGCAATTACACACAGAAATGGAGGTGAGTATGGAATGACAGGTGTGGAGAACTGTCCTGCTGTGTGTTCAAGAACAGACAATAGTCTGGATTCCCTTCCTCAGAAGAATATATAAATCTCAGACTCTTAGAAGCTATTAAGTCTTATAGCATTTGTTTTTCAGAATCCTCACTTTTGATGACGTTTTTGCTGTCATTTATTATAGAAGCACCTATTGCAGATGCAACTAAAAAATCTGAGTGAGGCGAGGGACTGTCCTGATTTTCAAAATGGCAGCCCTTTACTCACTTTAGACTTGTACCACATGTTTAGAATCATGAATTTTCAGACTATTTATGCCAAGAATATTTTACTTTACTCAAATTGACAAACTTTTAACAAATACAGTCTTATAGATTCCTTAAAAGAGTTCTCAGGTTGAGGGGCTCTCTGACAAGGGGTCACCGGGTATCCAATGCTCTGTATGTGTGGGGAATCATGTGCTTTTCCCAGAATGTAATCCGTGATATACATCAACTTCTCAGAAGCTTTATGACCCCTCAAAACAAGGTTAAGAGTCTTCATTGTAGAGGAAATAACTACCTATGGTTTCTAAACTACAAACGTCTCTCTTTCTGTTATTTATTAAAAGTGTGTACCGACCTGTGCAGCTCACCCTGAACTGTGACTCTGGGCAGGAAGTCCTTCTGGGAGTTGATAGTCAGATCCTCAGTTGATTGCTCATTCTACTGGAAATGACTTGTAGATTGCTTCCTGATGCTTAAACAAGGTCAGCTGTCTAAGCTGTCTTCTAAGATAGCACCTGCCAGCCCCAAGTCTGTTTCCTCCTCTTCAGCTCTCCCCAGGGTTTACTTCTCCATTTCAGAGTCAGCCCCTGGCCACTGACTCACCAGAAATCCTGCCTGCCCTCCCCCAGTCTCTGGGAGAAAAGTGAACCATTACCAGCTCACCCCATAGTGCCCTACTGTGATCAGAACACAACCAACATATGGTGATACAAATTAATTGGTTGCTTTGGCATCATTTTGAAACTCAGTAACAGGGCAAAGGGAGTCAAGTCTGAGACTTCCTGGCAAAAGAACAGCAAGCAGAACTAAGAATTAAACTAAAAATAGTTTTATCATGTAAATTTACATCACTTTTCTAGCCTGAGAGTGTTTTTTCAACAGAGGTGCCTAAGAACATGATGATGTAAGCAGTGGTTTTCATCCAGACATCACATTTAGAAGGAGTATAACTTGGGCTTCCCTGATAGCTCAGTTGGTAAAGAATCCACCTGCAATGCAGGAGCCCCTGGTTCGACTCCTGGGTGGGGAAGATCCGCTGGAGAAGGGATAGGCTACCCACTTCAGTATTCTTGGGCTTCCCTCGTGGCTCAGCTGGTAAAGAATCCACCTGCAGAGTGGGAGACCTGGGTTCAATCCTTGGGTTGGGAAGATCCCTTTGAGAAGGGAAAGTCTACCCACTCCAGTATTCTGGCCTGGAGAATGGGGTCACAAACAGTTGGACGTGACTGAGTGACTTCACTTCAACTTTAAAATATTCTTTATGGATAATCATCTCCCATTTTAATGGTTTAGAAATTATTTACATATTCCAACTATGCCACTTATTAGGGTTAAAGGATCCACATTTCTGTTTACTTCGAATATGAAGCAATAGGTCCTAGCTTTAGGACATAATGGAAGATTCAGTAGATAGGTTTATTTCACCTATCTCTTGAATGGTTTCACAGGCATTGTCCCATAATTACTCCACTCCATTAGGATCTATAATTTCTTTTCTTGGACTCACATCTTTTTATCCTTTTGAAGAAAATCTACCTGCCATCTGCCTCCACCCTCACAATGGAATTCAACAAATATTTAGTGAACTCCTATTGTATGCCTAGGTTTCACATTAAGCAGTAGAGACACAAATGTTAATAAAATTCAGATCCTCATCCTTACTTTAAAAAGTAAAATAATAAGAAGTGAAGTGAAGTCGCTCAGTCAGGTCCGACTCTTTGCGACCCCTACCAGAGGTCCATCCATGGGATTTTCCAGGCAAGAATACTGAAGTGGGCTGCCATTTCCTTCTCCAGGGGATCTTCCCAACCCAGGGATCGAACCAGGGTCTCCTGTATTGCAGACAGATGCTTTACCATCTGAGCCACCAGGGAAGCAACTAAGCAAATATATAAGAGATTTCAGTACAATGAGAAATTGCTATCATATAGTTAAAGACAGAGATACAAGGGAAACAAAATGGAGGGGTGCAAAAATCTTTTAGGGTGAGGGAAGACTTCCCAGAGGAGGAGACTTTTAAATGGATAAGTAGGAATTAAGCAAAAGACAGTAGGAAATGCATTTCAAGCAGAGAAAGTGGCCTGAAGGTGCAAAAAAAAAAAAAAAAATGATAAACCTGGAAAACTGCCTATGATTGACTTGGACTGCAGCATTGGGTTCAAATAATAAAGTACCAGAAAATTAGGCTGGAGAAATAATCAGGGACCAAATTAAATGGGTTCCCTTAAACTGGTATGGAATTTGGATTTTGTTCTAAAGATAAAAGGAAGATCAATCAATCAATCATTCATTATTTTCTTGTTGGATGTCTATTTGGCACATAGTATTGTACATGGCACAGTTTGATAGGATGTCATTTTCTGAAACAGGCTCAGAACCAGATTTACAGCTAGGAGCTACACGCAGGGACCTATGTGTTGAATGCTAGGGCTGTTGGAATGTCCCGGATCAAGATTCACCTTTCAACACACTAGCTAATGCCTCAGATTCTTCATTAAGAAATTGAGACCACTGTCTCCTAATACAAAATAAATATGGCAAGGAAAGACACTCCGTTAAGCCTTAGTAATTATTCTGACCTAATATGAATAATGTTCATAACATCCTTCTCAAAGAGCAAGTTCTCAGGAGGAAGATATGAGAGGACCATGAAGGATGGTCCAAGACTCAGATGGAGAAGCACAAACTTGACTTTCTTTACAATATACTTGGCCAGCCTTGCATGCATTCTCCTTTGAGTGCTTCAATCAGAATTACAGCTAAAGAAAATCTTTCGGGGTATCTTTAAATCCTAAACACCTAATTTAATCCTCAGATGATCTTGTATAGGTCAATCAGTTCAGTTCAGTCCAGTCCCTCAGTTGTGTCCGACTCTTTGCAACCCCATGAATCACAGCACAGCAGGCCTCCCTGTCCATCACTAACTCCCGGAGTGCATTCAGACTCACGTCTATCGAGTCAGTGATGCCATCCAGCCATCTCATCCTCTGTCGTCCCCTTCTCCTCTTGCCCCCAATCCCTCCCAGCATTGGAGTCTTTTCCAATGAGTCAACTCTTCGCATGAGGTGGCCAAAGTACTGAAGTATCAGCTTTAGCATCATTCCTTCCAAAGAAATCCCAGGGCTGATCTTCAGAATGGACTGGTTGGATCTCCTTGCAGTCCAAGGGACTCTCAAGAGTCTTCCCCAACACCACAGTTCAAAAGCTAGCACCAATCAAAAAGTAAAGCATTTTGGAATTATGTGACTAAATGGTTTTGAATCTCAACAGGTAGCATTTGCAGTAAGAAGAAAGTGAATTCTTACTCAATGGGCTATCACATCCTCCATATTATAACTTTATTCTAGATATTTTGATTGATGTCTTCCATCTCTTACTGGTTTGAATTGATGTATTTTTCTCTTCCCAAGACATGTTCACTTTTCAGGTCCATTTTCTAACTGTGAGCTGATATACTCGCAATTTCCTTTTGATTATGAAAATGGAAAAAAAATCACCTCAATAAATGAGAAATTTTCCATCCTCTAAAATAGAGTCCCAGGGATAATAAACCCCCATGGGATCTAGAGGAAAGAAAAAGAACAAAGGTCTTTTGAAAATAATAAAGTGACTATTTAAAATAATCTTGGAAATAAAGCTCTCTAATGAAAACTACTAGACCATTCAGGTATGACCTAAATCAAATCCCTTATGATTATACAGTGGAAGTGAGAAATAGATTTAAGGGCCTAGATCTGATAGATAGAGTGCCTGATGAACTATGGAATGAGGTTCGTGACATTGTACAGGAGACAGGGATCAAGACCATCCCCATGGAAAAGAAATGCAAAAAAGCAAAATGGCTGTTTGGGGAGGCCTTACAAATAGCTGTGAAAAGAAGAGAAGCGAAAAGCAAAGGAGAAAAGGAAAGATATAAACATCTAAATGCAGAGTTCCAAAGAATAGCAAGAAGAGATAAGAAAGCCTTCTTTAGCGATCAATGCAAAGAAATAGAGGAAAACAACAGAATGGGAAAGACTAAGGATCTCTTCAAGAAAATCAGAGATACCAAGGGAACATTTCATGCAAAGATGGGCACGATAAAGGACAGAGATGGTGTGGACCTAACAGAAGCAGAAGATATTAAGAAGAGGTGGCAAGAATACACAGAAGAACTGTACAAAAAAGAGCTTCAAGACCTAGATAATCATGATGATGTGATCACTGACCTAGAGCCAGACATCTTGGAATGTGAAGTCAAATGGGCCTTAGAAAGCATCACTACGAACAAAGCTAGTGGAGGTGATGGAATTCCAGTGGAGCTATTCCAAGTCCTGAATGATGATGCTGTGAAAGTGCTACACCCAATATGCCAGCAAATTTGGAAAACTCAGCAGTGGCCACAAGATTGGAAAAGGTCAGTTTTCATCCCAATCCCAAAGAAAGGCAATGCCAAGGAGTGCTCAAACTACCGAACAATTGCACTCATCTCACACGCTAGTAAAGTAATGCTCAAGGTTCTCCAAGCCAGGCTTCAGCAATATGTGAACCGTGAACTTCCTGATGTTCAAGCTGGTTTTAGAAAAGGCAGAGGAACCAGAGATCAAATTGCCAACATCCGCTGGATCATGGAAAAAGCAAGAGAGTTCCAGAAAAACATCTATTTCTGCTTTATTGACTATGCCAAAGCCTTTGACTGTGTGGATCACAATAAACTATGGAAAATTCTGAAAGAGATGGGAATACCAGACCACCTGATCTGCCTCTTGAGAAATCTGTATGCAGGTCAGGAAGCAACAGTTAGAACTGGTCATGGAACAACAGACTGGTTCCAAATAGGAAAAGGAGTACGTCAAGGCTGCATATTGTCACCATGTTTATTTAACTTATATGCAGAGTACATCATGAGAAATGCTGGACTGGAAAAAACACAAGTTGGAATCAAGATTGCTGGGAGAAATATCAATAACCTCAGATATGCAGATGACACCACTCTTATGGCAGAAAGTGAAGAGGGGCTAAAAAGCTTCTTGATGAAAGTGAAAGTGGAGAGTGAAAAGGTTGGCTTAAAGCTCAACATTCAGAAAACGAAGATCATGGCATCTGGTCCCATCACTTCATGGGAAATAGATGGGGAAACAGTGGAAACAGTGTCAGACTTTGTTTTTCTGGGCTCCAAAATCACTGCAGATGGTGACTGCAGCCATGAAATTAAAAGACACTTACTCCTTGGAAGGAAAGTTATGACCAACCTAGATAGCATATTCAAAAGCAGAGACATTACTTTGCCAACAAAGGTTCGCCTAGTCAAGGCTATGGTCTTTCCTGTGGTCATGTATGGATGTGAGAGCTGGACTGTGAAGAAGGCTGAGCGCCGAAGAATTGATGCTTTTGAACTGTGGTGTTGGAGAAGACTCCTTGAGAGTCCCTTGGACTGCAAGAAGATCCAACCAGTCCATTCTGAAGGAGATCAATCCTGGAATTTCTTTAGAAGGAATGATGCTAAAGCTGAAACTCCAGTATTTTGGCCACCTCATGCGAAGAGTTGACTCATTGGAGAAGACTCTGATGCTGGGAGGGATTGAGGGCAGGAGGAGAAGGGGACGACAGAGGATGAGAGGGAGGAGAAGGGGACGACAGAGGATGAGATGGCTGGATGGCATCACTGACTTGATGGGTGTGAGTCTGGGTGACCTCCGGGAGCTGGTGATGGACAGGGAGGCCTGGCGTGCTGCGGTTCATGGGGTCGCAAAGAGTCGGACACGACTGAGCGACTGATCTGATCTGATTCTATTTAAAGTTACGCTTTGCTGTGTACCTGGAACTAACACAACATTGTTGATCAACTATATTAGTGTATAAAATAAAATAACTTTTTAATAAAAAAATAAAATAAAGTTATTGCAAAGTGATGGCTGAATTTCTCTGTGCTGTGTAATGTATTTTTGCTGCTTATTTACTTTATACATAGTGATTTGTCACTGGTGATCCTTGAATTCCATTTCTTCTTCCTGGGTTCCAGTTTTCTTTTTTTTGATATACATTCTTTACTAATTCTTTCAAGTACAAGTCTGTAATGATCTTTCTCACAGTCGTTTTATGAATATGTGTTTTACTTTCACACTTGAGAAATGTTTTGGCTAGGTTAGAGATTATCTCTATTTAGTATTCCTAACACCATAAGGAATAAAGACTTGGCACCCATGGTTGGTGCAGCCTGGGGGTTTTTATTTATCATGGATGACACTTGCTACCCTTGTTGTTGTTGTTCAGTCACCCAGTCATGTCTGACTCTTTGCAACCACATGGACTGCAGCACGCCAGGCCCTCTGGCACATTCTACTCTTCCCTACCACATTCCAGAGCCAGGGGCAAAGGTAAGCTGGCCTTTCGCCTCCCTGACTGGCTCACCACCCCCCTTCCCAGCAAGGGGCTCTGGATGATACTAAAGTTGCCTGTCCAAAGTAGAGTGTTGGGACCGGGTGGGAGGTGGGAGGGAGGTCTAAGAAGGAGGGGACATATGTGTATCTATGGCTGATTCACATGGATGTATGGCAGAAAGCAACACAATATTGTAAAGCAATTATCCTCCAATTAAAAATAAATAATTTTTTTTTTAAAATAAAGTTGCCTGTCCACCATGAGTTATAAATGTGACAATATTCTAGGCAGTTATGAAGTGAAAGTCGCTCAGTCATGTCCAACTCTTTGCAATTCCTATCACTCCATGGAATTCTCTAAGTCAGAGTACTAGAGTAGGCAGCCTTTCCCTTCTCCAGGGGATCTTCCCAACCCAGGGATCAAACCCAGGTGTCCCGCACTGCAGATGGATTCTTTACCAGCTGAGCTATCAGGAAAGCAGCTAGGCAGTTATGGTGTAGGATGAAACGATGATTGTGCATTTTTATGTCATTCCTAACTAGGACCCATGCCTTCTATAACATACATTGAGCATAATGAAAAAGACTGCATCTGTTTGTCTTAAAGAATAAATATTCCAGGGAGATTTTGTTTCATACCAATTTCTCTTTAAATGCTCACCCTCTATTTCAAAAAGTTGTATTGGATGGCACTTAAAGAGGAATGGCAGCTGGTTAAATTTAGGGTATTGAACAAATTCCAATCCAAGAATATTCCTTGGCGCCGGGCCTATGGCATTTTTATTTGATTCTAAATTGGATAAATTTTAATTCATTTTTAAGTTCTTTGCTTTCTCTACTTTTCCCCTCTGAGACAGGCAGCTAACCATTGATATTTATTCTGCCTTTAATACTACAGCCAATTATAATATTTTGTATACATGCTATCAAATTCCTCGAAGTTTTACTTATTATTATACAAATCCAGCTATACTTTAAAACATATCAATCACTTCTGTTAAGTCTTGATAAAGCGGTGTGCTAAGAATAATATAAAAAAATAATTTTACTATGTTTTTTTCCATAAGTTAATATGGCCTTATATTTCATTTTATAAGTTTAGTAAATTTTGAAGCTCTGAATCTTATTTTCCTTCTTATTCTCCAATACATTTTTTTGTTCAATTTCCTTATCAGTTTTTATATTCTTTTTTTGGCCTCTAATTTATACTTCCTGGGAGACAATGTTAATTTTTAAAAAATAAATAAATAAAAGGAAGAGAAAGAGGGAGGGAGGGAGGGGGGAAAGGCCTATGATATTTTGCTAAGATTGTTGGGAACAGTTCAGGAATCAGCTGCATAGGGATACTATTTAAAGTCTGCGCAAGGCTACATTTGTGAAGCAGGAAGACAGATAAGGCCAAGGGTACAACCCTGAACAACATTTAGAGAACAGAAGCAACCACAGAAATGATTGGAGCTCTGTATTTCATTTGTCCATGTGACTCAGTTTCCACAGTTCCTCAAGAGAGGAAATGAATCTTGGATGTGTCCGGTAGGTCTCACTCCACCCCCCACAGTGAGAGCGCCTGGTGAATGCTCTGTTCACTGATAGCTACTGCTTACTCTTCTGTGAGCCAAGGATCTGGTGTAAACAAGGCAAGCAAAGTCCCTGTCATTTATGTTATGGTGGTGTATGTGGGAGGCATAGAAACAGGAAACAAGATTGTAACTACATCAATACCTCCTCAGTATCTGTAGCAATAAATGCTACAGAAACAGTTAACCAAATAATGGGCTGGGAGGAGCTCCAGTGTGGGGCTAGGGAGGGGGTGGGTAGTGCTTTATCAAGTATGACCAAGGAGGAAGTGACCTTGGAGCTGAAATGTACATGCTGAGGAGGAGCCACCATATGAGTTGCAGGGAAAGAGCATTGTAGAGAGAAAATGAGTGCCAGGGGCCTGAAGCAAGAGCAAACTCAAGAGTGGTTGAGGGGAAGGAAAGGAGCCTAATGCACAATGATAGGAAGTAGTGGAGGTGAGCCAGAGCCTAAGTTCCCCTTGGCCTTGAGAGGTGGTTGGATTTTATTCTATTTGCAATAGCCCCGTAGGCTGATCCACTTGATCCTATTTATTTGTCCCTGCTCTGCTGCAGCTCCTGCCAACATGACCCAGCTGTGTGGTCCTGTTTGACTCTGTCAGGAGATGGAACACAGGTGAAAAGAAGACAGCACTTTACTATCACAGCTTGTCTTTCACCTTCTAGATTAAATATATATACTGTGATCCATTCTCCTCCCCCATCTAGAGAGATCCCGTGCCAAGAACCCAGCCTAACCAGGGAAAGAAACTAAGCTAATCTTTGGCAAAATCAGAGTGAATTAATGCATGAAATTGCATTAATAAAATAAATATACAGTAAGGGTAAGACTGGAGAAGACTCTTGAGGATCCCTTGGACTGCACGGAGATCAAGCCAGTCAATCCTAAAGGGAATCAACCCTGAATATTCATTGGAAGGACTGATACTAAAGCTGAAGCTCCGATGCTTTAGCCACTTCATGCAAAGAGCTACCTCATTGGAAAAGACTCTGATGCTGAGAAAGATTGAAGACAAAAGGAGAAGGGGACAGCAGAGGATAAGTTGGTCAGGTAGCATCACCAACTCAATGGACATGAATTTGAGCAAACTCACGGGGATAGTGGAGGACCTAGGAGCCTGGCATGCAGCAGTCCATGCAGTTGAAAAGAGTCAGACATGACTTAGCAACTGAACAACAACAACAACAACAATAAGTTTTCTGTCCTAAACATATGTGTAGTGTTAATTAGAAGAGAAGAAATGAAGGAGAAGATGAATATGAATATTTGAAGGCATCGTATTCCTAGATGCCCAGCAGTTAAGGGTACAGTCCTCCACAGACTGACACCAGCCACAAGTTTTGGGGTCCCCAGGGTCATCCTTGATTCTGACCAACTGGCTACAAATTCAAGCTTTCACACTCAGATTAGATCAGATCAGTCGCTCAGTTGTGTTCGATTCTTTGCGGCCCCATGAACTGCAGCACGCCAGGCCTCCCTGTCCATCACCAGCTCCCGGAGGTCACTCAGACTCGCATCCATCGAGTCAGTGATGCCATCCAGCCATCTCATCCTCTGTCGTCCCCTTCTCCTCCTGCCCTCAATCCCTCCCAGCATCAGAGTCTTCTCCAATGAGTCAACTCTTCGCATGAGGTGGCCAAAATACTGGAGTTTCAGCTTTAGCATCATTCCTTCCAAAGAAATCCCAGGGCTGATCTCCTTCAGAATGGACTGGTTGGATCTCCTTGCAGTCCAAGGGACTCTCAAGAGTCTTCTCCAACACCACAGTTCAAAAGCATCAATTCTTCGGCGCTCAGCCTTCTTCACAGTCCAGCTCTCACATCCATACATGACCACAGGAAAGACCATAGCCTTGACTAGGCGAACCTTTGTTGGCAAAGTGATATCTCTGCTTTTGAATATGCTATCTAGGTTGGTCATAACTTTCCTTCCAAGGAGTAAGTGTCTTTTAATTTCATGGCTGCAGTCACCATCTGCAGTGATTTTGGAGCCCAGAAAAACAAAGTCTGACACTGTTTCCACTGTTTCCCCATCTATTTCCCATGAAGTGATGGGACCAGATGCCATGATCTTCATTTTCTGAATGTTGAGCTTTAAGCCAGCCTTTTCACTCTCCACTTTCACTTTCATCAAGAGGCTTTTTAGCCCCTCTTCACTTTCTGCCATAAGGGTGATATCATCTGCATATCTGAGGTTATTGATATTTCTCCCGGCAATCTTGATTCCAACTTGTGTTTCTTCCAGTCCAGCATTTCTCATGATGTACTCTGCATATAAGTTAAATAAACATGGTGACAATATACAGCCTTGACGTACTCCTTTTCCTATTTGGAACCAGTCTGTTGTTCCATGACCAGTTCTAACTGTTGCTTCCTGACCTGCATACAGATTTCTCAAGAGGCAGATCAGGTGGTCTGGTATTCCCATCTCTTTCAGAATTTTCCACAGTTTCTTGTGATCTACACAGTCAAAGGCTTTGGCATAGTCAATAAAGCAGAAATAGATGTTTTTCTGGAACTCTCTTGCTTTTTCCATGATCCAGCGGATGTTGGCAATTTGATCTCTGGTTCCTCTGCCTTTTCTAAATCCAGCTTGAACATCAGGAAGTTCATGGTTCACATATTGCTGAAGCCTGGCTTGGAGAATTTTGAGCATTACTTTACTAGCGTGTGAGATGAGTGCAATTGTGCGGTAGTTTGAGCACTCTTTGGCATTGCCTTTCTTTGGGATTGGGATGAAAACTGACCTTTTCCAATCTTGTGGCCACTGCTGAGTTTTCCAAATTTGCTGGCATATTGAGTGTAGCACTTTCACAGCATCATCTTTCAGGACCTGGAATAGCTCCACTGGAATTCCATCACCTCCACTAGCTTTGTTCGTAGTGATGCTTTCTAAGGCCCATTTGACTTCACATTCCAGGATGTCTGGCTCTAGGTCAGTGATCACACCATCATGATTATCTGGGTCGTGAAGCTCTTTTTTGTACAGTTCTTCTGTGTATTCTTGCCACCTCTTCTTAATATCTTCTGCTTCCGTTAGGTCCATACCATTTCTGTCCTTTATCGAGCCCATTTTTGCATGAAATGTTCCTTTGGTATCTCTGATTTTCTTGAATAGATCCTTAGTCTTTCCCATTCTGTTGTTTTCCTCTATTTCTTTGCATTGATCGCTAAAGAAGGCTTTCTTATCTCTTCTTGCTATTCTTTGGAACTCTGCATTCAGATGTTTATATCTTTCCTTTTCTCCTTTGCTTTTCACTTCTCTTCTTTTCACAGCTATTTGCAAGGCCTCCCCAGACAGCCTCACACTACCCCTTCAAAATTTCACCAAAAAGACCCACAGAACTCACTGGAAGCACTGTTCTTATGATAATAGTTTTATGATAACAAAAGGATACAAATTAGAAGAGACACATAGGGCCAAAGTCTGGCAGGATTCCAACCATGAAACTTCTGTTATCCTCAGGGATGTATTACCCAGTTAGCTTATTGATATGTGACAATATGTAGAGAATTACCAATCCGGGAAGCTAACCCAGGCTTCAGTGTTCAAAGTTCTTTGGAGTTTTGGAAGTAGCTATGATTGATTGAATTACTGGCTGGGAGGTTGCAGTTAATTTCCAGCCCCTACTCCTCTCCAGGGATGAATCAATATCATGTGGCTCAAAGCTTCTACCCTCACAGGATGGTCCTTAGAGGTGGTCCTTCTGGTGTGACCTGTCTTGAGTCACCTCATTAGCACAAACTCTCAGGTATGGCCTGAGGGGCCCACCATGAGCAACAGGGAAGGCATTCTAATCACACTGGAAATTCTAGGGGCTTAGAGGCTCCCTCCCAAGAACTAGACACAAGGTCCACTCAATTTTTTTATTATACAGTAGAACTCCTCAAGTTAGATTTGCAATCAGTTTCCCATTCTCTATACCAGTCCTGAGTACAATTCAGTACAGTTGCTTGAGTAAGGAAGAAACAGTACCCATTGCTTGAAATTTTAGCAGATTAGCGCCATGGAATTTAAGGCGTCATTATAAAGATATTATAGATTCACATTGCCCATCTCTTGGCTTCACACTTTTTTTCCCCACACAACATTTCTGTGTGCTTCCTTCCCTAGCTGACAAGGATCATGATTCTATTCTGTCCTCTTCTGAGTGCAAGTTGGATATTTGCTTATGCCTAGCAAATGTTACATTGTGCAAATGACATAAATATTATGAAAAACAGTGAGATAAAGGCAACCCTAGATTATCCTTTTGTCCAGTTGCAAGTGGTCATAAATAGAACCTCTGTGTCCTTAACATTTAGAATTGGAGTCTGAAGTCAACTTTTTGAAATTTGCTTTGTGTACTAGCAAAAAGCACCGAAAAAGAAAAAATATATATAACAATGACAACAAAACCTGGGTGACTCAATGGAAAGATGATGTAAAGAACTTCATGTCTTATTGCATAATGGATTGGGAGATGTGTGCCCTTGTGTACCAGTGTTCCAGATGACCCTGAGCAGTGCAAAGAAACTCCCTCCCCCATTTCCCAACTTGTGTGACAGCTGGGAGGTGTAGCTTCTAAATGACTACACCACTCCCTAAAGTCACTGCAATATATCTTTCTCTGATTGCTTGGCCTGCCCTGACCTGAAGAACTCTGTGGAAAATGATGGCCACATGACAGCTGAGTTCTAGATGGAAAGTCACAAAATTGAATCACCCAAATGTTTCCAAGCATTGTGTAGACTAACTGTCCAGAAAACTGAATTTTCTCCTACCTAAATGTTATTATCTTGGTACTTCAGTGTAATGCCTCTCCACATCATTCCAGGCCATTCCAAGTAAAGGTTTATTTGATCACAATTCCAGGGAAATGTGACATCATCTTAAAGGGTTAGTGGGGTGTTTTGTTGGTGGTGGTTTTTGGTTGTTGTTGTTGTTTTGCTGCATCAGTGGGTCTTAGTTGTGTCATGCAGGATCTTTCGCTGTGTCACATAAACTCTATTTGTGGCACACAGGCTTCAGAGGGTGCAGGTTCAGTAGCTGCAGTGCTTGGGCAGTTGCTCCATGACATGTGGGATCCTAGTTCCCCAACTAGGGTTCAAACCTGCATCCTCTGCATTGCAAGGCAGATTCTTAACCACTGGACCACCAGGGAAGTCCCTAGTAGGGCGTTTTAGATGGGGACCTGGGGTTTGTTTAAATCAGGTGTGATAGGACACATAGACGTGAACATGATTGTCATGAAGGAAGAAGCTTTTTATACTTACAGATCCCAAGAAACAGGAGGCATGCACACCACGCAAGGGCCACATGGGGAAGCACCAGTCAGGTGTCAAAAGGAGTAGAGGAAATAAAGGCAAGAATCTTTATTGTCATTTCCACTGGAAAGACTGAATGAGGCAGGGTTAACAGGCTTAGACTGGATGCTGCTGCTGCTACTGCTGCTAAGTCGCTTCAGTCGTGTCCGACTCTGTGTGACCCCATAGACGGAAGCTCACCAGGCTCCCCCATCCCTGGGATTCTCCAGGCAAGAATACTGGAGTGGGTTGCCATTTCCTTCTCCAATGCATGAAAGTGAAAAGTGAAAGTGAAGTCGCTCAGTCGTGTCCGATTCTTAGCGACCCCATGGACTGGAGCCTACCAGGCTCCTCCGTCCATGGGATTTTCCAGGCAACAGTACTGGGGTGGGGTGCCATTGATAGTTCGATTATTTTCAGCAGGTACTTGGGTGTGGGGACTGTCCTTGGTTGTTCAGCATCTGGCCCTGGGAGGATTAGAGCAGAATAGTGACCCAGAGTGTAAATCTGAGAAATGGAGGTGTCAGGGAATGCTCTCTGGATGGGTTAGTTTGCATATGAAAGGTACACTCCTCTGAGATTTGTTTGCTATCTCAAAGAATGTGCTAGCCCTGGGAGGAGCACTCTTCCAGGGTCAGCAGAGCCTTAATGTCAACATATGAAATACAGAAAGTAGAAAATGTGGTTATCACAATAGGGTTAGGAAGAGGTCTCTTAGTCATAGGTCCTTTACCATCAAGATCATTTTTAAAATTCTTTTGTTTGGCTTTGATATAAGTCATGTAATTATATAAAGTCCTAGAACTAACCCAAATATTTAAATATGTTTAGGGAGGAAAAAACTGATCTTACTCTATTTCTCAAGCTTTAACATTTATCAGTTCAGGTCAGTTAACATTTATACAAATCACCTATTGGATTGCTGGATAAAATACAGACTATCAACTTAAATTTTAATTTCAGATAAACAATGAATAATTTTTTACATAAGTATGACCCCTTATAATATTTGAGACATATTTGTCCTAAAAAAAAAAATCATTGTTTACCTGAAATTCTAGTTTACCTGAGCATTTGGTCTTTTTATTTGCTAAATTTGGCAATTCTGGTCACCTGGAAAATCTTGTTAAAATGCAGATTCTGATTAAGTAGGGAGGGGCCTAAAGCTGTGCATATCTAACCAGTCCATAAGGTTTGCTAATATTGCTCTCCCTTGAATTACTTTTTGATAGCAAAACTCTGAGACCTTTTGAGTATACTCTGTCCCATAATAGATACTGGCAACCAATATTATTGACCAAAGACATGGAATTAGTCACCTTAAATTCTTCAGTGTAAATGGATTGATTCTCTAAAGAGTATTAGTTGATTATTTACATATCTGCCTTCCTGTTTTGCAAAAGAATCAAATTTATTTCCTGGATTAGAGATTACTTAGGTTCTGATTCATAAATCCTTAGAATTTGCAAATTCAAAGACTTAAGAACCACAATTTTAAAAAAAATCCACAAAATTTGGAAGAATATAAAGATTATTCCTAAAAGCAAAGGAAATGATCAGAATGATTGTCAGCCTAGTAGAATATTCTCGTGCTCAGTACTAAGCACAAACCTAGATGATACACTCTTTATTTTAGAAAACAGTTGAAATTATATACTGAGACATTCAACCAAAGCAACTGCAGTTTTTCTTCTGTTTAGGAACAATTTGGTACTTCCATCTTCAAAGCTGTTATTTACATATCAGCAGCTTTGTTCAGATCCCCTGTTCTTCGGTCAAGTGTGAAATTACAATGAAAAGTTGAGGACAGGGTGGGACTCACAGATAGTAAGATCAAAAAAAAGGCAAGGAAGGAGTAAACAAGAATATGAGAACAAATAACAATACTGATTAGAAGTCCACATCAATTTTCTCAATTTAAAATGAATGTGTATGGCCATATTTTTTTAACAGTCTAGATATTTATTTCCTCATGTGTTTAAGTCTCAACAAGTCTTATAAAATGTTAAAAGGTGGGGTTTTTGAATTAAGAAAGATTCTGAAGTAAGTGTGGCCACTAAGTTGATTTTATGTACCTCAGCATTATTCTATCAGAGAGCTTCAACAGATGCTTACAACCATTTCTGTGCTGGATAATTGTGTACCATATCCACTAGAAGAGAGGACTGTTATTCATTAAGGTTATAATATTTTATTATGGCATGGTGAATTTCAAGCTGTTTTTTGTTTCAAAGACCTGCAGACCTTTGAGGGGACTCATCTTGGGGGGAGTGAATAGGCTGAAATAAATAAGTAAACAAGAAACAAATATGTATTTTTTCCAATCCTACCAGATAATACACCATACCAAATTTTACTTTAGTTTATTTTACAAATTGGTAGAAAAAAACATAAAACACAATATTGTATTATAACAGCTTATTCTGATACCTGCTGTGCAGTGTGTGCTGTGCTTAGTCGCTCAGTCATGTCCGACTCTTTGTGACTCCATGGGCTGTAGCCTGCCAGGCTTCTCTGTTCATGGGGACTCTCCAAGCAAGAATACTGGAGGGGGTTGCCATGCCCTCCTCCAGGGGATCTTCCCAACCCAGGGATCAAAGCCAGGTCTCCCACATTGCAGAAGGATTCTTTACTGTCTGAGTCACCAGGAAGGCCCAAGAATACTGGAGTGGGTAGCCTATCCCATCTCCAGGGGATCTTCCTGACCCAGGAATTGAACCACGGTCTCCTGCATTCCAGGCAGATTCTTTACCAGCTGAGCTACCAGGGAAGCCCATTCTGATATATATGTTATATTAATACTTAGTACTCTTGCACCTACAATAATCCAGGACTCTTTCCAGATCCACTCATAGATTCTAGTCTGATCTGTGATTTTCTCTGGAATTTTGTGGTAAAAGTTATTTTTAGTTGGTGAATAAGTGTGTTTTATAGTAAGAAATAGGTCACTGTATTTTTATGGACTCTCTCTCTATATATATAGTATCATCCCCCATCCCAGGAAATGAGTCAACAACTGTTTTTAAGTATAAATACTTAGAATCCAACCCATTTTTCGTTGCCTAGAACTATTCAGACAGGAAGGTAAAATTTTATACCCCCAAACCATAATATCAATCAGTTCAGTCTCTCAGTTGTGTCCAACTCTTTGCTACCCGATGGACTGCAGCATGCCAGGCCTCCCTGTCCATGGCCAGCTCCTGGAGTTTACTCAAACTCATGTCCATTGAGTCGGTAATGCCATCCAACCATCTCATCCCCTTCTCCTCTGGCCTTCAATCTTTCCCAGCATCAGGGTCTTTTCCAATGAGCTGGTTCTTCACATCAGATGGCCAAAGTATTGGAGTTTCAGCTTCAACTTCAGTCCTTCCAATGAATATTCAGGACTGATTTCCTTTAGGATGAACTGGTTGGGTCTCCTTGCAGTCCAAGGGACTCTCAGGAGTCTTCTCCAACACCATAGTTCAAAAACATCAATTCTTCGGTGTCCAGCTTTCTTTATAGTCCAACTCTCACATTCATACATGACTACTGGAAAAACCATAGCCTTGACTAGACAGACCTTTGTTGGCAAACCATAATATGGCTTAAAAGATTTTTCTAATATGTATGTTTGACCCACTCAAAAAGGCAATAATAAGTAAATAATAAAGACCCCTGAACTCATCACCCACTTCCCCTGGAAGCTAGGCTCACCCCAGTCATACAGCTCATTTATCTTCCAGGGGAGGAAATGAACCACCCTGTGCTAAGTGCTCTATAATATACATTATCTTATTTATTAATAATCTCCCCAACATCCCTATACATAAATGCTAACACTTCCTTACCGTATTATCAATGAATAAACTAAAAGATTAGGAATCTTGTCAAGAATTTCAAGCCTACTACCTAGGTATGGACTACACACGGTGACTTCCTCTCAAAGCTTGCAGTATGGAAAAGACGGGAAAGGAGCAGTTGTTCAGTAGAGAAACCTGACAAACATACCCCACCAGGTGATCTAGGTCAACATCAATGTGATAAGTCAGGTCGCTAATAGGCACCCTTGATACCATGCAGTGAGAAGAGCATTTTTCTTCTGTGCTCTTCCTCCCACAAAACCATAGCTTCAGCCTAATTATAAGAAAAACATGCAACAATCCCCCATGGAGAGGTGTTCTCCAAAACGCCTAAGCAGCGCTCTTTAGAACTATCAAGGTCATCAAAAGCAAGGAAAGTCTGAGAAATTGTCACAGCCAAGAGGAAGCTAAAGGTATGATGACAAATGTGATCCTGGAACAGAAAAAGGATGTTAGATAAAAATTAAGGAAACCTGAATAAACTGGACTCTAGTTGATAATAATATATCAACATTGCTTCATTTATTGTAGCAAATGGCCCACACTAGTAGAAGATGTGAATAAGAGAAATTGAGTTTAAGATGTTTGGGAACTCTACTGTCACTGTAATTTTTCTGTTCATCTAAATGTTCTAAAAAGTAAAGTTTTTTTTTTTTAATTACACTAAAAAGCAACAGAAAAGACCAAAAAAAAAAAATGAGTAGACACTTCACCAAAGAGGGAATATGAATAGCAAATAAGCACATGTATAGATGCCTCATGCATTTGTTCATTAGGGAAAATACACATTAAAACCACAATTAGATACTACTGAACACCTGCTGCTGCTACTGCTGCTGCTAAGTCACTTCAGTCGTGTCCGACTCTGTGTGACCCCATAGACGGCAGCCCACCAGGCTCACCCATCCCTGAGATTCTCCAGGCAAGAACACTGGAGTGGGTTGCCATTTCCTTCTCCAATGCATGAAAGTGAAAAGTGAAAGTGAAGTCGCTCAGTTGTGCCCGACCCTCAGCGACCCCATGGACTGCAGCTTTCCAGGCTCCTCCACCCATGGGATTTTCCAGGCAGAAGTACTGGAGTGGGGTGCCATTGCCTTCTCCGGACACCTGCTAGAATGGCTGAAATGAACAATCCTGACAATACCAAGTGCTGACAAAGAATCAGAACAACTAGAATGCTCATAAACTGCTGGTGGAAGTTAGAAGAGGTTTTGCTTGCCTGGAAAGCAACTTGGAAGTTATGTTACTGCATAATTCTATTTATATGACATTCAGTAAAATACAGAACCACAGTGACCGAAATCAGATCAGTTTTACCAGATTAGGGGATGGTATGTCTACAAGATGATAGTATTGAGGGATGGTGGAGGTGTTCTGTTTCTGGATTGTGGTGGTAGTTACATGAATACAGTCATGCCGTGGTATCCATAGGGGACTTGTTCTAGGACCCTCTCAGACACCCAAATCTGAAGGTGCTCAAGTCCCTTAAATAAGTGTTGTATTTGTACATAACCTTAACTCACCCTCCCATTTACTTTATTTTTTTAAATAACACAATGTACTTTATTTTTTGAATATAAATGTATTTATTTTAATTAGAGGCTAATTACTTTACAATATCGTATTGGTTTTGCCATACATCAACATGAATCTGCCACGGGTGTACATGTGTTCCCCATCCTGAACCCTCCTCCCACCTCCCTCCCTATACCATCCCTCTGGGTCATCCCAATGCACCAGCCCCGAGCATCCTGTGTCATGCATCAAACTCATTTACTTTAAATCATCTCTAGATTACTTATAATATCTAATACAAAGTAAATTCCATGTAAATATTTGTAAATACAATGTAAATGTTATGTAAATCATTGCCTACATGAAGCAAATTTAAGTTTTACCTTTTGGAGCTTTCTAGAATTTTTTCCGCAAATATTTTCGACCCAGAGCAGGTTGAATCCACGGAGGCAGAACTTGAGGATAGAGGACGACTACATACACGTATGAAAACTCATCAAACTGGGCCACAAAACAAATCTCATTTTCCTGTTCTGAATTTAAAACAAAGAGAGAAACACTCTAGAGAACCAACCTATCACTATGAAAGAATGAGCTTTTATAGAGAGTGGTGATGCAGGAAAGCCTGAGCCCCCATTTTGCTCTCAGACCAGATCAGATCAGATCAGTCGCTCAGTCGTGTCCGACTCTTTGCGACCCCATGAACCGCAGCATGCCAGGCCTCCCTGTCCATTACCAGCTCCTGGAGGTCACTCAGACTCACACCCATCAAGTCAGTGATGCCATCCAGCCATCTCATCCTCTGTCATCCCCTTCTCCTCCTGCCCTCAACCCCTCCCAGCATCAGAGTCTTCTCCAATGAGTCAACTCTTCGCATGAGGTGGCCAAAATACTGGAGTTTCAGCTTTAGCATCATTCCTTCCAAAGAAATCCCAGGGCTGATCTCCTTCAGAATGGACTGGTTGGATCTCCTTGCAGTCCAAGGGACTCTCAAGAGTCTTCTCCAACACCACAGTTCAAAAGCATCAATTGTTCGGCGCTCAGCCTTCTTCACAGTCCAGCTCTCACATCCATACATGACCACAGGAAAAACCATAGCCTTGACTAGGCGAACCTTTGTTGGCAAAGTGATGTCTCTGCTTTTGAATATGCTATCTAGGTTGGTCATAACCTTCCTTCCAAGGAGTAAGCGTCTTTTAATTTCATGGCTGCAGTCACCATCTGCAGTGATTTTGGAGCCCAGAAAAACAAAGTCTGACACTGTTTCCACTGTTTCTCCATCTATTTCCCATGTAGTGATGGGACCAGATGCCATGATCTTCGTTTTCTGAATGTTGAGTTTTAAGCCAACCTTTTCACTCTCCACTTTCACTTTCATCAAGAGGCTTTTTAGCCCCTCTTCACTTTCTGCCATAAGAATGGTGTCATCTGCATATCTGAGGTTATTGAGATTTCTCCCAGCAATATTGATTCCAACTTGTGTTTCTTCCAGTCCAGCATTTCTCATAATGTACTCTGCATATAAGTTAAATAAACATGGTGACAATATGCAGCCTTGACATACGCCTTTTCCTATTTGGAACCAGTCTGTTGTTCCATGACCAGTTCTAACTGTTGCTTCCTGACCTGCATACAGATTTCTCAAGAGGCAGATCAGGTGGTCTGGTATTCCCATCTCTTTCAGAATTTTCCATAGTTTATTGTGATCTACACAGTCAAAGGCTTTGGCATAGTCAATAAAGCAGAAATAGATGTTTTTCTGGAACTCTCTTGCTTTTTCGATGATCCAGCGGATGTTGGCAATTTGATCTCTGGTTCCTCTGCCTTTTCTAAAACCAGCTTGAACTAGAAGGAGCAAAAGGCAAAGTCTTGTTTGTGGTCCTGAGGCAAGGATATCTTTGTCCTCTTGCAGAAGAGTCTGAGACCTCTCAATGGCTGTCAGTTACATCATGGAGGAGTCTTCTTTTCATGGTCAGAGAAATCCTTAAAGAATATTTCTCAGCATTCAAATATAAGCTAAAAAGTATTTGACTTTATACTAGCATGGTTTATATGAGGTAATTACTCAGATAATGAGTCTCTAAAAATATAGCCATTTATTGGTGGTTTACTACTTTTTTGAAAGTTTTTTACCCATTGAGCTGAGCCTCTATGAAAAAGACTCCCTGATGTTTTTTTACAGGTGTGTCTACACAGAATTCTGAATCCAGTCTCACCTGCACATGGTTGTATAATAGTTTCCTCAGTTCAGTGTTGGTGTGGAAAATGTATGACTGCCTGTGGATTCAAGGGCAGGTGTTGTGTAAAATAAACAAAGATCAACTGCCCTGCTGGTCCAGTGGTTGGGACCCCGAGCTTCCACTGCAGAGGCAGGGGTTCAATCCACAGTTGGGTAACTGGGATCCCACATGTCGTACAGGGTGGTCAAAAAAAATCAACTTTTAAAAATAAAGAGAGGAATGAACAGATGACTATTGTCACTGTTCTTTGAGAAAACGACTTTGCATATAAACTTATCCATATTGTTTGAACTATCCAAGCTAATATTAGTATCTAGACTAATTACAGACTGGTCTGGACAAAGAATTAACATCTTAAATGTCTATTTTGGTTATCTATTTTATATTAAAAATAATAAATAAATAAAATGTCTATTTGGGTATTTTCTTGGTGAACTGTGGTTATCTCTTGGGAATTTTTGTTATTATGGCTTAGAAGGCACATAATCACAGGGTCTCAATGAAGCAAAAGAAGGAGCGGTAACTAACCCCAGGTTGACCAGGCCAGGGTCCCCAGGGCCAGTGCTGGTGTCAGGGTGGCATTTCTGTCTCCTCCTGTGAGATTATAGTCCCATGGAGGACAGGAGACAGTTTCTCCTGGGAGAAAATATCTGCAGATCATCAAACCTGGCAAAGGACTTGTATTCAGAATACACAGAGAAATCTTAAAATGCAACAGCAAATGAAAATACTCAATTTAAAAAGAGGTGGACTGGAGAGAAGGGTTTCCAGGTGACACAGAGGTAAGGAACCTGCCAGCCAATGCAGGAGAGGCAAGAGACATGGGTTTGATCCCTAGGTCGGGAAGATCCCATGGAGTAGGAAATGACAACCCTCTCCAGTATTGCATGGGAAATCCCATGGACATAGGAGCCTAGTGGGCTACAGCCCACTGGGTCTCAAAGCATCGAACACAACTGAGTGACTGAGCACACATGCGCAGACTGGAGAGAGCTTGGGTCCTCAGACCTACCATCATAACTACAGTTAAGATTGGTTGGTCATTGATTAAACCCTCTGTTAAGTGCTTTATAACCCAGAGAGGGATCATGTCTCATTCATCAAATAGAACAGCTGCAAGAAGTCCCCAGATTGAACATAAAGCCTGTATTTAAAAGGCCATAGTCACTGATTACTTAGCAGGGAGATGCCCACAGAATCCTTGCTGCTAATTTCTGAAGTGAGGTCTGTGCCATCAAGAGCCTGAAAAGTCACCATGCCAGGGAGGGAGCTGGCTGGGGAGAAGCTGGCCAGCTCTTGGAAGCCAGGTGGGATTGGGCTGGACTCCAAGGCCTGCCCTGAGTAGGTGTCTACCTTGGCAAAGTTAATGCTTCTAAACCTCAGCTTCTGGATCCTAAAGTGGAGAAAACTTTATCTATGGTATGGAGTTAATATGACAATTAAAAGTGACCATATATGCGAGAGCTAGTGCCATTTTACCAAGCATTAGATGGTAGCAAGAATCATTTATAAAGCAGTAGCCTTGTCTCTCATTGGGAAAGACCCTGATTCTGGGAAAGACTGAAGGCAGGACGAGAAGGGGGCAACAGAGGATGAGATGATTGAATGGCATCACCAACTCAATGGATGTGAGTTTGAGCAATCTCTGGGAGATAGTGAACGACAGGGAGACATGGCATGCTGCAGTCCATGGAGTCACAGAGTCAGACAGGACTTAACTACTGAACAACAACAACAGCCTTGTCTGCAAGGAGAGTGAGTAAGCCTTTGGACCTGCTTCTACAGATTTTGACCCCAAAAGTTCTGAAGAGACCACATGTAGCGGCAGGAAGGGAACTGAGTCTGCAGAGAACAGCCAGTGGAGGAAAGAAGTCAGGAGAGGTTCAGATCACCAAGCAGAACACCCCGATCCAGAAGGTTCCTGGGCTAGAATTTATCTCAGAGAACCTGCTTCTCTGATGCTGGAGTGATTACCTGCTCTATTAGTTTCCTAGGGCAGCCAAAACAAAATACCATAAACTATGTGACCTAAAGGGGCTTCCCCCGCTTTAGGGGAATCTGCCTGCAATGAAGGAGTCGCAAGAGATGCAGGTTTGATCCCTGGATGCAGAAGATCCCCTGCAGAAGGACATAGCAACCCACTCAGTATTCTTGCCTGGAGAATCCCATGGACAGAGGAGCCTGGTTGACTACAGTCCAGAGAGGGTTGCAAAGAGTTGGACATGACTGAAGCAACTTAGCACTCATGTACTCTTGTGACCTGAAACAACGGAAGTGTATTCTTTTTCACAGTTTTGGAAGCTAGAAGATCAAAACTAAGGTGTCAGCAGGACCATGCTCTCTCTGAAAGCTGTAGAAGAATTCTCCCTTGCTTCTTCTCACTTCTGATGGTTTGCTGGCAATCTTTGGCATTCCTTGGCCTATAGAGGTGTCACTGCAAGTCTCCATCTTCACATGGCCTTCTCTGTGTGTGTTTTCAGAGACCTTTCCTTCTGTGTGGGTCTGACTCAGTGTCCAAGGTTCCTCTTTTTGTAAGGATACCAGTTAAATTGGATTACCACCCCCTCTAATGACCTTGTTTCAACTTGGTGACCACCTTAAAGAGCCTATTTCCAAACAAGGTAACATTCCAAGACAGCGGGTGTTAGGATCTCAACAGATACTTTTTTAGGGAGCATGATTCAATCTAAAATACCTGGTTATGTGAGTTAGAGGTCTTTGTTGTCATTTTGTATGGGAGATGGATGCTTGTTTTATAAAGCAAATGTTCTGGCTTTCTTGAGCCATGAGAGAGTTGCCATTCTCCCCCTCATGTCCCACTGTTGCTGCCTTCTCAGTTAAAAGGCAAATGGTTCATCTGCCAAGCCTAGTGCTTTGCTTACCACAACATCTCCATGTCTGCAGTATGAGAGTTGGGGAGGAGTATGGAATGGGCGGCATCTCCATCCTGCAGAGACCAGCTGAGGAAACTTGTCCAGAAGTCCGGATTGCCAGAAAATTCTGGATCTTCTCACAGTGAACCCTGCTCAGAAGTGGGCAGAGTAAAGCTTTTGTGCTAAGAAAAAGCCCAGCCCATTGTGGGCCAGAGGTGTTCCCTGGGTTGTGCAGTCAGGGTCAGGCGCTGAAGCAGGTAGCAGCCTTGTAGGAAGTAAGTATCTTTGACCATGCACAGGCTGGTCAGTTGGCAAGGTCAATGGCTCCCCCTCACTTCCTGCTGTTGTTGCCTTCTCCCTTTCTGGACCCTTCTGTCCCACCCCCAGTTACCCGCCACCCTGAGTATTATTACCTGTGTGACATCCTACACCCGTATTCTACATGCATATAAGCTGGGGGTTTATATCATAGAGCCGTTATGTGGACAGGGGTCAACAGCCATAGCTCACAACCTAGGCTTCAAAATTCAACAAGATTTGAATCACTTTGGGAGTTTTTAAAATTTCAATACCTATACTTTCCCCAAACTAATTACAGTAGAAGCTTGGGGATAAGATCCCAGCATCAGTATTTTTCTAAGTTTCCTTTGATTTAGAATGTTTGGTTCCAATATTTGGCCAAAGTTAAAACCCACTGATTTAATGGGAAGCAGAGTACAGGAAGCTGTGACATTCTAGCAATGACCTCTGACCATTCTGTACCTAAGTTAAAGGGTACTGTAGCAGGTCAGGTAAGAGAGGATCCAAGCAGTCAGGGACCGAGAGGTGAGGCAGTCTCAAGCAGTCATGAAAGGTGAAATCAACGGAGCCTGGGGAAATTGATAAGGAGTTAAAATAGGAAGGAACCTAGATAAGGTCCAGGTTCTAAGTTAAATAGATAGCTAGTGAGAAGCTGCCCTATAACACAGGAACCTCAGCTCAGTGCTCTGTGACAACCTAGAGGGATGGAGGAAGTGGAAGGAGGCTCAAGAGAGGGGGGATATATGTATACTTACAGCTGAGTCACATTGATGTACAGCAGAAACCAACACCATTGTCAAGCAGTTATCCTCCAATTAAAAATAAAGTTTAAAAGTAAATAAAAATAAAGTTTAAAAAAATCAGTATGAAGAAGGCAAAAAGAGGCAAAATCTGATTTTGGTTTTGGATGTGTTTAAATGTCAGGTACTTTTAGAACTATCCAGGTGGCAGTGTCAGATGCTCAGAAGAGAGGTGGACTAGAGATAACGTTTGGGAATCATTGGCATGAAACGATACCTAAAGTCTTGAGGGTCAAGGAGATTGTCTTGAGAGAGCAGGTGACATGGGGAGACCAAGGCTCTGGCAAGCACAGGTGGGGCAGAGGAGAAGGGGCCAGCAAAGCAGACTGAGGAATCGCAAGGGTGGAAGGAGAAAGTGTCACAAAACAAGGAGCAGACACTTCCAGGAAAAGAATTAATGAGCAGGTCAGATGATAATGCCAGATCAAGTCTCATGTTTATTGACTTTGGCCACATGGAGGTCAAGGGTGACTTAGGTCAGACTGTTTTAGCAGAGCAGCTTGTAGTGGGAGCCTAACCGCAGTGAGGTTGAAGATGGAAGGAAGGACACAAATATAGATGCTCTTCTGAAAAACTGCCTGTGAATGGGGAGAAAGATGCTCAGTGGTGGCTGGAGAAGAATGCCTGGAAGGAACCGTGTGTGTGTGTGTGTGTGTGTGTGTGTGTGTGTGGGAGCTGTGTGTGTGCATGCTAAACCACTCAGTCGTGTCCGATTCTTTGCAACTCCACAGATAGTAGCCTGTCAGGCTCCTCTTTCCATGGGATTCTCCAGGCAAAAATACTGGAGTGGGTTGCCATCCCCTTCTCCAGAGGATCTTCCTAACCCAGGGATCGATCCTGCATCTCTTACATCTCCTGCACGGGAGGTGGGTTCTTTACTGCTAGTGCCAGCTGGGAAGCCCATGTTTATAAGCTACAAGGAAGGAATCAGTACCAAGGAAGAGATTGAAACTCCAAGAAGGAAATGCATAATCAAGGATCCTGGCTGGTAGAGACGGAATGGTACCTAGAGATGGTAGAACTTCAAGCCAGAGGGACACCTTTGTTTTGTTTAATTTTTTTGTGAGCCTAGAGAAACAAGGACAATTTCTCGAAGGAAGGAAGGATATGGAACAAAAACATTTTCCTTTGACCTTTTCCTTGTAGGAGGCAGGGTTGGTGCAGTGGGAGCTAATGCTGATGTTGGGGCACTGACCGCAGAGGACAAATGAGCCTGCAGGGAACAGCAGGAGCCATGGAGTGAGTGTGAGCTGCACCCCGAGAAGGGAAAAGCTTTGAGATCAAGGAAATTAACAGTAGTCTTCATGTTCAAAGGTTACCAGTGAAGTCAAGCCAAGGTCAGCTGTCCTGTGGGATGTACACGGTACGGAGGGAAAAATCAAAGATACAGCAAGGAAAGTCCTGGGAGTCGAGGCTTTCTCAGCCATCATCTAGATCAGTCACAAAGTTGGGAGACTGCCCACAGCAGAAGCACTCTTTCCCCATGCTCCGAACAAAGTAGGACTTGTGGTATCTATTGAGCAAAAGGGAGCAGGAGTTTGGTAAGGAGGCTAGAGGAGAATAGTAACCTTTTGGAATGTCCACAGAGGAGAATAGAATAGGAAGCAGATGAAGGAGGAATAAAGAGGAGACCGTTGACCTCTCTGGTGGTCCAGTGGTTAGGACTTCCAATGCAAGAAGTAAGGGTTTGATTCCTGGCTGAGGAGCTAAGACCCCACATGCCTTGAGGCCAAAACATGAAACAGAAGCACTATTGTAACAAATTCAATAAAGATTTTTTAAATGGTCCAAAAAAAAAATCTAAAAAAATAAAATAAAATAATAGTGGTCCAGTTGACAGCAGAGACTAGACATTTGTAGCAGTGTCAGCTCTCGTGGTTGGGTTATTGTCTCCATTTGTGCTTGGCAGCCCAGGTATAGGAGCAAACAAACAACACTGTGAAGTCAGTTGTGCTGAGCAGATGTGGCAGCAGTTCAAAGCCCAGGCAGTCAAGGAGTTTGGAAAAAGAATGAGCCAACCAAGTTCGAAAGCAGTGTTTCTAAACAGAGATCTAAATACAGCTATATAATCACAGAGCTAATGAATGACTCATCATTATGAAAATTAATGCCAGCCTGCTTTTAGATGGCACTTTACTACTTTCTAAGAGTAAAGGCTCCTGGTTCTTTCCATTCAAGAAGATCATCTTGCTCTGTTTTCACTACCCAGACCTCTCAGTTTTCATCTTTCTCTCAAAAGGAGGATGTTTTACTTTCTCTTCTCATGGTGGCAGCAGGTTGTCAGGTAGACAGTCACAGCTGGAGTTCCAGAGGTATAATCTTTTCGCAGTGATTAAATAGTGATTGAGTTGGCAGTCATTGGAAACTCAGGGCCCACAGTTCCATATTTTTTGAACGAAGAACATTGGTTATTTCCCATGGGCATTCCATGCATGGAGGAGAAAGCAGAATTTCCCAAACTAACCTTGGTTGACATTTATTTAAAATATGCCAAGTGCTATTTATCTGGTTTATCTTATTACAGGCCCTAGCTCTGCCAGATAATTAAAGGGCAGCTGGAAAATAAGGATAAAGTCACAGCAATATCTTCCGAGAAGAACTTTTAGGGCTCTCGCCCCTCTGTTTAATTAACTTATTCTGAACTAATGAAAAGTGTTATGTTGCATCCAGGAGAGGGAGAAAGTGGGGAGCAAAGTAGAATGTTGCTTTCCCTCTTGTCTTAAAAAAAGAGTTTTGTTTATTCTGGTGAGTAAAAGAGTTGGCAGGATAGAAGGAAGGATATGAATCTTCTTAGTTTTAATAGAAAACTTTTCATTCTCGGCTCATTTATTCTATTTTACAATATTATATTGCATTATAAAATATGGAAATGAAACTCATCCTGAGGAGTAAAGAATACCACCTCCCTATATTTTTATTGGAAATTAAGACCTACATATATTAATGAGAATTTATGGGGAAAAAAACCTGGATAATCTGGGAAGCATCCTGCAAAGGAGCATGCCTCCTGCAGACACTCAGTAAATATTAATAGAGGGTCTTCAGAATTTAAATTGGGTTCTCTGATCTAACTCTAATGCCTTCTCTCTCCTACCACAGCCGCCTAAAATTATGCAAGCATGGTGTTCAGGGCTTTGAACAGAACATGTATTTCTATCTTTGTGTGGAATGAAATTAGCCAAACTACAACACAGCTGATCTGGAAAGCTAGGATCCACATTGCTTATTAAAAGTGAGCAAGGGGGCTTCCCTGGTGGCTCCATGGTAAAGAACCCACCTGCCATGCAGTAAACACAGGTTGGATCTCTGGTCCGGGAAGATCCCACATGCTGCAGAGCAATAAAGTCCATTCACCACAGCTATTGAGCCCCGGAGTCACAACTACTGAAGCCCTCACGCCCTAGAGCCTGTGATCAGCAATAAGAGAAGCCACCACAATGAGAAACCTGTGCACTGCAACTAGAGAGTAGCCTCTGCTCACTGCAACTAGAGAAAAAGACCAAGCAGCAATGAACACCCAGCACAGTCAAATATAATGTATAAATAAATAAATAAATTTTTAAAATAAAGTGAGGAAGGGACTTCTCTGGTGGTCCAGTGGCTAAGACTCCATGCTCCCAATGCAGAGAGCCCAGGTTCAGTCTCTGGTCAGGAAATTAGATCTTACATAACACAACTAAGAATTCACATGTGGCAATGAAAGATCCCACATGATGAACTAAGACCCAGTGCAGTTTAAAAAGAAAAAAAAAAAAGTGAGCAATTCAGTGTTCCTTAAGACAGGGAAAATGTGAAGGGACTTTGCCCCAATTCTAAGTGGCAACATCATGGGCAGGTAGCACATCAGGCAATGGTATTTCAGAGAAGATTCATAAGCAGTCTTTTCAAGATAAGTTGGTTGTTCAAAGACCAGAGGTGATGACTGGATAGATACCTGAACAAGACCAGATCAGAGTCGAGGTCTGGGTCAGAGTTATCAGAAATCAGATAAGGTTATCCATGTGGCAGGCAGAAACAAAGAAATTCAGCATGGCTGGGGTGGAGCATCAGCAATTTAGATAGCTTCTGCCTAAAGCTAATGAATTTCCATAGTTTATTGTGATCCACACAGTCAAAGGCTTTGGCATAGTCAATAAAGCAGAAATAGATGTTTTTCTGGAACTCTCTTGCTTTTTCCATGATCCAGCGGATGTTGGCAATTTGATCTCTGGTTCCTCTGCCTTTTCTAAAACCAGCTTGAACATCAGGAAGTTCACGGTTCACATATTGCTGAAGCCTGGCTTGGAGAATTTTGAGCATTACTTTACTAGCGTGTGAGATGAGTGCAATTGTTCGGTAGTTTGAGCACTCCTTGGCATTGCCTTTCTTTGGGACTGGCATGAAAACTGACCTTTTCCAGTCCTGTGGCCACTGCTGAGTTTTCCAAATTTGCTGGCATATTGAGTGCAGCACTTTCACAGCATCATCTTTCAGGACTTGGAATAGTTCCACTGGAATTCCATCACCTCCACTAGCTTTGTTCGTAGTGATGCTTTCTAAGGCCCATTTGACTTCACATTCCAAGATGTCTGGCTCTAGGTCAGTGATCACATCATCATGATTGTCTAGGTCTTGAAGCTCTTTTTTGTACAGTTCTTCTGTGTATTCTTGCCACCTCTTCTTAATATCTTCTGCTTCTGTTAGGTCCACACCATCTCTGTCCTTTATCGTGCCCATCTTTGCATGAAATGTTCCTTTGGTATCTCTGATTTTCTTGAAGAGATCCCTAGTCTTTCCCATTCTGTTGTTTTCCTCTATTTCTTTGCATTGATCGCTGAAGAAGGCTTTCTTATCTCTTCTTGCTATTCTTTGGAACTCTGCATTTAGATGTTTATATCTTTCCTTTTCTGCTTTGCTTTTCACTTCTCTTCTTTTCACAGCTATTTGTAAGGCCTCCCCAGACAGCCATTTTGCTTTTTTGCATTTCTTTTCCATGGGGATGGTCTTGATCCCTGTCAGAGATGGGAATACCAGACCACCTGATCTGCCTCTTAAGAAATCTGTATGCAGGTCAGGAAGCAACAGTTAGAACTGGTCATGGAACAACAGACTGGTTCCAAATAGAAAAAGGAGTACGTCAAGGCTGCATATTGTCACCATGTTTATTTAACTTATATGCAGAGTACATCATGAGAAATGCTGGACTGGAAGAAACACAAGTTGGAATCAAGATTGCCGGGAGAAATATCAATAACCTCAGATATGCAGATGACACCACTCTTACGGCAGAAAGTGAAGAGGGGCTAAAAAGCCTCTTGATGAAAGTGAAAGTGGAGAGTGAAAAGGTTGGCTTAAAGCTCAACCTTCAGAAAACGAAGATCATGGCATCTGGTCCCATCACTGCATGGGAAATAGATGGGGAAACAGTGAAAACAGTGTCAGACTTTGTTTTTCTGGGCTCCAAAATCACTGCAGATGGTGACTGCAGCCATGAAATTAAAAGACGCTTACTCCTTGGAAGGAAAGTTATGACCAACCTAGATAGCATATTCAAAAGCAGAGACATTACTTTACCAACAAAGGTTCGCCTAGTCAAGGCTATGGTCTTTCCTGTGGTCATGTATGGATGTGAGAGCTGGACTGTGAGGAAGGCTGAATGCTGAAGAATTGATGCTTTTGAACTGTGGTGTTGGAGAAGACTCTTGAGAGTCCCTTGGACTGCAAGAAGATCCAACCAGTCCATTCTGAAGGAGATCAATCCTGGAATTTCTTTAGAAGGATTGATGGTAAAGCTGAAACTCCAGTATTTTGGCCACCTCATGCGAAGAGTTGATTCATTGGAGAAGACTCTGATGCTGGGAGGGATTGAGGGCAGGAGGAGAAGGGGACGACAGAGGATGAGATGGCTGGATGGCATCACTGACTCGATGGATGAGAGTCTGAGTGACCTCCGGGAGCTGGTGATGGACAGGGAGGCCTGGCGTGCTGCGGTTCATGGGGTCGCAAAGAGTCGGACACGACTGAGCGACTGATCTGATCTGATCTGATCTGAAAGCTAATGAATCAGTAGTCCACATAGTCAACTAAGATGCATGCCTTGCCTGTTGCTGCTGCTGCTGCTGCTAAGTCGCTTCAGTCGTGTCCGACTCTGTGCGACCCCATAGACGGAAGCTCACCAGGCTCCCCCGTCCCTGGGATTCTCCAGGCAAGAATACTGGAGTAGGCTGCCATTTCCTTCTCCAATGCATGAAAGTGAAAAGTGAAAGTGAAGTCACTCAGTCGTGTCCGACTCTTAGCGACCACATGGACTGGAGCCTACCAGGATCCTCCATCCATGGGATTTTCCAGGCAAAAGTACTGGGGTGGGGTGCCATTGCCTTGCCTAGTCTTGCTTTTTATTTCTTCCCTGGGGGTTTATAAGATCCCCTTTACAAAGATAAAAGCAAGCTGGTGTAAGGAGAGGTCTGGAAGCCATGAAAGGTCTCGAGGTTTGGAGCCAAACCAACCAACCAAGAATTTCAGCCTAAGCACTCAAGACCTTCCAGGACTTAAGCAAATGAACTGACCCCTCTCTGCCTCTATCCTCCTAACTAAGAAGTGGGACAGTGGTGTCTGTCAGGTTGTTGTGAGCATTGAATGAGGCATGAAAGCATCTAGCTCAAAAGAGTTTTTGAATATATATTTCTCTCTTTCCTTTTCATGAGTAAACATTCAAACAACTTAGAAGATGGAGACTTGTACTGAAACCCACATTCTTCAGATCTTGCCCAAGATCTCAGGCCCCATCCCAGACCTTTTGTATCAAAAACTCATGATCAGGAATCAGAAACCCAGCAATCTGTGTTTTACCAAACTTTCCAGCTGATTATGCTGCATTCTGAAGTTTGAAAACTATGATATTAGGATAAGTCAGATCAGTAACTCACAATGAACAACAGGTCTCGAGCTCACAGACCTCAGGAAAACAGATCATATAGAATACAGTCTCATATTTTCCTCCCCAGATTCACTTGTTGGCAATGCTTTACTTTGAGCTGTGCAGAGTTGGCCTCAACTAGAGTCCATATCACAGTGGTACCTAAGTCCTGAATTGGGGAGATTAGTGATTTCCCAAATTCTTTCTACTTTTAGATTATTAATTCAATTATATATCTTTATCAGGTTTGAGAAATAAATGTAGAACTCATCACCTCCCTGTTGTACTCAGCCAGTTTGTTGTTGTTGTTTTTTTTTTTCCCCCATAAACAGGAAGAGATTTTTTTTCCAGTTTTATTGAAATATAATTCACATGTCAGGAAGATCCCCTGGAGAAGGGAATGGCAACCATTCCAGTATTCTTACCTGGGGAATTCCATGGACAGAGGACCTTGGTGGGCTACAGTCCATGGGGTCAGGTAAAGTCAGATACAACTGAGCGACAAACAAGCATTGTATAAGCTTAAGGTATACAACATAATGATTTGCTCTATATCTAAATAGTGAAGCGATTACCACAATAAGACTAGTTAACATCATCACCGTATCTTGTTAAACTATTTTTTCTTGTAATGAGAACCTTTAACATCTATTCTCTTGGCAACTTTCAAATATACATTACAGTATTGTTAACTTCCCTGGTGGCTCAGACGGTAAAGCGTCTGCCTGCAATGTGGGAGACCCGTTTTCAGTCCCTGGGTGGGAAAGATCCCCTGGAGAAGGAAATGGCACCCCACTCCAGTACTATTGCCTGGAAAATCCCACGGACAGAGGAGCCTGGTAGGCTACAGTCCATGGGGTGGCAAAGAGACACGACTGAGCGACTTCACTTCACTTCACTTCACTTCATTGTTAACTCTAGACATTGTGTTACGCAACTTGAAGCCAATTCTTAATAGGCACTATCACCACCCCTTCCCTTCTTCCCAACTGTATTTAGTGGCTGAATATCAAACTGGCCACTGGGTAACTTGGGATGCTTTCAACCATTGTGAAGCCTTGTTGTTGTTTAGTTGCTAAGTCTTGTCCGACTCTGCAACTCTATGGACTGTAGCCCACCAGGCTCCTCTATCCATGGGATTTCCCAGGCAACCATACTGGAATGGGTTGCCATTTCCTTAGCATCTCAAAAATAGTCATGACTTTCAACCACAGCAGCCTGGAGAACAAGCTTCCAAGTGACCTTGATAGTTCAGCCTGGCGATTATCAGGAGCAGGTTCAGTCTATAATTTCTGACTCCCACTACCCAGCCCCACCCCTCCTCTGTGCCCAGTCCTGCAGGCCCTGAGTTGGGTGTTGCCCCACTGTAGGACTTGGAAATGATTCCCCAGCAAGTATCTGCCATGCTTTGGATGAACTGCCTACCTGTTTCCTCTCCACCATTGCCTTTTTCCACAGAAAAGAAAGACAAAATACAGCCTTGAGCTTGTTGAAACACATACATTTACAAATGAGCTTCTTTCAACAATGCCCAAGGAGATTTGGAAAACAAAATTAGCTCTTTCTCTCCTGTATACACAGTGGCCACCAAAGGATAAGCATTGTTCTGTCAAGGTTCAACATTTGGTAGAGTGATCACTGGAACCTTCAGGGAAGAGATTGTGTTTATAATGATAGGAAAATGGATTAATCAAAACTCTAGCCTTCAGCTGTCAGCACTAGAATACAATGTCAATTGGAGTATGAGGTAGCTTTGACAAGAATGCCATCTTCCTCGCTTTAGTCAATCCTACTTGGGGCCAGCTGATTTAAGCAATGATTTTTCTCTGCAGCAGATGAATGCATACCAACAAAATCCATTAGCTATGAAAGTCGTGGCATTGATTTTAGAATAAAATGTTTCAAAAGAAGGAAATCATATTCTAATATCTCTACTGCTGACAGCCTGTACCAACCTCAGGAGAGATCTATTTCAACAAAGCAATGTGGGGTGTGGGAAGACAGTGTTGGGAAAGAGGCAATCCTGTCCACTTTGCCTCCAGTTCTCAGTAGTGCTGTCCTGAGTCCTGAATTATCTGTTGGACTGTTGATGATGGAGGCAGGACACCTACTGGTTTGGACCATTGTGTATAGTTGTAAATTGCCTATGTTTCTTCCAGGTTGACAAAATACACAGTAGTAATCACAGAGTACTTCTACTCAGTTCCTGTTTGCTCTTTATGTAGCATATATTATGCTCACGTGCTCAGCTGCTCAGTTGTGTCCAACTCTTTACAACCCCATGGACTGTAGCCTTCCAGGCTCCTCTGTCCATAGGATTTTTCCAGGCAAGAGTGCCGGAGTGGGCTGCCATTCCCTCCTCCCAACCCAGGGGATCTTCTCAACCCAGGGCTCAAACTTGAGTCTCCTGAGTCTCCTATATTGACAGACAGATTCTTTCCCATGGAGTCACCTGGGAAGCCCGTAGCATATATTAGGAAAGTACTTTTGGAAACTTATCAAGGGGAAAGTGAAAGCTAACCACTTAGTTTGCTTTTGGTGCTTTCCTGCTGGACAGAATAATAAAACAGAGTTAGTATCTATTCTGGGAAAATCCCTAAGAATGATGCTAAAGCTGAAACTCCAGTACTTTGGCCACCTCATGTGAAGAGTTGACTCACTGGAAAAGACCCTGATGCTGGGAGGGATTAGGGGCAGGAGGAAAAGGGGACAGCAGAGGATGAGATGGCTGGATAGCATCACTGACTCGATGGACGTGAGTTTGAGTGAACTCTGGGAGCTGGTGATGGACAGGGAGGCATGGCATGCTGTAATTCATGGGGTCACAAAGAGTCGGATATGACTGAGCGACTGAACCGAACTGAATAGTTAAAGAGGATATTTCCTTTCTAACCAGTGTGAGAATGAGCACATGCTAAGTCGATTCAGTCGTGTCCAACTCTTTGAGACCCTATGGACTGTAACCCACCAGTCTCCTCTGACTATGGAATTCTCCAGGCAAGAATACTGGAATGGGTTGCCATGCCCTCCTCCAAGGGATCTGCCCAGCCCAGGGATCGAACTCGAGTCTCTTACTTCTCCTGCATTGACAGGCAGATTCTTTATACCACCTGGGAAGCCCAATGTGAGAATAATCGTATCCAAATCTTATTCAACTTTAACCTCCTTCTGCCTCAAAGATATCATAGTTCCAGTTGTGCATGTATGTCATTAGCCTTTCTGAGGGTCAGAATAAGCTTAATGGAAAATAGTTCAAGATAAACTTGGGTCTCTATCTGTAGAGTTGAGATGAGCACAGACAAGCTGATTATTATATAATCAATCATACTAATTAGTATATTTTAAATGCATGTGTGATTAAGGCTGCACTTTATCTTAGTGGCTCTCAATCTTGAGAGTATATCACCTTGGAGGGTTTGTTGACATAGATTGCTGGGCCCCATTTCCAGAGTTGGTAATTCTCTAGATTAGCAGTTGTTGCTGTTCAGTAGCTCAGTCGTGTCTGAGTCTTTGTGACCCCGTGGACTGCAGCACACCAGGCTTCCCTGTCCTTCACAATCTCCAAGAGTTTGCTTAGACTCATGTCCATTGAGTCGGTGATGCCATCCAACCATCTTATCCTCTGTAATCCCCTTCTCCTTTAGCATTCATTCTTTCCCAGCAGCAGGGTCTTTTCCAATGAGTCAGTTCTTTGCATCAAGTGGCCAAAATATTGGAGCTTCAGCATCAGTTCTTCCAGTGAATATCCAGGGTTGATTTCCTTAGACCAGGGGTGGGACCCCCACATTTAAAAAATCTAATACATTCCAAGGTGAAGCTGATCATTGCTGATATGGAACCCCACCTTATAAGAAGCATTTTAAAGTTTCAATTTATGATATAAGTTAATTGAGCCAGATGTTTTCCTCCTTCATTTTTTGTTTTTGATCAAGAATCTCTTTTATTGATTATCAGAAACATTACAAACATCTAGTATGAACAAATTGTAACATGATAGTGTTTAGTTTGAACAATTAATACATTTCAGATATAATATTATACATATTTCAATGCTATTCTCCCCAATCATCCCACCCTCTCCCGGTCCCAGAGTCCAAAAGTCTGGTCTATACATCAGTGTCTCTTTTGTTGTCTCGTAAATAGGGTTATTTTTACCATCTTTCTAAATTCCATATATATGCGTTAGTATACTGTATTTGTGTTTTTGTTTCTGGCTTACTTCACTCTGTATAATAGGCTCCAGTTCCATCCACCTCCTTAGAACTGATTCAAATGTATTCTTTTTAATGGCTGAGTAATACTCCATTGTGTATATGTACCACAGCTTGTTTATCCATTCATCTGTGGATGGACATCTAGGTTGCTTCCACGTTCTGGCTATTGCAAACAGTGCTGCTATGAACATTGGGGTACACGTGTCTCTTTCAATTCTGGTTTTCTCAGTGTATATGCCCAGCAGTGGGATTGCTGGATCATAAGGCAGTTCTATTCCCAGTTTTTTGAGGAATCTCCATACTGTTCTCCATAGTGGCTGTACTAGTTTGCATTCCCACCAACACTGCAAGAGGGTTCCCTTCTCTCCGCACCCTCTCCAGCATTTATTGCTTGTAGACTTTTGGATAGCAGCCATTCTGATTGGCGTGAAATGGTATCTCATAGTGGTTTTGATTTGCATTTCTCTGATAATGAGTGATGTTGAGCATCTTTTCATGTGTTTGTTAGCCATCTGTATGTCTTCTTTGGAGAAATGTCTATTGAGTTCTTTGGCCCATTTTTTGATTGGGTCATTTATTTTTCTGGAATTGAGCTGTAGAAGTTGCTTGTATATTTTTGAGATTAGTTGTTTGTCAGTTGCTTCATTTGCTGTTATTTTCTCCCATTCTGAAGGCTGTCTTTTCACCTTGCTTATAGTTTCCTTTGTTGTGCAGAAGCTTTTAAGTTTGATTAGGTCCCATTTGTTCATTTTTGATTTTATTTCCGATATTCTGGGAGGTGGGTCATAGAGGATCCTGCTGTGATGTAAGTCAGAGAGTGTTTTGCCTATGTTTTCCTCTAGGAGTTTTATGGTTTCTGGTCTTACATTTAGCTCTTTAATCCATTTTGAGTTTATTTTTGTGTATGGTGTTAGAAAGTGTTCTAGTTTCATTCTTTTACAAGTGTTTGACCAGTTTTCCCAGCACCACTTGTTAAAGAGATTGTCTTTAATCCATTGTATATTCTTGCCTCCTTTGTCAAAGATAAGGTGACCATATGTGCGTGGATTTATCTCTGGGCTTTCTATTTTGTTCCATTGATCTATATTTCTGTCCTTGTGCCAGTACCATACTGTCTTGATGACTGTGGCTTTGTAGTAGAGCCTGAAGTCAGGCAGGTTAATTCCTCCAGTTCCGTTCTTCTTTCTCAAGATAGCTTTGGCTATTCGAGGTTTTTTGTATTTCCATACAAATTGAGAAATTATTTGTTCTAGCTCTGTGAAGAATACCGTTGGTAGCTTGATGGGGATTGCATTGAATCTATAAATTGCTTTGGGTAGTATATTCATTTTCACTATATTGATTCTACCAATCCATGAACATGGTATATTTCTCCATCTATTAGTGTCCTCTTTGATTTCTTTCACCAGTGTTTTATAGTTTTCTATATATAGGTCTTTAGATTCTTTAGGAAGATATATTCCTAAGTATTTTATTGTTTTCATTGCAATGGTGAATGGAATTGTTTCCTTAATTTCTCTTTCTATTTTCTCGTTATTAGTGTACAGGAATGCAAGGGATTTCTGTGTGTTAATTTTATATCCTGCAACTTTACCATATTCATTGATCAGTTCTAGTAATTTTCTGGTGGAATCTTTAGGGTTTTCTACGTAGAGGATCATGTCATCTGCAAATAGTGAGAGTTTTACTTCTTCTTTTCCAATTTGGATTCCTTTTATTTCTTTTTCTGCTCTGATTGCTGTGGCCAAAACTTCCAAAACTATGTTGAATAGTAATGGTGAAAGTGGGCATCCTTGTCTTGTTCCTGACTTTAGAGGAAATGCTTTCAATTTTTCACCATTGAGGACAATGTTTGCTGTGGGCTTGTCATATATAGCTTTTATTATGTTGAGGTATGTTCCTTCTCTTCCTGCTTTCTGGAGAGTTTTTATCATAAATGGATGTTGAACTTTGTCAAAGGCTTTCTCTGCATCTATTGAGATAATCATATGGTTTTTATTCTTCAGTTTGTTAATGTGGTGTATTACGTTGATTGATTTGCGGATATTGAAGAATCCTTGCATTCCTGGGATAAAGCCCACTTGGTCATGGTGTATGATCTTTTTAATGTGTTGTTGGATTCTGATTGCTAGAATTTTGTTAAGGATTTTTGCATCTATGTTCATCAGTGATATTGGCCTGTAGTTTTCTTTTTTTGTGGGATCTTTGTCAGGTTTTGGTATTAGGGTGATGGTGGCCTCATAGAATGAGTTTGGAAGTTTGCCTTCCTCTGCAATTTTCTGGAACAGTTTGAGTAGGATAGGTGTTAGCTCTTCTCTAAATTTTTGGTAGAATTCAGCTGTGAAGCCGTCTGGACCTGGGCTTTTGTTTGCTGGAAGATTTCTGATTACAGTTTCAATTTCCGTGCTTGTGATGGGTCTGTTAAGAGTTTCTATTTCTTCTTGATCCAGTTTTGGGAAGTTGTACTTTTCTAAGAATTTGTCCATTTCTTCCACACTGTCCATTTTATTGCCATATAATTGCTGATAGTAGTCTCTTATGATCCTTTGTATTTCTGTGCTGTCTGTTGTGATCTCTCCATTTTCATTTCTAATTTTATTGATTTGATTTTTCTCCCTTTGTTTCTTGATGAGTCTGGCTAGTGGTTTGTCAATTTTATTTACCCTTTCAAAGAACCAGCTTTTGGCTTTGTTGATTTTTGCTATGGTTTCTTTTGTTTCTTTTGCATTTATTTCTGCCCTAATTTTTAGGATTTCTTTCCTTCTACTAACCTTGGGGTGTTTCATTTCTTCCTTTTCCAGTTGCTTTAGGTGTAGAGTTAGGTTATTTATTTGGCTTTTTTCTTGTTTCTTGAGGTATGCCTGTATTGCTATGAACTTTCCCCTTAGGACTGCTTTTACAGTGTCCCACAGGTTTTGGGTTGTAGTGTTTTCATTTTCATTCGTTTCTATGCAGAATTTGATTTCTTTTTTGGTTTCTTCTGTGATTTGTTGGTTATTCAGGAGTGTGTTGTTCAGCCTCCATATGTTGGTCTTTTTAATAGATTTTCTCCTGTTATTGAGATTTACTCTTACTGCATTGTGGTCAGAAAAAATGCTTGGAATGATTTCAATTTTTCTGAACTTACCAAGGCTAGATTTATAGCCCAGGATGTGGTCTATCCTGGAGAAGGTTCCGTGTGCACTTGAGAAAAAGGTGAAATTCATTGTTTTGGGATGAAATGTCCTATAGATATCAATTAGTTCTAACTGGTCTATTGTATCGTTTAAAGTTTGTGTTTCCTTGTTAATTTTCTGTTTAGTTGATCTATCCATTGGTGTGAGTGGGGTATTAAAGTCTCCCACTATTATTGTGTTATTGTTGATTTCTCCTTTCATACTTGTTAGTATTTGTCTTATATATTGTGGTGCTCCTAAGTTGGGTGCATATATATTTATAATTGTTATATCTTCTTCTTGGATTGATCCTTTGATCATTAGGTAGTGACCTTCTTTGTCTCTTTTCACATCCTTTGTTTTAAAGTCTATTTTATCTGATATGAGTATTGCTACTCCTGCTTTCTTTTGGTCTCTATTTGCGTGGAAAATCTTTTTCCAGCCCTTGACTTTCAGTCTGTATGTGTCCCCTGTTTTGAGGTGGGTTTCTTGTAGACAGCATATGGAGGGGTCTTGTTTTTGTATCCATTCAGCCAGTCTCTGTCTTTTGGTTGGGGCATTCAACCCATTTACATTTAAGGTAATTAATGATAAATATGATCCCGTTGCCATTTACTTTGTTGTTTTGGGTTTGAATTTATATATCCTTTTTGTATTTCCTGTCTAGAGAATGTCCTTTAGTATTTGGTGGAGAGCTGGTTTGGTGGTGCTGAATTCTCTCAGCTTTTGCTTGTCTGTAAAGGTTTTGATTTCTCCTTCATATTTGAATGAGATCCTTGCTGGGTACATTAATCTGGGCTGTAGGTTCTTTTCTTTCATCACTTTAAGTATGTCTTGCCATTCCCTCCTGGCTTGGAGAGTTTCTATTGAAAGATCAGCTGTTATCCTTATGGGAATTCCCTTGTGTGTTATTTGTTGTTTTTCCCTTGCTGCTTTTAATATTTGTTCTTTGTGTTTGATTTTTGTTAATTTGATTAATATGTGTCTTGGGGTGTTTCGTCTTGGGTTTATCCTATTTGGGACTCTCTGGGTTTCTTGGACTTGAGTGATTATTTCCTTCCCCATTTTAGGGAAGTTTTCAACTATTATCTCCTCTAGTATCTTCTCATGGTCTTTCTTTTTGTCTTCTTCTTCTGGGACTCCTATGATTCGAATATTGTAACGTTTAATATTGTCCTGGAGGTCTCTGAGATTGTCCTCATTCCTTTTAATTCGTTTTTCTTTTTTCTCCTCTGATTCCTTTAATTCTGCCATTCTATCTTCTAATTCGCTAATTCTATCTTCTGCCTCTGTTATTCTACTATTTGTTGCCTCCAGGGTGTTTTGGATCTCATTTATTGCATTATTCATTATATATTGACTCTTTTTTATTTCTTCTAGGTCCTTGTTAAATCTTTCTTGCATCTTCTCAATGCTTTTCTCCAGGCTATTTATCCATGATTCCATTTTGCTTTCCAGATTTTGGATTAATTTCACTATCATTATTCGGAATTCTTTATCAGGTAGGTTCGCTATTTCTTCCTCTTTTGTTTGATTTGGTGGGCAATTATCCTGTTCCTTTACCTGCTGGGAATTCTTCTGTCTTTTCATCTTGTTTAAATTGCTAAGTTTGGGGCGTCTCTACTGTATTCTGGTAGTCTGTGGAGTTCTCTTTATTGTGGCATTTCTGCACTATATGTGGGTTTGTACCGGTGGCTTGTCGAGGTTTCTTGTTTATGGAAGCTTGTATCGGTGTTCTGGTGGGTGGAGCTGGATTTCTTTTCTCTGGGGTGCAGTGGAGTGTCTAGTAGTGAATTATGAGATGTCTATGATTTTGGGGTCGCTTTGTGTAGCCTGTGTATTGGAGCTCAGGCTGTGTTCTTGTTTTTCTGGAGAATTTGCTTGGTATGTCTTGTTGTGGAACTTGCTGGTCTTTGTGTGATGCTTGGTTTCAGAGTAGGTATGGAGGCTTTTAATGAGCTCCTGTCAATTAATGTTCCGTGGGATCAGGGTATGGACTTAAGCCTCCTGGTTCCAGTTATTGGTCTTATTTTTACAGTAGTCTCAAAAACTTCTTCTTCTATAATGCATTCCACAACTGGACCGCTCAGAGATGTTCACAGAATTATACAGAGAAGGAAAAAGGGAGGAAGGAGACAGAGGTGGTCAGGAGGATAAAAGGAGGGAGTGTGAAGGAGAGAGACAGATCTAGTCAGTAATCAGTAAAGAAAAGAAAAAAGGAAAGGAAAAAAGCAAAGGACAAAAAGGAAAAAAGAAAAAAAAAAAAAAACAGGGTCGCAAAAGTTATATCTAAACGTGGAGATTAAAGAAGTACTAGAGGATAAAAAAAAAATAAAAATAAAAGAAACAAAACAAAACAAACAACAACAAAAAAAAAAAAAAAGGAAAAAAAATTTTTGTTTTCCTTTTTCCAGTTAAAAAATAATAAAAATTTAAAAATATATATATATATATATAAAAAAAGAAAAGAAAAAAAAAAAGTAAATAATGATGGTAAAAATAGTAACAATATATATAAGAGTTTCTCTATTATTGTTGTGGGTTCAGTTCATTTTCGGCTAGTTCCTTGTTCCGGCTTAAATTTCTCAAGATCTATAGGCCCCTTTCTCTGTAGTTGGTCTTACTATTGTAGTATAGTCCTTTGTTCTGTGCACGGTTCGGCGGTGTTCTGGGCCAAGGCCGGCCACTCGTGTGGTCGGCGCTGCACAATCTGGATTGCCGGCCCAAACTACTCCAGTTAGGCAGCACTCCAGACAATCAGGCGAACGCAGTCTGCGCTGAGGCCCACAGAGGGGGAGGGGCCGGCGACGGGAATGGCGGGCGGGCGGGTGGGGGGAGGGGATGGGGTGGCCCTCGTGGGAGCCGCCGGCACAGCGGGCGGGGGCACGCCTGCGCGGGAGTGGTCGGCGGGGGAGCGTCCAGTGGGGGAGAGTCCCGCGGGGGAGCGTCCCTCGGGGGAGCGCCGGCAGGGGAGCGTGCCGCGTGGAAACGGCCAAGGCGTCTCCCTGCCCAGCCCCGGCTCCCCAATGGCAGATGCGGGCGTTTGCAGCGGTGCTTCTCCGCTGCGGAAGTTACCGCAGGGCCCGCAGTCTGTGGGTTCTAATTGCTCAACTGTTCTCCTCCCTGTTATGATAGTCTCCGTGTTTCCCAGGTTCGGCGCAGTTTCCGCAGGGAGAGTGTTTCCTGGTGTTTGGAAACTTCTCTTTTTAAGACTCCCTTCCCCGGACAGAGGTCCGCCCCTCCCTCTTTGTCTCTCTCTGGCTTCTATATTCTTTCCTACCTCCTTTAGAAGGCAGTGAGTTGCTTTTCTGGGTGTCCGACGTCCTCCACCAGCACTCCGAAGCTGTTTGTGGAATTTACTCGGCGCCCAGATGTCCCTTTGATGAATTTGTGGAGGAGAAAGCGTATTCCTCCTCCTTCATTCTTAAAGCTGCTTCTTAAAATATGGTCTAAGGACCACATACATTGGAGTCTTTTGGCATGCTTGTGAATAGTGAGTGGAACCTGTCCCACACTTTTGAATAAGAGGCCCAGCATGATGGACAAGCTTCCTGGGACATGCCAAGAAACTGCCCCATAGCAGTGACTCTCAGCCTCGGATCCCAATTAGAATCACTCAAATAGCATTAAGAGCACAGATTTTTGGTTTCTGATTACCAAGATTGTGATCCAGTTGATTTAGGTGTTAATGAGAATGTGAAGAAAAAGGAACCCTCATGTACTATTGAGAATGAGAATATATATTGGTGCAGTCACTATGGAGAATCACTATGGAGAACAGTGTGGAGGTTCCCTAAAAGTAAAAATAGAATTACCATATGATCCAGCAGTTCCACTTCTGGGCATGTATCTAGAAAAGATGAAAACTCTTAATTTGAAAAGATAAATGCAACCCAGTGTTCATAGCAGCAACTATTTATAATAGCCAAGATGTGAAAGCAACATAAATATCTATTGACAGATGAATGGATAAAGAAGATATGGTGTGTGTGTTTGTATATATATATATCATATATATGATATATATATTAGAATATTACCCAGCCACAACAAAAGAATATCATCATTTCAGCAACATGGATGGACCTAGAGATTATACTTAGTGAAGTAAGCCAGACAGAGAAAGACAAATATCATATGATATCACTTATACACAGAGTCAAAAAATACGATAAATGAAGTTATTTATAAAACAGAAACAGGCTAACAGACATTGAAAACAAATTTATGGTTACCCAAGGGTAAAGGAGGGGAGGGATAAATTAGGAGTATAGGATTAACAGTTACACAGCACTACATGTAAATAAAAAAGATTTACTGTACAGCACAGGTAACTGTATTCATTATCTTGTAATAACCTATAATGGAAAAGAAACTGAAAAAGAATATGTATATAGGTGTGGTGTGATCACTGACCTAGAGCCAGACATCCTGGAATGTGAAGTCAAGTGGGCCTTAGGAAGCATCACTACGAACAAAGCTAGTGGAGGTGATGGAATTCCAGTGGAGCTATTTCAAATCCTAAAAGATGATGCTGTGAAAGTGCTGCACTCAATATGCCAGCAAATTTGAAAAACTCAGCAGTGGCCACAGGACTGGAAATGGTCAGTTTTCATTCCAATCCCAAATAAAGGCGATGCCAAAGAATGCTCAAACTACCGCACAATTGCACTCATCTCACACACTAGTAAAGTAATGCTTAAACTTCTCCAAGCCAGGCTTCAGCAACACATGAATCGTGAACTTCCAGATGTTCAAGCTGGTTTTAGAAAAGGCAGAGGAACCAGAGATCAAATTGCTAGCATCCACTGGATCATCAAAAAAGCAAGAGAGTTCCAGAAAGACATGTATTTCTGCTTTATTGACCATGCCAAAGCCGTTGACTGTGTGGATCACAATAAACTGTGGAAAATTCTTCAAGAGATGGGAATACCAGACCACTGACCTGCCTCTTGAGAAACCTGTATGCAGGTCAGGAAGCAACAGAACTGGACATGGAACAACAGACTGATTCCAAATAGGAAAAGGAGTTCATCAAGGCTGTATATTGTCACCCTGCTTATTTAATTTATATGCAGAGTACATCATGAGAAACGCTGGGCTGGAGGAAGCACAAGATGGAATCAAGATTGCTGGGTGAAATATCAATAACCTCAGATATACAGATGACACCACACTTATGGCAGAAAGTGAAGAACTAAAGAGCCTCTTGATGAAAGTGAAAGAGGAAGAGTAAAAAGTTGGCTTAAAACTCAACATTCAGAAAACGAAGATCATGGCATCCGGTCCCATCACTTCATGGCAAATAGATGGGGAAACAGTGGCCGACTTTATTTTTCTGGGCTCCAGAATCACTGCAGGTGGTGATTGCAGCCATGAAATTAAAAAACGCTTACTCCTTGGAAGGAAAATTATGATCAACCTAGACAGCTGATTAAAAAGCAGAGACATTACTTTGTCAACAAGGTCCATCTAGTCAAGGCTATGTTTTTTCCAGTGGTCATGTATGGATGTAAGAGTTGGACTATATAGAAAGCTGAGCACCGAAGAATTGATGCTTTTGAACTGTGGTGTTGGAGAAGACTCTTGAGAGTCCCTTGGACTACAAGAAAATCCAACCAGTCCATCCTCAAGGAGATCAGCCCTGGGTGTTCATTGGAAGGACTGATGTTGAAGCTGAAACTCCAATACTTTGGCTACCTGATGGGAAGAGCTGACTCATTGGAAAAGACCCTGATGCTGGGAAAGATTGAGGGCAGGAGGAGAAGGGTAAACAGAGGATTAGATGGTTGGATGCCATCACCGACTCAATGGACATGGGTTTGGGTGGACTCTGGGAGTTGGTGATGGACAGGGAGGCCTGGCATGCTGCAGTTCATGGGATCTCAAAGAGTCGGACACGACTGAGTGACTGAGCTGAACTGAACTGATATAGGTATATGTGTGTACATATATATGTATGTTTGTGATTGTGTTAACTTTGCTGTTAAAGGAAGGAAGTCTAAGTGCTGTTACTTATTAAACAGAGCAAGAAAATGTTCCTAAATGTCATGAGAAATAAATAAAATCTTCAAGTCAATGGGAAGGGAAGTAGCAAAGCAGTCGCATGTTGGAGCAGAGTCATTTGACTGAATTTAAACCCCGTGTCTGCTGTCACTCACCAGCTGTGTGATCTTGGACAAGTTACTTTCTGAAGCCTTAGCTCTTTGATCTGTAAAATCTGGATAATAATAGCACCTACCTCATAAAGCCATTGTGGGGATTACATGGGATAATCCATGGAAAAGGCTTTGCTAGCCCACACAAATTAAGAGCTCAATCAGTGATCTCTGTTATCATTACAAGGGCCAGAGAGATTTCTTGTTTCACTTCAGGAATCGATACAGAGGCAGTCCACTGAAAAGGGTCATGTGTATTCCGTGTGCATAAAAGCTTCTGAACTCAGTCCTTGGCCAAACCACACAGTGACACGCATTCTCTTTAAACAACATGCATTAACTTCTGAAGCAATTGTACTCTTTTTAAACCCATCCAAATGATATTTTTAAAACATTCCTTTGTGACGGGAACTCAGCTACATGTGTTAAGCCGATTTGTGCCTTGTTGAAGGAAAAGGCTCCCAGCTTCTGGCTGGGACATAACCAGAACCGGCTTCAGCTGAAGTTGGTGGTTTCTCCAGAAAAGTCATCTCAGGCTGCAATTACTACACAGGAAATGGACAGGGCTGTATAATTAAGGAAAGCATGCATCACTAAAAAGTTATGATGATAAAAAGAGGGAAGAGGATATGTAATTAACCTTTCCAACAGTTAACACCAGTAGTTACCTAAGCCGCTTTTCACAGAACTGTTCATTTGAAAAACATCCAGTTTTGCTGTGGCATGTTCTTAAATATTTAATTTACCTGCCTGCACATAAAAGTGATTTCCTCTCTTTATATATTTTATTGTTGTTGTTGAGCTCTAGAGTCCTGCTTTTCACCCCATCAACCTTCAAGATTGTATTTTATTAAGTGACTTTTAAAGGAGCTGATTTTTCCCTGGATTATCTAAATATAAACTACTATCTGATAAGTATGAATTATGGGGAGGTCAGCCTAATCTTTTTGTATTGTTTAAGGATGAGTGTGAGATGGGGAATTTATGTTCTCTGATGGTCAGGTCTCAGTGAGGGGGTGCTAGGACAGGCCAGGCAAGGACAGAGACCAGAAAGACCGAGGAGTTAGAGTTAGGGTCAGGATTAGGGCAAAGGCAAGGAGAGTGTGGTTGGAAGATTTGGTGTGAGCGAAGTCTAGCTATGGTCAAAAGTCTGGGTGTTTCAAGATTGGATGGTGACTGCAGCCATGAAATGAAAAGATGCTTGCTCCTTGGAAGGAAAGCTATGACAAACCTAGGTAGTTTATTAAAAAGCAGAGATATCACTTTGCTGGCAAAAGTCAAAACTATGGTTTTAAGAGCCTACGGAGCAAACCATTTGATAGAATATAATAAAGAGAAAGTCCAGGCCCTGAAATCTGGGAGGTAAGCATGTTTATCCAATCGTTATAGTCTTCAGGAAGGCCCAGGAGCAGAAAATGAAACAGATAAGTAGTTGGCATCAGGAAGACCCTATGACAAGCTACAAAATTGAACCCAGAGGACTAGAATACAGAATCAGGATTTCAGTCCCTGAAGGACTCAGGGACAAGTGAAGACCCCAAGCAGAACATCAGTCAGGAAATCAGAGGAGGAACTCAAGGACATGGGATAAGAAAAGGAGGCAAGGGCCAGGCCCTGGAGTTCAAGGGCTGAGCACATTAAGTTGCAAGACTGATGTCACTAAGGTACTGGCTAGAGCACCCTGACTGAACCAGCATTAGTATAAGTAACGACTTGCATACTTAGCAACCTGCCCAAATCTAGGGCAGCAGGTTGCACCTACAGGTGAGAGTTAAGTCAGGGTTTGGCACTATGACCTTTTGGACCACTGTTGATCCTTTGTTGTGGGAGCTGTTCTGTGCACTGTAGAATGTATAGCAACATCCTTGGCCCCTAGCCATTAACATCCTATCATGACTATCAAGTCAAAGTGAAATGCAGAAAATGTAAGAGACCTTCCTGGGTTGGGAAAATCCCATGGAGAAGGGAATGGCAACCCACTCTGTTATTCTTGCCTGGAGAATCCCATGAACAGAGGAGCCTGGCAGACTATGGTCCATGGGGTCACAAAGAGTCCAAAAAGACTGAAGTGACTTAGCATGCACATACACATGACTATCAAAAATATATCCAGCCTTTGCTAAGTATGCAAGTCTCTACTTATACTAAATATTAACATTAGCAATAATAGCAATAATTTTAAAATTACCAAAGGCTTGTTGTACGCTATCATGCAAAGGGCTTTTACAGCATTTCTCATGAAATCCTTTATAACTGTATGAGATTGTTACTGTTACTATCCCCATTTGATAGGTAAGAAAACTGAGGCATGAAAAATAACTTGACTGAGATCAGTCACAGGTACAGTAGGTCAGCATTTTAGCCCAGGCAGTCTGATTACAAAGATTGCACTCATCATGATTGTACCATTCTGACCATTTTTCTTGTAGGTAAACCAAAGGAGTTATATATGAACTATTTCTGCAGTCTTACTTTTAGCCCTTTTTTTCCACAATCATTTCATCTTCTATCATTATACTTATGTATATAAAAATCATTAATGTATACAGACAGCATTGTGACTAAAACTAATAATACTGTATTGCATATTTGAGAGTTGCTAAGAGGGTAAATCTTAAAAAGTTCTCATCACAAGAAAAAAATATTGTAACTATGTATGTTGATAGGTGTTAACTAGACTTATTATGGCCATCATTTCACAATATATACAAATATAGAATCATTCTATTGTACATCTGAAACTAATATGTTATACATCAATTATATCGCAGTAAAAAGATTATATTAAACATATACATAAGAACATCCTCATGCCCTAGTCTAAATTTATATTTCCCTGGAGTTATACTTGGCAGTGAGGGCAAAACCAAATACAAATATAATAATGTGAGATATTAATAACAATGTCTACTATTAATTCACTCCAGTGCCTCCTATATAGAAACCCGTTGAAATTCTTCATGACTGTAACTCAGGACATCCCCTCTCTGAGGGGCTCTAGAAGCAGACAGCAACCCAAACCTGGTTTGCACTGGAAAGAAAGCAGCAGCCCATTAACAGTTGGCCAAGCAGAAACATTTAAGCAGCTGAGAACACCACGTGGATGAGGTGTCAAGAAACCAGAGATGCCAGCTCACCCCTAATGCTGACACCAAGGTAGGGATCACACCTCACTCCCTGTCTTGAGCCCAAGATTACAAGCTCCCGGTGGCAGGGGTCTCTTCACCTGCCTTCCTTGACTTCTGTCCCCGTGGGGCAGAGCAGGGACCCGGAAGATGGTCAGCTCTTCCCTGCCTGGACTGGGCCTCTCACAGCCTCCCTTTTCTCCCTCAAACAGTCCTCCAGAGACTGGCCCCAGCCAGCAAATGGAGGTGGTGGTGGGCCCCGGAAGAGAATGGGGAATGTAGGCAGTGTCAAAAGGCACTCAAATTCCAATGTTTAAAAGTACTGTGCCTAAAGAACAAAGCCAGACTGTGGCCCCAGGCTGCCTGTTTTTGACCTCTGTTAGAGCCTCCCATACTGAGAAGGCTCGAGGGATTCCTTCAGAATAGGAACAGTTTGACCTAACAGGAACTGTGGCTCTCACTTCAGTCACGAGACATGCATGTATTTTTAAACGCATGTTCTTTATTCTCCCTTTAAGTAAATAGATATTTAAAAAACACAGATGTGTGACTCTACTATGTGACTCACAGTAAACAACCCAATGGCAACGCCTCTTAGCCTTGGAGCAAAAGCTGAAAACCACTTGCCCCCTTCCTTCCTTCCTCCCCCCAGCCTTTTATTAACAAATCGGTGTGGGGGGCTAAAGGGGGAGGGCAACTGTATGAATGAGCTTTTCAAAATTGACCTGTAGGTGAGAACAGCTAGGTACCCTCGTTTGACACTGCAGAATCCCAGGCTGTGCCCTTCTTTTAAAAACCATTTAATTATTTCCTATGTTTTGGCTCTTTTTTCATCCTCCAGTCCTTATTTACATATGTTTGGCTTGTGTGGGCATTGGAATCTCAAGAGGATGTTATCAGCTCCACTGGTGAATGTTTTTGGCTCTTTCAATGTAAGATTCCTAGTTCACAGCACCTTATTTGTGTTTCTCTGATTGCTGCTAATGGGATCCTGTCCAAACATCTGCAGGGTGAGGACTTGGGGGCTGAGCCTGAGGGAGATGACTCTAATGTGGCCGAGGATGGGTCCTGGGGTGACGATGGTGACATACAGTTCAGAAATCAACATGCAGTAATCCAGCTCTGTAAATCACATCCAGATCATGGCCGTGGTTAAAGACCGCAGAGGAAAGCTCATTAGGGTGGGAGGGCCCTCTGCCGTCTTCCCAGCCCCCTGAGCGACCTTGGACCTGAGCTTTACATCTTCAGTTGGATAATGAGAGGGAGTTGAATGGCTTCTGGGGTTTCTTCCAGCTTTAACATTCTATGACTCTATGATTTGTTGTTTGTGTTACCAAGCAAAACTTGGGTGTGCTCACCCTCAAGCAGTAACTAACCAAACTGTTGACACAGGGTGGTAGTGAAGGAAAACTGCCACATTTACTGCAGGGTGCCCAGCAAGGAGTCTAGGGACGCTAGTGCTCAAAAGACTCTTAACTCCGTGACGGATTTCAACAAAGCATTTTTTTTTTCATTTTTAAAAAAGTATTTATTTATTTGTTTGACTTTGCCAGGTCTTTGTTGCAGCAATCAGGATTTTCAGTCTTCAGTTGCATCATGCAGATTCTTAGTTGCAGTATGTGGGATCTAGTTTCCTGACCAGGGATCAAACCCAATTGGGAACGTGGAGGCTTAGCCACTGGAACACCAGAGAAGTCCCTCAGCAAAGTATTTTTAAAGTCCAGATGAGGGAGGGGGTCACAGGGCATGTGGTCAGCTCATGCACAGTTCTCTGATTGGTTGATGGTGAAGTAACAGGGGTTAGGACTTCCCTGGTGGCTTAGTGGTAAAGAATCTACCTGCCAATGCAAAAGATGCAAGTTTGATCCCTGACCCAGAAAGATCCCCTGGAAGAGGAAATGGCAACCCACTCCAATGGGAAAACCCTAGGAACAGAAGAGACTGTTGGGCTACGGTCCATGGGGTCACAAAAAATCGGACACGACTTAACAACTGAATAGCAATACAGGTTAACATCATAAGTCCTTAGATGCCAGTAGGTCTGGGGGTTCCATGCTCATGGTCATCAAGTAGCTAATTTCTTCCATTTGGTGGTGGTTTTAGCATCTGTGACTTCAGAGAGGAGTGAAAGCAGAGGATATTGGGGAGGTCTCTGTCCTGAGAGGGACTTCCCTGGTGGCTCAGATGGTAAAGCGTCTGCCTACAATGTGGGGGACCTGGGTTCAATCCCTGGGTTGGGAAGATCTCCTGGAGAAGGAAATGACAAGCCACTCCAGTATTCTTGCCTGGAAAATCCCATGGACAAAGGAACCTGGTAGGCTACAGTCCATGGGGTCCAAACAGTCGGACACAACTGAGCAACTTCACTTTCACTTTCTTTCTATCCTGAAAAAGGATACCTGCTTGGTTACATTTGATCTAAATCTGTGTATGCTTTAAATGACCCCAGAAAATTCATAGGAAATGTAGAAATCATCTTAAAAAGAAGACGCATTCCTACATTTAATGAAATCTTTATCACATCAGAACATTATTAGTTAATTCAAGTAGCATCTCCTCTCTCCCTCTGTTTGTAGTACACTGTTGTACCAATGAATCAAGTGCCTAGGGGCAAAATAGTTAGTGCTACATAAACATTAAGCTCAACAGACTGCTGCATAATATCCTATTTGTTGTCATTTGAGCCTTGCATATTTGCAAAGCGCTACTAAGTCATTTTCTGAACCCGTTTAATGTGGCCCTTGGCAAATGAGAGGCTGAAGCTCTTAGACTGAGGGGGCGTGTGGCAGGGGATGACTATCTCTTGACCCTCTTTGGAATTGGAAATGATGGAGATTATGAGAGGTTTGAGCTGTGGTGACTCAGCAGGCTAAATCGTGTAGGGCAGCCCCCTGGGGCAGGGAGTCAGTGGCCTGTGCAGTCAATGTTTCTTCTTAGAAAAGTCATTCACGTTTAGTGTGCCCTGATCCTCAGTATATAAAATTGGTCTTATAAAAAACATTGCCTTAGACACTTCAAGATGATTGGCCAGAGATAACGCAGAAAACTGTTCCCATCTAAGCAACCTAAGCCGCCCCATTGTAGCGCCCAACTCACTCCAAGTTTGCCCATGTGCTTCTTCCACACGTATTCTGCTTCTAATAAACTCTGCTTCTATTAAAAAAAAAAAAAAAATATATATATATATATATATATATATATATATATGTAATCCCAGTTAATTCTTGCCACCATGTTTTTGTTGAAGAATTTCTAGAATCCCAGATTTTTAAAAAGTGGTAAATGAATACACCATATGGTTGTATTAGAAATACTTTTTTAAATGTTGTGTGTGTGTGTGTGCATACACAGAAGCATGTATGCATGCATGCATGCTTAAAGTACCTGCTTTTTTCCTTCATATTCAGGTTCAGTAGTCACAGTAGAAAAAAGAGGAGCTAGTCTGTAAGCTCGGGGAAGGCAATGGCACTCCAGTACTTTTGCCTGGAAAATCCCATGGACAGAGGATCCTGGTAGGCTCCAGTCCATGGGGTTGCTAAGAGTCGGACATGACTGAGCGACTTCACTTTCGCTTTTCACTTTCATGCGTTGGAGAAGGAAATGGCAACCCACTCCAGTATTCTTGCCTGGAGAATCCCAGGGACGGGGAAGCCTGGTGAGCTTCCGTCTATGCGGTCGCACAAAGTCGGACACGACTGAAGCGACTTAGCAGCAGCAGCAGCAGTCTGTAAGCTATTACATATTGAATGGATAAACAACAAGGTCCTACTATGTAGCACAGGCAACTATATTCAATATCCTGAGATATTGATATATGACCTTTTGCTTGATTTTAAGACAAAAAAAATATACATGCAGCCCTTCCAAACAGTTGGCTAGTACAGTCTTTTTGGAGTTTATATATCCATTGATTTATTATTGAGCATGTAATTTGCTATTTCTTCCAAAGATAACACCAATAACGTTCATTTTAAGTCTTCCCCTACGTTAAAAATCCCTTTATTTCAGACATCTTAAATAAAGTGGGGCTTTCCCCCCACCCATTTTCTTTTCTTTAGCACAGGATATCAGAAGTGCTACTGTTTCCATGCTTTGTACTTATAAACTAACATTAGACTAAAAATGTATTGTCTAAAATAGCATCTGGGAGAGTTAATAGCTCTTGTGGGTGGGCCGTATGATAACTGTACCATCGCTCGCTGTGTGATATTTATAATTATTACTGTCTCCTTTCTAGCCAACAGTTATATGGCTTAGTTCTCTAACTATGAAAGCAAAAATGAGTTTTCACACAGAGGTATTATTGTTTTCACAGTCCTGGAAAATGAAGATTTATGAAAAGAAACTAATTTCTATTTGGCCTCTGGCTTCCTACCAGTCTTTTAGGTTCAACTATGTTACTTCACCACTCTTAAAGGAGGGTGAGCATGCACATCCCTTTGTTTGGGGGAAATTCAGTGGGGCTAGATTCAGCCTCTCCTTTCTCTAGAAATCATTTGGATTCAGTATAGTTCAAAATAACAAAGTAAGCTATTAGAATCCCAACCCAACTTTGTAGCCTTATTTCCTACTGGGTCACTCAGAAAGCCAAGCATAGAGTTTGGCTGACATCTTCCCTTTTAAGCATAGCTGCCAGTGCTACCTGCAGAGCAGGTGATGGTAAGGAGCCAGGTAGTACCCAACAGCCAATTATAAGTAGTTGGATCGCTGAGCTCCATGGTGTTTCCCTTTGCCCCAGTCAGCGAGTACACAAACTGCTGGAAAATCTCCAACACTCACTTGGCTTGTGGCTCTGTCACAGCCTGGCTTATTGCTTTCCAAGTGGAAGCCAATAAAGGCTTTGGCACACAGGAGGCTCGAGAAGAGAAAGGTGGGCTTTATTCTCAGCCTGCAAAGCAAAGGATAATGCATTAGCATCACTCCTCTATTCCACAGACCTCTGTTAAAGGAAGGCGTGTGTGCTAAGTTGCTTCAGCCATGTCCAACTCTGTGCAACACTATGGACTTTAGCCCACTAGGCTACTCTGTCCATGGGATTTTCCAGCCAAGAATACTGGAGTGGGTTGCCATGCCCTCCTCCAGGGGATCTGCCCAGCCCAGAGATCGAACCCATGTCTCTTATGTCTCCTGCATTGGCAAGTGGGGTTCTTTACCACTAGCTCCACCTGGGAAGGCCCTAAAGGAAAGCAGTGATCTCTATTTGAAAGATACTGTTTTCAACGCCCCCTAGTGCTGACAACAGGCTTCCCTGGTGGCTGACACAGTTAAGAAGCTGCTTGCAATCCAGGAGACCTGTGTTCGATCCCTGGGTTGGGAAGACCCCCTGGAGAAGGGAATGTCTACCCAGCCCAGAATTCTTGCTTGCAGAATCCCATGGACAGAGGAGCCTGGCAGGCTACAGCCCATGGGGTTGCAAAGAATTAGACACAACTGAGTGACTAACACTTTCACTTTTCAATGCTGACTACAGGAACAAAGGCTAAAATTCCAACCATCCACAGATCTGCACACAGGACAGCTTGAACATAGAATGTTCCCATTTCTTGGGGTGAATAGGTGAGCAAGCTGACATCTTTATTTCAGAGTCTCTCCAGCTGCAAAGTGCCTGGTGCCTGAGCTCTTGTCCCCAACAGCGACAAGAAAAAGAAGGTTTCAAAATACACTTGACATGGTGCTCCAATTGTGATCCCATTCATTTTCATTTACTCTTTCCCAGAATTCAGTCCATGGATTTGATTTGAAAGTTCTCAATGAATTTTATGGATCTTAGAAAAATTTTACCATCTGGCTGTAGAGCTCTTCTTTTTAAAAGCAACTTGACAATTTCAGAATATAAAATGACAGATAAATGAAGAAAAGGTGCCAGATCAGAACATGTAAAACAGCGCCGACTGAATGATATAGAGGGTGAGTCAAACCAAATAGTTCCTTCTCGGCTCTGCACAAAATTGAATATATGAGAGCTATATAAAAATGGACTGCCGCTTCCCAGGGACCCAGTATTTCAATATCCTCCACTGCTTTTCAGGATTATGAGTTTAGTCTGAGAATATTATTGAGATTTATCTAGTGCCCTTCCTCCAATTACTATGCATGATACTTGAGAGCGAGAAGGGACCCACCCATTTATTCTGAGCAGTTACTATAGATAAAGCTGCCGTGTCATTATAAATCAGAGTCCCTCTGTCTGGAATGTTATTTAATAGTGTCCAAAGCTGTAAGTGGAATCTAGTGGTTGAAATTCAGAGCCAGAAGCCAAATACTCTGTGTTCACCTCCCAGCCCAGACACTGTGGCTTTATTCTACAATATCCGACCATCTCTGTGCTCAGAGAGAATTGCGAATAGGAGGTAATTTTGACAAATAAAGATCAATATATCTGTAAGATACTGATGCTTATATCATTTCATTATAGGGTTAATGTATGTTTCCAATCTCACTTTGCATTATTTTCACCTATTTCTTTTATAAAATGACAACAGACATCATTTAGCTACTGAAAAATGTTAGTATTCTCAAGTAGCTAGAGATGTGTAGATGAAGCATTCGAGACCAAAGAGCTTCCAAAACTTGGGACCAGATTTTAAACCTGTTTCAGTGTCTGACTTAATTGTTTCAAGTCATTAAGAAATTCTTTCCAGTCAAAAGTATAACGAGGTCCCACCTCACACCAGTCAGAATGGCCATTATTTTAAAATCTACAGATAATAAATACTGGAGAGGGTGTGAAGAAAAGGAAACCCTCCTACACTGTTGTTGAGAATGTAAATTGGTTCCGTCACTGTGGAGAACAGTGTGGGGGTTCCTTAAAAAGTAAAAATTGAGTTACCATGAGTTACCATGTGATCCTATAATCTCATTCCTAAGCATATATCTGAAGAACACTCTAATTTGAAAAGATATATGCATCCCAATGTTCATAGAAGCACTATTTACAATAGACAAGACATTGAACCAACCTAAATGTCCATCAACAGGTAAATGGATAAAGCAGACGAGAGGGTATGTGTGTGTGTGTGTGTGTGTGTGTGTGTGTGTGTGTGTGTGTGATGGAATATTACTCAGCCATAAAAAGGAATAAAATAATGCTATTTACACAACATGGATGGACCTAGAGACTATCATACTAAGTGAAGTAAGTCAGACAGAGAAAGACAAATATCATACGATAGCACATATATGGAATCTTAAAAATTGATACAAGTGAACTTATTTGTGAAACAGAAATAGACTCACAGACATAGAAAACAAACTTATAGTGGCCAACTGGGATAGTAGGTGGGATAGGGAGGAGATAAATTAGGAGTTGGGGATTAACATATACACACTACTATATATAAAATAGATTAAAAAGCAAGGACCTACTGTATAGCACAAGAAATTATACTCAGTATCTTATAATAACCTATAATGGAAAAGAATCTAAAAAAATATATACATGTATATGTATAGCTGAATCACTTTGCTATACACTTCAAACTATCATGACATTGTAAATTAACTAGACTTCAATTTTTTTTAATTCTCTTTTCAGACTAAAGTTTCTTATTGATTATCATTGTGTTTAAATCACATTAGAAAAGTCTACCCTTTCTAAACAGCACATTGGAATAAGATGTGAAGAAGTTCTTGATTACATATGTCAGTTCTGTGTGTCAACTCCTCATATGTTACTAAGAATTCCAGGGCTATTGATTTAATTATTCAGAATTGATTAAATATGAGACAGTGTACCAGGAATGCCTTGTTGTTTCATTCTGGTTATCTAAACCTCTACAGTCCATGGGGTTGCAAAGAGTCGGACACAACTGAGCGGCTGAGCACACACGCAAACCTCTGCAAAGACCCCAGGCCAGAAGTGCTTTGTTATTAATCTGACCCCATGCTATCATGGCCATCCTTTTTAGTCATCCATCCTAAGTGGCTCTTCTCATCCACTTTTTCTGGATAACTCCTGAGTAAGACCCACTTCACTCAAGTAATTTTCTCAAAATTCATCTTGCTGGCTGGGGGTGAAATTCAAGTTGAAGTTCAATTTTATATTGACAATTTTCTGTTGACCATGGCAAAAGAGTTTGAAGAGAGTATTGGGGTGTTCATTTAAGTTTTTTTTCCCTCTGGGTCTTTCATTAATTTTTCTGCTTTACATTTGACCTTACTTTAAGTTTAAGAATCTTTTAAGCAGTTGTTTTCATTACAACACAAGAAAGAGAATGTTTTTTACCATGCATAAGCATGGTCATGGATTCAGAGCTAATTAGAGTCATAAGAAGCCTTAACGTTTACCTTCTGCAACACCATCTGATGTGTGTATCTACTCTACAATATAGATACGTCTGATGTCATGTCTTATAGAACTTTTTCCTGTGACAGTTCTAAGCACTTTACAAACATTTTAAAGGGATCCATTTGGTCCCATTTTACAAAATAATCAAGTTACCTCATTTCTAATCTCTTATAAGAAATCTTAACTTCTGCTTTCCACCCCTCCCCATCATTTATGTCCCACACAGCAACCTCTTTGACCATTTTAGGCCATAAATTCCTGCCCTCCTAACAGTGATTTCCTATGAAATCCAGCCTCTTACCCTAGGCTGCAAGGTCCTGCAGGACTGACCTTGGGCTCACTTTCCAAACTCATCTCTCCTTTTCTCACTGTTTTCCAGACAAATCACTCATCTCTCAGGTCCTTGCATGTTCAGGTTTACTCCTACATCAAAACCTCTGTGACTGATGGTCTCTCTGCTGGGAATTCTCTTTCCAAGTTGTCCAAAGAAATCCCTTGATCATCATGGTTCAATGTCACCTCCTCAAAGAGGCTCTTGTTGTTCCACTCTCTGAAGATGCCTGCCCATGCCACATCCCCTAGCCCTCTGTCCCATTCATCTTGTTTGTTTTCTTCACAGTATCAGAAGTTATAGATGTGAGCTCCTAAGAGCAAAGACCTACCTCTTGTGCACTGCTGCATGTCATGCACATAGCAGTTTCGCCAAATGAGAAGTTATGGTCCAAGATTTTTATAAAACTTGCTTCCAGTCACACCATGAGTAGGAACAAATTCATGTTTCTATGAATATACCACAGTATTTCTGATTCCATGGCCTTGCTTAAATGCTGTCCTTTCCCTCTTATGGTTGTTCAGTTGCAAAGTTGCGTTCAACTCTTTGCAACTCCATGGACTGCAGCACACCAGGCTCCTCTGTCCTCCACTATCTCCCAGAGTTTCCTCAGACTCATGTCTGTTGAGTTGGTGAATGTCATCCATCTCATCCTCTGTTGCTACATTCTCCTCCTTCCCTCAGTCTTTCCCAGCATCAGGATCTTGCCCAGTGAGTCAGCTCTTCCCATCAGGTGGCCAGAGTATTGGAGCTTCATCTTCAGCATCAGTCCTTCCTATGAGTTCTATGCATACTGTGTGCTAAGTTGTGTCACTTGTGTCCAACTCTTTGCGACCCCATGGACTATAGCCCACTAGGCTCTTCTGTCCATGGAATTCTCCAGGCAAGAATACTGGAGTGAGTTGCCATGTCCTCCTCCAGAGGATCTTCCTGACCCAGGGATCAAACCCATGTCTCTTACGTCTCTTGCCTTGGCAGGTGAGTTCTTTACCACTAGCGCCACCTGGGAAGCACTCCCATGAGTTCTAACATCCTTTAAAATAAGTCCAGCTGCCTGCCATTTTGAAAGCCAACCCTACCTCCTTAGACTGGGTTATGCAACCAATGCCAAGCATTCCATATGGTCCCTGTAGTCTCTACCATTGTACTCACTACGTTAGTTTATAATTATTGATTTGGTTGCCATGGAGTTTCAGAAGACCAAGATCTACTGCAGGGAAGGGACTGTTTAATTCATCTTAAGTTCCTAGCCCAGACCATGCCACTAATCACATGCTCAGTTCAGGTTTGCTGAAGGAGATGAGAATCTTTAACATTTGACTATGTTTGACTGTGTCATCAAAATACATTGTGAGTTCTATGGATGGAAACCATCAGTATTTTAGTCCATATTTTATTACTTATAATTATCTAGTTAGGACTTCCCTGGTGGCTCAGACGATAAAGCGTCTGTCTACAATGCGGGAGACCCGGGTTCGAGCCTTGGATTGGGAAGATCCCCTGGAGAAGGAAATGGCAATCCACTCCAGTACTCTTGCCTGGAGAATCCCATGGACAGAGGAGCCTGTTAGGCTAGTCTATGGGGTCACAAAGAGTCGGACACGACTGAGCGACTTCACTTCACTTCAGAGTTTAAACAGAGTGACATTGGATTGTAGAGGTTTTTTTTTTTTTTTAAACTCTGAAATGTTGCCTCTACAATCCAATGTCACTCTGTTTAAACTGCTTTCAACATAAGGGAAATGTGACTTGCTGCAACAATTTTAAAAATAACCTGAGGATTTTTAGGGATAATTTAAATCCATAGATAATCTCCAAACCTTATTGTATAAATTAATTACCCTGAATATTTTATCAAAGCGGCTAACCAGTGAGGAACTATATTGATAAGCATTTAATTCCCTTACATTTCTCTTCCTAACAAAAATACATGGGAGAAAGGGAGGGGGAAGAAAAAGAATTATAAACAGCCCACATACTGGATAATGAGCTTCTGAATAATTGAGAACTGCCTAAATTTGTGTTAGTCATTTTTTGCTGTTGCCTAGGACTGTCAAGTCCATCCTGGGGGTGATGAAAGGCACTAAGGAAATAATAAAATATCCGGTGCTCCTTTTTCTCCATCTTCAGGGAAGAAAATACCATTAATCCAGTTAACAATTCAGATAAAACCAGAAAAAAACATTGGCTCGGGTTTCACCATGTTTTATTGAAAGAAGTTTTACGCCCTAAGGAAGGACAGTAGCATTTAATCAGGTATTTTTCTAACATTCTGTTTTGTGTGATTATAGATACCTGCCATAAATAATAAATCATTTGTTTTGCTGGTCCATTTCCAAAATTTCTGGTATATTGTCTCCTCAGGTAAAGGAACTTTGTCTCCATAACCTGTTTTGCTCTGATAATGATTTCAACAGCTCATGGAACTTAATGTGGAAGATATAACTATTGAGCACCCACTGTGTGTCAACCATGTCATTAAGTGCCAGAGGAGACACAAAATGAGGTTTAAATTTAATGAAACCTTTCCCCACAACCAGCATATTGAAAAGGGCAATGCCGTTTTTAAATTCATAAGTATTTCTATATGAAAATGGGGCTTGCAAACACATAAAGGTCACTAATTTTCTGCAGAATTAGAGTTGTTCATAATTAAATGTGAAGGAGGAAAAAAACCCTGAAAACAAACCAAAAAAGCCAGGAGGCGTTATTCAGATCTTTACAATTAGTATGCTCATGTTTATCTACTTACAAAATCATAAGTTATACTAGTGATTTTCATGTCAAACTATTATAAACACAAAAAGAATATTATAGTCTGATTTGACAAAGCCATATCTTTTAAAATATATACAGTCATCTCTGATGATACACAGAGCGTGACACTTACCAGTATAAATCGTTTGCTATACAGATGGAAGCCATTCATATATATGCACATAGATATCTATTTCATTACTAATAATTACTTATACATTTCATTACTAATAATTATTTAGAGTTTAAAAAATCATTTTGCTCATGAGTGCTTGTAATCCCTAAGGCATTGCATGACAAATCTATGATTAGATACAATTTTAGAATGACTAATATACAATACATAGCTTCTGGAAGGTTGTTCAGTGACTGGGACCCTCTGAAAAAGAAGACCCCCATTTAAGAACGTCCCTAACACCTTACTCCTTAAGAAAATACCCTCTCCCCACTTGCCTGTGTAATCAGTCTTCAAACAACAGTCCTAAAGCTCTGTGTGAGACTACACTGCCTGCCACATGAGGTTTTCTGGAACGGCAGATTTTTCCGTGGGTAAACTCAGCCATAGCTCAGCTCAGAAGCTGTGAATTATCACCGAGTGCAACGTTCTCCACTCTTCCTCTGTTGGATTCATTGGACCGACTGTTTAATGTAATCAGACAATTCAGGTGGGCTTCCTCAGGGCCAGAATAACTTAAGGATATCTTCTGAAGGCCTACATTTGCTTCATTCTGAGCATCTAAACTAATGATTTCTAACCTAAAATAAAAACCATCTTTAAGGAAATGGAATAAAAATAGGAGAGAATAACACTCAATCATTTGAAAAAAGGCTCTTAAAGAACAGGCATCACTTTTCCCATTTTTCTCCACCGTGAGCACATCTCCAAGGGCTCAGGAATATCGTGTTTTATATAAATTCACAAGTGAAGGTGATAGGACATCATTGATTAAAGCTTATACATTCTTGCTGAATGCTAGCATGTTCCACATGAATTATTTGCTAACTATAAACAAGCCCATTCCACTGATGAAGGACTCATCATTTTTGCCTCTAATTTTAGTTAGAAAATGAGTCTTGGATTTCCCTGGTGGCCCAGTGTAAAATCTCCTGCCAGTGCAGGGGACATGGGTTCAGTCCCTGGTCCAGAAAGATCCCATATGCCTCAGAACAACTAAGTCTGTGCGCTACAACTACTGAGCCCATGCTCTGGAGCCTGTACTCCACAGCAAGAGAAGCCCACTGGCCACAACTAGAGAGAGCCCACGTGCAGCAACAAAGATGCAGCGCAGCCAAAAATAAAATAAAAAATGACTCTTACTTTTGCTGATTCAAGAAGTAAACCATGAAATGATAGGTGCTTTGCCCATGAACAGAAAGGCACTTCAAGAAAACACTGAGATTAAAATCTAGCATGGGGAGGGGAGTTAGACATTTGGTCATGTCCAACTCTTTGCAACCCCATGGGCTGTAGCTCTGTCCATGGAATTCTCCAGGCAAGAATACCGGAGTGGGTTGCCATTCTTTTCTCCAGGGGATCTTCCCAACTCAGGGATCGAACTCAGGTCTCCTACATTGCAGGCAGATACTTTACTGTCTGAACCAACAAGGAAGCCTATCTTATGAAGCTTAAATAAATATGATACCATTTTTCAAACATGTCAGAGGTGTAGGGGAATGCATATCACTCCAGCAGAAGCTCTCTTAATCTACTCCCTTTAACCATATAGCCAGATTAATCAAGCTTTCCATTCTCTTCTAACATACACTGACTGGTCCCAGAGATACTGACCACTCAGGGCTAAGAAGATGCCTACTCACCTCTTCCACCCTTGAAACCCCTGGTTCCATTACTGAGTCTGTTGTATTTGCTTCCCAACCTGTTTATGCCATTTGAAATTACTGTATTTAAGGGACTCAATTCAATGGTATATAAGCATGTAAAATACAAGTACAGTGAAAATGGGTTGTTACTTTTATGAACACTAAAGTGAGTATTTTTGAATGAGGTGTGGATGGTATTCTCCGGGGGCTCATTGGTAAAGAATCCGCCTGCTAGTGCAGAAACTGCAGGAGACCCGGGTTCAATCCCTGCAAAGACCCCCTGGAGGAGGAGATGGCAACCCATGCAAGTATTCTGGCCTGGAAAATCCTATGGACAGAGGAGCCTGGCCAGCTACACTCTGTGGGCTCACAAAGAGTCAGACACAACTGAGTGACTGAGCAGAGCACAATGGCAGCTTTAAAAGATTGGAAAGAGGAAGAATATAAAAATCGAGAGAGATCGGCATACAAATTGCTTGGCATGGTTCTTTCACTCCACTTGGAAAGGATGAAAATGAGATTGTTAATGATGCACTTCAGAGTGTGGACTATGGAAGAAAGATAATGCAGAATACTGAGTCTATATCAAAGAAATGATCATCACCTTGTCTTCTCTTCCTCCCCCCCCCCCAGTAAAATATTGGCAAATGAATGTGCATTTTTTAATATTTTTTAAATTAGACAATAATTACTTTACAATATTGTGATGGTTTTTGCCATACATCAACATGAATTGGCAGTAGGTATACATATGGCCTTTCCCTCTTGAAGCCCCCTCCCACCTTCCTCCCCATCCAACCTCTCTAGAGCACACACAGACATTCAGTTCAGTTCAGTTGCTCAGTCGTGTCTGACTCTTTGCGACCGCATGAATCGCAGAACGCCAGGCCTCCCTGTCCATCACCAACTCCCGGAGTTCACCCAGACTCACGTCCATCGAGTCAGTGATACCATCCAGCCATCTCATCCTCTGGCGTCCCCTTCTCCTCCTGCCCCCAGTCCCTCCCAGCATCAGAGTCTTCTCCAATGAGTCAACTCTTCGCATGAGGTGGCCAAAGTACTGGAGTTTCAGCTTTAGCATCATTCCTTCCAAAGAAATCCCAGGGCTGATCTCCTTCAAATGGACTGGTTGGATCTCTTTGCAGTCCAATGGACTCTCAAGAGTCTTCTCCAACACCACAGTTCAAAAGCAGCAGTTCTTCGGTGCTCAGCCTTCTTTACAGTCCAACTCTCACATCCGTACATGACCAGAGGAAAAACCATAGCCTTGACTAGCCGGACCTTTGTTGGCAAAGTAATGTCTCTGCTTTTGAATATGCTATCTAGTTTGGACATAACTTTCCTTCCAAGGAGTAAGTGTCTTTTAATTTCATGGCTGCAGTCACCAACTGCAGTGATTTTGGAGCCCAAAAAATAAAGTCTGACGCTGTTTCCACTGTTTCCCTGTGAACTTCCTGATGTTCAAGCTGGTTTTAGAAAAGGCAGAGGAAGCAGAGATCAAATTGCCAACATCTGCTGGATCATGGAAAAAGCAAGAGAGTTCCAGAAGAGCATCTATTTCTGCTTTATTGACTATGCCAAAGCCTTTGACTGTGTGGATCACAATAAACTGTGGGAAATTCTGAAAGAGATGGGAATACCAGACCACCTGATCTGCCTCTTGAGAAATCTGTATGTAGGTCAGGAAGCAACAGTTACAACTGGACATGGAACAACAGACTGGTTCCAAATAGGAAAAGGAGTATGTCAAGGCTGTATTTTGTCACCCTGCTTATTTAATTTATATGCAGAGTACATCATGAGAAACACTGGACTGGAAGAAACACAAGCTGGAATCAAGATTGCCAGGAGAAATCTCAATAACCTCAGATATGCAGATGACACTACCCTTATGGCAGAAAGTGAAGAGAAACTAAAAAGCCTCTTGATGAAAGTGAAAGTGGAGAGTGAAAAAGTTGGCTTAAAGCTGAACATTCAGAAAACGAAGATCATGGCATCCGGTCACATCACTTCATGGGAAATAGATGGGGAAACAGTGGAAACACAGATATTATGCATATGCATTTATGCATTTTACATTAAAGCAGCATTTTAAGTTATGTATCAATATTCTTTTTCTTACTAATTTTCTTACTTTAATTTTTTTATTAACCGCTAACTACTATTCTTGCTCATGTCAGATAATTTGTTGTCCCTGTATAATGTGGTAGTTGAGCACCTAGGCTCTGAAGACAGGCATCCTGAATTCCAGAACTGATGCCTCTTGTCTGCATCTTTGGGCAAGTTGCTTAACTATTCTGATCTTCCATTCCCTCATTTGTAAAATGATGATAATAAACTAGTATCCACTTCTTAAATTTGTCAGAAGAATTTAATAAATAATGCATATTAAGAACTTGGCATAGGGTTCATGTATGGTAGTACATTTAGCCCTTAAAAAACAATATCAGTTTATGTCTTTATTATTATAGCAAACTTTTAACCCAGGTGTCAGCTCAGGCTGCCATGACAAAATACCACATACTGGGTGACCTAAACAATGGAAATTTATTTTCTCATGGTTCTGGAGGCTGTAAGCCCAATAACAAGGTGTCAGCAGGGCTGGTTTCTGTTGAGACCTCTCCTTAGCTTACAGGTGGTGCCTAACTGTGTCCTCACCTGGCATTTTCTCTGTTTGTGCAAAGAGACAGAGAGAGCTCTGGTGTTCTTCCCCTTCTTATAAGGACATCAGTCTTCCAGGATTAGGGCCCCAGCCTTATGACCTGATTTAACCTTAATTACACTGTCTCCAAATAATATCACAATGGGGGCTCAGTGATTTAACATATAAATTGAGAGCACACAATTCAGTTGATAATATCAGGTGTATTTGTACTCTAGTTATAATGATTGGAACTTAGAAGTAGCTTTGGGATGCGACATGTAGGTTGAACCCAAACAGAGAAAATGATTCAGTTCATAGTGATATAGATTCAGGAGAAAATCTTAGTTCCGTACCTAAGTCTACTGATCCACTGTATGAAACTGCAACTGTTATTTAATTTCTTTCTTCTCTAGATCCACATATAAGGTCAAATTATAGATGACCTCCTCATCTACTTGTTTCAAGAGGATCTATCAAAGGCTAATATAATATTGCTCAATAGCTAGACTGAGCTTTTTTGATATAATAAATATCAAGCAAAATCATAGTTGTTCTTAATTTTACATTCATTTGTTCTTCTATTCATTCATTAAAAAGTCAAAAAGTACAAAATTATCTTGTAAGATAAGAACTAGGGTGGTAAACTACAACCTGATAAATACAATTAACATTGCAGAATGTCATATCTTATATGAAAGTTAAGAGAGTAAATCCTAAGTGTCCTCATTACAGGGAAAAAATTTTCTCTATTTCTTTAATTTTTTATCCATATGAGATGATAGATGTTCACTAAACTTATTGTGGTCATCATTTCATGATATATGTAAGTTAAATTATTATGCCATATACCTTAAATTTATACAGTGCTGTTTATCAATTATACCTCAATAAAACTCGAAGGGAAAAAAATCATTGATTACCTTCTATGGGCAAACACTAAGAGATCAGAGCAAATGGTTCCTAGAGCATAACGTTATAGTAGCTCGGAGACCTTTGGAAAAGGCAAACATGTAAATAAGTAATATAATAAATCAGAAACACAGTACACAGTTGTTTTTTGTAAGATTAACTGCTGTGAAAATGTAATAATAAATATCATTTATTGGGTGCTTACTATGATATTCCAGTTTCCATGCCAACTGTTTTATATTCATCATATCATCTAATATTTATAAAAATACTGAGTTAAGGACTTACTGGCAACATTTTATAGATTTAGAGAGATTAAGTGTCTGGTCCAGTGTCTCAGAGTTGTGAAATATTTGAGCTCACAGGAGAACTCACTTGTGTCTAATTTCAGAGGGCATTTAATTTTCTTTTAAAAATTATTTATTTATTTGGCTGCTCTGGGCTTTCTCTAGTTGGAGTGAGCAGAGGCTACTCTCTAGTTGCAGTGTGCGAGCTTCTCACTGTTGTGGCTTCTCTGGTTGCAGAACAGACTCAGGCTCAGTACTTGTGGTAGATGAGCTTAGTTGCCCTGCAACATGCAGAATCACGGATCAAACCCATGTTCCCTGCATTGGCAGGTGGATTCTTAACCACTGGATCACCAGGGAAGTCCCAAGGGGCATTTTCATAAGCACAGTCCATGCTACCTCTTTGCTCTGGAGCGCAAAAGAGGATCTAAGTCCCTCTGAGCCAGGGAAATACTTAATAGAAGAGGTTACTCCTGAGCTGGATCTTGTAGAATAAACAGAAATTGTCCAATTGGAGGAGGAAGCAGGAATGTAGCAAGGCTGAGAGACATAAAGGAACACAGCTTCTTCAGGCATGGAGAGTCGGACATGTATCAGGGCATGGCCCTTTGTGAGATCAGTGTGAGAACCAATGCTCAAAGACCTAGGGAAGTCATGCTTTCTCCCAAAGACAGTGAGGGATCCTGAAGATTCTTGAGCAGAAGGTAATGCAAAATGAGATATGCTTTGTATTTTGTTAGATCAAGATAGCTGGGCTACGGAGGGTAGTGTATCAGAGAGTTGCAGCATTTAGAGAAACGAAGACCAGTCTACTACTGCAAGTAGATTCAAGAAACAGTCTTGTCAGTGTGTGTGCATGCTCAGTGGCTCAGTCATGCCTGACTCCTTATGACCCCATGGACTATAGCCTGCCAGGCTCCTCTGTCCCTGGGATTCTCCCAGGAAAAGTAATTGAGTAGGTTACCATTTCCTCCTCCAGGGGATCTTCCCTTCCCAGGGATAGAACCCATGTCTCTGGCATCTCTTGTATTGACAGGCAGATTCTTTACCTCTGAACCACTTGAGAAGCCCAGTCTTGCCAGTAGTTTGTAGCTAATCAGATAGGAGTCCAGTGAAAACACTGACTCACAGGTTCCTAGCTCAAAGAATGGAGTGCAGTTCTGTGCTCTGAAGCAAGGGAGGGAAAACAGGAGGAGGCTTGGGTTCAGGGGGAATGATGGGGTTCCCTTTAGAATGATTTTCTTTGAGTTGCTGATGAGATAGCTAAGTGAGTGTCACCTGTAGACAAACAGAAATGGATTCAGGAGCTCCAAGGAAGACACCAGGGCTGGAAAGAGGGCATGTTGAGCTACCATCACATCCGTAGGTGACAGTTCAATTCAAGGCAGAAAATGAAAGCCCCAGGGGACCAACTCAAGGAAAGAGAATCCACCCAGATCAGCTCTCAGAGAAACACAGAGTAGATGAAGACCCTGGGGAGGTCAAGAAGGCTGGAGAACCAGGAAAGAAGCACATTCTGGAAGCCAAGAGAATTCGAGGGGGTAATGGGATTCAGTGCCACAGAGGTTAAGTAAGGAGGATCTCTTAAATATCCATTGAAATTGATGATTAGGAGGTCACTGGTGACATTACTGCAGTGGCTTCAATAGCATGTGAAGACAAATGCCAAATTGAAGTGGGTCATGGAAGTGAAGGAATGAAAACCTCAGGCAGTGAGTATGTTTTCAAGAACCTGGGTGCTGGGGGAAGGAGGGTTCTGTGACAGTAGCCATCAGGGAGGCAGAATCAAGGAAGCTCTGCTGGGTCTTCCCCATTACATTTAATGTTTTTAATAATATCCTAACTGTTAAGGATCAAACAGAATCTTAACTTTAAAGGCCTTTGAAAAACACCATACAGACATTCCTTTTTAAGTTTTGCTTCATTTGCTAGTGATACACAAAATCTGTTTGCACTTGAAATTCATATATAAGATTTTCCTATGCTTACTTTATGTCCAGCTAATTTAAAAGCATTTATAAAAACATCTCTCCTAAAGAGTATCAGGTTCAGCCTGCTTTTATTATGATTTTTCTATCAATGTCAATGCAAATGTCTTATTAGTCTGTTAATGATCTGAATAAAGAACACGTGCTACTTGAGCATTTCCATGAATACACAATGACCAGGTAGAAGAAGAGAGAGTAACCAAATGACTTCTCCGGAAAGTTTGCATGTTTGGGACATTGAGAGGGAGAAATCACCAAGATTTGACTGAAATGTTCAGGATAGCTAATATGAAGCAAGATGTTAGAGAGTGATTATATAACTGAGCAGGATGCTATAGAGCCTTCCTAGGACAGACCCCCTCCCTCATATCCTGGGCTTTAGTCCCTCTATGAAGTACTTAAATAACAGCATCTGATACACTTTCCTGAGTTGTTTTAGTGATGCTAAAACCCCCACCAAATGGAAGACATCAACTATTTGATGACCCCTAGACTTAGCAGCAGCAGCAGCAGACCCACTGGAGCTTAAGGATAGATAATGTTAACCTCTGGGACACCACCTTCTTACCTCATCATCAATCAGTCAGAATTGTGCATGGGCTTATCACACACCCTGGGACTCCCCTCCCTCACCTTGTCTTTAACAATGCTTTGCTGCAGAGACCTCCCTTGTGGCCTAGTGGTTCAGCCTTTGCACTTCCAGTGTAGAGAGTATGGGCTTAATCCCTGGTTGGGGAGCTAAGATCCTGCATGCCATGCAACACACACCCCCCCCCCCCCCGCAACCCCGCGCCAAAAAAACTTTTTTTAATCATTAAAAAAAATGCTTTGCTTCAGTAATTCTCACAGCATTGTAAATCCACTGTATCTCAATTTAAAATAATAAATAAATAAAAATGCTTTGTGAAACTCCGCAGGGAGTTCTGGAGTTTTGAGCATGAGCTGCCCTGGACTCCTTGCGTGGCAAAGAGTAAATGCTACCCTTTCCTTCACCACAACCTGGTGTCAGTGGATTGGCTTTACTGTGCATGGGTAAGTGGGCCCAAGTTTGGTTCGGTAACAGAGACCCCTTTTTCTAAGTTTCAGACAGGAGAGGTCTCGAGTTCTAAGAAACAGGGGTGAACATTCACACACAGCACATTCATCTTCACATTGACTCCCTGTGGGGTGCTGATGAGCTGTGAAAAGCCCCTCCATCCAGGCTTCACTCACTCCTTCCAGGAAGACCATGGGCAGGATGAGAAAGCCAGCCTCAGTGGGTTGACAGGGCCCTGTTTGGCCGGTCACACTGAACAGACACCTCTCTTCTTCATGAAATGCTGACTGATAATCATTTGAGAGCAACCAACACATTCACGGATCTTTCCCTTCTAAGTTTCCTGGCTTGTTTATCTATGTAGGAGGCACCCGGGTGATCCACACTCACCTACAAAGTGAGGAAGAGAAAAGACCTAGAGTACGATGAGATAACACCTTTTAGGCCTAAAAGTGAAATTTGTCCTGGCAAAAGTCAATCAATAACAGTCGACATTTAAATGCTTCTTTTGTCTATGGGTATAGGAGGTTTTCTGAGAGACTATATTCTTGTATTTAAGGGCTTCCCTGGTGGCGCAGAGGTTAAAGCTTCTGCCTGCAATGTGGGAGACCTGGGTTCGATCCCTGGGTCAGGAAGATCCCCTGGAGAAGGAAATGGCAACCCACTCCAGTATTCTTGCCTGGAGAATCCCATGGACAGAGGAGCCTGGTGGGCTACAGTCCACGGGGTCACAAAGAGTCGGACACGACTGAGCGACTTCACTTTCACTTTCACAGCTCAGTGGTAAAGAATCCACCTGCCAGTGTAGGAAATGTGGGTTGGATCCCTGGATTGGGAAGATAACCTGGAGAAGGACATGGCAACACACTTCAATGTTCTTGCCTGGGAAATCCCATGGACAGAGGAGCCTGGCAGGCTATAGTCCTTGGGGTCGCAAAAGGGTCACACAGGACTTAGCAACTAAACAACCATCAGTGGGCATACCTGCAATTCAGAGAGAGAAAGAAAAAAGTCACCAGGCATGCCTGGCCCTTTCATACACTACCCATATTTACCCTTGTTTACTGTAACAATCCAATAAGGAAGTGTTATTGTTTGTTTTTTGCAGCAAAAATTAATGAGGCTAAGAAAAGCCCTCAGTCGTGTCTGACTCTTAGCGACCCCATGGACTGCAGCCTACCAGGCTCCTCTGCCCATGGGATTTTCCAGGCAAGAGTACTGGAGTGGGGTGCCATTGCCTTCTCCGCAAGAAAAGCCCAGTAACTAATCCAGGGTCACAGAGCTGGTAAACTGCACAGTGTCAAACTCAGCTTTTGCCTGAAGCCTAGTCTCTGCATTGCCCCAGGCCGCCTTCTTGCTGCCAGATAGTTGAGCTAACAAAACCCCTCTGTCCCTCTCAAGACATTGCATGTGCTGCATTTCTCTGGCTTAATCAGCCCTTTAAAAATATTTTTCCTCAAAAAAAAAAAAAAAGGCCACTAATAGCATTCTTGACTTTGTAAAGTAAGACAATGAAGTGAAAATCAATATGTCTCAGGGTAAAAAGTAAACATCCCTGTTGTCGGCAAAGAATTTCTCTTGTTGGAGATATGTTCTACCTGTATTAGCATATTTAATAAGCTTTCATTCTTGCCCTAGGCCAAATTTTGTTGACTGTCATTGTCTATTAAACCTGCCTGCATAGTGAATCACTTGCGGAAGCCTCAGGAAAAAAAAAAAAAACTTAAAAATGCCAGTGCCTTATAATCAAGAACTTCTATTTTAATTATCCTCTTGTAGAATCCAAGAATATGTACACATTTTTAATTCCCCAGAAAGTTCTAATGTGCAGCCAAGGTTAAAAATCCCTGAGTTCCACCATGTGATCACCCCATGATAGACTCAGAACCAAATCATTTGTTTACAAGACAGACAAGAATCCTCAGTTAAATGACCTGCCTTGATCTTCTGTATATCTTCAGCCAGATGATGGAAAACAGCCTGGTGATGGGTCAATAACCCTTATCAATAAAACTATAGGTCCCATGGTGTCTTTGATCCTGACTGATTAAATACCATAAAATTCAAGCAGTTAGAACACTGAGGAAAGAAAAAAACCTCTTCTTTCTCTCCTCCTTAAACCAAAGAATGATGCTTCCAACCAGAAGCTGCTGATGCAGCTTTTAAAGTTTTAAAGTTAAAAATTCAGCAAATCAACAAAAATGCCCCAGATTAGAAAAGTACCAGTTTCAAATATTCTTTCATATGTTCTCATAATTACACTGATACCACATTGATTTGTTCACTTATCAACTATTTGTTGGCAATCTATCATATTTTAAGTACTTTTTGTCAAACTTACAGTCTTAAGGGATCAGGAGAAGTGAAGGAACAAACAGACTAGAAGCAACAAGGACTATGACGGAAAAACAGAGAGTGTGATAGAATCCAGTGAGCGGTTACCTGGGAGTTAGTGGTTAGAGGAGCCATCTCTGAGGAGGTGACGGTGGAGCTAAGAACTGAATGACAAGAGGAGCCAGGCTTATGAAAATCTGGGGAGAGAGTGAGTCTCCAGGCAGAAGTGGTCTTAGTATGGCAGAGGCCACTGGAGCTAAAATATCAAGAAAGAAAGCAAGAACCAGAGGACACATGGACACAGAGATGGGCAGATGACCAGTCATGTAGGAAATATTTTCAACCCTGACTGTGCATTCTGGGGCAGACAAACAAAACAGACAACAACAACAGAAAACACAAAGCCTAGGCCCACCCCAGATCCATGGATTAAACATCTCAGGGGTTTCAACATGAGTTTTCTCCACATGTTCCTCATATGCAGAAAAGAATGAGACCTACCGAGCAAGGCTTTTGGCTTCCCTGGTGGCTGCTCAAACTGTAAAGAATCTGCCTGCAATGCTCAAGCCCCGGGTTCCATTCCTGGGTCGGGAAGATCCCCTGGAGAAGGGAATGGAACCCTCTCCAGTATTCTTGCCTGGAGAATCCCATGGACAGAGGAGCCTGGCGGGCTACAGTCCATGGGGTCACAGTCAGACATGACTGAGTGACTAACACTTTCACTTTCAAGCAAGGCTTTAAAAGCCAGGTATGGAATTTTATTTTACATGTAATGAGAAGTAACTACCTGAATAGGCTTAAGCAAGGAGGTGGCATCACTCAGGAAAATGGATTGGGGTAGATGCAACAAGATCAAAAGGAAGGAAATCATTAAGAGGCAATTGCAGCATTTCAGACTAGAGATGGTGGTGGTTTGTCCTATTCTGGACCAGGTAGGGAGAAATGGTCAGGCTTGGTGTGGTATAGGCAAAGGGTATAGAATCAGCCTCACTTACTGGATCTGAGTAAGTGAGTAAGTGGACTGGATCTTTTTGAAAAATAGATCTAGACTGAAAATACATAGGTGAAGATGTTAAAGGGGTGTGTGTGTGTGTGTGTGGTGTGCAAAATGCAGCATCGTTACAATATAGCTAAGATTTAGAGTTCTGATAACAACACAGAAAAAACCATATGGATCAACATTTCTTTCTAAAGTATGAAGTGAATGCATTCCAAAGTAGACAGTGACTCAGTAAATTTTGCATACTTTCGACTTCCCTTTTTCTTTAAAGATTCAGTGATACCTAAGAGAGTTGATATGTAAGAAACAGTAGTTACAGGGGAAGCTAGAAATTTAATCAATTACACAACCTACTTTGGAAATAGACAAACATAAAAAGAACTGTCAAATAAATTATCTGATTATTTTCTATTGCTAGTTTGAGATATCCACTGAAGATTGCATAATGTGAGTGGAACATTAATTAAGTTTTATATTGTTTGTTTTCTTGTGTACGTGTGTGTGTGTGTGTGTGTGTGTGTGTGTGTGTGTGTGTGTGTGTGTGTGTTGTCTGCCCTGGGTCTTCATTGGCCCAGGGCATGTGAGATCTTAGTTCCCTGCCCAGGGATCGAACCCACATCTCCTTTCACTGGAAGGCGATTCTTAACCACTGGACCACCAGGGAAGTCCCATAAGATATTTAAAAGCAACTTTAATTTGTTCAAAATTAAAAGGGCCAGCTGTTTTAATGACTACAAAAAATCAGACACAGATTATGGTTACCTTGACTTTAGTCATCAGAGATCTTCATTTCCAAAAATAAACCAAAAAATTAGAACTAGAATTTCATCCCTCAAATGTCCTAGAGTGTTCCATATTAAGGTCAACTGTAAAAAATTAACATATTGCAGAATCCCTGAAGATGACTCTAAGCACATGCTAAACAGAGTCAAAAAACGTTAGCGCTACCATTATTCATGTTCATGATAAAGAAGCAGCATTTTTATTTTTTTAATTTATTTATTTTTTTAATTGAAGGATAGTTGCTTTACAGAATTGTATTGGCTTCTGCCAAACATCAGCATAAATCAATCGTACATACACATATGTCCCCTTCCTCTTGATCCATCCTCCCACCTCCCTCCCCATCCCACCCCTCTAGGTTGTTACAGAGCCCAGAGCCCCTGTTCCCTGAGTCATTCCGTAGATACCCATTGGCTCTCTATCTTACATATGATAATGTATGTTTCCATGTTACTCTCTCCATCCATCCCACCCTCTCCTTCCTCCCCCTCCACCACCATGTCCATAAGTCTGTTCTCTATGTGTCTCCATTGCTAGGAGCAGCATATTTCTGTCCCTCTTCCTACATCAAGTGAGCAGGAGTCTCGCTCACAGATGCTTAGAATGATGCATAAGTAACAAAATTAGCTCCTGTCATTTTAAAGTGTATGTAAAAAGGTGAGTCTTTTGTTCACAATGACGGAAAGATGAATATGTAGCCCTCAGAAGCTGTTGTTCAACTTGCAATATAGCATTGAACACCTAGGAAAAAGTAGACCACAGAAGTAAAGCTCCCTTCTTGCAGTCATAAATAGATCATAAGAGTCGCCCTTTGAAGGCTCCATCTGGCATGCCTTACATTGAGCATCACATTTATGACCTATGATCTTTTATATCACCAGGAAATATTTACCGAGGGAAATATTTGTTCAGGTTTGTTTGTCATGGGGTGACCACCTGTTTGGAGCCATTGGGATCATCTGTGTTTGAACTGTTACAGATTCAGGTTTGCTCTTTACAACCAATATCTAACATTTCTTACATATTCCTGGGTTTTCATCACAAATATAGAAGAGCAAAATGAAAAAGATGATCTTTGGTTTAAAAGGATACAGAGCTAATTACACTTTCTCCTGTTTATTGAAGCAAACAGCTAGCTGATATTAATTGTACAGCTAGAAATTTGGTAACTTTCCAAAGGAATAGAAAACAAATGTGTTATTTCATTACTATTCCTATGACTTTAGGACAGTTTCAAAATACTGATTCGTGTCAAATTTTGAAGTAATGATGATTTTCAGCTTCTCACTGGTTCAGTGTGAGAATTTGTAAACTTGCAGGGCATTTATTGAGATAATTAGGTTGGGATTTATGTACCTATTCAGTCTAATCAGATTTACTCTCAGTTCAGTTCAGTTCAGTCACTCAGTCATGTCCGACTCTTTGCAACCCCATGAACTGCAGCACGCCAGGCCTCCCTGTCCATCACCAACTCCTGGAGTTCACCCAAACTCATATCCATTGAGTCAGTGATGCCGTCTAACCATCTCATCCTCTGTCGTCCCCTTCTCCTCCTGCCCTCAACTTATTAAAAATTACAAAATCAAGATATTCTATCAAACTCTTCTGGAAAGGAATACCAGGAAAATAGTTTTTAATCTGTTGCACAGAATAAATAACCCAAACAAGGATATTTTAGATCTTATTGTGGCTAAAGTAATTAAATGAGAACTTTAGTCTGTCATCAAATTCTTATCGCTACTTATCACTTACCACCAACTGGAAAGTATGCTTCTGTGTGCATATGACTCACATTGGGAATTCCAGTTGCACTTTGCAAGTGTCCAGAAAAGTTATTATTTATCTGAAAATTACTGAGCAGAATGGAGAAGGAAATGGCAACCCACTCCGGTATTCTTGCCTGGAGAATCCTGTGGACAGAGGAGCCTGGTGGGCTGCTGTCCATGGGGTCACATAGAGTTGAACACGACTGAAGCGACTTAGCATGCATGCATGCATTGGAGAAGGAAATGGCAACCCACTCCAATATTCTTGCCTGGGGAATCCCAGGGAAGGAGGAACCCGGTGGGCGGCCGTCTATGGGGTCGCACAGAGTCGAACACGACTGAAGCGACTTAGCAGCAGCAACAACAACTGAGCAGAAAGTTTGCTGGATATTCTTGCAGCTATTTTTACATGAATCCAGAAATAGTACCTCACTCCAGTATTCTTGGCTGGGAAATCCCATGGACGGAGGAGCCTGGTGGGCCACAGTCCACGGGGTCGCCAAGAGTCGGACGCGACTAAGCGACTTCACTTTCACTTTTCACTTTCATGCATTGGAGAAGGAAATGGCAACCCACTCCAGTGCTCTTGCCTGGAGAATCCCAGGGACGGGGGAGTCTGGTGGGCTGCCATCTATGGCGTCACACAGAGTCAGACACGACTGAATCGACTTAGCAGCAGCAGCAGCAGCAGTAGTCAGTTGGGATCAGGTGTGTGAAAGTCTCTATAAGCTACAAATGGTGCACACCATGACCTCTGTAGGTTAATAAAGATGACATGATATGATATATGAGGTATGAGATGAGACAATAACAACTTCAGATCCTTTATGCTCTTCCTTTCATAATTCAGGTGATGCCAGCAATGACATTTGTCATCTCTAAAGGAAAATCCTTATTTACCTGAATTTGAAAGTATTATTCAGAGTGTCTTAAAAGATGTTTGGGAACTTCCCCAGTGGTCCAGTAGCTAAGACTCCTCCTCTCAATACAGGGGGCCCCAGGGTTCGATCTCAAGTCAGGGAGCTAGATCCTACATGCTTCAGTTATAAGATCCCACATGCTGCAACTAAGATCTGTGCTCTGTTGCTCAGTCGTGTCTGACTCTTTGTGACCCCATGGACTGTAGCCCACCAGGCTCTTCTGTCCATGGGATTTCCCAGGCAAGAATACTGGAGTGGGCTAGCATTTCCTTCTCCAAGGGGATCTTCCCAACCCAGAGTGTCTTCCCAACCAATGTGTCTTCTGCATTGGCAGGCGAATTCTTTTGCCACTGCACTACTCAGGGAAGCCTTGAGCAGCCAACTAAATTAATTAATTAAAAAAAAAAAAAAAGATGTTTGAAGGATCTATCAATGCAGTCTCCACTAAGACTTCTGAAAAAGTACCTCTACAGTGATATGAATCTTCGTATTTTATCATCTCAGAAACTGGAACTTCTAGTTCCATGCTTTACTAACATAACACTGACAATATATTACCCCCAAAGCCATGAGTGTTGGCTTCTCAGGTGGCGCTAATGGTAAAGAAGCTGGATGCCAATGCAGGAGACATAAGAGATGCAGGTTCAATGCCTGGGTCGGGAAGATCCCCTAGAGGAAGGGATGGCAACCCACTCCAGTATTCTTGCCTGGAGAACTCCATGCACAGAGGAGCCTAGAGGCCTACAGTCCATGGGGTTACAAAGAGTTGGACACAACTGAAGTGACTTAGCAGCCACAGCAAAGCTATGAGTGCAATTTAAAAACAAAAAGTGACCCCATTTGTGGTAGGGTCAGGTCCCTCCAGGCTCTGTGTGCTCAGAGGAAGCCTGTCCAGTGGTGCTTGCCTAGACTAAGGAATTCAGCTTTTAACTTCTCTAATTTGATCAATTTATTCTACTTATATTTTTAATTCTATCACCAAGATAATGTGCTACAAGGGGAATAGCTTAATACTGTGAGATGAGGTTTGTGGGATTTTACCTCCAACACCTGCCAGGTTTAGAACTTGTTCTCATTCATCTGGGGTAATCCTTTGCTGACAAAGCATGGCCCTTCGAAACCAATTACCCACATCGCTCACAGTCACGTGGCCTGAACTAGATGATGACTTTGGCAGCCGTGGCTAGTCCGTGACAACTCCCAAGGGCTTGTCTGTAATGCTACTGGGATGTATCCCATGATAGTCTTTTGGAAAGTCGGGGAGAAAGAGGTGGACAAAGAGCTAAAAGATGGCTTTTGTTGTCTTTTGGGTTTTTTATTAATTGTTTCTTATGGTCAAGACTTTTAAAGTTTTGTATCTATCTCAAACCATTTTCTGGATGCCTTCCCCCCACCACTTGCCATCTGCAATATTCTTTGCCCTTCTTTGCCCATCTTTTCCTTTCATTAACATACTTACAATGAGTCCTTTCTTTCAAATTATTTTTTTTTTATCAGAATGCTATATGATGGATCAAGTTTGGAAAACCTACAACAATTCTGTCTGTCCCTGATCCTGAGAGACAACCTATATCTTTTGCATTTTTATAGGTTTGAAGAAAATAGCCCTAGGTCTGGAACTCTGCAGGCTTAACCTCAATGTGTGATACCCATGGGAAGCTCCTTCACTGGGGCTTAAGACCAGCTTACAAAGATAGTATTTCACCCCAAAACTCTGTCTTTGAATAGTAACCTGAAACCGACATGCAGTTCTTCAGGGACTCAAGCATGAATGTTCTGACACACTCACTGGAACCGAAGCTTTTCCTCAAGACAGGTTCTTCACGTTTTTTGGGGTTTTTTTTTATCACATATACCGTAGCACTAAGAGCAATGCCTTCCTTATAGAATTGTTCAATAAGTGCTTGTAAATGTGGACTTTTCCTTTAATTATTCTGTCATTCTATTCCTGGAAACCTAAAACTTTGTTGATGTTCAGTCGCTAAGTTGTGTCTCTTTGTAATCCCATGGACTGCAGCACACCAGGCTCTTCTGTCCTTCACTATCTCCCAGAGTTTGCTCAGACTTGTGTCTGTTGAGTCAGTGGTGCTAAATAACCATCTCATCCTCTGCTGCCCTTTCTCCTTTTGCCTTTAGTTTTTCCTAGCATCAGGGTCTTTTCCAACCTAAAAGTAGCTGAGGATAAAACCTAGCTCTGCCAATTGGGAATCGTGATAGTCAAAGATGCTAATAAATGGTGAATTTCTTTTTGGTGGGATAATGGAAGCCCACTCCCCCTCATGCCAGGCCCATCTCCACCTTTCACCCCACCACATACACACACACACACACACACACACACACACACACACACACACAAACCTACTGGTTTCTTTTCCATTTCTAGTTCCCTACTTCATCCAGCCCCACTGCTACAATATGACCTGCCCTACAGAGGATGAGATGGCTGGATGGCATCACTCAGTCGATGGATGTGAATTTGAGTGAACTCTGGGAGATGGTGATGGACAGGGAGGCCTGGCGTGCTGCGATTCATGGGGTCGCAAACAGTCGGACACGACTGAGAAACTGAACTAAACTGAACTGAGTAGCAAGGATGCCACACCGTGCAGTCCAGGGTGGTAGATTTCTAGTGGATTGATACAGATGGTTGGCCAGATTCCTATAAGGAATGGACTTTTAGGGGATGAGGCTCAGGATGAGCATTTTCCCACATGACTATGGTGAGTCAAGGAAGTGACATATAAGTAAAGAGAATCTCTTACTATCTCTCTTCTTGCATCTTCTTAGAGAAGATGGTTCTTCTCTAAGACCATCTCTTCAACATGCACCACCTCAGCTGGGCTCAATTATTGTGTCAAAATGGGAATCTCATGGCACAGCTTTCTTAATTAAAGGCCTTAGTTCAAAACTGCAGACACTCCAGCTACACATACCTTGTGTGAAGACAGTGAGAGAATGGCCCATTACCATCCTCTCAACTCTTGTGGATTACCTTTGGTCATATCATCACACTTGTTTTGCATAATTCAGAAAGTCAGATGAAACGTACTGGAGAATAATTTTTTCCTCAATATCAGTCTAGTGCTGATACCTTGAGCAAATCAAGGTATTTGATATAGCTAAATTTCTTAACTATACAGCAAAATAATAATACTTTCCTTCTGACCCCCAGTCTAAAAAACTAAACAATAGATGAACATTTGGAAAGGACTTGACTCTTTTCAACCAAAACACACTGCCCCTAACCACATTATTGCTGCTACTGCTAAGTCGCTTCAGTCGTGTCCGACTCTGTGCGACCCCATAGACGGAAGCCCCGTCCCTGGGATTCTCCAGGCAAGAACACTGGAGTGGGTTGCCATTTCCTTCTCCAATGCATGAAGTGAAAAGTGTAAGTGAAGTCACTCAGTCGTGCTTGACTGTTAGTGACCCCATGGACTGTAGCCTACCAGGTTCCTCCATCCATGGGATTTTCCAGGCAAAAGTACTGGGGTGGGGTGCCATTGCCTTCCCTGAACCACATTATTAGTATTCTCCAATACATGTTTGGTCTTCAGAACTTCACAAAACATAGTAATATTTAAATAAAAATTATTTCTTTTCAAAACACTGATGAAATAAATTTCCTTAGCCTTTCATATATTTACTTTCAAAACATTGATAAAATAAATTTCTTCAGCACTTCCAGAAACCGCAAGACCTCACTGTGGCATACAAAAGGGCTAGCGGTTTGCCTAGTGCATTGATGCGAAGGGAGAATAAGAGTCCATCCGGATGGCTGGTTGAGGCTGTCCCAGTGTGAAAATCAAGTTAGTAAGTTTGAGTTTCATCTGTAAGCCTTAGATTTGGAAAGTTTTTGAGCATGGGACTGAAATGATCAGAACTATCTATATTTAGATGGAGAATCAGGCTTTTACCCAAGTGTCCATGAAATACCTTGAGGTGTTTGTGTGTATGTGCGTAAATGTTTGTTGTTTTGCTTTTCATATCTTCATAGGTCGAAGAAGACAGCAGGGAAAAAAAGTCCTTAGAAACCTAGGTTGGAAGAGGCATCATGTCATTAGAATATAACAGTATTCCTCCTTCAAAAAAAAATGTATTCAGTGGAAAATACAACTTGCTACACTTCTTCATTTTATTCAGCTATAGTTCATGAATGTTTATGGAGTTGTCTTTAATTATGGGACACTACATGTCTTGGTCCATAATTTTTGATTATTAAATAAATTTGAATTAAGTGTTCCTGAGATAGCTTGTTTATTCCTATGAATGTTTGTAAAGAATCCCCAGTGAGGCCAGTGGCCCACTTGAGTCAGTGTCTCTAGCTCCCTAAGGCTCCATATTTGAGAAAATATGATTTTATCTTAGAACTCCATAGACGGTCCATTACCTTCTGTTGGTGGCTTAGTCTCTATGTCATGTCCAACTCTTGCAACCCCATGGACTGTAGCTCACCAGCTCCTTGTCTATGGGATTTCCCAGGCAAGGATACTGAACTGGGTTGCCATTTTCTTCTCCAGGGGATGGTCCCAACCCCAGGATCAATCCCACGTCTCTACGTCTCCTGCATTGGCAGGCGCATTCTTTACCACTGGCGCCACCCAGGAAGCCAAATTTGTCTGTTGGGAGTCAGTGAATAAGTTTTGCCAATGACACAATCTCTACTCCCTTTTCATAGATATTTTTATCCCCTAACCTGCCCTCCAAGGGCAAGGATGCAGTTGGCTGCAGTTGTGTTTATTATCATAACAGAATTTTCGACTCTCCTTCTGAAGTGACACTTCATAGAGTGATGTTGCTTTTACTTATGATAAAAATGGCCCCTAATATTCTAGTGTTTGGCTTCCAATAATAAGGATACCATCCAAGAGTTAAAACTTCCCTGCAGGTTCAGAGTCTTCCTGAAAGAAGAAAACTTTTATTCCATCTGAGGTTGGTGCTAGAAGCTCTTCATATTGTTTTCCTCACATTACATTCATTCTGTTTCCTGTGTGAGATGATTCACCAGTGGCTCAAAAGATGAAAGGGAAAAATCCTGACTTAAATCTTACGTTTCCTCTTAGGGAAAACAATGCAAGCTATTGATAAATCCCTCTTAGACCTAGAGAAGATAGGACCATTACTAAGTCCTGCTAGAGCCCTGTGTTTCAACGATGCCATTACTTGACTGAAATAAATGTGTTATATAGCATATTGGGTCATCACAAACCCCCTTTTTTAGATGGTTATCCTAAAAACCTAAAGGTATCTTTATTGACAGCAGTGTCCCTTTTATCTGTTTGTAAAAAGAATAGAATATATTCACTGATCTCCCCTGAACCCGATTTTGATTAGCCCCCTTGGGAAGATGAATGCTGTACCAACTATAGTTTAGGTTTTAGACTTAAAATTTTAAAGGTTGGATAATACAACACCTTACTTTTAAAAAAATTTTTGGAGTATGTAATTGCTTTCCAATGCTGTGTTACTTTCGGCTGTATAGCGAAGTGAATGGATATACATATATCCACTCTTTTTTAGTTTCTTTTCCCAGATAGATCATTACAGGGCATTGAGCAGAGTCCCTGTGCTATATGGGAGGTCCTTGTTAGTTATCTATTTTATATATAGCAGTGTGTATATGGGGTTTCCCTGGTGGCTCAGATGGTAAGGAATCTGCCTGCAATGCAGGAGACCTGGGTTCCATCTGTGGGTTGGGAAGATTCCCCTGGAGGAAGGCGTGGCAACCCACTCCAGTATTCTTGCCTGGAAAATTCCACGGACAAAGGAGCCTGGTGGGCTACAGTCCATGGGATCACAAAGAGTCAGACATGACTCAGCTACTAACACGACAACAACACTGTGTGTATACGTCAATCCCAATCTCCCAATTTATCCCTCTCCCCGTTTGCCCCCAGGATTTTTTTTTAATAAATTTTACATGTATTGTGGTAAAATACATATAATGTAATGTCTACAATCTTTTTTAAAATTTTATTTTATTTTTAATTGGCAGATAATTACTTTACAATATTGTGATGGTTTCTGCCATACATCAGCATGAATCAGCCATAGGTGTACATACACCCCCTTCCTTCTTAAACTTTTTCCCTATCCCACACCTATAGATTGTTAGAGAGCACCTGCTTTGGGTTCTCAGCATCATACAGCAAATTCCCACTGGCTATGTATTTTATATATGGTAATGCATGTGTTTCAATACTACACTCTCAAGTCATCCCACCCTCTCCCTTCACCACGGTGAACCTGTTCTTCATGTTTGCATGGAAGCAAAGGGATAACATTATTTGTGTAGATCATTTTGTGTCTAAATATTTTTCAGCATCCCTAATTTTTTTCTGGAGCATTTCCTGATTTCAAAATATATTTATTAAGCATAGATTGAGGCACTGGATATCTAAAAATAAATAATATGGCGCCTGCTCTTAAGTCTAAATGAGGAAGACAGATTCCCCATCACCTCAGTAGTGAAAGTTGCTCAGTTGTATCCGATTCTTTGCAAACCCATGGCCTATAGCCTGCCAGGATCCTCTGTCCATGGAATTTTCCAGGCAAGAATACTGGAATTGGTTGCCATTCCCTTATTCAAGGGATCTACCTGACCCAGGGATCGAACCTGGGTCTTCCACACTGCAGGCTGATTCTTTACTGCCTGAGCCACCAGGGCTTATTATATAATATAATGAGCGCACCTGTAGATGTAGGATAAAGGCAGTAAAGCCTCCAAGAAAGAGATTATGTATCTAGGCACATCAGAGAATGTATCTAAGAAAAAGTGGCTTGTAATCAGCCTTGGCAGGAGTGGAAGTTTTCCAGATGGAGCCATTGACGGCTATGAGACTGAACAAAGAAGCAGCAAAATGGCCTCATTTCCCATCTAACACATTTGCTAAAACAAATGCAGAGTCATTTAAGCCACTTCCTCCAGACTCTACGGAGGGAAAAACTTAACATTTGAAGGAAAAATTAAGCAACTGATTTCCTTATTAAATCTCTGTAAAAGATGAGGCTATTATTAGTCCTGTTAGCCTGCCTGGATCTCAATTTGGCTAATTACATTCCTCCTACCTCATTTATCCCTGTAGTTTTAATTGGTTCCAGAATTCGACTACATTTCTCTTCAATCGTTGTGTTGTGCTGTTATTTGGTATCAGACAGCTGTGATGCTCTACCACAGAGCTGAATATTTTTCAGTAATTGATGCAGTGTTTTCCATCCTAGAGGGGCAAATAAGGCAATTTGCAAAGACTTTGAGATGACAAATAATCCCTAAATGCATAGATGTGTGGCATTAATTATTGATAGCAATGGTTACACTCATAGGGTCCCTGCTCTTAGGATAACACAGAGCATCGCCTTTGGTCTGCAAAGTCACATGTGCAGAGAAAAATCCCTGTCTCTGTACGTGTTGTGTCTAGGTTGACATACACTCCAAAGTATCCATGATCTTCCTTCTGCTCTGTTGAAATCATGTTGGTTTTAATTAAATACATACTGCAATGTACTAAGAACAGATGTTCATTTTCTTTTGTAATCAACTTAGATGAAGTTGGTTGGGTCATTTACGTGTATAACAATGGTCTCTGTAGCCCTTCTCCCTTCGATCACTTGTTTGTTTACATCTGACTGGGGATGACAAAGATTGAAACTCTGTAGCTAAAAGCTACTCTGAAGTCTCACATCAGTGTGTTAATGAATTCGGTCATCCTCTTAGGGACCCACATTATTGCCAGTGCTGTTGTCAAATGCCATGTTTGACACCCCTAATGGAGACTAACAATCTCTGCCATCCATTATGGTTTTCACTTCTGGTTAGCGTTCAGGCTCAGGGTAAGTAACAATGACCTAATTAGTAGACATGTAAGCAGCTTCCTTCTCTTTTTCACATCAGAAAAATGGTTTCCTTTGCTCTTTTGATGAATGTAGTAGAACATCTGAAATATCTTCCACTGAGAATTGATTTCCACTGGGAAAATGTGGTCATGGCCTGCTGACAACTGTTGTTGTAATTGTTGCTCAGTTGTGTCTGACTCTTTAGGACCTCACGGAGTATAGCCTACCAGGCTCCTCTGTCCATGGGGTTCTCCAGGCAAGAATACTGGAATGAGTTGCCATGCCCTCCTCCAGAGGATCGTCACAACCCAAGGATCGAACCTAATTTCTTGCATCTCCTGCACTGGCAGGCAGATTCTTTACCACTCGTACCACCTAGGAAGCCCATCCTGCTCTACAGATTGGACATAATAATACTGCCTCCTTTCTGTAATCCTGTGACTTCACAGGTCTGGAAGACAAGGAGAAAATATTGGTGCCTATGGACAGTGACACTGGTATTGAGTGTTTCTGAGATAGTTTTGATGTAAGGTCAGGTGGACACAATACTGAGAGAAAAGTGAATGACAGCCCAGTACTGGGGCATAGTGGGCATGTCTGGCAAAGGCAGAGAGAAGCAGGAAGCATGAATGAGGAGTTACAAGCTGCTCTCCAACCAGGCTGCTGTGATGATAGGGTTGGCAGAGCAGAAGAAGCATGGAGGAGGTGATGAGTGGGCCTGACCTTGAGCAGTAGCTTTACCTTTCCATTCAGGAAGAAGGATGTGTGTGTCAACAGAAAGACATTTTCAAGAGAGAACTCTGTGCAAATGCATGTGAGAATGGCTTGTTCCCCCAATCAAAAAACAAAACAAAACAGTGATTCAGTATGACAAGGGTGAGGGGATGTGAGAGGACATAGTAAGGTGGGTAGGGTCTGGAAAGGAAGTTGAGTCTAGTTGTGATGACTAGGGAGTGGGGCTATATATGAAGTTACACTCATTCCCAAGCCTTGGGGAGCTATCAAAGGACTTAAGATAGAGAAAGACTGTTGTGATCATGTTTCTGATAGCAGAACAGCAACACAAATATTTGGGGTTTCCCAGGTGGTAAACCAGAGAAGGCAATGGCACCCCACTCCAGTACTCTTGCCTGGAAAATCCCATGGATGGAGGAGCCTGGTAGGCTGCAGTCCATGGGGTCGCTGAGGGTCGGACACGACTGAGCGACTTCACTTTCACTTTTCACTTTCATGCATTGGAGAAGGAAATGGCAATCCACTCCAGTATTCTTGCCTGGAGAATCCCAGGGACGGGGGAGCATGGTGGGCTGCCGTCTATGGGTTGCACAGAGTTGGACACGACTGAAGCAACTTAGCAGCAGCAGGTGGAAAACAGCTCGGTTGGTAAAGAATCCGCCTGCAATGCAGAGACCTCGGTTTGATCCCTGGGTTGGGAAGAGCCCCTGGAGAAGGGAAAAGCTACCCACTCCAGTATTCTGGCCTGGAGAATTCCATGGACTGTATGGTTCACCTGGTCACAGAGTCAGACACGACTGAGTGACTTTCACTTTCATTTTCAGGTGGTAAAGAACCCACCTTCCAATGCAGGAAATGTAAGAGACACAACCTGAGTCTGGAAGATCCCCTAGAGGAGGGCATGGCAACGCACTCCAGTATGGGAGTGGAGATTCCATGGACAGAGGAGACTGGCAGACTACAGTCCATAGGGTCATAAAGAGTTGGACACAACTGAAATGACTTAGCATGCAGGCATGCTGTATATTGAAGTGGGGAGAGATTGTAGGGAAGCAAGAGAAATGTTTTAGGGGTCTTGCTCAGTGGTTCAGCACAACAGCTGAACCAATATACCTGCTTTCTTCCTTTCCTTTATTGTTTTTCTTTATAAAGCCTGCATGCAACTGCATATTATCCTCTTTACTCACTGCTGTGATGGAATACAGAACCTGGAAAATTGATACTTTTTTTAAAATCTAAGCTTTTTTTTTTTTCTAATTGGAGTGTAGTTGCTTTACCATGTTGTGTTAATTTCTGCTGTACAACAACGTGAATCAGCAGTTTGTGTACATATATCCCCTCCCTCTAGAAGCTCCCTCCCATTTCTTTATTGCATCCCTGTAGGTCATTATAGAGCACCAAGCTGAGCTCCCTATGCGGTAGAGCAGTGTCCCATTAGCTGTCTATTTTACACATACAAGTATATACATATGTATGTGTCAAAGCTGCTCTTTCAATCTGTTCCACCCTCCCCTTCCCCGTGTCCACAAGTCCACTCACTATGGCTCCGTCTCTATTCCTGCCCTACAAAATAGGCTCATCAGTACCATTTTTCTAGATTCCATATATGTGTGTTAATATATGATGCTTGTTTTTCTCTTTCTGACTTACATCACTCTGTATTACAGACTCTAGGTTCATCTACATCACTACAAACGACTCAGTTTCATTCCCTTTTATGGCTGAGTAATATTCCATTGTATATATATTGTATACCACAACTTCTTTATCCATTCATCTGTTGATGGACAGCTAGGTTGCTTCCATGTCCTGGCTATTGTAAATAGTGCTGCTCTGAACAGTGGGGTACATGTGTTTTTTGAATTATGATTTTCTCAGGGTATATGCCCAATAGTGGGATTTCTGTGTCAAATGGGGTTTTATTTTTAGTTTTTTAAGGAACCTTCATACTGTTCTCCATAGTAAACAAAGAGGAAATTGAAGACAGTTTTGAGTTATAAAGTATTACCACGATACAGAAATTGTCAATGGTCCCTTGAAAAACAAGATCACAATGGGGAAGATGTAAGTGCCTGGGGACAGCAAAAATAAAATAAAATTGATTCTTCTGCAGATGAAGATTGGTATTAGTATCTTATTGTACTCACATCAAAGGTTCTAATCAATATTATGGTTCCTTTCTACTTCCTTGCTGTCCACACCACCCCCTCTCCAGCTGCTAAGTCGCTTCAGTCATGTCTGACTCTGTGCAACCCCATAGACGGCAGCCCAACAGGCTCCCCCGTCCCTGGGATTCTCCAGGCAAGAACACTGGAGTGGGTTGCCATTTCCTTCTCCAATGCATGAAAGTGAAAAGTGAAAGTGAAGTCACTCAGTCGTGTCCGACTCTTAGCAACCCCATGGACTGCAGCCTACCAGGCTCCTCCATCCATGGGATTTTCCAAGCAAGAGTACTGGAGTGGAGTGCCATTGCCTCTCTCCAGAGGTTTAGCTAAATTAACTACTGATTAAGCCATAACATTTGAAGATGACTTGTAAGGTTTTTCTGTATTATTAACAAAATGAAAGGCAATCGATTAGGAAAATTCATTCACTCAGTGAACAAAGACTATGTGAACATCTGTTATCTGTACTTGTCAGCTACTGTGCTGACAACTGGCGATACCACGATGCAAAACAGTGTCCCTGCTTTTCAGAGCTGGAGCTGCAGCTTCGGAGGGGCAACTAAGGATCTGATCAAGTGGAAGTATCGAAAAGAAAGTACTGGCTTCCTCCTCCCCACAAAAACAGAAAGGAAAAAGAAAGTACTGGATCCCAAGGTTTCACAGAGTAGTGGTCTTTAGTCCTTAACGTAAATGTTACAATGTGAATATCACTTCAAATCATTAAAGAGGAGACATGACAGTGACTTGGTTGGTGGACACTGGGGCCAAACTGCCCAAGTTCATATCCCAGTTCTACCACTTACAAGTTCAGTTTCTTCACAGGCGAAGTTGGACCCTCACACCACAAGGATAATTGTGAGGTTCACGTGGGGTAGTATCTATGAAGTGCTCATATCAGTGCTTCCCACAGTGTAGCTGCTCAGTCATTGTTACTTATTGTAATTGTTAGGATCACAAGCCAGACGACTTACAATCAGATCAGATCAGTCGCTCAGTCGTGTCCGACTCTTTGCGACCCCATGGCATCACACCAGGCCTCCCTGTCCATCACCAACTCCCAGAGGTCACTCAGACTCACATCCATCGAGTCAGTGATGCCATCCAGCCATCTCATCCTCTGTCGTCCCCTTCTCCTCCTGCCCTCAATCCCTCCCAGCATCAGAGTCTTCTCCAATGAGTCAACTCTTCGCATAAGGTGGCCAAAGTACTGGAGTTTCAGCTTTAGCATCATTCCTTCCAAAGAAATCCCAGGGCTGATCTCCTTCAGGATGGACTGTTTGGATCTCCTTGCAGTCCAAGGGACTCTCAAGAGTCTTCTCCAACACCACAGTTCAAAAGCATCAATTCTTCGGCACTCAGCCTTCTTCACAGTTCAGCTCTCACATCCATACATGAACACAGGAAAAACCATAGCCTTGACTAGATGAACCTTTGTTGGCAAAGTAATGTCTCTGCTTTTGAATATGCTATCTAGGTTGGTCATAACTTTCCTTCCAAGGAGTAAGCGTCTTTTAATTTCATGGCTGCAGTCACCATCTGTAGTGATTTTGGAGCCCAGAAAAATAAAGTCTTACACTGTTTCCACTGTTTCCCCATCTGTTTCCCATGAAGTGATGGGACCGGATGCCATGATCTTCATTTTCTGAATGTTGCGCTTTGAGCCAACTTTTTCACTCTCCACTTTCACTTTCATCAAGAGGCTTTTTAGTTCCTCTTCACTTTCTGCCATAAGGGTGGTGTCATCTGCATATCTGAGGTTATTGATATTTCTCCCAGCAATCTTGATTCCAACTTGTGTTTCTTCCAGTCCAGCAACTTACAATAGCAAAGTGGAAAAATAAAGTTCAGCAGATCACATATATTAAGAAGAAGATGTCTTCTCCAGATCTCTGTCCTCCCTCTGCAGAGGTGAAATTTCTCCCTTTGGCCATGTTTCTAGTCACAGAGCTAGCATCTGTGAAATCAGACAACCAAGAGAAAGAGATTATTGTCCTTGCTTTCCAAAGGTGACATGTTGGGGTGTGGGGCCCCTAAGGAAATGACAAGATGGAATTTAAGAACATTATCTTAAAGAACGAATCTGTGTTCCTGCATACAGCTGTGTTGTTAATCTATTTGTGCTGCAAATAAAGATCTTGGGAAAGAGTCAGATACACACACACACACACACACACACACACACACACATATATAGCTTCCCCACTGGCTCAGCAGATAAAGAATTGGCCTGCAATGCAGGAGACATAGGAGATGTCAGTTCAATCTCTGAAGGTTGATAAGATTCCCCTGGAAAAGGAAATAGCAGCCTACTCTAGAATTCTTGCCTAGAGAAGCTCATGGACAGAGGAGCCTAGCAGGCTACAGTCCAAAGGATTCCAATGAGTCAGACACAACTGAGCATGTGTGTGTGTGTGTGTGTGTGTGTATGGTTAGCCCAATCTGTTGACCCAGTGATGTTCTAAATTAGCCTTTTTATCAATCATTTTACCAAGATGGTTCATGTTTCACTCAACCTCAAACCCATTTTCAGTCTGGTTCTTTAGATAATGTAACCAACCAAAATGTTGGTACTTGTTTTCAAGGCATGGGACCCTACCCACATCATCATGTCTTGGAATTTATAAACCAGTTTATAGCATGCTACTTCTTCAATCAGCTCAGTTGGTGAAGAATCTGTCTGTAATACAGGAGACCCCTGTTCACAGGAAGATCTGCTGGAGAAAGGATAGAGTACCCACTCCAGTATTCTTGGGCTTCCCTTGTGGCTCAGCTGATAAAGAATCCACCTGCAATGCGGGAGACCTGGTTTCCATCCCTGTGTTGGGAAGAGTACCTGGAGAATGGAAAGGCTTCCCACTCCAGTATTCCAGCCTAGAGAATTCCATGAGCTATATAGTCCATGGGGTCACAAAGAGTCGGCCACGACTGAGCAACTTTCACTTTCATTTTTCTCTTCAGTGCTTGTGCAGGAGCCCTGCAGGGGCAAACTTTGTGCAAAGAGGACTGATCATTGGAACCTTTTATAAGCATGGTCCTTCTCTGTGGAAACCCTGTTTCTCTATGAGCGGTCAGGGTGAGGTGGGAAGGGCACTGAGATGGATGAGGAAACATGACCTGGCTCTAGTCCTGGCTCTGACCTTGGGGAAGAACCACAATGTCTGTGGTTCAATTTCTTCATTTGTTAAATGGCGGAGGTCGACTATGTGAACTCTGTGGTTTTACTCCATTTCAGGCCCCTGACTAATGAAAAATGACCAGTGTTTTAATTGAAGATATAGCGGAAGTAAACTCTTAATAGAGAATGTAGAATGATTTCAATCATTCATTCAGCTGGCATTTCTTGAAAGCCTAGTACAGACCTGTATCAGGCACATGCTACGGACATGGTGTGCATAGGTCTCTACACTTATGAGGTGTATATTGTAATAAGGGAGACAGACAACAAAGAAATTAGCAAAGTAATCCCGGATTGTTAGAAGTACCCTGAAGGAAATAACTGAGGAAGCACAGAACAAAGAGCAGAAGTAGACTCAAAGGTCTAGAGAGAGTGATCACTTGGTTTTGTATCTTCTCCCCTCCCCCACCACCCCATACATTTTCACCACAACCAGAATGAAGAGTCTGCCACAAAGGAAAAAGGAAGAGCTGTCTCTGAGAGTGCAGCCCACCATCAAAGATCTCCCTAGGAAGAAAAATAATTGAGATTTTTAACACAACCGCCAGGCCTAAATTTGCACCCACTGACAACAATCAGTAGAAGGAAATGGCAAGCCACTCCAGTGTTCTTGCCTGGAGAATCCCAGGGACGGGGGAGGCTGGTGGGCTGCCATCTATGGGGTCGCACAGAGTCGAACACGACTGAAGCGACTTAGCAGCAGCAGCAACAATCAGTAGGAGATTTATAGCTGTTTTGGGAAGCTATGGTTTTACAGCACACAGGCAGTGTTGTTCTGTCCTTTATCTCAAAACATGCCTGGTCCCCAAAGAGCTTTTGAGATGAAGTATATGACCCATATACAATGTGCCAGCCAATGCAAGCGAGCTGTTTTCTGGAATCCAAGGTTGTTGTGAGAATCACAGAATATACTCTTCAGTGAGTAGGCCCTTGTAAACTTGACCTATGTGAGTTATTGGCAGATGTGTGTTACTATTATGCCTCTTAGCAGGCACCTTTCCACTTCTAGACGTTCTGCTTGGTTCTGAGAGCAGCTCTGTTCTTCCTGCTTCCATCTTCCTTTGCACACATCAGACTAACCTTCCTTGGGATTCTACTCACAGAATCACGAAGGTGAGGTCTGCCTTTTGTGGCTCATACAGATATTGGTGTTTGACTTGCCCACTGGGTCCCAGGAAACTGCTTAGCATCACAAATGAGAAAACACCACATCTCGATTGCATCCAGGCAGGGGAAAGGCAGCCACTTCTGTACCATATTAATGTGAGACCAGAATGAATGTATGTTTAAGTTTGGGTCACATGTTTCTTCAGGAAAAAAGTAAATGAAAGAAAAAAAACAAGGAAAAAAATAAACCCAAAGAAAGTGAGTGTTTTTCTAAATCCTCTATCGAGTTAGTAAGGGACTTCGGGAGAAATAAGAAACCAGAGCAAAGCAAACAGAAAGGCAAACCCAGTTAGTAAAGCAGAAATGCTATTAAAAGAACTGAAAAATCACTAAAACATCCTACCTGGGCAATTTTCCTGGTGCTAACCTTGTCAGTGGGCCTCCCAGGTGGCTCAGTGGTAATCAACCTGCCAAGCAATAGACACGGGTTCGATCCCTGGGTCAGGAATACCCCCTGGAGAAGGAAATGGCAACCCACTTGCCGGGGAAATCCAATGGACAGAGGAGCTTGGCGGGCTACAGTCCATGGGGTCCCAAAGAGTCAGACATAACTTAGTGACTAAACAGCAGTAACCTTTTCAAGAGTTTCACTGCAAGTTACACACGAGCCAAGAAACTTCAGGTGGCAGTGTTTCAGAGTCTGGCTATATACAGCCTTCGATTTGACCTCACTACATCTTACACACCAGGGATCACTTCTGCTCTCAAACATAGTCTTCTAATATGAGCTCCAAAACCATGAAATTGAATGAATTCTGTCTGCAGTTCCCTGCATGTCACTGACATATGTCAGAATACATACATTGATCAGAAGCATCTAAATCTATGTAGTAATTATTTCATAGTATTTTTGACATTTCATAATGCTTCTAAGAGGACGACAGAGGATGAGATGGCTGGATGGCATTACCGACTTGATGGACATGAGTTTGAGTGAGCTCTGGGAGTTGGTGATGGACAGGGAGGCCTGGTGTGCTATGATTCATGGGGTCACAAAGAGTCGGACACGACTGAGCAACTGAAATGAACTGAACTGAATGAATGCTCGTAAATAAAAATCTTCAGATGACAATAGATGTATAAACTGCCAAATGATGTTTCATGTCATAGTTTTATTAATTTATTTTCTTTGTTTATATTTGAATCTTTCTTTTAGGCTTTCTTTTTAATTAATTTTTATTGGAGTATGATTGACTTACAATGTTGTGTTAGGCTTTGCTGTATAGCCAAGTGAATCAGTTATGCACTCTTTTTTAGATTCTTTTCCCACACAGATCATTACAGAATATTGAATAGAGTTCTCTGTACTATACAGTAGGTCCTTATTAGTTATCTACTTCATATATAGTAGTATCATAAATTTAAGCAACAATTGGTATGCTCCTACACTGTTGGTGGGAATGTAAATTGATGCAGCCACTATGGAAAACAGTATGAAAGTATTTTCCATACAGTATAGAACTCAAAAAAAAAAACAAAAATAGAACTATTACATGATCCAGCAGTCCCACTCCTGAGCATAGTTCCAGAAAAGATGAAAATTCTAATTCAAAAACATACATGCACCCCAGTGTTCATAGCAGCACTATTCACATTAGTCAAGACATGGAAGCAACCTAAATGTCCATCAACAGATGAATGTATAAAGAGGATGTGGTATATCATGGGTGGCCCTGCACAGTATGGCTCATAGTTTCATTGAGTTGTGCAAGCCCCTTCACCACAAGGCTGTGATCCATTTAGGGGATATATAGATAGATAAATATGCATGCTAAGTCACTTCAGTCATGTCTGACTCTGGAACCATGGACTGTAGCCTTCCAGGCTCCTCTGTCCATGGGATTCTCCAGGCAAGAATACTGGAGTGAGTTGCCATTTCCCACTCCAGGGGATCTTCCCAATCCAAGGATTGAACCCACATGTCTTATGTCTCCTGAAGTGGCAGGTGGGTTCTTTGCCACTAGCGCCACCTATATATATAATGGAATATTACTTAGCCATAAAAAGAATGAAATAATGCCATCTGCAGCAACATGGCGGAGAAGGCAATGGCACCCCACTCTAGTACTCTTGCCTGGAAAATCCGATGGACAGAGGAGCCTGATGGGCTGCAGTCCACGAGGTCACTAAGAGTCAGACACGACTGAGCAACTTCACTTTCACTTTTCACTTTCATGCATTGGAGGAGGACACGACTGAAGCGACTTAGCAGCAGCAGCAGCAGCATGGATGGATCTAGAGATTATCATGCAAAGTAAATGGACTAAGACAAATATCATATAATATCATTTATATGTGGAATCTTAAAAAATGATACAAATGAACTTTTTTAGAAAACAGAAATAGACTCACAGACATAGAAAACAGACTTATGGTTACCAAAGGGGAAAGGGGTGGTGGAGGAATAAACTGGGAATTTGGGTTTAACAGATACACACTACTTATTATGTATGAAATAAATAGAAAATAATAATTTACTGTATAGCACAAGAAACTGTATTCAATGTCATGTAATAACCTGTAATGGAAAAGAATCTGGAAAAAAAGAATTCTGTAATGTCTTACAGAACACTTGAACTAACTTTTTGGCCAACCCAATTATTTTATATATATATATATACATATATATATATAACTGAATCATTTTTCTGTACACCTGAAACTTTGTAAATCAACTATACTTCAATTAAAAATAAATAAAATATATGGGAGAATTTGGGGGGGGACACCTGATATCATACCTGGCGTGTAATAAGCAGTTCAGTGTTTGAATGAAAACTGTTAAGTAGAGTCTTCATTTCTAAGAAAAGTCATTGTAATCTAGTCCCCACACTAACACTGAACACAATCCAGAATTCATATGCTTTGTTTGTGAACTGGAAAAATGTTCTGGAGGACACTTGCAGTTAGAAAATGTTAATCACAACACACTTTTAGTGTGTTTGGGAGAAATGTTTTAATACCATTGAGGATTAGATCATTTAATGGGAGAATAAACAGGGATACCATTTACTTTATGTATTGCCCCACTCCACCCTCAAGACAGCACTTCACCTCCATTATGCCTACTTATCCTCCAAGCCCAGAGTTTTGACCTGAGGGAATTTTCTGCAACCTAAATTTGCATCACATCTCATTTTATACACTCATACCTCCAAGTCCAGTGGTCTTGAAATACTAACCTTGCAGAGGGTGCTACTCAGAACACCTCAAAGGTGGGGCCTCTTTCACTGTTCACACAATTATAATTTTATATCTATTTGTTTCATTACTCAATTAATGCCTATTTTCCACATTAGACTATACAATGCTTGAGGACAGAATCATGAAAGATTGCTATTCTAGCAGAGCATCTGGCCAAAGCAGAGCGCTCAGTGGATATTTCTTGAACAAATACTGCATGAAGTAGTTTTTGTGTTCAAGACCTCTGTGGCACATTAGTCATTTCAAGCAATCAAAAAAGCAGCTTTTACATCTCGTAAATTATGAGCTAGTATTTTCATTGAAATGCTCCTCTCTGCATGATGGTTGGGGATGGTCCACTCTGATCCATGTGGAGATAAAGACCAAATATCAAATACTCTTTCTCTTTCCCAAGACAAACTTTTTTTTCCTGTTTCATTAAGGCTTATTAAAGGATGCTGAATATAGTTCCCTGTGCCATACAGTGTGTGTGTATGTGCACGCGCTCAGTTGTGTCCGACTCTGTGTGACCCCTGTGGACTGTAGCCCACCAGGCTCCCCTGTCCCTGGGATTCTCCAGGCAAGAACACTGGAATGGGTTGCCATCTCCTTCTCCAATGCATGAAAGTGAAAAGTGAAAGTGAAGTCTCTCAGTCATGTCCGACCCTCAGCGACCCCATGGACTGTAGCCTACCAGGCTCCTCTGCCCATGGTATTTTCCAGGCAAGAATACTGGACCGGGTTGCCATTTCTTCCTCCAGGGGACCTTCCCACCCAGGATTGAATCCACGTCTCTTGCTTCTCCTGCTCTGGCAGGTGAATTCTTTACCCCTGAACCACCTGGGAAGCCCATGCTATACACTTGGCCCTTGCTGTTTACCCATCTCTATATATAGTAGTTTGCATCTGCTAACCCCAAGCTCCTAATTCATCCCTCCCCCCATCTCTGGCAACCATAAGTCTAGGGCAAGCATGTTAACCAATATCCCTAAACCAGTTTCTCCTCTAATATATAAAATTTAATTGTCCTTCCCCCTATAAATCTTATTTTCACCCAAAGGTATATGTGACCTTTACAGATTATAATGAAGTTAAAATTGAAATGAACAAAAAGAGAGCATTGAACTTGGAGCTCCTCTCCCTGGCAGCTCCGTGCAGCAAGCTACCATGACTCTGGAGGATTCAAAGCAAGGAAGGTTGATGAGCTCTGGGACATTGGTCTCTGAGACAGAGAAAGGCTTCTCCTTTCAATTTTATTAGAGAAATACTTTTTTCAAAATTATTCCATGGTATGAATATTGCCCCCAACTATGTCTCTGTCACTTCTCTGACAAGGATAATCAGTATACAAGGACACCTCTTCCAAAAGACTGCAAATACTTCAGATTCTCCAGTATATTTGGGGCCAACTGATGGCTGACATCACACCTTCCACCTTAGGGGAGGGAGGTGGGAGGGGGGTTCAGCATGGGGAACACATGTACACCCTTGGTGGATTCATGTCAATGTATGGCAAAACCAATACAATATTGTAAAGTAAAATAAATAAATAAAAATTTTTTTAAAATGAGAGTAACAAAAAAAAATTTAGAAACAGATCCCATTCTTACATCTTTCATTTAAAAGGAATACCACTATATGGGAATGACTTTTTTTCAGTTATCTATTGCCACAATAAAACTTCATAATAAATAATCATAATGCATTGATGGCCTACAATAATAAACATTTTTAAATTAGAAGTGATTTACAATGTTGTGTTAGTTTCAGGTGGACATCAAATGATTCAGTTATATATATATATATGTATATTTACATATACATATATATACGTATATTCTTTTTCAGATTCTTTATATATATATACACATGTATATTTTTTTCAGATTTTTTAAATATATATATACACATACACACACATATATTCTTTTTCAGGTTCTTTATATACACACACACACACCACACACAGATACATATATTCTTCAGGTTCTTTATTTATACACACACACACACACACACGTATATTCTTTTTCAGATTATTTTTCCTTATAGGTTATAACAAAATATTGAATACAGTTCTTTGCGCTATATGCTGCTAAGTCGCTTCAGTCGTGTCCAACTCTGTGTGATCCCATAGATGGCAGCCCACCAGGCTCCCCCATCCCTGGGATTCTCCAGGCAAGAATACTGGAGTGGGTTGCCATTTCCTCCTCCAATGCATGAAAGTGGAAAGTGAAAGTGAAGTCACTCAGTCGTGTCCGACTCTTAGCGACCCCATGGACTGCAGCCCACCAGGCTCCTCCGTCGATGGATTTTCCAGGCAAGAGTACTGGAGTGGGGTGCCATTGCCTTCTCCATTGTGCTATATAGTAGGTCCTTATTGGTTATCTATTTTATATATAGTAGTGAAAGTGTGAAAGTGTTAGTTGCTCAGTTGTGTTCAACTCTTTGTGACTCCATGGACTATACCCCGCCAGGCTCTTCTGTCCATGGGATTCTCCAAGCAAGAATACTGAAGTGGGTAGCCATTCCCTTCTCCAGGAGATATTCCTAACCCAAGGATGAAAACCGGGTCTTCTGCACTGCAGGCAGATTCTTTACCATCTGAGCCACCCTATAAGAGCAGTGGGTATATGTTAATCCCAAAGTTTTAATTTATCCCTCCCTGCTATGTCCCTTTGTTAACCATACATCTGTGGGTCTATTTCTGTTCTGCATATAAGTTCATTTATATCATTTTTATTTTTTTAGATTCAACATATAAGCGATATTTTATATTTGTCTTATATTTGTCTGTCTGGCTTAGTTCACTTAGGATGATATTCTCTAGGTCTATCCATTTTGCTTCACATGGCACTATTTTTCCTTTTCTATGACTGAGTTATACTCCATTGTGTGTTATACTCCATTTTTTATGGCTGGGTTATACTCTATATATGCTCCACATCATCTTTGTACATTCATCTGTTGGTGGATATTTTGGTTGCTTCCATGTCTTGTCTATTGTAAATAATACTGCAATGAACATTCAGCTGCTTGTATATTTTTGAGTTGCGATTTTCTCCACATATATGCCTAGGAGTGGGGTTGCAGGATCATATGGTAGCTCTGATCTCTTTTTTGCTCATAAAAAGGAGCAAACAGGAAAGAAATAATTGGCTAATCACTTTCCCAAAGATATTAGCCTCTGTTTTTTATTATTTTTCTTTATATTTTTTGTTATTCTCTCAGTCGTGTCCACCTCTTTGTGACCCCATGGACTCTAGCCTGACAGGCTCCTCTGTCCATGGAATTCTCCAAGCAAGAATACTGGAACTTGTAGCCATGTCCTTCTTCAGGGGATCTTCTCAACTCAGGGACTGAACCCTGGTCTCATGAATTGTAGACGGATTCTTTACCATCTGAGCCAAAAGGAAAGGCCATTATTTCTTTTGCTGTCAAGCATATCTTGGCATCCATTACTATGACTACAGTTACATCACTTTTTTAATTGTTGTCAATGGGACTAAAATTCCTTTGGCTAATATCATTCTCACCCTGACTCCTACTTGGATGGTTTCTACCTATAGAGTCAAGCTCCCAGATAGCCTAGCTTCTAGGTAAGCAATGCCAAAGAATGTTCAAACTACCGCACAATTGCACTCATCTCACATGATAGCAAAGTAATGTTCAAAATTCTCCAAGCCAGGCTTCAACAGTACATGAACCATGAACTTCCAGATGTTCAAGCTGGATTTAGAAAAGGCAGAGGAACTAGAGATCAAATTGCCAACATCTGTTGGATCATGGAAAAAGGAAGAGAGTTCCAGAAAAACTCCTACTTCTGCTTTATTGACTATGCCAAAGCCTTATATTGTGTGGATCACAACACACTGTGGAAAATTCTTCACAAGATGGGAATACCAGACAACCCAACCTGCCTCCTGAGAAATCTGTATGCAGGTCAAGAAGCAACAGTTAGAACCGGACATGCAACAACAGATTGGTTCCAAACCCGGAAAGGAGTACATCAAGGCTGTATATTGTCACCGTGCTTATTTAACTTATATGAAGAGTACATCATGTGAAATGCTAGGCTGGATGAAGCACAAGCTGGAATCAAGATTACAGGGAGAAATATCAATAACCTCAGATATGCAGATGTCACCACCCTTATGGCAGAAAGTGAAGAAGAACTAAAGAGCCTCTTGATGAAAGTGAAAGAGGAGAGTGGAAAAAGCTGGCTTAAAACTCAACATTCAGAAAACTAAGATCATGACATCTGGTCCCATCACTTCATGGCAAATAGATGGGGAAACAATGAGAGATTTTTTTTTCTTGGGCTCCAAAATTACTGCAGATGGTGACTGCAGCCATCAAATTAAAAGACATTTGCTCCTTGGAAGAAAAGCTATGACCAACCTAGACAGCATATTAAAAAGCAGAGACATTACTTTACCAACAAAGGTCCATCTAGTCAAAGCTTTGATTTCTCCAGTAGTCATGTATGGGTGTGAGAGTTGGACTGTGAAGAAGGCTGAGCACCGAAGAATTGATGCTTTTAAACTGTGGTGTTGGAGAAGACTCCTGAGAGTCCCTTGGACTGCAAGGAGATACAACCAGTCCATCCTAAAGGAAATCAGTCCTGAATATTCATTGGAAGGACTGATGCTGAAGCTGAAACTCCAGTACCTTGCCACCTGATAGAAAGATGGCCTAGATAACATATTCAAAAGCAGAGACATCACTTTGCCAACAAAGGTTTGCCTAGTCAAGGCTATGGTCTTTCCTGTGGTCATGTATGGATGTGAGAGCTGAACTGTGAAGAAGGCTGAGCGCCGAAGAATTGATGCTTTTGAACTGTGGTGTTGGAGAAGACTCTTGAGAGTCCCTTGGACTGCAAGGAGATCCAACCAGTCCATTCTGAAGGAGATCAGCCCTGGGATTTCTTTGGAAGGAATGATGCTAAAGCTGAAACTTCAGTATTTTGGCCACCTCATGCGAAGAGTTGACTCATTGGAGAAGACTCTGATGCTGGGAGGGATTGGGGGCAGGAGGAGAAGGGGACGACAGAGGATGAGATGGCTGGATGGCATCACTGACTCGATGGATGTGAGTCTGAGTGACCTCCAGGAGTTGGTGATGGACAGGGAGGCCTGGCGTGCTGTAGTTCATGGGGTCGCAAAGAGTCGAACACGACTGAGCGACTGATCTGATCTGATAGAAAGAACTGATTCATTGGGAAAGACCCTGATACTGGGAAAGATTGAAGGCAGGAGGAGAAGGGAACAACAGAAGATGAGATGGTTGGATGGCATCATCGACTAGATGGACATGAGTTTGAGTAAGCTCCAGTAGTTGGCGATGGACAGGGAAGCCTGGCATGCTATAGTCCATGGGGTCTCAAAGAGTCAGACATGATGCAGCAACTGAACTGAAACTGAGGTGAATATGGGTACCTTATTTGCACCTGAGATGCTTTGTGGGGAGAAGGAATATCTTGCAAAGATGCCTATCAGAGATCAGAGCAGATCATCAGTCTGAAGAGACTTATCAGAGAAGGTTCAATACCAAGGAAACAAAGGTGAGGAAACAGGTGAGACTGAGAAGGATGAGGCTTAGGGATAGGATGCCTTTTTAACTTATCATCCATTTTATTCTGAGAATGAAAGGAGGTGCTGTGAATAATTCACCAGAACAGGAGCCACAGGTTTGAACAAACCCCAGGAGATAGTGCAGAATAGGGAAACCTGGCATGTTACAGTCCATGGGGTTGTCAAGAGTTCGACATGAGTGAGCAACTGAATGCTATGCTATGCTGAGTCACTTCAGTCGTGTCCGACTCTGTGTGACCCCATAGACGGCAGCCCACCAGGCCATAAACCTGACCTGTCTCTAGCCAGGATGCATGATCACCATCAGAGGGAAAGGAATCCTGCAGACTCCTCTATGTAAAGACCTTATCTTTCTGCCCTTCTTTGTCTATATGTCCATTGTTGACCAACTTCTCTCTGATGGACACGTCAGTTCCTTCTGTATTTAGTTAAAGATGTAACTTCCACCAGCTGTGGTCTAGTCTCGTCTTTGCACTTTGAACCACTTGTCTTTAAGATAGTGGTGCAAAGGCTTTCCCCCAAAGCTCAGTTGGTAAAGAGTCTGTCTGCCTGGGTCTCGATTCCCAGGCAGGAAGATCCAGGAACCTGAGTTCCCAGACCCAGGTTCGATTCCCAAGTCAGGAAGATCCCCTGGAGAAGGAAATGGCAACCCACTCCAGTATTCTTGCCTGGAGAATCTCATGGACAAAGGAGCTTGGCAGGCTACAGTCTATGGGGTCGCAAGAGTCAGACACGACTGAGCGACTAAGCACACACAGTCTTTAAGGTGACATGCCTGAATATCCCTGAATGGGACCAGTTGTGTGTTCATTTTATAATGTAGCTATTAGAGGGGAACAAACTTACTAATACATCATCCGTTCCCAAGTTTTTGAAGAGTATCCTCTAATGCAGTAATTCACATTTTTTTGCATTTATTAGAAAGACATCTATAAAAAAAAGAGGTATTATTTTTCAAACTTTTGCAACCTCATATCAAGCAGTTTTCCAGCTTGGAAGAGAGAAAGCATGGGTGCCCTCTTTAAACATCCCAATCTAAAGCCAACATGTCTCTGGGTAGATATTCTTAAGTATTTAAAATGTGATAAAATCAGTCATAAAGGCAGAGAATCAGCTACATAAGCTGTGGTATGTAAATTATGATCCAGTTTGTTGTATGCTAAGTCACTTCAGTCGTGTCCGACTCAGCGCGACCCCATAGAGGGCAGCCCACCAGGCTCCTGGTCCCTGGGATTCTCCAGGCAACAACACCAGAGTGGGTTGCCATTTCCTTCTCCAATGCATGAAAATGAAAAGTGAAAGTGAAGTCGCTCAGTCGTGTCCGACCCTCAGCGACCCCATGCACTTCAGCCTTCCAGGCTCCTCCACCCATGGGATTCTCCAGGCAAGAGTACTGGAGTGGGGTGCCATTGCCTGCTCCGAGTTTGTTGTATAGCTGTTGTAATTGCCAAAAGCAAAGAGAAATGATGAACAATCATCATCTCATGAAAAGAGATCTGTCCAAATTATATTTATGTCCTCTATTATCCTATCTTTTCAACCATTTCTTTTTCAACTAACATCTTACTTAAGAAAATAAGCTTCACTTGTCTGAAACAAGTACATACAATGCCAGGTAAGGAAGAAACACACATCTGTTTTCTTTTTTGTGTTTTTTTTTTTAACCTTCCTGATTTTGAGTCAGCATTTAAATTGACTTTCCCCTCCAAGTTTATAAAGATATTTTGTCTTTTAAATTCTTGGTCCATCTAGAATTCATCCTGTGACAAGTGGATCCAGATCTTTGTTTCCATATGGATGACCCTTTATCCTAATGAGACATTTGTCATATATAAAGACCTATAAATGATGGGGTTGATTTTTTAATCTTCCATTGGTCTATCTATTCAGGTGCTTATATCACACTGATTCAACTATGAAAGCATCATAGGTTGTTTTAACATCTGGTAGGGTTAGTCCCATTTTCTCTCTTCTTTCTTAAAATTTTCATGGATCTCCTTGGTTATTTTCTTTTCCATATAGTTTTAGAATCAGCTAGTTTCATTTCTTTAAACTGATTGATATTTTTATTAGGATTATGTTAATTTCATAAATTCAGTTAGGAGGAATGACAGCTTTCTGTTGCCATGTATGCTGATCCCAAGAATATGAGATGTTTTTACATCTATTAACTTTTATTTTGTGTCCTTCAGAAATGTCTTAAAGTTTTCATATAACTTCCCACATTTCTCATTAAGTATTGTCTTTGGGAGTATTATTCTAAATGGCATCTTTTCTTTCATTGTATCTTCTAACTTGTATTTAAATACAAAGGCTGTTGATTTCTATTCATTGATGTTACCGCTTACTGAATTCTCTCATTGTTTGTAATGTTTTTTCTGTTTAGTCTCTTGGGTTTTCTAGATAAAAAGACTCTTACATAAATGTAGTATTAGATTTATCTCCTTTCCAGTTTTTATTTCTAATTTATTTTCCTTGTCTAATTTCGTTAAATAACAGTAGTAATAGTGGGTATTTGTCTAATCTGTAATGTTAGCAGGGATGCTGTTTATGTTTCTCCATTAATTTTGATACCAGTTTTTGGCTGATATGGATGGTGGATAAATGGATGGCTGGATAAAGATATAGAGATACATTTTCATGTCAAAAAAGTAGCTATCAATTCTTACTTTAATTTTTTAATGAAAAAATAATTTCTGAACTTAGAGAATTACTTTTTCTGGATTTATGGAAATGTCTGTAAATATGATAAATGGTATTAATACATTTCCTAATACCAATCTTTCTGTATTTCCTGACTAACCTCTACTAAGTCATGAAATTTTATTATTTTAATGTGTTGCCAGAATTTGCCTGTAATGCAGGAGACCTGGGTTCAATTCTTGGGTTGGGAAGATCCCGTGGAGAAAGAAATGGCAACCCACTCCAGTATTCTTGCCTGGAGAATCCCAGGGATAGAGGTGCCTGGCAGGCTACAGTTCATGGAGTCGCAATAGACACAACTTAGCAGCTAAACCACTACTAGATTCTAATTGCTCCAATTTGGTAGAGGATTTTTATATTTCTAGGCATAAGTTCTATTAAGCTCTAGTTTTCTTTTTTGTGCAGTGCTTGCCATATTTGAGTATGCTGGTTTTACAGACATCATGTGAAGAATTTGGAAGGGTTCTTTATTTTTCTGTCTTGGAGAAGTATAAATTGCATGGGAACTAGATGATCTTTAATGATATGGTAAAATTCCCAGCGGGCTTGATGAATTGCTTTACCCATGTCAAACACTGCTTGGCCACTGGTAGTGAATGATAAAGAGGTGAATGAATGATCATCTTGGCCTTCAAGGAACTCATGGTTTAATGGACATGATAAGCATGAAAATAATCAGTACAAAAATTTATTTTTAATTGAAGGATAATTGCTTTACAATATTGTGTTGGTTTCTGCCATACATCAATATGAATCAGTCATAGGTATACATATCTTTTCCCTCTTGAAGCTCCCTCCCATCTCCTACCCCATTCCACCCCTCTAGGTTGTCACAGAGATCAGATTTGAGCTCAGTGCATAATACAGCAAATTCTCACTGGCTATCTATTTTACATATGGTAATATATATGTTTCAATGCTCCTCTCTCAATTCATCCCATCCTCTCCTTCCCCTACTGTGTCCACAAGTCTGCTCTTTATGTCTGTGTCTCTTTTGCTGCCCTGCAAATAGCTTCAACAGTATTATCTTTCTAGAACCTAGAGCCTATTATAGACTGAAGTAAGTCAGAGAAAAATAAATATCATATATTAATCCATATATATGAAATTGTAAAATAACATTTTCTTAAGGAAAACAGTGAACTATGCTCAGCCAATGCTTATGATTTTATTTTTATTGGAGTACAGTTGATTTACAGTGTTGTATTCACTTTGTATACAGCAAAGTGAGTCACTTATAGACTTACAAATGCAGAAATAAACACGGTTACCAGGGGTGTACGGGGGGAGGGATAATTTGGAAGACTGAGACTGACATGTACACACTACTATATATATAATAGATAAGTAATAAGAACCTCCTGTATCGCACAGGGAACTCTACTCAGTACTCTGTAATGGCCTATTTGGAAAAAATATATAAAAATGAGTGGATACATGTGTACGTATAAATGATTCACATGAAGTCTTAAAACGTGCCTACTCCTGGGAGAGACGAAACATCTTTTTTGTTTACACTTGGAAAGAAACAATTGATGCACATCTGTTCCAGATGGTAATTTTAGTACAGAGAAAGAAACAGTGAAGATTATAAGATCCCTATCTCCATGATAGTGAGACTAATGAGGTGATCCCAAAAGGGAAAGAAAGGGCTGTCAACAGTAAACATTGTCAAATGTACTCATGTGCCTGAGTTTCTACCCATAAGGCAGTGAATAGATTGTTGTTCATTCACTCAGTCATGTCTGACTCTTCGCAACCCCATGGACTGGCAGCACACCAGGCTTCCCTGTCCTTCACCATCTCCTGGAGTCTGCTCAAACTTATGTCCATTGAGTCGGTGATGCCATCCAACCATCACATCCCTCTCTCCCCCTTCTCCTCCTACCTTCAATCTTTCCTAGCATCAGGGTCTTTCCCATTGAGTCAGCTCTTCGCCTCAGATGGCCAAAGTCCTGGGGCTTCAGCTTCATTGTCAGTCCTTATAATGAATATTCAGGGTTGATTTCCTTTGGGATTGCCTGTTTTGATCTCCTTGCAGTCCAAGGGACTGTCAAGAGTCTTCTCCAGCACATTGAGCATTTATATGCATCCGCTCATCCCAGTGTCCCAAACACATTTGAAGCATCTCGTTTCTTTTTTTGTTTTTTTAATAAAGTATTTGGCTTTTTGTTTTTATTTTTCATTTGTTTATTTATTTGTTTGTTTTTGACTACACTGGATATTCTTGCTCTACGTGGACTTTGTCTAGTTGCAGCAAGCCAGGGCTCCTCTTCATTGGAATGCTTGGGCTTCTCAATACAATGGCTTCCCTTGTTGCAGAGCACAGGCTCTAGGCGATGGGGCTTCAGAAGCTGTGGCACACAGGCTTAGCTGCCTCATGGCATGCGGAACCTTCCCAGATCAGTGATCGAACCCATGTACCCTGCTTTGGCAGGCAGCTTCTTAACCACTGGACCACCAGGGAAGTTCTCTTTTTAAAAAAATTATCTTGTTTCTTCACCAGTGTTTGCCTCTCTCTCTTTCATCCTTTCATTTTCTCTCACCATATGCTATTTCCCATTCTTTCACTCTCCTTGTAAATGTAATAGAATTATACAGAAAAAGACACATGGACAGAATGAACACTTGATTAATTTTCACAAATTAAACACGCTCATGTAACCATCGGCCCTTCAACCGTCCCCAATGAATACTCTCCTGACTGACCAGTTTTTACCTTCATGTAAATAAAATCATGTAGTATATGCTCTTTTTTTGTATTTGGTTTATTTTGTTCAGTATTATGTTTGTGAATTTCAGCCATGTTGATATATAGTTCTCATGGTAGTATAGAATTACAGTGTATGAATACAATACAATTTATTTATCTGTTCTTATATGGGTAGTTTTCAGTTTGGAGCTACTATAAATTCTCATTCTGCTGTAAGCATTCTTGTCCATGATTTTTCATTATCCTCCTATTGGATATTACCTAGGAGTGGGATTACTAAGCCATAGAATAGGCAGATGTTCACCTTTACAGGTACTGCCAACAGGTTTTCCAAAGTGGTCATACTCATTTACACTCCCTCCAGCAGCAGACAGAGTTCCATTTGCTTTAGTCTGAGCCACCAGGGAGGCCTGATATCTTCATCAATACTTGCTAATTCCTAATATTATCATTTTAGACATTCTGTGCAAACCACACAGGAAAGTTACAGTGCTTAGTAAAGCTTTGGCTAATTTGGATGATAGGACTCTCTTTTTCAAAAATAAAGAAAAGGAAGAGAAAGTTTTTAAGTGGTCAAAGAGTTCATTCATTCAGAGGATAAAATCAACCTGCTGCTGCTGCTAAGTTGCTTCAGTCGTGTCCGACTCTGTGCGACCCCCATAGACGGCAGCCCACCAGGCTCTCCCATCCTTGGGATTCTCCAGGCAAGAACACTGGAGTGGGTTGCCATTTCCTTCTCCAATGCATGAAACTGAAAAGTGAAAGTGAAGTCGCTCAGTTGTGTCCAACTCTGTGCGACCCCATGGACTGCAGCCCACCAGGCCCCTCTGTCCATGGGATTCTCCAGGCAAGTGTACTGGAGTGGGTTGCCATTGCCTTCTCCAACCTAGTGAGGTCAATTTTGATTCCAGTCAATACTGGGCAAAGTCCTAACATTATCATAATGCACTTTTTAAACTTAAAAATGTTTTCCAGTTGTACTGTTGCAGCTTTATTATACAAAAAGGCCATGGAGGATTTCTGAAAATCCTGAGAGCAAACCCCAGACTTGAAAGTGTAATATTAAAAGTTTTTCAGAACTAAAGAAAGATACAGAGAAATCAACATAATATAATCGTAGTTCTAATAAATGACATCTCTAAGGGTGTGGAATAATAATTGTTCCACATACATAATGCAAGGTAATGAGCCAAAGAATAGTTTGTGAATTACAGAGAAAACAGTGGGTTGAACTGGAGTAATTACTGAAAAATTAAAGAAGTCAATCAAAAAGTCAATAATAGATAAAGAGGACTTAAGCAGAGCAGAAAAAGGAGATATTATATTTATAGAAACTGGATTATTCCTGGTAAGTTAAAGATCATGACAAGGGGAGTTGCAAAAAATGTGCAGTTTAAACTCTAGCAAGTCTGCTCCACCATGATCCCTGCCCTTTCACAAAATTTCCCCAGGTAAGAGTGACAAGCAACGCTAGCCATTAAAGCAAATACTGTGCACATCCTCCTTTTTATATGGGGAGGGAAGAAAATGGAAATGATAGAGAGAAGCAGAGGAGTTGGAATGATCTGAAAAGGTTTCTAATGAATATTTTAATTTTTTAGTGCAAACTAGCCCCAGAATGTATTCAGACATACGAGCTAAAAGGATAGGAAAATTAGGTTTTATTCCATCCTATTCATTCTTAAAGATAAAGTGTTAACCATAATATAACATGTACTTTCTCCTTTAGTAGCACTTGCCAGTCTTTTGTTTGTCTTTATGCCTCATAGACCGTTTACTCAGAGAAAGCAGGACCTTTGACCGCTGTTCCCCATCACTTATCACAGCACCTGAGCTACTCAATAAATATTGGTTGAACACATGAATGAACAAGCAAATCAACAGGGACCCACTCTTAACACTTTGTTTTTTACTGACTAATCCCCAAATCTTATCTTTCATATCTTATGTTTTAAAATAAAAGGGAACATGTTAAGATCTAGTTCCAGTATTCCAGATTTTTTGTCCAAAAGGAAAATTTTGCCTGAAGGATTCCACAGAACAGGAGAGAGAAAGAGGCCAACTCTGTCCTTGGGCAAGGTCAGAAAAGGGCATGAAGGATTTCCTAAAACCCTGAGAGTAAACCCCAAGAGCAAACCCTGGATTTGAAAACTTAATGTTAAAAGTTTGTCAGAACTAAACACAGATACAGAGAAATTTACATAATATAAAAGAAAAAAATCCTTGAATACAGTTTTCTTTAATTAATGGTAAGAGATAATAATAAGAGAAAACAGAAAAGAAAAAGTTGTCACAATTAAGTATCGAAGGTATATCACCATAAGGACAAATTGTAGGATATTTTATACAGAGTAAAAAACTTAGAATCAGCAATGCTTGAGACCCAGAAGGGAAGATGGGATAAGATGGATTCTTCTAAAATGAAAATAGATTCCTTAAAGAGGAAAGATTGGACAGACTTCTGCAAAATGTGATGAATAGTAATGCTCATCACCGTGCGAAGTTAGTGAAGATAAGCTTCTTGGATTTAAGCTAGATCCCTGAACCCGGGTCTTTGCAAATTGCACAGCTGCCAATGCATCAGCCGGGTTTTATTTTAACAACATTTACAATTTCCCTTTCAGTTGAAGCAAGGCTGGGGGACCATCTGAACAGATAATGAAATAACTGTGAAAGTTCAGAGCATGCTGAACAAAACAAAATATGTTTTGCCTGATTTATGCAAACTAAACATATTGTCAAGGTTTTGAAGCAGTTCGTCCAAAATATGCACAAAATACAGCATTTTTCTCAAGTAGCCTGGCAGCAGACGAATTAAATGGAAATATGCCTCTGAAATGGTTTAATCAGATTGTATAGATGTGTTGAACATTTTGATAGTTTCATGATCTGAACTTATGAATAATGTCTTTTCCTTAAGGAATACTCTACCAAGTTCACCCTAAAACCACAACTCTTGCTCCTTATTAATGGAATTCTTCCATTACAAATTCTAGAAACATCTTTAATTTTGAAACCTCTGCTAAAGGAGAAGTGAAATTAAATACATTGCTGGCTCCTTTCCCCATGGAAAACAAACCAGATCAATAGTGGCCCTCTGTGACTATTGATTTCACACAGAGAAAGTCTAGGTCTTTGTATGTCTGAGAAGGGCTTTTCTACCACCACCCACCACCCACACCCCCACCCTCTTTCATGACTGCAGCAAAGAGGTCAATGAATTCTGTAAATATCTAGAGTTGGAGAATTCTTTTTAAAAATATTTTGCTGGAGTACAGTGGATTTCCAATGTTGTGTTAGTTTCTGCCATACAGCAAAATGAATCAGTTACACATATACATATATCCATTCTCTTTTAGATTCTTTTCCCATCTAGATCATTATGGAGTATTGAGTAGAGCTCCTTGTTCTATACAGTGGGTCCTTATTACTTATCTATTTTATATATAGTAGTGTTTATATCTCAGTCCCAGTCTATCCCTCTCTTCCCCCTGGCAACTATAAGTTTGTTTCCTACATCTGTGACTCTATTGTATAAATAAGTTCATTTATACCATTTTTTTAGATTCCACACATAAGTGATATCATATGATATTTGTCTTTCTGTCTGACTTACTTCACTCAGTTTAGCAGTCTGTAGGTCCATCCTTGTTGCTTCATGTGGCATTATCCCATTCTTTTTATGGCTGAGTAAAAAAAATATAAACTTCTTTTATATATCGGGAGTCCCCAACCTCTGGGTCATGGACTGGTACCTCCTGTCAGATCAGTCATGGCAGTAGATTAGAAATGCTATGCTATGCTATGCTAAGTCACTTCAGTCATGTCCGACTCTGTGCGACCCCATAGACGGCAGCCCACCAGGCTCCCCCATCCTTGGGATTCTCCAGGCAAGAACACTGGAGTGGGTTGCCATTTCCTTCTCCAATGCATGAAAGTGAAAAGTGAAAGTGAAGTTGCTCAGTCGTGTCCAACTCTTAGCGACCCCATGGACTGCAGCCTACCAGGCTCCTCTGTCCATGGGATTTTCCAGGCAAGAGTACTGGAGTGGGATGCCATTGCCTTCTCCAAGATTAGAAATAAAGTTCACAATAAATACAATGTTCATGAATCATCCCAAGCCACCCGCTTTACCCTTAATCTATGGAAAAATTGTCTTCCATGAAATCATCCCCTGCTGCCAAAATGATTGGGGACCACTGGTATATATGTACCACATCTTTTTCATCCATTCCTATGTCAATGGACATTTAGGTTGCTTCCATGTCCTGGCTATAGTAAATAGTGCTGCTATGAACATTGGGGAGCATGTCTTTTTGAATTATGGTTTTCTCTGAGTATATGCCCAGGAGTGGGATTGCTGAGTCATATGGTATCTCTATTTTTAGTTTTTTAAGGAACCTCCATGCTGTTCTCCATAGTGGCTGTCCCAATTTACATTCCCACCAAATGTGTAAGAAGGTTCCCTATTCTGCACACCCTCTCCAGCATTTGTTTGTAGAGTTTTCCATGGTGGCCATTCTGACTGGTGTACAGAGTTGGAGAATTCTTAAACCCAATTGTCATACATTCTAGTGTATTAGATCCTAAAAGAGGATGCAACCTGTTGAAAATAATCTTCCAAGGGGAAGGAGAAGCACTGTCCATGGAGAAGCCTTGAAAATGATTTTGAATAAACAAAAGAGTTTCTGCTTATGACAAATACTCAGTGGTTTTATATTTTTCAAGGAGCAGCTTGTGATTCATTGGGCAAAACTTTGGTTAGGGCTCTGGCAAGTGGTACTTAGAATAGCCTTGTCCTCTTCTTCCCCAGCGCTCCACCTCACTCAGCAGGTGCATCCATTCAAGGCTTAGTCTGGAGAAACTGAAGAACAAGCAATGTCTACAGTAACTGACATCTTTAAATGACATGGCTGCTGCTGCTACCGCTAAGTCACTTCAGTCGCGTCCAACTCTGCGACCCCATAGACAGCAGCCCAACAGGCTCCCCCCGTCCCTGGAATTCTCCAGGCAAGAACACTGGAATGGGTTGCCATTTTCTTCTCCAATGCATGAAAGTGAAGTCGCTCAGTCATGTCCGACTCTTTGCGACCCCATGGACTGCAGCCCACCAAAAATCCATCCATGGGATTTTCCAGGCAAGAGTACTGGAGTGGGGTGCCATTGCCTTCCAGAACATCCCAAATAGTCATTGATTTTTCTAGAATGCTTTTGGAGGAAACAGAATAATCCAACTGTTGACTCATAGTATCTTAGATTTTGGTGTGAAGAGTTTCTGCTCTTAAAAAAAGTGAAATGTCATCATTTCTTAACTTCTCTGATGGTCATATGTCTATGTCGTTTGCTTTTCACCTTTTCTGATTAGACTCCAATAGTCAGTCAACATCTATGGTGTGAACATTTCTTTCAGTAACTTTCCCAACAGAAGCCCAAAGAACTGTTTCTCTTAGACATAATGGGTGACTTACCAAACCTTCTCCCCAACTTGTCGACCTTCCTGCTGTATTTATTGTTAGAAACAGCACCAATCAGTTTTACTGGGTATTCTTCAGTGACAGATTAAAAAAATGAAGATGATTAGAATGACTTGCAGTTCTCTCCTTACAGAAATCTGTCCATTTTCTCATCGCTACTGCTGGACATGTTTTTATGCACATTCTCTGTTTTTAAATCTAATTAAGTAAAAAATAATTCATATATTATATTAAATTTTGTGTCAATGAAATGTTTCATAAACATCTTCATAATGCCTCCTCTGTCATCAAACAGGGTAAATTTGAGTTGAGGAGGATGGATTGATTAACAGTATTGTCATTTTACAAATGAAGAAATGTATAGAAGGATGGGTATGATATACAGCTTTACCCAATAGAGTTAATGGCCCATAATTTAATGCCAGATTCATAGCCTTTGAGTTTCATTCTTAAAATGTGCTGCCACTCTGATAAACAAGATACAGTACATATATACATGGACTATTACTTAGTCGTTAAAAGGAATGAAATAATGCCATTTGGAGAAACATGGGTGGATCTAGAGATTATCATACTGAGTGAAATAGGTCAGACAGGGAAGGAGAAATATAATATGACATCTCTAATACTTGGAATCTAGAAAAAAATAATATAAATGAATTATCTACAACATAGAAATGGACTTGCAGATTTAGAGAATGAATATGGTTGCCGGGGTAGAAAATGGAGGGAAGGAGTAGTTAGGGAGTTTGACACCAACATTTACACATTGCTATATTTAAAATGTATAACTGGCAAGGTCCTACTGTACAGCACAGGGAACTCTGCTCAATGTTATGTGGCAACCTGGATGGGAAGGGTGTTGGGGGAAAATGGATACATGTACATGTATGGCCAAGTCTCTTTGCTGTCCACCTGAAACTATCACAACATTGTTAATTGCTATACTCCCATATAAAATAGAAGGTTTTTTTTTTAAATGTGCTGTCATTCTAACTCAAAGTGGGAAAAATTCTTTCAGCCATTCTCTTTGTAGGCAATGTGAATGTATTATTCTCTAACAAAAATAAAAAGAAATTTAATATCATGGCCTACCACCACAGTATGGAACAAAAATATTATATAACTTCTTCGGTAATGTCAAGATTTTCTTTTCTGACAGTCAAATAACTTCCTAAATTTAAATCTCTTGCTCCTACTAAAATGCATTAAAACTCATATCAAGTCCAATATTCTTTGTTCCTTAGGAGTGAATTGGATTTGGAATAATTACACAGTTGGGCAGCAACTAAAACAAATGCAATCCTAGCTCCACTCCTGACTTGCTCTTGGACTTTGAAAACCTCACTTTAACTTCCTGGGCTCACCTGGGAAATGCAGACTCATACCTCCTTCACACATCACTATTTTTAGGACAAAGTAATATGAACTAACCTAGTACTGGGCCAGGTGGGTGGGGAAATCTTTTAGGTAATTATGATGTAAGTTTTTCAATTAATTGATACTGAGTAAATATATTTTATGATGATATTTTAGAAATGCTTTGCTTTCTTAACCTGATGCTGGTCTTCAGGCTATACATTTTCCTTTAGTAGCCTAACATAAATTCTTCCTCTTCTTTCCCTCCTTGTACACTCCTTGGTACACCTGTCATGTACCAAGAGACGCTGTATTTGTTCTGTAATTTTCTCTCATTCCTCACATTTCATTAATTAATCTTTATAATCCTTGATTCACAGCTCCTCTCCTTTCTGTTTTATTACAAGTAATTTTGTCATAAATAAATATCTTTTGAATAAACAGCTTCACAAGTCAACTTTTCCATTTCCCTAAATAGTATATTTATTCCATGAACTCCTTTCCAATTAATTCTCTAAATATGTGGGATTTCCAAGGCGGGCTCCTCAAACATATTCAAGGTGGGATTTTCAATTTCAGACTTCAAAATAAGGCATGATTTGCACGTAGTTACGTTGCCTTTATCTGTCTCTCTTTTGCAGAACTGCATCTAGAAATGCTTGCCTGTTATCTAAGCTATGACTTATTTTGCTCTGTGGTAGTCTGAACTTTTCAGTTCTCTCCCTTTGTAAGATAGCTTCATAGTGAATTTCTGATTATTTCTACTTCTAATTCTTTCCCCTCAAATTAATTATTTGCTTTACCTCTTAAAGTTTTCTAAACTGTTCAGCTTGTCCTCTCTAAATTTATTACCCCCCTTTTGGGTCCCTCTATCAGATCAGTTTATAATAACTTTCCATTTTACTCATTCTGACTTATTCAGACAGAACCATCCTATTTTCCTAAAGTTCATTGGTTTTGCTAGTTTCTTCTCAACATTATCTGCTTCCTTTGAGACGCTCCTGCTACAAAGTCCAGGGCATGTTTCCATTCTTATTCGTCCTTTTCATACAAGTCAAATATATTTTTTTTCTAATCTCCTTGAAATGAACTGTCATCTACTAAGATTTTATTATAGTATTCCTTAGGATGTTCAAGCATCCTTTTCTTAGAGATTTAAATTAAAATCCTCTTGCATTTGGATTATATTTTCTTCCTCAAATTTCATTTCTCAAAAGATAATATTATCAAATAGACAAAACAAAGAAGTAACTATGAATATACATTGAACCCTCCTACTCACATTATCATCCAGTACCAAGAGCTATCATCGTGACCCCATGTACTCATGAGGGATGTTGTAAGGATTGTTGAGTTTACTTGTAAAATCCCCTGATCTATTCTTTAAAAGTCTTAAATAAATGTGCAGTAGTTATTATCAATATAACTAATGATTACTCTGGTTACTACTCTGTATTCTAACACATGACTGAAGAAGACCTGTACCCACGGGAAGGGGGATGAAGAGACAACAAATTCAGGTATAAAGACCTAAGTTCAAGTCCTGGCTCTGACGCCTTGTAGCTAGATGATCTTGAATGACACTTAACTGCTCTGAACCTCAGTTTGTACTATAGAGATATCAATAACTATGTAATACAGCTGTTAACATTTTACACGAAAGTTAAATATCAAAATTTATTGAAGAATTTCAAGTTGGCAATCTCATCCCAAGGAAGTTTCTACAATCCACTAACTGGTTACTTGGTTAAAACACACACAGACACGCATCCTGAGCATGTATGGAATTGGAAAAACTAGACTATGATTAATAAAATGTAGTCCCATTAAACTTGCCTCTGTAAGCAGTCACTGATGTTTCTTTGCAACAAAAGGGAAAGGAAGAAAAATCAATAAAGACAAAGGAAAGCACGGGCCCTCCTTTCCTCTTGCTTCTTCCTTAGCCCCTCAGCCAACCTAAATCAATTACCAAGTTCAGTGCCTAAGGTAGTTTTCACCACCTGAATGTAGCTCACACACACCGTCTTTCCCGCATCTTCATCCTCTGTTCCCCTACTGCCATCTCATCCTCAGCTACTGCACCTGCCTGCCCACCAGTATCTTGATATCACTTTTGCTCCATGCCAAGCCACTTGCCAATCTGATCTTGTCACCATCCTTCTTGAAACTCTCTGGTGACTTCCAGGTCATCGTAAAGGGCTTTCTTCAGGGAATAGCCGTGTGCTCCTGTAGCTGCTGCCCTTTCTCATTAACAAACAGATACCTTTTCCTTTATGACACTTGTCATAGTCTGTATTGTTTGCTGGTTCATTGTGCATTGTCCTTAAATTGTCTTATGTTTCTTCTCTTCTGGTAAGTTCTTTGGCGGAGATGGCCAGTACCACATATGTGCCACGTGCTGCTTGGTGTCTATGTATTGAACGATGTAACAGTCTAGTTGCAAAGACAAGACACCGATGTGAAAGAACAGAGAACGAGTCTGAGGCAGTATTTTCAAATTCTGTGCTCCAGGCTGTATACTTCAGTGTTGTGCTAAGTTGTTTCAGTTGTGCCCAACTCTTTGCCACCCTGTGGACCGTAGCCTGCCAGGCTCCTCTCTCCATAGGATTCTCCAGGTAAGAATTCTGGAGTGCACACCTAAACTAAGTCAACTATACCCCAAATATAAGATAAAAGTTTTAAAAAGCAGGTGGGGGATGTTTGTTCACTTCCCAAGCACTCCCTCATATCCTAAACCAGTCATTTTGCAAATCCTTCTCCACTTTTGTGAACATGCTGTCTCCCTCATAAGGCATCTCTGTAACTTAGGAACCACTTTTATACCCTCTGTTTGCTCAACATTTATGATCCAGCAGATAGCCCAAAAGAGAAAGCTGTCGTGAGTCATGCTGTGCAATTTCGAGTACCTTGAGAGAGGAGATATTTTTCACAGTGTCAGCTGCAGTTCTTTGCAAGTGTTTCCCTGTTGCCATGGGAAAGGCTTTATGAAGCAAATCCAGCCAAAGAGAAGCAGGTTCTCCATGGCTCCTGAAATCTCTGCACAGCCCCCATCCCCCACATGGGCACAACAAAGGACTTCCCCCTGCCCCAATCCTAGTCAAGGCTGATCTGAGTTCAGTGGACTTGGGGCTTAGATGCTTCTCATACTCTGCTTCCAAAGCTCCTTGTCAAATGCCACTTTCCAGGGATTTCAGATAAAAGATTCTTGATACTCTTTGTTGGAAACTAAAGTCTCTAGAGGCCCACACCTGTAATTTTTTATGCTCATAATAGTCCTTATAGCTCACATTTATTCAGACAACTCTTGAGAGTCTCTTGGACAGCAAGGAGATAAAACCAGTCAATCCCAAAGCATATCAACCCTGAATATTCATTGGAAGGACTGATGCTAAAGCTGAAGCTCCAATACTTTGGCTACCTGATATGAAGAGTCAACTCACTGGAAAATATCCTGATGCTGATAAAGATTGAGGGCAGGAGGAGAAGAGGGTGACAGAGGAATAAGCTGTTTAGATGGCATCACTAATTCAATGGACGTGAGTCTGAGCAACTTCCAGGAGATAGTGAAGGACAGGGAAACGTGGCATGCTCCAGTCCATAGGGCTGCAGAGTCAGATACAATTTAGCGAGTAAACAATAACAAATGCAGCACTTACTTTCATTATCTCACTTAATTCTAAAATCCATCAAGGTGGTAGATAATATAATTAGTTACATTTTACAATTGAAGAAATTGAGGTTCAAAGAAACTAAGTCCATGATCACAGGTGACACAGAGAACACACACGTAAGATCAGACCTCAACCCAGATGTCGCCCTGGGGACCAGTGGCCTCACTCTTTACTTCTAGGGGTTTTCCAAGAAGCCTGCATCAGTCCTTCAGAGATTCGATGGAGCCCCCTCTTGTAGCTGGTGGTGGTTGATGATCAAAAGACAGCTACAAACAGAGACATAGACATGAATAATGGACTTGTAGACTCAGTGGGGGAAGGGGAGGATGGGATGAATTGGGAGATTAGGACTAACATATATACGCTCAGTTCAGTTCAGTCGCTCAGTCATGTCTGACTCTTTGTGACCCCATGAACTACAGTACTCCAGGCTTCCCTATCCATCACCAACTTCCAGAGTCCACCCAAACCCATGTCCATCGAGTCAGTGATGCCATCCAAGTATCTCATCCTCTGTCTTCCCCTTCTCCTTCTGCCTTCAATCTTTCCCAGCATCAGGGTCTTTTCAAATGAATCAGTTCTTCACATCAGGTGGCCAAAATATTGGAGTTTCAGTTTCAACATCAGTCCTTCCAGTGAATATTCAGGACTGATTTCCTTTAGGATATGCTGGTTGGATCTCCTTGCTGTCCAAGGGACTCTCAGGGTCTTCTCCAACACCACAGTTCAAAAGCATCAGTTCTTCAGCGTTCAGCTTTCTTTATAGTCCAACTCTCACATCTATACATGATTACTGGAAAAAACAAAGCCTCGACTAGACGGACCTTTGTTGGCAAAGTAATGTTTCTGCTTTTTAATATGTTGCCTAGTTTGGCCATAATTTTTCTTCCAAGGAGCAAGCGTCTTTTAATTTCATGGCTGCAGTCACCATCTGCAGTGATTTTGGAGCCCAAAAAAATAGTCTGTCACTGTTTCCATTGTTTCCCTATCTATTTGCCATGCAATGATGGGACCAGATGCCATGATCTTCGTTTTCTGAATGTTGAACTTTAAGCCAACTTTTTCACTCTCCTCTTTCATTTTCATCAAAAGACTCTTTAGTTCTTTGCACCCTGCCATAAGGGTGGTGTCATCTGCATATCTAAGGTTACTGATATTTCTCCCGATAATCTTGATTTCAGCTTGTGCTTCCTCCAGCCCAGCATTTCTCATGATGTACTCTGTATATAAGTTAAATAAGCAGGGTGACAATATACAGCCTTGAGGTACTCCTTTCCCGATTTGGAACCAGTCTGTTGTTCCATGTCCAGTTCTAACTGTTGCTTCTTGCCCTGCATACAGATTTCTCAGGAGGCAGGTCAGGTGGTCTGGTAGTCCCATCTCTTTCAGAATTTTCCAGTTTGTTGTGATCCACATAGTCAAAGGCTTTGGTGTAGTTAATAAAGCAGAAGTAGATGTGGTTCTGAAATTCTCTTACTTTTTCAATGATCCAGTGGATGTTGGCAATTTGATCTCTGGTTCCTCTGCCTTTTCTAAACCCAGCTTGAACACCTGGAAGTTCACGGTTCACATATATACACACACTACCGTGTGTAAGACAGATAGTTGGTGGAAGCGGCTGTATAGCACAGGGAGCTCAGCTCAATTCCGTGTGACGACCTAGAGGGGCGGAGGGGCAAGCGGGACATCCAAGAGGGAGGAGATGTCTGTGCTCAGTGCCTCAGTCATATCCAACTGTCTGTGACCCCATGGACGGTAGCCCACCAGACTCTTCTCTCCATGGAATTTTCCAGCAAGAATACTGGAGCAGGTTGCCATTTCCTACCCTAGGGGATCTTGCTGACCCAAGGATGGAGCTCACATCTCTTCCATCTCTTGCATTGGCTGGTGGATTCTTTACCACTAGCACCACTGGGGTTGGGGGGGGCAGGGATATAGGTACATATATAGCTGATTCACTGTGTTGTACAGCAGAAACTAAGACAATACTGTAAAGCTATTATGCTCTCAAATGTAAATAAAATAAAACTGAATTGTCAGGGGGAAAAGGCAATGCTCTTTCTAATCTCCTGCTGTCCCTTTGAATTCTGTGACTCTCTCATATTGTGTGTCCATGATGCTCTGGAGCACCCCACTGGATTCTCCTGCCCTACTCCCTGACCTCCCAAAGTGGCCCAATAGTCACTTCCTAGACCCCCGACCGTCACCCTGTATTGTACATGCAGACCATCACTGCTGGGGTCCTGTTACCCCCAAGACAGTCCTGGTGGGTGGTATCTAAGAAAATCCAGCAACCCTCTCTCCTGATTGGACCATAAACACTTATGTCCCTTATCCCCCAAACTCTGCAAGTACTTATCTCAAACAACTGAAGCAACTTGGCACACACACAGTCATCTCAAAGCAGCAGTTCTATGGTCCTAAGACCAAAGCAGTGAGTCTGTCTCCGGATGTGCTGGTTCATGGTGTCTTAGTTGTAGCATGTCCCACGGTGTCCACTCCCCACTAGACCTTCAGTGCTAAAGGTGGCAGCCCCCGGCTGGGGGAAGGTGGGTGGGTACCAGGGAAGACTGGGATCTAGAGAGCCTCCTCAAAGTTCTCTCTCTCTCTCCCTTCTACACTCTGATGTTTTGTTGTTGTTGTCCTGATACGATATGTGTGATGCATGCTTAGTAGCTTCAGTTGTGTCGGACTGTTTGTGACCCTGTGTTCTGTAGCCTGCCAGGTTCCTCTGTTCGTGGAATTTCCCAGGCAAGAACACTGGAGTGGGTTGCCATGCCCTCCTCCAGGGGATCTTCCTAATCCAGGGATTGAACATGTGTCTCCTGCATCTCCTGCATTGCAGGGGGATTCTTTACCACTGAGCCACCTGGGAAGCTCCCTCAGTGAGATATACATAGCATGCAATTTACTATTTTTACTGTTGTTAGATGTGCAGGTCTGTGGTGCTGGGTATATTAACAATGCTATGCAGACACATTGCCACCACGTGTCTCCAGAACTTTTCATCTTCTCCATCTCAAACTCTGTATGCACTGGACCCTAACTCCTCATTCCTGCCTTCCCACAACTCCTGGCAGCCACCATCTGTTTTCTGTCCCTCTGAATTTGGTTACTCTAGGAACCTCATATAAGTGGAACCATACAATTGTTGGCCTTTGTGACTGACTTATTTCACTTAGCAAAATGCCTTCAACTTTTATCTATATTGTTCAGTTCACTTCAGTTCAGTCGCTCAGTCATGTCCAACTCTTTGCAACCCCATGAATCGCAGCATGCCAGGCCTCCCTGTCCATCACCAACTCCCAGAGTCCACCCAAACTCATGTCCATCGAGTCGGTGATGCCATCCAGCCATCTCATCCTCTGTCGTCCCCTTCTCCTCCTGCCCCCAATCCCTCCCAGCATCAGAGTCTTCTCCAATGAGTCAACTCTTTGCATGAGGTGGCCAAAGTATTGGAGTTTCAGCAGCATCATTCCTTCCAAAGAACACCCAGGGCTGATCTCCTTCAGAATGGACTGGTTGGATCTCCTTGCAGTCCAAGGGACTCTCAAGAGTCTTCTCCAACACCACAGTTCAAAAGCATCAATTCTTTGGCACTCAGCTTTCTTCACAGTCCAACTCTCACATCTATACATGACCACAGGAAAAACCATAGCCTTGACTAGATGGACTTTTGTTGGCAAAGTAATGTCTCTGCTTTTGAATATGCTATCTAGGTTGGTCATAACTTTCCTTCCAAGGAGTAAGCGTCTTTTAATTTCATGGCTGCACTCACCATCTGCAGTGATTTTGGAGCCCAGAAAATAAAGTCTGCCATGGTTTCCACTGTTTCCCCATCTATTTGCCATGAAGTGATGGGACTTCTTCCAGCCCAGCGTTTCTCATGAACTGACTGTGTGCCACATTTTCTTTAGCCATTCATCCATCAGTGGACATTTGGGTTGCTCCTACTTCTTGGTTATTGTGAATAGTGCTTCTATGAACAAATATCTGTATAAGTCCCTGCCTTCACTTTCTTGGGGTCTATACTTAGAAGGATAATTGCTGGATTATATGGTAATTCTTTTTTAATTTTTTCATTAATCACCATGCCATTTTCCACAGTGGTTATATCATTTCACATTCCTGTTGATAATAGATAGCATTTCAATTTCTGCAGATCCTTCCAAATACCTATTTTCTGCTTTTTTTTTTTTTTTTTTTGTAGTAGCCACCATCATGAGTGTAAAGTGGTATCTCAAATGTGGTTTTGATTTGCATTTCCTTAATGACTAGTGATGTTTTCATGTGCATTGACCATTTTTACATATTGTTTGTAGAAATGTTCATTCAAATCCTCTACTCATTTTAATTGGATTTTTGTTGTTGTTGAATTATAAGAGTTCTTTATATATTCAGCATATCAATGCCTTATCAGATATATTATTTTTGAAAATATTTTCTCCCATTCCATATACTATCTTTTCATTCTGTTAACAATGCCCTTTGTTTCACAGACGTTTTTAATTTTGAAGTAGTCCAGCTCATCTATTTTTTCTGCTGCCAAAATTTTTGGTGTCATATCCAAGCCAAGAATCCATTGCTGAATTCAATGTCACAAAGCTCCTCCTCTGCTTTCTTCTATTGGTTTTATAGCTTTAGCTCTTACTTTTATGTCTTGATCCACTTCAAGTTAATTTTTGTATATGTGGCTGTGAGGTATCTAACTCTCTGTTCAAGATTCTGATTTGCTGTGTGTTCTAGCTTTGTGTATTTTCTTTAGAATCCAGATTCTAATATTCTAATCCAAATATCATATGCAGATTTTTATTATATTTACTTTGTATCCAGTATTTATCACACTGGTACTCCAATCAACACTGTGTCAGTAAGCGTCTAATTCTAACAAATGCACAATAGGAATAGCAGAAGTTTCAACTGCAAATTATTGACTCTTTACCAGTTGGATTCCATGGAGCTTAAATCCAACTACAGCAGAAGGTCTACATGTTGGAGTTTCCCACTCTAACAAAAGCAAAAACAGAGTAAAAAATTTTGACATCTATGAACAATAAGATAAGGCTTGAGGAGTATTTCACTTGGAGAAGAGAAGACTGAGGGGTGATAAGAATAGTTTTCAAACATATGACAAGGGTTGCAGACAGATGCTCCCTTACTTCACTGAGGAAAGAATAAAAGAAAATAAGTTTAAACTGTAGCATGAGAGGTGAATTTATATATATCCTGAGAATGTGTATCTAGGTTACCAAGGATGGTAAATCTCTCTATCTTTAGAGATTTTTCTTTTTAAAGGAAATAGAAGACTGAAGGGGGATGGGGGAGTGAAGTAAATGACTCAAGTCTTTTCCCTACTGAGAAATGACATTGCAGGTTAAAAAGCCTGTGTTTTGAAAGGAATCAATTTTTTTAATCTGACTACTCAATAGTTTTGAACACTAAATTAAAACCCAAAGTGCTCTCAGCTAAAATTTCCACATATGTCGCTGCCTATTCCCTTTAAACCATTTCTATGCCATTTACGGTAGCTAAATGTACGCAACAGTAATAGCTACATAGAATCTTTCTGTTACTTTTGCTTTTTCCTTCTCTGCTGTGTTTGTTTTATATCTGAATGTTGCAGAGAAAGAATCAAACAGCATTGAGCATGTCCTTGCTATTATCATAACTGACGGGATGCCACTGTTATGAAAAGAAACTGGCTTGCATATCTGTAACATTAGATAATTCAAGAATAAGTTTGATTTTTAAGTATAGCATCTGACTTAGCAGGGGAAGATTGACCTTATTATGGCAGGTGAAGGCGAAATTAGTAAATTTAGCTTGCATCTTTTGCTCAGGAGGAAAAGGAGGAGGGGAGAACTAACTTGGATGCATCTTGGGAAGTCAGATTCACACTGAGACTTCTTCCACAGTTAATCCACTAAATGGCTTCCCAGGTGCCACTAGGGGTAAAGAATCCACTTGCCAATGCAGTAGACTTAAGAGACATGGGTTCGATCCTTCCCTGGAGGAGGAAATGGCAACCCACTCCAGTTTTCTTGCCTGGAGAATGTTGTGGACAAAGGAGCCTGGCAAGCTACAGTCATCGGGTCACACAGAGTCGGATACAATTGAAGTGACTTAGGCACCCCACTCCAGTACTCTTGCCTGGAAAATTCCATGGATGGAGGAGCCTGGTGGGCTGCAATCCACAGGGTCGCTAAGAGTCGGACATGAATGAGCGACTTCACTTTCACTTTTCACTTTCATGCATTGGAGAAGGAAATGGCAACCCACTCCAGTATTCTTGCCTGGAGAATCTCAGGGACGGGGGAGCCTGGTGGGCTGCCGTCTATGGGGTCACACAGAGTCGGATATGACTGAAGTGACTTAGCAGCTGCAGCAGCAGCAGGAATCCATTAAATATTCAGTGTATGAGCTGACCTAATAACATTCGTAATCCCAGGTATAAACTAGTTTATACTTGGAATGTCTACGTTCTCAGGCTACACACAATCATCACTGAGTTATTATTTCTTCCTTACTAATGAAAGTGAACCTCTCAGATGTGGCCGAGTTACAGTTGATTTGAAGCTCACCCTGAAGCTCATCTCTGGCTCTAACCTCTGCTTGCCTGTCTGGCCTCATCTCCTCCCTCTTCCCGCCCTCTGTCTCAGCCCTGGTCCTCTTTTCCAGACCCAAGTCCTCCAGGCCAGTCATGCTGTACTACGTAATTCCTCTGTGCCCTGTCAGCTGCCCACTCCTGACCTGCATGTGTAGTATTTCTACCCTTCAAGTCTGTGGAAGCCTTCCTGCTTCTCACACCTAACCCAGGCTGAGTGGATTGTTTCACAGAGCCCTGGGTTCACCCACCTGGGAACTCTACCCCGTGTACTTGTCCACGCATGTGTCACTCCCTCCATTCGCCAACTGTCTCTGAGCTGCTCAATGGGAAGGATGTGACACGTTCATCCTTGAAACCCTTGCATCTGGCAAATGAATGTATCTGGTGATTAAGTGAATAAATTATTATCCCAATAGTAACTAACGATTCTAAAGCATTTAAACAAGTACTGATCGTTGGATTTTTTTAATCCAGGAAACCAAATTTATCCTTTAAAATACATGGTAGGGGACTTCCCTGGTGCTGCAGTGGCTAAGACCCTATGCTCCCAATGTGAGGGGCCCAAGTCAGAGTCCTCATCAGGGAACCTGATCGTACATGCCACAGCTGGGAAAAAAAAAAAAAAAAAAAATGATACTACATGCCACAACTAAAAGACTTCATGTGCCACAACTAAGACCTGGTGCAGCCAAATAAATAAATAAATAAACTTTTAAAAAGAAATACATCATAAAGCTTGTTTAAACCTGCCATGATGAAAAATTCCAATCAAACATTTCCTTAGGCATGACTTTAAAAGAAATGAGTAAATTAAGGACAAATGAGAAAAACCCCTGTCTTTTTATTTTAATTGGAGGATAATTGCTTCACTGTTGTGTTGGTTTCTGCCCTACATCAGCATGAAATCAGCCACAGGTAGATATAGGTTCCCTCCCTTTTGAACCGCTCTCCCACCTCTCATCCCATCCCCCCCCCCCGCCAGGTTGTCATGAGCCCCAGTTTGAGATCCCTGAGTCATACAGCAAATTCCCGCTGGTTATCTATTTTACATATGGTAATATGTATGTTTCAATGGTACCAAATGAGAAAAATGCCTCTCTTAATTGCTACACCGGCTCCCAAGAGTTGTAAAGAGATCCCAACTGCCAACTTTTTATTCATTCACTTAGTCATTCAGCAAACCTTTGTGAATGCCTCCTTGATATTTATAAATAGGTTATGGTACCAAATGTTGTAGGCACAAGTCTCAGAAAAGCCTCATTTCTTCTCTAGGAAAGTTCCCCTATGTCTGTGGCATTCAAATATTATTCTTTCTTCAACACAATATCTTCTTAATTACAGCCACATAGAAAAAGGTTGACACAAGGAGTAATCTGAAATATGTGAGGGGAGAACAAGGTCAAAAAACACAAGTTCATTTCTAAGCAATTTTCTCATGTGGACTGAGCTCAAATACTGATGGTTGAAAAAATGTAATCAAATTGTATTCCTGGCCTTAAACTATTATAGTGTCTTGTTAAATAACACGATATGAACATATGGGAAATAACCTAGTTTTTACAATATTTCAGTGCAGTTTTCTATTTGATCTAATAACCTGAGTGCTTGGATTGTTGTAATAATAAGTATCCTAGAAGTACATATGCATATTTTTCAACAGTGAGAAATGGATTAAGGTCCACGCTCCAAGGCTATTTATCTTATGGCCCTAGCAGAGAAGTTGGAAGGAGTTCCTGGATTTTTTTCTAATGTATGTAGTTGATTAGAGCAACCCTCCTCATCTCATAGGATTTCATGTGAGAAAGGACAGATTTGCGCGTCCAGGGTTTCAGTGTTTATCCAGTCTTAAAACCCTGGACATGTTACAGAACAGCACATGGGCTTCCATCTGTTTGCTCTTTCTATGGATCTATTTTTTTTTTGGAAGGATTGAAAAGGTTTATTATGCTAAAAATATATTCTATTCTATAGTTTCCAAGCCAAGCTGAGATCATTCATTTTCCAAATCCTCTAAGGATGAGGATGCTATATTCACCCGTTCTTTAATACTTTAAACCTAGAAAGCCCTAGTAGTAGTTAACCAAAAGTCCCAAAGTAAAACATGAACTAGCAATAGTGTTGGTGGCTTTGCTTTTGTAGCACTGAGAGAAAGCTTAACATTTTAGACAGTTTGAAAATAACTCCTTGTGTTTGTTGTTGTTGTTCAGCTGCTAAGTCATGTCGACCAATTTTTGACCCCCATGAATTGCAGCACGCCAGGCTTCCCTGTCCTTCAACATCTCCTGGAGCTTGCTCAAAAACATGTCCATTGAGTTGATGATGCCATCCAACCATCACATCTTATCCTCTTGCCCTCAGTCTTTCTCAGCATCAGGGTCTTTTCCAAGGAGTAGACTTTTCGCATCAAGTGGCCAAAGTATTAGAGCTTTCACTTCAGCAAGTCCTTCCAGTGAATATTCAGGGTTGATTTCCTTTAGGATTGACTAGTTTGATCTCCTTACTGTTCAAGGGACTCTCAAGAGTCTTTTGCAGCACCATAATTAGAAAGCATGAATTCTTTGGCTCTCAGCCTTCTTTATGATCCAACTCTTACATCCTACATGACCATTGGAAAAACCATAGTTTCACTATACTGACCTTTGTTGGCAAAGTGATGTCTCTGCTTTTTGATATGCTGTCTAGCTCTGTCATAGCTTTCCTTCCAAGGAGCAAGCATCTTTTGATTTCATGGCTGCTGTTATTTTTGCCTTGTTCAGATCACCATAATATTATTAAATATAAATGCATGAGGACTGTACCTGCACACAGTCATTATCTCCAGGTTGATGTTACACTTCTCTTTTTGACACTTAACTCCAAGGCCCCTCCAGGTCTCTCATGATTCATTGTCATTTCATTTACTTGATCATGGCTCTACCCAGGAAAATTCTGAATATCCGCCCCCAGAGACTAACTTATATCTGTTGAAAAGTGAAGAGTTGAGTCAGACATTTGTGTTGGATAATAATGCCCAAAAGTATTCCACCAACTTCTAAAGATGTTGGAGGCCTGAATTATTGTTACTGAAGACAGTCTTACATTATTTATGCACATAGAGATGCTCACCAGATATGTTAATATTTAACCAAATTCAGTACACAACTCAGTTCTCCACATTACTGTAGAAAATCAGCCTAGACTACAGAAATGACTTTATTATTAATTGGTGCATAGACTGGATCCCATTGAAATCTTCACAATGAATAGAAACCTACTCATATGGCCAGGGTTGTGTTCTTTGCTGCAGTGCTAAGACAGCCCCTGTGGAAAGGAGAAACAAAGTGAATAATAATGAGAGGATTAACACTGGCACAATTCTTTGAAGAAATTTATTTTTTTTTTAAATGTCTTCTCCTAAATTCTCACCACAACTCTTTAAGGAAGATACTGTTTTTACCACTTCACAGATGGGGAAAGTAAGCATGACAGAAGTAAGGCAACTTGCCTCAGGTCACGTGAGTACCCAAGGATGGGTCAGAACTGCAGCACAGGTTCAGTGCTTCTTAATTGCACATTTTTTCCACCGTGCACAGGTCCAGTATTAGCTTGAAATATATTGTTCTCTTTAGCTTTGTAACTTTTTTCCAGGCTTTGGTGAGTTTTCTGGTGGTCCAGTGGTTAAGATTCCACACTTCCAATACAGAAGATGCGCATTCTATCCTTGGTCAGGGAACTAAGATCCCACATGCCCCACAGTGCTGCTAAATAATTTGCATGATAATAATAATAATGTATCTGTTTGAAATTAAAACATCCACATGATTCTTTATATGTGACTGGCCTTTTGTAATCTTTGATGTAGGTGTACATTCTTATGTGAATTCTGAGAGACAGAAAGTGAGAAATTGTGTCAGGAATTCTTATTCTTTATAGGGCTAAAAGGGTAGTAGGAAGAGAAGGAGAGATGGGGAGTGGGAAAAGTGTTGCCAAAAACAACAGCAACAAAAACTAGTTATTCCATAATTGGTCATCAAAAATTGTTACTATTTTTCAACTGAAACTATCCAGTGTTTGTCAAGATCATACTTCTTCTCTTCACTATGACTTATGCTTTTAGTGGGACACAACCCACTTCAGCAGTCTTCTTGCCTTCCTGTGACATACTCCTCCTCGTGCTGCTATCACAGTAGAAATTCTTAGAGATGAAAATTGTCTTCATAGATATTTTCCAAAAAGAAAGGGAGGGATAAAAGGACAGAATTCCTTGTTTTCTTGCTCAGAAAGTAACCAAAAACATAATCTGTCCCCATGTGTGGAAAGATGCCCACAGCTGCTCATCAAGATGCGTGTATCCAAAGAGAATTACACAGGGCCATTCAAAACCCATCCTACTGAAAATTCACAATGGAAAAAAGGGTCCTGGGGACATTATCTAGGGCTTCCCAGGTGGCTTAGTGGTAAAGAATCTGCCTGCCAATGCAGGAGATGAAGGTTCGAGCCCTGGGTTGGGAAGACCCCTGGAGAAGACAATGGCACCCCACTCCAGTATTCTTTCCTGGGAAATCCCATGGACAGAGGACCCTGGTGGGCTGCAATCCATAAGGGTTGCAAAGAGCTGGACATGATTGAACAACTGAGTACGGGACATTATCTACTAAATAGAACGAGCCAACCAACCTCTTGCCCATGTAAGAACTATTTAAATTGTCATTACTATCCATTCCTCTCATTCCAGAAGTAATTTCTTCCACGTTTCATTTATTCTCCTAAATCTGGGCACATAGTGACTAACAGTTTAATATCTGCTTGGGAGCTAGTGGTAAAGAATCCACCTGCCCATGCAGGAGATGCAAGAGGTGCGGGTTCAATCCCTGGGTCAGGAAGATCCCCTGGAGAAGGAAAGAGCAACTCACTCCAGTGTTCCTGTCTTGAGAATACTTGTGAGTCCTATGCACTCGAGCAGACATCGCCCCATTGGCAGGTAGGCATACATGCCTGTGTCCTCCCATGGGTCACACCGCAGCTAAGAATCAGCACCTGATCTCCCAGCTCATGCTTCAGATGCCATATTAACCTCACCCAGGCAACATCTGTAACATCTTTGTGACACTGGGTGAAAGAAAGCAACAAAAATTTGAATAACGAAACTCAGGGCCTGACAGTTTAATATTCATTTGGAAAGGAGTGGAGATCAAGATACTCTGCAACTTCAGTTAAAATCCCCAGGCTTGCCCAAGTTTTAGCTCAAATCTTGAACCATTTGGGTTTGAATTTCAAGCAGTTTCTGTTTTGCTCTCCTTATATATCAATGCCATAAAATAAGCATCAATTTTAAATAGATGCTTAATCTTCTTCTGCTTTAATAATCCATCATATGGGGGATGTTCCATAGCCTCTTAGTAGCCATGCTGACTGAGGCACATGACAAACCAGATCCTCAGGTTCTGAGTCACTGTCGTATGATGTTGCCCTTACACTCTTACAACATGAGCAGCATACTCGCCAGGAGTCAAAGAACTTTATCACCCACAGCAATAGCAGTGGCCAGAGCATCAGCATTTTCTTATACTTGTTCACCTAGGCCCACTTCTTTCCGGGTAGCATGAGAAGGCTAGGTGACACCTGGATTGTATTACAGGAGATGAACCCTAGTTCTAAGGATCCAAAATCTTTTATAATGAATGGTAAGCAAACTTACCCTTTGCTTTGAAGGGACATATTGTCTCTATCTCCCAAGGCTATTTGCTATCCAGAAATCTTTGGGGGAAATGGTCCAGAACAAAGGGAGTCATGCATCTGCTCACAGACATGGAGAAACTCCAGAGACCCTTGGAGACTTGTTTCCCAGAAGTAGGTAAAGGGGAAGTTAGTGGAAGGAGAAATATTGATTATCCTAAAGATAAATGAAAGTGAAAGTCACTCAGTAGTGTCCGACTCTGCGACCCCATGGACTATGCAGTCCATGAAATTCTCCAGGCCAGAATACTGGAGTAGGTAACCATTCCCTTCTCCAGAGTATCGTCCCACCCAGGGATCAAACCCAGGTCTCCCACATTGCAGGTGGATTCTTACCAGCTGAGCCATCAGGGAAGCCCAAAGATAAATAAATAACGGTAAAGTTTTAGAAGGATCTGGAAAAACAAGAATCAAGAGCATTGAAGGAATTGTTGGTTTTGGAAAGGAGAATAGACTGTTTCTAACTAGAATAGGAGAGATCAAAAAAAGAATAAGTATGGTATGATATAAGATTGAAATATAGAAGTGGAAAGCTGCAAAAACTTAGGTCAGAATGCACTTTTCTTTTGGGGAAAGAGATGAAGTCAAATATGAAGATCTAACCAGGGTAGTTTGGACTTGGAAAAAGGGGAAGTGAAACAGACAAGATATAAAAGTATATATGTATGTATGTATATTTTCACATTTTCTTCCTTTATCCATTCATCTCCTGATGGACACTTCGGTTATTTCCGTGTTTTGGCAATTGTAAACAATGCTGCTATGAACATTGGGGTGCATAGGAGTTTTTTAAGTGATATTTAACTGAGAAAGACACATTTGTGGCTTTGTGAGTCATTCAATTTTCCATATAAACTAATTTTTTCTAATTATCTATTTATTTATCAGGCTGTGTTAGAATCTTTTAACCTGTACAGGAACCACATGTGTTAAATGTTAAAGTTTGCATTGATCTCTTTAACATCCTTGAGTTCCTCCTTCTACCAGGTCTCTAAGTGGCAAAAATAACTCATATTAATGATAAGGAAATATGAAAAATAAATTAAATTATAAAAAAGAAATATGGGAAGAAGAGACATCTGACCCTATAGATTACATACTGTAAGATGACTGTCAGATTTTGATTAGAGAAATGTTTGGAGAAACATTACTAGTGGAAGAGAAAAGCAATTCGTAAGGGAAAACAACATGTGATCAAGTAGGTAGGACATGTATTTGGATCAGGCCTGCCTTGATTTGACCTCCTGGGAGACCCTGTTCTGAAGGACTCATTACTGGGCCTGCTGCTGCTGCTGCTAAGTCACTTCAGTCATGTCCGACTCTGTGCGACTCCAGAGATGCCAGCGCACCAGGTTCCCCCGTCCCTGGGATTCCCCAGGCAAGAACACTGGAGTGAGTTGCCATTTCCTTCTCCAATGCATTAAAGTGAAAAGTGAAAGGGAAGTCGCTCAGTCGTGTCCGACTCTACGCGACCCCATGGACTGCAGCCTACCAGGCTCCTCCATCCGTGGGATTTTTCAGGCAAGAGTACTGGAGTGGGATACCATTGCTTTCTCCGATTATTGGGCCTAACTGAGGGGAACTCGGGGCTTCCCAGGTGGCGCTACTGGTAAAGAACCGGTCTGCAATGCAGGAGACATAAGAGACATGGGTTCGATTACTGGTTTGGGAAGATCCCTGGAGAAGGGCACAACAACCCACTCCAGTATTCTTGCCTGAAAAATCCCATGGACAGGAGCCTGGAGGGCTACTCTGCATAGGGTCTCAAAGAATCAGATCATGACTGAGCCAACTTATCACGCATGCACGCACAAGAGGCACTCACAACTTAATAAATCTTTGATGTTGAACATAACCAAACCAAAATTCCTTACTGGGAGTCCTCAAACACAAACTCTAAGCCAGTCCTGGTGCAGCCTTCCAACGAGCTGTGACTTTCTTGAAGCTTCTTCAGTCCACTGTTTGGCCAGGAAGTGTGGAGTGAGCTGCTTACCCAGAATACTGGTGGATATGAAGGATGCAGCCAACTAGTCGGGCCTTTCTATAAAGGAAATGAGGTGAGGTACCCCCAGGGACCTTCCAGGGAAATAATTACTATGACTATTGTGGAAAAAATTAATTATCACCTTTGCATATAATTTAGGGAGTCATGCTAGAAATATATATAGCATCACCTTCTTGTTTCTGTCACTCTGCATCGAGCCCTGAAAATAGGGCGATTGATCTTTCCAAATTGTGCCAGTGCTGAATGGAAAATTGGCAGGACAAAGGGGACCGTGCTAGTCCTTGAGTCCTCAAGTGACTGTTCCTCTAGTGAGGCTCATTCCTCATGTTCCAAGAACAATTGTACCTTTCAAGAGTAGCTCCGAGGTCCTGCCTTACTAGGGGAAAAGATTAAGCGAGTGAAGCATGCATGCGGGGCAGAAGCTAATCAGGCAAACACTAATCAAAGCCACTTTGTTCAAAATATTTCAGATAATAAGTGCACTGCTGAGACATGACATTAATGCCAAGTATAATGGGGTTTTCAAATGTTTTAATTTAGAAATAAGATATTTTATTATAGGAAGAAATAGTATACCTCACCATCTGGTTAAATTATAACCAGGTATGGTTTCATAGGTTATGGTTACTTTGCCTTGTCAGAAAGGAGAAAGCAATAGGAAAAAAATGGTAAAATTCTAGGCATAAACTAAGATGCTGAAAGAAAGATGGATGGTGCCCATGACAAAGAGTTCTGAGAATCATGTTTTCTTTATTACAACTCTGGCAGGATAACCTATAAACTAATAGCCTCTTTCTCTGACAGTTGGCACTGAGAGTTTATGGGAACTAGACTTGACTGTGCTTTTTTTTATGTTTGTTCAGTTGCTAAGTCATGTCCACCTCTTTGTGACCCCCATGGACTGCAGCACACCAGCTCCTCTGTCCTCCACTATCTCCCAGAGTTTGCTCAAACTCATGTCTGTTGAGTCAGTGTTGCTGTCCAACCATCTCATCCTCTGTTGCCGCCTTCTCCTCCTGCCCTCAATCTTTCCCAGCATCAGGATCTTTACCAATGAGTCAGCTCTTCGCATGTACTCAGAGCACTTCAAAATAAGCACCTGTACTTATTCTAATGTTTTCCATGCAAAGAGTTCCCAGATATGTGACTTCCAAAGACCTTGGAGATATATGCAACCTAGAAAGCACAGATCACAACTAGGAAGTATTAATACATGTCATGCATCAACTCAAGCTGAAATTTCAAAAGTAGCTGATAATGAAGTTAGTGTAGACAGTCAAACTTGATAAATCAGATCAAGCACTACCCCCTGCCTGACCTTTGCAAATTCATTTTTAGAAAATACTTCATTCCCACACTCAGTTATCCCTTCAACAACCCTACCAATAGTCACTATACCCCAAAGGCACTGTACAAACTGCAAATATAAACAGCTGCAAGTATACAAGGATCCCTGTTAGGCTTTTCTGGTATATGTCAGTCTTAAGCTGGCTGCCTTTTGCTTTGGGCCTTCATAACAATTCATATGTAACATCCTATCCTTCATTCATTTTGGAGTATGGCAGCAAAATTTTCAATGACGATATTTTGCTCAAAGAATTCTCCAGATTTTGAGTTAAAATGTCAACACTCGATCGATTCCACTTCCATTCTCATGCCATTGTTTGTCTTCTCTTGAATTTGCCAAATGCCTGTAAAAGAAGTAACAGAAACTCGTGTTCAAAAAAATTCACATGGAGAAACTATTGAGAATTGTCACAATGCAGCTATAATTTTGCTTTTATTAAACTGGCTACAGTTTGCAAATAAATTTATTTTAAAACAAACCCAGGGACTTCCCAGTGGTCCAGAGATTAAGACTTCACCTTCCAATACAGGGGGTGTGGGTTCAATACCTGGTCAGGGAGCTAAGAACATGCCTCAGAGCCAGAAAGCCAAAACACAGAAACAATATCATAATAAGTTCAATAAAGATATTAAAAATAGTCCACATCAAAAAAATCTTTTAAAAAATACATCTGCATCTCCATTGCTGCCCTGCAAATAAGTTCATCAATACCATCTTTCTACATTCCATATATATGCATTATAAACAATATTTGTTTTTCTCTTCCTGACTTACTTCACTCTGTATAATAGGTTCTAGGTTCATCCACCTTACTAGAACTGATTCAAATGCATTGTTTTTATGGCCGAGTAATATTCCATTGTATATACGTAACACAGTGGAAGAAGAAGAGGGTGGATGAATGGAGAGAGTAGCTGGAAACATATACATTGCCACATGTAAGACAGCCTGTGGGAATTTGCTGTATAACACAGGGAGCTCAAACCCAGTGCTCTGTGACAACCCAGAGGGTTGGGATGGGGTAGGAGGTGGGAGGGAGGTTTCAGAGCGAGGGGCTATATGTATACCTATGACTGATTCACGTTGATGTATGACAGAAACCAACACAATATTGTAAAGCAATTATCCTCCAGTTTAAAATAACTGTTTGTTTTAATTTATTTTTTATGGAAGGATAATTGCTTTACAGAATTTTGTTGTTTTCTATCAAAAAAAAATCTTAAAAAAAATAAAGCAAGCCCATAACACAACACTGTGAAACAACTATACTCAGTTAAAAATTAATTTTTTAAAAAAATAAGCTCATTTTCCCTTATCATAAATGAAATAACAAAGATTGTGGAAAAGCTGCTTTCTTTGGGGAAAAAATTTAAAAATGGTGATATTTTGCAAAAGGGGGGCACACCTGTTATTGTGGCCCAGCAGCAGATAAATGCTTGTTGCAAGTAGTAATGTCAACCTAAGTTAACTCTTTCTTCTGGGAATTTTCATTGTTTTTTAGAAATTTTACAAGTTAGGATGTCCATTTCACAAATGGCTACCCTGATGCCAAGGAATCTGAAAGCTACTCTGTTACTGGTAATCCCTTGATTCTACTTTCACTGCCCAGAACATTATCAACTATTCTCTCCCATGCTTCATATTCATGGTGGACCTCAATAAAATGTCCAGCCTGGGCCGTTCAAAGTAAGAATGTGGTGGCTTCTAATTCTATGAAAAGGAGTGTTAACCCAGATTTATCCATTTGATGTATTTAGAATTGTACATACCTGGTACTCTTGAAACCAGAGACATCTTTACTGCTAAGTGGCCTCTCTGTGATCGATCGCAAGAACACCACCCCATACCTGCCCTATTCTCACCATCAACTCCTGACCTGTTTGTCTTTCTTAGAGCAGCAACTCACCCTTTACAACATCGCCCCCCAGCGGCCTTTCGGCCTGTGCTTGAACATGGGACCTCCCAGGATGCCAACCTTGCAGGCAAGATATCTTGCAGTCTCATCACTAATCCTGTGCGGTGCTTCTGCAAACAAGTTGCTTTACAGTTTCCAGTCTTTAATTGCCTTTTTAGCGGTTTCGTTTCCTAGAGATAGTATTCTCCCACCAAGATTTTGTATTTCCTTTTGCATTTATACAACCAGTCAAGGGTAGGAGATATTTTAAATATGTGAACTATGAAATTTTAATTTCAATTGAAAGACTTACCTGATGCTACCAACCTAGGAGTCTCTGGTTTCCTCAGAAGTCCCTAGAATTTCACTATGCTCAAACTGAGGCAAACGCAAAATAAAAGTGATCATCCAAATAAGGGACAAACAGCAAACAACATGTTTGCCACAAGAACCTTGGATAGTCTAGGCAAATGGCTGATTGAGGAGGGACTCAGTAGATGAATGTTTTCCCCAAGAAGCCTAGCTGGTGGGCTCAGTTCTCCAACTCACTATAAATAGACTGACCCTCCTTGATATTTGCTGAAGCAGAAGAGCTAGGACAGAACAGAGGTCCCTGTGGGAAGTAAATTAGATTCCCTCTCCCTTAACACTGATTCACTTTTTTTATTTTAAATTTTTGGCCACATCCCATGGTATGTGGGAACTTAGTTCCCCAAACAGGGATCAAACCTGCATCACCCACTTTGGAAGATAGAGTCTTCTGCCAGGAAAGACCCAATACTCATTATATATCACAAGCCAGCCCTGCCGTGTTGCTCACGGTGTCTCCCTTTCCCTTGATTTCATGTGTGTTTTTTTCGCTGTGTTACATTGTTTCTGGCATGAATCCTAAATATTGCTGCTGCTGGGGAGACTGTTATTCACACAAGCGAGGTTCAATTTACATTTAGAATATAGAAAAATAACCAGATGCTTTCTATCTTCGTTTTATCAATAAAAATAGGTCATAAAATCAAGCCCTTAACTAGGAGATTTGTCTGTTTTCCAAATAGGAAGGAGATTGGAGCACTTGATTCCAACAATCTCAGCTCTTACTGGCTACCTGATTTATCAACCTCAGTTTCCTTATCAGAAAGGGGAGACTATAGTATATACTTCAAAGCAGTGCTTTTCAAACTCCCTGCTGAAGGACCAGTTTCTGATTTATTTTCTTCTGTCCTTTCTTTGTAGTTTCTAGTTTGTTATGGACCAATACTTTTGTTAAAAATAAATAAATGAAAAATTAGGATAAAGATCATGCTCTTAGCTGTTTGGGCAGTGGGAAATTGCTATTTAAAAATTCTCAGTACCCACTTTCAACTTCAATATTGAAATTATCTTGTCACAGATTAATAACAATTTGCATTTGGGCATGGTCCACGAGCCATACTGTAAGCAGCACTGCCTTAAAGGACCGATCTGTGACTTACTGTGTAAAGTACCTAAAACTAAGCAAGACACAAAATCACTCTAAATAATGCTATTTTCATTTACTTTCTCTTAAAGTTTATTATTCAAATAATTTGTTAGCTGATCCATCTACTTATTCATTTAACAGTTATTTATTGAAAATTTACTGAGTTGGCCACTATATTAAACACTGAGGACATTGGGGAATTCCCCTGGGCTTCAGTGGTTAGTACTCCACACTCTTACTGCCATGGGCCCAGGTTCAGTCCCTGATTTGGGAACTAAGATCCCACAAGCTGCGTGGTGAGGCAAAAAACAATTTAAAATTTTTTTTAAGTTAAAAATAAATCCTGGAGCTAAAGTATTGAAAAATAACCCCATTTCTAACCTCAAGGACTTGAAAATGTTTTCATTAAAATATCCAAAAAACTTGAAATTAAAAGCCTAATACTTTAAAGACATTATACCTTTTTTTACTTTTATGTCTAATATTCTTTTTAATTTTTCAGTGTTTTCATCATCTTTAACTTTATTTAATATACACCCATAACACACACATTATTTATTGTAAGACCCAGCTAATTGTTAACTATTCTTTTTCTTAGCCTCAAAAAAAGAGGGTTTTCCCTCACCAGCCTAGTGTTTCTTTGTTTTATACTATGTAAATCACAATTCTTTTCAGTCTCATTGGGATATTTCTCTTAACCTTCTTTATAATTCTAAGCACAAATATTATATGACTATAAAAATCCATTTTTCTCGAATATGAGCTCTCCGCCTGTCAATCATCATTTAAAATAGATCATATAAACCAGCGCTGTGCTTACTTTTTAAAATCCTCTTGTTATTGAAAATTTATAGACATTTAGAGTGAGAAACTTAAATCTCTTTATTGCTTTGGAAAAGAGCTAGCCAAAATCGCTTTTTAAAAACAGAAGCTCTCCTGGTATCCATTTGTCTACAGTTCTTCAATAGCACAAGACATCTTTGTTTTTCTATTACCACCATAATGCAACATGAGGCCTGGGAGGCAATCTTAAAAAAAAAAAAAAAATGAGACTTCACTACAAAAAATAAATGCTGGAGAGAACGTGGAAGAAAGGGAACCCTCCTACACTATTGGTGGGAATGTAAATTGGTACAGCTGCTATGGAAAACAGTATGGAGTTTCCTCAAAACACCAAAAATAGAGTTATCACACAATCCAGCAATCCCACTCCCGGGAATATATCTGCAAGAAACAAAAACTCTAATTTGAAAAGTTACATGCACCCAATGTTCAGAGCAGCACTATTTACAATAGCCAAGACATGGAAGCAACCTAAATTTCCATCAATAGATGAATAGATAAAGAAGATATGGTACATATCTACAATGAAATATTACTCAGCCATAAAAAGAATGAAATAATGCCATTTGCACCAACATGGATGGACCTAGGGATTATACTAAATGAAGTAATTCAAACAGAGAAAGACAAACATATATCATTTATATGTGAAATCTTAAAAATAAAAGATACAAATGTACTTATTTACAAAACACAAACAGACATAGAAAACACACTTATGGTTACCAAAGGAAAAAAGGTGGGCAGAGATAAATTAGAAGTTTGGAATTAAAAGATACACACTTCTATGTATATAATACATAAACAGGAGGACCTACCATATAGCATGGGGAACAATAGTCAATATCTTGTAATAATCTATAATGGAAAACAATCTGAAAAACAATAGATTTTATCAGATCAGATCAGTCGCTCAGTCGTGTCCGACTCTTTGAGACCCCATGAACTGCAGCACGCCAGGCCTCCCTGTCCATCACCAGCTCCCGGAGGTCACCCAGACTCACATCCATCAAGTCAGTGATGCCATCCAGCCATCTCATCCTTTGTCGTCCCCTTCTCCTCTTGCCCCCAATCCCTCCCAGCATCAGAGTCTTCTCCAATGAGTCAACTCTTCGCATGAGGAGGCCAAAGTACTGGAGTTTCAGCTTTAGCATCATTCCTTCCAAAGAAATCCCAGGGCTGATCTCCTTCAGAATGGACTGGTTGGATCTCCTCACAGTCCAAGGGACTCTCAAGAGTCTTCTCCAACACCACAGTTCAAAAGCATCACTTTTTCAGCACTCAGCCTTCTTCACAGTCCAGCTCTCACATCTATACATGACCACAGGAAAGACCATAGCCTTGACTAGGCGAACCTTTGTTGGCAAAGTAATGTCTCTGCTTTTGAATATGCTATCTAGGTTGGTCATAACTTTCCTTCCAAGGAGTAAGCGTCTTTTAATTTCATGGCTGCAGTCACCATCTGTAGTGATTTTGGAGCCCAGAAAAATAAAGTCTGACACTGTTTCCACTGTTCCTCCATCTATTTCCCATGAAGTGATGGGACCGGATGCCATGATCTTCATTTTCTGAATGTTGAGCTTTAAGCCAACTTTTTCACTCTCCACTTTCACTTTCATCAAGAGGCTTTTTAGTTCCTCTTCACTTTCTGCCATAGCATATTCAAAAGCAGAGACATTACTTTACCAACAAAGGTTCGCCTAGTCAAGGCTATGGTCTTTCCTGTAGTCATGTATGGATGTGAGAGCTGGACTGTGAAGAAGGCTGAGCACGGAAGAATTGATGCTTTTGAACTGTGGTGTTGGAGAAGACTCTTGAGAGTCCCTTGGACTGCAAGGAGATCCAACCAGTCCATTCTGAAGGAGATCAGCCCTGGGATTTCTTTGGAAGGAATGATGCTAAAGCTGAAACTCCAGTATTTTGGCCACCTCATGCGAAGAGTTGACTCATTGGAGAAGCCTCTGATGCTGGGAGGGATTGAGGGCAGGAGGAGAAGGGGACGACAAAGGATGAGATGGCTGGATGGCATCACTGACTTGATGGATGTGAGTCTGGGTGACCTCCGGGAGCTGGTGATGGACAGGGAGGCCTGGCGTGCTGCAGTTCATGGGGTCACAAAGAGTCGGACACGACTGAGCGACTGATCTGATCTGATCTGATCACTTTCTGCCGTAAGGGTGGTGTCATCTGCATATCTGAGGTTATTGATATTTCTCCCAGCAATCTTGATTCCAGCTTGTGTTTCTTCCAGTTCAGTGTTTCTCATGATGTACACTGCATAGAAGTTAAATAAACAGGGTGACAATATACAGCCTTGACGTACTCCTTTTCCTATTTGGAACCAGTCTGTTGTTCCATGTCCAGTTCTAACTGTTGCTTCCTGACCTGCATACAAATTTCTAAGAGGCAGATCAGGTGGTCTGGTATTCCCATCTCTTTCAGAATTTTCCACAGTTTATTGTGATCCACACAGTCAAAGGCTTTGGCATAGTCAATAAAGCAGAAATAGATGTTTTTCTGCAACTCTCTTGCTTTTTCAATGATCCAGCGGATGTTGGCAATTTGATCTCTGGTTCCTCTGCCTTTTCTAAAACCAGCTTGAACATCAGGAAGTTCACTGTTCACATATTACTGAAACCTGGCTTGAAGAATTTTGAGCATTACTTTACTAGCGTGTGAGATGAGTGCAATTGTGCAGTAGTTTGAGCATTCTTTGGCATTGCCTTTCTTTGGGATTGGAATGAAAACTGACCTTTTCCAGTCCTGTGGCCACTGCTGAGTTTTCCAAATTTGCTGGCATATTGAGTGCAGCACTTTCACAGCATCATCTTTCAGGATTTGGAATAGCTCCACTGGAATTCCATCACCTCCACTAGCTTTGTTCATAGTGATGCTTTCTAAGGCCCACTTGACTTCACATTCCAGGATGTCTGGCTCTAGGTCAGTGATCACACCATCGTGATTATCTGGGTCGTGAAGATCTTATTTGTACAGTTCTTCTGTGTATTCTTGCCACCTCTTCTTAATATCTTCTGCTTCTGTTAGGTCCATACCATGGGTCCTTTATCGAGCCCATCTTTGCATGAAATGTTCCTTTGGTATCTCTGATTTTCTTGAAGAGATCCCTAGTCTTTCCCTTTCTGTTGTTTTCCTCTATTTCTTTGGATTGATCACTGAAGAAGGCTTTCTTATCTCTTCTTGCTATTTTTGGAACTCTGCATTCAGATGTTTGTATCTTTCTTTTTGTCCTTTGCTTTTTGCTTCTCTTCTTTTCACAGCTGTTTGTAAGGCCTCCCCAGACAGCCATTTTGCTTGTTTGCATTTCTTTTCCATGGGGATGGTCTTGGTCCCTGTCTCCTGTACAATGTCACCTCATTCCAATGAACCTCATTCCATAGTTCATCAGGCACTGTATCTATCAGATCTAGGCCCTTAAATCTATTTCTCACTTCCACAGTATAATCATAAGGGATTTTATTTAAGTTATACCAGAATGGTCTAGTGGTTTTCCCTACTTTCTTCAATTTAAGTCTGAATTTGGCAATAAGGAGTTCATGGTCTGAGCCACAGTCAGCTCCTGGTCTTGTTTTTGCTGACTGTATAGAGCTTCTCCATCTTTGGCTGCAAAGAATATAATCGATCTAATTTCTGTGTTGACCATCTGGTGATGTCCATGTATAGAGTCTTCTCTTGTGTTGTTGGAAGAGGGTATTTGCTATGACCAGTGCATTTTCTTGGCAAAACTCTGTTAGTCTTTGCCCTGCTTCATTCCGTATTCCAAGGCCAAATTTGCCTGTTACTCCAGGTGTTTCTTGACTTCCTACTTTTGCATTCCAGTCCCCTATAATGAAAAGGACATCTTTTGGGGGTATTAGTTCTAAAAGGTCTTGTAGGTCTTCATAGAACCGTTCAACTTCAGCTTCTTCAGCATTACTGGTTGGGGCATAGACTTGGATTACTGTGACATTGAATGGTTTGCCTTGGAAACGAACAGAGATCATTCTGTTGTTTTTGAGATTGCTTCCAAGTATTGCATTTCAGACTCTTTTGTTGACCATGATGGCCACTCCATTTCTTCTGAGGGATTCCTGCTCACAGTAGTAGATATAATGGTCATCTGAATTAAATTCACCCATTCCAGTCCATTTTAGTTCGCTAATTCCTAGAATGTCAACATTCACTCTGGCCATCTCTTGTTTGACCACTTCCAATTTGCCTTGATTCATGGACCTGACATTCCAGGTTCCTATGCAATATTACTCTTTACAGCATTGGACCTTGCTTCTATCACCAGTCACATCCACAGCTGGGTATTCTTTTTGCTTTGGTTCCATCCCTTCATTCTTTCTAGAGTTATTTCTCCGCTGATCTCCAGTAGCATATTGGGCCCCTACTGACCTGGGGAGTTTCTCTTTCAGTATCCTGTCATTTTGCCTTTTCATACTGTTCATGGGGTTCTCAAGGCAAGAATACTGAAGTGGTTTGCCATTCCCTTCTCCAGTGGACCACATCCTGTCAGATCTCTCCACCATGACCCCGCCCATCTTGGGTTGCCCCACAGGCATGGCTTAGTTTCATTGAGTTAGACAAGACTGTGGTCCTAGTGTGATTAGACTGACTAGTTTTCTGTGAGTATGGTTTCAGTGTGTTTGCCCTCTGATGCCCTCTTGCAACACCTACTGTCTTACTTGCATTTCTCTTACCTTGGGCGTGATTTTATATATATGTATATATAGCTGAATCACTTTGATTTATACCTGAAACAGTGTAAACCAACTGTACTTCAATTTTTAAAATATACATGCTTTTAAAGGAAAAAGACTGAAGCTTGGAATCTGCAGGTTAGTGTCCAACGATGCTGTGTGCAGAAGTAAAGCCCTGCTGTCCGAGGTTCAGTGACGTCTAGTAGTCTACAGCATCCAGCACTTCATCAAACAGAATCCTATGATCTGAGCACAAGGACCATCCTAGTCTGACTCCATATCCTAGCGGCACTGTTGTGACACCTAGTGACGTGTCAGTCGCTCAGTCGCATCTGACTCTCTGCGACCCCATGGACTGTAGCCCGTCAGGCTTCTCTGTCCATGGAATTCTCCAAGCAAGAATACTGGAGTGGGTAGCCATTCCCTTCTCCAGGGGATCTTCCCGACCCAGGGATCGAACCCAGGTCTCCTGTATTGCAGACAGATTCTTTACCATCTGAGCCACCAGGGAAGCCCTTGTGACACCAGACAAATATTCATTAAGTGAATGTTAAATATGATGCTAGCAAATTATCAGATATGGTTGTATATTGATCTAATTTTGCATAATCTAAAGACTGTACATATTAAGACTGTTTTGGACATTTTGATTTAATAAATCACAAAATCCTCTGTACCCAGAGGAGCCAGCCAGTTGAGTAATTTCTGATACAAAACTCAGATTCTGCTTTATAAAAATAAATTATTTTATGGAGACTTTTATGATGTACAGTACTCTTCACACAATTCCTATAAATCTCAAACTCCAGTTAATGTATGAGTGCCAGAGAAGAAATTTTAATGGAATAGTTTGATAACCCTGTATGAATGAGATGCAGAAAATTAATACATGGCATAAATTGGGAAAGGCTAATTGTTCAAACCACTTCCCATTTTGTGTATATGTGTGTGTGTGTGTGTGTGTGTATGTATTTGTGTAATTATAAGATAGGAGTTCTGTATGAGTATCAATCTTAAAGATTCCTTCTTTTACAGTCATTTGATCTTGTACAGTCTTTGTGATTGTCCTTTGATTGGCAATCCAGTTTTTGTGGCAATGTCTAATTGTATTCTGTATGCCATACAACTCCTCTCATTATCCTCCAATATATGTCTACAGTGAATAACTCTCCACAGTCATGGCAATACCAAACTCATGGCTCTCAGACACAGACTTTAAAGTACATCCCATAAAAAGAGCTGATGATCACCAAACTTGATTTTCTTACTAGACCCTAAAGTTAATGCAGCAAAGCTTATAAAACACACAAACATACTGATCCTTTATGGAAGAAGGTAGAATGTCTCCAAAAGTCAACTATAGAGACTCCTGTTTTAGAAGTATGCTAAGTCACTTCAGTAATGTCTGACTCTTTGTGACTCTATGGACTGTAGCCCGCCAGGCTCCTCTGTCCCTGGGGATTCTCCAGGCAAGAATACTGGAATGGGTTGGCATTTCCTCCTCCAGGGGATCTTCCCAACCCAGAGATTGAACCTGTGTCTCTTGTGTCTCCTGTATTATCAGGCGGGTTCTTTACCACTAGCGCCACCTGGGAAGCCCATTTTAGAAGTATTGGGTTACATAAAATATATTATTGAAATTGATTTCACCTGTTTCTTTTTCATCTTTTTAATGTGCCTACTAGAAAATTTAAGATTATGCCAGTGGCTCACAGTATATTTCATTTGGACGGTGTTATTTTAGATAATGTAAGTTAATTTGAAATTTATTCCAGATGATTTTTACTTTCAGAGAATTTCTTCATTGTTGAAATCTTGTCAGGAAAATCATGAGAAAAGGCATTAATTCTGTCACCAAAGCTTAATGCTTACCATGGATCTTAAAATCTTACTCTCAAAATAACTTTCTGGTCCTTAAAAATTAAATGAAAGAGCCATATCTTATGTTTTGGTTTAGATTCTATTAACTAATGTGCACTCATTAAAAAGGCTGCCAGTTCTTACAGATTTAACTTTAACAGTTTTTTGAATACCTTTGAAGGAGATTTTCTTCCCAGATATGACTTTTAGAACAAAAGAAGATGATATATCTTCTTTTCATTGTCACATCATGCTTTTCGTGACCATTTCTACTACTTTTCTACTGATCAAAAAAGAGATTTATATTATTTGTCAGCAGTATTATGTGTTCCATTGTATTTATTGCTTTGCTTACTCTCATGCTGCTATGATACAAACCACAGTTGAAATATTGCAGACCCTATAGCTCTATTACATTAATCTTAGATTTATAGCAGAGCATATTATTAAATATTTATGTGGGATACAAAAGCAATCAATAGCCATATTCTACAGTGGAAAACCTACAACTGAATAGGTTCAGTATAATCATTCCCAGCACAGATAGTGGAGAAGCGCCAACAGAATTTGATGGTTAATTTTTCAATCTTATTTCTCTATGCAAAAGTATTCTATAAATGAATGCCCAACAACAGGGAGAAAGTATTAACAAACTATTTAGTCACTTGTGGTTTTAGAAGTTTGGCAGTAGGGGGAAGGAGGTGGGAGGAGGGTTCAGGATGGGGAACACATGTATACCTGTGGCAGACTCATTTTGATATATGGCAAAACCAATACAATATTGTAAAGTTTAAAAATAAAATTAAATTAAATTTTAAAAAATAAAATAAAAAAATAGAAGTTTGGCCATTTGTGATTTATACAGTCAAGACTTGTATCAGGTCAGTTTTTAGATGAATATGGATTATTTACTTCAGGGTTTCACATACATAAAATTCAGAAAATAAGTCTAAGATTTTAATGCTTTCTCATTAACACAATGTAGTCAATAACATCAAAAACAATGGCTATTTGACTGTTTGGAGAGTGTTTTCACTAATATATGGTTAATAAATCCACTTCTGCATATAGCAATAAGCCTCTTTTTTTTCCCCAGTAATATGAAATCACTGTTTTCTATTCAATTCTACTGAAATGAATGTTAAATTTGGAATCAGCAGGTTGGATCCAACAAAGCAGAGTTGATACTTATTATCTGAGTTGTCTTAGGCAACCTGCTTATAATAGACACTGTTTATTCCTCAACCAAACCCCCTTTACTGAGTCGGTGCATCCATGCTCAACTGCTCTGAGTGCTTGCTGCTAGCAGAGCAGAGGTGCTCCCTGTTCACAAAAGTCCAAGAGCTGACTTGCCCAGGGAGTTACAATCCTGCCCTTTCCTCACCCAGGGCAGCTTGCATGGGGGTAGAAAAAGTCACCTCCCTTCCTAAAGGTGGGACCAATTCTAGGATACAACAGACTCCAGAGCTCCCTGTGGGTCAGGCTGAAGCCTGCTAGGATCATGTACTCACATAACTTTTTTCCCTTGCTCTGTCCTGCTTTCCTCAAAACCCTTCTCCTACAAGTGCACGTCCAGAACATTACTGAACAAGAACCCCTCTCTCAGGCTCACCTCTAGGGAACCTGCCCTAAGATTCCACCTAACCTCTGAGCCTAATTTTCCTTATCTGTAAAATGGAAATAATAGCTGACTAGTAAGAATGTGAGAATTTAGTCATGTTGTTTTTCAGTGGCTAAGTTGTGCCTGACCCTGTAACTCCATGGACTGCAGCATGCCATGGTTTCCTGTCCTATACTCTTTCCCAGTGTTTGCTCAGATTCATGTTCTTTGAGTCAATGATACTATTTAACCATTTTATCCTCTGCTTCCCCTCCTCCTTTTGCCTTCAATCTTTCCCAGCATCAAGGTCTTTTCCAGTGAGGCAGCAATTCAATAAGATCACATTTTATGAAAATGCTTTGTATCCTTGAAAGAATTAAACAATTAATTTGTTAAACAAACAAATTAAGCAAATAAAGAAACAAATGTTAGCTATTGCGCTATGCAATTTTATTATTAAAACTAATGATAATAAGCTGATTTTTTTAATTCTCTGGGATTGACAGTTTGCACTCTCCCAAGGTGTGTTATCAGAGAAGGCGATGGCACCCCACTCCAGGACTCTTGTCTGGAAAATCCCATGGACGGAGGAGCCTGGTGGGCTGCAGTCCATGGGGTCACTAGAGTCGGATACAACTGAGCGACTTCACTTTGACTTTTCACTTTCATGCATCAGAGAAGGAAATGGCAACCCACTCCAGTGTTCTTGCCTGGAGAATCCCAGGGATGGGGAGCCTGGTGGGCTACCGTCTATGGGGTCGCACAGAGTCGGACACAACTGAAGCGACTTAGCAGCAGCAGCAGCAGCAGCAAGATGTGCTATATATACCCCTTTTGGGTGCATCAAAGATGACAAACCCTTTTCTGCACCTTCTCATAAGCATGACTTGAATGGAAAATTTCCCAGTTGCTTTCAAGTTCTATTAATTTTAAAATTTCAAGGTGTTTTTCCATGCAACTAGATGGGTACTTCTGCAATATTCTGCTTTCTTATCTCACCCTCCCTACTATGGGATATCATTCTCTGATTAGTGTAAACAAAAAACAAATTGGCAACTCATCCGTAAGTCTAAAACATTTCCTCCCAGTTAACTTGGAAACAATTAGGGCTATTTTGCTTCAATTCTTAAAAGATTTTTACTTACTTATGGATATTTATTATTTATTTAGCTAGTCACAGCATCTAATTGCTTCCTGAACTGGTCAGCCTTAATCAGGAAAGATAATATGTCATTCCTATAGCTGAATCAAACCACCTTTGGAATATTATGCATTTTTCCTAAAAAGGAAAAATAAAAGTCCTCCATGCACAGTAGGCAAATGCAACTCAAATAATATTCAGATATACATTATATTTTTTAAGTGTTACAAAAAGGCTATTTAAAATTTAACTTTTGATGTTCATTTTTAGCCTAAGGACTGTGCTGCTTTATGAAGGCTCACCTCAGACCAACACTTTTTCAGATTTTTGCAGTGCCTTAAAGATTTAGAATTCATTCCTTAGCTTCATGTTTATCCAGATGCCAAGCAGTGTTTTAAAAACCTGGTGTTCAGAAACATAAGGAATGCCCACCTGGGACTTACCTGGTGGTCCAGTGCTTAAGACTGAGCTTCTACTGCAGGAAGGATGGGTTCAATCCCTGGTCAGGGAACTAACATCCACATGCCGTGTGGCACAGCCAAAAAAAAAAAAAAAAAAACCCACCCTCTTCACCCCTGCAGTGTAGACAGTGAACCAACTGAACCAGAGAATGAGTCTATGTAATTGTGACTGGCACTGTGAAAAGACTGGATAACAGGCAATCCCAAGTTATCAGAGGAAGCTTCCCAAAGAAGGCATCATTAAGCTGATACTGGAGGAAACACAGGAAAGTAGAGAAAAGAAGAGTGTTTGAAGCACTCTTGTGAGTGCTTCACAAGCTGAGCATGTGCAAAGCCACTGTGGCAGGAGGGAACAAGGTCCATAGGTAAGGCGAGGGGGCCTGAGATGATGGCAAGCATTAAGTCTAAGAGCAATAACCCTTCAAAACTAAGAGCAGAATTTAAAAAACAAAGAAAGTCATTCAACTAGGAGTCATCTTAAACCAATGGAAATGTATTTTGTGTCCTCTGCATGCAAGGGGGCTGTGCCCTTTAGGTGCAGGAGGCATTCCCAGTAGGGACTCACCAATACCTCTCAGCTCCACCCTTAGTCCATCTTCAATTGCTCTAAAGCAACACCAAGGCAACTAAAAGCAGCTAGAACTTCATCATTCAGCTACATTTGTTAAGACAAATCTATTCTCCTTCATAATATGGCAGACAAGAGAGAAGATGGCAGAGTAGAAAGACCTAGATAATAATGTCCGACATTGTAATTTGGTTTTGCATACAGAGCTCTTCAGGACTGGACTGTCTCTCCACCTCCATTATTCATTTCTGCCTGCATCATTACACTCCTACAACTCCAGACTGCTTTTGGAGTCTGGAGTTGTAGGAACTTTTCACCAAAGTTGTCATCGGAGTTGGCACAGGCCATGATGTTTCCAGCTTCTGGCCCTTCCTCTCCATCAGCACTCAGGTCAGACAACCCCTCCCCAAGGAAGCCTTTCTTAGCCTCTCATTGCCCATCCCACACCACTTATCTGCCACTATTCTGTGTCCCCATATCATCCTTCCATATTCTTTGTTGAATTTTGCATGATGTTTAAAATTATACAGTTAGATATCCGTAACTCCCTACTAGATTAGATCTGAAGTTCCACGAAAGCAAATCCATGATCCATTCTGTCTTTGTATCTCTAGGGATGAGCATAACTAGTCACTGGATACAACTAAGTGACTGAGCAACTAACACTAAGCAGACAGTGAGTCAGCTCGATCTCCAGACCACTGAATCAACTGTCCAGGAATCTAGACCCACACTGTCAAATGGAAACATAATAACATAAGCCACATTTTCAAGTTTCTAGAAGCCACGTCATCCAAAAAGTAAAAAAATAAACCAATGAACTTAACATTAACAGTATATTTTCTTCAGCCCAATATATTCTCACTTTCAATGTGTAAACAATATAAAAATTATTAATAATGTCTATTCTTTTTGCTAAGTGTCGGAAATCTAGTGTGTACTTAACATTCACAGCATATCTCAATTTGGACTCTTCACATTTGAAGTCCTCCGTGGCCACACGATGCTAGTGGCCATTACATCGGACAGTGTAGGTCTAGACAACATCTAGGTAAGGCCAGTAACAACAACCATAAAACCCCTGAGAACAAGTTAACAGAGCTGACATAGATCTCACTGAAAAAAGCTTGAAGGAGTTAACTGTCTGAGAATTCAGAGGTTTGAATTATCTGATTTGACTTTCTGTGCTGATGGGACAAAATTTTGCATCAGTTTCTACATAATATCTGGTGATAGCTTAAGGATTATTATCACTGGGAAAAAAAATCAGGGTTTCCTCTATGCTTCATAAATCACTTTTCTTGGTTCTGAAACTGCAGGTGACATGAGACAGCTGGATACAGTTACAGAGCATTGTACAATGCAATGATTTTTTTTAAATTCTGAAAGGTAGTATTCATATTTCAGGGGAAGCCAACAACCGGAACATTTTGCTAGTACTACCATTTCTTCCCTTGTTCCCAGAATCAGCTTTATAGCTTATCTCGCTTGATCAACTTGTTACTATCACAGAGTGACTGAGATTCAAGCAAGGAGCCTGCATCCCTTCCCCCACCAGAGAAATATATGGAAACACAGAAGTAAACAACATGAGTAGAAAGACATTGATTTTCTTTAATGGCATCTGGTCCCATCACTTCATGGGAAATAAATGGGGAAACAGTGGAAACAGTGTCAGACTTTATTTTCTTGAGCTCCAAAATCACTGCAAATGGTGACTGCAGCCATGAAATTAAAAGATGCTTACTCCTTGGAAGGAAAGTTATGACGAACCTAGATAGCATATTCAAAAGCAGAGACATTACTTTGCCAACAAAGGTTCGTCTAGTCAAGGCTATGGCTTTTCCTGTGGTCATGTATGGATGTGAGAGCTGGACTGTGAAGAAGGCTGAGCGCCAAAGAATGGATGCTTTTGAACTGTGGTGTTGGAGAAGACTCTTGAGAGTCCCCTGGACTGCAAGGAGATCCAGCCAGTCCATTCTGAAGGAGATCAGCCCTGGGATTTCTTTGGAAGGAATGATGCTAAAGCTGAAACTCCAGTACTTTGGCCACCTCATGCAAAGAGTTAACTCATTGGAAAAGACTCTGATGCTGGGAGGGATTAGGGGCAGGAGGAGAAGGGGACAACAGAGGATGAGATGGCTGGATGGCATCACTGACTCGATGGACATGGGTTTGAGTGAACTCAGGGAGAGGGTGATGGACAGGGAGGCCTGGCATGCTGCGATTTATGGGGTCGCAAAGAGTTGGACATGACTGAGCGACTGAATTGAACTGAACTGACTTATCCTTTGCTTCTAGTTCAAAGACTGACATGTATTTATTGCGAAATAGAACCTTTTTTCATTCATTCTTTTATTCATTTGTTCAGTGAATATTTATTGAGCACGTATTATGTGCAGATCTTGTGCTGGGCCCTGGGACTCTACAATACCTGCCCTGGAGGAGCATACAGCCTTTGGGGGAAGTCAGACACTTAACCAGTCTGTGATATACATGGTGAAATGTTAGAAAACTTTTAGTTACAGGATGGAACCTGATCCAGGGACTCAGAGAATGCATACAGAGAAGAGGTTATTAAGATGAGAAATGCAGGATGAGTGGGAGCTGGGCAGTTGAGTAGAAAGAGGCAGAATAGTCCAGGAAAAGGCAAGAGTTTGCAGAAGACTCAAATTTAAGAGACCATATGGGGCTCCATAGGTTGGGAAGACTCCCTGGAAAAGGGAATGGCTACCCACTCCAGTATTCTTGCCTGGAGAATACCATGGACAGAGTAGCCTGGCAGGCTACCGTCCATGGGATCCCAAAGAGTCAGACACGACTGAGTGACTCACACATGGTGGTCTTGGCTTCTGGAAGCTTCCAGTCTTTCTAGGAACTGGAAGAAGTTTGTTACGAGTGGAGGGTAGAATATAAAGGGTAGGTTGGTGGTTAGTGCAACTGGAAGAGGAGACCAGAGGTCAGCTTACAAAGAGACAAAAATGTTAAAATGACAGGTGCTAGAGATGGTTGCGGAGAAGGCAATGGCACCCCACTCCAGTACTTTTACCTGGAAAATCCCATGGATGGAGGAGCCTGGTGCGCTGCACTCAATGGGGTCGCTAAGAGTCAGACACGACTGAACGACTTCACTTTCACTTTTCACTTTCATGCATTGGAGAAGGAAATGGCAACCCACTCCAGTGTTCTTGCCTGGAGAATCCCAGGGATGGGGGAGCCCGGTGGGCTGCCGTCTATGGGGTCGCCCAGAGTCGGACACGACTGAAGCGACTTAGCAGCAGCAGCAGAAATGGTTGGTGGCAATCAGTTAACATGATTGGAACTGGGGAAGGCGCAGTCAGGTGTCTGCCTGGAGATGGAGGTGGGTGGGTGAAACAGAAAACACAGAGCAAGAGGACAGGCAGTAAATAGATGAAAGGGAAAAGGAGAATGAAGAATGTTTTTTTTAATTATGGGATTTCATTAATCACAGTGAAAAATCAAGACTGGGTTTAACCCAATTATTAAAGTGCAGTAACTTTGGAAGGCAGATACATTCACTGAAAAACAGGATTTTTCAGGCCCTGTGAGTATATTATCTTATTTAATTCTCCCAACAGGATATTTTGCAATAAAGAAACTGAAACTCAGAGTGGTTTTGTAACTTGCCCAAGGTTATATGTTAATAAGCGGTACACAAAGGATGTAAACTCAGATCTGTCAAGCCACAAACTCAGATCTGTCTTTCCACCAGGCCCATCAGAAAAGGGAATCTTAGCCTATCTTTAAAGAATAACCTTTAGAGTTAAAATGGAGTTCAGTCTCTGACATTTAAAGTTGTATTGGAAAAGTTGTTAAACCTTTTGTTTGGCCTCAGTGTGAAAATTGAAGGTTTTACTAGTTCCATCACCTTTCTACATGCATAACAAGTCATAAGATAACATACAAATAATACTTTGAACTGGCAGAAACAACAGTGACACAAATTCACATGTTGATTCTTACATTTCTAAATCACCTATTTCCCATTTTAAAAAATAAGAACATGTCTTAAAATATGTTAAAAAGAGTCAGCAAATTAAATTGCACCATCCCAATAATATTTTATGAGATGTATATTATAATTTTAAGATACATCTTAAAAGAAGACCATAATCAAGTCCATTATGAAAAGCACTGCACTAATTTTATAACAACAAGAGTTCTTTTTCCAGGAAAAAAAAGAATGTTTGGATCAGGGAGTAACTTTATGATATGCAATGATCTTTTTTTTTTTTTTTACTGAGGTCATTAAATAATTTCCCATACCTGCATTTTTAAAGTGTGAGGGTACAGATATGAGTGGGAATATTGTCACTTTGCAGAGCTAAACTGGCCGCACAAACTTGCTTTTCTCCAGAGCTTAACACTGTCCTCACAGCCCTTTTGTAAAATGAAGCTTATCTGGAAAAGATCGGGAAACAAGCTGGGCAGTATATGAGGTTTCAAGATAGTTGTCACAGTATTTCTCTAAGGCGTCCTCACTGGGACCTACTAAGATTACCAGTGGCCTTGCAAAGTGACTTCTAGGGCACCTCCAGGGAATCTGGCTTTTACTGTGGTTTCTGCTCCTCCTGTGAGCGCATATTGTCTTACACTTCTATGAGCTCCTCCTCTCTCTGGTAACTTTCCCTGAATAAAGGCAATTCTCCAGGGAGAATAATGTTCTCTGTTTTCTGCACCCTTTATCTCATGTAAATTACTCTTGGCTTCAAGAATGGAGCTTTTAATCTTGTTTTTCCCAATCACAGATATAGGATTACACAAATGCTGCACGATTATTCCTACAAAATGTCCTCTTAGATGGGCCCTAAAATCTTTGGTTTTCATGATAATACCTCCAATTTTTAAAGCATGAGTCTCCTAAGGGAAAAAAAAAAAAAAGAATCTCAGTGTGAATCCAGGACACAAAAGAGTTTGGTCTCCCTAGTTCCTTATAAGGAAGAAAGAGGGTAGAGTGGTTTGTTATGGTTATTGCCATCTTGTAGAGGAAGAAGCATCAAAAGAAGTTAATTCAAGATTCAAGACTCATCAAGGGATAGCAAGCAAAATGGAAAGTGCTAGTGTGGGATACTATGAAGCACTCTTCTCTTGTAAGTGTTCAATGTTTCGGTGACTTTTTTTTTTTCGCCACGCCACATGAGATGTGGGATTCTGGTTCCCCTTCCGATGATCAAACTGTTGCCCCCTGAATTGAGAACACAGAGTCCTTACCATTTGGCCATCAACGAAGTCCTTAATGACTATTTCAAATAATACCTTTATTGAGATATAATTCACATTCCATATGGTTCACCCATTTAAAATGTACAATTCAGTGTTTGTTAATAGTCAAAGAGTTGTGCATTCATCATCACAATCAATTTTAGAACATTTTCATTACCTGTAAAAGAAACTCTGTATAGCTTAGCCATCACCCTCCAATTTCTCCATCTCCCTTGCCAGCCCTCAGATCAGATCAGATCAGATCAGTCGCTGAGTCGTGTCTGACTCTCCGTGACCCCATGAATCGCAGCATGCCAGGCCTCCCTGTCCATCACCCTCTCCCAGAGTTCACTCAGACTCATGTCCATCGAGTCAGTGATGCCATCCAGCCATCTCATCCTCTGTCATCCCCTTCTCTTCCTGCCCCCAATCCCTCCCAGCATCAGAGACTTTTCCAGTGAGTTAACTCTTCGCATGAGGTGGCCAAAGTACTGGAGTTTCAGCTTTAGCATCATTCCTTCCAAAGAAATCCCAGAGCTGATCTCCTTCAGAATGGACTGGCTGGATCTCCTTGCAGTCCAGGGGACTCTCAAGAGTCTTCTCCAACACCACAGTTCAAAAGCATCAATTCTTTGGCACTCAGCCTTCTTCACAGTCCAGCTCTCACATCCATACATGACCACTGGAAAAACCATATCCTTGACTAGACGGACCTTTGTTGGCAAAGTAATGTCTCTGCTTTTGAATATGCTATCTAGGTTGGTCATAACTTTCCTTCCAAGGAGTAAGCGTCTTTTAATTTCATGGCTGCAGTCACCACCTGCAGTGATTTTGGAGCCCAGAAAAATAAAGTCTGACCCTGTTTCCACTGTTTCCCCATCTATTTCCCATGAAGTGATGGAACCAGATGTCATGATCTTCATTTTCTGAATGTTGAGCTTTAAGTCAAATTTTTCACTCTCCTCTTTCACTTTCATCAAGAGGCTTTTTAGTTCCTCTTCACTTTCTGCCATAAGGGTAGTGTCATCTGCATATCTGAGGTTATTGCTATTTCTTCCGGCAATCTTGATTCCAGCTTGTGTTTCTTCTAGTCCAGCATTTCTCATGATGTACTCTGCATATAAGTTAAATAAACAGGGGACAATATACAGCCTTGACGTACTCCTTTTCCTATTTGGAACCAGTCAGCCCTACACAACCGCTAATCTACTTTCTATCTCTATAGATTTGCCAATTCTGGACATTTCATACAAATGGAATCATACAGTATACAGCCTTTTGTACCTGGCTTCTTTCACATAGCATAATGGTTTCAGAATTCAGTCATAATGTAGCATATATCAGTACTTTAGTTCTTGTTATTGACAAATAATATTCCATTGTATAGATCTACCATATTTTATTTATGTATTCATCAACTAATGGACATTTGGGTTATTTCTACATTTTGGCTTTGGGTTTCCCTGATAGCTCAGTTGGTAAAGAATCTGCCTGCTATGCAGGAGACCCCGTTTCAATTCCTTGGTCTGGAAGATCCACTGGAGAAGGGATAGGCTACCCACTCTAGTATTCTAGCCTGGAGAATTCCATGGACTATATAGTCCATGAGTCGCAAAGAGTTAGACACGACTGAGTGGCTTTCATTTTCTTTACCTTTTGGTTATTGAGAATAATGCTGTAATGAGCTTTTGTGTACATATATTTTAATTTTTATTAAGTAAATACCTAGAAGTGGAATTGCTGGGTCATATGAAAACTCCATATTTAACCTTTCAAGAAACTGTCAGGCTCTTTTCCAGTAAGGCTGCACCATTTTACATTTCCATTTCCAGTGTATGAAGAATCCAATGTCTCCATGTTCTCTCCAATACTTCTTATTGTCTGTCTTCTTGATACTAGCCATCTTGGTTAGGTGAAATGGTTTCTCATGGTTTTGATTTGCATTTCCCTGATGGCTAACAAGGTTGAACATTTTTAATGGGCTTATCAGCCATTTATATTGATGCTCTTTTTTAATCTATTTCTCTTCTGAGCTTTTTTGGGGGGTTGTTTGGTTTTTAGGGTGTTTTCATTTTTATTGGAGTATATTTGATTTACATTGTTGTGTTATTTTCAGGTGTGCAACAAGGCAAATCAGTTATTAGTTCAGTTCAGTTCAGTTCAGTCCCTCAGTCGTGCCCGACTCTTTGCGACCCCATAAATCGCAGCACACCAGGCCTCCCTGTCCATCACCAACTCCCGGAGGTCACTCAGACTCACATCCATCGAGTCAGTGATGCCATCCAGCCATCTCATCCTCCGTCGTCCCCTTCTCCTCCTGCCCCCAACCCCTCCCAGCATCAGAGACTTTTCCAATGAGTCAACTCTTTGCATGAGGTGGCCAAAATACTGGAGTTTCAGCTTTAGCATCATTCCTTCCAAAGAAATCCCAGGGCTGATCTCCTTCAGAATGGACCGGTTGGATCTCCTTGCAGTCCAAGGGACTCTCAAGAGTCTTCTCCAACACCACAGTTCAAAAGCATCAATTCTTTGGTGCTCAGCCTTCTTCACATTCCAGCTCTCACATCCATACATGACCACAGGAAAGACCATAGCCTTGACTAGGCGAACCTTTGTTGGCAAAGTAATGTCTCTGCTTTTGAATATGCTATCTATGTTGGTCATAACTTTCCTTCCAAGGAGTAAGCATCTTTTAATTTCATGGCTGCAGTCACCATCTGCAGTGATTTTTGAGCCCCCCAAAATAAAGTCTGACACTGTTTCCACTGTTTCCCCATCTACTTGCCATGAAGTGATGGGACCGGATGCCATGATCTTTGTTTTCTGAATGTTGAGCTTTAAGCCAACCTTTCACTCTCCACTTTCACTTTCATCAAGAGGCTTTTTAGTTCCTCTTCACTTTCTGCCATAAGGGTGGTGTCATCTACATATCTGAGGTTATTGATATTTCTCCCAGTAATCTTGATTCCAACTTGTGTTTCTTCCAGTCCAGTGTTTCTCATGATGTACTCTGCATATAAGTTAAATAAACAGGGTGACAATATACAGCCTTGACGTACTCCACATATATCCACTCTATTTTAGATTTTTTCCATATAAGCCATTACAGAGTATCGAGTAGAGTTCCCTGTGCTATACAGTAGGTCTTTATTAGTTATATGTTTTACATATAGTAATGTGTATATATCAATCCCAATCTCCCAATTTATCCGTACCCTTCTTACTCCCAGTAACCATAAGTTTGTTTTCTACATCTCTGATCCTTTTTCTGTTTTGTAAATAAGTTCATCTGTACCCCCTTTTTTTAAGATTCTACATATATCTCTGCTGGGTTTTAAAAGTAATACCACCTAAATGACAAATAATGGCCAGAGTCCTTTAGATAAAGAATTGACTCTTTGGACTGTAATGCTCATACTTGCCTCCATAACATTGTCATTCCATTTACCTGGAGCAAGCACCTTTTCTGCTGTCTGAAGAAATATATTTTAAAAGACGTTGTTTAAAATACCTACCCCTATGGTATTAAGGAAATTAAAAGGCAAAGTCACTTGCCCTCTTCTTAATTCACAAGAAGAGATAAGTATCTTTTTCAAAAGCTTGATGTGTCTTCTTAAAGGATGAAACAATATGACCCTTGAAGGAAAGGTTTCCCATTTACCTGGCAAGTGACCAAGTTCACACCAGCAAGATAATTAACTCACTTGTGCCCAAATCCAAAAAGCTTAAATAATTGATGACAAAGTATTCCGAGTCAGAGCTTGGAAATTTTAAAAAAACAAAACCAAAACACTTTACTTATATAGTTTCATTAAATTTTAATTTCTATCCCTAAAGTTTGTGAAATTAAGTGTTAGAAACTGGAAAGAACCTAAGCACCTCATTTCACAAATGGGAAAATGCAGACCTCGACACTAAGGGACTGATTCATATCCACTCATGATACTGGGGAGAAGGCAATGGCACCCCACTCCAGTACTCTTGCCTGGAAAATCCCATGGATGGAAGAGCCTAGTAGGCTACAGTCCATGGGGTCGCAAAGAGTCGGACACGACTGAGCAACTTCACTTTCACTTTTCACTTTCATGCATTGAAGAAGGAAATGGCAACCCACTCCAGTGCTCTTGCCTGGAGAATCTCAGAGACGGGGAAGCCTGGTGGGCTGCCGTCTATGGGGTTGCACAGAGTCAGACACGACTGAAGCGACTTAGCAGCAGCAGCATGATACTGGAGAAAGTAAAACAGAGCCCCTACCCCATTCCATACATTTTCTGTAACACCAGACTCTCTAAGATCCCTTCTCTTTCTATGAATGACTTTAAATGTATATTAGGAAAAGATTGTTAGGGAACTGGCTTCTAAGTTGTCCTGGGAGAAGCCGTTATCTGTATGACTCAGACTTGAGGAAATTGACTGGACTGAATGCATTCACCTGTACAGAGCTGCCTCTCAGCCAGCTGTTTTCAAATTGCAGGTCCCAACTGGGTTTCCCAGGTGGCACTAGTGGTAAAGAATCCACCTGCCAATGCACAAGACAAGAGATGCAGTTTCAATCCCTGGGTCGGGAAAACCCCCTGGAGGAGGGCACGGTGACCCACTCCATTATTCTTGCCTAGAAAATCCCCGTGGACAGAGGAACCTGGCAGGGTTGCAAAGAGTCAGACATGACAGAGGCAACTTAGCACTCAGGCACACAACTGAAAAAGGGGTCATGAAATCAACATGTGGGTGTGTGTATTGTGTTAAACGGTTAAAAAAAATAAGTTCACTTCTTCCTACACTGTTGGTGGGAATGTAAATTTGTGCAGCCACTATGGAAAACAGTATAGAGTTTCCTGAAAAAAAACTAAAAATAGAGCTACCATATGGTCCAGCAATCCCAGTTCTGGGCATATATCTGGAAAAACTCTACTTTGAAAAGATACATGCACCCTAGTGTTCACTGAAGCACTGTTCACAATAGCCAAGACATAGAAGCAATGTCCAGCAACAGAAGAATGATAAAGAGGATGTGGTACATATATACAATGGAATAGTACTCAACCATTAAAAAAGAAGGAAGTAATGCCATTTTAGCAACATGGATGGACCCAGAGATTATCCTACTAAGTGAAGTAAGCCAGACAAAGACAAGTATTACATGATATCATTTATATGTAGAATCTAGAATATGACACAAATGAATTTATCTACAAAACACAAACAGACTCAAAGACATAGAAAACAGACCTGTGGCTGCCAAGGAAGAGGGGAGGTGATGGAGAGAGGATTGGAAGTTTGGGATTAGTAGATGCAAACTATTATATACAGAATGGATAAGCAAGGTCTTACTGTATAGCACAGGGAAGTACATTCAGTATCCTGTAATAAACAATAATGGGAAAGAATTTGAAAAAGAACAAGTATAAAGAATATATATACACATACACACACACATATAGCTGATTCAGTTTGCTGCACCAGAAACTAACATAACATTGTAAGTCAACTATAATTCAGTGAAAAATAAAATAAAAATTTTAAGTACCCTTGACTGTGAAGAAGGCTGAGCGCCGAAGAATTGATGCTTTTGAACTGTGGTGTTGGAGAAGACTCTTGAGAGTCCCTTGGACTGCAAGAAGATCCAACCAGTCCATTCTGAAGGAGATCAATCCTGGAATTTCTTTGGAAGGAATGATGCTAAAGCTGAAACTCCAGTATTTTGGCCACCTCATGAGAAGAGTTGACTCATTGGAGAAGCCTCTGATGCTGGGAGGGATTGAGGGCAGAAGAAGAAGGGGATGACAGAGGATGAGATGGCTGGATGGCATCCCTGACTCGTTGGACGTGAGTCTGGGTGACCTCCAGGAGCTGGTGATGGACAGGGAGGCCTGGCGTGCCGCGGTTCATGGGGTCGTGAAGAGTCGGACACGACTGAGAGACTGATCTGATCTGATCTGAAGCAGACATTGGGAAGGATGTAGCCACTGAATGCAGTGATCTTCAGGGTACCAAAAGGCCACAAACTGCAGAGATCTCCTGTCAAAATATGGGAAATTTACCTTATTTTCCCCATCTGTAATTTGAAGATATTATTTTAACAAGCACTTACTGAGCATTTACTATGTGTGAGTATATTACACCTATTAACTCCTTTATTTTACATTCAGCCTGTGGGTACACAGGTGGCTATTAGCTTGCTCAAGATCACACCACTGGTTAGTCTCAGAGGTAAAGTTCAAACCCAAACAGAGTGGTTTCAAAGCCTACCTTCTTAATTCCTGGACCACACTTCCTCCAGAACTGCTCAGGGAGTGTTTACTATGTGATTATTGACATGAATTAACTGATTCAGTTCCTTATTCTAAGGATCTAGTGAAAGTAAAAGTGTTAATCACTCAGTCATGTCCGACTCTGTGATACCATGGACTGTCACCCACCAGGCTCCTCTATCCATGGGCTTCTCCAGGCAAGAATGCTGGAGCAGGTTGCCATTCTCTTCTCCAGGGGATCTTCCCGACCAAGGGATCCAAACCAGGTCTCTCACATCGCAGGCAGATTCTTTACCATGTGAGCCAGCAGGGAAGCCCAGAGATCTACTGAGGCATCTTCTTTTTGATGATACTTTATTGGACATTGGAAGCTGCAACTTCTCCCTATAATGGTTTTAAGAGTGGAAATTTGGTTGGGGGATGGGACCCTCAATAATGCTTCCTGAAGCTGTACACAGAAAGAACACTGTTTTAAATCTGGTTTTATGTTCATTTGGGGAGACTATGCAGGTAGGCTGATGGAAATGAGGGTGGCACTATTTTTGGTGCCCAGGGTCTAGAAGACAAGATATCCTTGCAGAGCAAGATGAGGAGGAGGGGTAGGAAATGGAGGACACAGCAGGGAAAAGTGTCTGACAGCCCAGGTCAACCAGTAAGTATAAGAGAGACACAAAAGGAAGAATGAGGACCAGAAACAAATGTCACCTCCTTCAAAACCAAACCTACGGACTTCCCCGATGGACCAATAGTTAGGACTCCAAGGCGCCACTGCTGAGGGCCGGGATCCGATCCATGGTTGGGAAACTAAGATCCCCCCAAAGAAACAAAGAAACAAACCTAGAGACAAAGCCCACTGGGCATGCAGAGCCAGCCGGTTATAGCCTCTTCTAGATTAGTCTGGTTAGACTAATAAGTAATTAGTTATTCTCTGGTTAGAGAAATAATTAATTACAGAGAAAGAGAAATAGAGAGTCTGGGATCCATGTTCAACTTTGGAAGAAAAAAAAAAAAACCTACTCCAGTGCCAAAATTTAGGGACTAAATTATCTGTTTGTGCAAATATCTGAGCCTGGGTTGTGTCTCCTGAACAGATGCAAGCTCTGCTTTCTTGCACAAGCATCAAGCATAATTCTACTGCCAGATAGCATGGTTCCTGGAGCCATGTGATCCATGGCACCCAGGCTAGAATTGTGTAAGCAGAGTCCAGACAAAAATCTGCAAATAGAATTCTTTGTAGATTCTGGGGTCATCTGGTGTCCATGCCAATACTCTTCTTCTGGAAGGACAAGGATAAGATTGCTTAGCATTTCCCTTCTCTACCAAGTCAGGAAAATGGCTTTCTGTCTGTACTATCAGCTTTATGAAATAGATGTGCCAAAAAGTTCAAGAGGCCTCCAGACTGGTTTTGTTTTCCTGACTTAATTATGGCTGTTTTTTCTAAGCCTTTTGCTTATGCTATCCTTCTTTCCAGAAATGCCTTCCTGCTTTAATCCAGTAATTAGTGTCTGTTATATACTTTAAAACTTGGGTTTTAAATTTTTTCCAATTAAATGCATGTTAGTTAATTTTTAATTAATTTTTATTGGAGTATAGTTGATTTACAGTCTTGTGTTCATTTCTGCTGTACAGCAAAATGAATCTGTTACACATATACATGTGTATGTGTATGTGTGTGGTGTATGTTAGTCGCTCGGTCATGTCCAACTCTTTGTGACCCCACTGTCCATGGGGTTTTTCAGGCAAGAATACTGGAGCAGGTTGCCATTTTTCCTCCTCCAGGTGATCTTCCTGATCCAGGAATCAAACCCATGTCTCCTACATCTCCTGCATAAGCAGGTGGATTCTTTACCCACTGAACCACTGGGAAAGTCCCAATGTGCCATGAATGCTCTGTAAAGAATATTTTTTATATCTTCTGTGGCCAGAGACTGTGCTCAGAGTTGTTACCAAGTTAAAATGTATGGTTTGGTTTTTATTTCACTGAGAAACACTAAAAATTTGAAAAACTTTGTGAAATGGCCACCATTTTCAGCTTCTTCAAATTTAGAGACAAGCCAAATTGAGTTTATTTAATTAAACAAATCATTAGTTTTCAAGTGTAAACAGAGATGTTAAAAAGAAAGGAAAGTCATAAACTTGCCTGTATTTTTGCCAGCTCTGTCATTAGTTAAAAGTGGCCTTTAAGTGTATAGTCCATTTCTTTATTAATATATTTACACAAAACCTAATACCTCTAAAGATTTTAATTGCTGTCAAATGTTTAAAGCATGAAATAGTCCAGAATACTTTGATCAAGAGACTTGGTGATTTTTAAGATGCTGTCTTTACTGAGAATCTTTTCCTTTTCTAAGTCTAGGCCACTAGATTTAGCAGTATAGTTGTAATGACAGGAATTTCCACAGTTTTCTCATCAATAAAATGAGGATTCCCAAAAAGCTGGAACTCAGTAAATGAAAGTTGTTATTTTTAATATTGTTATAATTAAATCACCATTCTTTTTATTGGGGTTTAGTTGATTTACAACATTATATAAGTTTCAGGTGTACAGAATATTGATTCACAATTCTAAAGGTTATACTCCACTTATAACAACTCCAAGGTTATTATAAAATGTTAGCTATATTCCCCACGTATAACATATCTGTTAGGTAGTTAGAATAGGAAAAAGGAGTCCAGAATGGCGGTGGCTAAAAGACAAGGAAGGGAAAATAGAACAAAGGAAGGTCCGAGGACTGGAGTGAGGACCTCAGGTAGAACAAACAGCACTCCTGGCACGCCTCGAAGATGTATTTTCCTTTTATTTTCTAAATAAAACTGAGCTGTAACACTGATCTGTCCGAGACCCGAGAGCTATAACACAGTCTATCTGAGAGCAGTGACATGCCGAGGGCTTTAACGTCCATCACTTCAAATTTTTGTTGAGACGAGACAGAACCGAGGAGATTACACTCCCCTGACATATCCATGTAGTTTATTTATTGTATACATAATAATTGTACCTCTAAATCTTCTCCCCCTCACTCCCCACTGGTAACCACTAGTTTGTTCTCTCTGTGAGTTTCTTTCTTTTTATATTCACTAGTTTGTTTCACTTTTTAGACTCCACACTTAGGTGATATCAGACAGTGTTTGTCTTTCTTGGTCTGACTTATTCCACTATGCATAATACTGTCCAAGTCCATCCATGCTCACGCAAATGGCAGAATTTCACTCTTTTTTGTGGCAGATCACGATCCCTGCTTACTTTCTCTCCGGTTTGTGAGATTGTGTTATCTTTAGTTGAGTGGAATTTCACCTCTGAAACACAAAGGTTGTCTAGAAGGAAACACAAATGGTCTCTTATTATGTGCTTGCAGTGGCCATGGTGGTTCTAGTTGTTGTTGTTGAATTGCTAAGTCCTGTACAATTCTTTTTTGACTCCATGGACTGTAGCCCACCAGGCTCCTCTGTCAATGGGATTCCCCAGGCAAGAATACTGGAGTGGATTGTTGTTTTCTTCTCCAGGGGATCTTCCCAACCCAAGGATCGAACCTGTATTTCCTGCATTGGCAGGCAAATTCTTTACCACTGAGCCACCAGAGAGGCCTGGTAGTTTTAGTAGCTTTCCATATAACTGTAGTATCTTTCCTTCCCAATAACCCAGGAAGGTTAGTATATAAGCCTCATTTGACCTAAGAGAGAACAAAGTTTCAGAGCGATTAAGACACCCACCCAGAGTCACAAAGATAGTGTTTTTTTTGCATTCTTCCAAATAGTTTTCTTTTTAATTACAATAGAATGTTAGGAAGTACGAATAAATATTAACTTGGGGAAAAAAACCATATAATAACTCAAATTAGGCCAATTCAGTATTGCCTGGTAGGGAAGATCTGATTTAATTAACAAATTCTAATGGTTTATGAGCAGCATGTCATTTGTTTCTATGTAAACAGCACTCCTACAGGGCTTGTCAGTGCTGAAAACAATTTGTCCTTTAAGTATTTTAAACATTCCCTCTGCAATCTGGTTTGCACTATTCATTTTACACTATTAAGAAAGTGTTTTACCAAGCAAAAATAAGCCAACCCAGCTTGGTCCTGTCAAAAATGATAATAAATTCTGAAGTAGTAGAATTTTTATTAGGTTTTTGTATATTTTAATGGATTTCATAATTCATATCAGAGTATTATGCAAAAACTCAAGTCAGTTAATACATCCAAAAAAAAATCAGGCTTTTGTATCAGCTTCCCTGTTAGCATAGCATCCATTAAGCTGTCATCCCACCTGGGTACTCACCATCATATCATCAACAGCGGTCCATGTTCTGAGAGTTGGGATGCTAAGCCTCTGGGATTAGCAGACGCAAACTATTATATATGGGGTGGATAAACAAGATCCTACTGTATAACACAGGGAACTATATTCAATGTCTTATAATAAACTATAATGTAAAAGAGTATATATGTGTATAACTGAGCCCCTTTGCAGTACAGCAGAAATTAAACACAACATTGTAAATCAAATATACTTCAATAAAATTTTAAAATATATACTTTAAGTGTTGGCATTTTATGAACTATACGTCAAAAGCACATATCCACTTTTTGCACACTCAGTCCAGATGGCCGAGTGAGGAAAAATCACCGTTTTCTAAAACCCACTTACAGCCTGCCTCCCAGTTGCCCCAACTGATCCCTGATCCCGGTTCCAATCAAGTGTAGCTCCTGTGCAGAAATGTGGGGTTTTGGTTAAGATTATAGAATCAGAGCCTAAATAATACAGAAGTCACTAAATGGATTGGTTCTCTTCATCAAGTTGAGGAGGCCAGTGTCTACCACTGTCCTCCCAGAGGACCGGTGTCAGCCCTCTCATGCTGCTTATCAAGAGAAATATGTGCTAAGTAGACCTTTGAAAATATGAAGCTGGTATTTTGTTATAAAGTCCATCTTTTATGTCTTTAAAGTGGGCTATTTATTCTGAAAAGATTTCTCTTTCTCTCTCCTGGTTCATTAAAAAAAATACAGAAAAAAAAACAAAGTGAAAGCTCTGTGTGAATTCTTTTAGTGGACACCTTCCCGAGTTGAGGAGGTATAAATAATTTATAGCGCTTCCATTAGGGTCAACCAGAGTGTTTATTACCTACAGTGTGCACTTGTCAGAGGAGCATGAGCTCTGAGCTAATGATCCCAGTGTAGAGGTAGAGAAGGTTTCTGTTGCTTTCCGTGAATGCAGATGTGTCCCAACATGTAATTTACCAATACAGATATGGAAATTAACCCAAGCACAGAATATAACTGTGATAGGATTCTTGATATAGCATGTGGTGTGGAGCCTCTCCCAGCACTTCTCTCATTGCCCAGCTTGATTAACCATCTGATGTTTCTTTAAGAGCATTTGTGAAGGAATAGGAATTGCCGCTGGCCAGGCTCTCTTAGAGCAGCCTTCTTTAATTAAGTCTCTCTGAAGGGATTCTGTTTGGTTTAATGAAATAGGTGTGAGAAGGAATCAGAACCAGCATTGAATACTTAGGAAACGTGTGTGTCCTGCTGACACTTCAAATCAAAATCTCTAATACTGAACTCATCCTCCCCGCAAACCCCCCGCCTGGCTGAGCTCTCCTACGTGGCCACTCTTGCCTTCACTGCTCTGCCCGTGGCCACTCTCCTGGCAAAGGCCTTCAGAATTTCTTCCCAGAATTATTAGAGCCAGCCCTTGGCTCACCTCTGAGGACCACTCATTTCATCTTGCTGTTGGCAGAGTTAGAGCCATAAAACCATCTCAGCTTGTGTCACCTCCACTCAGAAATGTGGGAGGCACTGGTCAGAATGGTCATCATCAAAAAATCTACAAACAATAAATTCTGGAAAGAGTGGGAAGAAAAGGGAACACTTTCACACTGTTGGTGGAAATGTAAATTGATACAGCCGCTATAGAGAACAGTATGGAGTTTCCCTAAAAAACTAAAAATAGAACTACCATATGACCCAGTAATCCCACTCCTGGGCATATATCTGGAAGGGATTAAAACTCTAATTTGAAAAATTACATGCATCCCAGTGTTCATTGCAGCACTATTTACAATAGCCAGCACATGGAAACAACCTAAATATTTGTCCATTAACAGAAGAATGTATAAAGAAGAGATGGTACATGTATACAATGGAAGATTACTCAATCATAATAACGAATGAAATTGGGTCATTTGTAGTGATGCAGATGGACCTAGAGTCGAAGTCAGAAAGAGAAAAATTGTATATGTTAATATGTATATGTGGAATTTAGAAATATGATTCAGATGAACCTATTTGCAGGGCGGGAATAGGGGTGCCGTCATGGAGAAGGTACATGTGGGCATGGCGGGGGAGGGAGTAGGATGAACTGGGAGAGTAGGATTGACATATATACACTGCTATGTGTAAGATAGATAGATAGTGGGAAGCTACTGAATAGCACAGGGAGCTTAGCCCAGTGCTCTGTGATGACCTAGAGGGGTGGGATGTGGCAGGGGGCAGGCTCAAGAGGGAGGGTATATATGTATACATATAGCTTCTCCTTGGAAGGAAAGTTATGACCAACCTAGATAGCATATTCAAAAGCAGAGACATTACTTTACCAACAAAGGTTCGCCTAGTCAAGGCTATGGTCTTTCCTGTGGTCATGTATGGATGTGAGAGTTGGACTGTGAAGAAGGCTGAGCGCCGAAGAATTGATGCTTTTGAACTGTGGTGTTGGAGAAGACTCTTGAGAGTCCCTTGGACTGCAAGGAGATCCAACCAGTCCATTCTGAAGGAGATCAGCCCTGGGATTTCTTTGGAAGGAATGATGCTGAAGCTGAAACTCCAGTATTTTGGCCACCTCATGCGAAGAGTTGACTCATTGGAGAAGCCTCTGATGCTGGGAGGGATTGAGGGCAGGAGGAGAAGGGGACGACAGAGGATGAGATGGCTGGATGGCATCACTGACTTGATGGGTGTGAGTCTGAGTGACCTCCGGGAGCTGGTGATGGACAGGGAGGCCTGGCGTGCTGCGGTTCATGGGGTCGCAAAGAGTCGGACACGACTGAGCGACTGATCTGATCTGATCTGATAGCTTCCCAGGTGGCACAGTGGTAAAGATTCTGCCTGCCAATTCAGGAGACGCAAAAGACCTGGGTTCAATCTCTGGGTCAGGAACATCCCCTGGGGTAGGAAATGGCAACTCATTCCAGTATTCTTACCTGGAGAATTCCATGGACAGAGGAACCTGGTGAGCTACAGTCCACGGGATGTCTCAGACTCAGACACAACTGAGCAACTAACATTTTGTGTGTGTGTGTGTGTGATTCTTCTTAAGCCTCTTTCAGAAAGACTGGAGTTCTCCTTTGAACTTCAAGGGCATATTTTATTGCATAGATTTTGTGAGAAAATATACACCGAGTACCCGTTGTTGTTCAGTCACTAAGTTGTGTCCGACTCTGCAACCCCATGGACTGCAGTATGCCAGGCTTCCCTGTCCTTCACTATCTCCCAGAGTTTGCTCAAGTTCATGTCCATTAAGTTGGTGATACTATCTAACCATCTCATCCTCGGCTGCCCCCTTCTCCTTTTACCTTCAATCTTTCCCAGCATCAGGGTCTTTTCCAATTAGTCAGCTCTTCACATCAGGTGGCCAAAGTATTGAAGTTTCAGCTTCAGCATCAGGCCTTCCAATAATATTCAGGATTGATTTCTTTTAGGATTGACTGATTTAATTTCCTTGCAACCAAGGAACTCTCAAGAGTCTTCTTCAGTAGCATCAAGTCCGATAGCACAGGGCATGTGCTGTGTACTGTGCAGTGTGTAGTCACTTAGTCACGCGTGGCTCTTTGCAACCCCATGGACTGTAGCCTGCCAGGCTCCTCTGTCCATGGGATTTTCCAGGCAAGAATACTGGAGTGGATGGTTGTGCCCTTCACCAGGGGATCTTCCCAACACAGGGATTGAACCCATGTCTCCCACTTTTCACTCACTAAGTTAATAACTTGGTATTATTTCGTATAATAATAAGTAATCATAATGAACTTGATGATTGTGATAATTATCATCATTAAATCCCTTAGAATAGTCCTTGATGTGTAAAAATTACTTAGAAAATGTTAGTCTTCTCCCCTCTTTAAGTTGCTTATATTTTTTGTAAAAAATTCCCCAAATTATTAAAGGCTTTCCTTCTTAAAAGCTGTTGACATCATAGTTAACAACACACTAGACTCTTTTTACGCTTCTGTGTGGAATACGTGTCTTCTTGCTCTTCAGCTCTGACTTATCCTCGGGTCTCCTCTGAAGTGACCTCCTTATCAAGCAGTACCTGATGGCTGCATAGGGCCTTCATTGTGGTGTGAGGGCTCTTCACGGGGCATGCAGGTTTTCTCTAGTTGTGGCACAAGGGCTTCTCTTGCTGCAGCACAGTGGCTTAGTAGTTGCAGCTTGTGGGCCTAGTTGCCCCAGGGCATGTGCAATCTTAGTTCTCCAACCAGGGAAGGAACCAGTGTCCCCTGCATTGGAAGGCAGATCCTTAAACACTTGACCACCAGGGAAGTCCCCCTAATCACCCTTTATAGCCTTCTTCCCCTCTTCATCTTCTCTAACTTCACTTTGTCCTCATTTCCTAATAGTGCTCAACTTGTTTGTTTGTAAGTTTGTATGTTATCATCTTCCCCTCACCCTATACTGTTATATCCATGAAGGCAGGGGTCATGATGTTTTGTTTATCATCAGATCTTTAGCTCCTGGTACAAGAACTGTCCTATTGTGTGACTCTATAAACATTGGTTCAATTAATGATCAGTTTCAACCAGAACCAGATTTACAGAATTGACATTTACATTCAGATGGTGAAAATGAGGACTGCCAAGAGTGGTCAGTAATGGAAAAGGCCAATAAATTAAATCTGAGTGTGTTGAGCATTATGACTTAAAAAAAAAATTCTCATTGTGAAACTTTTACCATGTGGCTCCTAGAATACATTCACATCTCTCTTCTCATGCATGACTTGACAAGCCATCATTACCACATCCATTAATGACCAAGAGCATTCATTCTACTGGAAAACAAAATTATCATCCAATCCAAGCACTGAAGAGCTCCACATTCAGTAGACTCTCTTGTAAGAAAACTCAAAAGAGCCAAGCTTCAAAGATGGGAAGCTCACCTTTAAGTATATTTGCACAGATTTATTTCTCCTTCAGTTTCAATTACCCACTTTCAGTTTCTACTGAACACTATGGCATATCAAGTGCTGTATAGCCATACACAGGATCCTGAAGTCATCACATTTTCCAGATCAGAGGTACTTGCCTTGGAGAGTTAAAAGCTTGAAAGGAAGACTCAGAATATTCTGATCATTACAGTTGCTCTGTTTGAGCACATTTCACACAGAATAAGTTATTTGGAATATACTTTTATCCAGATAACATTCTTGAACCTCTCAGGATCCATTTGCAGGGACATTCAGAGAGGAAGGTATGTTTCCTATCAGCATCCATGACTGCCTCTACTGACACCTTCCACTCTATGAATTATTATTTAAAAGATAAGCAAAATTCTCATCTCTATTATTTTTTAATGGTTTAAAACAGGTAGAAAGTATTATTTTATAAGGGTGGGGTTCCCAATTAAATCAATTGCAGGCTTTGAGATTGATCCAGGTCAGATGTCCTCTTCTTGACCCCACTCTGTATGCTTGGTGCATTTTTCTGTGCTCTCATCACCTCTTCCCTATACCTGCATTGCACACTCTCACAAAAGATGTATTCCTTGTGGATGAATACTCTGTTTTTCAGCTTTGAATTCCAAGGAATTTCTACATCCCAGACTATGTCTCACACCCGGACTAGCATAGAGTAAGAGCTTACTAAATAATGACGAATGAATGATTGAGTAGAAGAATGAATGAATTAGTCCATGACTTGGAGATTTTTCAGTCAATTGTTCACCAGTTTATAAGCTTCTTCATTTTCCTCTATTTTTTAGATGTCATTCTATCTACACAATAACACCTGATGCATCTATCACTGAATACCATGTTGTGAAGCATATGGCTTCATATGAGATGCCAAGTAGCTCCAGATATGAACGTTTACTCAGTTTATAGAAAACTGTTCTTACCTTTGTTCTGGGTAGTAAGTACTTGGTGAGCAGGTATTAAAGCTGTTCAGTTCAGTTTACTAGCTCAATCGTGTCTGACTCTTTGCAACGCCATGAACCACAGCACACCAGGCCTCCCTGTCCATCACAAACTCCCAGAGTTTACCTAAACTCATGTCCATTGAGTCGGTGATGCCATCTGACCATCTCATCCTCTGTCATCCCCTTCTCCTCCTTTCCCAACATCAGGGTCTTTTCAAATGAGTCAAGTCTTCCCATCAGATGGCCAAAATATTGGAGTTTCAGCTTCAACATCAGTCCTTCTAAAGAACACCCAGGGCTGATCTCCTTTATGATGGACGGGTTGGATCTCCTTGCAGTCCAAGGGACTCTCAAGAGTCTTCTCCAACACCACAGTTCAAAAGCATCAATTCTTCAGCACTCAGCTTTCTTTATAGTCCAACTCTCACATCCATGCATGACTACTGGAAAAACCATAGCCTTGACTAGACATTTGTTGGCAAAGTAATGTCTCTGCTTTTTAATATGCTGTCTAGGTTAATCATAACTTTCCTTCCAAGGAATAAGCGTCTTTTAATTTCATGGCTACAGTCACCATCTGCAGTGATTTTGGAGCCCAGAAAAATAAAGTCTGACAGTTTCCCCATCTATTTGCCATGAAGTGATGGGACCAGATGCCACGATCTTCGTTTTCTGAATGTTGAGCTTTAAGCCAACTTTTTCACTCTCCTCTTTCACTTTCATCAAGAGGCTCTTTAGTTCTTCTTCACTTTCTGCCATAAGGCCACAGAATTTTTTCCTGATGATAAATAATGGCTCTTCTTTAAACTTAAATTAGTCAAGTGAGTCTATTATCTAAAAAAAGACATTTAGGGACTTCCCTGGTGGTCCCGTGGTTAAGACTCCATGCTTCTAGTGCCAGGAACACGGTTCGCTATCTGACTGGCAAATTAAGATCCCACATGCTGCATGTTGTGGCCAAAAAATAAAAAAAAGATATTTGTAAAAAGCAGTGTTACAGGCCACATTTCTCATGAACCTAACTACTGAGGTGGGACACTTTTTTTGTTGTTTTTCTTGTTGGGGTTTCAGTAAGGTGAATTCAATAAATCCACTGACATTTAAAGTAAGATATCAGCCCTCGATAGATATGGCGTGCCTTGAACACACCATCCATCGGGTGATAGCATTCCCTTTTCAGTGCCTCTTTTTGTTTTTTGTCAGGTGAAGGTGATATCACTACTGTTAATTTCTAGATTGGAGCAGAGGAGCAGGGGCCCTAGCTCTAGGTATAGTCCAACATTACTTGGCTGATACCTTCTTTCCATCTTTCACATCATAAGGGTGACATCAGGATTCACAGGCAAGATTCTGTCCAGTCCTTTTAAATGAACATGGCAGATATCTGCATCATTAATCAATGAAATAGTAATCTACAAGCCCATGAAGGTTGGTTTTGGTTTTATTCTCATTTTTTCAGTTTAATTATTGCCCATTCAGGTTTTCCAGTTCTAATAAGGACCCTGTTAGTAAGTGACCTTTCGGTCTTCCCTGGTGGCTCAGTTGGTAAAGAATCTGCGTGCAGTACAGGAGATCCAGACTCCATCCCTGAGTCAGGAAGATTCTCTGAAAGAGAGAATGGCAACCCACTCCAGTCTTCTTGCCTGGAGAATTCCACCGACAGAGGAGCCTGGTGGGGTACAGTCCATGGGGTACAAAGAGTCAGACACGACTGAACAACTAACACTTTCATTCTCACCAAGTCTTAGTTGTGGCGCTCAGAATCTTTAGTTGCAGCATGTGGGATCTATCTAGTTTCCTGACCACGGATCAAACCCAGGCCCCCAGCATTGGGAGTATGGAGTCTTAACCACTGGACCACCAGGGAAGTGCCAGGGCTATATTTTGACTTTCATGGGCCCTAGGCACATTTGCTTTTGTGGACCACTTCCTCTGTTAAAAACATGTTTTAAATTATATTTTATGACTGCATTAAAATATAATTCAGGCAAGGATTATAAATTAGTTGTGATATTCATTTATTCTTCTGATTTTAAGTGGATTTATGTATTTTTTAACAAATTTATTTACTTTCGACTGGGTCTTTATTGCTGTGCACAGGCTTTCTCCAGTTTCATCTATCAGTGGCTACTCTCTTAAGGTGCGCAGGCTTCTCATTGCAGTGGCTTCTCTTGTTGCAGAGCACAGGGCTCTAGGCACATGGGCTCAGTAGTTGTGGCACACGGGCTTAGTTGCTCCAAGGCATGTGAAATCTTCCCAGACAGGGATCAAACCTGTGTGCCCTGCGTGGGTTAGCATATTCTTTACCACTGGACTACCAGGGAAGTCCATGCCTTTCAGTGAATTCAAAATGAAAACATTGGAAGTTCCCTGGTGGTCCAGTGGGAGAAAACATTTAGTGGGTCTCTAGCTGCAGTCCATGGGGACGCAAAGAGTTGGACACGACTGAGTGGTTGAACTGAACTGAGAAATGTAATAGTCCTGGGCACAGTGGGCACTGTGCCTGGAGGACAAGGCAACCGAGTCCAGGAGAACGTGTTGTTCAGTCAGGAAGTCATGTCCAACTCTTTGCGACCCCATGGACTGCAGCACGCCAGTCTTCCCTGTCCATCACCATCACCCAGAGTTTGCTCAAACTCATATCCATTGCATTGATGATACCATCCAACCATCTCATCCTCTGTCATCCCCTTCTCCTCCTGCCCTTCATCTTTCCCAGCATCAGGATCTTGAATTTGACCTTTCTTCATACTATTTTCTCTCCAAAGAAAACAAGATGAGACAGAATGGGAAAGTGTAAAGTGATAGCTTGTGTCATTTCTTCCACCCCAAAACTGAATGATTTTCTGCAAATTAATTTTCCTGAGTCTCGGCTTCCTCATAAACTGCAATTATAAGGATTTAAAGGAGACATATACAACATACTTTGCCTACCACCTGTTTTAAACCACTAAGTAAATGTAGCTATTAATAGTGACAGCAAGTGTGATATATAGGAAAACACGTCCATGGAGTCCACAGAGGTAGCTTCTAGTTCTGGTTTTGTTTTGTTTTTTAATGCATTGGCTGTGTGACCTTGAGCCAAACACTTAACCTTTCTGAGTCTTAGTTTCATCATCTGTAATCATATCCTCCCAGCCAACCTCACCGGATTGCTGAAAGAACAAATAAGATAATGGATGTAGAAGCATGTTTATCATAGTTAACAGCATTACATACAGTAATTATTGTAATTACCAAAGAAGCTGAAAATTATGTAGAGGGAAGGGGCCAGTGCCTGGCACACAAAAACTATTTGGTAGCTGTTTTTTGAACAAATGCCTCACAATGCTTTCAACATTCCACTGACTTCTCCACCGGTGTACTTAATGGTGAAAAGCATTGCAAAGGCAGCTCAAGACAAAAATACTTTATATGAGGAGATTGTAACTAATAGTCCTGAAATATAACTTTCACCAATATGTAAGTATCTTAGATTGAAGTCTTCTGGTAGGTACACATTCCTCGTATTTTATATCTTCCACATTTTCTATCCAAGTGTTTGTATACAATAGACAGTCAGCAAATGCTTAAAAATTGAATTGAACTTAGCCAATCACTTACTCTTATGCTGCTGCTGCTAAGTCACTTCAGTCGTGTCCGACTCTGGGCGACTCCATAGACAGAAGCCCACCAGGCTCCCCGTCCCTGGGATTCTGCAGGCAAGAGCACTGGAGTAGATTGCCATTTCCTTCTCCAATGCATGAAAGTGAAAAGTGAAAGTGAGTTGCTCAGTCGTGTCTGACTCTTCCCGACCCCATGGACTGCAGCCTACCAGGCTCCTCCATCCATGGGATTTTCCAGGCAAGAGTACTGGAGTGGGCTGCCATTGCCTTCTCTTATAGCCAATCTTAATCTCTGCTGCTGCTGTTGCTGCTAAATCGCTTCAGTCATGTTCAACTCTGTGCGACCCCGTAGACGGCAGCCCACCAGGCTCCCCCGTCCCTGGGAGTCTCCAGGCAAGAACACTGGAGTGAGATGCCATTGCCTTCTCCATCTTAATCTCTATTCAGGCTGAAATACTCTTAATTACATTCTTCCCCCCAAAGTTCTTCTTTTGTTCTTTGTGTAAGACTCTCAAATTAAGGGCTTTCAATAAATATTACTTGAATGAGTAAATTAATGAGTGTTTCTCAATTATTTTATTTTAAATATCTATTGTTAACCATACAGCTAGCAGATGTTGAGAAAGTGATACTTTTGTATCATGAGAAGTACAATGTTTTTGTTCAATCACTAAATCTTGTCTGACTCTTTACTCTTTACCTTGACCGTAGCCCACCAGTCTCCTCTGTCCATGGGACTTCCCAGGCAAGCATACTGGAGTGGGTTGCACTTCTTCCCTAGAGGATCTTCGCAACCCAGGAATCAAATCCTGTCTCCTACATTGGCAGGCAGATTCTCTACCACTTGGCCACCAAGAAGCCCAACTAGGGAGATACAATAGAATAGTTTAAATTTATATGGTATCTTAATCAAATTAGACTTAAGAATTCCTCTCATGATTCTTGGATTGGATGAATCATCATACAAGTCCACTGGACCTTGGAGAAGAATCAGGACCAAATATTAGAGTTTCTCAGTGATGGAACCAGTCCTGCATGCTCTTCTCCCAGCTTTGGAGAATGGCCCTTCAGTGTTCAAAAACAACGTGCTCAAGTGTAAAGAATGCTCACGCCAGCTTGTCAATATCACACAGCCTGTTGAATCTTTGAAGCTGTGACCACTTGCCTGTTACAGGAGAGAGTCTTTGGAGAATTAGTAGTTGGTGCATTTTGTGAAAATCGCTCCTTTGACAGCATCTGAGAATAAATTGGTATCTCTGCGGTGCAGCTGTGATGATAATTGACTGAGGTTCTCAGCAGAAAGGACACTGACCATCCTTCTCCAGCAAATAGCTCTGTCAGAAAGCCCCCATTCCAAACACCGCCCCGCGCCCCCCCCCCCTTCAGCCTTTCAAAGGTAGATCTCTTTCACTGGCTTTCTTTGATGTGCATCATTTACAGTTTTATCCTTTCCTCCATCAGTGCTAATGGGGTGTGGCAGGAGAGTCCCTTGATTGGTATTTGGATGTTAATCAGCTTTCATTTGGGGGAAAAAAAAACTGAAAGCAAGTCTTTCGATTTCATTTATAATTTGTGGAGGTTTCTGTGACTCTTATTTTTGCCCTGAAAATGACTGTCACTTGTAAATTGTCCTGAGTGGTATATAATAGTTAATCATAGCAAGACATTCTACATGGAACAGAACAGCTTTTCAAAGCGGAAAGTTTTGTCGTGCCATGAAAAATATAATGTAGAGTCAAAATGTGGTCTTCAACTTGGATCTAACCTTATCTTATTAGCATAAAGCAATTCACCTATCAAGGAGCAAACGATGTCTTGGCATAGAATCTTCAAAAATATGCAAAAGGGTTAGCTTACCACTGACCACTACTTTTACTTTTCTCCACGTGGGCCAACTCTCTTCTGCATCTTTTTAAAGGGTCATGTCTCCTCCACATATAGACTGTGTCTGCGGACCCTTTTTGAATTCCCAGCACCTCCCCAGGCACATGGTAGGAGCTTCAGTAAGAGTTCTTTGGCTGAGTGGATCACGTAAGCTCAGCTGTGTGTCCTGAACGGGCTAATGCCCATACTTGGCTTAACACAGATCAAGTTCTATCCTCTTCCTAGAGCCCTCCAGTCACTTCCACATCCCACGATGCCACTCGAGGGGTCTCGGTAACAGCCTTTATCTTCGAAACCCTCATTCATTAAAATCCTCACTTGAAAATAAATGATCCAGAATGGCCAGCACTTCAGTGTAGACATTTCCTCTCCCTCCATAGACAGGAGAACCATACGCGGTGCAGGTTGGGGGTGCTTCATTTATTTGTGACCAAGAGACACAAATACAAGGGACCACCACCCTGGAGCAGGTTGCCATTTCCTTCTCCAGGGGATCTTCCCAACCCAGGAATTGAACCCGGGTCTCCTTCATTGCAGGCAGATTCTTTACCATCTGAGCCACCAGGGAAGCCTGTACCACCAAGAAAGTCTCCTGAAACTCCTGTTTTCTGATGGATAATATGTTGCCTGCAGTTTTGACCAATTTGGTATTCCATGAGCTAGACCTAGTGCATATAGCCTTTTCCTTATTTCCAGAAGAGGCATCAGTGGGCAAGTGTGGACTGGCCTGCGCATGTTCAGTGATATCTTCAATTTACAAATGAATTCACGTTATTTGCTCTTTTGTCTGTTAAACACTGTCTTTAATTCTTTTCCCCCTTAGTTTGTGTAATTTGTATAATTTTCATTTTTTTTTAAAAGTCTTCAGCACTGCCCCAAATTATTTAGGTAATGTGACTTTGCCCAGAGTGAACAGGGCTAGTTGGAGACATTCCACAGTTGTTGAAGATATCTTCAAATGAAGCACAAGGCTCCATTCTGTTCCAACCACTGATGAACAAAAGTCCAGCCTGTCTGAGGTGGCCCTGAGTGAAACGCGCCCTGCGACATCCTAATAGACTATTGGCAAGTACAGGTTCCAAAAGTCTGTATCTAAAGCTTCTCCCCTCCCACCACGCCTGAATAGCAGGCAAGGCCAGCCTTGGGAGTGCGCCCTAGCCCCGACCCATCAAAAGTTTATCATCTCAGGACTTCCCTGGTGTTGCAGTGGATAAGAATCTACCTGCCAATGCAGGGGACATGGGTTCAATTCCTGGTCCAGGAAGATGCCTCTAGCCTCAGAGCAACTAAGCCCATGTGCCACAACTATTGAGCCTGCATGCCACAACTACTGAAGCCCGAGCATCCTAGAGTCTGTGTTTCACAAGAGAGGCCACCACAATGAGAAGCCTGCACACTGCAACTAGGGTAAGCCTGCATGCGGCAATGACGATCCAGCATCTCAAACATGGCAAGGTGGATGCCTAGACCTGGAGGAAGAAGGTTGTTCAGAGGTAGAGCCGTGGCAGGGCTTCCCTGGTGGCTCAGATAGTTAAGAATCCACCTGCAGGATACCCAGGTTTGATCCCTGGGTCAGGAGATGCCCTGGAGAAGGGACTGGCTACTCGCTCTAGGAGATGGTGAAGGACAGGAAAGCCTGGCATGCTGCAGTCTATGGGGTTGCAAAGAGTCGGACACGACTGAGCGACTGAACAGCAACAACAGCCCACTCTAGTATCCTTACCTGGGAAATCCCACGGACAGAGGAGCCTGGTGGACTACAACACATGGGGTTGAAAAGGGTCGGTCACAACTAACCAGCTGAACAACAGAGCCACGACAAGACCAGCCGAGCAGGTGAAATGTTTACATCATGGATGAGGCTCTTATTTGGCTTCTAGAACCAAACATCTGTCGTGGTTGTTTGGGGCCCAGAGACCCTCATCACCTCCAAGTCAGATATAGGAGGGGGCTGGCCTGACAGGGACACCATCTGTGTGCCAGGGCCTTGGGCCAAAAGGCCTGGCGCTGTGGGCCTCATTGCATTCCACCCAGTCTGCAATGAGGCAAAATTTTGGAACAGACAAGCAGAATTTTCCTCCTGTCTCTCACTTACCTAACCCATCACAACCTCCCAGTAAACACACAGCTGGTGCTTTCGTGAGTCTGTGGAGCTTCTTTTTAGGGAGAACCTCTGATCTTAGGCTCACCTCCTCCCTAGCTGCCCATCCAGAGAACAATGTGGCACTGTGGTTTTCCGCAGAGGAACACTCCACTCCTCCTGGACTCTTGCTGCATCATCAACCACAACCCAGCTAGGGACCTCCTGCCACAAGGCTCGGATGACAGATTATCTTCCCAGGCAAGGATAGGAGAGGCCCATCTTCCAAGGGGGAAAAAAAAAAAAATGGAAGCTGCATCTTCTGCCTCCCATCCACCCCCTCTTAGCTTTGACTCTTGCTCCTTAAAGTTCACCCAATGGACCAGGAACATCAGCATCACCTGGAAGCTTCATAGCTCTGCAGCATCTCATACCCACCCACCCATGCACACAGAATCAGAATCTGTACTTTTAACAAGATCCCCAAATGATTTCCATGCACAGTCAAATCCAAGAAGCCCCATTCTGAGTCTTCTGTTCATGATCAGATGAGTGATTATTTTATATTAACTTCAAATAGAAAGAAATCTTTGCTTCTTTCAAATCTCAGAAGGAAAAATAATGAATACACTCAAACATCTGTAGACTGACAATCACAACTGCACCGAAGTTGATTGTCAGGACTTCCCTGGTGGTCCAGTGGTTAAGATTCCAAGTTTCCAATGCAGGGGGCATGGGTTTGATCCCTGCTGTGGGAACTAAGATCCCACATGCCATGTGCCTCAGCCAAAAACAAAAAATTGAAATCAATTGTTAACATTAGCAGTATTATGCAGAACTCTGGTTACCTTTGCTCTGCCCCCAGCTCAGAGAGATTCTGAGAAAAAAAACCCTGTGTTTGTTAAGCACAAGCACCCAGAAGAGGGAGTGGAGCATTTTCTCTGACCCCAGTCCACCCTCCGGGCGAGGGGAGGCACTGGTCTTTACCTCCACCTTCTCCTGCATCCGGAGAAAAGCCGATGAAAACCACTTGGCGCTTCCCTGTCACTCAAAGGCCATTAATTTTTTACAAGATGAAAAGTACTTTTTCCAAAAATAAAACCCAGAGTTATCATTTCAGTAGGCTGGGGAAATGTACATTCCTTTTTATAGCTGCAAATGAGAGCAGTTCCATAACAATTCTAAATTTCTTCTTCTAATGCTGCAGCAGTATTCTCTTCTTAAAAGAAAAAAAAAACTGTAGTGAGGCTCTCGGGTGTCCTTTAGAACCCGAGCCACACATGTGCCCAACAGCGCCCTCATCAGTTTCCTCCACAGTGGGCGATGATTTCACCCATGCACCTGTCACCTTTATCTCTTTGATCCTCGGGTTCTCCATTTTCAATAAGCTGTTATAAAAGTTCACATGCCTTCAGGGGTCCCGCATGGAATGAAAGTGAGTGAGGGGATGAGGAGGGACTTACTGCCAATGGTCATCTCTAGGTGACCATCCCAACTCATTCCATGGTCCCGTTGGGATTACACAAAGCTGACTCGGCCCATCTTAACTGTACCAGTTCTCAAGGGCCAAGTGTGTGTGTATGTTTGTGTGCATGTGTTCATCACTGCCCTGCACTCAGGGGTCCTCTGCCAGAGGGGGCAGTAATGAGACCGCAGGACCCATTGCATTCTCTGGATTCCAAACAAGATGGTCTGCTGGCAGAGATCCCCAGGGAGCAGCTTGTCTATGTTTTGTTGTTGTTGTCTTGTCCTACACAGTATTTGAAGAAATGTTTGAATTACTTGGAACATTTCGTTGTTGTTCAGTCGTGTCTGACTCTTTGCAACCCCATCGACTGCAGCACGCCAGACTTCCCTGTCCTAGATTTCCTTTAGGATTGACTGGTTTGATCTTGGAATATTTAAAAATCAGGAAATGTCACTTTTTTAAAAATCCATATTTCTGGCTTCCTTTGAATTGGAGAATCTGAAGACACCCTCATTTCCTGTGGCAGCAGTCAGCTAAATTTGTAACCAAAGCCTTTATACACTGTCTCTGCTCCCCACCATCCCCCCTACTCCCCAGAGTCTTCCTCTTCCCCAGGCCTCTCTCCTGATTCACTCCTGGTTTTGACTTACCTGGGCCTGGAAGGCATTCCCATCTCCAACTGCTTTTTACAGCCTGATGAGAAACTGGGCTCCCTATCAGGGCTGGTATGTGAGAGCCTGAGAACATGGCTGAGAACATGGTCCACTTGATTTGGAACCAAAGTATTGGAGTTTCGGCTTCTGCATCAGTCCTTCCAATGAATATTCAAGGCTGATTTCCTTTAGGATTGACTGGTTTGATCTCCTTGCACTCCAAGAGACTCTCAAGAGGCTTCTCCAACGCCACAGTTCAAAAGCATCAGTTCTTCGGCTCTCGGCTTTCTTTATAGTCCAACTCTCACATCAATACATGATCAAAGCACCAAAGTGTTTCCTTATCTCAGAACATCAGGTTTTGGGAAAAATAAAAAAAAAGGAATGCACTGAGAAGAAAATTAAGCCACCGTGCGGTGACAATACATAACAATTAAATGGGGTGCCAGCCACCAGCAAGGATCTAATGGCAGTTTAACAGGCAGATTCCTCTTGCTGTCAGTCCTCCTTTGGGCATCCCCCTGGCTCCAGCCTCCCTTGGGAATGTCCTGCTGTCCATGCTGAGTACCATCTGGATGCAGACACTTTATATCCTCACTGATCGGGCTGCAAGGATGCTCTTCAGTTTAGTCACTCTGTTGTGTCTGACTTTGCGACCCCCATGGACTGCAGCGTGCCAGGATTCCCTGTCCATCATCAACTCCCGAAGCCTGCTCAAACTCATGTCCATCAAGTTGGTGATGCCATCCAAGCATCTCATCCTCTGTCGTCCCCTTCTCCTCCTGCCTTCAATCTTTCCCAGCGTCAGGGTGTTTTCAAATGAGTCAGTTTTTCACATCAGGTGGCCAAAGTTCTGGAGTTTCAGCTTCAGCATCATTCCTTCCAATGAATATTTAGGACTGATTTCCTTTGGGATTGACTGGTTTGATCTCTTCGCAGTCCAAAGGACTCTCAAGAGTCTTCTACAACACCACAGTTCAAAAGCATCAATTCTTTGGTGCTCAGCTTTCTTTATAGTCCAACTCTCACATCCATACATGACCACTGGAAAAACCATAGCTTTGACTAGATGGACCTTTGTTGGCAAAATAATGTCTTTGCTTTTTAATATGCTGTCTAGGTTGGCTATCAGAGAAGGCAATGGCACCCCACTCCAGTACTCTTACTTGGAAAATCCCAAGGACGGAAGAGCCTGGTAGGCTGCAGTCCATGGGGTCGCTAAGAGTCAGACACGACTGAGCGACTTCACTTTCACTTTTCACTTTCATGCATTGGAGAAGAAAATGGCAACCCACTCTGGTGTTCTTGCCTGGAGAATCCCAGGGATGGCTGAGCCTGGCGGGCTGCCATCTATGGGGTCGCACAGAGTTGCACACGACTGAAGAGACTTAGCAGCAGCAGCAGCAGGTTGGTTATAGCTTTTCTTCCAAGGAGCAAGCATTTTTTAGTTTCAAGGCTGTAGTCACCATCTGCAGTGATTTTGGAGCCCCAAAAATAAAAAGTCTGTCACTGTTTCCATTGTTTCCCCATCTATTTGCCATGAAGTGATGGGACCAATGCCATGATCTTCATTTTCTGAATGTTGAGTTATAAGCCAACTTTTTCACTCTCCTCTTTCACTTTAATCAAGAGGCTCTTTAGTTCTTCTTTGCCCTCTGCCATAAGGGTGGTGTCATCTGCATATCTGAGGTTATTGATATTTCTCCCAGAAATCTTGATTCCAGCTTGTGGTCATCCAGCCCAGCATTTCACATGATGTGAAATATAAGTTAAATAAGCAGAGCGACAATATACAGCCTTGATGTACTCCTTTTCCTTTTTGGAACCAGTCTGTTGTCCTGTGTCCAGTTCTAACAGTTTCTTCTTGACCTTCAGACAGATTTCTCAGAAGGCAGGTCAGGTGGTCTGGTATTCTCATCTCTTGAAGAATTTTCCACAGTTTGTTGTAATTCACACAGTCAAAGGCTTTGGCATAGTCAATAAAGCAGAAGTAGGTGTTTTTCTGGAACTCTTGCTTTTTCGATGATCCAAAAGACGTTGGCAATTTGATCTCTAGCTCCTCTGCCTTTTCTAAATCCAGCTTGAACATCTGGAAGTTCACGATTCATGTACTGTTGAAGCCTGGCTTGGAGAATTTTGAGCATTACTTTGCTAGCACGTGGGATGAGTGCAATTGTGCGGTAGTATGAACATTCTTTAGTGTTGCCTTTCTTTGGGATTGGAATGAAAACTGATCTTTTCCAGTCCTGTGCCACTGTTGAGTTTTCCAAATTTGCTGGCATATAGAGTGCAACACTTTAACAGCACCATCTTTTAGGATTTTAAATAGTTCAACTAGAATTCCATCACCTCCACTAGCTTTGTTCATAGTGATGCTTCCTAAGGCCACTTGACTTCATATTCCAGGATGTCTGGCTCTAGGTGAGTGATCACACCACTGTGGTATCTGGATCATGAAGATCTTTTTTTGTATAATTCTGTGTATTCTTGCATCTCTTCTTAATATCTTCTGCTTTTGTTAGTTTCATACCGCTTCTGTCCTTTATTGTGCCCATCTTTGCATGAAATGTTCCCTTGGTGTCTCTAATTTTCTTGAAGAGATCTCTAGGTCTTTCCCATTCTGTTGTTTTCCTCTATTTCTTTGCATCGATCACCGAGGAAGGCTTTCTTATCTCTTCTTGCTATTCTTTGGAACTCTGCATTCAAATGAGAACCCCGTGAACAGTACGAAAAGGATGCTATTAGCCTCTCGGTTTACTCACTGCCCCTTGCTCTCCCTTCCACGTATTTAGTTATTCATTTATTTATTTAGGTTACATGGCATGTGGAATCTTAGTTCCCCCACCAGGGATCCAGCCAAGACCCTGACAGTGGAAGTGCAGAGTCTTAATCACTGGACCTCCCGAGAAATTCTGCCCTTGCACTTTAATTATATAAAAGCAACTCGTTGGTTATTGTTCTTTTGCTTTGGTTTTTATTATTATTTCAGATCTATAAAAAAGAACTAAGAACAGCATAACCTGCCCACTTCCCAGATTTTTTTTTAATTGGAGGGTAATTGCTTTACAATGTTGTGTTGATCTCTGCTGTACAACATCAAGAATCACTCATAACTATATATATATATCCCCTCCTTCTTGATCATTCTTCCCCCTCCAATCCCGCCCCTCTAGGTCATCATCACAGACCACCAAGCTGAGTTCCCTGTGTCATATATCCAGCTTCCCACTAGCTATCTGTTTTACACATGGTAGTATATATATGTCAGGGCTTCCCACGTGGCTCAGTGGTAAAGAATCTGCTTGCCAGTGCAGGAGACACCACAGACTTGGGTTTGATGGCTAGACTGGGAAGATCCCCTGGAGGAGGAAATGGCAACCCACTCCTGTATTCTAGCCAGGAAAATCGCAGCATAGCCCACGGGGTCGCAAAGGTCAGACAGAGCCTAATGACTGACCACAGCACAGTGTATGCATGTCAGTGCTTCTCAATTCATCCCCCTTCTCTGTCCATTCTCTAAGACAAGTCTGTATCTCCATTCCTTCCCTGCAAATAGCTTCATCAGTACCATTTTTAGGTTGCATATATATGCTTTGGTATACTGTTATTGTTTTCTCTTTCTAACTTAAAACATTTGGGGTTTTTTTGTTTGTTTGTTTGTTTGTTTTTTAATTTTATTTTTTAACTTTACAATATTGTATCTGCCACAGGAAACCTACACAAAGCTAGCCACCTCCAGATTGTTTTTTCCTAAGGAAAAAGGAAGTACAGGCGTCCCACTGTGGTCACTCTCTTCTCCTCCCTCCCAGAGGTTACCAGCTGCCTAGATTATCTTTCCCTCTATTATTTAAAGTAACCCTGTTTAGATTTAACCATTGCATCAGATCAGATCAGTCGCTCAGTCATGTCCAACTCTTTGCAACCCCATGAATCGCAGCACACCAGGCCTCCCTGTCCATCACCAGCTCCCGGAGGTCACTTAGACTCACATCCATCAAGTCAGTGATGCCATCCAGCCATCTCATCCTCTGTCGTCCACTTCTCCTCCTGCCCCCAATCCCTCCCAGCATCAGAGTCTTCTCCAATGAGTCAACTCTTCGCATGAGGTGGCCAAAATACTGGAGTTTCAGCTTTAGCATCATTCCTTCCAAAGAAATTCCAAGATTGATCTCCTTCAGAATGGACTGGTTGGATCTTGCATACAGGTTCCTTTTTAAGTGCTGTGTAGGGTTCCAAGGGGAGATATGGCAGGATTGATTTTAATCTCTTCCTGATGGACTTATGAATTGTTCCCAACTCACTGTCATTACCAACAGTGCTGCAGTGAGTGTTCGGTAGCTGTCTTTGCGCACAAAGAATTGTGAGTCACAAAGCAGCACTTCTTCACCTTTATATTCTCGCCAAATCTTCTCCAAAATGCCTGCATTGTCTAGCTCTTCAGCAGTCATGTAAGAGGACTTCCTTTCCTATTTCTTTCCCCCCACATGGCATCATCAATCTGATGATGGCTCAATCTAATTTGTGCCAATCTGAGGGTGAAATGACATCTTGAGAATGTGTACATTTTTTTTTTCCAGATTACTACAGTGGTCGAGCATCTTCTAATGTATTTAGGAACTATGGGAATGTCCCATACTATGAATTGCCTTTTCACTGATTCTATACTTTTTCCCTATCAGGTTGCCTTCTTTGTATTGGCTAGTAGACCTGCTTTCTAATTCCAGTAAAAAATTTTTGAAGGTTCTATGCTTCACAGATGTCTTCTCTTGGTGCTTTTTTTTTTTTTTCATAATATGAAGTCCTTTGTTTGGAATTGTTTAATAAGAAAAAAAAACTGTATTAACACAGGCAGCCCACATGCATGAAGGAAAAATTTAGAGAGGTGGTTAGAAATTTGAGTCTTTGTAATGTCTTGACAAAGAACAGTGAATTTGTAGAGAAGTGACCAGACAAAAGAAAAGGGGGTTAGGTTTTTAGGGAGAAGAAACTGTGGAAAAGTAAGAGTATGAAGGAAAATAATGAAAGAGAAGTGTTATTGTAGTAAAATTGGTTATGTAGATTCCTCTCAACTTCTTCTCTGGGTTTATAAGAGTCTAGAGAGGGTTGATAAGAGTCTAGAGTTGTCTCCCATGATTAAGAATCTTAAAGTTGTCAGAGGTTTTGGATTTTAAGGTGAAAGTGAAAGTGAAGTCGCTCAGTCGTGTCCGACTCTTTGCGACCCCGTGGACTGTAGCCCACCAGCCTCCTCTGTCCATGGGATTCTCCAGGCAATAGTACTGGAGTGGGATGCCATTGCCTTCTCCAGGGGATCTTCCCGACCCAGGGATCGAACCCAGGTCTCCTGCATTGCAGGCAGATGCTTTAACCTCTGAGGGTAGTTCAGTTTATTAATATTTTCCTTTATGGCTTATGCTTCTGTTGTCTTATTTAGGAAATATTTCCCTACACTGAGAGTAACATTTTCCTGTGTTGCTTTCTAAAAGTTTTAAAGTTTTTACTCCCTACATTTAAGTCCTTGGTCCCTCTGGAATTTGTGTATATTAGGAAACAGGAATCTATTAATTTTCCACTTTTATTAAAGATTTTATTTTTTCCACACTGATTGCAATATCATCTCTATCATATATGTACTTTAATTAATTTTTATTGGAGCACGTTGCTTTACAATGTTGTGTTAGTTTCTGCTGTACAGCAAAGTGAATCAGCCATATATATATACATACATCCCCTCCCTTTTGGACTTCTCCCCATTCAGATCGCCACAGTGTATTAAGTAGAGTTTCTTGTGCTATACGGTATGTTCTTATTAGTATTTTTATGTATATTTGGGGCTGTTTCTGGGCTCTCTTTGCTGTTTGACTGGTACTTTTTAATCTACCCCGTATTACTATCACATGCCTTAGTTACCAAGGAAGGCTTCGTAACAATGGCAACTCCAACTATTTTTTTGTACTTCAAACTTACCTTAGCTCTTCTTTTTCTTTCATGGAAATAATAGTAGACATACAATATTATGTTAGTTTCAAGTGTACAATGGAGTGATTCAGCATTTAAATACATTGTAAAATGATCACCATAATAAGTTTAATAACCATCTGTTCTCATAAAAGTTGTTACAGTATCATTGGCCATATCCCTTATGCTGTATATTTCATCCCATAACTCTTCTTAATCTTTTGCTCTTCTGTGAGAATTTTAAGATCAACTTGCAGTATATCATGAGAATCTCTACTAGGATTTTGACTGTCATTGCATTGCTATAGATTAACTTAGAATGTTTTAAAGAGATTTTTTTAAGTTTCTCTTTATTTGTAGTTTAGTAAGAATCCTTAATCCTAAATGAGTATCAAATGCTATCAAATTTTTTTGCAGTGTCTACTCATATGATCATGTTTCATGACATAATCTCTGTTAATTTGTTTATTATATTTCATTAATATTTCATGAATAGATATTAAATATTAACTAATTAAATAGATATTAACTATGTTTGTATTCCTTTTTTAAAGCTTTGAGGCCCTCAGTTCCATGGTCCCTTTTTTTATTTTATTGAGATATAGCTGATTTACAATGCTAAGTTTATTTCCACTGAGCAACAAAATGACTCAGCCACACATATTTGTACATTCTTTTTATATTCTTTTCCATTATGATTTATCCCGAGACTGAATAGTTCCCCATGCTATACAGTAGGGCTTTATTCTTTATCCATTCTATGTGTAATAGTTTGAATCTACTAACTCCAAACTCCCAGTCCATCCATCCTTCTCACCCTCTTCCTTGGAAACCACAAGTCTGCTCTGTGAGTCTATTTCTGTTTAACAGACAGGTTGATTTGTGTCATATTTTATTCTATATTGAATTTTTTACAGTATTGCTTCTGTTTTATGTTTTAGTTTTTTGGCCATGAGGCATGTGGGATCTTAGCTCCCCAACCAGGGATCACGAAGTGTTAACTATTGAACTGCCAGGGAGGTCCTTTGTGTCTTATTTTAGATTCCACATATAAGTGATATCATATGGTATTTGTCTTTCTCCTTCTGACTTACCTCACTTAGTGTGATAATCTGTAGTTGCATACATGTTCTTGGAAATAGCATTATTTTGTTCTTTTTATGGCTGAGTAGTATTCCAGTGTGTGTGTGTGTATGTGTGTGTGTGTGTGTGTGTGTGTGTATCTATATATGTATATATGACACCTCTTCTTTATCCATTCACCTGTCAATGGACTTTTAGGTTCTTTCATGTCTTGGCTGTAGTGAATAGTGTAGCTATGAACACTGGGGTGCATGTATCTTTCTGAATTATAGTTTTGTCCAGATATATACCCAGGAGTGGGATTCTTGGATCATATGGCAACTTTAGTTTTAGTTTTCTGAGGCACCTCCATACTGTTCTCCATAGCAGCTGTGCCAACTTATGTTTGCACTAATAGGGTAGGAGGGTTCCCTTTTCTCCACACATTTTCTAGCATTGTTATTTGTAGACTTTTTAATGATGGCCATTCTGACCAGTGTGAAGTGGTACCTCATTGTAGTTTTGATTTTCACTTTTCTAATAAAATTAATGATGTTGATCATCTATTCCTGTGCCATCTGTATGTCTTTACTGGCCATCTATATCTTTTCTTTGACCTCACTTCCCTGGTGGCTCAGACAGTAAAGAGTCCACCTGCAATGCAGGAAACCCAGGCATGATCCCTGGGTCATGAAGATCCCCTGGAGAAGGGAATGGCAACCCACACCAGTGACACGACTGAGCAACTGACACACATATGTCTTCTTTGGAGAAATGTCTATTTATGTCTCCTGCCCATTTTCCAACTGGGAAATCTGCTTTTTTGTTGTTTTGGAAGTTAAGTTCTTGTTGGTTGCATCATTTCCAAATACTTTCCCCCAGTCCATAAGTTGTCTTTTTCTTTTGTTTATGGTTTTCTTTACTGTGCAAAAGCTTGTAAGTCTGTTTATGTCTCATTAGTTTATTTTTGTTTTTATTTCTATTGCCTTGGGAGACTGACCTAAGAAAACATTTTTATGATTTATGTCAGAGAATGTTTTGCCTATAGTCTCTCCTAGGAGTTTTATGATGTTGTGTCTTATGTTTAAGTCTTTATATGCTTGCATTCCTTGACTAAATTCTCCTTAGTCATACTACTGAGCTAATTCGCTAATATTTTAAGAATTTTACATTCATATTCATTAGTGGGATTAGTCTATAATTTTCCTGTATTTTCTTTTCACCTTTATTTGTTAGCCAGATGAGTTGGGTAGCTTTGTCTTTTCTGATTCTTTAAAATGGTTTCTGTAATAAACAGATGATTTGTTCCTTAAAGATTTGTTAAGCATCACATGTAAAACCATTCTGGTTTTGTGTGTTTTGGGCAAAGTTAGGCTTCTGTTTACTGATTTAAATTTTTAAATCTCAACTTCTCCTTGAGTCGTTTTGGCATTTCATTGTTTTATAGGAAATTATCCATTTTATCTTAGTATGCAATATTATTGGCATTAAAATGTACATCATACTACTTTATTTTTTTTATTTATACAGTGTCAGTAGTTACATCCCCATTATAAATACTTTTCTATTGCAATTTCTGTTCCTCCATTCCCATCTTTTCCATACTTTCTGTTTTTTTTTTTACTTATTCATTTACACATATTATCACAAAGCTCAACCCTGAATAGTAATTTCTTCTGCTACAATTTTGAAATTTTAATTGAATTCTGAGATGGTAAGTAGGGTTATTTCTAAATATGCATAATTTTAGGTAGACTGTGCTGCCAGAAAGATTGTCTCCTGGCATTTTAATCTATTTTCCCTGGTATTTTTCTAATTCTGACTAAAGACATCAATGTTGCAACTTGGAGTACCGTCAAAACCCATCTCCCAAACCTAAGGCTGTTTTAGAAGAATAAAAAAAAAAAAAAAAACTTTTTATGCTTCCCTACCTTCATATCTCACAAATTCTCTTTCCCCATATCAGAAATAATTTTAATTGCTAAATTTCATGTATCTTAAAATATTGTTTAAGCTTTTTAAAAGAAAAATATATTCCTTTGAAGATATTTATTTGCATGTTTTTGTGCTTATCTACAAAGGCAGCCTGTGAGTTTTTTATGTGTACATCCTCAGTCTCTTCAGTTGTGTCTGACTCTTTGTGACTCTTTGGACTGTATCCCACCAGGCTCCTCTGTTCATGGGATTTTCCAGGCAGGAATACTGGAGTGGGTTGCCATGCTGTTTTCTTGATCAGGAAGGGGTTCTTCCCGATCAAGGGATCAAACCTGTATTTCCTGCATTGGCGGTTGCATTCTCTACCATTGCACCACCTGGGAAGCCCTGTGAGCGGCTTCCCTTGCTCCTAATCTTTGTGCCCTGCCCTCCTAAGCCCCACCCTTCTCCCCAGTGTGCATTATCACTTTGTAGAATCTGGGGACCTGTTGCACCTCAGAAATCTCATCACTTTTCTATTATCCTAAAGGCTGTTCTTAGCCTATCTGTCTCTTTCTCAGATACCACAGACAAGAGTAAATAAAACAGAAAGTGGGTGAGAACCAGGCACAGCATTCCTGTGACAACCTTCTGTCTCTCAGCCAAAAGTTCTACCTCAAAAAAATCTCCTCTTTCTTTCCTAGACCATGTGTCTCCCCCAAGGAGTTGAACATAAAGCATGCATCTCTCTGGGAAGCATAAATCCCCATTAGCTATTTTTCTTTGCTCAGAAAGCGATCCTTTTCTCAAAGCAGGTTCCTTCCTGCACTCTGAGTTCATTTGGCTTATCCCCACAAAGCCCAGAGCTGCCCCCACCACTGTGAGGTAACTGCCCTTAGCACTTCCCCTGGCAATGACCTTCCCAACCGCCTCAGAAAGTTTCGAATAGCCCAAACTCTGTCAGCCAAACAAAATAGCAGCAATTTCAACAGATAATCAGCTTTCCTCACAGTGGCAGCCGGCACATTGTGAACATTCAGTAAATATTAATCAATAGCTATCCAGTGGCACTGAAGAGAGACAAAAGAATAATCTCATGGCTTAACCAAGGTCACACGAAACAGACGCTGGGCACTCATTTTCCAGGAATGGCACATGTTCCACCAGCTAGATCTGCTTAGGCAGGAGAATCTGTCCCATGCCAAAAGCGTTTTGTTTCCACAGGCAAGCTCTCCAGGACAAAGGACACCTTCTGGTTGATCTGTATTAGTGAAAGGGGATTATGAAGGATGCCCTAAGCCAGCCTTATGAGGATCTCCTATCTATAACTGTCTTCTGAGCCACCAAGTGAGGGAGCTGAGAACCTGACTGTGGACCTTAGAAGGACGCTGCAGCATTAGCCCGTTCCACCCCAGAATGACCTGCTTGTCTGAAACAATACAACCTACTATCACATCTTACACAGTTTTGTATATCTGAAAGTTGGTCAGGCTCATGATAGATCTTGACTACTTAGTGAACAATCTTCTAAGAACTAAGAGGTAGAAAATATTGTTAAAAACACATAGAGAATTTTACCAAATGACATCTAAGTTTAGTAGAGAAAAATTTACCAAATGACATCATAAGTTTAGTAGAGAAAATGTTACCAAATGACAATAAATTTAGTCTTTTTGCACAGGTGAGGGCCTGACCTAATTCCTGACTTTCTTGGATAGTCCAGTTTCAAACAGTTACCCTTGTTGAGCATATCAGAAGATGGACCCAATGTCTAACCAAGAACAGGAGGAGGGCTTCCAATCAAGAAACTCTGTCTGAACTGGGTGAGTGGATGTACCATGCCCCCTGCACATAGGCAGAGCTCAAGGTGTCTTTCCAGGGCCAAGTGTCACTCCAGGGATATCTCAAGCTCTATTTTCCTAAATGCTTTATTCTCTAACTTAACCAGTCATGCCTCTTGGATCTTATTTTACTTCTGCCCACATACAGTACCCAACCCAATCCTGGCCCCAACTCCTCTCACTCAATGAAGTCCAACTCTGAAACCCAGACCTTGGCCAGGGCCTTGGACTTTTTCTCTCCACAGAAGGAAGCAGAAATAGACTGGAGGGAGAGAACCAGCTCATCACAAGTCTTTCTTACCCTGAAGGGCTCTCTTTGGAAGATTCACTCAACAAATAAAGTCTGTCTTATCTCCCAGATTTTAAGCTATTTCTGAAAAGAGCCTTTACACTTTAATCAGGTGTTTTGTACATGACCATCTCCTAATAATGGTGTCTCAGATGGTAAAGAATCTGCCTGCAGTGCAGGAGACCTGGGTTCCATCCCTGGGTCAGGAAGATCCCCTGGAGGAGGCCACAACAACACACTCCAGTATTTCTGCCTGGAGAATTCCAGCCACAAAGGAGCCTTGTGGGCTACAGTCCATGGGTCACAAAGATTTTGACATGATTGAGTAACTAACACTTTCACTTCTTGTCCTAATAAAGATTTCTTGCATGATTTCCAGTCAGTCAATTTTTTAACTTACCTATAATCACAGTCATGATTATACAAGATGGGTTTTTTTAAGAAGCTACTAAAACTTTGCTTTATACATAAAATTCATGGAGGACCAAGGCTGAAGTCATTCCTTAAGCCTTTGACTCAAACTGACTATTACTTTTGACACAGCTATACATTTTAAAGTCAGAAGTGTGGTGGTAAATTATACCTAGCCACTTGCCATCCCTTGTGCCTCAGATTTGCAAAACAACAAAATTAAACTCCTTGTTCCTTAGTAATAGAGACTCCTATTATGTTTCCCCAGTAAGACCACAGAACATAAACTGCGCTGCCTCTCAGCAGAGGGAAGCACAAGCTAGTCTCCTTCATAATTATTTTATTTAGAAGGCATAGAAGAGACATATAGAAAAATAACAGTGTGAAGAGTACAGGGAGAACTCATTTCTTGGAGCAGGTTTTAAATGAATTAGAAATGTATTTTCTCCATCTGCTGCTGCTACTGCTCTTATGAAATTTGGGATTCACAAATTGCAGTTTGTATAACACTAACTCTGGGACTTGGAAAATCTACTCAGGATCTGTAACCTGAGGGAAATGTTCTGGATTACTTCTGAGAGCTGTACAGCACAATAAGGAGGATACACTCTGTAGGGCTTCCCCAGCATCTGACAAGAAGCACCACATGCTCGTCAGAGGGGAGGGAGAAGATTAGTGCCATAGCACCAGTACTGTATCATATTTCATGTTTGAAAATCCTTCACAGCTCTTCTGTGTGATGACTCCCAGCATCCCTTAATGGAGAGATTCTCATTATCCAAGTAAAAAGACACACTCACCATGTCTAAAAACATAGTGTCATGTGGTAGTTTAGTCACTAAGTCGTGCCCAACTTCTGTGACCCCATGGACTGTAGCCCGCCAGGCTATATAGTATCATAGGACACCGAAAAATGAAAAAGCAATTTAAATGTGCATTATCGCCATAGCCTCTCTCAAGGAAAAGAGAGGAAAGCAGACATCTCCATAATTGAAAAGAAATAAATAAAAACACGTGAACAATAAACAAAGTGAGGTGATAAATACAAAACTCAACACCCAAACAAATCCTATTATTCTTCATCTTCATTCTTCATTAGGCTTGGAAAAGGGAGGTAAGGACAGGGATGGAGAACAAGTTCTCTAAGCATCTCTCAAAGGGTCAAATTCAGCTTCTACTGTTCTAGAACATCCTCAGTAGCGAATAACCACAGATGGCTAATCTACCCAAATACAAAAACCTAAGTTATTTCATTCATTCTCCCAGCAGTGCCAGACACTGGAACTACAGAGATGAAAAAGCAAGACACTGAAGGAGCTTCAAGTCTGTTGAGGAAGCAAAAACACTGGCAATCTTAATAAACAGGATTGTGCTTTAATAGAGGAATGTATAGAGTGTGGCAGGAAGGAGACAGAACTCAGAACCAGTAAGTCTCAGCACACCAATCTAATGCTCCATACCTGTGAACCTTGGGTTCTATCACACCCTGATAAGCACCTACCACACCTGTTCTCACTAGGCATCACAGGAATCACAGCCCCAAACATCAGCAGGAAATATGGATGTGCATGAAACTTGAATAATTTGATACACATTATTTTATTTAATCCTCACCACTACCCCCATTTTCCACATGATATCACTGAGGCCTAGAGAAGTTACACAGGGCCAATATCAGATAGTAAGTATGGAAGGAACCACCTCTGACTTCAAAGTCCATGTTCTTTCCATTACATTTCACTGCTTCCACTGCTTTGCTTATAGATAATTATCAACACCAATGCTGGAGGTAGCCCTGTTTCTGTGTATTTAAGTTTAGTCTCTTTAGTGTAGATTGCAGTCTGTTGGAGAAGGAAATGGCAACCCACTCCAGTGTTCTTGCTTGGAGAATCCCAGGGACGGGGGAGCCTGGTGGGCTGCCATCTATGGGGTCACACAGAGGCAGACACGACTGAAGCGACTTAGCAACAGTAGCAGCAGCAGCAGTTCTGTTGGCAGAAAATTAAACTTTCAACAGCAGCGACTCATTACATGCATTTTAAGATTGGATTACACTGAAGAATTCTCAGGAATCCCAAGCATAGTTTTCCCACCATGAGACTCTTGGCACAAACCCCATTGTCCTCAGGGCCAAAACAGTTGTGTAAGGGAAGGCTGAAGCCATATGATACATGGTTGCACAGGAGGAATGGCCAGTATTATCACCTACCTTAATTCTGATCGTGTCAGGCTAGAGTATCTTATATAGATGAAATGGAACTCCAGTTTCCGGCACTGACGCACATATCTTAGTGGTTATAAAATCATGCTGCTTGTGTATTTTTAATGTAAAATAAGTTTTGTTTTCTTGGACCGTGAAGATTGTGGGCAGATTCATCATGATGCAGCCATGTCAGAAGCAGATTTAAGGGACTGAGCAAGAGGTGATACTGTTTACTGTTTGCAACTGCAGGGTGGTTGCACATGTGCAGGATGGGAACAGGGGCACTGTCAAGATCCTACGTAAAGTTCCATTGCTGTCTTTAAAATTGTCATATATGCTCATGTAGTAAGAGTTGAAAATGAGGAAAATTAATAGCGGAAGGATATGCAAATAGAATTATTCATGGACAGAGTTCATAGGGGGAAATTCTCAGAAATGCCAGCTACCCAGCTTAGATTGTAGATGACGCATCTCCTTTGCAAGATGTGCATCAAGAGGGACTTCCCTGGCAGTCTAGTAGTTAAGACTCTGTGCTTCCAATGCAGGGGTTGCAGGTTCAACTCCTGGTCAGAGAACTAAGATCCCACATGCCATGTGGCACAACCAAAAAATTTTTTACCATGTGGCACAACCAAAAAAAGAAAAAAAAAATTTTTTTTCAGATATTCATCAAGAAAAACAAAGCTGGGACTTCCCTGGTAGTCCAGTGGTTAAGAGTCTGTCTTCCAAGGCAGGGACACAGGTTCAATCCCTGCTCAGGGAACTAAGGTCCCACATGTCAAAAGGCAACTAAGCCCTCATGCCACAGTGAAAGATCCTGTGTGCGGCAACGAAGACCCAGTGCAGCCAAATAAATAATAAAAATAGTTTATAAAAAGAAAACAAGGCTAAAATTTCAGGTAAACTGGGGTTTTACAGATCCACTTTAGCACTTCTATACAATGCCTAAAGTGCAGACAAGCACTTTGATGAATAAATGACTAGTTGAATGCATGATTTCACTAACCATTCATTCATGGTTCATAAATCTTAGCATTGTGGAACATTTTCTGAGATTTAACTAAAGCTGGCCATCGTCCAAACAGAGGAGTGACATTTCAGCCTCATCTGAAGGGATGTGCAAGCCAAAAGTACCTAGCGATGTTTTCCTTTTAAAAAACCAGATCCACTCAGGAATTAACATCACATTCACTATCAACCATTATTCCTTAGTGTGAATAATTTAGTCAAATGCCATCCTTATAATGGGTGGCTGATCCTGTGGGAGTTTTAATTGGCTCCAAGTGGAAAGGGAAGAACTGGGGAGCCTGGGACCTGGATGTGAAGGTGTGGTCTCTGGTCTAAGAGGCCAGAAAGCTTGAAAGAAGAGGTGGGCTAGAAAATGGGGATAAAGCCAAAGAGCCATCATTTCCCCACCCTCAGCTTTGTTCCACTCCACTGTCAGTTCCCTTGAAAATCCCTGTAAGAAAGGAAATCTGCAGTTGTCCCCTAAGTTCTGTTTAGATTGTGCACCCTAAATTCTCCCACTGGAGAGTATTCAGAATCAATATTTTCCCACTATGGGGCTCTCACCACATGATTCCTGGGATGCTGGACAGTCTCTGCTCTTCCCTAGTTGGAAAGAAGAGAGAACACTGTCCGAGTGTATATGCAAGGGGTTTCTTGGAGCGATGACCGTGGGACAGGGCCCCATATCATTGAGAGTGACAACAGGAGCGAGAAGCTTCCGGCAGGGTCACCACCACCCATGGAAAGTCAAAAAGAACCTCGGCACAGAGAAGGAGAAATATTGTATGACATCCCTTATATATGGAATCTTAAATGATACAAATGAACTTACTTATAAAGCAGAAACACACTCACAGACTTAGAGAACAAACTTACAGCTGCTGGGGACAGGAGAGTTATGGAGTTTGGGATGGACATGTACACACTGCTATGTTTAAAATGGATAACCAACAAGGACTTACTTAGAGCACATGGAACTCGGCTCAATGTTACATGGCAGCCTGGATGGGAGCAGAGTTTGGGGTAGAATGGATACATGTGTATGTACAGCCGAGTCCCCTTGCTGTCCACCTGAAACTATCACAACACTGTTAATTGGCTATGCCATAATATAACATAAAAAGTTAAAATAAAATCACCTCTTCAGCAAATTAAAAGGCCTTGCCACAAATATTTAAGCCTACTTGATCCTTTCCTTTCTTTCTTCCCCCATTCCCCACAGGAAACTGAATCTTCTCAGGCAATCTGGGACCATATACTAGGTACCCAGAACACATCATGTGATTCACATAAATAACCTCACTGAACACCCAATAGCCTGAAAAGTTGGCAGATTGTTCCTGGTTTATTACGTGAGGAAACTGAGGTTCTGAAAGGTTGCATAGCTTGTCTAAGGTTTATGTCACTGAAAAGTGACTGAGACAGAATTTGAACGCATGTACAAGACTCCTCAGGCTTCCCTGGTGGCTCAGTAGGTAAAGACTCGTCTGCCAATGCAGGAGACTCGGGTTCAATGCCTGTGTCGGGAAAAGCTCCTGGAGAAGGAAAGGGCAACCAACTCCAGTATTCTTGCCTGGGCAGTCCCATGGACGGAGGAGCCTGGGGGGCTGCAGTCCATGGGATTGCATTTTGTTGGATATGACTGAGGGACTAAACCACCACCAAAAGACTCCACAGCCTATTCCCTTTTCCCTCTCCTGTGCCTCCTTGATTTCTAATTCTATATCTCGTTCTCATCTTATTTAATTTTTTTCCAAATCCTCTGTGAAAGTTGTTGCCTGTGAAGATTTGTCTACTGTCTGATAGTTCTGGACACAAAGCCATTAGATTGTAAATTAAATTAAACTTCTGTTCAAACAAGTATGCAAAATAATCTTTAAAGGCAGCAATATGCTTAAGGAAATGGCCATGATAACATTTCACTTCTGAAACTATGAGCTTTGCAGTGCCAGCTGATCAACCCCCGGGAATCGTTAATAAGTTTTGTCTTGGACTCCTGCACAACCAGAAAATCTGATTTGAACTCAAGATGATAGATGTGGGTGATTTCGATTCGAGGACAGATAAAAGAAAGGAGGTTTATGCAAGTTGACAAAAAACAGAATGGCCGTGGCTCCGTGTGATTTCTATTTATGAAGAGATTCTGTTTGCTTTTGTGACAGATTTATCTGTCCTGACATTTATTCTGCTTATTAAAAAAAAATTCACACTCATCAGTTCTGTATCTGGGCATGATAAATACATTTCGTGTCCCAAAGCCTATTATGCTAAATTTATTTTCCATTCCAGCATGGGGCAGAAAATATATCTTTGATTTGTTCTTTTCAACTCTTTTGAGTGCATTATTGTGTGATTTTGTGCATTTCCTAATTTTAGACACTTTACCTGCACTTCTTTTTCATTTTTTCTGAAAAAAAAAAGAGAGAGAGAGAGAAAGAAAGCTGACTTGAAATCCAACGTTAAAAAAACTAAGATCATGGCAACTGGTCTCATCACTTCATGGCAAATAGAAGAGGAAAAAAGTGGAAGCAGTGACAACTTTTATTTTCCTGGGCTCCATAATCACTGCAGACAGTGACTGAAGCCATGAAATTAAATGACACTGGCTCCTTGGAAGGAAAGCTATGACCAACCTAGACAGCATGTCAAAAAGCAGAGATATCACTTTGCCGACAAAGGTCTGTACAATCAAAGCTATGGTTTTTCCAATAGTCATGTATGGATGTGAGAGTTGGACCATAAAGAAGGCTAAGCATCAAAGAATTAATCCTGTAAATTAATAACTGTGGTGCTGGAGATGACTCTTGAGAGTCCCTTGGACAGTAAGGAGATCCAACTAGTCAATTCTAAAGGAAATCAACCCTGAATAGTCATTGGTACTGGCACTGAAACTAAAATTCCAATTCTTGGCCACTTGATGTGAAAAGCCAATCCATTGGAAAAGATCCTGATTCTGGAAAAGATTGAAGGCAAAAGCAGGAGCTAGCAGAGGATGAGATGGTTAGATAGGGTCACTAATTCAATGGACATGGTTTTGAGTGAACTCTGGGAAATAGAATGCTCAAACTACTACACAGTTGCACTCATCTCATAAGCTAGCAAAGTAATGCTCAAAATTCTCCAAGACAGGCTTAAGCAATATGTGAACCATGAAATTCCAGATGTTCAAGCTGGTTTTAAAAAAGGCAGAAGAACCAGAGGTCAAATTGCCAATATCCATTGGATCATCAAAAAAGAGTGTTCCAGAAAAGCATCTACTTCTGCTTTATTGACTATGCCAAAGCCTTTGACTGTGTGGATCATGATAAACTGTGGAAACTTCTTCCAGAGATGGAAATAACAGACCACCTGACCTGCCTCTTGAGAAATCTGTATGCAGGCAGAAAGCAACAGTTAGAACTGGACATGGAACAGCAGACTGGTTCCAAATAGGAAAGGAATACATCAAGGCTGTATAATATCACCCTGCTTATTTAACTTATATGCAGAGTACATCATGAGAAAGGCTGGGCTGAATGAAGCACAAGCTGGAATCAAGATTGCTGGGAGAAATATCAATAACCTCAGATATGAAGATGATACCACCCTTATGGCAGAAAGTGAAGAACTAAAGAGCCTCTTGATGAAAATGAAAGATAGTGAAAAAGTTGGCTTAAAGCTCACCATTCAGAAAACTAAAATCATGGTATCTGATCCCATCACTTCGTGGCAAATAAATGGGGAAACGATAGAAACAGTGTCAGACTTTATTTGCTGCTGCTGCTAAGTCACTTCAGTTGTCTCCGACTCTGTGCGACCCCATAGACAGAAGGTCACCAGGCTCCCCCATCCCTGGGATTCTCCAGGCAAGAACACTGGAGTGGGTTGCCATTTCCTTCTCCAATGCATGAAAGTGAAAATGAAAGTGAAGTCGCTCAGTCGTGTCCGACTCTTAGCGACCCCATGGACTGGAGCCTACCAGGATCCTCCGTCCATGGGATTTTCCAGGCAAAAGTACTGGGGTGGGGTGCCATTGCCTTCCCCGCAGACTTTATTTGGGGGTCTCCAAAATCACTGAAGATGAATGGGAGGCCTGGCGTGTGGCAGTGCATGGGGTCACAGTCAGACACGACTGAGCAACTGAACTGAACTGAACTGACCTGGGAGATAGTTGAGGACAGAAGAGCCTGATGTGCTGTGGTCCGTGAGAACATGACTTAAGGACTGAAAAACAACCTGCACTTCTAGGACTTCTACCTATTTTAACATATAAAGCCCACAATATTAGTAAACACAATTCAGAACTAAAATTTAATCATGATACCTTTCACAAAATAATAAGACTAATTGAGCTGCGCGAAGTGTTTTTTACATATGTATCACCTTATTCAATCCTTATGTATACTGCTTATCAAAATTAGTTGAAACAAGTAACATTAAAGCAAGTGTCATATTATCATCTCACCTTTTTTTCTGGTCACCTAGCAGATAACAGGAAAAAAGGTTTAGGTTATGTCTGCGTGCATGCATGTGTGCTCAATCACGTTAGTTGTGTCCGACTCTTTACGACACTATGGACTGTAGCCCACCAGGTTCCTCTGTCTTTGGGATTCTCCAGGCAAGAATACTAGAGTGGCCATGCCCTCCTCCAGGGGATCTTCCTGACCCAGGAATCGAATCCGTGTCTCCTGCATTGCAGGAGGATTCTTTGCTCACTGAACCACCTGGGAAGCCCTAGGTTATAGCTATGCTATGCTATGCTATGCTAAGTCACTTCAGTCGTGTCTGACTCTGTGTGACCTCATAGACGGCAGCCCACCAGGCTTCCCCGTCCCTGGGATTCTCCAGGCAAGAACACTGGAGTGGGTTGCCATTTCCTTCTCCAATGCATGAAAAAGAAAAGAGAAAGTGAAGTCGCTCAGTCATGTCTGACTCTTAGCGACCCCATGGTCTGCAGCCTACCAGGCTCCTCGGTCCGTGGGATTTTCCAGGCAAGAGTACTGGAGTGGGGGTTATAGCTACCCAATACCAAAACGTCTAGCCACTTTCTCTCTTTCTTTCTTTTTTTTTTTTGATCCAGGTGTCTATTGTTATAGAAACTTACAAATAGTTTGTAGTGGTTACCAGAGGGCAGAGGGAATTTGGAGGGGCAAGAGAGGTTTATGGTGTAAGAGAGAAACTCCAATGTACAAAATAGATAAGTAACAATGGTATATTTTATAGCACAAGGAATTATAGCCATTGCTGTTGCTGTTTAGTCACTAAGTTGTATCCAACTCGTTGCAACCCCATGGACTGTAGCCTGCTAGGCTAGCCTTCTATAATGTGATAGGCATACTAAAGGCCCGCCAAAGACATCTGTATCCTAATCCCCCAAATATATCAACATGTTATCAGTTCAGTTCAGTTCAGTCATTCAGTCGTGTCTGACTCTTTGTGACCTCATGCGCCACAGCACACCAGGCCTCCCTGTGCATCATCAACTCCTGGAGTTTACTCAAACTCATGTCCTTTGAGTCAGTGATGCCATACAACTATCGCATCCTCTGTCATCTCCTTCTCCTCCCACCTTCAATCTTTCCCAGCATCGGGGTCTTTTCAAATGAGTCAGCTCTTCCCATTAGGTGGCCAAAGTATTGGAGTTTCAGCTTCAACATCAGTCCTTCCAATGAATACTCAGGACTGATCTCCTTTAGGATGGACTGGCTGGATCTCCTTGCAGTCTGAAGGACTCTCAAGAGTCTTTTCCAACACCACAGTTCAAAAGCATCTGTTCTTCAGTGCTCAACTTTCTTCACAGTCCAACTCTCACATCCATACATGACCACTGGAAAAACCATAGCCTTGACTAGATGGACCTTTGTTGCCAAAGTAATGGCTCTGCTTTTGAATATGCTATCTAGGTTGGTCATAACTTTTCTTCCAAGGGGTAAGCATCTTTTAATTCCATGGCTGAAGTCACCATCTGCAGTGATTTTGGAGCCCCAAAAAATAAAGTCAGCCACAGTTTCCACTGTTTCCCCACCTATTTGCCACGAAATGATGGTACCGGATGCCATGATCTTCGTTTTCTGAATGTTGAGCTTTAAGCCAACTTTTTCACTCTCCCCTTTCACTTTCATCAAGAGGCTCTTTAGTTCCTCTTCACTTTCTGCCATAAGGGTGGTGTCATCTGTGTATATGAAGTTATTGATATTTGTCCTGGTAATCTTGATTCCAGCTTGCGCTTCATCCAGTCCAGCATTTCTCATGATGTACTCTGCATATAAGTTAAATAAGCAGGGTGACAATATATAGCCTTGACGTACTCCTTTCCCAATTTGGAACCAGTCTGTTGTTCCATCTCCAGTTCTAACTGTTGCTTCCTGACCTGCATGCAGATTTCTCAAGAGGCAGGTCAGGTGGTCTGGTATTCCCATCTCTTTCAGAATTTTCCACAGTTTATCATGATCCACACAGTCAAAGGCTTTGACATAGTCAATAAAGCAGAAGTAGATGTTTTTCTGGAACTCTCTTGCTTTTTCATTGATCCAGTGGATGTTGGCAGTTTGATCTCTGGTACCTCTAACTTTTCTAAATCCAGCTTGAAGATCTGGAAGTTCACAGTTCACATATTGCTGAAGCCTGGCTTGGAGAATTTTGAGCATTACTTTGCTAGCATATGAGATGAGCACAATTGTGCGGTAGTTTGAACATTCTTTGGCATTGCCTTTCTTTGGGATTGGAATGAAAACTGACCTTTTCCAGTCCTGTGGCCACTGCTGAGTTTTCCAAATTTGCTGGCATATTGAGTGAAGCACTTTCACAGCATCATCTTTTAGGATTTGAAATAGCTCAGCTGGAATTTCATCACCTCCATTAGCTTTGTTCATAGTGATGCTTCCTAAGGTTCACTTGACTTCACATTCCAAGATGTCTGGCTCTAGGTCAGTGATCACACCATCATGATTATCTGGGTCGTGAAGATCTTTTTTGTACAGTTCTTCTGTGTATTCTTGCCACCTCTTCTTAATATCATCTGCTTTTGTTAGTTCCATACCATTTCTGTCCTTTAGTGAACCCATCTTTGCATGAAATGTTCCCTTGGTATCTCTGATTTTCTTGAAGAGATCTCTAGTCTTTCCCATTCTATTGTTTTCCCCTATGTCTTTGCACTCATCACTGAGGAAGGCTTTCTTATCTCTCCTTGCTATTCTTTGGAACCCTGCGTTCAAATGGGTATTTCTTTCCTTTTCTCCTTTGCTTTTCACTTCTCTTCTTCTCACAGCTATTTGTAAGTCCTTCTCAGACAGCCATTTTGGTTTTTTGCATTTCTTTTTCTTGGTGATGATCTTGATCCCTGTCTCCTATACAATGTCACAAACCTCCATCCATAGTTCGTCAGGGACTCTGTCTATCAGATCTAGTCCCTTAAATCTATTTCTCACTTCCACTGTATAATCATAAGAGATTTGATTCAGGTCATACCTGAATGTCTAGTGGTTTTCCCTACTTTCTTCAATTTATGTCTGAATTTGGCAATAAGGAGTTCATGATCTGAGCCACAGTCAGTTCCCAGTCTTGTTTTTGCTGACTGTATAGAGCTTCTTCATCTTTGGCTGCAAAGAATATAATCAATCTGATTTCGGTGTTTGCCATCTGGTGACGTCCATGTGTAGAGTCTTCTCTTGTGTTGTTTTGTTGCAAATGGAATTAAGGTTGCTAATCAGCTGATCTTAAAATAGGGAGATTATCCTGGATTATCCAAGTAGGCCCATGTAATCACAGGGTCCTTAAAAGTAGAAGAAGTCAAAAGAAAGTCATGGAAAGATGTGATAATAGAAGAAAGATGTAGGGAGATGCAATGTTGCTGGTTTTGAGGATGGAAAAGGGAGCCATTGGTCCCCAAGGAGGACCAGTGGCCTTGAGAAGCTGCATAGAAAAAGGAAATAGGTTACGCCTTAGTGTCCCTCCTAAAAGGACCACCCTCTATCAATACCCATTACTTTTATTTCAATCCAGTCACACCTATGTCTAACTTTTGACAACAGAACTGTCAGATATCAATATGTGTCTTTTAAGTTGGTGGTAAACTGTGGGCTTCCCAGGTCATACAATCTTAAAGAACCCACCTGCCAGTGCGGGAGACACAAAACATGTGTTCAATCCGTGGGTCAGGAAGATCCCATGGAGTAGGAGATGGCAACAGCTCCAGTATGCTTGCCTAGGAGATCCCATGGACAGAGGAGCCTGGCAGGCTATAGTCCTTGCAGTTGAAAAGAGTCAGATACAACTGAGTGACTGAGCATAGCACATAATGAATTGTTAAAGCAGCAGTAGAAAATGAACACAGTGGAATAAAGCTTCATGTTGTGGAGTAAGTTAAGAAGCACAAGGGGTGAAGATGAAAGAGACAAATAGAGTCACAGACTAAGTGTTTCATAGAGGAAGCGAATCTTTGTCTTGAAAACCTATGACAGAAAACCTTTTGCAGAAGGTAAGACAAAACAAAGCTTTTAACATTGTTTGGGTCAACAGCCATGACCAGCAGCCTGCCCATATTAGAACAGGGTACAGAGTGTTTTTGAATGATTTCTGGATACATTTTAATATATTTGGGCTAATTCATACAGTTGCTGATTAGGGGATAGATTTTGTTCCTAATTTTAAGTTTCTATTTCATACCTATTTAAGTTGTCATTTACAGCTCATCACATGAGCAGGTCATAATATCCTTTAACTTGTTTTTTTCAAGTTTCCAAGTTATGTTTCTGTAAACTTCCTTGGGTCTCTGAGAGGAGTTATGATGAAGCATCATCTAGACTCTGGCAGAGTTTGTTTTGCTGAATGTTCCAGACTAAGAGACTGTTAGCTCAGGAAACCCTCTTAAGTGGATATTGATATTTAATAAGCTTGACTCTGATGACAAGTTTCAGCCAGTCCATCTTCCAGAAAGTCGACACCGTCTCTGATTGTCTATTACATAAGCCTGTTTGCGAACAATGCCATCACCCGAGTTCCTCCTATGGGAATCGCTGCAGGTTCAGCAGTTGTCACTAAATTTTCTCCTCTCTCAGGACAGATACAATGAATATCTTTCACTTCCGTGTCCACCCCACCTTCAAGCACATTATCTTTCACAAAGCTGACACTAAATGATATTCCATAAATGAAGTCAATGAAGCACTGTAATTATAGCCCAGACAGTGAGCTAAGTAGCCTTTTCAGATTCATAATTATGTATGAATCTCCATCCTTGCATATGAAACTTCTGCATTTCTACATTTGTGCAGATACGTGTGTCTGTAAATATACAAAAATCATCCTGAGGTATCTGATGTTGTCAGCCACAAAGTATCAGACTGCTGAGCACTAAATTATGAGATCAAATATGCTAATGTCAATGATCTAGAGAATATTTCAAAAGCAAGCACTGTATTAAAGAGTCAGAAATTCTCTTTCTTGCAATACATTTTCAAAATGACTGATTTTGACACAGTATCTTAATTGAGGGTTCTTCTAGACCTAATCTCTCTCTAAAAAGTCAATACATGAGTCACTGGGAGAAACTCAGATCGTCAGCCTGATAAAGAACTCAAGACAGAAAATTTCTTTTCCCTTTAATTGTTAATATCTATTTATCCCTGCATGGGAAATAGATGGGGAAACAGTGGAAACAGTGTCAGACTTTGTTTTTCTGGGCTCCAAAATCACTGCAGATGGTGACTGCAGCCATGAAATTAAAAGACGCTTGCTCCTTGGAAGGAAAGTTATGACCAACCTAGATAGCATATTCAAAAGCAGAGACATTACTTTACCAACAAAGGTTCGCCTAGTCAAGGCTATGGTCTTTCCTGTGGTCATGTATGGATGTGAGAGCTGGACTGTGAAGAAGGCTGAGCGCCGAAGAATTGATGCTTTTGAACTGTGGTGTTGGAGAAGACTCTTGAGAGTCCCTTGGACTGCAAGAAGATCCAACCAGTCCATTCTGAAGGAGATCAATCCTGGAATTTCTTTGGAAGGAAAGATGCTAAAGCTGAAACTCCAGTATTTTGGCCACCTCATGCGAAGAGTTGACTCATTGGAGAAGACTCTGATGCTGGGAGGGATTGAGGGCAGGAGGAGAAGGGGACGACAGAGGATGAGATGGCTGGATGGCATCACTGACTCGATGGATGTGAGTCTGGGTGACCTCCGGGAGCTGGTGATGGACAGGGAGGCCTGGCGTGCTGCCGTTCATGGGGTCGCAAAGAGTCGGACACGACTGAGCGACTGATCTGATCTGATTTATCCCTAACTGGCATTTAAAATCATTTTTTATTGCTATTCTGGACCATCTTATGGGAAATACAGACTATGGTTGTGCCTGTGAATGCACAAATTTAAGTAGGGTTAGTGCATTATCTAATTCCAGACAATTCCAGGCTGAACTTTTTCATTAAGTCGTTACAATATAGGAAATTGCCTTGATTTTTCCTATCTGTGGCCCTCTGCTGTGACAGAGACCGTACCTTATTAATTTTATACCATTCCTTATACCTAGAATATAATTTGCCTTCAAAACTTTCGTTAAACTTCATTCCATAGATCATGGAAAGCTAATAAAACAATGGAAAATCAAGTGAAGAGAGAAATTACCTAGTTCATGTGACTGTTTGATGTAATAATAATAAAACTGGATAATTAAGAACTCCAGATGCTAATTTATCTAGTTTAACAAGTTAGTAGACAATCTCAGAAATTATCTGAACATCCAATTTAGAAAAAACAGCGTTCACCCCTGTCAAGATCTTTGAAGTACAAATCATCTTCTGTTTGAATCCTTCACAGAATATTCAAATCCCCTTGCCTTGTTTTGCATGTGTAATCATAGATCAAGATTAAGTGCTTTATTCAAGAACCTATTTAAAAGACAGTGGTGGCTGCTAAGTCACTTCAGTCGTGTCCGACTCTGTGCGACCCCATAGACGGAAGCTCACCAGGCTCCCCCATCCCTGGGATTCTCCAGGCAAGAACACTGGAGTGGGTTGCCATTTCCTTCTCCAATGCATGAAAGTGAAAAGGGAAAGTGAAGTCGGCTAATCATTTAAAATTAGCTCCTTGACCGGCACTGCAAGCCATGCATGCACAACCGAAGCTGGGGGCTTGATCCTAATTACTCACATTGATTGTCTACTTGTCCCAAATCCATTCATTCAAAAGCTCCTGTCTCTAGTACTCCCTCTCATTTGGGTTGTCCTGATCTCCACCGGCTGAAAGCATTATCATTTGAGGAGGAAAAATGGCTGTTTTAAATGAAGCCAAAATATGGGAACTCTATATAAAATCCCATTAGTAAAAGAAATTCTCAGCCTGAGACTATGTTCTTTATTTATCATTTTGACTTCTTGGGTGCACCCTATTCTCATATATGGAAGGACCCATGTGTCTTGGAGGAGATTGTACCAGACTCCAGTTGAAAGATCGAGGTGCCCTGGGCAATTATAAAGCCGGTGCACTTCGAAAGCAGTCACCTCTGATAGCTCTAGATTTTTAAGGATCACTTGGCTTTTTTTAAAGCAGCCTTTGGACTCTGGGAACTGTCTTATCTGTTTCCCGTTTCATACTTCAAATTCTGTCTTCTTAAATAGGGATTTATTTCTCTATGGAATTCAAGAGGATTTGCATGTCTAACAAGGACTGACGAACATCTCTGGAAGGAATTGAGGAAGATTCTTTGTAATTACTGAGGTGTCTGACTGATTACAACTATAGGCAAAAAATACCATTGACATTGAAAAGCTGACCACTTTTGTCTAGAATAAATAGTTATTTTCTGGACTGCATTACAGAGGCCAAAGCAACATTAGCTTAAACTCTACTCACCAAATGTGTTGAAATGAAGCCAGGACTCTTATCAAACCAAGCCAGAAGTTTCCCTCGCTCTTTCACATTCCTTTCCAATTTTGCCAAGCTTCCTAGACATTTATTATCAAAGGTTGTTGCTTCATGGGCTCATAAACATTACATTTCAAGCAACTTTACACGAACTATTTAAATTCTACCAATATTTAATGATTATCTCCTGAACATTAACTATAGACCCAAAACTATGCAAAGGCAATAGAATTCTAAGGGGTTTTTTTCTCTTATATAGCAATGAGCTTGACTTCTGATACATTTATTCTAGACTCTTTAATTTACAGACTTCTCCAAGCAAAAGCCTGTCAGCATACTTTATCTTTTTTGCTCCAAGAAAGTGATTTGCCTAACTAAAGGGCAATTGCTTTAGCTAAGGACTTTTGTGCTTAAATACAGAAACAGCAAGGCACAGATTCTTTTTTTTTTTTTTTTTTAATTTTATGGCCATGCAGCAGGCGGGCAAAATCTTAGTTCCCTGAACAGACATCAAACCTATGCCCAGTGGAGTCTTAACCACTGGACCACCAAAGAAGTCCCAGATTTCATTTTTAAGTAGTAACTTTAGTATAGTCCTGAAGGCCTCTACATCACTTTTGAAACCGTCATTTATTTATTTCATTATTTTGCCCCTTTGCATCACTCTAGTCTGGAAGCGGGCTTTCCTGGTAGCTCAGCAATAAAGAATCTACCTGTCATTGCAGGGGATGCAGGTTCAAGCCCTGGGCTGGAAAGGTCCCCTGGAGAAGGAAATGGCAACCCGCTCCAGAATTCTTGCCTGGAAAATCCCATAGACAGAGGAGACTGGCAGGCTGCAGTCCATGGGAGTCTCAAAGATTCAGACACGACTTAGTGACTAAAAAACAAGTCTGGAAGCAGTAGGTCAGAGAGGGTTGTGGGAATCCTGAGAGCCTGCCAAGCGAGAATAGAGACCTGGAATCTGGTGGGATAGGCACAGATGCCTGCTACGGAGGATGACTCTGGTGATGCAGAGAGGAGGATGCAGCAGACTATCCAAGGGGAATGACCATCTCAGTGCGTTGTAGCAGTGGTTGGCAAGAAACAGTAACAGCGTTTCAAAAACAGAGACTGATCTCTGCCCTGGGGACATCTGGGCAGTAGTCAATACATAAGAGTCAGACAGCCACACGTTGTCCTTTCTAAAAATATAAGCAAATATGTTCATAGATTCCTATCCTCACCACTTTTTTACATTCTTTTTCATTATGATTTATCATATCGAATATAGTTCTCTGTCAGTAGGACCTTGTTGTTTATTCATTCTATATATAAAAGCTTACATCTGCTAACCCCAAACTCCTACTTCATCTCTTCTTCAACCCCCCTTCCCTTTAGCAACTACCAATCTGTTCTCTATGTCCATGATTGTGCTTTTGTTTCACAGATAGGGTCATTTGTATCATATTTTGGATTCCACATACAAAATCACATGGTATTTGTATTTCTCTTTCTGACTTACTTCAGCATGATTCTCTCTAGTTGCATCCATGTTGTTGTAAATGGCATTATTTCATTCTTTTTTATGGCTGAGTAATATTCCATTTGTGTATATGTATAATACCATTTCTTCTTTATCCATTCATGTATCAATTCCTCACCACCTTTTTAAACAAAAAATAGCATATTGTAACTTTCATCTATACTTTTTTTTTTAAGTGAATGGACACTGTAGATCACTCTACCATAGTTCCCATTTCTTTTTTACAGCTGCACAGGGCTCCATTGTATATATTCCTTGGTTTAAACTACTGAAGAACATTTGGGCTGTTTCCAGTCTTTTGTTCTTACAAACAGTGTTAAAATTAATAGCTTTGTACATAAGTCACTTTGTGCTTTTGCTATTTTATCTTTCAAATAGATTCCTTGTAGTAGATTTGCTGATTCAAAGCTGGATGCTGCTGTATTTATTTTATAGAGGTTCTCCCATTTTGCATTCCCATCAGCAGTGAAAATCAAATGGAGATGATGTTATGTTGGAGAAGCAGGGTAGGAATTTGAGGTACTTCCAGTCTAGTGTTTCTGTTTCCTATTGAAATTGTAACTGAAAACAGGGTCATCAGCAAATCGAGACAGAGGTTCAGTGTGGAGTCTGGGGAGGAGAAGGGCAGTGTCTGAATAACTGAAGCTGAGCAACAAGGTAGGGCAGAACGAATCAACAGTTCTGAAGGCTCAGCCTAAACTCTGGTCTTTGAGTTTCTCCTAGCATCAGTCAGCAAATCGTAGAGCAGATTTTCTCAGCAGTGTTTCATGGACCAAGTACAGGACTTTAGAAGTGCAAGTGGTTGACTTACTCTGTGTCAGGGTTGGAGTGGAATAGACAGGGCACTGAAGGTATTGTCAAGAGAATGGATTCTAAGCTGGATGAAGAAGGAAATGAAGCTAAGAAGGGTCTAATGAAGAAGGAGTTAAGGGACATAAGTCCATGGATGAAGAGTCAGAGACAGGTGTTGTGGGAACAAGAAGCTAGGGACTTCCCTGGTGATGCAGGGGTTAGGACTCCACTGTGGGTGACACAGGTTCTGTCCCTGGTTGGGGAACTAAGATCCCGCATGCTGTGTGATGTGGCCAAATAAATAAACTAAATAAAAACACACACATCCATAAAAGCAATGCTTAAAAAATGAAAACATACAAAGAAAAAAGAAAACTCTAGCTGGACACGAAGCTATCAGAATGTATAATTTTAGAGTGTGAGATTTCAGATACAGAGCGGTGCCAGACGAGAGCAAGGTCCTCTTTGGGCCATGGGAGTTGACAATTGAATTGGAAGGGAAATAAAGTTAAAAAGATTGAGAAGCTTAGAGGCAAAGTTATCAGAAGGGACATTGGAGTCCCCTGGGATAGATTTAGAACTGACCAAATTATTTGCTTACTGAAAGAGATGTCTACTATTATTTCACTCTGATAGAGCCTATTTCCTAAGAGGTCATAAGCTAATTGTTAAATGAATGAAAAACCCAGCTGTTGTAGAAAAGACATATCCGCTTTTAGGAAATAATACAATTTAGGGCTACTAGTGATATCTATTGATACCATCAGTATTTGGGATACTATTACTGACTTGTTTTGTGTTTTGGTTTTTTTTTTCCACTGATAACTGACTAGTAAGGGAAATGGGATATTTCTTTCCTGCATTCTATTTTTCTCCATATGTGAAGAAATATATAGTAGAAAGATGCACAAAGGAGACGTTGGGAAATCAGAGTTTTGCAAGGTCCAGTGGCATTGCGAGTGATCTGTGACCTTTGGAAAGGCTCCATTTTCTCCATAAGAAATGGTTTTGGATAATATCTTCACTCATTTCTCACTCTAAAATTCAGACGTCTGTGATTATGGAAGTTGAAGGAAGTCAGGAAGTAAAAATTCTAGTTATATTCATATATCTAGTCTGAAATTATTTTGGTTTCAAATTGTTTTGAAGGCAAATATTGAAATCCTTGAATTGACATTTTGAAACTATTTAAGGGAAATGATGCCAGTTTCTTGCCACAGAATGAGATTCAAAATGCTAGAAACACCGCTCAAGTATTCCATGACCCTAAATCAAAGATTATCTCTGAAAAGACGATTTTCCCCATGGAAGCTAGACATCTAAGAAGCCAGATCCTGCAACCTCGATCAGGATCAAGATCCTAACATATTAAATAACACATGTTTCCATTTCTACCTATTTGGAGTTGAAGAATGAAATATATATTTCTTTATATTTATACAGACATATAAAATACAACAAAAACTTACTTTATGTAGTACTTAGATGAAGAAGACACAGATCTTTGCCCTTGAGATAATTCCCTAATAGTGGAGATAAAACCATGTGTAAATATAAGCAAATAACCATAGTCCAAAGCAGGCTAAATCCTATATGAGTAGTATAAATAAAAAATAGATCCCTGGGTTATTTTTTAAAGGTGTTGAGAAGTAAAGAATAATTGAAATATTCCCATTTTTCATTTCTTATCTTTATACAATTTTTTTCCATTTTCAGCTCTTTGTGTTTTTACCTAAATGATTTGCTTTTGTATACAGAAGTTAGCTTTATTGCCAATTATTTTTATTCAGTATTGATATGCTTACAGGTAAGTATAGCATTACTAAGATGAACAACTACAATGCTTATTTTTAAGAATATACAGAGAATTTGAGTCTCTTTGCAATTCAGTTAGCTAAAGTGACTTGTCCACATTCTGTATAATATTAATCTCTCCACATTTTTCAATCTTGGACATTTCAAAGTTCTTTAACAATTAGACAAGAGAAAGGAACTAAGATACAAATTTTTTGATGGTCTTCTTTTAAGTTAATTTGTATTGGAGTATAGTTGCTTTACAATGTTACATCAGTTTCTCCTGTACACAAAGTGAATCAGCTCTATGTGTGCATATTTTCCCTCCCTTTTGGTCTTCTTTCCCATTCAGGTTGCCACAGTGCATTAAGTAGAGTTCCCTGTGCTATGTTCTCATTAGTTATCTATTTTATACATTCTATCAATAGTGTATATGTAATACAAATTAAATTAGCTTAGTCGGATGCCTGTAAGTAGCTTTGATGTTTTGAAAAAAAAGTCTTTATTGGTGCTTTATTGGTGCTCCCATAGCACTTTTGGGGAAGGCGATGGCACCCCACCCCTGTACTTTTGCCTGGAAAATCCCATGGACGGAGGACCCTGGTGGGCTGCAGTCCATGGGGTCGCCAAGAGTCGGACACGACTGAGCGACTTCACTTTCATTTTTAACTTTCATGCACTGGGGAAGGAAATGGCAACCCACTCCACTGTTCTTGCCTGGAGAATCCCAGGGACGGGGGAGCCTGGTGGGCTTCCTTCTGTGAGGTTGCACAGAGTTGGACACGACTGAAGCGACTTAGCAGTTAGCATAGCACTTTAGATGAACTTATACTTGAAAATGCATTGCACTGTATGATAATCCTTTGTGCAAATGCCTCCTGTCATCTCTTACCCTATACTTTCTTCTCTCCTCCTTTTCTTCCTTCTTCTCTCACCAGAATAGAACATCTAGAGGACAGGAACCTGTACTATTCACTTTTGTATTCCTTGTACCATGTATAGAGATAAACCTTGGATGGATGGATGGGTGGATAGATGAGTAGGAGGCAACTATAACTCAACTCTTCCACAAGATCTGGAGAATCACACAGGATTGTTTTTTAACCATAAAACCACCTGCCAAGTATCAACCTCTCGTTCAATGAGTTCCTGACTCCTGCTCCATCAAATGCTTTATTTAAATGGCCTAAGAACCCATGTCTTTAGAAGTTTCTCAAAAACTCTTCCAAGTTAAGCTTGGCTTCTGAAAAGGGAGATAGTGGAATATTTTTTAAACTCATTGCAGACTGATGAAATGCACTCTTCAAGCCTTATGGAGGAATCTCTCTTCTCCTTTCTCTCCCTCCAGGCTGACCACCTGGAAGGTTCCCAATGAACTGAATCTTGAAGTACTCCACTTCACTTTAGCCATTCAGATGTGACTGAAAAATATATATTGGATGTATAATTTCAAAATATAGAGACAAAACTCAGGACCTTAAGGAAATATTTATATGCTAAAATAATAGGCTTCCCTGCTGACTCAGACAGTAAAGAATCAGCTTGCAATGGTGAAGCCCCAAGTTCAATCCCTGGGTCAGGAAGACCTCCTGGAGAAGGGAATGGCTGCTGCTGCTAAACTGCTAAGTCACTTCAGTCGTGTCTGACTCTGTGCTACCCTATAGAGCGCAGCCCACCCAGCTCCCCCATCCCCGGGATTCTCCAGGCAAGAACACCAGAGTGGGTTGCCATTTCCTTCTCCAGTGCATGAAAGTGAAAAGTGAAAGTGAAGTCGCTCAGTCGTGTCCAATTCTTAGCGACCCCATGGACTGCAGCCCACCAGGCTCCACGGTCCATGGGATCCTCCAGGCAAGAGTATTGGAGTAATACTCTTGCCTGGAGTATTACTCTAGGCCCGCTCCAATATTCTTGTCTGGAGAATTCCATGGACAGAGGAGTCTGGCGGGCTGCAGTCCATGGGGTCACAAAGAGTCAGAACTGAAAGCACAACACAAAACTATAAGCAGATTAGAAAGTTAAGTGAATTTTAATGATGTGGGAAATTTTTATAAGAAAGAAGCCTCGTAGCAAAAGAAGACAGACGACACCTCTGCAGAGCAGTGGGACTGCTCATGGCAGGTGACCACAGACCTCTGCTGTGAGTCTTTGCTTCTGATTTCCTGAAAGCACAGGTGTTGCAATGCCACTGATTGGTCATCAGAAAATAGAGCATTTCGACTGCTTTGTGTATAAGGCAGGCTTGCTTCTCACAGAGGGGTCTTTAGTCAGATGCCTGTAGTCTGTTGCAGCAATCTCACTTGAACCCAGAAGCCACCAAGAACTTTGGAAAGACTGATTATTCAACTCAGTCCAGAACTCATGAAGAAAGCTGTGCCCACCCGCCAGACCACCAGGAATTCACAGAAGTTATTTGAGATGCAAATCCAGAGTGTAGAATCCCTCAGGACCACTGCCCAGAGTAGGGACAGTTCAGGATCAAATCCCCAGGGTTCATCCTTAACGAGACCTTTTTCTCCATCATCAGAAGCAAGCCACTATTCAGTTCTCTCTCTTGACGCTCTCTCTCCCTTGACGCTTTTGTGAAGTTGTCAAGCAGCCCCTGTGCTGCCATTTGTACCTTCATACGAATATCTTCAGCTTCGTTTCTGCATATAAGTAAAACTGTTCACTCTATTTAAAGAAGCTTTAGGGGAGGAAAAAATACAAAGCAAAGTGAGAACCTGGCATTATGTCTTTTGCTCTTTCTTCTCCACTAGAGAATATTCATTTTCTGATGCCTTCATTTCTTAAGGCTTTTATAGTTTTTAACCTAAGTCTCCTATTTTAAAAAGCCAATGAATTTTTTGCTTTTTATTCCCCTGTAGCTCTTACGGCTCTAGCTAGTATCTAAAACATTTCCAGGAAAAGATTTGGATCATCTCCACTAATCCTAAGATTAGATAAAATTAAACTTGATAATTGATAATTTAGAAAAAGTATTTATCTCAGTTTCTTTACAACTAAAATATTCAGTAGTTTCGAAAGAGTTTTAAAAGATACCCGGTAGAATTCAAAAGACATAGTGAAAGAAAGCCGCTTTGGGGATTTTTACAGAAAATCATTTCCTCTCTTAGAGTAGAAGATGGTTTGCAAATTAACGAGGTGGAGCCAAAATAGAGAACTGCATTGTAAGAGAGTGACTCACAACGTTTTGACTTTTTAAAATATATCTTTCCCGACAGCAAAGACTGCCTTGTCATTTGATTGCTTTCTAATTAATGTTAAGTTTTCCATTATAAATATCACACTTTTGCCATCAGAACTACCAGTTGTGACCTCAGATTACCTGTCCTTGAAGGAAACATCGGGCAATTATGACTGTGGGTGTCTGTGATTACAAAGATGTATCTCCTGATATTATAACCTGAGATGTGGTACAATCAGTACCACCATAAGAATGCTTCCATTAATAGCAGAGAGGCAAATCAATGTTTGTTTGCTTGCAAGTAAAAATAGGCACATACTGATAAGTATGTGTTCCTTGCTACTTTTATTTAAGAAGAATTAACCAACCATGAAGTATCTTCAATAAATACATCCAAACTAGAGTACTCATAAACCAGTGAAAATTCTGTTTTTTTAAGGGAAAATTGTGCTTTATGCAAAGAGGAAGATGGATTCAGCAGATAAAGTCAATCCAAGTATGCTCAACAGAGCACACCCTGCTTGAAGTCTCTGCCTAGAGGCTTCATGCGAACTTAAAAACAGAATTTGACCTAGAAGAATACAGGGACTCATTTTGATATCTCTGAACACAGGCAAAAAAAAATATTTGCAAATAGGAAATCAAAACTGTATTTAAAAGTTTCAAAGCCAGACTATGCCAGAGGTAGGTCCTGAAAGCGTCTGTGCCCCTCTGCCCGTGTGTCAGTCACTCAGTCATGTCCGACTTTTGCGACCCCAAGGATTGAAGCCTCTGTAAACAGAATTCTCCAGGCAAGTATAGCTATGGCTGACTCATGTTGATGTATGGCAGAGGCCAACACAATATTTTAAGCAATTTTCCTTCAAATAAAAATAAATAAGTTTGGGGGAAATAAAAGAATACTGGAGTGGGTAGCCATTCCCTTCTCCAGGGATCTTCCCGACCCAGGGATCAAACCCAGTTTTGATGTTTTACCATCTGAGCCACCAAGGAGCCCCCTCTGCCTGGATGTCAGTATATTTAGTCATTTAGATTCAGGAGTAGCCCAGGGTAGAACTCCCTACTGACTGTGAACCCAATGGACAAATTTAAAAATTGGCTTTGGGGGACTTCCCTGGTGGTCCAGTGGTTAAGACCTCACCTTCCAATGCAGAGGATGTAAGTTTGATCCTTGATTGGGAAGCTAAGATCTCACATGCCTCACAGCAAAAAAAAAAAAAAAAAAAAAAAAAACCAGAATATAAACAACAAAGGCAGTGTTGTAACAAACTCAATCAGATCAGATCAGATCAGTCGCTCAGTCGTGTCCGACTCTTTGCGACCCCATGAACTGCAGCACGCCAGGCTTCCCTGTCCATCACCAACTCCCGGAGGTCACTGAGACTCACATCCATCGAGTCAGTGATGCCATCCAGCCATCTCATCCTCTGTCGTCCCCTTCTCCTCCTGCCCCCAATCCCTCCCAGCATCAGAGTCTTCTCCAATGAGTCAACTCTTCACATGAGGTGGCCAAAATACTGGAGTTCAGCTCTAGCATCTTTCCTTCCAAAGAAATCCCAGGGCTGATCTCCTTCAGAATGGACTGGTTGGATCTCCTTGCAGTCCAAGGGACTCTAAAATTTAGCCTAAGTATCCACTGAATGTGATGTGATAAGATTTACCTCTAGAATTAATCACTTCTAACATTTAACTTCCAATTCATTTTTCCCCTGCTATTTGAATAGAGGTAGAGAATCCTTTTTTCCCCAGCCTCCTAAGACGCTAGTACTTGTACAGCTGTCTACAGAAACTGTCATTCTCCTCTTGAACTGAGACTGTGTTCATCTCTTCTGCTGACACTTCCTGGTCTAAACTGACTTTTCTGTGAATGTTTTTTCCCACCATTCCTGATTCATGTAACAAATATTTCTTGAGCATCTCTCCTCTGCCATGCACTGAAGGAGAGCTTTGAACAGTGGAAGAATATAAACTTTTCATTCTACCCCTACCTAACTCCTTCTTATCCTTTATATATTCCATCACTTCTTCAGGGTAGTAGCCTTGACTCACAGTCTAGGTCAGCCTTCTTTGTTGTAGAGAACCTCAGCCCCGAGTACATCATGAGAAATGCTGGGCTGAAGGAAGCACAAGCTGGAATCAAGGTTGCTGGAAGAAATGTCAATAACTTCAGATATGCAGATGACACCACCCTTATGGCAAAAAGTGAAGAACTAAAGAGCCTCTTGATGAAAGTGAAAGAGGAGAGTGAAGGAGTTGGCTTAAAGTTCAACATTCAGAAAACGAAGATCATGGCATCTGGTCCCATCACTTCATGGCAAATAGATGGGGAAACAGTGGAAACAGTGTCAGACTTTATTTTTTGGGCTCCAAAATCACTGCAGATGGTGACTGCAGCCATGAAATTAAAAGATGCTTGCTCCTTGGAAGGAAAGTTACGACCAACCTAGACAGCATATTGAAAAGCAGAGATATTACTTTGCCAACAAAGGTCCGTCTAGTCGAGGGTATGGTTTTTCCAGTGGTCATGTATGGATGTGAGAGTTGGACTATAAAGAAAACTGAGCACCGAAGAATTGATGCTTTTGAACTGTGGTGTTGGAGAAGACTCTTGAGAGTCCCTTGGACTGCAAGGAGATCCAACCAGTCCCTCTTAAAGGAGATCATTCCTGGGTGTTCATTGGAAGAACTGATGTTGAAGCTGAAACTCCAATACTTTGGCCACCTGATGTGAAAAGCTGACTCATTTGAAAAGACCCTGATGCTGGAAAAGATTGAGGGCAAGAGGAGAAGTGGATGACAGAGGGTGAGATGGTTGCATGGCATCACCAATTCAATGGACATGGGTTTGGGTGGACTCTGGGAGTTGGTGATGGACAGGGAGGCCTGGTGTGCTGCTGTTCATGGGGTCGCAAAGAGTCGGACACTACTGAGTGACTGAAATGAACTGAAGCTGATCCATTGGTTATTTTAATAGTGTTTGTCTCCCCAGCTGGAGAACAGGAATCACGTCTGATTTTGCTCATTAGTTTATCCCAGAGCCTAGCACATGGCAACATTCCATCAATTAGTGAACTGCTTGGTAGATGATGTGTAGATGGATTAATGAGTGAAGCATACCTTCTTTCCTCCAAGAGCTCATAGCGTACTATAGGGAATTAAGCATTGCTCAGTGTGGAAAAATAGGGTTTGGGGCAAAATTATAAACAGCTTTTGGTACTACCCTGGCAGTCCAGTGGGTAAGACTCCATGCTTCCAATGTAGGTCCATGGGGCGGGTGGGAGGGTTCAAGACTGGCTGGGGAACTAAGATCCCACACACTGTGCAGCACAGTCAAAAAAAATTTTTTTTATTATAAGCAGCTTTGCTAAAGTGTTTCAACATTATCTTGTAGGCAATGAGAAGCCAACAAAAATATCAAAACAACAGCGACCAGGTTAGTGTTTCAGGAGTCTCCCCAAGGTGGCAGGATGGAAGGCAGCCTGGGAAAGGGGGGATGGTTCGGAGCAGGAAGAGCAGGGAGGTGTCCAGGTCATGGATGATGAGGTTTCAGTTCAGTTAAGTTGCTCAGTTGTGTCCGACTCTTTGCAATCCCATGAACAGCAGCACGCCAGGCCTCCCTGTCCATCACCAACTCCCGGAGTTCACTCAAACTCACATCCATCGAGTTGGTGATGCCATCCAGCCATCTCATCCTCTGTCGTCCCCTTCTCCTCCGGCCTCCAATCCGTCCCAGCATCAGAGTCTTTTCCAATGAGTCAACTCTTCCCAAGAGGTGGCCAAAGCACTGGAGCTTCAGCTTTAGCATCATTCCCTCCAAAGAACACCCAGGGCTGATCTCCTTCAGAATGGACTGATTGGATCTCCTTGCAGTCCAAGGGACTCTAAAGAGTCTTCTCCAACACCACAGTTCAAAAGCATCAATTCTTCGGTGCTCAGTTTCCTTTATAGTCCAACTCTCACATCCATACATGACCACTGGAAAAACCATAGCCTTGACTAGACGGACCTTTGTTGGCAAAGTAATGGCTCTGCTTTTCAATATGCTGTCTAGGTTCGTCATAACTTTCCTTCCAAGGAGCAAGCATCTTTTAATTTCATGGCTGCAGTCACCATTTGCAGTGATTTTGGAGCCCAAAAATACAGTCTGACACTGTTTCCACTGTTTCCCCATCTATTTGCCATGAGGTGATGGGACCAGATGCCATGATCTTCGTTTTCTGAATGTTGAGCTTTAAGCCAACTTTTTCACTCTCCCCTTTCACTTTCATCAAGAGGCTTTTTAGTTCCTCTTCACTTTCTGCCATAAGGGTGGTCTCATCTGCATATCTGAGGTTATTGATATTTCTCCCAGCAATCTTGATTCCAGCTTGTGCTTCTTCCAGCCCAGCATTTCTCATGATGTACTCTGCATACAAGTTAAATAAACAGGGTGACAATATATAGCCTTGACGTACTCCTTTTCCTATTTGGAACCAGTCTGTTGTTCCATGTCCAATTCTAACTGTTGCTTCCTGATGTGCATATAGGTTTCTCAAGACACAGATCAGGTGGTCTGGTATTCCCATCTCTTTCAGAATTTTCCACAGTTTATTGCAATCCACACAGTCAAAGGCTTTGGCATAGTCAATAAGGCAGAAATAGATGTTTTTCTGCAACTCTCTTGCTTTTTCAATGATCCATCAGATGTTGGCAATTTGATCTCTGGTTCCTGTGCCTTTTTTAAAACCAGCTTGAACATCTGGAAGTTCACGGTTCATGTATTGCTGAAGCGTGGCTTGGAGAATTTTGAGCATTACTTTACTAGTGCATGAGATGAGTGCAATTGTGCAGTAGTTTGAGCATTCTTTGGTATTGCCTTTCTTTGGGACTGGCATGAAAACGGATGTTTTCCAGTCCTGTGGCCACTGCTGAGTTTTCCAAATTTGCTGGCATATTGAGTGCAGCACTTTCACAGCATCATCTTTCAGGATTTGAAATAGCTCCGCTGGAATTCCATCACCTCCACTAGCTTTGTTCGTAGTGATGCTTTCTAAGGCCCACTTGACTTCATATTCCGAGATGAGGTTTATACAAAGACAACAGCTACAGAACAACAGAGTGGAAGGACTGAGTCATAGAATACAGACAGCCCTTTGCTTTCTTAGGAGATTAATAACCTTTGTAGGAATACCCACTAGAGGATGGGCCCCTTCTATAGGGAGAGGAGGGCCTGGCTGGTAAAGATCATCTGACTCAGGGGACCCACGCAGCAGAAATAGCCTTGAGCCACAGACTGATCCAAACTTGAGCTGACACACATGACTATCAGCAGGATACCAGCTCACTACACTTCTTCCTGGCCATTCCCCAGGCAGTCTCAAGAAGGTTGAAACTCTGGGTTGGGTCATGCAGTCAGTCAACTGATATTTATAAAGCACAGGCCATATATCAGAAGTGGGGAAGAAGGATTAGGAAGGTGGGTGTGGATGTGGCCACTGAAAGTGCACAGCTTTGGGACTGATGCACAAAACAGCCAATGAGTGCGTGCAGCTTAGGGCAGTGAGTATCCTGATAGGAAAGGCACAGAGGCTTGTGGGCACATGGAGCAGCAGCCAGCCTGGTCTTAAGGGACATGGGGTCCCAGAGGGCATGTGGTCTAATCTGGGAACCAAGTGAAGCCAAGAGTTCATCGGTGGAGGAGGAGAACATACCAGGTGAAGGGACTGGGAGATGCCCAGATTCAGAAGCAAGGAAGAACATGGGAGAGGAAGCAAGAGGGATTCTAGAGCACGAGATCGAGGAGACAAAAGAGTGGGAGGCGATGGACAGCCTGTAGAACTGAGAGAGGGCAGGATCACACAGGGCCTCGTAATCCACATCAAGAATAGAGCTCTATGGGGAGGGTGATGGGAGATGGGCTTCGCATTTTGGAAAGCTGATTGATTCCAGGGAGGCCCACACACTCAGTAAGAACAGGGCATAGGGAGAAATGCTAAGTCACTTCAGTCATCAGTCGTGTCCGACTCTGTGCGACTCCATGGACAGCAGCCCACCAGGCTCCCCCGTCCCTGGGATTCTCCAGGCAAGAACACTGGAGTGAGCTGCCATTTCCTTCTCCAGTGCAGGACAGTGAAAAGTGAAAGTGAAGTCGCTCAGTCGTGTCTGACCCTCAGCGACCCCATGGACTGCAGCCCACCAGGCTCCTCCGTCCATGGGATTTTCCAGGCAAGAGTACTGGAGTGGCGTGCCATTGCCCTCTCCACATACAGAGAAAAGACAGTCCCAAAGCGGAGGCATTCATCTGGGCCAGGTGATGGGGGCCCGTGCTCTGGGAGCAGCAGAAGGGATGGATGAGGAGTGAGGAACAGGTATGAGAGATATTTAAGAGGTCAATTTGTCAAGCCTCAGGTGACAAGGGGAGAATAGAGGCAATGTCCTGGATACTGGCATCACTGTGGGACAGCGGGGCCTTTCACTGTACAGAGCAAACACAAGAAGAATGTTTAGTTGACAGAGGAGAAATGGTGAATTTGGTTTGAGGTGTGTTGGGTAAAAAGCCAGGGGCAATGCTCGGTTGTCAGTTGGGTCAACAGATCTGGGACTCAGCAGAAATTTTCCATGGTCTTTGTGATTGCTGTGGTTGATCATCGTTCCTGTGTTGGCATAGTTCATAGCAACCTGGGCTTTTGAGTCAGAGGAGACCTCAGTTCAAGTCCTTTACGAGCTGTGTGAGCTTGGACATGACACTACTAAACCTGTTTCTTCATCATAAACTAGGATAATGATATTACCTGCCTCAAAGGATGTTGGGAGAAATAAATGAGATAATGCTTAGCCTCAATCAATCTTTAGTGGTGGGTGGTAGCACTTGGCCACAATAAATCCCTCCTGGCAGTGGTAGTGGAGTAGGAGCATCCACCTGGAAATGTAGACTTGAGCACCACCAGTATATAGGTGGGATTAGGAACCACTGAGAAAAAAATGATGAAGAAAAAGAGGAGTGTATAAAAGAACATAATATGGAAGGAATACATAAAGGACATACACAGTAGAGACTCGGAAGTAGCCAGGGGTTAGGGGGGAGGCATAAAAAGAAAATGAAGGGAGTGCCAAAACATCATGGAAGCCAAGGAAAGAAGTTTCCAGAAGAGAATCAGTAGAGTACAGTCCTACCAATGGGTCGAGAAATGCAAGGGCTGTAAAGTGATGTTGAATTCTGGGACAAGTAGGATCAGTGACCCCTGAGACAAGAGCTCCAGAAAGAATGTGTGTGTGCACGCTCAGTGGCTTCAGTCATGTCATGTCCAACTCTTTGTGACCTGGTGAACTGTGGCCCGCCAGGTTCCTCTGTCCATGGGATTCTCCAGGCAAGAATACTGGAGAGGGTTTCTATGTCCTCCTCCTGACCCAGGGATCAGGGCAGGGACAAAGCAAGATTATAGCAGATTGAGAGAAGTTGGTAGATAGGGATTACTATTTAATATGAAAACACTTTTTTGAACCCCCCAAAAAACAGTCCAAGGGAAGGGCACAGGAGAAAGTTACAAACGTGTTCTGACTGTAGAAACTTGATTTTGCCTCAATGCTCTGCTTCAGTGTAACAAAAAAGACCTTCAGGGCTGGTATGTGGACCCCCTCATTCTAGTTGTTTATCGTGCATTGACAGGCCCTGACAAAGGAAAGGGAAAAGAATCATTCTAAAAGTCTTTTCCTATAGAGCAGGCTTCTTGAATACACCAGCCAAGCATAATGTGTTTATTCTGTTCTCAATGCTTTTTTGAAAAGGAATTAAATTCTCTATAGCCTCTGTAGCAATTTTCTGCATTGCCTGCATAGTCACGTGGAGAATTCATCTTCCCATTGAGACCTTTCCCAAGATAAGGTCTTTGTTGAGCAGAAGCTCTGACAAGAGCCTACGTCTCTACACTTCATTTCAGGGTCTTCTCCATGACCTTTGTGGATTCGAGACCAGCCTTGTTTTCCTAGCAACGCTGACAGAGAGAAAATACAGATTTCTTGAGTGGCACTCAGAATGTACTTATCCTTGTGTGAACATCTATGGGGCCTTTAGCCTCAGACCAAACAAGCTTTAATCCCTCCAAACACATGCACACACACAGAGAGGCACACACACAGAGAGGCACACACAAGCACACACGCACGCACACACGCACACACACACCTCATACACAGGCAAACACCATTCAAAGTCTTTCACCAAGAAATGGCACTTAACAGTCAAGGGGATGGAGGCACCAAATGATTTGTTTTTAGACAAGCATAAGTGATCAAATCAGAGTCAGATCCCTTCTCATTAGCCAGCATTGCTTCTTCACCAGGGTTTTCCAGTTAGTCCCTGCCATCCCTAGTTTTCAGCATCATCCCAATAGGGCTGACTTGCAACAAGTGATTCCCGCTGTACAATGTCAAGTTTGAACACCAGTGCACCAATGCCTTCTCTACCAGGACAGTCTGTAGAGCCAGACTGCCTAGATTCAAGTCCTGCCTCTGTCACGTACTAGCTATGGGCAGACAATTCACTTAATTTCTCTGTGGCTCCATTTCCCACTTTGTATAGTGAGGACCACGGAATCAGCTGCAGTGTAGGAAGGAGGATGATGTGTATTAACATATGTCAGGTTTTTAGCTCTGTGCTTGGCTCTTCAGCATTTGGTCTTTGCTTCTTCCCTTCTGTAAATTAAGGATGATCATTGTGCCCCCTTTCAAATACGTTTGAGACACTGATATGAGCTAATGCATATAAATGCTGAGTTGTCACTTTTAAACATGGTGCTGAAGAAGACTCTTGAGGGTCCCTTGGACAGCAAAGAGACCAAACCAGTCAATCCTAAAGGAAATTAACCCTGAATATTCATTGGGAGGACTGACACTGAAGCTAAGCTACAATAATTTGGCCACCTGATGTGAAGAGCCCACTCACTGGGAAAGACCCCGATGCTGGGGAAGATTGAAAGCAGGAGGAGAAGAGGGCAACAGAGGATGAGATGGTTGGATGGCATCACCAGCTCAATGGACATGAGTTTGAACAAACTCTGGGAGATGGTGAAGGACAGAGAGGCCTGGCGTGCTGCAGTCCATGGGGCTGCAAAGATTCAGACATGACTGGGCAATTAAAAAACAACAACTCCATCTAATTTACGTCCCCATCAATGTTTGCCTGAAGCATCAGGATGGCTGCTGTGCTAGTTCATGAAAATTGTTGTGCATCTTCAGGGTGGGTCATTTTCCCATTGATTTAATCTCTTAGTTTAGTTCCCTTTCCCTACTTTTCAAGCTGTGTTTATAACAACTCAAGGCATGAAACCCAGCTTCTCAGGGACAAGATCATCATGGATTATAGTGGATGGACAATGGCTTGTGGCTCTTCACTTGTATGAAAATACGTGAGATAGTCAAAACAACTAAGTTCAGGGAAAACTTCCACAATATTTACAGTTTAATTACTCCAACATCCATAGGCTTTGAGAAGTCACAAAGAAGGTGGGCATATGCCCTACAGTAACCTTCCTTATTAACTCACTTGAAAATGAGAACTAGCTTTTATTTTCCGTATAAATGTATTTTTATTTTTTACTTTTTATATCCTGTGTTTTAAAAACATGTATATATCCTATATATGTAAAAGATATTTATACAACTTATCGCGTGCCATGTAGGGTTCTAACAACTTTAGACATGATGCTTATTCTCTATAGCAACTTAATCATGTAGAGCTAGTATTATCATTATCCCCTTTTTATATGTGAGGAAACTGATGTACAAAATGAATGAGTAGCTCAAGGAAGATTAGCCCAGTAATAAGCACAGCTAGGAATTGGACCCAGATAGCCTAGAGCCAGAGGTTACATATGTAAGTGTCATGTTACCCATCTCTCAATAATAAACACCTGAGGATTTCCCTGGTGGCTCAGTGGTTAAGAATCCACCTTGCAGTGCAGGGGACACCAGTTTGATCCCTGGTCTGGGAAGATCCCACATGCCACAAAGCAATTAAGCCCACATGCCCCAACTACTAAAGCCCACATGCCCTAGAGCCTGTGCCCTGCAACAAAGAAGCCACCGAAATGAGAGGCCTACACACTGCGAGACAGTAACCCCTGCTCACTGCAACTAGAAAAAGCCCATGTACAGCAGCAAAGACCTAGCACAGCCAATAAATATATTAAATATTTTTTAAAAATTGTTGTTGTTCAGTCGCTAAGTTGTATCCAACTCTTAGCAACCTTATGGACTGCAGCACTCTAGGCTTCCCTCTTCTTCACTGTCTCTCAGACTCATGTCCATTGAGTCAGTGATGCCATCCAACCATCTCATCATCTGTCTCCCCCTTCTCCTGCCCTCAATCTTTCCAGAAAAAAATAATTAACTTCTGAGATAAGGACACTCAACCCAGGGTTTTATTTTACAAGCAAGGGAATAAATGTTTAAGAGAAAGAATCTGACCTTTTGAGCAGCCTCACATACCTAAAAACTTAGTTATTGCTATTTTTCTCAGAAATGCATCACTGATTCAAGTGAGATAAAGACTAGCTACAAAGCTAATTTAAGTACCAAAGAGTGAAGAAAGGTTCATCTCAAAAACGCCCTCCAACTTTATCGGCAACCAGAGCTGCCAAACAAGGCCAAATTCAGAGTTAAAGTGAGTATAAATAAAAAGAGAAGTCACTTTTTATCTTCTCTTTAAAGTGTACGATTTCTAAAGCATAGATAGGTGCCTTTTATGTAACATCTGCATTTCCAGGAGAAACCTGGGCAAGTGTGGGGGAGAACATGATGGAATAGAGACACCTACTGGTGAGAATGAGCCTCACTGTGTAGATTTCTATTTGTTATTTAAAGAATGACAAGAGATTCTCACCAATATTTGAAATACATTGGATATGGACAGTGTAACAGTAAGATACAGAATCTTCCCTTCAGAATATTACATTTTTAAGGTAAAAAAAAAAAACAAACAGAGGTCTCCATCTATTTATATAACAACTCAAGCACAGGATATCCACTCTCTCTTACAGGAATACCAAGCTACATCTCAGGATCTTGCCTCAATTAGTTCTGTTTGGGTACAAACGCCAGGCTGGGTGCGTGGTCCTTATGGGCTTTCACACTAACATTTCAAGTCAGAAGATCTCAACTGAGGAGATTGGGATTGACATGCACACACTGCTATATTAAAATAGATCCCCAACAGGAGCCTACTATTTAGGAAAGGGAACTCTGCTCAGCATTCTGTGATAACCTAAATAGGAAAAGAATTTGAAACAGAATAGATATACATGTATGTCTGTGCAGGTGTGTTCAGTCGTGTTTGACTCTTTGGAACCCCATGGACTGTGGCCCACCAGGCTCCTCTGTCCATGAGGTTCTCCAGGCAAGAATACTGGAGTCAGTTGCCATTTCCTTTTCCTAAGGATCATCCCCGCCCAGGGATCAAACCTGAGTTTCCAGCATCTCCGGCATTGTAGGCAAATTCTTTACCACTTGAGCCATCAGGGAAGCCTAGATACATATATATACATATATATATATATATTACACATCCTGCAGAGTAGCTCAGTTGATAAAGAATCTGCCTGCAATGCAGGAGACCCGGGTTCGATTCCTGAGTCAGGAAGATCCGCTGGAGAAGGAAATGGCAACCCACTCCAGAATTCCTGCCTGAAAAAATCACATGGGCAGAGGAGCCTGGCAAGGTACAGTCTACAGGCTCGCAAAGAGTCGGACAAACAGAACAACTGAACACATACATTTAATAAATAATTTTTTTAAAGACCTTGAATGAACACTGGCATCCCAAAGAGAGGTAAGAGAGAGGATACTCCCACAAAGCATTCCCATCTCAGAAACCAGGAACCAAGATGCTCTATTATACAGAGTGAAGTGAGTCATAAAGAGAAAGATTAACATCATATTCTAATGCATATATATGGGATCAAGAAAAATGGTACTGAAGAATTTATTTACAGGGTAGCAATTGAGAAACAGACATAGAGAATAAACTCATGGACATGGGGAGAGGGGAGGAGAGGGTGAGATGTATGGAAAGAGTAACATGGAAACTTATATTACCATATGTAAAATAGATAGCCAATGGGAATTTGCTGTATAGCTCAGGAAACTCAAACAGGGGCTTTGTATCATGAATAATAGAAGGGTGGGATGAGGTGGGAGGTTCAAAAGGGAGGGGTTATATGTATACTTACAGCTGATTCATGTTGAGGTTTGACAGAAAACAACAAAATTCTGTAAAGCAATTATTCTTCAATAAAAAGGTAAATTTAAAAAAAAAAAAAAAAAGATGCTCAGCATTCTAGATGCCTCAGCCTGGCCCTAGACAGGTACTTCCCTTCCAGCTTGCAGCTCCCAGGAATCAGACCTGGTATGATCAGATCAGACATTCTTGTCTCTTCTGGGACACTCAGACATTGCTTTGAGTCCCCAGAGATGACACTCTTCCCATCAAAAATGTCATGAATATGTAATAGTTTAAATTCTCTTCTGTACCATGTCGGTTGGTTGACGCTGGAATTGTACATTGAATATTGTACTTTTCTGAGTTTCTTCTGGGAGAAAGAGTTAGGAAAGGAGAGATGAGGAAATCGATGATGGAAAATGACACTTAGGAGAGGAGAAAACTTTGTAGGGAGATGGCGAATTCACACCTTGGCTTTGGTTTCATTCGTTGAAACACTTTGGATTCCGATTAGACTTTCTAAACTTCCTAGCCATACCATGCATAATTGAAAAGTCCTGATGACTCTAGAAGAAATTGTCCTCAGTTGGGTTGTTGGGATGCAATAGTTTCTTTGGTTTTAGTTTCGATGTGCAGTCAAAGTAAGAGAATGTGTCTTCCAAAGAGTGCAGTCGAATGATACAAAAGTGATTAAGGCATCCAGTGATCCAAACAAGATAGCTTCATCTATGGAATGGGATGAAAGAATTTAAAACAGTTTCATGAGAGATCTGCACATTGGCATTGAGAATATAACTGAATACTGAGATACACCAATGAATTTTTAAAATTTTTATTGGAGTATAGTTGCTTTACAATGTTGTGTTAGTTTATACTGTACAGCAAAGCGAATCAGCTATATATAGCTGATGTGTATATATATACATATATATCACCTCTTTTTTGGTTTCCTTCCCTTTAGGTCACCACAGAGCACTAAGTAGAATTCTCCATGCTATATTCAGTAGGTTCTCACTAGTTATCTATTCTATGCATAGTGTCAATAGTGCATGTACGTCCATCCCCATCTCCCAATTCCCTGAATATTAAAATAAATTCATAAATATTACCAATTAAGTTTTATTTATTAAGTACCACATGTGAGCATTGTGTTTGGAGTTCCAAAGAAAACAAGTTTCTATCAGAACTATCCTGACCCTTGAAGAGTTTTAATCCAGAGGAAGAGACAAGACAAATTGTGAATCTCTGCGATAGTAGCGGGAAGCCACTGGAAAAGTGAGACAGACAAGGGCAACAAAGACATCCTCCACCCCTTGAATTCCCTCTTCTCCCACATCCGTCTCATCCGCGGAAAGTAAATGGGCAAGACAGGAGGTAATTGGAACAATTAGAAGGTTCATGCAGTTGTCTAGAAATGAAAAGTTGGGGAGTTGAATTAACAGGATGTGAGGGAAGAGATGGATTGGGGCGAAAATATCTTAAATGATTCATGAGTAGATTTTAGCTTCCCAGGTGTTGCTAGTGGTAAAGAACCTGCCTGCCAGAGCAGGAGACACAAGAGACATGGATTCATTTCCTAGGTCAGGAAGATCCCCTGGAGAAGGAAATGGCAACCCACTCTAGTATTCTTGCCTGGAGAATCCCATGGACAGAGGAGCCTGGTGGGCTATAGTCCATAGGGTTACAAAGAATCGGACATGTCTGAAGTGGCTTAGTACCAACACACAAAGAGATTTTAGGAACTTGGAAAACAAATATCATATATTAAATGCATATATAGAGAATCTAGAAAAATGGTACTGATGAGCCTATTGCAGGGAAGGAATGGAGACACAGGTGTAGAGAATGGACTTGTGCACACAGCAGGAGAAAGACAGGGTGGGACGAACTGAGAATGTAGCACTGATATATATACACTACCATATGTACAATAGATAGCTTATGGGAAGTTTATGTATAACACAGGGAGCCAGGGACGACCTAGAGGAACGGGGAGGCAGTGAGAGGGAGGCTCCAGAAGGAGGGGATATATATATATATAGTTATGACTGATTCATGTTGCTGTATGGCAGAAACCAACACAACATTGTAAAGCAATTATGCTCCAATTTTGAAATTGTTCTAAATAATAATAATAATTTAAAAATAAAAAGAAGCCTTTCTAACATGATATAACTGATTAATATTTGATATGTGCAGTTATCAGTAATAGCAGATCATGTAACTGTTGTTTTCAAATTTGAATAGTTCATGCACAGTAAGTATGCATACATTCCCAATTCAAGAGACAAGGGATATAGAAACAAACATAAAATTAGATTTAAAAATTGATGTTTGTTCTGAGAAATATTTTTCATTAAATTCAATAAATCTGAAAAAAAAAAAGAATTTAGGCACTTGGATGTGGCGCTTTAGGGAGAAGGGTTATATGTAAACATAGATCTAGACATAGACTATTAGGCTTGGAGGAAAAACTTTAATTTGGGGCAAAGGGTGACATCTTGAGTTTCCTTTTCCAACTTTCTCCAAGGCTAGAGGGACCAGTGGGTATGTAGGTAGAAATATTACCTAGGAGGTTGGAAACTGGTCTCATGTCTCATTCAACTATTTTAGAATCAGGAAATCCATGGAGAAAATCCACAAGATTTTTGTGAAACCCCTGAAACCCTATACTAATTTGTTTAATATTAAGTTAATACTAATTTGTTTAATAATAGTATAAGAAATTATACTAATGTGTTTAATATTAAGGGTTGATTTGTAATCATCTTTACTCTCAAGTGCGTAAGTTAGTTTAATATAAAAAATTGTTAGTTATAAAGGAAGTTTCTAGACACAAAGAGCAGTAAATTATTAAGAGAGAAAACATTTCCTTGTGAGATTTTTCAGTGAGTACTAAACTTGAAAAATGATATAACTGTTTAGACAGTGAATAAATCAAAATGAGATACACCCATCTGTGGCTAAGAGAAACCAAGAATCTAAAGATTGAATTTAGGGGGCACAACTCTTGATGTGCTAGCCCACTTTTCCCTCTTTGCCTGGCAAAGAAATAAAGCCATTCTTCCTCTTCCATTAAAAAAAAAAAAAGAAGTTGAATTTAGCACCAAATATACTTTCAGTGAAATGAAAGAGAATACTATAATCATTTGGCTAACAGCAGTCATTAATATGTGAAGTATCACTTTTATTATAATGTTCACATAAAAAAGAAAGCCAAAAAACAGATAATATAAATGAGAGGGAATTTATTTATACTGTCCTTAAATGAGCATATGGTCATTTTATTGAAAATAAAGACTAAATTCCAAAGTTAAAAGCCTGAGCCCTAGTCCATAAATCAACTCTATTTAAAATGTCCTGAATTGGCAATGTTGTGCCAAATGAATAAAGCCAAATGTTTTGATTTTAGTTCAAGCAGAATTTTTATTCTGCCAATGGGGTTGAGATGAGGAGAGAAAAATTATATTATATACCATTTATTTAAGCAGTAATTTTTTAATTTTTATGTTTTAAAATTTTACTGGATTATAGTTGCTTTATAATCTTGTATTAGTTTCAGATGTACAGCAAGTGATTCAATTATACATATACGTATATTCGTTCTTTTTCAGATTCTCTTCTCACATAGGTTATCACAGAATACTGAAGTAGGTATCACCTCATACTGGTCAGAATGGCCATCATCAAAAATATCTACAAACAGTAAATTCTAGAGAGGATGTGAAGAAAAGGGAACCCTCCTACACTGTTGGTGGGAATGTAAATTGGTACGACCACTGTGGAGAACAGTATGGACGTTCCTTAAAAACTAAAAAGAGAATTACCATATGATACAGCAATCCCACTCCTGGACATATATCTGTAGAAAACCATAATTATAAAATACATATTGCACCCTGATGTTCATTGCAGCACTATTTACAATAGCAAGACATGGAAGCAACTTAAATGTCCATCAGAGGAATGGAGAAAGAAGATGTGGTACATATATACAATGGGATATTACTTAGTCATAAAAATGAATGGATAATGTCATTTGCAAAAACATGGATGAACCTAGAGATTATCATACTAAGTGAAATAAGTCAGAGAAAGACATATATCCTATGATATCACTCATATCTGGAATCTAATTTTTTAAAAAACGAAACAGAATTACAGATATCAAAAACAAACCTATGGTTACCAAAGGGGAAATGGGGCAGAGAGGGGTAAATCAGAAGCATGGGATTAACATACACACTACAGTAAATTGTGTAAATAGCCAGCATGAACATACTATATTGCATAAGCAGCAAATTTTTAAAAGAATGATGGTTCATTGTACCAAAACATTTTCCTCCAGTTATATCAGCCTTATAAATAGGCATAATAGGTGAATGTTTTGTGGTATAGTTTGTAAAGTTCTACAAATCAAAAATATCTCCATTGCCTGAGATTCTGCTGATATATTCAACTGGGTTGAAATATAATCCAACTCTCATAGTGGTATCAGGTTGGTAGAATGGCCATGCATGCGGGCTAAGTCACTTCAGTCATGTCCAACTCTTTGCAACCCTGTGGACTGTAGCCCGCCAAGATCCTTTGTCCATGGGATTCTCCAGGTAGAAAGGGAGTCAGAGGTAAAGGCTTTTGGACGGATGTTTCTGTGGAAAACGAAAAGGACAGAGCAAGGAAAGGGCATCAGTAGCTTGTACTATGTTGGAGAGCTCTGGGCAGCCCCACAGAGGCTGAGAACATGACCTAGCTAGGAAAGAGAGGGAAAGGCAGCTACATGAAAGATACAAAGTGGATAAGGGGAAGCAGCTGAAAGAGTAAGCAGCTGAAAAAGCAAGTTAAAGAAAACTTGCCTACAGTGTCCCCCAGGCACGTGTGCGTGTGCATGTGTGTGCACTGGGTCATAATTCCTACCCTCAAGTGACAATAACAATCCCATGCACGTGCATGCATGCTCAGTCGTGTCTAGCTCTTTATGACCCTTGGGACTACAGCCCACCAGGCTCCCCTGTCCATGAGATTCTCCAGGCAAGATTACCTAAGTGGGTTGCCATGCTCTCCTCCAGGGGATCTTCCCAACCCTAGTAATTGAACCTGAGTCTTTTATGTCTCCTGCACTGGCAGGTGGGTTCTTTACCACTAGTGCCACCTGGGAAGCCCAGCTAGCCTGGATGCTGATCTGTTATTGAACAGTTATGTTCTGATTTTCAACCTACCTAGTCGTGATTTTGCAGAGAGCAAATTAGTTATTTTCAGCCTATTCCGATTGTGAATTTTGGTGCTCTTTGTGTGTCTGCCAAATGTGTGGTACCTGACAATATCCCAACCATATCATTAGGATGAAAACTTTAAAGCAAATAGACCAAGCAGCATTAAAAGTTGTGTTGGTCGCAACAGTGCCAGGTCATCATCTGCCTGTGCTTTGTTCTCTTGTCTGCTTAGACTTACAGAAGCAAACACGTACTCTTTATGCCATGAGAGGATGGGGCTGTGGGAATGACACCATAGGGTTTTTCTTATTATTATCACTATGTTGACTCATTTATATAGAAAGCTTAGAATTTGTTTTCTTCAGTTTAATGTCTTAGGGAATAAGATTTAGAAACTCTAAGGGCCACAGGTGGCATTTGTAGGATTTAAATTTGCATAAATATTCAGATGGTGCTAGTGGTAAAGAATCAGCCTGCCAATTTAGGAGACGCAAGAGATATGGGTTTGACTCCTGGCTTGGGAAGATACCCTGGAGGAGGAAATGGCAACCCATTCCAGTATTCTTGCCTGGAAAATTCCATGGGCAGAGGAGACTGGCAGGCTATAATTCATGGGGCCGCAGAGTTGGGCGTGATTGAGCAACTAAGCACACACACAAATAAAAATTTGATGAGAATGACACACATATTCAGTGGGCCTTGTTTGGATTGACTACTCAGACCTGGACAAAATCCTAGAAAATGCTTTTTAGGGAATTCTAAACCAATGTGTAAATAATACGGCAAAATGAATTTTGCATATTTTATCTAAATGATCCAAAGCCATAAAAAGTACTCTGATATGGTGAGAAAACTGATGATTCCATGTCTCCTGCTGCCCAAACCTTTCAGCCTCCTGCTGCTGCTACTGCTGCTGCTGCTAAGTCGCTTCAGTCGTGTCCGACTCTGTGCAGCCCCATAGATGGCAGCCCACCAGGCTCCTCTGTCCCTGAGATTCTCCAGGCAAGAACACCAGAGTGGATTGCCATTCCCTTCTTCAATGCATGCATGCATGCATGCTAAGTCGCTTCAGTCATGTCCGACTCGATGCAACCCCATGGACAGCAGCCCACCAGGCTCCCCTGTCTACGGGACTCTCCAGGCAAGAATACTGGAGTGGGTTGCCATTTCCTTCTCCATTCAGCCTCCTAGAGGCCATTTAATGTAATAGATGGCTGATGATAACCCAGGCTCATTAGAACCTATGGTGGCTCAGATGGTAAAGAATCTACCTACAATTCAGGTAGACCCATATTTGATCTCTGGATTGGGAAGATCCCCTGGAGAAGGGAATGGCTACCCATTCCAGTATTCTTGCCTGATAAAGCCGATGGACAGAGGAACCTGGTGGGCTACAGTCCATGGGGTCGCAAAGAGTCAGACACAACTGAGCGACTAACATTAGTTTGCAGCTTGATGTGCTATTTTAGTATAATATGTTTAGTCATGCTCTCTGCCTGTTTTGAGAGGTCCAATATTGCTCTCTTGGCATATACAAAATTGGCGTAACAATTAGGAGGCCTAGAAGCCTAAAAGACAAAGCTGTCCTCCATAACCAACTCTACAAACAACAACTGTGGCCACAAATAACATAGCCTTTTATTTATAAGTAAATAGTGTGGATCATGGCATCTGGTCCCATCACTTCATGGGAAATAGATGGGGAAACAGTGGAAACAGTGTCAAACTTTATTTTGGGGGGCTCCAAAGTCACTGCAGATGGTGATTGCAGCCATGAAATTAAAAGACACTTATTCCTTGGAAGGAAAGTTATGACCAACCTAGATAGCATATTAAAAAGTAGAGACATTACTTTGCCAACAAAGGTTCGCCTAGTCAAGGCTATGGTTTTTCCAGTGGTTAGGTATGCATGTGAGAGTTGGACTGTGAAGAAAGCTGAGCGCCGAAGAATTGATGCTTTTGAACTGTGGTGTTGGAGAAGACTCTTGAGAGTCCCTTGGACTGCAAGGAGATCCAACCAGTCAATCCTAAAGGAGATCAGTCTTAAGTGTTCATTGGAAGGACTGATGCTGAGGCTGAAACTCCACTACTTTGGCCACCTCATGCGAAGAGTTGACTCATTGGAAAAGCCTCTGATGCTGGGAGGGATTGGGGGCAGGAGGAGAAGGGGACGACAGAGGATGAGATGGCTGGATGGCGTCACCAACTCAATGGACATGAGTTTGGGTGAACTCTGGGAGTTGGCAATGGACAGGGAGGCCTAGTGTGCTGCGATTCATGGGGTCACAAAGAGTCAGACACTACTGAGTGACTGAACTGAACTGAAATAGTGTGGAAAGGGCTTTTGGTCACACATATCCTCAAACACAGCTAACAATATTTATCATCATCTCCAAAGGAGAAATACACCTGCTTGTGTATATAAATGCACGCATCTGTATGTGTGTATATGTTCCACCATAGAATTCAAGTACTTCTATTAAAAATGCTCACCTCTTCACATACTTATGCAACTTCAGCAATACAGGGGAGGACAGCTCCACCCAATTTGTCCTGGGGATGGGGTTCCCATATCCCTGTCCACCAAGTCATCTTCTTTCAGGAATCCCATTTTGAAAACCAAAGCAGGAAGTGATTATCACAATGGAGATCAAGAAAGACTTTTATTAAAAAGATGTAGCCTTTAAATTGGGGCCTAATTCAACACACATAGATTTCTGAAAAGATATTCCTTCCTATCATTAGTAAGAACAGAGGAAAAATATTGTATGACATCCCTTATATGTGGAATCTACAAAGAAATGATACAAATGAACTTATAACACAGAAACAGACTCACAGACTTAGAGAAGAAGCTTATGGTTGTCAGGGGGAAGAATGAGGGGAGGGATAATTAGGGAGTTTGGGATTGTCATGTACACACTGCTATATTTAAAACAGATAACCAACAAGGACCTACTATAGAGCACATGAAACTCTGCTCAGTGTTGTGTGGCAGCCTGGATTGGGGGAGGAGTTTTGGGGGAGAATGGATACCTGTATATGTATGGCTGAGTCCCTTCACTGTTCACCTGAAGCTATCACAATATTGTGAACTGCCTATGTGCTGTGCTGTGCTCAGTCAGTTGTGTCTCTTTTGCAACCCCATGCACTGTAGCCCACCAGGCTCCTCTGTCCATGGGATTTCCCAGGCAATCATACTGGAATGGGTTTCCATTTCCTCCTCCAGGAGATCTTTCTGACCCAGGGATTGAACCTGCGTCTCCTATAGCTCCTTCATTGGCAGGTGGGTTCTCTATCATTGAGCCACCTAATCAGCTTTACCCCAATACAAAACAAAAAGTTTTTTAAAAAAGAAAGAATGGGATGTGTTAGCTTTCACATTTGTCCTTCCACCCCTCTTTGCATCTGGTGCCTATTTTACAGGCTACAAGAAAAAAGGCATGGCCAGAGGCTGTGACAGTGTCCAGTGTAGGTCAAAAACTGATAAACTTCTACCTAAAAAGGAAGAAATTCTATCATGAGAATATTTAGGCTATATATGAAACTTATCTGGACATTTTTCATGATAAAATCAGTGTATTTTTATACATAGACTAAATATCTTATTGATTGAATTTTGCCTTGCTAACCAGGAATCACTATAGACCTAAATCCTCATGTACTGTAAAAACTATCTTTGGAACACATGCAATTTAGCCACCATTAAATAATTACCTACTAGGTGCTATATATTCTTGCCTGGAGAATCCCAGGGACGGGGGAGCCTGGTGAGCTTCCGTCTATGGGGTCGCACAGAGTCGGACACAACTGAAGCGACTTAGCAGCAGGTGCTATATATATTTAAGCTCTAATCATGACCTTTTCAGGTCTATACCTGGAGAGTAGATGCCTCATAGCTGATTTGAGTCCAAAATGTGACCTATAAGCTAAGGTTGTAGTTTAAATTGATGGAATCAATTGTTTTAAAATTAACTATTTAAGTCATATATAACTAAATAAACATTTAGTTTAGTTTATTTAAATGTGTAAATGTGTTAAATAAACACTTACTTAATCAAAAATTGGGTCTTTTGTTTTGAATCAGATCATATAATTGAAAAACCCACATGGTATGTAGAAACCAATATGAATCAATGGTCTATCAATAATATTAACTTCTGTTAAATCTTGAATTGTTTAATTAAGAGATTAATAAAAATGTCCTAAACTGGCAGTAATGCCCAGGCATAATTCAATCTATGGCAATTCCTTATAACAAAGATTTATAACCGTATAAACCTTATAACAAAGATTTGCTAAATAGATTTGCTAGTTATCAATGAAAATTGATCACCCCAACTTACATTCTAGGAAATATTATGAAATAAATCACTTGAATCCATTCAAACCCCAAAGAGTAACAGTGCGAAAAGTAATAAATAAAAGGTCAGAAATCTAAATGTTCAGGACTAAGAAAGGATCAATACAAAAATAACACAGAAGCTATACACAAATACATGTTGTCAAAGTCATGTATAAGAACTAAAAGATCTGTATTTGGAGTGGGGGGAGCATGGAAGGTAACCTGCCTTCTCTCTCATTGACAGAAATTATCCAAAGCTCAGCTTAGGAAACATGAGGATAATGTTACCTTTATATGAATCATCAGAGTAAAATAACAAATATGATTTAATTATGACCAACCTAGATAGCATATTCAAAAGCAGAGACATTACTTTGCCAACAAAGGTTCATCTAGTCAAGGCTATGGTTTTTCCTGTGGTCATGTATGGATGTGAGAATTGGACTGTGAAGAAGGCTGAGCACCAAAGAATTGATGCTTTTGAACTGTGGTGTTGGAAAAGACTCTTGAGAGTCCCTTGGACTGCAAGGAGATCCAACCAACTGAAGGAGATCAGCCCTGGGATTTCTTTGGAAGGAATGATGCTAAAGCTTAAACTCCAGTACTTTGGCCACCTCATGCGAAGAGTTGACTCATTGGAAAAGAGTCTGATGCTGGGAGGGATTACAGGCAAGAGGAGAAAGGGACGACAGGGGATGAGATGGCTGGATGGCATCACTGACTCGATGGACGTGAGTCTGGGTGAACTCCGGGAGTTGGTGATGGACAGGGAGGCCTGGCGTGCTGCGATTCATGGGGTCGCAAAGAGTCGGACACAACTGAGCAACTGATCTGATCTGATTACTATTGTTATTAACTTCCCAGGTGGCGCCAATGGTAAAGAATCCACCTGACAACCCAGGAGACAACGATTCAGTTGCTGGGTTGGGAAGATCCCCTGGAGGAGGAAATGGCAACCCACTCCAGTATTCTTGCCTGAAAAATCTCATGGACAGAGGAGCCTGGTGGGTTACAGTCCATGGGGTCGCAAAGAGTCAGACATGACCGAGCATGCATGCACGTGCATGTGATTGTTATTATCACTCAAGGGTAGGAATTATGACCCAGTGCACACACATACACATGCACACATGCAAATCAACATTTTACAAAACCTTGTCTACCCTTCCTGATATTTTCTTTATTTTTGGTGGCCCTTTGGGTTCTTAGTTCTCTGACCAGGGATTGAACTCATTCCCCCAGCAGTGGAAGTGTGGAGTCTTAACCACTAGACAACCTGAGAATTCCCAACTATTATACTTTTCTTAAAGCTCATTCTGACTCTCAGAACTTCTGACCCATAAAAGGGCTGGAACTCACAGTTTGAAAAATGCCATTCTAGGAAGCTTTTCAGAGTTAGCTGCCACCCTGGTTTGGTAGGACATGCTTACTAGAGGCTTGAATAACAAAGACAAGGGTACATGCTATATATGGTATAGCATGAAAACTTCCCACCACTCTTAACTTATAAACCACCACTAGAGGAAGTACTTAAAATTGGACTTTTTACCTAAGCAACTCTACTCGGTACTCTGTAATGCCCTATATGGGAAAAGAATCTAAAAAAGAGTGGGTGTATATATATATATATGTATAACTGATGCACTGTGTTGTATATCAGAAACTAACACAACACTATAAATCAACTATACTCCAATACATTTTTAAAAATTATTTATCAGGCTTTTTGTTGTTGCTCCACCTTCATTTATAGCTACAGACCCATTTCTCTTATCTGCTTTATAGCAAATTTCTCCAAAAACTAACAACAAATGCTGTCTTTTTTACGCACTGAATTTTAACTACAGAACTGAAGAGTTTGTTTTTCTTTAAAGGCTACTTTTTCTCTATATTATCATAATTTGGGGAGTGTTGGTGCTAATGATCACAGAAGGAAAGTGTCTTAGTATGCATGACTTGTACCAAAACATCCCAAAAGAACTTTTATATTTTACTAGAATTTGAGACATAAAGCACTGGATCAGGGACATATGTAATACATTTTGTGGTTCAGTCCCTAAGTCGTATTTGACTCTCTGTGACCTCACGGACTGTAGCATGCCAGGCTTCCCTGTCCTTCACTGTCTCCGCAGGTAGTGAAGTGATTTGCTCAAATTCATATCCACTGAGTCAGTGATGCCATCCAACCATCTCATCCTCTGTCACCCCTTCTCCTAATGTATGTACAGATGTTATATATATATATATATTATATAATGTACACACATATAACATACATAATATATCACATAAAAGAAAAGTATAAATTAGTGCTAAGGGCAATGTGACTAGTGATTAAATAATCCTCATCATTCTTTATTTTAATGTTTCAGCTGTACAGCATTATAATTTGGTGTTTTTATATGCCAAAAAGTGATCGCCAGCACACTGCTAGTTACCATCCACCTAAAACTGGGTTTTTCAATTTCCTAACATCAACTGGGTTTTTCGTTGCTAACTTGACCATTCTAATATGGTATTCTGTAGAATATCCTTATTTATCTTTTTCCTACATCTCGCCGGTTTGAGTGAATTTTGCAGCTTCCAAACCCGCATGTTCTAACTTGTACTGGGCTGCTATTTAGAATGCAGGTGTTAATTACCTACTTAACAAATCGTAGCTATTTACTTCCAACAGTAAATACAACTTAGTTTTTCTCAATTAGGAACTGTTCTTCCTGTTGACTAGGGTTCTAAACCCCTATGACTTCCCTCTCCTTTGCAAATAACATGAAATTCACTATTGAAGGGAATACATGTAATGACTCCTTGAGTGTTTTGAGCACTGCCTCTCATTAAATACTGGATCCTTTGATTGAACAATACAACTAAATTGTATTAATTTCCCAAGGCTTCTATAACAAAACCCCACAAACTGGGTGACCTAAAACATAGACGTTTATTCTCTCACAGTTCTGGAGGCTAGAAGGCTGAAATCAAAGTGTCTAAAAACTCTTAAAGAGAAATCCTCCCTCACTTCTCCCTAGCTTTTGATGTTTGCCCTCAGTCCTTGAAATGTGTTGCCTCACAGCTGCAAAACTCCAATCTCTGCCTCCACTGTTACCTGGCCATCTTCCCTCCATGGATGTGTCTCTCTGGATTTCTTATAAGGACAGTTGTTGGATTTAGGATCCACCCTAGTCAAATATGACCTCATCTTAACTAATCACATTTGCAAAGACTATTTCCAAATATTTTCTGAGGTTCTGAGTGTACATGAATTTGTTGTTGCTGTTTAGTCCCTCAGTCGTGTCCGACTCTTTTGTGACCCCATGGACTGTATCCTGCCAGGCTCCTCTGTCCGTGGGATTTCCCAGGCAAGAATACTGAAGTGGGTTGCCACTTCCTTCTCCAGGGGATCTTCCCAACCCAGGGATCGAACATTTATCTCCTGTATTGGAAGGTGGATTCTTTACCACTGAGCCACCAGGGAAGTCCACATGAATTTGGGGACATACTATTCAATCTGGTAGGCTGACTTTCTCGAAGGACTAAACCATACCTGCTACTGCTGCTGCTAAGTCGCTTCAGTCATGTCCGACTCTGCGACCCCATAGACAGCAGCCCACCAGGCTCCCCCGTCCCTGGGATTCTCCAGGCAAGAACACTGGAGTGGGTTGCCATTTCCTTCTCCAGTGCATGAAAGTGAAAAGTGAAAGTGAAGTCGCCCAGTCATATCTGAGTCTTAGTGACCCCATGGACTGCAGCCCACCAGGCTCCTCCATCCGTGGGATTTACCAGGCAAGAGTAGTGGAGTGGGTTGCCATTGCCTTCTTCAAAACCATACCTACCAGTCAGCAACATCCACATACTCAAACTAAGTGGCAACTTCCGTTCCGTTCCGTTCCGTTCCATTCAGTCGCTCAGTTGTGTCCGACTCTTTGCGACTCCATGAATCACAGCACGCCAGGCCTCCCTGTCCATCACCAACTCCCAGAGTTCACTCAGACTCACGTCCATTGAGTCAGTGATGCCATCCAGCTATCTCATCCTCTGTCATCCCCTTATCCTCTTGCCCCCAATCCCTCCCAGCATCAGAGTCTTTTCCAGTGAGTCAACTCTTTGCATGAGGTGGCCAAAGTACTGGAGTTTCAGCTTTAGCATCATTCCTTCCAAAGAAATCCCAGGGCTGATCTCCTTCAGAATGGACTGGTTGGATCTCCTTGCAGTCCAAGGGACTCTCAAGAGTCTTCTCCAACACCACAGTTCAAAAGCATCAATTCTTCGGCGCTCAGCCTTCTTCACAGTCCAACTCTCACATCCATACATGACCACTGGAAAAACCATAGCCTTGACTAGGCGAACCTTTGTTGGCAAAGTAATGTCTCTGCTTTTGAATATGCTATCTAGGTTGGTCATAACTTTCCTTCCAAGGAGTAAGCGTCTTTTAATTTCATGGCTGCAGTCACCATCTGCAGTGATTTTGGAGCCCAAAAAAATAAAGTCTGACACTGTTTCCACTGTTTCCCTATCTATTTTCCATGAAGTGATGGGACCGGTTCATTTTCTGAATGTTGAGCTTTAAGCCAACTTTTTCACTCTCCACTTTCACTTTCATCAAGAGGCTTTTTAGTTCCTCTTCACTTTCTGCCATAAGGGTGGTGTCATCTGCATATCTGAGGTTATTGATATTTCTCCCAGCAACTTCATAGGAAAGAATAAAGTGCTAACTTCAAACAAGAAATGGTAAGAATACAGTTCTTCTGCCTCTAACACTATGTGCTGCTGCTGCTGCTGCTGCTAAGTCGCTTCAGTCGTGTCCGACTCTGTTCGACCCCATAGACGGTAGCCCACCAGGCTCCCCGTCCCTGGGATTCTCCAGGCAAGAACACTGGAGTGGGTTGCCATTTCCTTCTCCAAAGCATGAAAGTGGAAAGTGAAAGTGAAGTCATTCAGTCATGTCTGACTCTTCGTGACCCCATGGACTGCAGCCTTCCAGGCTCCTCCATCCATGGGATTTTCCAGGCAAGAGTACTGGAGTGGAGTGCCATTGCCTTCTCCACTAACACTATGTACTCATTTACAATTCTGCCCCAAACTCTAGAATCCATGTTTTTAAAGGTACTTGGATCATACAAATATTGGCATTTCTATAGAACTTTATAACTGCCAAAATACTGACATGCATTATGTCATTTCAGCATCACTGTACCCTAGTCATGTTAATGAACTTGTCATAATTAGTCCCAGTCTATACATAATGAACTGCAAGGAGATCCAACCAGTCCATCCTAAAGTGTTCTGAGTGTTCATTGGAAGCTGAAACTCCAATACTTTGGCCACATGATACAAAGAGCTGACTCATTTGAAAAGACCCTGATGCTGAGAAAGATTGAAGGTGGGAGAAGACGGGGATGACAGAGGATGAGATGGTTGCATGGCATCACTGACGTGAGTGATGGACATGAGTTTGAGTAAACTCCGGGAGTTGGTGAGGAACTGGGAGGCCTGGCATGCTGCAGTCCATGGGGTCACAAAGAATTGGACAGGACTGAGCGACTGAACTGATACATAATGAAACTGAGTCTCCATGTCTTGACTCAGGTCATGCAGTTAATTTAATAATGCAGGCCTAGGAGAAAGATCAGGTCATCTGACTCCTCATCCAGTGTTCTTTCTACTGCCAAGTACATGAAAGTGTTAAAAGTAATGACTGGGACTTCTCTGGTGGTCCCATAGTTAAGAATCCACCTGTCAATTCAGGGAACACTGGTTCAATCCATGGTCCCATATGCCTCAAAGCAACTAAGCCAGTGAGCCACAACTACAAAGCCTGCACACTTAAGAGCCCATGCTCTACAACAAGAGAAGCCACAGCAATGAGAAGCCCACTTTCTTCAACAAAGAGTAACCCCAACTTGCCGGAATTAGAAAAAGCCTGCACTCAGCACTGAAGATCCAGAGCAGTCAAGAGCATAATAAAGAAATGATTTTAAAATAAATAGATAAAGTAATGACTGCCAACTGAAGACTGAGAGAGGATGTCTAGGCAGGATTAGAGGCCACTTCTGCATCATCCTTAAGGCTTTTTCTAGCTAACTACATCCACCCACCCTAGAACCTCTGAACAGGGTTGAAAATCCTTGCAAGGTCAAACAACTCACCCCTGTTTCCAAAACTGAGATCCACTGGTTAAAAATCTACAGAAGAGCCTCCTAAGCCGATTTTTTAAATAAACTAAACGTATATATGTATTTTAATTAAAAATAAATATTGTATGGATTTGTGTCTGAAGTCAGAGCTTGTCAAACTTCAAAGTGCATTGAATCACTTGGAAATCTTGTGAAAATGGATTCTGATTCAGTGAGCCATGGGGATGGAGCCTGAGATTCTGCATTTCCAAATAATCTCCGGGTGATGTCGCTAGTTCCAGGACCACATTTTGATTGACAAAGTCTTAAGTACCCTTCCTGATAGAACCCAGGAACAACTCAGTACAGATCAGAGTAAGTCTTTGTGATTGTAGAAAGTGTTCACCTCAGACAGCTATAAACAGCAGGACCCCTTTGCCCAATAAACATCTCCTTATTCCCTAAGAAGTCCAGAAGAGCTTGAGCCCAGTCAAATCATGGTTGCTGTCAAAAGAAGTCAAACAAGGTCCATTAAAGGCCCTTGTTTGTTATGCTTGGCTTCTTGACATGAACACCTGTCATCCATGTAACAGAAGCCTCCATGAACTGCTGAAGCCCACTGGCCCTGGGACAGCAAAGCCTGCCCGCAGCAGCAGGTAGAAGGTGAACCGTGCATGTTTTCTGCAGGCACAGCTGGGTTTATCTCCCATCTCAACTTTACCTTGGCAGGCAGCTTCATTTCAGCATTTCCCTAGTCTATTTTCTGGCAATCTATAATGTAGTCTTAATGATGTTGACCCCAAAAGTACTTTTTAGAAGAGGTGTACTGCGGAGCTTCATTAAAAGGAAAAATAACTATTGCATTACTGCTTTCGTTGTTTTCTTTCTTTGAAGCTACTGGGACACAGTCTTTATATATACGGATAATGGTGGAAATAAATCCTTGCCATTCCCTGTTAATGGTGATTGATGAGCTGATGAGGCCGACTAGGTGTCAGAGGAACACAGCCAGTTTTTAATGGCACTTTAATTCTGGAAGTGTAGGAGACTTCCTTGCAGAAATTGGAAGTTGGAGTGGGTGAGAAGTAATTCAACAAATGAGCATGCTTTCAGGGACCAGCTAGCATAAATGGATTCTTAAACTAGTCTTTGCCCTGTGTGATTTCAGACTGTACACTTAGGGTAAAATTTTACAAAAGAAAATAGTTCTGGCAAATAATAGAGTGTGTGTTTCATAATATTTTCAGGTAGCAAGAAACTGTGGTCTCACTCTCAGGGAGAAATTTACCTGTTTCTATTTTGAAACTTGAAGTTCTTATTCGTTATGTGCATGCTCAGTCATGTCCGACTCTTGGCAGGCTCATGGATGGTAGCCCACCAGGCTCCTCTGACCATGGGATTTTCCAGGCAAGAATACTGGAGTGCGTAGCCATTTCCTGCTCCAGATCATCTTCCCAACCCACGTCTCTTGTGTCACCTGCGTTGGCAGATGGATTCTTTACCACTGCAACTACTAGAATGTGTTTAATATTTATTTTTATATATTTATTTATTTGTCTGGGCCAGGTCTTTGTAGCAGCACTCAGGATCTAGTTCCCTGACCAGGGATCAAACCTAGAACCCCTGCATTGGGAGCTCAAAGTCTTAGCCACTGGACCACCAGGAAAGTCCCTATAATTTGAGATGAGGATATATCATTTTCAAAGACTAAGGACGATTAAGTCATGGATCACTCAGTTTTTATCTTATAAGATAAAATAATGGAGATTTGTCAAGGCTACTCAGTCTTCTTGATAAACTTAGTCATAAACATGGCAGAGTCCTAGAGTCTCCAACTCCACAGCAAGTAAGGTTGTGATTTTATTTATATAGTGGTCCCTCACCATCAGTAGGGCATTGGTTCCAGGACACCCCTGGATTCCAAAAACCATGGATACTCCAGTCCCTTATGTAAAATGATGTAGTACTATCGGCCTTCCCTATATGGGGATGCAGGACCCATGGATGTGGAGGGTTAACTGTAAATACTGCCACCCTTGCAACAGAAACCTCACTAATCTTCATTTGAAACACTACACCAATCTGTCCCACACATCCTAGTTTATGCTCTTCCTAAATGCAAGTCTGAGCATTCCTTCCCTTGCTTAAAATGTCTATGGCTTTTCCTCTTTACAGCAGTGTCCTCATGCTTTAGCGAGCATCTGAGTCACCCAGAGGGCTTGTGAAAACAGATGCTGGATCTCTCTCCAGAGCTTCTGATTCAGCAGGGGCTTCCCTAGTGCCTCAGACAGTAAAGAATCCACCTGCAATTTGGGAGACCTAGGTTCAGATCCATGAGTTGGGAAGATCCCCTGGAGGAGGGCATGGCAACCCACTCCAGTATTCTTGTCTGGATAATCCCCATGGACAAGAAGAGCCTGGCGGGCTACAGTCCACAGGGTCGCACAGATTCAAACACGACTGAGTGACTAAGCACAGCACAGGTGTGGAGTGAGGCCTGAGGGTCGGTGTTTCTCACAAGTTATGACATAATGTTGATGTGCTGGTTCAGTCTTCAAAAGGAAACCCACCAAACTCTCCATCGGCACATCTGACACCCTTCACAGTTTGCCCACTGCCTGACTTCCCAGAAGTGTCCCACCTGCATCCAACCTCACCAGCCTCCCTGGGGCCCTGGGACTAGGGCTGCCACAACACTTGTGAAGGTTGTTTCCTGAACAAATGACAGAGACATCGTTCACATTCGTTTTTACTTTTTTAAATATTAATGTATTTATTTGGCTGTGCCAGGCCTCATTTGTAGCATGTGGCATCTAGTTCCCTGACCAGGGATGGAAACTGGCCCCCTGCATTGAGAGCACGGAGTCTTAGCCCCTGGACCACCAGGGAAGCCCCCTGTCTTTCACATTCTTATCTCTCTATTGGTGCCCTCTGGAGTTGACCAGTGCATAGCCTTCACTCTTATATGCAGCAGCCCTGAAATCACCATGGACCCCTATGGATGCCCCAGTCATACAAAATTAATTAATTCTGAGCTAATGGTCTGGGCTTTAAGGCTTCACCTACCCTGTCCTCTCAGCCCGTTGTGCCCTATAACCCCTTTTCTGTATGGAAACTTCTACCCATCTTTCACAAAAAGAAGAGTTTTGATTAGAATTGTTCTGAGAACCAAGGAAACACTTTTCCAACAGGAAAGGGAAGAATGTTATTATATCTGGATGGAACTGTAAATACTCCAGTGTTCAAAACACCCTAGGTGTTTTAAATCTGTTTTTTCCCTCCCTCGGTTTTCATGAATTGTCTTTCCAAAGAACTAGAAAACTGATAAGAAGGAGAAAAGGGAAGGAAACTTCTTTTCATTGTCTTGTTTTAGGTCTTCACACACTTAAGATATTTATATAGATGTGGTATTTTAACAAAATATACTTATAAATAAATATTAAATGGAATCTGCAATATTTGTTTAGTTTACACTTTTATGAAGTTTTTGTGACTTTTCTCTGATTTGGGGTTACCTGGGACAGTGATATATATGTATTTTTTTTCATATTCTTTTATTGAAGTATAGTTGTATGTATGTACTTTTTAATAACCTACATTATTAATTCTTCTCAGTGGTTTCACATTTATCCCATAAACCTGAATCTGCCCATATCTATATATGGAACTATCACTTTATTCACTGGTTGGATTAACTGAGGTTCCAAGAAATTCTCAGGAAAAAAAAATGTGACATAGAATGAACACAACACTTTTCTTTAAGAAAACGTACCCTTCTGTGAAGGTGAAGCCCAAAGCTAATATATAGTCAAAATCAGGCTTCTCAAAGAATAAGGTAAAAAAAAAAAAGTAATCTGCTCAGTACAATGAAAAAAAAGAAAAGGAAAGGATTAATAAAATTACAGAGCTTAACCTAGGAAAAGATTATGTTGCTGAAGTTGTACAGTTGGTCTGTTATCACAAAATGGGCTATTGGTAATATGAATTTCTGTTGTTAAAAAATTCTATTGTTGGTTAAAGCTTTTAGGCTGACTTTGGACCATGTGGAAGCAAGAGAAAATGACTAAGAACCTATCTTATTCCTCTTTGGTGATTAGAAAACATTTGGCTTCTTCAAGATCTATTCTCCTTTCCTCCAGTTCTATGGGCTTCTCTCTTCTTTTTTTGGTTATTCATTTATTTAAAATAGGTTTTTGAAGTATTTGCTCTGTGTTGGGCACTGCAAGCAATTCTATAGAAAGAAAATAGGTAGTTATTCCATTCTCTAATCCAAAACCCTGTTTGAGAAGCAAAACTATCTTCTGTGAAACTGTCAAATGATTGTTTAAGAAGGTTGTAAGGCTTTATGGGTGTTAACAGATCAAAACTCTGTCCAACATAGAGAACAGACTTGTAGACACAGCAAAGGCACAGGAGGGTGGGATGAACTGAGAGAGTGGCCCTGAAATACACACCTTACCACAGGTAAAACAGATAGCTAACGGGAAGTTGCTCACAGGGAGCTCAGCCTGGCATCTTCATGCTTATTTCCTGGCCCCTGAAGACTTTGTAAGAACAAATTACCTACAAAGAGGTTGTCTAATCACTGGAGTGGGTGTAAGATTAAAGGTGTCTCCATCTCACTGTTGCTCCTTTCTTTCAGAGTTACTGTGAATAAGATTAAAGTTCCCTCCACCAGCCTTCTACCTAATGAATTGCTTCCTAAAACCTAATCTTTTAAAATAGGAAATACATCATGGGTAGTGAAATGTGGCTTATTTCAAGAGATACCAAGAAAATGTTAACAGTCTCTTTCATCATAAGATGGTCAAAAACTCTCCTCTCAAAGAAAAAAAAAATTGGTTTTATATTAGAGAATAAAAAAAAAAAAGTAAAATTTGATACTATGCAGAACTGAATTGCTTCTCACTGACCACCCTACCCCAAATGAAAAGCATCATGCAGGCTTCTAGCTGACATCAACTTCTGTGTGGATGACTCTCTTCAAACCCCACATTCAAAAGTCCATAAATGGGAAGGGATTGAATTCCTGACTTCAGGTTATCCATGAGTCCAGAATAATTCAAAATCAACTGAGCCTTCGGGGATGTTCCTCCTTTGCATGAGTCATGTGGTGCTAGCCCGCAGAGGATTCATTACCAGAGAGCACCTAAGCACAGAAGCTCTGTTTTCCCAGGAAGGCAACGGGATATTTGGGAGAAGAAAGAGCTGAGCATCAACCAAGGGCCCCCAGCCTTCGAGGAGAGCACCACAATTTCAAAGAATATGAAATGTTAGAACAGCAACAGTCCTGGATGGCTCTTCCTTCGGTGCAAATCACAGGATTTTTTTTTTTTTTTTTCTGGTTTGCTTCTGAGAACAGCTCAAAATAGAAGATAGGTAGATGAAAGTCATGATATTTTTACCTACTTCTCACTTCTTCCCTCAACAAATGGTTTGGTCTTTGGCTTATAGGCTCAGAAATGTCATTGTGCTTTGCCCTTTTTCTGAAAATAGAAAATGTTTCATGTTTCTAATAATGCTCATCACAGACCTTCTTCCTGACAACTTAAATAAGTTGATGTTCTCCTGAAAATTCTTTTTTTTTTTTTTAATTTTTTGGCCATGCTCTGTAGCATATGAAATCCCACTTCCCCAGCCAGGGTTCAAACCTGCCCCTCTCCTACATTAGAAGCATGGAGTCCTATCCGCTGGGACCACCAGGGAAGTCCTCTCCTGAAAATTCTTATCATCACATTTCCCCATTCTGTATTCTATTGCTGATAAGGCTTCTGTTGTGTTTGTTCATCTGTTTCCACCAAGAAGATGAAGCAGAAGCGCTACAGCTCATTCACTTTCACCTCTCCTCACACATTTGTCAAAGAAGGAAAGAGAGTTTGGGGAGATCAAAGAGAGAAAGTACCTGCACTGACCTCAGGGCAAGGTACCCCAGTTCCCATGTATTTGAAGGAAGTATTGCACATTGGTGAATACAAAGCAGATTATCACTTGGGAAGCTGGAGCTTGAAAATAGTCTGCGTATTTTAAGACTCAAAACAAGTCAAGTTTTCACCCGAAGCAACCTCAGTCCATCTCTTTTTTTTTTAACTGAGATATAATTGACATATAATAGTATATTAGTTTTAGATGTACAACATAATGAATTAATATATGCCTGTATTGTGAAATGATTACCATGAAGAGCTGAGTCAAAATCCATCATTTCATATAACATCATCATCTCATTTTTCCTGTGATGCGACTTTTAAGATTTACTGTCTTCAAAACTTTCAAATATTCAGCACAGTATTACTAACTATAGTCACCATGCTGTATATCCCCAGGACTTAATTTATTTTATTTTTTAGTTAATTTTTATTTTATATTGGAGTCATAGTTGATTTACAATGCTGTGTTAGTTTAAAATGTGCAACAGATTCAGTAATACATTTGTGTATATCCATTCTTTTTCAGATTCTTTTCCCATATAGGTTATTACAGAATGTTGAGTAGAGTTCCTTGTGCCTTACAGCAGATCCTTGTTGATTATCTATTAATTTATTTTATTATTAGAAGTTCATACCCTTTGACCAACTTTACCCATTTCATGTACCCACGCACCCAACCTCATTCCAGCACTTAAATATTGGCAGACTAGATCATTCAGTTCTCAGGAAAACCCAGTCATCTGGATTTGACATGCAAACCACTGGTTAGGTAAAAGAATGTGCTTGTAAGTGTTTCAAATATGAACTACCTCTGAAATTCTATTTAAGTGGGGGAAGAACAGTTATGTTCATCATTCCTTCCCATTGCTGACCAACAGCTTCTTCTAGACACATCTCCAGCATTTCTTGAGTATAGTACTTTACATTTTATAGATGGGTCCTGTGCGTGATCTAGTCTGGTCCTTAATCACCCTCTGAGGCAGGTGAGGGGCAAATAGAAAGGACCTCGTTTTGCAGATGAGGGTGCTGAGTCTGGAGAAGAAACTGGCTTGTCTTCGTGGCCAGCAGAAGTAGAGCCATGTGTGTGATTTAATTCCTTGTCCTATATTCTTTCCACCAGGAAATATCTGCTATCTTCAAAGAATATGAAATCAACAAGTTGGTAAAAAAAACAACTTATGGTTACCAAGGGAAAAGTGGAGGAGGGGGATAAATTGAGATTGATATATATACACTATTATATATAAAACATATAACTAATAAGAACCTACGGTATAGCACAGGGAACTCTACTCAATACTCTGTAATGACCTATATTGGAAAAGAATCTAAAAATGAGTGAATACACACATATATATAACTGATTCACTTTGCTGTATGCCTGAAGCTAACACAACATTGTAAATTAACCATCAAAGTTAATTAGGCTTCCCAGGTGACTCAGTGGTAAAGAATCTGCCTGCAATGCAAGAGACTCAGGAGACTTGGGTTCAATCCCTGTGTTGGGAAGATCCCCCGGAGGAGGAAGGCAATCCACTCCAGTATTCTTACTTGGAAAACTCCACAGGCAGATGAGCCTGGTGGGCTACAGTTTATGATGGGATCACAAAGAGTTGGACAGGACTGAGCAACTGAGCATGCATGCCATGTTAATTAAAATGAGGTAAATGTTGTAAATTAACATGATGCTTCAGTCACATCTGACTGTTTTCGACCCCATGGACTGTAGCCCTCCAGGCTCCTCTGTCCATGGAATTCTCCAGGCAAGAATACTGGAGTAGGTAGTCATTCTCTTCTCCAGGGGATCTTGCTGACCCAGGGATTGAACCCAGGTCTTCTGCATTGCAGGCAGATTTTTTACCAATTGAGTATACTCCAGTAAAAGTTATTAAAAAAAAAAAAAAAAAAACTAGTTGGTAAATAGAAGCAAATCTCCCACTGCCTTACACAAACAGAAATCAATGCAACCAACTTTGGGGATTCAGTAACACCAGTGCTGGGAGCCCTGTTCTTAACTCCTTGTGATCCCCTGAATATCTGTGTCTAAGGAAGAATTAAATCATTATCCAGGCAATGCAAAAGGAAAGAAAAGTGTTTTCTGGGAAGCATGTCTATTCCAAGGAACTACATGCTTGGAACCTACAGAGTGGGATGGTTTAAAAAGCATTCTCATTTGAACTTTTTTATTTCATAAGCAACAAAATTATATTTTGGCAGTTCAACCAAAATGATGGAATCAACTGTGACTAGCCCTTGGTTTGGTTTGCAGATGTGAATGGAATTAGTGAAATATTTTAGTTTAGAAAAAATTGCCAAATGTTAGAGGTGAAAGGAAACTTGGAAATTATGTACTCCAAATTCCAAGGGAGTTGACTGATATCACATAGGTAATTGTTTGGAATTTCCACTTCCTTTACCATGTACAAACATAAGTCTACTTGCTGGGGCCAAAACAGCCAGCTCTAGAGACTGGTTATTAGAGGTAACATGGTTAAAAACCTAACTTGTGCATGGTTATGATAAACGAAGCAATACCTAAATGTCATTAGGGTTTGCTGTACTAAAGTAAATATCCGTGTTTAGACGTGTATCCTGTAGCTTAGAGCAAAATTACATGTTTGTTCTATTTATTGTGTTTAATATAAATAAATAAAACACCTCTATCCTAAGACAATAACCTTGCATTTGGCTTGTTGCATCACACATCATCTTTGGTACATACTGAATAATTTGTCTAAGATGCTGTCTTTCTGGGAGAACTCCAAGTTTCATGAGATATTTAAAATAAGCCATTCTTTTACATTGAAAGCAAATGGGCTTTGACAGATTAAATTTGAACATGAGACAGAAAAATCATGCACTTCAATACCTTATGGTTTTTTTAACATGAGTGTGGAATTGTTAAGGGCTTGAGTATCAGAATTTTTTTCCTTTAGTAATCCCTTTTCTTCAAGAATGTACTCCATGGCACTTCCCTGGTGGTCCAGCAACTAAGACTCAATTCTACCACAGCAGGGGGCCTGGGTTCAATCCCTGGTCAGGAAACTACATCCTATATGCCACAACTAAAGAGCCCATAGACAGTCAAAACCCAGTGCAGCCAAATAAATAAATATTAAAAAAGAATGTACTCCAAATTATGTTGTGTACATGCTAAATTCTCAGGTGCTAAAAGTAGCTATATTCATTCAGTTGCCATCAACTAGACCATTAGACTGTATTAGAATGTCCATTATCTCCCAAATTAGATAGCGAAGTAAACTGACCTATGATCTAGCTTGAACTGTGGAGTCAAGAAAAATTGAAGGTCCATGTTGACCTGCTTTGTTCTTTGTCTAAAAGGTTGGAAGACAGGAGAATGGTTTCATTTGTATTTCTACTTTTTCTTGCTCTTGGAGGTGATGAACCTAAATATAATGCATCGAAATGGGCAGGTTAGCAGATAAAAAGAAATCAAAAATCTGGACTATGGGTTACAGTGCAAGAATGATGGTAGCAATCTCAATATTTAAAAATGCCCAAGGGTATATTAGCAACAGTATGACCTTCTAGTCCATTCTGAAGGAGATCAGCCCTGGGATTTCTTTGGAAGGAATGATGCTAAAGCTTAAACTGCAGTACTTTGGCCACCTCATGCGAAGAGTTGACTCATTGGAGAAGACTCTGATGCTAGGAGGGATTGAGGGCAAGAGGAGAAGGGGACGACAGAGGATGAGATGGCTGATGGCATCACTGACTCGATGGACGTTGAGTCTGGGTGATCTCTGGGAGTTGGTGATGGACAGGGAGGCCTGGCGTGCTGCGATTCATGGAGTCGCAAAGAGTCGGACACGACTGAGCGACTGATCTGATCTGATCTGATGCTCAGTCACATTCGACTCTGTGACCCTGTGGACTGTAGCTGGCCAGACTTCTCTGTCCACGGGATCTCCAGGCAAGAATACTGGAGTGGGTAGCCATTCCCTTCCCCAGAGTATCTTCCCAAGCCAGGGATTGAACCCAGGTATCCTGTATTGCAGGCAGATTCTTCATTGTCTGAGTCACCACTGGATTGCTGCAGAAGTCCCTCTTTTTACTTCTTATTGAGTGCTTCCTCTTTCCTTCCATGTCTGACATCACACTGCTACTCCTCTGCCCTGAACCGAGATCACCTTGGACAATCATCAGCTTCTTCTTTATGAAACCTTTCTCAACTGAATGAAGTTAGCTCATAATCTTCTTCTCCCTCATGAGTCTGGCCAGAAGGCCACATGGCCCAGGATGGAGGTTCCTTGACTTGATTCTATCTTCAGTGCTTGCCAGACAGATAACATTTGTTCCATGGAGGCATCGCTGTACCAAGGCCGTGTTATCTCTCTACATATAGGTCTGTGATCACTGACTGATCAGTGATCCGTCACTTATCCTTTTTTCCTTTTTTTTTTTTTTTTTTTGTCACACCTCGAGGGATGTAGGATCTTAACTCCCCAACCAGGGATTGAACCTGTACCCACTGCAGGTGGAGGTGGAGTCTTAACCACTAGAAAGTGTGAAAGTGTTATTCGCTCAGTTGTGTCTGACTCTTTAGAATAAAACTTCTGGCAATCATGACTATTTTCTAGCTTCTATAGCAGGTATGGCAATTCACATAAAGAAACATACACTGGGTGGTTCAGAGAGAAAAATTACAAATAGTTGAGAGAGGGGAGGATTTCCCTGGTGGCTCAGGAGGTAAAGAATCCACCTGCCAGTGCAGGAGATGCAAGAGACACAGGTTCCATCCCTAGGTTATAGGAAGATCCCCTGGGGGAGGGTATGGCAAACTGCTCCAGAGGAGCCAGGTAGGCTACAGTCCACGGGGTTGCAAAGAGTAGGACACATCTGAGCACATATGCACACACACAAGAGAGGGGAGATGACTGTTCCCCAAAAACTCTTCCAAAGGGGTCTAGGAACAATGGGCAAGGGAGAGGGGGTGGATTTTTTTCAAATGGATTAGACCATAGAATTTAAAGGTATGTTACATTAGGTTTATTTTATATATATATATATAATTTTAATTAGAGTATAGTTGTTTTACAGTGTTAGGTTAGTTTCTGCTGTACAGCAAAGTGAATCAGCTATTTGTATATACATATCACCTCTTTTTTTGGATTTTTTTTTCCCATTTAGGTTACCACAGAGCACTGAATAGAGCTCCCTCTGCTACACAGTAGGTTCCCATTAGTTGCCTATTTTATCCATATTAGGCTTCTAAGTGAAATGAACTCATAAGAAGTGAATGTGTTTGTAAAGTTACCTTCTTGGAATACCTTGGAACAAGGCATATCATTTAAAAAACAGTGAACCCCTATGTCTCCTGGCTGTGCCTAAGCAACTAAGCGGCCCTGCTGACTTGCCTTTCTTTTCTTTTCCAGATCTTGGCTATCGTGTCCATCTTGTTCATCGTCCTCTCCACCATCGCACTGTCTCTCAACACGCTGCCAGAGCTGCAGGAGATGGATGAATTCGGACAGCCCAATGACAACCCCCAGTTGGCCCACGTGGAGGCCGTGTGTATCGCCTGGTTTACCATGGAGTACCTTTTACGGTTCCTGTCCTCACCCAACAAATGGAAGTTCTTCAAAGGCCCGCTGAACGTTATCGACTTGCTGGCCATCTTGCCCTATTACGTCACCATCTTCCTCACGGAGTCCAACAAGAGTGTGCTGCAGTTCCAGAACGTTCGCCGAGTGGTCCAGATCTTCCGGATCATGAGGATCCTTAGGATCCTGAAACTCGCCCGGCACTCCACGGGCCTGCAGTCCCTGGGCTTCACCCTCAGGCGGAGTTACAATGAACTGGGCTTGCTGATCTTGTTTCTAGCCATGGGGATAATGATTTTCTCCAGCCTGGTATTTTTTGCTGAGAAGGACGAGGATGCCACCAAGTTCACCAGTATCCCAGCTTCCTTTTGGTGGGCCACCATCACCATGACGACTGTCGGTTATGGAGACATCTACCCAAAAACATTATTAGGGAAGATTGTGGGAGGTCTCTGCTGTATCGCAGGGGTTCTGGTGATCGCCCTTCCCATCCCAATCATTGTGAACAATTTTTCTGAGTTTTACAAGGAGCAGAAACGCCAGGAGAAAGCCATTAAGAGGAGAGAGGCTCTGGAGCGTGCCAAGAGGAACGGAAGCATCGTGTCTATGAACTTAAAGGACGCCTTTGCTCGAAGTATGGAGCTGATAGACGTGGCCGTGGAGAAGACGGGAGAGTCCGCCAACACCAAGGGCTCCGCGGATGACAATCACCTCTCTCCGAGCCGGTGGAAGTGGGCCAGGAAGGCTCTGTCGGAAACCAGCTCCAACAAGTCTTACGAGAATAAGTACCAGGAGGTCAGCCAGAAAGACTCCCATGAACAGCTGAACAACACTTCTTCCTCCAGCCCACAGCACCTGAGCGCCCAGAAGCTGGAGATGCTATACAATGAAATCACCAAGACGCAGCCTCACTCTCACTCGGACCCCGATGGCCAGGAGCAGGCCGAGAGGCCGTCCGCCTACGAGGAAGAGATAGAGATGGAGGAGGTGGTCTGCCCACAGGAGCAGCTGGCGGTGGCACAGACCGAGGGCGTCGTGGACATGAAGAGCACATCCAGTATCGACAGCTTCACCAGCTGCGCCACCGACTTCACGGAGACCGAGAGGTCGCCCCTGCCGCCACCCTCCGCGTCCCACCTGCAGATGAAGTTCCCACCCGACCTCGCCGGGATAGAAGAGCACCAAAGAGCCAGGGCTCCCCCCTTCTTAGCCCTAATCAGGGAGAAGGGGCCCGCGGCCAGGGAGGCCACCCCAGAATATGCTCCGATCGACATAACTGTGAACCTCGACGCCGCCGGAGGGCCCCAGAGTGGGCCCCACGGCCCTCTGCCGACGGACAGTGCCTCCGAGAGCCCCAAGAGTTCGCTGAAAGGCAGCAACCCACTCAAGTCAAGATCGCTCAAGGTCAACTTCAAGGACAGCAGAGGTGGGGCCCCTCCAACCCCGCCCAGCACAGCCAGGCCGCTGCCGGTCACCGCAGCGGACTTTCCACTCACCGCACCCCAGCTCATCAGCACCATTCTCTTAGAAGAAACCCCCTCCCAGGGAGATAGACCCTTGCTGGGTGCTGAGGTTCTTTGTCAAGGACCCTCCAAAGGGCTGACACCTCGGTTTCCCAAGCAGAAACTCTTTACTTTCTCCACCAGAGAGAGGAGGAGCTTCACGGAAATCGACACGGGAGAAGATGATGACTTCTTAGAGCTCCAGGGGACCAGGAGGCCGGACAAGCAGGCAGACTCCAGCCCAAACTGCTTGACAGATAAGCCTAGTGATGGAAGAGACCCTTTAAGAGAAGAGGCCTGTGTGGGCTCTTCCTCTGCCCAGGACACAAGTCACAACTGTAGACAAGACATTTACCATGGTGTGGCAGAAGTGAAAAAGGACAACAGTCAAGAAGGGTGCAAGATGGAAAACCATTTGTTTGCCCCAGAAATTCATTCCAACCCAGGAGACACAGGTTACTGCCCCACACGTGAAACCAGCATGTGACTAGTTACAAAAGCAATAATAACACTAAAACAAACAAACAAACAAAAAACTTGTTTCTTAAAAATGCGATTAATAATGCCTGTGAACTAAAACGTGGGAAGCCCCTCCCTTCCAAAAAAAGTGCATAAAATGTTATTTTTGCATGGCATGAACAGTTTAGTTTCAGTACTGTTTAAATAAAGAGTCAAGACTCCATTTTTGTAACAAACAAAGATGACTGAAGAACACTGAACAAATAAAGAGAGCTCTATTAGGAACCGTATTCTGCCATGTCTGACATTTTTGATCCTTTCATTTCAAATTACAGAGTTTCGACTGTGAGCTTTTCTGTTATGATGAATTTTAGAATTTGCACATGAAAGGATGAAATGTCATTGCATGCGTTCATAATTGCGAGGCGCAAGGTGCTTTGAGCTTGCAAAATGCGTAACTTTGTAAATAATGGGGCTTGGGATGCAGAAGTGTCGAGAACAGACGGAAACAAGTTTCTGAGACACAGGCACTTCCTTCACAGCTCTGCCTGGAGGAGCTGTACAGACTTCTTGTTGCAAAACTGCAACCTCTTCTTAAACCATCTCACATATCTTGCTTTGGGTTATAAAGCTCTTATAAGTACATTTGTTTAAAGGAATACAGTATTTTTATTGACTGATGATATGACTCACAGGGTGCATTTTTCTTTTTTGCTTCTGCTTAGTTGTGGCATTTGTGGTTTTATTTATAAATCATGAAAATAGGCAAGATGTAATGACCAGATATCCAAAAACTTGAAATTGAGGCTTGAAATTTTGCCAATTACCTATCCCTAATATTGTGGGGGAAAGTATGTATCGTGTCACAGCCTGTACAGAAATGCATTTTTTAAAAATCTGAACATACTTAAAAGGTGATATTACACAACTAAATTTTTTTAAATCACACTCCACTTCTGGAAATCAGTTCTTAAAAAAAAAATTATATATTGGCCACCTAAAGATGGCAATTTTCCACTTGTATCCAACATAACCTTTTCTATCTAAAAACCTAAAGATAGAATGTATATATGCCAAAATGGGAATTCTAAAAAGTGACTTTTGGCACACTAAAAGTAGAGCTATTTAAGTCAGACTACCACCCCACCCACCCCGACCACATAGATAGAGGTGGGTCTGGAAATGAGGTACACAGAAAGAACCCTGCCCTGATAATGGATCTTTCAGTATTTCCTAGTGTGAGGAGGGAACACTGCCAGGTGAGGAGGGCTGCGAACTCCAGCAGCACCATCCTGTAATTGCAGCACCTAGAAACACACCCTCACGTTTCCAGCGCCCCCAAGTGGCGGAGGATTGAAAGCAATATTTCCACCATTTTCTCTGAGAGCCGCGAAATGCACAGGTGTTTCGGTAGTTGGGCTCAGTTCAGTTCAGTCCAGTCGCTCAGTCGTGTCTGACTCTTTGGGACCCCATGAATCGCAGCACGCCAGGCTTCCTTGTCCATCACCAACTCCCGGAGTTCACTCAGACTCACATCCATCGAGTCAGTGATACCATCCAGATGGCACTAGTGGTAAAGAATTCGCCTGCCAATGCAGGAGACACAAGAGACGCTGGTCGATCCCTGGGTCAGGAAGATCCCCTGGAGGTGGAAATGGCAATTCACTTCAGTTTTTTTGCCTGGAAAATTCCATGGACAGAGGAGCCTAGCCGGCTACCATCCATGGGCTCGCAAAGAGTTGGATATGCCTGAGTGTCATGTCAACACAAATACAGGATATTTGCTGGTGGCTGTCTCGTTGATTAAGACTGTGCTAGAAGCCAGCTCATTTGGATCCACTTTGCCTTACAGGAAATCAAAGCTCTAGCTCCAGAAATGTAACTACCTGCGGGGTAATCCTGGATGAATCTTGAAAACCTCTCTTAGCCTCAGTTTTACTGCAATAAAAACTAAGACAAATTATTTCTAAGTTACCTTAAGAGTTCAAATTAATGTGATTCCTTGAGCTCTCAGGAATGTCCAAGTTTTGCCTCCGAATTATATATTTTTTATGTGCGCGTGGATGTTTGGGTGGGTGTGGGTGTATAGTTCAGGGAAACAGGAAAATTCTGGGCCAAATTTAAAGCACAATTTTTTGTTTAAGGAAAAACATTTCAAATTTTATTCTATATTTTAAAGAAAAAAAAAAACACACATCAGAAAAAGACAACCCAAAAATTTAGAATCGAACTTAAGGCTTTAAGGAATAACATGTCTTTATTAACAAAATCTGGTCATTATATCTTTAGATAAGAAAACCAGGTTGGATCTTAGTTGAAATCCACGTACTGCTAAAAATAATTTCAAGCATTTTTTTCATTGTTCTTATTAGAATTTCCTAATGGTTTTTATGTTTGTTTCAAAACACAACTTTTAAGAGTGTATGGTCATTAATCGATATTTACATTAGTCATACTTATTTCAGTGTCTAAAATTACATATTGCTCAGTTTTTGTAAAACTAGAGTGTCTGAATTTTCTATATATAGTTTTTCAAGTAAACAGATATATCTGCTGTTAGATGAATAGCAAATAAGTCATGAAAATTATTTTCTTTACATAGTCTCATGAAGCAGTTATTTTCTGATGTTTCTGTATTGATGAATCTCGTTTTTTAAAATTTATCTGATAGTTTACTAATGCCAACCTGTCTTGTGTCCATTAGGCCTTCTACCTGAGAATCCTGCTTCAGAATGCTTAATATTAAAAATCTTTCCTAGATAAGGAATTCTAGACATTTCCCCCAAAAGATTTCTCCCTAAAAACTTTTTTCTGTTAATATATTTTTTTTTTAAGTTTTAAAGAATTTTGGAGAACCTCCTATGGAAATTTTAACCTACAATTCTTCTTAGTTCCTCTGAGCCAAAATCTTCAGCTAGGAAAAAATAAAATAAAAACATTCCTCAAAAAAAAAATTTTTTTTTTACTTTGTTGTTTCGAAAGAAAGCACCAAGGGTTCCTAGAATGCTCTTGTGCAGTGCGTCCTAAACCTTTTAAACCTTTTAAGTGAACTAGCTGCCTCTAATGCAGAGGATGAACGTATTTGCCTGGACTGGTCTGGAAATATACCAAGCACAGAGATCTTGCAAAGTCTTATGTTTTATGTTAAAAAGTCATGAAAATGCTGCATTTTACTTCACAGCATATGTTTCAATATAAAAGAATTGATGTTTTTTTCTTACAGTACTCACCAACTACTGAAATGGATACTCATTTAACTTTATATACCTCTTTTTGTATTCCCTGGAAAATACACCCCCAGTTTGAGAAGCACTGCTTAAGTGGCAGGGACACAGACTGACTCCCTGAGGGACCCTGGAGGTTTCCGCTGCTGGGAGAGCCCACTCATTATCACCTAGCTCAGTGTCCAGGGACAAACAGCAGTGAGGAAAAGCTATTTGAAAGAACTCAAAATAACACAGTCCCAGGTATGGGTAATTCAGTTCTGCTGACTATCCTAATGGGTGTAAATTGCCACAAGATTGTTTTAACTCAAAGCTTGAGATCGATCATAAGAGGATAGACATGGGTATGTGGATATACATCTTGGGCTGGATCACAAATGCAAAAGTGACACCCAGACTCCCTAGAGTTCATTTAATTAGTTTCTAAACATTTCCACTAGAAACTTCTTCACTGGGGCACAGCCAACAGATCTGAAGCAAGCATTTAGATCTAGCACTATCCTGATATGAACTGGATTTGGTAACAAGAAGAGGATGTGCCAAGTGTCTGTTCCCATTAATTTCTTGTCAAAAGCATATTAGTCGTGTAGACATGAGGAAAGTCAACAACTCAACTATTTTCTCTTGAAATTTGTAAAAAAAAAAAAAAAGTATGCAGAATATTTTAGAGTTTTCAGTCATGTTTAATCCTCACAACAGCCTTCTGAATCAGGTGTTATTTATCAATAGAAGACCAGGGAAGTTATGAATCTTGTTCAGATTCACACTTGAACTTGATGAAGAATAGAACAAGACTTCATTCACATCCTGTGGCTTCACGTCCAGTGTTCCAGTGGACTACAGGAAAGTCTGTTGAGTTAAGGAGTGTTTTTTTCCCTATTAATATTCAAAATAATGAAAATGAAAACAGAGGTGTATTTATTGTCACACAGTTTGTTTAAAGCAGCAGTGGATCATGCCAAATGCTAATGACTTGAGATAAATGACATTGACTGTCTTTAGCACATACATTTGCCCTTTGGGAATTCTGGTCATAAGAATCTCTGGATTAAAGAGAAGGATTTATTACTCATGATATACACATTAGGCAAAGACTGAAGGAAGTCACTGATTTTCTAGAAAAAAGTAAACAACTTTAGAATGACTGAATCTAAGTTCAAAAATATTGTCTAATAGAATTTGATTGGCATTTCACTATTCATTCACTCAGTAAATATGAGGTGAGCACTCCTATATTCTATAGAAGGCATTGTGCTTGGTGCTGGGTACAGCCCCCAGCCTCATGGACTTACTACCCATTTAAAACCAGACTGAGAGGACTTCCCTGGCATCCAGTGGTTAGGATTCCAAGCTTCCTGCACGTCCACTGCAACAGGCACAGGTTCAATGCCATGTCAGAGAACTAAGATCCTTCATGCCATGTGGCATGGTCAAAAAGTACATAACATTAATAATAAAAGCAGGCTGAGGATCATTTGGGTTACTGGAAAGTATCTCTTCTAAATATGGAAAAATCATTCAATTATCAAACCAGGGAAGTATGTGACAAGAACAAGTGAAACATTTTTTTCCAAAGAACTGTTTTCCTAAGAAATAAATGTATGGTATGAATGGAAGTCTGATGCATAATTGTTTCTGAATCACAGTTTAAATTTACATTTGAGGTAACAAATTGTTAATCTGATTGAGTAAAGCTATGAGTTGTCTTTCCCTATTATCTGGTGAATTGAAAAATAATTCTTAGATATATTACTTGTCAAAGTAGCTAATAATAGTCTATCACTAATAAGTAGAGCAAAATTTAATACCGGTGAAAAAATCTGTAGCAAATTTTATATTTTAATAGTTTGTTGATGGTTATTTGGTTAAAAACTAAGCATCTTAATGTTTTTTTCTTACTTCCCGTTGACTATAGGCAGCATTTTAGCAGTCTATCAATATTTTCTATTTAGTCCTCTGAATTTCTAAATGGAAAGTGTTTAAAATTCAGTAATCAAAAGTGGTTTAGCTTGATTCAAGGGATTTATTCACTTAGGTCCATGTGAATCTGAAAATCTATTGGGTGTTTTCCCACTTCAACTGCCCTCACCCAAACAGAACTAAAAAAGAAAGAAGAAACTACAAAATATAAATAAAAATTTGGAAACACTCGAAGGCCCATCCCTAATAAGAAAGGGGAAAGGCTCAATTCCAAAATCTTGATGAACATTCTATATTACAAAAGTTAGCACTTATATGGCACCCCACTCCAGTACTCTTGCCTAGAAAATCCCATGGGCGGAGGAGTCTGGTAGGCCGCAGTCCATGGGGTCGCTACAAGTCGGACACGACTGAGCGACTTCACTTTCACTTTCCACTTTCATGCATTGGAGAAGGAAATGGCAACCCACTCCAGTGTTCTTGCCTGGAGAATCCCAGGGACGGGGGAGCCTGGTGGGCTGCCGTCTATGGGGTCGCACAGAGTGGGACACGACTGAAGCGACTTAGCAGCAGCAGCAGCATTGTAATATAATGCTATTCTTTAGTGATGTCAATTACCATTGCTTCTACTTGACTTTTTAAAATAGCCTGACTTAATTTCATAAACCTGTTTACCATTGCCATTAATGCATAATCTCTTCCTTATTAAGTCTAAAAGGGATTTAAACTATAAATATACATACAAAGAAAGGAAGGTGTGGAATTGTCTTTAGTAGTGAGATAATCCAAGGCCAGCAAAAGATACAAATACCCCCAAAAAAGAAGGACTAAGAAATAAGTAGGTAAACTATATGTGTTTTTAAGCCAAGAAATTTATATTTAGTACATGTATGTGTGTGTGTGTGTGTGTGTGTAATTCTTGTATGTAATTGAAACTGCTTATTAACATGAAATTTGCAATTGAGATAATTTCAGCTTTAATCTCTCTCCTGAAGAAATTAGTTCTTATTATCTAACAGATATTTCCATATTTCTGGGATAAAATAGTTCATTCAACAAACATTTACTGTCTATCTTATGCCAGAAGTTTAATTTATGCACAGTTCATTCCCTCAGTTTCACACTCTAGCAGAGATTTCGTATTTGAAGAGACTATGTTCCCAAGTGAAATCTAATTCCATAGCTTGAGCTGGAAATAGTATGGCAATATGTTTGAGTTTGTTGTCTGAGAATTTCTGTAATCCACTTTTATTTTCTCTCAGATTCGTTATTTATTTTCATTCCTTAGTCTAGAATCTGAATGACCACCACATAAGCTTTCTAAACATGCTTAAAACTATAGTAGCTGTCTGAAAGTTAGTGATAATTTATTTTAGTGTAGATATTGCCCACTTCAGCCAAAAGATATAAGATTCTGGCAAAAAAAAAAAAAAAAAAAAAACCATTGAAAAATCATTGTTTTTATACCCCTTAACTGTTCTGTTTGATTTTGTTTAAATCCTAGCCTGTATGCTGTGGGAGAACCCATCACCACCTGCTGGTAAGGAAAGCTTAATGCCAATCTAGCAATGTACTTTATCTCCCTTCCATCGTGGGCAAGCTGGCAAGTGATATAGCTGAATAGGTTTTCTTTCTGTTATTTTTGCTCCATTTCAGTTTCAACCTAAAAAGACTTTAGATTGAATACCAAACAATACAGACTTTCAAAATTAAGACTCAGGGAAATAGACACAGAATACTGGCAACAGACAGGTAAATACACAGATTTCTCAAAGGACGTCAGGAGCCCGCTCGTCCTGCTTTTTCAGTCTGTGTTGAGTGCCCTCTAGTGGTCAGTTTGAAAGAAAGTGGAATTCCATTTGCCAAGAAAGGATGGGGTAAGGAGGACTTGAAAGAAAGTTCTGGACCATTTTCCACCTTCCATTACCCGTGAATAGAGTCAAAATCACAACCAAGTTATTTTTTTTTTTCAGTGATAATTTCTCTGTTTTCTTTTTCTTATTCTGAAATATCTGATAATATCGTTGCCACCCTCTGCAAAGCACTTTCAAAGTGGTTCTACATGCTGTCTCCAAATTTAAAACATGAGTCGCAAGTTTAACTAAATGTTTAGAAGTGTCCTAGTCTGCACTCTGAATACACATTAGTAAATGCTACATTGACCTTTCTGCCACTAGTGGAAAGACAGAAGAGCACTCAAAGTGTTGCCTTTTTGAAGAATCACAAATCTGTAAGGACAAATCCACAGTCTCCATTCTACTTAAAGGTAGAACCTGAAGTACCCCTGAATTACCCTGGCAAAAACACAAGTGCTTCTAAACTTCCAAGCCGTATCTGTGGGTACTGGCCAGAAATTGAATTACAGCCAGATTTCTGCCATTTTCTTTAAACCAAGATGCTCCTAATATTCTTATTTGCAGCATATGGGTTAGGCTGTGATTTTAATCTCCAAATTATAGTCATATAATGTTTCATTGAAATGGGGAGGAGTTTTGGAAAGCAAACAGATACACAGAAGGTAATGTTCTAATAGTACCCAAATTACTTATCCAACAAAAATATTATCACCAGAAGTGCAAATGTGTATATATTATGAAAATCTCACTAAAAAATTTACAAAATCTTCCATTTGTTTCAAAGCCAAAGAAAGAAAGAAAAAAAAAACCTGCAACTTAACAAAACACTGGGTTTGTCCAAAAGCCAAATTTAAACTTATGCAGTTTTAAAGCAGCATATTAAAACATTAAAAATTCAACACTGAATGTATAAAAAAAGGTGTATTAAGTAAATGTAAGGTACCATTAGCACACTGAAGCATTTTTAATAACCTTTCATTTGATTGCATAATGACTATGTCTGCTCTTAACACCTTGCTTTCAACCCAAAAGCTTTTCTGTTTCATATTGTTGCTTATGGTTCTGCTTGCTTGCTTTGTTTTGTTTGAAGGAGTGAGGGAAGTGGGAGGAAGAGCTGAAAGGGGAAGGTTATTGGGCAATTTACTAATATTAGTTCTGTGCCCTGAATGTAGAGTGGAAATCATCTGTGACAGTGACTTGATCTTCTCACTCCCTTCCACCTTCCTTTCAAGTTTCATCTTCCTGATTCTGAAACAGATTCTTTTGATCAAATCTCATATTAGATCATCCAGATTCTTCATTCCTCTCCTGTCTGCAGTAATCACTAGCAATCCTTCCCTCAGATCTGCCTGGTTACACAGGTCTTTGGGGTCAAGTCAAGGGCAGGACCAAATGAACCAGGGGCAATAGCAACTTGGGGTCCAAAGTCAAGGTCACTAATCTTAGAGAAGCCTGAGAACAAAAGAACTCTCTACACCATGTCATAATATGATTTGATCAACAAAGCAATGACACAATGTTTTCTCCTACTATTAACAAAGAACAATAATTGTTAAAGCCTCTATTAATTTCTTGAACCTCTAGGCTGATGAGAGAAATGGTGCCCCATTCACTAACTTATCACAAGATACCATCCTTAATGCAAACTTCCACTAAAATTTTGTGTGTAACCAATTAGTGTGTGTTTTCAGGGCAGTATACAGAAAGGAAATACCAGTATTATCCTTTTCATTATTTTCAATGCTAACAAACACTTTCGTCAGGGAAAACTGATATTGGTATGTTAGCTTCAATATGGTTCTTGAGTCAAAATCATAATGACAACTTAAAAAAAACTTTAACAGGGAATATTAGATATGGACAAAAGGCCGTACTGAAAAATAGTGCTTTAACATCCAATGAAAAATAAGTCATATTTGGATTAGAATTTAAGTTTTTTATATAAAAATATCTTTAGGTGGTCATTTGAAATTAATATTTCTCATCTTACTCTAAATGTTTTTTTTAAAGACTATTATAAATTAAATGAGGTAGTATATAGTAAAGCACCAAGCACAATACCTGAAGACAAATAGGAGGAATTTTATTTGAATGTTTCAAAAGAAAGCATTCAACTCACATTTGTGTGTTAATTAATCTAAAATTCTTCTGTGTCTTCCTAAACAGTCAAAATTTTACATGTGTGTATGAGTGTAATTTTTTACTCACTGTTAGCATAAAATAGATAGCATTTTATTTGCTATAGATTATATAAATATATATATATGTATACATATATATGAAACCATTTCATGTGGCTTGAAAGAGAGATTGACATTTTTTGGACAAATAACATGCTATGAAAACTTATGTAATGCAAATTTTTTTACCTAGCAGCCTTAGATTTTTAATATTCAGTAGACAAATGTCAATTTTTTCTAGAGATATATCAGCTTCCTACAATTACTAAGACTTTAGAGATATTATATATTTGAAGTCTTTTACATCATCCTTATTACCACAGAATTAAACATGATTAGTCATTGTGTGAATATCAATGTATCACTCCATTTTTATGCTTTAAACATCTGTAAACCTAAGGATGTATTTCATAAAGTAATTCATAACTGAATTTTATTCCAGCTTTACCATAATTGGCTATTTACCAGATTAAACCAAAATGAAAGCAAAAGCTTTCAGAATTCAAATATTCTTATTTAAATTTTGGTTTTAAAATTAAAAAAGCATAGACTGTCATCATTTATTTATTCTTTTATATTGAAACCTTAGTGACCAAGAAAGGTAACAGAGAAGAAGGCTTGTTTTCTCCTTCAATTTATTTATAATTTCAAGTTACAAAAATTTAACTTGAGCCCCTATTTCCTGTAAGTGATGATGACCAAGGACTACAAATAATGCTGCACACCTAGTCCTTACACTGACTAAATGTCACTCCTCCAGCCAAATCAGGGCCATCACTGTGCAACCAGGGGAGTGCAACTAACTTGAACATTGCATTAAAGACAGACTTACTTTGGATCAATCTTCTATTGACTCTGCAAAAGAATTTCCAAGATATGTAAAATTTTGCTTTCAGAGTATCCAGTATATGTCATTGGTAAATGGAAAATAATACTTTGATTTTAGCACATTTTGTTTATTTGGGGTTTTTGTTTTGTTTTTGTTTCTTTGCCTAGTAATTTTACAAAAGCTTTAGTGTAACACATTACTTAGTTTGGGGTTTCAATCAGCATATTATGATGCTTTAAAAAAAAATCCATGTTCTAAAGCATAACTGCATGACAGTTTAGATTTTATTACTATTTAGTTATAGCTTAACAAATACTGTATTCCTACCTGTTTTCTAAAAAAATCAAGTTCCTAGCTTATTAAATAATATTCAGATAAAGCATTATGCTGCCCAACCAGCTCCCTAAATGTATTTATTACCTGCCTCTATGTAGCTTATGTAAAAACTCAGTGTTGACTGTTTATGTCTACCGCTTTTTAAAGCTGCCACTGTGACTGTCTCATCTTACTATGTCAATGCGCTATGTTACGGCGTCACATACATAGACCACGGTAAAAAAGTAACTATAAACTGCTTACTCAATATCTAGCCAAAAAAAGGTCTGAGGCAGTGCAATAACACCTTTAGTGGAACAGCTCACTGTTTGAATCATTTTGATCTGTGCATTCTCTACTATAAAATACTGAAGTTGTATTTTTTAAGTGTCTTTTCAGGCTTGTAATACAAATCTCTACATCATATCTACATAGTCTAAATATGTCGAGTAATTCAGTTTTAAAAAGTGTTGTCTGTTAATAAACTAAAGAACATTAGCTGCTGATATTTCCAGATAACTGCTTAATTTATTTCCCATTGCCAATGTAGGCCTGCCTTAAATGGTTTCTTTCACCACTATTATGTGTAAAATGAAAGGAGAATAGTGTGGTGAAGGCTTACCTGTTTGACATTAGCTCTTCTCACTAGTCAAAGTAGACCTTTCTCAGAAATGACACCATTTGGTGATGTCCAGTGTCAAGTATACGTTATTTTCTTTTTAGTCTTCAAAAGCTAAAGTCAGATATATATATATATATAAAATAAACATGTATAGACTTTCAAAGGCTAACATTTTGGGAGGGATGTGGGGGGTAGGAGGGAGAAAGAGGAGGTGGAGAAATGGAGGGAGAGAGAGGAAGAAAGAAAAAAAGAAAAACTAAAAGAGAAAGGCAAATCTCCAAGTGAGTTAAATGGAGGAAACTGAAGTTTATAGCATACATTTTTTGAAAAGGTGATTAGCTTTTGGGAAGGCAGTCGTGTTGGTCTGTGTGCATGTGGACATGAGTGCATTTAGGATCAGGAGGTAGAGCCTGAATTTCCTGGGTTTTAGGTTAACCAGAGTCATATATTATGGATTTTTGGTTAACTAGAGTTATAAACTATTAAAAACAATGTGTCTAACTCCCCAAACTCATTAATTCAATGTTTAATGTTAGAATTATCTTCTGGTTAAACTCAGGACAATTCTGTGAATATTCACAAAGTAATTTTATGAAAACTTACAGTGAAACTATAAAACTATCAGTAATTAATGCACATAAAAAGCTTTCCTGGGAATAATTGTGGGTCATTTCCCTGTAAAATAGGTTGATAAACAACCTGATTCTATTTGTCTCAAGCTGTAGGAACTCAATAAGTTCCTAACATCTCCCAGATTAAAAAACACTCAAACAATTTTTAAAACCTAAGGAATATAGTGTCAGAAATTCAAAATTAAATAATAGTTCTTAAAATTACCATATACATTAAGTAATACAATTTCATATTTCCAAGTTACATATGGTATTAGATTTATAGGGACTGTCACATGAAGCATAACTATCTTTTATTAACTTTAATATTTTAGAGAGTTTTCATACTACCTATGAATGCTCTGAATGCTGCAGGGGAAAAGAAGCACAATCAAGTATTTTATTTTTGAAGATTTCTCAGTTGGGTTATCCTGTCCGGTTTACATACATAATAGGGTTTGCATTTCATCTCATACTGTGTTGAAATGTCTTTAATACAAACTCTCAATAGAAGCCAGAGCTTATGTATGCATAAGTGGTAAGTTTTGTCTAGTCTCATTCATCTGCCTCAACATGCTTTATTTCATCCTATTTGCAAACAAGATGTTTTTATTTCAGTTTTGTAAAGAGGAAACGGTTTCGCATACTTGTGTTTGTGCAGCTGTCCATCCTGCACCATTAATACAATGCCTTTCTCTCCCATTTAATGGTGTTTGTATCAATGTTCCCATATCTTCTGCACTTTAACTCCATGAAAAGAAAATGTGATTTTTGTATCAGTAGTTTTGCTAATCAACTCAATATTTCTGCACCAATCGGCATCCTTATATGCATGTAGTAGTCTGTACAATTGTTCAACATCAAAATACTTGTTTACCTTATGTCAAAATGTCTATAAAATTGCTGGCATTGTTCTCCATTCCAGTCTGGTAGAATAAGCAAGATAGAAAATAAATGTGTAAATGAATCATCTGTGTCATTTCAGTTCTCTGCATGAAGCCACTTCACATTGAGCATGGCATCCATGCCCGCCACCCAACAATCCATGGTTTCTCAATACCTCATTACTGACTGTTGAGGCAGGGAGCTTTTGGAGGAAGTGAGGGATAAAACTGCAAAGCCTGGCAAAAAGTAAAAGTTGGATCCATTACCATTTAAAGTATTCTTCTCAAATGAATCCTTTTAGACAGCCTACAGATGCATCACCTGCTTTATATTTAAAAAACAATTCAATGCACACAACCTTGCAAAATACTGGGGTAAGATCATCAAAGAATTTTGAGACAGTCTCCCACTGCCATTCCTAAAATCAATCTGGTCAGTCCTTGTTGGGTAGATCAAGTCTTGATTTCTGACCCTAGAATCAGCTCTGTGGGTATGTGACTCAAGCGGTCACACGGAAGTATGGATATTCAGAAGAGCCTGGCACTCAATTTAATGCCCTGCTGCCACCATCTTGAAGTTCTGAATAATTTTTCAGTGAAGAACCCAGTATATTCATTTTGTTTTAGGCCCCACAGATTGTACAGCCAGTCCTTCTGGCTGCTGTGGTGTGCTTAGTCACTTCAGTCGTGTCTGACTCTTTGCAACCCTGTGGACTATAGCCCACCAGGCTCTTCTATCCATGAGGATTCTCCAGGCAAGAATACTGGAATGGGTTGCCATGCCCTCCTCCAGGGGATCTTCCCAGCCCAGGGATTGAACCCAGGTCTCCCACATTGCAGGTGGATTCTTTACCAGCTGAGCTACCAGGGAAGCCCATCTTTCCTGGCCAGGGAGAGAAATGATTAGACTACCAGTTGAGTCAGACTCTCCAACGTAAGAGGTGAACAGATAGTAAGGAGAGAGGCTTATTTATTTAATAATCTCTCATATAGCACTTGTTGTTTTTCAGTTGCTATGTCGTGTCTAACTCTGTGATCCCATGGACTGAAGCATGGCAGGCCTCCCTGTCCCTCACTTACAGCACTTACCATGTGTCCAGTCCTATACATATATTTATTTAAATCTCACAATACTAGTTCTATTAACATCCTCATTTTACATAAGAGGAAACTGAGGCACAGAGAAGTTAAGTAGCTTGCCGAAGGTCACACAGCTAGTAAAGCCAGAATGTGAACCCAGGCAGCTCGGCTACAGAATTTGGATGTCTGATCATTGAGGTTGTCAGGGGAGTGTGTAATTTCCTCAGTTCTGTCTTGTTGCAACAAAAATGTGAGGCAACAAACAGACCAGCCTTACAGCCCTCTGACTGACCAGGGTTACAGCTCCATGTTACAGCTCCGTTTTATTTAGAAAGTAAATGAAAATACATCCTTAAAGCATGAGGGATGCAGACCCAAAAGACACGAGGAGAAGAGAGGCCCCCAGCCCAATTTTGGCTCCTCTTTTAATGTTTTTTTCTCCTCCCCCTGGGCCTGCCCTACATAAATTGGGCTAGCCAGGAGTGCTGTTTGTTTTGCCTGAGGTCCTCTCTCAGGTCCTCAGACCTTCCTTTGTTCTATTTTTGCCAGCTTTTCCCTTTGTCTTTTAGCCACCACCATTTTGGACTCCTTTTTCCTATTCTAACTACCTAACAAGGTCAATGCCAGCTCTTGTTTTGCTATGCTGCCTTTCCATCAAAGAAAATTTCCTCATTTTGTTTGCTAATAGAGCACTGGGGACATGCATTAATCTGGTGGCCCAACAGAAAAGTATCTGCCTGCCAATGCAGGAGACAAGAGTTCGATCCCTGGGTCGGGAAGATCTCCTGGAGAAGTAAGTGGCAACCCACTCCAATATACTTGCCTGGGGAAATTGCATAAACAGAGGAGTCTGGAGGACTATAGTCCATGGGGTCACAAAAGAGTCAGTCAGGAATTAGCAGCTAAACAAACACTGACAACAAAAAAAAGCTCTTGCTTTGCTATGCTGCCTTTCCATCAAAGAAAATTTCCTCATTTCGTTAATAGAGCCCTGGGGACATGCATTACAGTCTTTACCTGAAAGACCTTTCCTTAATAGTCTAAAAGTTTTGAGGATGATTCTTCCTGAGAGATTGAACTCTCTACAACAGCATTTCCCTGCTCTTAAAGTCAAGGACACTTTCTTGAGTTAAATTAATAAGAGATGGCTATTAACATTAAATAAAATGTCGCCATCGTATTTGTGACCCAATACAGCTATAGCTGCCAAGTGCCTGGTCTCTACACCCAACCCCTGTCCTGAAGATAGAGGGGTGAAGAGTGACAAGGAGAATCGACTGGCCTTGGACTCAATAAAACTTTCCTCCCTGTGTTCCCTCGTAGCTCAGATATCACCACCATCTTCCTAAAGCAAGAGGGCCCCCTCCTGGTCGTCATTTCATTCAAAAGAGGTGTTCGAGCTAAGTAGCTTCAGTCGTGTCTAACTTTTTGCAGCCCATGGACTGTAGCCCACCAGGCTCCTCTGTCCATGGAGATTCTCCAGGCAAGAATACTGACTGGAGTGGGTTGCCATGCCCTCCTCCAGGGTTAACCGAGGAAGAAGTACATAAAAGGTGCATTTTTCTGGACATAAGAGGTTGGGGCAGGCAATGTAGAGAAACTCAGCACTGGATTCTGAGAATTCAACCAGGAGCAACGTGCACACCAATCAATCTGCAAGAGCCCTTCCCTCTGGGTTGAAGTTCAAGGTCCAAAGCGTGGATCAGGAAGGTACGACGGCCAAAGTCTACTGTACCCACACTCTTTCCAGGCTTAACTGTATCACCCAGGAGTGGCCCTTCCAATCAAAATGTCCTTTGGCTTCTCTGGTCACCCAGAGGGTGGGCACTAGGTAAGGGCCATATAGCCAGGGAAGAAAATACAAGTCCTCTCCCATGTGAGCTTCTCAATCTTGTCCACCACACTCCATTTTCCAAACTCTACTGGAGGACATGACAACCCATTCTGGTATCCTTGCCTGGAGAATCCCATGGACAGTGGAGCCTGGAGGACTAGGTTTGCATAGAGTCGCACACAACAGACTTAGCACACATGCACTCCTCTGAAAGTTCAGGAAACACAGACTAAGAGAGAAGCCAGGGTAGAGTCACCCATCCCTAGAATTCCATCTCTCTCACAAGAAATGATACAGAAGCAGCCTTCATTTCCTCCCCATTGTTGACCTGGTTGAAGGCTAAACTCTCACCACTTTGGTCTGGTCCCTTCTCTCTGCTCCAGTGGATCCTATTTAGCCTCCACCCTCAGCCTTAGAAAAATAAACCCTACAGTGCACAATCTGGGCCACACAAATGATGGAGATGGGAAGCGACGTAATAGTCTGCCATCTCCTCTGAGCGAATGAAAAAAGATTTTCCTTCCTTCTCCATCCTTTCCCATATCAAACCTCATGAAAACAGATGGGTTAACAATGTGAATCAGGCTGATGCCGAATAGCAGAGAGGGTGCCAGAGCCAAAACTGAGCTCCAGTATTTTCATTTCTCAACCTGTATGACTCCTCTGATGGTTTTCTAAGATTATGAAGCTCCCTGGCAAGAACTTTAGAGCTTTATTTGCAAAGTGGGCAACAACCATAATCAGGGCAAAATTTTGTGTGAAAGCCTCTGATTCCATTGGCTGAAACCCTGTAAAACCTTCCCTGACTTTGAACTTCGTCATGCTTCACATACAAATGAAACCAGCCTGCCACCAGGAAGCATGGGCACAGAGCTTGACACAGAATTCATCACAAGGCTCGAGGATGTATCAAGACACAAGGTTTAATTCTGGTCTCCGTAACTCACAGGTAACCTTCAGAGCACAGTCCCCATGCCCACTCTGGCCAAAGTAAAAAAAAAAAAAAAAAAAAACGGGGGGGTGGTTAGGGGGAGGATAAAAGAGGGCTAAAAAATATGAGGAAAGAATCTGAAAAGGAATGGACACAAAAAAGAATAGATCTACATATATGTATAACTGAATCACTTTGCTGTACACCTATCTGAAACTAGCACAACATTGTAAATCAACTATACTTTAGTAAAAAATTAAAATTAAAAAGAAAGAAAGAGGCCTCCGGACTTCCCTGGCAGTCCAGTTGTTAAGACCCTGGGCTTGCGTTGCAAGGGACACAGGTTTGATCCCTGGCTGGGGAACTAAGATACCTGGCAGTGCTGCCACAATAACACAAACAAAACAGCAACAACAAAAACAGAAGTCTGACCTGAGAAACGGCAAAACATACAAGAAAAAAACTTTTTTAAGTTATAGCACCATACTGGAATACAGGAATAATACTCACTTATGCTCAGTTGCTTCAGCTGTGTCCAGCTGTTTGCGACTCAATGGACTATATATAGCCTGCCTGACTCCTCTGTCCATGGGAATCTACAGGCAAGAATCCTGGCGTGGAGTGCCATTTCCTTCTCCAGGGAATCTTCCTGATCCAAGGACTGAACCCTAATCTCTTATGTCTCCTGCACTGGCAGGTGGATTCTTTACCACTAGGGTCACCTGGAAAGCCCAATCATACTCACATGATAGCATAAATATTCTGTTGAGTGATCTTTATAATAGTCAATGTGTAAGTGTTTATTACATACTGTGTCTTTCTTTGCTAGGCACTATGCTAAGTACCAGGAACTCAAGACTAATAAGATGGGCTCCCTGCCCCCAAAGAATTTGCAGACATCATCAGGGAGGGGCAAACAGCTGGCACAAGTGTAGCCATTCCTTCCCATCCCCTGCCCGATGCTAGGTCAACAATTAATTACACACTCCTTTCTAGTGAGCCAGGATACAATAGCTAAGTCAACTACCACCAGGCAGGCAAAACAGATAATCCCAAAACGACTTCATGTTCCTTTATCACCAGACAGGGACTCTGACCTCTCCTTTTCTAGTGATGATCATGATAATTGTTATCCTGGCAACTAACGTGTCTGGAGGGCTTCCCAGGTGCTGCTAGTGGTAAAGAACCTGCTTCCCAATGCAGGAGACGTAAGAGACATAGGTTCTATCCCTGGGTTGGGAAAATACCCTGAAGGAGGGCATGGCAACCCACTCCAGAATTCTTGCCTGGAGAATCCCATGGACTGAGGAGTCCGGTGGGCTACAATCCATAGGGTTGCAAAGAGTCTGACAATGACTGAAATGACCTAGCAGGTAGCAACGTGTCCAGAGAGCCTGTTACATGCCACACTCTGTTCTGAGAGCTTTATAAGCACTACCTCCGCAATTTCGTTTCCCTAGAGCAGTTGGTTAACAGAAATTTTATGTGGTCATCACTGAAGACTCATTTAAAGGATATGTGAATAAACTCCAGTGTGAGGAAATTAGATGTCCTTCAGACGAATTTTCTACAAGTGATGGATGCTTCACATTAGAGATAACGAGAGAGCTGGTGAAATCGGCTTCCCAGGACGTCTTTGGAATTAGGATAGATTCTTGTGAGGCTATAATGAGAAGTGCAAACCTGTCTCAATGAAGAAGGACAAACCAGATGACCTTTCAGTGTTCTTTTCATTTCCGAGATTCTGTAATTTGTGGTGCTCCAGAATCAAATTTATTTTTTTGCTTAAGTCTGTGGTAAATTGTATTCATTAAATTGTCTCCGTATCCACTTAGCACAGGTGACAAATTGGCAAAGGGGAAGGGGCGGCAAGAAATTTGCAAAAACATATGTTTAAATTTCTATTAATCACACATCTACTTGTGCTGAAGCACAAATCTTGTTTGGAGAAGGACTGTCAAAAATACCTCATGCAAGAGCTAGACATGGTTGCAAAGGTAAAGTCCTGGAAATTCACACAGATGACTCACTGTAATGTGTATGGATCAATTAGTTTGTGGCAAAATGCCTTATTTTAGGATGAGTGTAATTTCGTGAACATTTATTACTTGCAGAAACCAGTTGATTTTGAAATTCCAGTGTTCTTTTTAAAAAAAGAAAAACTATGAATAACATTAGACAACATTTTTCCATTTTAGGAATTCAAAATTTTATTCCTAATTATAATTCAGGAAAATACCATTTATGTTGCACCTGATTTCAGCAAGAAATGTCCTTGTAATGCTTACTATAAAGCCATTTCCCAAAGAATCTAGAGCTTTAAGTAGGAAAATCCCGTTCTTCTCATCTTTAGATAATGTCATTCCCAGTGTTTATGTGCTGTTACATAGAACCAGCTGGACTTATCTGTTCCTAAATCCTTGATTATAAGGCAAAGTCCCACCTATTAGGCTCTTTGTCCCCATCTCCACCAACACTCAGAGTAAGACTGACATCAGATCAGATCAGTCGCTCAGTCGTGTCCGACTCTTAGCGACCCCATGAATCGCAGCACGCCAGGCCTCCCTGTCCAACACCAACTCCCAGAGTTCACTGAGACTCATGTCTAAGACTGACATACCTCTTCCCAAATAAGTTAGAATTCCATATTCCATTGATTAACTTAGAGAAATAGAAAGCACATGCCAGCTGAAACAGAAGAAAACAAAATGGGCACAGGAGAACTAAGAAGCTGGAAAAGCAATTTACAAATTATCAAGATCATTATCAAATCAAGAGCTACAGCAGGAAAAAAAGATATAGAGTCTCCCATCTTTTCACTGACAGAATTTTCAGTCTTTATTTCTTTCTTGTCTTTTCCTTTTGCATGGCATTGGAAAAAATCACCCAGAATAGAAAGTCTAGCGTATCATGAGTCCTAAGCACTGCAGCTCCTCAGAGACCTTGCCCAGCTCCCAGCAGAGCACTGACCACATTAAATGGATGCTTCCACTTCAAGAGTACAAGCCTTTCTTGGCCCCATGTCTGTTGTTCACATCATCAGGGGCAGTGCCAAGAACAGGACATGGAATCTGGGGAGTCAGGAAGGGCATCACCCCAGACAACTCTAGTGACCTTAGTAGAGAAGATAAGTACCTATTGATGTCAAGCCTTCCCCACTATTCAGCTCTTGACCATCTAACCACATTGCTCTGTATCACATCTTCCTGGCTTATTTTCCTTAGAACTTATCACACTCTGAAATGTTCTCATGTATTTATTTGTTCACTTGTTTGTTGTTTGTTTTTCCCACTCCCACCACCCGACCACAACCAAAATAAGCACTTCATGCAAGCAGAGATTAAACTGCTTGCTCATCTCTAGTTGTGAAACCAAGCAGGACATTATGGGGTTCCTGGGCACATAAGCCTCTCAGTGCCTCCCATTTCATGTAGAGAATAGACTCCAGTCCCCATGACCTTCCCTAACATCCAAAGGGCAGATTTGAACAGTTACTAATCAGGGATACAGGAAAGGAAAAGAAAGGGTTAGTCACTCAGTCATGTCCGACTCTTTGCGACCCTGTGGACTGTAGCCCACAAGGCTCTTCTGTCCATGGAGTTATCCAGATGAGAATACTGGAGTGGGCTGCCATGCCCTTCCCCAGGGGGTCTTGCTGACCCAGGGATCAAACTGGAATCTTTTTCATTGCAGGCGGATTCTTTACCATCTGAGCCACCAGGTAAGCCCTGGTTCTCCCTCAAGGGATACACATAACAGTATCTTTGAGCTCTTAACAGAGCTAAAACCCCAACAAATGGAACATATTAGCATTCTTTGGGCTTCCCAGGTGGCGCTAGTGGTAAAGAATCTGTCTCCAATGCAGGATACACCACAGAGACAGGTTGGGAACCAACCAATCTCTGGGTTGGGAAGATCTGCTGAAGGAGAGCATGGCAGCCCACTACTATAGTCTTGCCTGGAGAATCCCACGGACAGAGGGGCCCACAGCCTATCGTCCATGGGGGTCACAAAGAGTTGGACATGACTGAGCCATAACCACAGCAATCTTCACTCCAGAGGAGACCACCTGGGACCAGATTAAAAGAGTGCAGGCCCCGCACACACTCTAATTTTTATCAGCAACCCTGCCCTGGAACAACTGCCAAAAAACACTTCACCAAATCCTCCCAGGTTGGGACATACAGTTTTGAGGAGTAGGAAGCCGCTGTGTCCCCCTTTGCCTGGAAAACTAATAAAGCCTTTTTTTTTTCTACTACACCCAAAAATCTGTCTCTGAGATTTGATTAGATACCAGTACACAGAGGCCAGGTATCTATTCGGCATCAGTTCCAATACCTGGGAGGGGCTTAATAAATATTTATTGAATGAGAAGTGCCTTCATCCAAAGAGCAAGATAAGAACAGAAAAGGAGGGAAGGAAAAGTTGATATCCTATAAAGATGAGAGCACCAATAATCTTAAGGAAATCAAGATTAATGGTTCAGAACCTAAGATTGTCAAAGTGGGTGGTAGCTAGGCACCTCTTTTTAGGAAATACCTGTAAGGACTCACTAAACGCATAATGCCAAGCTGGGCTCCTTGGACTATGCCAGGTCTTGTGGGGAAAACATAGAAGAAACTGACACAGCCTCTGCCCCAGAAGAGTCTATACCCTTTTAGGAGATATCCCATAAATTGTCATCTGTAAAAGAAGGAGCAACTTCCCTGGTATTCCCATGGTTAAGACTCTGCACTTTCACTGCGGGGGTGCAGATTCAATCCCTTGTCAGGGAACTAAGATCCCAAAGGCCTCACTGCACAGCCAAAAAATTGAAAACATCAACAACAACAACAAAAAAAAGGCAAAGTAAAGTAAATACTGGGAGAGAAGTGCAGGCAGAGTGCAGTGACGCTGAAGGAGACATAGAAATTAGGTAAGGAAATCTCAGAGGGCTTCAAAAAGGAAGCAACTTACATGCTAACAAGCTTCTGAAAAAGCCAAGAAAGGAAAATAATACACTCGGTTTGAGGAACACTGTGATTAATGATACGAAAGTGTTTGGTGTGTTCTGGAAACAGCAAATATTCATACCTCACCTAAGCAAAAAACTATGGAGGAATTTGCAAAAGGGATAGTTCCAAAAACATGTTGTGAAACAGTAGGGGAAAAAATTTTTATAAGCAGGAAGTAGTAATAAAATTTAAAAAATCAACTCTAATAGGTGAAAGATTGAATTAACTTCTATATTCTCTACAGAAAATATTACAAAATCATCATTTGAAGAGATGTTCAAAGATTGTGTGCTCAGTCATGTCTGACTCTTTGCAACCCCATGGACTGTAGCCTGCCAGGCTCCTCTGTCCATGGAATTTTCCAGACAAGAATACTAGAGTGGGTTGCCATTTCCTACTCCAGAGGATCTTCCCACCCCAGGGATTGAACCTATGTCTCTTGGGTCTCCTGCAATGGCAGGCAGGTTCTTTACCACTGCACCACCTGGGGAGTCCTGTTCAAAGATTATGTAGCCTAACATGTAGAAAGAAGGTATTCTAGACATATATATCAGCCAGTTAACTAGTAATAAAATATGATGCTGATTTTGTAATAATCTGATATTTGTCAGCTTTTAACATTTGTAGTTTGTTGTGATTTCCTTTTGCAACCTAAAACGTAGGCTTCTTTGTATGTAATTTTTTTTCCCTATGATTTTTCACAAAGAGTCGGACATGACTGAGCGACTGATCTGATCTGATCTGATCTGATGATTTTTCCTAAAGAGAAACACAAAGTTATGCAAGGACATGAAGCCTGAAACTGAGGCAGCTCTAACTTAGTGATGCAGAGAGTCTAGAGTTGTTAGCGTTCAGTGAAGTGATGAAGGATGAAGGCCCCACTGACGGCAGAGTAGAGGGATGGAGAGATTGTGGGCTGTGGTCATCACATGGCCTGAGTTATGAAACAGGCCACACTTGATGTTACTACTGGCCCTGGAGTTTTCACATTCTGAACCAACTTTGGTGTTCAGTTGCTCAGTCGTGCCCGACTCTGTGACCCCATGGATGGCAGCACACTAGGTTTCCCTGTCCTTCACCACCTCCTGGAGCTTGTTCAAACTCATGTCCATTGAGTTAGTGATGCCATCCAACCATCTTGTCCTTTGTCATCCCCTCTCCTCCTGCCTTCAGTCTTTCCCAGCATCAGAGTCTTTTCTAATGAGTTGGCTCTTCAAATCAGGTGACCAACATATTGGAGCTTCGGCTTCAGCATCAGTTATTCCAATGAATATTCGGGACTGATTTCCTTTAGGATCGACTGGTTTGATCTCCTTGAAGTCCAAGGGACTCTCAAGAGTCTTCTCTAACACCAAAGTTCCAAAGCATCAATACTTTTGAACCTATAAGTTCCTTTTACAATTTAAGCTAGTGTGAACTTTTTTCCTTTCATGTAATACAAAGCCAAGTGAAAACAATAGCACACAATGCATATGAAGAGCAATTCTAAATTACCATGTATTATTTTCATTCCTTTGAGTCTTGTTGGGTCCTAGTTCAGACCCTCATGTCTTATCTAAATTATTAAAATAGTATTCTTGCTTCCAAAGTTTCCAGTCAAAAGCAGCAGGTCATGACTTCTGTGTGTAGCTAGGGCTTCTTCCTCCCCAAGTCCCTGGAGGTGAACATGAGGCTTAGAAGAAAGAACTATAACTACTAGGCACTCTAAAGTTTTAGCTTCATGAACTTTGTGATAAAACAGCCTCTGAGATTCATAGTCCCTGCCATCAACGAGCTCATAAGCAAAATGTTTTAGTGTTACTAAGCTAAAACGGGCTTCCCTGGTGGTTCAGACGGTAAAGAATCCGCCTGCACTGTGGTAGACCTGGGTTGGGAAGATCCCCTGAAGGAGGGCATGGCAACCCACTCCAGTATTCTTGCCTGGAGAATCCCCATGGACAGAGGAGCCTGGTGGGCTACAGTCCACAGGGTCACAAAGAGTCGGACACGACTGAGCGACTAAGCCCAAAGTGCCCAATTAGCATAGTTTAAGCATGTCTAATGATGTCACACATACACATACACACATGGGAAAAATGATTAATAAAAGCCAAAACATAATATTGAAAATGATATAGAATGGACAGCTAGAATAAAACTTAGGCAGGTGTCACCAAACAACTCTTTCCTTATGTAAGAACTGAAAATTGAAGAAAAACTTGAAATAGATATAACAGTATCTTTTTTATGAGGCATGAGGTTATGAACAAAATAGCAATTTTACTTTTGAGGCGTTAGTGTTGCATGGTAGATAGGACTTGGTCAGGATCATTTTAACAGACATTGGGAGGTGCATCATTTTGTGATGCAATATGAAAATGGAAATTAGCTATTGTTTCCCCCTCAAAATTATTCCACCCACTAGATTAAATAGAGTGGATGCAGACATTCTTTAAAGTTATTAACTGCTCTGGATTATAAGGCAGAGAAGAAGAGTAAGATTTAAGTGAAGGAGCAATAATAATCTGGTTCTTGGGAATTCCTTGGCCATCCAGGGAAGAGGACTCTGCACTTTCACTGCTCAGGGTGCAGGGTTCAATTCCTGGTCGGGGCACTAAGATTCCACAAGCCATGCTGTGCAGTCAAAATACAATAATTATTTTCTGGTTGTTTTTAAAAGAGAGAAGTAAAAGTATGCATGTCAGCAGACCTGGATCCCACAGTTGGCTAATACCTTGGGTTAATTTTGAGCAAATTAGAATCTCAAAATGAAGGGAGCATTTCTGCCCAAAATTTTGAGAAGAAAAGAAGCAAAACAGAATGATTTGAACTCAGAAATAAACATCTTTAGGACTTCCCTGGTGGTCCCGTGGCTGAGACTCCACACTCCAATGCAGGGGGCCCAGGTTTGATTCCTGGTCAGGAAACTAGATCCCACATGCCACAGCTAAGACCCAGTGCAGACAAATAAATTAATTAAATAAATAATAAATGTATTTTAAAAAGAAAAAAAGCACTTTTCACTTCAGTTCTAGGTTTGGGAGCCATTCAACCCCATTTTTCTCTATCTAAACAAGTGTTTATCAGTCCATTTACATCCTCAACTCTCATCTTAGTGGAGCTATTCTTTGTCGTGGAGGGGTATCCTGTGATTACAGGATGTTTAATAGCATCCTCACCCTCAAATACTAGATACCAGTAGCACTCCCCAGTGGAAATAATTTAAAATGTTGCCAGGAGGACTACCCTGGTGGTCCAGGGGTTAAGACTTCATGCTTCCAACGCAGAGGGCACAGGTTCAGTCTCTTTTGGGGGAATTAAGATCCTGCAAGCTGTGAGGCAAAAAAGAAGAAGAAAGTGGCTCTCTCAACAAGATCTTTCTTTGACCTATTTGATTCTGAAGTACATGTCAAACTTTGGGAATTATCCTGCTTATAGTTATGATAATAAATCCCCCTGATGTGTTATTCTCTCAAAAGCTTTAAATGCTTCTTCAAAGCCCCTGACCACCAGACAAACAATCACCCTGCTACAGGAAGCTCAAAAAGGGAACAAAGAGAATGACTGACTTAGAGACTGTGAACTGGAACCATAACCTGTGACCATCACAAGGGTTAAGTATAAAGCCACGATCAATGGACACCACATCAAAGACCAATCAAGCTGAGAGGACGGCGGAGCCCACCAAGTGGTGGCTGAGGGTGACACCAAGGCCTACATTTTTATCACATCTCTCAGGTTGAGAGTTTGATCGAAAGGGGTGAAATGTTGAAAAGAAATACACAAATTTAAAATGGAGTCATTGTGGTAAGCCCCACCTAGACTTAATACCCAATCTAACTGCAGTTTCCACCTCTCCCAGGAGTGGAATTTTAAACCACTGGCATTTCCTGATTCTAGTCAGGAAATAATAAAACTCCTGCCATTCTATGCCCCGCTGCAAAAGAAGATGACCTATCCTGAAGCAATCCTTTCTTTTCTTTAGCTGACAACCTTCATGACCCATGCAGTTTTCTACCTATAAATACCTAGCATCATCTTGTTCAATGCCTGTGAACGCCATTCTGTTTGCTAAATGGGATGCTGCCTCATTCTTGAGTCAATTAATAAAGCCAATTTGCTTTTTTTTTAATGGAAAAAAAAATGTTGCCAGACAGTTGGGAACAACTTCTTGTTTAGCCACTAAGTTGTGTCCAACTCTTTGCTACCCCATGGACTGTAGCCCACCAGGCTCCTTTGTCCATGGGATTTCCCAGGCAAGAATACTGGGGTGGGTTGCCATTTCCATCTCATCCCTGGATCTTCCTGACCCAGGGATCAAATTCACATCTTCTGCATTGCAGGAAGATTCTTTACCACTGAGCCACCAGGGAAGTGGCGGGGAACAACTTACCTAGACTAACAACCAATAAGAAGTAAGAGTCAGAACTACTAGGGTGGAAAAAAATTTTCCTTCCACCTTTCTTTGGCTGATCTAGTAATTTAACTGACATAAGATAGATTAATATAAGAAAAAATGGAACTTTGTACACTTGGGAACCCCATAAAAAATAGGGGACCTCAAAGACAGTCAGGGAGTTGAAGCTTGCATATTATCTTGAGCTAAGGAGTGGGGTTGGACCCAGGGTTTCAAGTGTGAGGAAGGTAATTCACAGGCCAATAAGAAAAATAGATGTTTGGTAATTAGATGTCTCCCTTGCCATGCAGATAAGAATTTCTAATAAAGAGTCATTTTCCAGTAATAAGAAATTCCTTGATGGTCCAGTGGTTAGGACCTGGTGCTCTCAGTGCCAGGGGCCTGGGTTTGATCGCTGGTCCAGGAACTAAGATCCCACCAGCTGCAAGGCCACAATAATAATAATAATAATGTCTGGTAACCGCTCTCTTTCGGGGCCAGGTCCCCATCTATATTCTTTTATGTAGTTAAGGGAGAAGTAAAAGTGTTTCCTGAGTTTGCTGCCTTCAACTAAAAATAATTCACACAACAAAGTGGCATGTTTAGAGTGACCTTTACTCGTCCCTTTCAGAATAATGACACAGAATGAGTCTGTTAGAATTGCTTTCTTTAGTAAAGTTTAAATAATGTTCCTCTTGTTAAAAGATAAAAAGTTTAAAAAGCGTGTTGAAAACTCTAAGAGTTTATTTGAGCAAAGATCCCTTTGAATCAGACAGCATCCAGTCTAGCAGATAGCAAGGAGCTCAGAGGAGCTGTCCAAAATTAAAAACTTTCATACGCAGAAGGGAATGGGAACAAGGAAGTTACATTAAGTTCAAAAAATGGGTTGGTGATTGCAAGTTATTTTCATTTTGGGGACAACAGGGGACATCTATAAGGCAGATGACCTAACTAGTGCTGATCAGGTGATTTCTAATGGACCTCGTTTAAGATTCCATTTCTGGAGGAGTCGAAACTGTAATCAAATTTCAGCTTGGTGATGTGGGGTGTAGTATAAGCAGCTCTGTTTTGGGCCTGTTGTCTTATTTGGAAGATCCCCTGGAGAAGGGAATGGTGACACAATCCAGTATTCTTGCCTGGAGAATTCCATGGACAGAGGAGCCTGGTGGGCTACAGTTCACGGGGTCTCATAGAGTCAGACATGACTGAGCACACACACACAAACTGTTGTTGTCGTTCAGTCACTCAGTCATGTCTGACTCTTAGGGACCCCACGGACTACAACAAGCCAGGCTTCCCTGTCCTTCACCATCTCCTGGAACTTGCTCAAACTTACGTCCATCGAGTCGGTGATGCCATCCAACCATCTCATCCTCTGCCATCCACTTTTCCTCCTGTCTTCAATCTTTCCCAGCATCAAGGTTTTTCCCAATGAGTCTGCTCTTCACATAAGGTGGCCAAAGTATTGGAGTTTCAGCTTCAGCATCAGTCTTTCCAAAGAATATGCAGCATTGATCTCCTTTAGGATTGACATACCAACTAACTACTCAAAAAGATTACATGACTCCTTAGAACTGACTCCTTAGAAACTAATCCTGATGCTGGGAAAGATTGAAGGCAGAAGGAGAAGGAGACAACAGACGATGAGATGGTTGGATGGCATCACCTACTCAATGGTCAGGAGTCTGAGCAAGCTCCAAGAGCTGGTAATGGAAGTCTGGTGTGCTGCAGTCCACGGTGTCGCAAAAATTAGACACGACTGAGCAACTGAACTGAACTTAGGGTTAGGGTTAGTTGCTCGTTAATTAAGAATTAACTGTCCTATTATTCTGGGCTATTTCTAATTCATTTCAGTAAGCTTCACACTTGCCATCCACCCCTACCAGGATTAAATCATGTGCTGCTGCAGCTGCTGACCTTCAACACCTCTCCAAAAAGGCGTTCAGGATGGAGAGTAAAAATAAGGCACTATGTGCTCTGGGAAAAACTGGCAAAACAAGTCTTCAAATAGATCATTTCAGGAGCAAATTTTATAAGCCTAATTCCTGTATCTCCTCATATCTAGAACATTTTAAAAAATGACGTTCTTATACACTGTGTCAATTCATATAAATTATATGGAGGAGGGACATCCCTGATGGTCTAGTAGTTAGGAATCTGCCTGCCAATGCAGGGGACCTGGGTTCAATCCCTGGTCCAGGAATTAAGATCCCACTTGCTGCAGGGCAACTAAGCCCATGAGCCACAGCTACTAAAGCTGGCAAACCCAGAGCCTATGCTCCAGCACAAGAGAAGCCACCACTATGAGAGGCCCATGCACAGTAAAGAAGAGTAGCTCCCACTTACTGCAACTAGAGAAAGCTCAAGCACAGCAAGGAAGACCTAGTGCAGCCAAAAATAAATAAATTTTTAAAATTACTTGGAGGGAAACTTAGCAATATCTATTAAAAGATGAAAATTTGATTTGCCCTAGGAATGCACACTTTAGAAATTTATCTTAAAGAAATGTTCCCATATGAGCAAAAATACATGTGTATGAAGTTCACTGCAGCCTAGTTTATTTTAGTTTTTTTTTTTTTTAATTTTGGCAACACAGCACAGCAGGTGAGATCTTAATTCCCCAACCAGTGATTGAACCACCCTCCACAGTGGAAGCACAGAGTCTTAACCACTGGCTCACTAGGGAAATCCCACTGTAGCCTAGTTTAGAAGAGCCCACTGAAGAGACCTAAATGTCCTTTGAAGGAATTTAGGACTTGCCACAACAAATATGCTGAGGCATTGACTTATTTTGAGCTGAAAGTAGTTAAAGAATAGCATATGTAGGGAAAGACTTTCTCTGAACTTTCCTTTCTGCCTAAAGACAGATCCTTCAAAAGGAACTCAATTGTCATAAGACCCCTCCCAACAATTTTTACCCATACTCCCATTCCCCCTTCCATCAACCAGGGTAGACTGGACACTTCTCATGGGGAGGAGACTAGAAATTGATACCACACCCAGACAAACTTTGTCACAAACTGTTATACTTCTCATCTATCCTTCTTGGCACCCATTCATCCATCATCACTAAAAACTCACTTATTCTCCCCTAAAAGGCCAACATCTCTCATCTTCCCCAGTTAAAATGATACATAAGCTCTCAAATCTCCTGGATTTTTCTTTGGATATTCACTTTTTCATTTTTCATGTGATGTCCCTGTGCATGTAATATTAAAAATTAATAAATTTGTAGGGACTTCCCTGGTGGTCCAGTAGTTAAGACTCCATGTTCCCAATGCAGAAGGCATGGATCCAATCTCTGGTTGGGGAACTAAGACCCCATATGCCACAGGGCTCAGCCTAAAAAAAAAAAAATAAATTTGTAGACATTTTCTCCTATCAATTTGCCCATTGTCAGTTTGTTTCATAGATCCAGCTCTCAAATCTAGGAGGGTAGAGAGAAAGTCTTTCCTCCTCTGCACCATGAATATCCAGGTGGTTACACTAATCCCAGTACAGAGAATAAATTCCATAAAGCTGTTTAAAAAAAAAAAAAAAAAAAAAAAGTAGGTAAATTTAAGGTACTTAGTACTTCTTTTTAAAAAAAAAAGTATTTATTTTATTTTTTACTGTGTCAGATCTTACTTGCAGCCTGTGTGCTCTCTAGTAGAGATGCACGTGGGCTTAGCTGCCCTGAGGCATGTGGCATCTTAGTCCCCTGACCAGCAATTGAACCTGCGTCCCCTGCACTGGAAGGTGGATTCTTAACCACTGGACCATCAGGCAAGTCCCTAGACCACCACTTCGAAAACAAGTTCCTAGCTAAAAAGGAAAATGGTAACCAGAGTTGCCTCTGGGAAAGAGTCTGGAGCATTGAGAGCTGGATGGGGGAGGAGATGTAGTACTTTTTGCTGTAAATTTTTTGCGCAGTTTGGATTTTTTTCACTTGAAACTTAAAAAAAAAAAAGTTGAAAAAGTTTCAGTAAAGTGAGTGTCTAACTACAAATTGGCTCTTGCCACGGGCCCTTGCCATCTATCTCTATAAGGATTAAATCATGTGCTGCTGCAGATGCTGACCTTCAACACCCCCTGAAGGAGTTCAGGGTGGACAGCAGAAATGAGGTACTCTGTCCCAGGGAGCAGGGGCAGGGGAACTGACAGGGCAGGTTTTCTGAGAGATATTTTCAGGGGCTGATTTTATGAGTCCAATTCTTGTATCTCAGCATATCTAGAAAAGCATGAAAATCCTTCATGGTGACAACTGTTTCTTGTGACTAGCAGAAAGCTTCGTGAGACTAGAAAAACCATCTGGAAAAATAGGTGCCTGGTTGCATGTATTTCCCCTGCACCAAAATCACATATATGCTGACCTTCCTCCCTGCCTTTCTGGAGTAGTTTCTCAGAGCTACCCGAAGGGCTGTTTCCCAGGTTGCGGTTCTCATTTTGCCCCCAAATAAAACTTAACTCTCAATTCTCACACGGTGCAATTTTTTTTTTTTTAAGTCAACATGGCAAAGGCTGCAGCTGGATACAAGAGAGTAACAGGTAATCTAAACAGAGATATACATGGAGGTAGGGGTGCTGCATCTGGGCTCATCTTCCTTCCTTTTCTTTAACCCTGATCACAGCCCACCTTGATCTTATCTCTGTGTCAGGGTCAGAGTATAATGGGAAATATTTACAAGGTAAAAAGGACTGAGGAGCAGGGGAAGGTAAGGCAATGGATTCTATGTCCTGCAATGCTGACTCTGAACTGAAAACATTCTGCTTCCAAATGTGCCTCCAAAACCACCTCTCATAAATATTTTCTAGGCCCTTGAATTTTCTCTTAAGTTTACTTGAAATTGCTCTGGGAAATTCCTAGATATTGAAGCACTGAAAGAAATTTCATTAAAACAGGCTAAAAATTCTTCTTTGTGCAAATGGAAAACTTTGCTCTCGCTGAACAGGTAGTCAGCCATTATTCTCCAAAGAACCATTTCCTCTTTGTGAGAACAGAAGCCCATTTCGGAGACTTCATAAACGTAACTGTTTTATGAATGAGCCGCCTTCAGAAAGACCGATAAAGATGGAAGCAGTGACCCAGGAAATAAGGGACTTGCAATAGAGGGAATTCTTTAGTTCTGAGAAATGGTCTACACTGCCTTTCAGGCTGCAATTTTTAAAAACTACTTTTCTTTTATTTTGGAGTATAGTTGATTAACAATGAGGCTGCAATATTTTTTTATTTTTTCCAAACTTTAAATTTTTTATTTTGTATTGATGTATACCCCATTAACAGGGCTTTCCTGGTAGCTCAGCTGGTAAAGAATGTGCCTGCAATGCAGGAGACCCCGGTTTCCTGGGTTAGAAAGATCCCCTGGAGAAGGGATAGGTTACCCACTCTAGTATTCGTAGGCTTCCTCGGTGGCTTAGATGGTAAAAAATCCACCTGCAATGCGGGAGACCTGGGTTTGATCCCTGGGTTGGGAAGATTCCCTGGAGGAGGTCATGGCAACCCACTCCAGTATTCTTGCCTGCAGAATCCCCACTGACAGAGGAGCCTGGTGGGCCAAACGTGGAGTCATGTCTATGGGACACGACTGAGCAACTAAGCACAGCACAGCCAGTTAACAATGTTGTGATAGTTTCAAGTGAACAGCAAGGGGACTCAGAGGATACAAGAATTTTTAAATGGGCCAAGCAATTCCAAAACCCAAAATATTATTAGTGGCTTAATCATCAATAGAAAAATCAGGCTGATTTAAATTTGTGGAGGAAAAGATTGCTTTAGCAAATTTGAACCACTCTCTTTGTTCAGATGAACCAGGATGCAAAGACTTAAAAATGAAGTCACCTCTCGTGTTGTTTTTTTTTTTGCAAACTACGAAAGCAACGCAATACAGAATTGCAGCTATCATCATAGAAGAGATTGGAACAATTTATTTCCTCTACATTAAAAGTGTTATGGTAGTGGGTTTTAGTCTTTTTTTGAATCAGAGCTGGGTTTTTATTTTATTTTACTTACTTTTATTTATTTTTGGCCACATCAAGCTACCAGCAGGCTCTTAGTTCCCTGACCAGGGATCAAACCGACAGGCCCTGCAGTGGAAGCACAGATTCGTAACCACTAGACCACCATGGAAGTCTCCAGAGCTGTTTTTTAGACTCTGATGAAAATGTAGATGGTTAAAAATTTGAGTCTAAGAGTTGGATGGTCTGAATTCAAATTCCTGTTTACCATTTATTATCTTTGTACCTTACACAACTGATTTAACCCTTCCATACCACAGCTGTCACCTCTATAGAATGGAAATAGTAACAGTTTAATAGGGCTGTTGTGAGAGCTAAATGAGATAATTCACCTACAGCGCCTACAGCATTGCCTGACACTTAAGAAGCACCAGATAAATGTTCCCTATGACTACAATCATATGGACTCAAGAATCCAAAAATGCAGGGACTTCTGTCTTTAGGCAGAGCTGGATCCAGCGGCTCAAATGATACCCTTTGTCGCCTCTGCTTTCACTGTGTTGGCTCCATTCTCAAGCACTTTCTTCCCAACAAAAGTGTTCTCTCAGAAATTCGAATGAGAACATATGCCTCTCTAATATTCCCAGACGTGAATCTCCTTGCCTGTATGCTGTGTCCAATGCTGAACCAATCACTGCACCCAAGGGAATGCAAAGCTGACTGGCCCAGCCTTGGTTGGCCGGGTTGGGAAAGATCATCCTCACCCAAGTATGGACATAGACAGAGAAGGTGGGAGGGCAGAGTTTCCCTGAAGAAAACCAGGATGTCATTGCTAAGGGAAGAGTGAATGGGAACTGGACAAAGAAAACAATAGATGGCTACCTGGCCCAGGTTTATTGCCTCTGCTTTAGGCAAACACCTCTTCAATCATTAGGGAAATTGAAGAGCGTCCATAATTTTCTTTGCTCCAGTGCTTAACTGCTCTATCAAGAAATTTATTCTTTTATTTAACTTTGTATCTTTAAATTAAAACTCATTTTATCTGCGACTTCAGAGTATTTAAAAAAAAAAAACAACAACTTGTTCTTGCCACATTTGACTCTGTAGTGTTTGGTTTTTCTGGGTCTCAGTTCCTTTGTAAAAATGAAAGCGTTGGCCTGGCTGATCTCTAAATTCTCTTTTACACATCTGTGATTTCTGAGAACAATAGCAATGACTCCACAGAAAATTTGCTTGTTATTATCACTCTTCCTTTTATCTGGCTTTGTTCCTCGGAGCCTATCTCTAAGCCACAGATAATGGAGTGGGGTAGACACTGGATTCAGAGTGTCTAGTCCAAGACCTGCCTCTGACCATTACACCTGTGTGACTTAGGGCAAATTGCTTAACCTCTCTGTTGCCTTTTCTGTAAATGTAATAAAAGACCCTCACAGGGCTGTGTGAGCATTACAGAATTCATATATGAAGTGTCTGACACTGTTATATTAGTAAAAGTGTTGGCCATTACTAAGCAAGCAACATCTCTCAATAAAAAACACCTTACCTCTAGAGGAACAAGGATAAAAATCACAGATAAAAATTACATCACAAACCACATGTGCAAGAAGAAAATGAAGTGAAACATTTAAAGTGTTGAAAGAAAAAGGCAATGATTGGTTGCATAAGCATACACCTTTATCAAAAATCCATCAGATCAGATCAGATCAGTCACTCAGTCGTGTCCGACTCTTTGCAACCCCATGAACTGCAGCACGCCAGGCCTCCCTGTTCATCACCAGCTCTCGGAGGTCACTCAGACTCGCATCCATCGAGTCAGTGATGCCATCCAGCCATCTCATCCTCTGTCGTCCCCTTCTCCTCCTGCCCACAATCCCTCCCAGCATCAGAGTCTTCTCCAATGAGTCAACTTTTCGCATGAGGTGGCCAAAATACTGGAGTTTCAGCTTCAGCATCATTCCTTCCAAAGAAATCCCAGGGCTGATCTCCTTCAGAATGGACTGGTTGGATCTCCTTGCAGTCCAAGGGACTCTCAAGAGTCTTCTCCAACACCACAGTTCAAAAGCATCAATTCTTCAGCGCTCAGCCTTCTTCACAGTCCAGCTCTCACATCCATACATGACCACAGGAAAGACCATACCCTTGACTAGGCGAACCTTTGAAGTGCCTTAAAATGAGTGCATCTTATTTTATGTAAATGATAATGCCTCCATATAACTTTTAAAAGTCTATCATAAACCAGTTAGCAACTGAGGGTAGGGGGTGGGGTGTTAAAAAGCAAAGCGGGGTTGGTGGGAAGCCTTAAAGCATACTCCTTATCCTTCTGGACTTAAAGGTTAAATGAGCAAGTCATTGAGTAGCCTAAGAAAAATTTGAGCAAGGGAGATCAGAGGATAAGCACTCAGCAATTCCTGGGAAGGTCTCTAGAGGATGAGACATTCAGGTTAAGGCTCAGAGAATAAATGAGAGCTAACAAATGTTTTCTTACTGCCATTTACACCATCGTCTTCAGCTACTGTCTTGTAACCCGCTCAGCACAGCGGCATGAGGAGTCACTGCTTTCCTGAACAGCAACCTACTCTCTTCTCCAAAGTCTTTAGCTGTGTTGAGGCTTCTGAAATTTCCCTGCTGCATTCAGGCAGGGAAAAGACAACCAGATTGAGTGCTGCTGTGTAATTTTTTACTCTGCCTCATCTCAAATTTGTAATTTCTTTCCTTTTAAACTTGTGACAAAAAAAATGCCCAAAACAGAGTCAAATTTCAGTTGATACTATTTCACTACAATTTAGGTTTATTTTTCAAAAAGAGCAAAATAATAGGCAGAAAATATTCAAGTATCAGAAAGACCCAGAGACCATTTTTCACTTTGTTCAAGTTTTCTGTCCAGGCATGAAATATGCCCTATAATTGTTGCTATTTTCGAATTGCTGTGACTAGAAATTGGAAAAATAAAAGCAGAGTATTCATTTTTGTTTTGGAAAGCAATCTTTCTGGAAGACTGGCTCCCATCTATCATCACCAGTCTTTCTTTCCACTCACCTGTCTTGCTCGGTGGAGCCCAGGCCTCATCACTCTTCCAGCCCCAGCAGGACCCACTACCTATGAAACTATACAGAGTGGAAAAGGAAATGGCAACCCACTCCAGTATTCTTGCCTGGAAAATCCCATGGACAGAGGAGCCTGGCGATCTATAGTCCATGGAGTCACAAAAGAGTCGGATACAACGGTTGTTGTCGGATACAAAAACAAAACTGAGTTACTTGATATCACTTTTATCACAACCTTCTTAACAGTATTTTTTTCTTTTGTAACATTTTTGTGGGTTGATACCTCTCAAATGTTTCCTTATTTTTTTGAAGAAAAATCTTTAGTGCTATCACCAAGGAGATTAGTTAAGGCTGCAGATTAACTGGTCAACTAGTGTTTTTCCAATAGAAAATAAAGAAATCTATATTTGTACCATATTCGGGAATAGACTTAACATACTTACTGCTGCTACTGCTAAGACGCTTCAGTCGTGTCCGACGCTGCATGACCCCATAGACAGCACACCACTAGGCTCCTCTGTCCCTGGGATTCTCCAAGCAAGAACACTGGAGTGAGTTGCCATTGCCTTCTCCAATGCATGAAAGTGAAAAGTGAAAGTGAAGTCATTCAGTCATGCCCGACTCTTAGCGACCCCATGGACTGCAGCCTACCAGACTCCTCTGTCCATGGGATTTTTCAAGGCAAGAGTACTGGAGTGGGTTGTCATTGCTTCTCCATACTTAAAAACTACTTCACATACTTAAAAACTACTTAACATAAAAACTACTTAACATAGTTTTTTTTTAAAAAAAAACTGTACAGCATTAGCTTCAGAGCATCTCATTACAAGACCCCTTCTGAGTCCCTGAAGGAGTGACAGCTTTAGGCCCCACACAGTCCTGATCTGCAATCTGGGAACCGCTGGGGGTCTTTTTTTTTGGCTAGGCCACTGGGCATATGGGATCTTCCCCAGTCAGGGATTGAACCCATGCCCCCTGCCTTGGGAGTAAGGCGTCCTAACCACCAGACCACTAGGGCAGTCCCAGTTCAGGGGTAGGAGGTCTTTATAGCCACGCTCCACAGCAGCTCTCCAAAGTGGGGGAGTTAAGAATGCGCTCCCTCAACCCTTTCTCTCCTTCCCTCTGAGTCAACTACTAAACACCACTGTACTCATTAGCTTTAAACAAACCTTAACAATCTCTGAACACACAGTTTAAATAGTAAGCCTAATTAAACCCATAACACACAACTTTTCATTTTGTGTGTTAATGGGAACACATACAGGAACTACTGAAATAATGACTCTCAATAGAAGAACAAAACTAGCATTTTTAGGTTCTAATTAAATTTTGCCTTCCAAATGTGATGTTTTTTGTTTTTCACTAAAAATAGTGAACTTTCAAACTGGAGAAGAGAATAATAAAATGCCCAAATAATTAAAAGGAAATACATACAAGGATGCCATTATTTCCTTTTGCACAGTTTCTCTTTTTTTGTTGTTTTTGGCTAACCACGGCTTGCAGGATCTTAGTTCCCCAATCAGGGATTGAACCCTGGCCCTTGTCAGTGAAAGCACAAGTCTTAACCACTGGACCTCTAGGGAATTTCCTGTTTCACAGTTTCTGATACTTATAGTATATCTAGAGTTGCATGAGCCATGGGAAACCCAGCTCCATCAAGGAGACAAACTTAAGATAAAAATAAATAATAAATGTGAGCATCCATTTACAAAAGCTAAATGTCTCTCTTAAATACCAGCTGCTTATTATTATTATCTTTGCTGCTGTCATAATACTACTAGAGGTTGTCAAAAGAGTCTGCATGGACCACAGACCATTAAGTGCATAAAATTGAAATGTTTATCACTTTCAGTCCCTCCAGGGTTAGGAATAGCAGTTCTTCAAAGCCTTTAAAAAATCAAAACCAAAAATACTTCCCTGTGGAATGTATGGTGTTTTTTTTTTATATATATAAAAAAAAAAAAAGCACTTGGAGCCGTAGAATTTCACCAGGACCTTGTATAGCACACTCAGACAAAAATAAGCCTTTATTTTCTTTCAAAATGCTCTGCAAAATGCCTACAACTGCTTAGTTACTACCAAGGAAAGATGTCTCCTTCTATTTTGGTGGTCCTGCAGCTTTCTTTCCCTAATTAGAGCTTCCATATTGTCTGGCCATCTGCTTCTGGGTTCTGCCCAGGTTGTGGTAATGAAAGGGGTATTTTATGATCTCATCCTTTTAGTGGGAGGATAGATTCTACATTAGTATGGTCAGGATGAAAGACCTTTGGGGAAGACACATGGGACTCCACAGTGTTTGTTGTGTAAAAGTTAAACATTCCCCCCAGCTACAGAGGTTGTAGAAGTTCCTATTTGACCATCTCACAGCCAGCTAACAGGAAAATGCCATATGCAGAACAGTCTACCTACTCTCAACTGTTGTTCTTATGTTGTCTCCTTCTACTTGATTTGCTACTTGACAGAAACATTTGTATTCTGGCACAACAACCCACTCCAGTATTCTTGCCTGGAGAATCCTGTGGACAGAGGAGCCTGGTGGGCTACAGTCCATGGGGTTGCAAATGGCCAGACATGACTGAAGCAACTGAGCATGGCACAGCACAGCCACAGGTGGCTGCTAAGGATTTGAAATGTAGCTAGAACAAATGAATAGTCAAAGCTATGGTTTTTCCAGTAGTCACGTATGGATGTGAGAGATGGACTATAAAGAAGGCTAAGAGCCGAGGAATTGATGCTTTTGAACTGTGGTGCTGGAGAAGACTCTTAAGCCCTTTGGACTGCAAGGAGATCAAACAGGACAATCCTTAAGGAAATCAACCCTGAATATACATTGGAAGGACTGACGCTGAAGCTGAAGCTCCAATACTTTGGCCACCTGATTTGAAGAGTTGGCTCATTAGAAAAGATCCTGATGCTGGGAAAGATTGAAGGCGGGAGAAGAAGGGGATGACAGAGGATGAGATGGCTGGATGGCATCAGCAGCTCAATGGACATGAGTTTGAGCAAACTCGGGGAGATGGTGAAGAACAGGGAAGCCTGGTGTGTTGCAGTCCATGGTGTCACAAAGAGTTGGATACGACTGAAAGACCGAACAACAACACATATTGGCTGCCCTGTCTCATGCTGAGTCATTTTGGCTGTTAGATACAACTCTGCTTGGGTAACCACCCTAGACTAACCCTTTGATTCCAGTGTCTGATTTTTCACATTCAGTCAGACTCTGGTATGTGGTTCACAAGAATGTGTGGGTGCATGCTAAGTTGCTCCAGTCATGTCTGACCCTTTTCTACCCTAGGACCTTAGCCCACCAGGCTCCTCTGTCCATGGAATTCTCCAGGCAAGAATACTAGAGTGGATTCGCATGTCCTCCTCCAGGGGATCTTCCCGACCCAGGGATGGAACCCTCATCTCTTACGTTTCCTACATTGGCAGCCAGGTTCTTTACCACTAGCATCACCTGGGAAGCCCTGTTCACAAGGCTAGCCTTCAACAGTTCATCTCATCCTGATGCAGGCATATTCCTCCTCCAATCAAGAAGTGAAGCCTACTTGTCCACCACTGAATCTGCAATGGCTTTATGGCTCTGTTTGACCAACTAAGCATGGAAGAAGGGACGCTGTGCTGTTCTGGGTTTGGACTTCCAGAGGCCTGAAAGTGTTTGCTTTTGCTTATTTTACTTATTTACTTTTTTGCTGTGTGGTTTGCAAGATTTTAGTTCCCTGACTAAAGATTGAACCCGGGCCTTGGTAGTGAAAGCACAGAGCCCTAAGCCCTGGGTTACCAAGAAATTCCCATACTTTTGCTTTTTGAAAAAAGTATAGCTGTCATGCTCAATTCATTTGGCAGCACATATCCTAAAATTGGAACAATACAGAGAAGATTAGCATGGTCCCTGCACAAGGATGACATGCAAATTTGTAAAGTGTTCCATATTAAAAAAAAAAAAAAAAAAAAGCTGTCACAGAAAGAAGTCCAGGCTCTCCTACTCAAAAGAAAGGCCATGAAAGACAGACTCAGAAGAAGACACCATCCTCCAACTGAGTGGTGTCCTGATGTAGCTTCCTGATTCATATGGGTTTAGTCTGAGCAGGTATCACATTGGCGCTCTGTGGAGAGCAAAGAGTGGAATCTTAGATTTTTGAAATCAGAAGAAATTCCTGAAACCAAAAGAGCAAACACACTAAGCCACATGCATTAATGTTACTTGTATTTGTGCAGTAGCTTTCACACCAGCTTCTTGGATCTCTGGCCCTCATCCCATCTCATGCTTGGCTCCTCTGCCTACTTGGATTACAAGGGAGCTAGTAAGAAAGAATTTCAGTTTGTTTTTTTTTTAATTGAAAATCTCAGCATGGGAGGAATTATACTATATTTTTTTTTAATCAAAGAATTTATTACTGTTAGGACTTAACCTGGGCCATGATGGGCTCAGCAAGCTACACAGGGCCTAGAGTTTCAGATTCTTATAGACCTGAGTCATGATCCCGGAAATTATACCTCCAAGCCAATCAGGAGAGTCTCCCGGGAATTATACCTCTGAGCCAATCAGGAGAGGCCCCATTCGCGCCAAACTTGAGCCAATCCGGATGGGGATATGGGATTCAAAATTCGAGCACGCACACAGTTTAGCCAATCATCACCCGCCAGCTACACCGCGGCAGAGACAAAGAACCGTGGGTAGATGTCCATCCACAGATGAATGGGTAAGAAAGCTGTGGTACATATACACAATGGAGTATTACTCAGCCATTAAAAAGAATACATTTGAATCAGTTCTAAGGAGGTGGATGGAACTGGAGCCTATTATACAGAGTGAAGTAAGCCAGAAAGAAAAACACAAATACAGTATACTAACGCATATATATGGAATTTAGAAAGATGGTAAAAAATAACCCTATTTACAAGACAGCAAAAGAGACACTGATGTATAGAACAGACTTTTGGACTCTGGGACCGGGAGAGGGTGGGATGATTGGGGAGAATAGCATTGAAATATGTATAATATCATATCTGAAACGAGTCGTCAGTCCAGGTACGATGCCCGATAACAGATGCCTGGGGCTGGAGCACTGGGACGACCTGGAGGGATGGTGTGGGGAGGGGGGAGGGAGGAGGGTTCAGGATGGGGAACACGTGTATACTGGTGGTGGATCCATCTCGATGTATGGTAAAAGCAATACAATATTGTGAAGTTAAGCAAAATAAAAAAAAAAGAACCGTGGATATAGCCATGATTCAGAGTTCGGGGCTCTTGTCAGATTCCACTGCGCTGGATAAGACCTGAGCCCTAGCTCGAGCTAGCAATAAAACCCCTTTATGCTTTTGCATTGCTGTCGACGTCTTATTTTCTCAGTTCTGGGGACTCGGACCTTGGGCATAACAATTACATAGTGATCTCTACTGGGAAGAGTAAAGGTATCACTGGGGCTGACAAAAAGTAGTCAATTCAGTCTGCTTAGTCAAATAATTGGTTAATTTGGAAAGGCAATGCTGGTCTAATCTTTATTTAGTACTAAGGTCCAGTTGTCATGAACCTCATTCCATAGTTCATCAGGCACTCTATCTATCAGATCTAGGCCCTTAAATCTATTTCTCACTTCCACTGTATAATCATAAGGGATTTGATTTAGGTCATACCTGAATGGTCTAGTGGTTTTCCCTACTTTCTTCAATTTAAGTCTGAATTTGGCAATAAGGAGTTCATGGTCCGAGCCACAGTCAGCTCCTGGTCTTGTTTTTGCTGATTGTATAGAGCTTCTCCATCTTTGGCTGCAAAGAATATAATCGATCTGATTTCGGTGTTGACCATCTGGTGATGTCCATGTATAGAGTCTTCTCTTGTGTTGTTGGAAGAGGGTATTTGCTATGACCAGTGCATTTTCTTGGCAAAACTGTTAGTCTTTGCCCTGCTTCATTCCGTATTCCAAGGCCAAATTTGCCTGTTACTCCAGGTGTTTCTTGACTTCCTACTTTTGCATTCCAGTCCCCTATAATGAAAAGGACATCTTTTTTGGGTGTTAGTTCTAAAAGGTCTTGTAGGTCTTCATAGAGCCGTTCAACTTCATAGTTCATGAACTATGGAATGAGGTTCGTGACATTGTACAGGAGACAGGGATCAAGACCATCCCCATGGAAAAGAAATGCAAAAAAGCAAAATGGCTGTCTGGGGAGGCCTTGCAAATAGCTGTGAAAAGAAGAGAAGCGAAAAGCAAAGGAGAAAAGGAAAGATATAAACATCTGAATGCAGAGTTCCAAAGAATACCAAGAAGAGATAAGAAAGCCTTCTTCAGCGATCAATGCAAAGAAATAGAGGAAAACAGCAGAATGGGAAAGACTAAGGATCTATTCAAGAAAATCAGAGATACTAAAGGAACATTTCATGCAAAGATGGGCTCGATAAAGGACAGAAATGGTATGGACCTAATAGAAGCAGAAGATATTAAGAAGAGGTGGCAAGAATACACAGAAGTGTACAAAAAAGATCTTCACGACCCAGATAATCATGATGGTGTGATCACTGACCTAGAGCCAGACATCCTGGAATGTGAAGTCAAGTGGGCCCTAGAAAGCATCACTACGAACAAAGCTAGTGGAGGTGATGGAATTCCAGTGGAGCTACTCCAAATCCTGAAAGATGATGCTGTGAAAGTGCTGCACTCAATATGCCAGCAAATTTGGAAAACTCAGCAGTGGCCACAAGATTGGAAAAGGTCAGTTTTCATCCCAATCCCAAAGAAAGGCAATGCCAAGGAGTGCTCAAACTACCGCACAATTGCACTCATCTCACACGCTAGTAAACTAATGCTCAAAATTCTCCAAGCCAGGCTTCAGCAATATGTGAACCGTGAACTTCTTGATATTCAAGCTGGATTTAGAAAAGGCAGAGGAAGCAGAGATCAAATTGCCAACATCTGCTGGATCATGGAAAAAGCAAGAGAGTTCCAGAAAAACATCTATTTCTGCTTTATTGACTATGCCAAAGCCTTTGACTGTGTAGATCACAATAAACTGTGGAAAATTCTGAAAGAGATGGGAATACCAGACCACCTGACCTGCCTCTTGAGAAATCTGTATGCAGGTCAGGAAGCAACAGTTAGAACTGGTCATGGAACAACAGACTGGTTCCAAATAGGAAAAGGAGTACGTCAAGGCTGTATATTGTCACCATGTTTATTTAACTTCTATGCAGAGTACATCATGAGAAATGCTGGACTGGAAGAAACACAAGCTGGAATCAAGATTGCCGGGAGAAATATCAATAACCTCAGATATGCAGATGACACCACCCTTATGGCAGAAAGTGAAGAGGAACTAAAAAGCCTCTTGATGAAAGTGAAAGTGGAGAGTGAAAAGGTTGGCTTGAAGCTCAACATTCAGAAAACGAAGATCATGGCATCTGGTCCCATCATTACATGGGAAATAGATGGAGAAACAGTGGGAACAGTGTCAGACTTTATTTTTCTGGGCTCCAAAATCACTGCAGATGGTGACTGCAGCCATGAAATTAAAAGACGCTTACTCCTTGGAAGGAAAGTTACGACCAACCTAGATAGCATATTCAAAAGCAGAGACATCACTTTGCCAACAAAGGTTCGCCTAGTCAAGGCTATGGTCCTTCCTGTGGTCATGTATGGATTTGAGAGCTGGACTGTGAAGAAGGCTGAGCGCTGAAGAATTGATGCTTTTGAACTGTGGTGTTGGAGAAGACTCTTTAGAGTCCCTTGGACTGCAAGGAGATCCAACCAGTCCATTCTGAAGGAGATCAGCCCTGGGATTTCTTTGGAAGGAATGATGCTGAAGCTGAAACTCCAGTATTTTGGCCACCTCATGCGAAGAGTTGACTCATTGGAGAAGACTCTGATGCTGGCAGGGATTGGGGGCAGGAGGAGAAGGGGACGACAGAGGATGAGATGGCTGGATGGCATCACTGACTCGATGGATGCGAGTCTGAGTGACCTCCGGGAGTTGGTGATGGACAGGGAGGCCTGGCGTGCTGCGATTCATGGGGTCGCAAAGAGTCGGACGGGACTGAGCGACTGATCTGATCTGATCTGATCTGAAGGTCCAGCTGTGAGCTCTCCCGGTAGCTCAGCGGTAAAGAATCTGCCTACAACACAGGAGCCTTAGGGGATCCCTTAGGGATCAGGAAGGTCCCCTGGAGGAAGGCGTGGTTACCCACTCCAGTATTCTTGCCTGGAGAATCCCATGGACAGAGGAGCCTGGTGGCTATAGCCTATGAGGTCACAAAGAGTCAGACATGACTGAAGCAACTTAGCACACACACAAGGTCCGTTATACTCTGAATTTTTTCTTTCTAAAAAGATTTTATGGGACTTCTCTGGTGGTCCAGTGGTTAAGAATCCGCCTGCCACTTTAGTGGCCCAAGGCACAACTATGGAGTCCACGCTGTTGAGCCTGAGGGTTGCAACTACTGAAGCCCTGGCATCCTAGGGCCTGTGCACCACAAGGAAGAGCAGCAGTCTTCACTGCTGTGCAGGCTTTTGAAAGGTTGCTGCTTCCAGTCATGTGTTATGCCAGGATTCGTGACCTTCAGAGGAAAGAATTTTGATCCGGGGTCAGAGACAAAGCTTGACTACTTGGAGCTTTTTGTGTAGCAAAGTTGTTTTAAAGCGTAATAGAGATAGGGAAAGCTTCTGACATAGACATCAGAAGGGAACAGAAAGAGTTCCCCTTTGCTAGTTTTTAGCAAGGTGTTTTATGTCTGTTGCTTGCGTTAGTTGCTCAGTCATGTCTGACTCTCTGCAACCCCACAGACTGTAGCCCACCAAGCTCCTCTGTCCATGGAATTCTCTAGGCAAGAATACTGGAGTGGGTTGCGATTTCCTTTTCCAGGGGATCTTCCCAACCCAGGGATCTAACCCTGTTCTCATGCATTGCAGGCAGATTCTTGACCACTGGGGCCACAGGGAAGCCCATTGTGTCTGTTTTAAAGCTATTAATCAGATAAGAGAAACATCTCAAGGCTACAGGGAGTTTAGCCATCTCATCAGGCCTCTCTCCCACAATATACACTTTTGAGACAGGATGGCATGAGGTGTGTCATCCCCCTGGCCATAAAACAATTGAGAGGAATACTGGTTTGTTGAGCCATTATCAGCCCAAGGTTTGAGAAAAGAAAAAAATTGGATTAGGCAGAACCATTTTGAAGAAAGGCAAATTCCAAAGCAAATACAGTTTCATTAACTTAAGAAAAATGCATTGGTTAGCTCAAGGCAGAACCAGGTGTCATCAACATAGAATCAAAAGAAAGCTCTTTTAATTTTGTGTAGAGTAGGGAAAAAACATCTGCCACTTGGGGACCTCTGGCCTTCCTGCCTGTTACCCTCTCACTTTCTCTAGTTTCTGAAATTGGGGCACTCTCTCCTTGCACTGTGTGGATTCTCTTGTTGCAGAGCACAAGCTCTAGCTATGTGGGCTTCACGATTGCATTGCTGCACATGGGTTCAGTAGTTGTGGCACATTAGGTTTAGTTGGAGAAAGCAATGGCAACCTACTCCAGTACTCTTGCCTGGAAAAGCCCATGGACAGAGGAGCCTGGCAGGCTGCAGTCCATGGGGTCATGAAGAGTTGGACACGATTGAGCGACTTCACTTTCACTTCTCACTTTTATGCACTGGAGACGGAAATGGCAACCCACTCCAGTGTTCTTGCCTGGAGAATCCCAGGGACGGTGGAACCTGGTGGGCTGCCATCTCTGGGGTAGCACAGAGTCGGACACTACTGAAGCAACTTAGCAGCAGCAGCAGCATCAGGCTTAGTTACTCTGAGGCATGTGGGCTCTTCCCAAACCCGTGTTCCCTGCATTGGCAGGCAAATTCTTAACCCCTGGAAAACCATGGAAGTCCCTCAACAGGATCTTGACAATTTTATTTCATTTTTTAGTTTTTTTGGCTCTGCCATGTGCAGCTTGTGGGCCCTCAGCTCTGAGAGTGCAGAGTGCTAACCACTGGACCACCAGGGAATTCCCATTGACAATTTTAAACAATGGGAGGAGAGAAGATCAACAAGAAAATTATAGAGAGTATCCAGAAGTTTAAAAACTGAAGAGAAGTGACTAGTGAGATGTGAGGAAAATTAAAAAAGGATGGATCCTATAAGTGAAATAAAGAAAATGTATCCAGGAAGAGGGTATGATCCACTGGATCAAGTGATACTTAACCCTTAGAGATCAAGTCCACATCCACATGTGTCTAACTCTTTGCGATCCTATGGACTGTAGCCCACCAGACTCCTCTCTCCATGGGATTCTCCAGGCAAGGATACTGGAGTGGGTTGCCATGCCCTCCTCCGGGGGATCTTCCTGACCCAGGTATAGAATCCACATCTGCAGCGGCATCTGCATTGCAGGAGAGTTCTTTACCACTGAGCCACCAGGGAATTCCCCTTAGAGATCATGGAATCATCTTAATAGCTGGTATCTGTATATATTGGTATAGTAGTTTAGAGCATCAAAGTGTATTTATTGGTACAATAATTATATAGGTTGTCATGTGAAAAAGAGTGTAATGATAAATTAGAGCATATGTCTTATGCTATGCTTTTCTTAGAAATTCATAATCCATATTAGTGTATAGATTAGTATGTAGCTCTGAGAAGTCCATGGGGGTAAAAAAATGATACTTTTTTAAAACCAGAAATTTCCCTAACTGTGCTTTAGAAAGTGGAGAAAGAATTCAAATCAAAATCTCTGACTCCAGAGCCTGAATTTCTACCTGTACTGTATTGAATTGTCCTACAGTTATAGCCACTAGCCATATTTGACTATTTGAGCATGTGAAACATGACAACTCCAAACAGATGTTTATAAATGTAAAATAGATGCTGTATTTCAAAGACATTTAAACAATGTAAAATATCTCAATCATTTTTATATTGATTACAGGTTGAAATGATATTTTGGGTTGTTGATATTTTTGTTGTTTAGTCACTAAGTTATATCTGACTCTTTTGTGACCCCATGAACTATAATCCTCCAGGCCCCCTCTTTCCATGTGAATTACCAGCAAGAATACTGGAATGAGTTGTCATTTCCTTCTCCAGGGGATCTTCCCAACCCAGTGATCCAACCTGAATCTTTTGCATTGGCAGGCGGGTTCTTTACCTCTGAGTCACCAGGAAAGCCCTGATATTTTGGATATGTTGGGTTAAATAAACTATGATATTAAAATCAATTTCAGCTTTTTCTTTTTTAAATGAAGCTCCTAGAAAATTGAAAAATTCATATCGGGCTCATTCACTTCAATAAATAGAGACTTGGGACTTCCCCAGCAGTCCGTTGGTTAAGACTCCTTGCTTCCAGTGCAGGGGGTGTGGGTTCTATCCTGGTCAGGAAACTAAAATTCCACATGTCGTGAGGCAAGACCAAAAAAAAAAATTGTTTTTTAAAAAGAACATTGAAAAAACTTAGTAGAGGCTTTAATAAAGTAGAGACTGTCCATAGAATGCATTTCTTAGTGCTGTGTGGTCAAGAGATTTCCCCTTATTTTTCATTCAGGGGTAGAAACCATCACCAGGGTACCCTGCATCATAGAGTTGGCTCATTTCCAGGAGGAAATAGAAACAGCATTCTTTCCCTGGGTCCCCAGCTATTTGTAGACATATCCTTATACTCCTATACAATGTTATCGCTTTCACTTTGGGCAGATGCATTTTATTAAAAATACTAATTGGTGACTTATTAAAGACATACACCAGAAGGCTTTTTTTTTTTTTTTAATAAAGCAACAAAATTATGTGATCATGGAGAGTCAGCCTGGACTTCAGCATTTAACAAACTGCATGCCCTTACAGGGTGAGACAGTACAACATTGATGCCTATTGTCTGACAGTCATATACTAATCCTATAATACATGAAATACCAGTCTAAAAAATCTCAAGGGGCTACCAAGATCTTCTAAATATTTTCAAAGCTCTAAAGGATTGTGTTAGTCACTCAGTCGTGTTTGACTCTTTGTGACCCCATGAACTGTAGCCTGCCAGGCTCCTCTGTATGTGGAATTCTCCAGGCAAGAATACTGGAGTGGGTTGCCATTCCCTTCTCCAGGGTATTTTCCCAACCCAGGGATCCAATCCAGGTCTTCCGAATTGCAGGCAGATTCTTTACCATCTGAACCACTAGGGAAGCCTAGGATTAGAATTGTCTAACATGTTTCCAATCCTGAAATCTGCTTCATTTTAGTTCCACACATTCCTTCAGTCCTCACTAATTTACTAATTCTGCAAAGGGAAGCGGAGAAGGCAGTGGCGCCCCACTCCAGTACTCTTGCCTGGAGAATCCCGTGGATGGAGGAACCTGGTAGGCTGTAGTCCATGGGGTCGCTGGGAGTCGGACAGGACTGAGCGACTTCACTTTCAGTTTTCACTTTCATGCATTGGAGAAGGAAATGGCAACCCACTCCAGTGTTCTTGCCTGGAGAATCCCAGGGACGTGGGAGCCTGGTGGGCTGCCATCTGTGGGGTCGCACAGAGTCGGACACGACTGAAGTGACTTAGCAGCAGCAGCAGCAGCAAAGGGAAGAACTCTTCATGAGTAAGAAGCTTCTTTACCAGTAATGTTACATTGTGTCCACTGCCTCAAAGTGGAGTAGAAATCTGACACTCATCTAGGGTCATTTTCTTTATACCTTATCTTTTATTTCCTTAAGCCTGCTGCTGCTGCTGCTAAGTCACTTCAGTCGTGTCCGACTCTGTGTGACCCCATAGACGGCAGCCCACCAAGCGCCCCCGTCCCTAGGATTCTCCAGGCAAGAACACCAGAGTGGGTTGCCATTTCCTCCTCCAGTGCATGAAAGTGAAAAGTGAAAGTGAAGTCGCTCAGTCGTGTCCGACTCTTAGCGACCCCATGGACTGCAGCCTACCAGGCTACTCCATCCATGGGATTTTCCAGGCAAAAGTACTGGAGTGGGGTGCCATGGCCTTCTCCTTCCTTAGGCCTAGTCCTCTATATTGTTTACAAATAGGACTTACTTTCCATGGGACTACTGGAGTCTGAAGGAACAATTCCTTCTGACTCACTACTCTTTTTCTGAGTAGTACAAACATCCTGCTTTTCCAGCTAATGTTACTGAGCACTTACCTAGTACCTGGTTTCCTTTTAAAGTATTTACATTTATCAATTCCTTTAATCTTTCCAAGGAGACTGTAAGGATGGTATTACTATTATACCCAATAAACAGAGAGAAAACTGAGGCATAGTTAATCCAAGGTTACACAGCTAATGGGTATATATGGTAGAGGAATTCCAACCTAGGTATTCTTTTTTTTTTTTTTTTAATATATTTATTTATTGGCTGTGCCAGGTCTAGGTGTGCCAGTGATAAAGAACCAGCCTGCCAATGCAGGAGACATAAGAGACATGGGTTCAATTCCTGGATCAGGAAAATCCCCCAGAGAAGGAAATGACAACCCACTCCAGTATTCTTGCCTGGAGAATCCCATGGACAGAAGAACTTAGCAGGCTATGGTCCATGCTATGCTATGCTAAGTCACTTCAGTTGTGTCCGACTCTGTGCAACCCCAGAGACGGCAGCCCCCCAGGCTTCCCCGTCCCCGGGATTCTCCAGGCAAGAACCCACTGGAGTGGGTTGCCATTTCCTTCTCCAATGCATGAAAGTTAAAAGAGAAAGTGAAGTCGCTCAGTCACGTTCAACTCCCAGTGACCCCATGGACTGCAGCCCACCAGGCTCCCCCGTCCGTGGGACTCTCCAGGCAAGAGCACTGGAGTGGGGTGCCATCACCTTCTAGGGTCACAAAAAGTTGGACACAATTGAAGTGACTTAACACACACAAATATGCCATGTCTTAGCTGTAGTGGGCAGGACCTTCAATGATTATTGTGCCAGGGTTCCAACCAGGTCCCCTGCATTAGCAGCACAGAGTCTTAGCCACTGCATCACCAGGAAAGTCCCCAACTTAGGCATTCTTAAGGGCTGCAATATAGTCCTTTGATGACTCAACATTTCAGCCTTAAGGCAATAATAAATGTGAAAAATTAAAATATAAAGGGTTTGACAACACTGGATATGTTATATCCCGGGTTTTAAAGAAAGCTTTTTATTCAATTATAACTCACATACTGAAAAGTGCATATATCATGTTCCATGAATGTTCATAAAGTGACCATTGATGCAATACATAGAAAAATAGAACATAACCAGACTCCTCTCCCCTCAGTCCCCTCTTGTGCTCCAAGGTAAGTTTGAAAATTCAAAATAAGTATTCACTTATTGTTGTGAATACAGGAAGCCACGGGGCTTCCCTGGTGGCTCAGACAGTAAAGAATCTGCCTGCAATGTGGGAGACCTGGGTTGGATCCTTGGGTTGGGAAGATACCCTAGAGAAGGGAATGGCAACCCACTCCAGTATTCTTGCCTGGAGAATCCCACAGACAGAGGAGTCTGGGAGGCTACAGTCCACAGGGTTGAAAAGAGTCAGAGGCTACTAACACTTTCACTTTTCTGTTGTACAAGCTGAATTTTTATAATCTATTTCAGGTCCTGACTGAAATTCTTTTCCATAATAACATACTCTTTCTAGAGCAATAATTTCAAAATTTGGTCCCCAAACTGGCAGCCTTAGTATCACTCACCTGCGAACAAAGGACTTGCAGATTCAAGGATCCCAATCCAAACCTACAGGACAAAAATTATAGGTGTGATGCCCAACAAGCCTCGGGACTGATTCTGGCGCTCCTTAAGATTGGAAAAGCACGGATCTGTTGAGTTTTGCTTCCTGATTGCATAGTAACTGTTAAGAGTACACTAGGATTTAAGTGTTATGCTCGAAAAATAGTGACATTTTAATTATCTCTTTTGAAGCACAAACGGGTAAAATGTTTTTCCGTTTTAACTGGAAAAGTTAAAAATGTTTTATTTTTCTAGTTAAAACACCTCCCCCACCTGGAAGTGGGAGAACTATTCTATTCTTGTGCTAAAATGCAACATCCTCTAGAACAACACGGTTAGTTAAAATGAAAAAGACCCTGATGCTGGGAAAGACTAAAGGCAGACTGACAACAGAGGACGAGATGGTTGGCTGGCATCGCCGATTCAACACACAGGAGTTTGAGCAAGCTCCGAGAGATGGTAAAGGACAGGGAAGCCTGGGGTGCTGCAATCCATGGGGTCGCAAGAGTCGGGCACGACTGACTTACTGACCACCAACCACCTGCGGCCCTCTCTGGGTCTAGCCTGAACTTGTCTAGTTTACCAACAAAGCGGTGCTGCAGGGTGGCGGGTGAATTCAACATGCAAAGGCTGAAGCAGGTCTCGGCCAATCCGAAGCCAGGCTCGAGCCGCTCCGCCCATCCCGGCGGTGTTTGATTGGTGTTTTCTCTGAGGCGGAAGAGGCCTTCCGCCGTGGGCTCGCTCCGCGCGGCGCGAGCCTGTAGTCGCTCTGCCGGAAAGGCCAGAAGCTGCGCGACCTGTTTAACATGGCGGAGGATACCGCCTCTGCGTCTCAGAGCCCGCGAGGGCGTGCGGACGGGGAGGATGCAGGTTTCCCGGAGGAGCGGGTGGCCGACACGGTGACAGATGATCAGGAGCAGTTTGAATGCCAAGAACTGCTCGAGTGCCAGGTACAGCCGGCGGCCCCTGAGGAGGAGGAGGAGGACGCGGGCCTGGTGGCTGAGGCAGAGGCGGTAGCTGCCGGCTGGATGCTCGATTTCCTCTGCGTTTCGCTTTGCCGGGCTTTCTGTGACGGCCGCTCCGAAGACTTCCATCGCACCCGCGACAGCGCCGAGGGTGAGTGCTGGGCGCGCCCGGGCCGGGAGCAGGAACCGCGGCGGGTGACTGAGGCCTGGCTTGCAGCGCTATACTTCAGGGGTCGGGGATCTGGGTGCTTGCTGAGGGGCCCGGGCTCGAAGTCAGTCGTTGGTTCGAATCCCGCCTCCGCCTCTCATGGGCTCCTCAGTTTTTCTCAGATTCATAAATTTTACTAGTCGGTAAAATAAGAATAACCCGTTGAGTTGATAAAAGGATTCAGTTCAGTTCAGTCCCTCAGTCGTGTCCGACTCTTTGCGACCCCATGAACTGCAGCACGCCAGGACTCCCTGTCCATCACCAACTCCCGGAGTTCACTCAAACTCATGTCCATCGAGTCAGTGATGCCATCCAGCCATCTCATCCTCTGTCGTCCCCTTCACCTCCTGCCCCCAATCCCTCCCAGCATCAGAATCTTCTCCAATGAGTCAACTCTTCGCATGAGGTGGCCAAAATACTGGAGTTTCCGTTTTAGCATCAGTCCTTCCAAAGAAATCCCAGGGCTGATCTCCTTCAGAATGGACTGTTTGGATCTCCTTGCAGTCCAAGGGACTCTCAAGAGTCTTCTCCAACACCACAGTTCAAAAGCATCAATTCTCCGGCGCTCAACTTTCTTCACAGTCCAACTCTCATATCCATACATGACCACTGGAAAAACCATAACCTTGACCAGGATCTTTGTTGGCAAAGTAATATCTCTGCTTTTCAATATGCTGTCTAGGTTGGTCATAACTTTCCTTCCAAGGAGTAAGCCTCTTTTAATTTCATGGCTGCACTCACCATCTGCAATGATTTTGGAGCCCCCAAAAATAAAGTCTGACTGTTTCCGCTGTTTCCATTGTTTCCCCATCTATTTCCCATGAAGTGATGGGACCAGATGCCATGATCTTCATTTTCTGAATGTTGAGCTTTAAGCCAACTTTTTCAGTCTCTTTCACTTTCAAGAGGCTTTTGAGTTCCTCTTCACTTTGTGCCATAAGGGTGGTGTCATCTGCATATCTGAGGTTATTGGTATTTCTCCCCGGCTCTTGCATTTCTTGCTTTTTTCTGAGGTACTCCTGTAAAAGCTTTTTTTTTTCTTTTAGCAAGTCACTGAGACCTTGTTTTGTATTACTCTGTGAGCTGTTTAAACCTCATTGACCCTGTGTGTGTGAAAGTTGCTCAGTCGTGTCTGACTCTTTGCGACCCCATTGTCTATACAGTTCATGAAATTCTCCAGGCCAGAATACTGGAATGGGTAGCCTTTCCCTTCTCCAGGGGATCTTCCCAACCCAGGGATTGAACCTAGGTCTCCCGCATTGCCAGCGGATACTTTACCAGCTGAGCCACAAGGGAAGCCCTCATTGAGCCTGCTTCTCAGTATAGGTCTCACAATGAAGCTAACTGACAATGAAGTCTACCACCTATGCAAGACAGCCTTTGAATGATGGGCAGAGACATTGATGCCTACAGAAGACTAGCTGGCATTTTGAATGATATCCGAAAGATACTCCGGTATTAATATTTATTGGAGTTGGCTCTCAGCTTATTGCAGTGGACTGCAACCCCAAGATAGAATTTAATAAAAAATTAAATATTTCAGAAAACCATGTTGACACATTTTAGCTTCACAGTTATCCCATGAGTGAGGTGAGTAAAATCTCAGTTTATGGAGGAGTGATCTAAACAACCTAAAGCATTGATAGGTTAAGAGGGTTGGTCCAGACACCTGCCTTATTTTCCAATCCAACAACCTTTCCCCTATGTCACAGGTAACACTAGAGACAGGGTTCAGTTCAGTTCAGTTGCTCAGTGGTGTCCGACTCTTTGCAGCACACCAGGCTCCCCTGTTCTTCACTGTCTTCTGGAGTTTGTTCACGCATGTCCATTGAGTCAGGATGCTATCCAACCATCTCATCCTCTCCAACCATCTCATCCTCTTTCATCCCCTTCTCCTGCCTTCAATCTTTCCCAGCATCAGAGTCTTTTCCAGTGAGTCAATTCTTACCCCGTCAGTTGGCCAAAGTTTTGGAGCTTCAGCTTCAACATCAGTCCTTCCAGTGCATTCAGGTATTGGTTTCCAATACCATTTTCCATAGAAATGGCCTGATTCCAGGACAGGAAATATACAACTTGAACCTGGAGCATCTTGTGACAAAAAGTAGGGCAGTACTAAAAACAAAACCAAACCCCCAAAGAAACAAAGCTCCACAATTATGGGAGCACAAAGGGGCATAGGAGCCAACTGCAAGAGTTCCCAATAGCCCTGGCAGACATAAGCAAGAAAATAAAAATACGGTTGACCCTTAAACAACACAGATTTGAACTGCACCTGTCCACTTATAAGCCAGTTTTTTTTTTTTTTTTCTCAGTAGTAAATACTACACTACTACACAATCTGTGGTTGGTTAAACCATGCATTCAGAGGATCGACACTGGAATTTTCAACTGCTTGGAGGGTCAGTGTCTCTAACCCCCTCATTGTTAAAGGGTCAACTGTAGTTTTGGATTATAACCCAAATTATTTTAAAACATCCATAAAGTCCACACTGATGTAAATAAATGCTGGGATAAATATACTAGTGGGAGAAGAGACAGATGTCCAATGCAGAAGAATTCCTGGTAATTCATGTTTCTACTCTGTTCTCAAGGAGATGGAGTGTAAGTCCGCACTCCTAAAGTGTGGGCTGTATAGAGCACAGTGTAGAAAGGGGAAGAAAGTAAAGAAAACTGACAAATGCTGCCTCACCCAGGTGCTCAAGGTCAGCATCAACAGTGATAGTTGGTAGAATGTACACTTGATATAATTTGATGAAAGTGGTACTTTGCCGCTGTGATCTTCCTCTCCAAACCCCATAACTCTAGTCTAATCATGAGAAAAATATCAGACAAATCCCAATAGAGATTCAGTTTACAAAATACCTGAAAACCCCCAAGGTCATCAAAACCAAGGAAAGACTGAGAAACTGTTATAACCAGGAGATGCCCAAAGTGACATGATGACTAAATGTAATGTGGTACCTTTTGACTGTGTGGATCTCAACAAACTGGAAAATTCTTAAAGAGATGGGAATACGAGACCACCTGACCTGCCTCCTGAGAAATCTGTATGCAGGTCAAGAAGCAACAGTTAGAAGCAGACATGGAACTTAACCGGTTCCAAATCAGGAAAGGAGTACATCAAGGTGGTATATTGTCACCCTGCTTATTTAACTTCTATGCAGAGTACACCATGAGAAATGCTGGACTGGATGAAGCACAAGCTGGAGTCAAGATTGCCGGGAGAAATATCAATAAAGATATGCAGATGACACCACCTTTATGGCACAAAGCAAAGAACTAAAGAGCCTCTTGATGAAAGTGAAAGAGGAGAATAAAAAAGTTGGCTCAAAACTCAACATTCAGAAAACTAAGATCATGGCATCTGGTCCCATCACTTCATGGCGAATAGATGGGGAAACAATGAAAACAGTGAAAGACTTTATTTGGGGGGGCTCCAAAATCATTGCAGATGGTGACTGCAGCCATGAAATTAAAGTTGCTTGCTCCTTGGAAGAAAAGCTATGAGCAGCCTAGACAGCTTATTAAAAAGCAGAGACATTACTTTGCCAACAAAGGTCCATCTAGTCAAAGCTATAGTTTTTCCAGTAGTTATGTATGGATGTGAGAGTTGGACTATAAAGAAAGCTGAGCGCCGAAGAATTGATGCTTTTGAACAGTGGTGTTGGAGAAGACTCTTGAGATTCCCTTGGACACAAGTAGATCCAACCAGTCCATCCTAAAGGAAATCAGTCCTGAATATTCATTGGAATGACTGATGCTGAAGTTGAAACTCCAATACTTTGGCCACCTGATGCGAAGAACTGACTCATTTGAAAAAACCCTGTTTCTGGGAAAGATTGAAGGTGGAGGAGAAGGGGACGACAGAGGACGAGATGGTTGGATGGCATCACTGACTCAATGGGCATGAGTTTGAATAAACTCCAGGAGTTGGTAATAGACAGGGAGGCCTGGCGTGCTGTAGTCCATGTGGTCGCAGAGTTGGACACAACTCAGTGACTGAATTGAACTGAACCCTGGATGGGAACCTGCAGCAGAAAAAGGATATTAAGTAAAAACTAAAGAAATCTGAGTAAAGCCTGGACTTTAGATAATAATGTATCGATATTGGTTAATTAATGTAACAATGCTAATGTAAGATGCTAATAACAGGGTAAACTGGATGGAGAGTATTATATGGGACCTCTCTACTATCTTGGGGCTTCCCAGGTGGCGCTAGTGGTAAAGAACCTATCTACCAGTGCAGGAGATGTAAGAGACATGGGTTGGATTCCTGGGTGGGAAGATCCCCCGGAGGAGGACACGGCGACTCATTGCAGTATTCTTGTCTGGAGAAGCTCATGGACAGAGGAGCCTGGTGGGCTACAATCCATGGGGGCAAAGAGTTGGACACGACTGAAGCAACCTGGCATGCATGCACTCTATTATCTTCCCAACATTCTGTAAATTTAAAACCATTCTAAAAAAAAAAGTCATTTAAACAAAAAACAAAGACCTTTTAAGGTTCTAGCCCAAGACCCAAGGAATAATCTAGGTCACCTCCATTATTTTAAGGTTAAAGGCACTAAAATCCAGAAAGAGTAAACTCTTCCAAGTTGCATTGCTAAATCAATGACAGATACACAAACTGTGAACTTAACATTGTCTCTGTATGCCATTTTTGACTGACAGGACTCCATTTTATCTCTTGTAGACTTACATTTACTACACTTTTCAAGAATGTAAACATGTGCAACTCTAGATGCTTACTAGAAAATTCTTAGCTTTTTCATTCAAACTCAGAATTGTTCTCCCACCTCACTTGTGTCAGATAATGCCTTTTCCAGGCTGATATTCCTAACCTGTCTCCATTGTGGGAGGCAGTATAGGATTGTGATTAAGAGCTTGGGCTCCATCGTTAGTTGTTGGCGGTTTTTTGTTTGTTTTTGTGAGTGTGTATGTCTGTGTTTTTGGCTGCACGGCTTGTGGGATCTTTCCCTGATTCCCTGACCAGGGGTGGAATTTGTGCCCCTTGCAGTGGAAGCACAGAGTGCTAACCACTGGACCACCAGGGAATCCTTGTAAATTGTCTGAGTTTGATTCCTGGCTCTGCTTGTTTATCGTCACAAGCCTTGAAGCAGGGACTTGATACCACAGTTTCCACATCTGTAAAATGGTAGTGATAATGGCGTCTATCTCACAGAGCTGTTAAGAGAAGCAGATGAACTGATATTTATAAAGCAAGGTTTCTCCACCTCAGCATGTTGACATTTTGTACCACGTAATTCTTTATTCTATGTGTGCTTGAGGGTGAAGAGGGGACAGGGTGGAGGTCACTGGTGCATTGTAGGATCCTTGATCTCAACCGCTAGGTGCAGTAGCAGCCCTCTCCCACTCAATCAGAATGTCTCAATGTGACAATCAGAAATGTCTCTGCTGCTGCTAAGTCGCTTCAGTCGTGTCCGACTCTGTGCGACCCCATAGACGGCAGCCCACCAGGCTCCCCCGTCCCTGGGATTCTCTAGGCAAGAACACTGGAGTGGGTTGCCATTTCCTTCTCCAGTGCATGAAAGTGAAAAGTGAAAGTGAAATCGCTCAGTCATGTCTGACTCTTAGCGACCCCATGGACTGCAGCCTACAAGGCTCCTCCATCCATGGACATTGCCAAATGCCCCTTAGGGGACAGAGTCACAACATCCCCAGTTGAAAACCACTGCTCAGGGCTTAAAGCAGGTGCCTGGTATTTTAGTAATTGCATAAATATAGTTGTTATTGTTGTTGGTCATTAGATCCTCTGGTGTCTTTCTGTCAGTAGTATTTGGTTACGGGTATGGAAAAAGCAGATAGCTGGCTTCAACTTGAGTAGATTTTCATTGTTTTATTTTATGCCTAATAGGTACAAAGAGCAATTCTTCTCTAGAATAGATTGGGCTTTTCTTCTGTTTTGCTCCTATACCATACTTAGCCTTTATGACATATTAAAAATTTAATTAGTCACCTGCCTACATTTTTGTTTAATTTGTGTCTTTTCAGACTAAAACCTTCCTAGGGGGCTATTTATTATTCAGTCATGAGTCCCTAACATTGGCCAGCAGTATATGTTCTGTAAATATTGAATAAGTTGTGTTTAAATTTTATGTAAGTTTTGTTCTCTTTTTGAATCCTATTATTTTATGACTATGTGTGGTACAGATAATCTCCGGTATAGCATAAGGTTATGGCATATTAAAATTGAGGAAATAAATGAAAATAAATATTTGTTTCATCTGCTTAGCAGCTACAGGACTAGTTAATTTAATCTTTGTCTTTCATTGTACATAGTAAATTCACTGAAAACCAGGATTATGGTTTACTCATCATTGTATGTACTCATTACCTAGCATAACACTGGGTGGGTGTTCACATATTGGGGAGGTTAATATAAATACATGTTTTTAAAATAAAGTTTTGTAAACTAAAGAGACTCTCATTCAACTGAAACCTTGAGAGTAATAATATATTTCCTATTACATTAGGCATCTTAAGGTATAAAATAAGTTTCCATCTCATGATTTGACATATTTTACAGTTTGGATCTAAATCTCCCTTTTCATTAGTACAGAAAGGTACCTGTGAAAGTATGTAGTTTTAAAGATTTATTATTCTATGTATGAAACAGTTTTATTTTGAAGGTAAAGTATTCATTGTTACTTGCTTTTGTTCTGATTTCTTAAAAATTGTAAATAAAGCATACAGTTCTAAATTTATGATAATCTTTGGGTGATGTTTGTTAACTTATTACTCAACAAACCACACAGAGGTACTGCAGGGCCAAGTTTGGAGTTTTGTTTTAATGTTTTAATAAAATTTACTTTATTCACTTTCAGCTATTATTCATGGACTGTCCAGTCTAACAGCTTATCAACTGAGAACTATATATGTATGTCAATTTTTGACAAGAATTGAAGCTGGAAAAACCCTTGGTAAGTATGTTTTTATCTCATATGGAACATATTTCAGTCTATGTCTGAAGATGTGATGATGAGAAGAAAGAGATGCAGCTGCTGCTGCTAAGTCGCTTCAGTTGTGTCTGACTCTGTGCGACCCCATAGATGGCAGCCCACCAGGCTCCCCTGTCCCTGAGATTCTCCAGGCAAGAACACTGGAGTGGGTTGTCATTGCCTTCTCCAATGCATGAAAGTGAAGTCGCCTAGTCGACTCTTAGCAACCCCATGGACTGCAGGCCAGCAGGCTACTCCATCCATGGGATTTCCCAGGCAAGAGTACTGGTAGTGGGTTGCCATTGCCTTCTCCAGAAAGAGATGGGAGCTATCGTTTGTTTTTGAGAGTTTGCCCACTTGTATTTGGCCTGTACATCTATACACAAGCATGTTTAAAGCTAGTAAAGGAAATATCCCTTTCTTTTTGGAGCAATGATTCTCAAATTTTTGCTTACTTCAGAATTATTAGAGAACTTGTTAAGAAACAGAATGATGTATCTCCTTCCGCATCACGAATTTCTGATTTGGTAGGATGAATTACATTTCCAGTAAGTTCCCAGATGATTCTGATGCTGCTGGTAGGAAACCATGCTCCATATACTCTGTTTTAAAGATAACATTCAGTTCATTTCAGTTCAGTCACTCAGTCATGTCCGACTCTTTGCAGCCCCATGGACAGCAGCAGACCAGGCTTCCCTGTCCATTGCCAACTTCCGGAGCTTACTCAAACTCATGTCCATTGAGTTGGTGATGCCATCCAACCATCTCATCCTTTGTCTTCCCCTTCTCCTTCAATCTTTCAACATCAGGGCCTTTTCCAGTGAGTCAGTTCTTCCCAATCAGGTAACCAAAGTATTGGAGTTTTTCAGCTTCAGCATTACTCCTTCCAGTGAATATTCAGGGTTGATTTCCTTTAGGATGGACTGGTTTAATCTTCTTGTGTCCGAGGGACTCTCAAGAGTCTTCTCCAACACCACAGTTCAAAAGCATCAATTCTTTGGTGCTCAGCTTTCTTTATGGTCCAACTCTCACATCCATACATGACTACTGGAAAAACCATAGCTTTGACTAGACGGACAAGAAGCTCTTTAGTTCTTTGCTGTCTGCCATAAGGGGTGGTGTCATCTGCATATCTGAGGTTATTGATATTTCTCCCAGAAATCTTGATTCCAGCTTGTGCTTCATCCAGCCCAGCCTTTCTCATGATGTACTCTGCGTATAAGTTAAATAAGCAGAGTGATAATATACAGCCTTGACGTACTCCTCCTTTTCCTGTTTGGAACCAGTCTGTTGTTTCATGTCCAGTTCTAACTGTTGCTTCCTGATGTGTGTACAGGTTCTGAAGGAGATCAGCAGTGTAGGATTGTGATTAAGAGCTTGGGCTCCATCGTTAGTTGTTGGCGGTTTTTTGTTTGTTTTTGTGAGTGTGTATGTCTGTTTTTGGCTGCATGGCTTGTGGGATCTTTCCCTGATTCCCTGACCAGGGGTGGAATTTGTGCCCCTTGCAGTGGAAGCACAGAGTGCTAACCACTGGACCACCAGGGAATCCTTGTAAATTGTCTGAGTTTGATTCCTGGCTCTGCTTGTTTATCGTCACAAGCCTTGAAACAGGGACTTGATACCACAGTTTCCACATCTGTAAAATGGTAGTGATAATGGCGTCTATCTCACAGAGCTGTTAAGAGAAGCAGATGAACTGATATTTATAAAGCAAGGTTTCTCCATCTCAGCATGTTGACATTTTGTACCACGTAATTCTTTATTCTATGTGTGCTTGAGGGTGAAGAGGGGACAGGGTGGAGGTCACTGGTGCATTGTAGGATCCTTGATCTCAACCGCTAGGTGCAGTAGCAGCCCTCTCCCACTCAATCAGAATGTCTTAATGTGACAATCAGAAATGTCTCTGGACATTGCCAAATGCCCCTTAGGGGACAGAGTCACAACATCCTCAGTTGAAAACCACTGCTCAGGGCTTAAAGCAGGTGCCTGGTATTTTAGTAATTGCATGAATATAGTTGTTATTGTTGTTGGTCATTAGATCCTCTGGTGTCTTTCTGTCAGTAGTATTTGGTTACGGGTATGGAAAAAGTAGATAGCTGGCTTCAACTTGAGTAGATTTTCATTGTTTTATTTTATGCCCCAGAACTCAGCAAAAGCTTTGTGGGGAAATGCTAGCCCTGTGTTTTCAGTTCCTCTAGTTTCCAGTCCACCATGCTAGCCCCAAGGAAACCACCAGAAGCTCTTCTTTCCCTTACCCCCAATAAAGCCTCCCTGCCTGGAGCGCACTGGATCTTCAGCCTTTTCAGCAAATTAGCCCAGGGAGGGAAAGAGCTGTGAATCATCTGCTCACCTGAGAAGGAATCTCTTTCTAGGATGTATTCCACCTAGTTCTCAGAGCTTGCTCAACTGTCTCCTGTCTTCAACAACATGATTTTGTAGTTTGTCCCCATTTTTTTTTCTGGTCATGGTGAGAGTGTTGCCCTGGTGCAGTGCCGTGCATCCTACCTGAAAGTGAAAGTCTACACTGTAAAGTTTTTTTTATCATTTTTCTTTTGATTTATTGCTATTCCAAATTCTGAAAGATGATGCTGTGAAAGTGCTGCACTCAATATGCCAGCAAATTTGGAAAACTTAGCAGTGGCCACAAGATTGGAAAAGGTCAGTTTTCATCCCAATCCCAAAGAAAGGCAATGCCAAAGAGTGCTCAAACTACCGCACAATTGCACTCACCTCACACGCTAGTAAAGTAATGCTCAAAATTCTCCAAGCCAGGCTTCAGCAATATGTGAACCATGAACTTCCTGATGTTCAAGCTGGTTTTAGAAAAGGCAGAGGAACCAGAGATCAAATTGCCAACATCCGCTGGATCATGGAAAAAACAAGAGAGTTCCAGAAAAACATCTATTTCTGCTTTATTGACTATGCCAAAGCCTTTGACTGTGTAGATCACAATAAACTGTGGAAAATTCTGAAAGAGATGGGAATACCAGACCACCTGATCTGCCTCTTGAGAAATCTGTATGCAGGTCAGGAAGCAACAGTTAGAACTGGTCATGGAACAACAGACTGGTTCCAAATAGGAAAAGGAGTACGTCAAGGCTGCATATTGTCACCATGTTTATTTAACTTATATGCAGAGTACATCATGAGAAATGCTGGACTGGAAGAAACACAAGCTGGAATCAAGATTGCTGGGAGAAATATCAATAACCTCAGATATGCAGATGACACCACTCTTATGGCAGAAAGTGAAGAGGGGCTAAAAAGCCTCTTGATGAAAGTGAAAGTGGAGAGTGAAAAGGTTGGCTTAAAGCTCAACATTCAGAAAACGAAGATCATGGCATCGGGTCCCATCACTACATGGGAAATAGATGGAGAAACAGTGGAAACAGTGTCAGAATTTATTTTTCTGGGCTCCAAAATCACTGCAGATGGTGACTGTAGCCATGAAATTAAAAGACGCTTACTCCTTGGAAGGAAAGTTATGACCAACCTAGATAGCATATTCAAAAGCAGAGACATCACTTTGCCAACAAAGGTTCGCCTAGTCAAGGCTGTGGTCTTTCCTGTGGTCATGTATGGATGTGAGAGCTGGACTGTGAAGACGGCTGAGCGCCAAAGAATTGATGCTTTTGAACTGTGATGTTGGAGAAGACTCTTGAGAGTCCCTTGGACTGCAAGAAGATCCAACCAGTCCATTCTGAAGGAGATCAATCCTGGAATTTCTTTGGAAGGAATGATGCTAAAGCTGACTCTTGAGAGTCCCTTGGACTGCAAGAAGATCCAACCAGTCCATTCTGAAGGAGATCAATCCTGGAATTTCTTTAGAAGGAATGATGCTAAAGCTGAAACCCCAGTATTTTGGCCACCTCATGCGAAGAGTTGACTCATTGGAGAAGACTCGATGCTGGGAGGGATTGAGGGCAGGAGGAGAAGGGGACGACAGAGGATGAGATGGCTGGATGGCATCACTGACTTGATGGGTGTGAGTCTGGGTGACCTCCCGGAGCTGGTGATGGACAGGGAGGCCTGGCGTGCTGCGGTTCATGGGGTCGCAAAGAGTCGGACACGACTGAGCGACTGATCTGATCTGATCTGATTGATTTCTAATTGAGGCCTAATTGCTTTACAATGTTGTGTTGGTTTCTGCCATGCAACAACGTGAATCAGCCATAGGGATACAAGTCTCCCCCTCTTGGACATCCCTCCCACCTCCCACCCTATCCCACCCCTCTAGGTTGTCACATAGCACCAGACTGAGCTCCCTGCACTATATAGCAACTTCTCCTTCGCTGTCTCTTATACATGGTACTGTGTATATTTCAGTGCTGCTCTCAGTTTGTTCCACCCTCTCCTTCCCCTGCTGTGTCCATATGTCTGTTCTCTATATCTGAGTCTCTATTCTGCAGATGGGGTCATCAGTACCATTTTTGTAGATTGTATATATATGTGTTAATATACAATACTTGTTTTTCTACACTGTAAATTTTTTTAAGTTAAGATCTAACATACATACAGTTTTTCTGTATATCACATTTATAAGAAGGAAAGTAGATTAGCAATAAGGGTTGGATAACGTCAATCAAGAAAGACTTCTTAGGAAAGATGAGTATTGAAATGAGCTGTAATATATACTGAGTGAATAGATTAGCGATTAGAGGTGCAAGACATGTAAGACATGGTGAAGGTTCTGAATTTCAAAATGAGAAGTTTGTGTGTAATTTGTTAAGTAGTTATCAGCCACAGTGAGTGTTTCATGAGGATAACCTGATCAAAATTCTGTTTTAAGAAAGTTTAACAACAGTACAAATATTATCTCATTAAGTATTCACATAGTGTTTACAATTGTGGCATTTTATAGGTGAGAAAACTGAGACTTAGAGAGGTGAAATAGCTTTTCAGCACCCCAAAGATGATGAACGATAGAGTCTGGAATAAACTCCGAAGTTTTTAAAACCACTGTATAATATATTGCAACAGATAATGATGAGAAAGAGGAGTAAAACAATGACTCCTTAGATTTTTAAGCCTTGATAATTGGAAGAATGTTGGTAGAGAGATAACCTGAATGCCTGTTTCAAATATCTACAAAATATATAAGGATTTCAATTAGTATATGCTAAGATGAGATTTCTATTTGAGGTTTGTTACACTGCAGTTAGACTTATAAACCATTTAAGAATACTGTTGCTGTGATACCTTATGTAAAGTGTTTTTTTCAGCTCTTAAAATCAATGCATATGTATATACACTGGCTGCTCTGGGTCTTTGTTGTGGTGCACAGGCTTCTCTTGTGGTGTGTGGGCTTTCTCTAGTTTCAGTGCGGGCCCAATACCTGTAGTATGTGGGCTTAGCTGCCCCACAACACCTGGGATCCCAGGTCCTAAACCAGGGATCAAACCTGAGTCCCCTGCATTGGAAGGCAGTCTCAACTACTGGACCACCAAGAGCGTCCTTAAATATTTTAGCAGAGAAAAAGCTTCAAATGTTTTATTAACTCGTCTAGCATTTTCTATTTTAAGTTGATTTTAATGAGGAAATTAATTTGAAAAATCTTTCCTAAACAAGCATATATAAGAGCAGTGCCTGGCAAATAGAATACAATCAGTCAATATTTAAAGAAAGTAATTTATAAAAAATTAACAAAGTTAAGTTCTTCATAGTTTTCTAAGGTACTTGTTTTTATTTTGGTTTAAAAGATGCACAGTTTGAAAGTGATGAACGAATTACACCCTTGGAATCAGCCCTGATGATTTGGGCTTCAATTGAAAAGGAACATGACAAGCTTCATGAAGACATAGAGAATTTAATTAAAATTCAGGTATGAGTATTCTTTGTGTTTATAATTATTATTTTCCTAGAAAATAAAAGCATGACATTTAAAGAAACTAAGAGCTACTGTTGGAAAATGAAGCTTTAGTAAAATTGAATATAATTATTCTCTTTAGAAATTTGACATAAGCTCTAAGAACTGGAGTTAATGTTTGTTACTTAAGTGCATATTGTCCGCATTTTGTAAAATGGGGGCTTCCCAGGTGGCGTGAGTGGTGAAGATTCTGCCTGCCAATGCAGGAGATGCAAGAGACATGGGTTTGATCCCTGGGTTGGAAAGATCCCCTGGAGTAGGAAATGGTAACCCATTCCAGTGTTCTTGCCTGGAAAATTCCATGGTCAGAGGAGGCTGGTGGGCTACAGTCCATCAGATCTATTTAAATATCACTAAACTTAAAAACACAGTGGTTTATGCTCTCCCACTCAAGGTTATCAAATGATAGAAAATGAAATGGATTTTTGTGATTAAGAGAATGTAAAATTAAAGAGAGAGAATGTAAAATGTTAACTATATAGATCAGATCAGATCAGATCAGTCGCTCAGTCATGTCCGACTCTTTGCGACCCCATGAACTGCAGCACGCCAGGCCTCCCTGTCCATCACCAACTCCCGGAGGTCACTCAGACTCATATCCATCGAGTCGGTGATGCCATCCAGCCATCTCATCCTCTGTCGTCCCCTTCTCCTCCTGCCCCCAATCCCTCCCAGCATCAGAATCTTCTCCAATGAGTCAACTCTTCGCATAAGGTGGCCAAAATACTGGGGTTTCAGCTTTAGCATCATTCCTTCCAAAGAAATTCCAGGATTGATCTCCTTCAGAATGGACTGGTTGGATCTCCTTGCAGTCCAAGGGACTCTCAAGAGTCTTCTCCAACATCACAGTTCAAAAGCATCAATTCTTCAGCGCTCAGCCTTCTTCACAGTCCAGCTCTCACATCCATACATGACCACAGGAAAGACCATAGCCTTGACTAGGCGAACCTTTGTTGGCAAAGTAATGTCTCTGCTTTTGAATATGCCATCTAGGTTGGTCATAACTTTCCTTCCAAGGAGTAAGCGTCTCTTAATTTCATGGCTATAGTCACCATCTGCAGTGATTTTGGAGCCCAGAAAAATAAAGTCTAACACTGTTTCCACTGTTTCTCCATCTATTTCCCATGTAGTGATGGGACCAGATGCCATGATCTTCGTTTTCTGAATGTTGAGCTTCAAGCCAACCTTTTCACTCTCCACTTTCACCTTCATCAAGAGGCTTTTTAGCCCCTCTTCACTTTCTGCCATAAGGGTGGTGTCATCTGCATATCTGAGGTTATTGATATTTCTCCCAGCAATCTTGATTCCAACTTGTGTTTCTTCCAGTCCAACATTTCTCATGATGTACTCTGCATATAAGATATATATATAGAGTATTTTATGAGTAGCCTGTTTAAGAGTGAGAAACTAAAGAAAGTCATCCAAAGACAGAAGGGAAAATATATTTTGCTTATTAAACTAAAATCCAGGTGGTATCCCACCTTCTCAAGAATTAATCATTGATCGTGCAGTGACTGTCAAAGGGAATTAAGCCTGAAGAAAATGGGCAAAAACATGACTGCTGCTTTTAAGAATTTCAACTCAGGCCAAAGGGATCTATCATTATCCCAAACTTTTGGAGGTCTAGGTGAAGCAGCCTTTGTTAAATATGCTATAAAGTTGAGCAGGTTACTATGAAATACATAACAAACATGTAATAATCTATTGCTTACTATTTGAAGATGTTGTTCTAAGTACTTTCATCAGTCAGTCAGTTCAGTCGCTCTTTTTGACCCCATAGACTGCAGCCCGCAGGCTTCCGTGTCCGTCACCAACTCCTGGAGCTTGCTCCAACTCATGTCCGAGTCGGTGATGCCATCCAACCATCTCATCCTATGTCATCCCTTTCCCCTCCTGCAGTCCCCTTCTCCTCTTGCCATCAGTCTTTCCCAGTGGCAGGGTCTTTTCAAATGAGTCAGTTCTTTGCATCAGGTGGCCAAAGTATTGGAGTTTCAGCTTTACCATCAGTCCTTCCAATGAATATTCAGGGCTGATTTCCTTTAGGATAGACTGGTTTGATCTCCTTGCAGTTTAAGAGACTCTCAAGAGTCTTCTCCAACACCACAGTTCAAAAACATCAATTCTTAGGTACTCAGCTGTCTTTATAAGTACTTTCATAAGTAACTCTTTTATTTTCACAACTACCCTATGAAATAGGTACTATAATTTTCCCCATTTTAAGAAACCAAGACTCCAAGAGTTTTGCCCAAATTTACAAGCCTATCCAGATGGTAGTGGTGGTCCTATAACCACATATGGTATCAAAAAGGCCGGTTTATGCACTGTTATATTTAAAATGGATAACCACCAAGGTGCTGCTGTATAACAGATGGAACTCTGCTCAATGTTATGTGGCAGCCTGGATGGGAGGGGTGTTGGGTAAATATGGCTGAGTCCCTTTGCTATTCACCTGAAACTATCACAACATTGTTTGTTAATTGGCTATCAGTTCAGTTCTTTTGCTCCAGTTGCGTCCAACTCTGCGAGCCCATAGACTGCAGCACACCAGGCTTCCCTGTCCATCACCAACTCTCAGAGCTTGCTTAAACTCATGTCCATCGAGTTGATGATGCCATCCAACCATCTCATCCTCTGTTGTCCCCTTCTCCTCCTTCCTTCAATCATTCCGAGCATCAGGGTCTTTTCAAATGAGTCAGTTCTTCACATCAGATGGCCAAAGTACTGGAGCTTCAGCTTGAGCATCAGTCCTTCCGATGAATATTTAGGATTGATTTCCTTTAGGATGGACTGGTTTGATCTCCTTGTGTCCAAGGGACTTCAAGAGTCTTCTCCAACACCGCAGTTCAAAAGCATCAATTCTTTGGCCTCAGCTTTCTTGATGGTCCACCTCTCATATCTCTACATGACAACTGGAAAAACAATAGCTTTGACTAGACAGATCTTTGTTGGCAAAGTAACATCTCTGCTTTTCAATATGCTGTATAGGTTGGTCATAGCTTTTCTTCCAAGGAGCAAGCATCTTTTAATTTCATGGCCGCAGTCACCTTGCAATGACTTTGGAGCCCAAGAAGATAAAGTCTGTCACTGTTTCCGTTGTTTCCCCATCTGTTTGCCTTGAAGTGATGGGACTGGATGCCATGGTTTTAGTTTTTTGAATGTTGAATTTTAAGCCAGCTTTTTCACTTTCCTCTTTCATCTCTTTGAACTAAAGAGGCTCTTTAGTTCCTCTTTGCTTTCTGCCATAAGGGTGGTGTTGTCTGCATCTGAGGTATTGATATTTTTCCCAGAAACCTTGATTCCAGCTTGTGCTTCATCCAAACCAGCATTTTGCATGATGTACTCTGCATATAAGTTAAATAAACAGGGTGACAATATACAGCCTTGTCATACTCCTTTCCCAATTTGGAACCAGTCCCTTGTTCCATGTCCAGATCTAACTGTAGCTTCTTGACCTGCATACAGATTTCTCAGGAGGCAGGTCAGCTGGTCTAGTATTCCCATCTCTTGAAGAATTTTCCAGTTTGTTGTGATCCACACAGTCAAAGGCTATCTCAGAAGTAGTCAATACAACAGGAGTAGACATTTTTCTGGAATCCTCTTGCTTTTTCTATGATCTAGCCAATGTTGGCAATTTGATCTCTGGTTCCTCTGTCTTTTCTGAATCCAGCTTGAATATCTGGAAGTTTATGGTTCATGTACTGTTGAAACCTAGCTTGGAGAATTTTGAGTGTTATTTTGCTAGTGTGTGAGATAAATGCAAATTGTGTGATAGTTTGAGCACTCTTTGGCATTGCCTTTCTTTGGGATTGGAATGAAAACTGAACTTTTCCAGTCCTTTGGCCACTGCTGAGTTTTCCAAATTGACTGCCATATGGAGTGCAGCACTTTCACAGCATCATCTTTTAGGATTTGAAATAGCTCAGTTGGAATTCCATCACCTCCACTGCCTTTGTTCATAGTGATGCTTCCTAAGGCCCACTTGACTTCACATTCCAGGATGTCTGGCTCTAGGTAAGTGATCACACCATTGTAGTTATCTGGGTCATGAAGATCTTTTTTGTATAGTCCTTCTGAGTTTTCTTTCTACCTCTTCTTAATATCTTCTGCTTCTATTAGGTCTGTACTGTTTCTGTCCTTTATTGAGCCCATCTTTGCATGAAATGTTCCCTTGGTATCTTAATTTTCTTGAAGAGATCTGTAGTCTTTCCCATTCTATGCTTTTCCTCTATTTCTTCACATTGATCACGTAGGAAGGTTTTCTTATCTCTCTTTGCTGTTCTTTGGAATCCTGCATTCAAATGGATATATCTTTCCTTTTCTTCTTTGCCTTTTGCTTCTCTTTTCTTAGCTATTTGTAAGGCAACCATTTTGCCTTTTTGCATTTCTTTTTCTTGGAAATGCTTTTGATCACTGCCTCCTGTACAGTTGCATGAACCTCTGTTCATAGTTCTTCAGGCACTCCATTTATCAGATATAATCCACTTGAATCTATTTGTCACTTCCACTGTATAATCGTAAGGGGTTTGATTTAGGTCATACCTGAATGGTCTAGTGGTTTCCCTATCTTCTTCAATTTAAATCTGAATTTTTCAATGAGTTCATGATTTGAGCCACAGTCAGCTCTTGGTCTTGTTTTTGCTGACTTTCAGATCAGATCAGATCAGTCGCTCAGTTGTGTCCAACTCTTTGCAACCCCATGAATCGCAGCACGCCAGGCCTCCCTGTGCATTACCAACTCCCGGAGGTCACTGAGACTCACATCCATCGAGTCAGTGATGCCATCCAGCCATCTCATCCTCTGTCGTCCCCTTCTCCTCCTGCCCTCAATCCCTCCCAGCATCAGAGTCTTTTCCAATGAGTCAACTCTTCGCATGAGGTGGCCAAAATACTGGAGTTCCCTCTTTAACATCATTCCTTCCAAAGAAATCCCAGGGCTGATCTCCTTCAGAATGGACTGGTTGGATCTCCTTGCAGTCCAAGGGACTCTCAAGAGTCTTCTCCAACACCACAGTTCAAAAGCATCAATTCTTCGGCGCTCAGCCTTCTTCACAGTCCAGCTCTCACATCCATATATGACCACAGGAATACAAAATAGTTTTGTTTTCTTTTTTTTTAATCAATTGGGGGAAATAAAATAGGCCTGTTTATAAAATGCTTATTCAAAACCATCTGGCTTCCTGGGTTTCTATTAGTGATTTTCCTAGGCTCCTAAATGGCAAATTTTATATACCTATATATATATTTCTCTCCTTATCATCTCAAATACCATCCGTCTGCCTCCTGTCTTATTTCTCTTTTGTTTAAAATTATTATTTTGGTGAGTCCTCAATATATATAATGTAGCTCCAAATTTATTAATAATTAAATAGAAGGGGCCAGTCAAAAATTTTCATGTCTTTTTGGACCACAGTTACTTCATCTTTGAAAAGCTATTGTATATCATTTATCAAATCAAAATTCTTAAACTGTGTAAGAATATTTTAGATGAAGTAGTTTAGACCTTACCTGAGTTATTTTAATATTAAACAGGAATTAGATATTTTAAAAAGCAATCTAAGGTATGTGTTTGTCATTCTGATTTTTAGGCTATAGCCGTTTGCATGGAAAATGGCAATTTTAAGGAAGCAGAAGAAGTCTTTGAAAGAGTATTTGGTGACCCAAATTCTTACACGGTAATTATTTACATTAGGATTTTAGAGCTGTTTATATGGAATAAGAAAAATTGAAAAAAACATTGGGAGGGAAAAGAAATGCTTTCTCTTTTAAACAGTACAGTTTAAAAGAAAAGTGTCGTTCAATAGAAATGTAATGCCAGTGATGGATGTGATTTTTAAATTTTCTAGTGGCCACATTAAAAAAGTAAGAAGAAACGAGTAAAGCTATTTTTTAGCAATCCATGTGAAAACGCATTGGTGAGATATTTTGCACTCCCTTTTTTGGACAGTCAGCCCTCTGTATCCTGGTTTCCATATCTAGGGATTCAACCAACTGCAGATGGAAAATATTTGGGGGGAAAGTTCCAAAATGTTTCAAAAAGAAAAACTTGAATTTGCCACACTCTGTTTAACTATTTACCTAGCATTTACATTATGTTAGGTTCTATAGGTTATCTAGATATATTTAAAGTTTACAGAAGGATGTGTGTAGGGTATATGCAAATACTGCACCATTTTATATAGAAGACTTGAGCATCCTTGGATTTTGGTATCAGAGGGGAGTTCTGGGGCCAATTCCCTACCAATACTGAGCAACAGCTATATGAAGTCTTTGAAATCTGAGGTATATTTTACACTTAAGTCTAAATTCAGGGCTTACACATTTCAAGGACTCCATGACTAGTGGATGCCATATTGAGCAGCACAGGTATGGAAGAATGCATTATAACTTGCCTATTTTTCTAATGGTTTCTTAGGTGATCACTAGTCTTTCTGTGAATGTGTAATATTAAGGTCAATAGAAATTAATTTTTAAGTATTAAAAACAAAGTGGTGTGGGAGTCAATTAAGCTTATCAAAGAAGTAAAGATAGTTTTATACAGGTTTTAGTAAACTTTTAATTGAACAATGGCATACCTTTAGTAGAATACTTATAGCATCAGATCAGATCAGATCAGTCGCTCAGTTGTGTCCGACTCTTTGCGACCCCATGAATCGCAGCACGCCAGGCCTCCCTGTCCATCACCAGCTCCTGGAGGTCACTGAGACTCACATCCATCGAGTCAGTGATGCCATCCAGCCATCTCATCCTCTGTCGTCCCCTTCTCCTCCTGCCCTCAATCCCTCCCAGCATCAGAGTCTTCTCCAATGAGTCAACTCTTCACATGAGGTGGCCAAAATACTGGAGTTTCAGCTTTAACATCATTCCTTCCAAAGAAATCCCAGGGCTGATCTCCTTCAGAATGGACTGGTTGGATCTCCTTGCAGTCCAAGGGACTCTCAAGAGTCTTTTCCAACACCACAGTTCAAAAGCATCAGTTCTTCGGTGCTTTTTTCACAAAAGGAGCACACTGTGTGATGACCTCTTAGATCAAGAAATAGAACATCACCAGCACACTCTAATCACTGTCCTTCCCACCTTCTCAAGGATAACCACTCTCCTAACGTGTAACATCCAAGATTAGCTTTACTTATTTCTGAACTTTATATAATATAATCATATAGCAGGTTTCTGTTTGTCAGAAAGATCCACAGCATTGCTTGTAACAATTGTTTGCTTATTCTCATTGCTCCATTGTAGGAATATATTACAGTTTATCCATGGTATTATTGATGGACATTTGAGTTATTTCCAGGTTTTGGCTGTTAGATTCCTTTACACGTCTTTTGTACAACAAATATATGTGTTTCTATTGGATAATACTTAGGAATAGATTTGTTAGGTTATAAATATATGCACATATTCAGTTTTAGTAGATAAGGTGAAACAGTCTTCCAAAGTAGCAGTGTCAGTTCTTTCAGCAGTGTGAAAGAGTTCAGTTGCTTCACAGACAGTGTCTGTGGTTTTCATTTCAGTCACTCTGGCAAGTATGTAGTCATTCTGGCAGTGAGATAGTGCTACCTTATTGGGTTTTAATTTCTGTTTCTTTGATGATTAATGAAGCTGAGTACCTTTTCACATACTGGTATGGGGGAGAGGCGAATCACTTTAATTCATTGAGAAACAGATCTTTTAGTAAGGCTCATTCTCTCTCTCATTTGCCCCTGTTCCTAGGGTGTACTCCTCCAGAGATTTCAGCTGAAAACCTGATGTTAATTGAGTTTCTTGCCCTCACTTTTTTGCCTTAGCACTGTGAGGTGACTAAAAACTCACCTAAGTCAGTTTAGGTGACTAAAAACCTAAGTTTTTAGGTGACTAAAATCTCAGCACTGTGAGGTGACTATCTACTCTGCTTGTACTTCACAGAAGGAAATTTTATGGCCAGTAAACATAAAGAGAAAATGCTAACCTCACTAATATTTGTTATCAGGGCAGTACCAAGTAATATGGGCTGCCTAGTGGCTTAGCAGTAAAGAATCCACCTGAAATACAGGAGCCACAGGAGACACAGTTCTGTCCCTGGGTCAGGAAAATCCGCTGGAGCAGGGCATGGCAACCCACCACAGTGTTCTTGCCTGGAGAATCCCATGGACAGAGGAGCCTGGTGGGCTACAGTCCACAGAGTTGCAAACAGTCAGATGCAGCTGTAGCGACTTAAAACACGCACCACGCACGCACCAAGTAATATTTTGAAATAACATTTTCTATACCTCAGAGTGGCAATGATTAAAATGTCTTAGAACACCAACAGTTGGCTCAAAATGTGGAGAAATTATAGCACTGCTATACCTTCCTCTCAGGACTATAAATTGGTACTTAAACTTCAGTGAGTATTTTAGCAAAATTGGTAAGCATGCATTCCAGCAATTCCACTTCTAGATAAATACCCTAGAGTAACTGTTCTTACTTTCACTATATGCTTTAAAGTCATGAAGCTTTACCTAAAAAATAAAAACCAAAAAAAAATTCAAGCCAAACTGTGAAAATTGCTCTGAGATAGAGCTTGAGAAGTAAATTTTTTTAAAGCTTTATAGCTTAATTACGCAATCAGCAGTGAAAGAACTAATAAAAATTTGTACTGTTCACAAGAAGGCATGTAGAAAAATGTTTAATAGAATTGTGGAAATAGAAAATAGCCTAAATATTTACACATGTAGAAAAATGTTTAATATAATTGTGGAAATAGAAAATAGCCTAAATTTTTACACAGGCTGGATGAATAGATGGTATTTTTGATCAATGGACTACTGTTTAAAGTTAATAAAGTGAAAGTGAAGTCGCTCAGTTGTGTCCAACTCTGTGACCCCATGGACTGCAGCCTACCAGGCTCCTCTGTCCATAGGATTCTCCAGGCAAGAGTACTGGAGTGGGTTGCCATTTCCTTCTCCAGGATTTAACAGTGAAAGTAACTAGTAATTCTATAAGTGTCAAATCATTTTGGATAAATATCATAAACAGAGTTGAGCAAAGTAAAGTTTAAGAAGAATACACATAGTATAACACCATTTGTATAAAGTTAAAACCGTGCTAAACAATACTATACATTGTTCATGGGTGTGTACATATGTAGTACAAGTGTAAAGGAATGCATGGATATGCTAAGTTCTAAATTCAGGATACTGCTGCTTACCTTGAGAAGGCGGCCAGGAAGGACAAGGAGTGCCATCAGATTATGGTAATAACACTTAAGTTGAATACTTAATGTTTTATTTCTTAAACTTGATCATAGATATTTAGGTTTATAAGTTATTTTAATCCTTTTGTATATGTGTAAAATAAGAATTTTTTTGTCAAAAATATATTGGCGGGCATTTAAATTGGGAGAATTTGTAAAATCTTGAGTTTTGGCTTAGTGACTTTTTAAGTTAAACAATATGACAGAATTTCTAGTATATTATTTGTGATTTATGTTTCTTCTGTTTTCTTTAGCCTTTTAAAAGGAAATTGCTTACGATAATCTCTCAGAAAGATACATTTCATTCCTTTTTTCAACACTTCAGCTACAACCACATGATGGAGAAAATTAAGAGTTATGTGAATTGTGTCCTAAATGAAAAATCATCAACTTTTCTAATGAAGGTACGTGTATTTCAGAGAAGCTCTAAACATAGACTTCAGATCAGATCAGTCACTCAGTCGTGTCCAACTCTTTGCGACCCCATGAATCGCAGCACGCCAGGCCTCCCTGTCCATCACCAACTCCTGGAGGTCACTCAGACTCACATCCATCGAGTCAGTGATGCCATCCAGCCATCTCATCCTCTGTCGTCCCCTTCTCCTCTTGCCCCCAATCCCTGCCAGCATTGGAGTCTTCTCCAATGAGTCAACTCTTCGCATGAGGTGGCCAAAATACTGGAGTTTCAGCTTTAGCATCATTCCTTCCAAAGAAATCCCAGGGCTGATCTCCTTCAGAATGGACTGGTTGGATCTCCTTGCAGTCCAAGGGACTCTCAAGAGTCTTCTCCAACACCACAGTTGAAAAGCATCAATTCTTTGGCGCTCAGCCTTCTTCACAGTCCAGCTCTCACATCCATACATGACTACAGGAAAGACCATAGCCTTGACTAGGCGAACCTTTGTTGGCAAAGTAATGTCTCTGCTTTTGAATATGCTATCTAGGTTGGTCATAACTTTCCTTCCAAGGAGTAAGCGTCTTTTAATTCCGTGGCTGCAGTCACCATCTGCAGTGATTTTGGAGCCCAGAAAAATAAAGTCTGACACTGTTTCCACTGTTTCCCCATCTATTTCCCATGAAGTGATGGGACCAGATGCCATGATCTTTGTTTTCTGAATGTTGAGCTTTAAGCCAACCTTTTCACTCTCCACTTTCACTTTCATCAAGAGGCTTTTTAGTTCCTCTTCACATTCTGCCATAAGGGTGGTGTCATCTGCATATCTGAGGTTATTGATATTTCTCCCGGCAATCTTGATTCCAGCTTGTGTTTCTTCCAGTCCAGCGTTTCTCATGATGTACTCTGCATAGAAGTTAAATAAGCAGGGTGACAATATACAGCCTTGACGTACTCCTTTTCATATTTGGAACCAGTCTCTTGTTCCATGTCCAGTTCTAACTGTTGCTTCCTGACCTGCATACAGATTTCTCAACAGGCAGGTCAGGTGGTCTGGTATTCCTATCTCTTTCAGAATTTTCCACAGTTTATTGTGATCCACACAGTCCAAGGCTTTGGCATAGTCAATAAAGCAGAAATAGATGTTTTTCTGGAACTTTCTTGCTTTTTCCATGATCCAGCAGATGTTGGCAATTTGATCTCTGCTTCCTCTGCCTTTTCTAAAACCAGCTTGAACATCAGGAAGTTCACAGTTCACATATTGCTGAAGCCTGGCTTGGAGAATTTTGAGCATTACTTTACTAGCATGTGAGATGAGTGCAATTATGTGGTAGTTTGAGCATTCTTTGGCATTGCCTTTCTTTGGGATTGGAATGAAAACTGACCTTTTCCAGTCCTGTGGCCACTGCTGAGTTTTCCAAATTTGCTGGCATATTGAGTGCAGCACTTTCACAGCATCATCTTTCAGGATTTGGAATAGCTCAACTGGAATTCCATCACCCCCACTAGCTTTGTTCGTAGTGATGCTTTCTAAGGCCCACTTGACTTCACATTCCAGGATGTCTGGCTCTAGGTCAGTGATCACACCATTGTGATTATCTTGGTTGTGAAGATCTTTTTGTACAGTTCTTCTGTGTATTCTTGCCACCTCTTAATATCTTCTGCTTCTGTTAGGTCCATACCATTTCTGTCCTTTATCGAGCCCATCTTTGCATGAAATGTTCCTTTAGTATCTCTGATTTTCTTGAAGAGATCTCTAGTCTTTCCCATTCTGTTGTTTTCCTCTATTTCTTTGCATTGATTGCTGAAGAAGGATTTCTTACCTCTTCTTGCTATTCTTTGGAACTCTGCATTCAGATGCTTATATCTTTCCTTTCTCCTTTGCTTTTCGCTTCTCTTCTTTTCACAGCTATTTGTAAGGCCTCCCCAGACAGCCGTTTTGCTTTTTTGCATTTCTTTTCCACGGGAATGGTCTTGATCCCTGTCTCCTGTACAGTGTCACGAACCTCATTCCATAGTTCATCAGGCACTCTATCAGATCTAGGCCCTTAAATCTATTTCTCACTTCCACTGTATAATCACAAGGGATTTGATTTAGGTCAAACCTGAATGGTCTAGTGGTTTTCCCTACTTTCTTCAATTTCAGTCTGAATTTGGCTATAAAGGAGTTCATGGTCTGAGCCACAGTCAGCTCCTGGTCTTGTTTTTGCTGACTGTATAGAGGTTCTACATCTTTGACTGCAAAGAATATAATCAATCTGATTTATAATAAAGGAGAATACTTAAAATAGAAATCCTTAAAAACTAATCAGAATTTTACTTAGTGATTTTATAGAATAGTGTGGTGAAATGTTACAGTTGGTGCATCTAAAAGAAAGTTTATTTCTGATCTATGTAGTATTTTCAACTTTTCAAAGTAAGGCTTGAGGAAATTTTTCACAATAAAAAGTTGAGGGAAAACTTGGCAAAATGAAATGAGAAATAAGTGAAAAAGAAATAGTTTTAATTTAATTAAATTTAAAAGAAAATTTTAGCATGTTTTTGGGAAAAGTCAAGTTGAACTGAAGAAGGGCTACTATAGAAATTTTTTTTTTTTAATCACATTTTATCCTGTCTTAGCCCCAGACGGTTTTAATATGTTATATATATAATATATATATATTTTATATATATATATATTTTTAAAGTAACGTTTTATCTTAAAATTGTCTGTAGGGACTTGCCTGGTGATCCAGTGGCTAAGGCTCTGCACTCCCAAAGGAGGACCAGGGTTCAATCCCTGGTCAGGGAACTAGATCCCACAGGCCACAACTAAAGATCCCACATGCCTCAACTAAGACCTAGCATACTCAAAGGGGGAAAAAAATATTCTGCAGCATGTTTTGTGTATCAGGTACATTTACAAGGAAAGCCCTTCTCCATAATGCTTATAAACCAAGCAGGTGGCTGACTGTCATGTCACAGGTACTTGGGGAAACAATACACTGCCCTTTATTGGTCTGTGAAGAGATACTTTTGTTATGACCATCAAATAACTTGAAGGCTTGATTTAATACTATTTGTTTTTAATGGCGTATTGCATTCCTTCCTCTCCCACATCCCCATTTTTTAAGGCAGCAGCAAAAGTAGTGGAAACTAAAAGAGCAAGAACAACATATTCTGAAGATAAACTTAATGGTAAAGATGTTGAATTGGCAACTGAAACTAATTTGGATACAGGAAAAAGGTTTGTAAATTTATTAGTACATTTTTGTCTTAGGAATGTACTATCTATGTAAAAGTGATGGTAGTGAGCTGTTGTTAATAAAAATAATTTTTGAGCAGTAGGTGTATTGCTTTACTGATGACTAACATTTGTATATTTGGAGGTACTGTAGAGTTACATCATGGCTTATGCAAATTCTGTTGCAAATGCTCAGTAAGAGTAGAGAGAAAACAGTACTGTGTAGATAGTGTGATATCATTTACTGTTCTCAGGGAACATGAGCTCCAGAACAATATTGAGGCTGGAAGCCTGAATCATCTGTGTCCCTTAGTTCTCAAATCCTGCATGCCCTCATGTGACTGTTGCACTGAGTGTTATTCTGATATGTGAAAATATTGTTCATCTTCTCTGTGCAGGATGCGTACTCAGTCACTTCAGTGGTGTCCAACTCTTTGCCACCCTGTATACTGTAGCCCACCAGGCTCCTCTGTCCATGGGATTCCCAGGCAAGAATACTGGAGTGGGTTGCCATGCCCTCCTCCAGGGGATTTTCCCATCTCAGGGATCGAACCGCCTCTCCTGTGTCTCCTGCATTGGCAAGCAGATTCTTTACCACTGAGCTGCCTGGGAAGCCCTTCATTTTGTCTAAGGGCAGGCTAACTCTTCATCTGGTGGACAAGTGCAGACCCTGATTTGCTCCAGTGTTGGAAGGAAGCAGGCTGTGTCATTCCTACACATTGAGAGAAAAAAATTCAGTTTCTAAAATTATTTCTTCTTTAGGGATTTTCCAGGGTAATTTTTGCAGAATTAACTTTTATCTTTTGCTTTGGCTTTAGAAACTAACTCTATTGAAGACAATAAAATCTACCATTATAAAGATCTTTTATATTGAACCTGTGGTCCGTTCCTTCTCTTCATCCACCCTTAAACCAAGGCCAAATAGTCAAATCCTTGTGGTTTCTGTATGGATGTATTTGGCAGTGGATGTAGTATCACTCTCTTCTCAGGACCATGGTTGAGTGCTGTGAGCCCCCATCTTAACTACTGATTTAGAGGTGGGAGTTGGAGTCTGAATTGGATGGGTGTGGCATTGGTCACACCTCAGGACTGACTTCAGTCTTACAGTTCTTCTTGTCCCTGCCTGTCAAAACATGATCTGCTCCTCACTGCTCCATTGAAGTCTTGACTTTTTTCAAAAAGTCATTGACTTTTTCTAAGACCCATTTTGAGAAGTAGGGATTTCACTTTTATTGACTTGGTTATTTCATTTTGTTTAGGAAATCAAAGTTTAGTAATACTAAGACCCAATAAATTCTGTGGCCCAGACTTCTTGCCCTCTATAGTACTGCTTTAAAGTAAAATAAAATTAGAACTTATCATGATTCTTCCAGGTAATGAATGTTTCCTGTATACTCTCTTAACATAGTGCCACCAGTTATTTCAGATGCCCTTCTAGGTACGCAGTTCAGTCACTGTGTAAAACAGTTCTTGTCTGTCTGTACCCTGACTCTCCTCCTTCCCCTCACACATCCAGTTATCTCTCCAAGTGTTATAAATTCCATCTTAGAAATGCTTCTCTAATCCATTCTTATTGTTCATAGCCTAGATTATTACTTAGCTTTGTGCCACAAAAATCCATCCTTGACATAACTTCCAGAGTTAGCTTTCCATTAAAATAAATCCATTTAACTCACTTCCCAGCTTAATAACTTCTCTTAGCTTTCTGTTTCCTACTAAATGGATTAGATTTTATGGCATGGGTTACAAAGCCTTACATAGGCCCTTTCTGGTTTTTGTTTGTTTGTTTGTTTCCATATACACCTTATCCCTAAGCATTAACCCCTCCCTGCCCACATACATGACACTTTGTAACAACACAACTTCTCCCTGGTTTTCAAATATTACAAGCTCTTTCATGCCTTGACTCTTGCTTCAGTTTTAAATTTCCATCTTTGCTATCCTCTTTTGTTTGTTTTTGTTTGCCCTTCAAAGTCTAGCTGAAAGATCACCTATAAGAAATCTAGCTGAGCTCTGAGCAGTTGTCACTTCCTGTATTCCATAGCTCCAAGTTATACCTCTTTAGGAGGGCTTATCTTAGATAGTAACATACCTGTTTACCTGTTAATTTCTCGCTAGGTGGAGAATTCTTTGAAAGTTCTTAAATAGCTTTGAATCCTTGATGCCTAGTTCATTACCAGACATACATTAAATCTTGTAGGGTACTTGGACACCAGGAGAAAAACCAAAAACTAGATACAGAGTAAAGATTAGGAATCAAGAAAATATTAAAACCATCCTGGGAATCAAGCAAGAATCAATAAGATGCAAGTAAAACAAGGGTAGGATCAAAAGTGTGATTTTGAAGTCAGACAAATGCTAGGGGAGATGAGGTGCTTATGCTGTCAGTACTAGATGAAAAAGTATTTTCTTCTGACAAAGGTTATAAACTGTTTGAGGCAATAAGAATTATAGACTTGAAACAGAAACAGACATTACATAATTTGTTGTTAAAGTTCACTGATAGACTTAAATGCTGAAGGAGTTGATGATCTGCTTCTAGAAAGTGTGAGCATGGAGCTGGGCCTCAGAGGATGGTTTACTGGTGGGTGGAAGAGGAAATGTCCTTTCAGTAGAGAGGAACAGTTCCAGATGAAGGCATGAAGCTGTAAATGATCCTGCTGTGTTTGTTGGAGCTAATTTTAACTATAGCAAAGGAGAAGAATTTTATAAAAAGTTCAGTTGGAGACTGCTAGGTAGGATAAGAAATTCTTAGTAATAAAGACCCTTGAGAGAGTTTCTGAAAGAGTGACATTGTGAATGTTCAGTTACAGCATCACCTCTGCTGAACTTATGTTTGGGAAAGACATTGATTTGGTGTCTCTGGAAAGCACATCTGGGCAAAAACGAGCCATGTTGTAGTGGACTGTAAAGGTCCTAATTTTACCAGAGTTTCTTTCCAGAGATGCTTTTTATAAATTGAAATTTGACTTGACTATGTGGAAAGTACTATCCTTATGAAGAATTTCTTATGTTTGCATTCTTACAAATGTTTTCTTCTTTTAAAGTGTTAGTGACAAACAGTCTGCGGTAACTGAATCCTCAGGGGATACAGTATCCTTATTGAGGTGAAGTAAATTTGACATTTTTCTTCTCTGTTTTTCAAATCTTTGAAGCAATTCATGCAAACCTAGGTAGAGTATAATAGCTGCATGCAAACGCTATGATTTGAAGAATGTCACAAAGTCTTTTACCTCAACAGATATTAAGACCCTTGAAATGGCAAACTGTGGAGACCTGCCTCTTGGGATCCTGGGTTGTTTCACATTGTTTCTGCAAGGAGCACACAAGCAGGGAGTCCTTGAATTTAAAGCAGATAACTAGTAAACTTGATTCTGTCAGAAACAAGGGCATGATGCTAAGGCAGGAAAGGGATGGAGGTTACATTTCTGATAATGTCCCAAATCCTGATTTTAAGAAATTATTTTAAAAACTCTTAAATCTGTTAGAAATTTTGTAACAGACAGTGTAGCATATTCAGAGAGCAGAAAGTCTACATGAGTGATTGCCAAGTATAGAACAGTTGGGATGCTAAGTAGAATCTTTGGAAGCGGGTGACTGATGTGGTGTGGAGGAAGTCACTGGAGATGAGGAATTAAGGGGCCAGGATGTCATTTGGTTTACTCATGTAAACATGGAAATAATTCATGGTAATGGCAGCACTCAGAAAAAGATCTGTGAATGATGGGAAGTGCTTTGGAAGGATAACAAATGATTATGGAAAACAGTAAATGGCAATATGCCTCAATGGCATGAATCCTCAAAGGCTGAGGTTTCTATGGAAACAGGATCCTGAAAGTGACATTAGGAAACAGGAAATATAGAGACCCACCTGCGAAACCCTCTGATTCATGGAATGTGGAAGATAGCTAATCTCAACTCGAGGCCAGGAACAGAGAAATGTTGTACCCAGGGGAGAGCTAAACTTTAGACAAGGCATAGAAGTTGAGACTGGCATTCCAGAGCACACAGAAAGTTTGAGAAGGGAGAGAAAACATTTGTGTTTGCATAGCATTTACAGGGGTAAAGGTGTAGATTTTAGGTGATAATAAAAGAGCTGCCTAAGCTTAAGTGAACTTTTTCCCCCTCTCATTTTAGTTTGCCCCTTTATAAATTGTAATAATACAAACTTTGCAGAATTGTCCAAAATTTCTGCCCCTTCCTATATTTCCAAACCATCTTACCTTTCCAAAAAGCCCTTTTTCAGAATCTATAATCGTGATATCTACCATCATATATAAAAGAATTTTGAAATTTCTCCAATTGAAAGGCCAGAAGGATCTTGATTTCTGAGTAAATGAAGTGGAGAAAATAAATGATGGGAGAGCAGAAAGTCTTGACAACAAAAATCTTAAAGAGACCAAAGGTTAAGATGGGGTACTGAGCAAGGGGAACACCAAAGGAAACAGGCCAAAGTAGAAGCAGGTCCTAGATAGAGACTGAGACAAATCCTCTACCTTTTTCCATAGCCTTTCTAGTCTTTGCAGAACAAATCACGAGCTTTTGTGTTTCATTTAGGTCTCACAGAAATCTCTTCTTATCTAAGTTGAAACATGGAAACCAACAACAAGATTTTAATAAGAAAGAGGAAAGAGTGGAAACTCTTCGAAGTAAGTACACTTATTACAGGTTTAGGAGTGGAGAATTGATACTTCTTGAGAGCAGTCCAACCCTTGACCTAATACCTCAACACGCAGACATACTTCAGAAAAGGAAAACACAAAGGGATTAAATCCCTTGGGTTCATAGAGTTAATTAGAGGTGGTGCTTAATTTAGAAAGTTAGAGTTGGTGCTTGTTATTTATGGTAATATTCTGTAAAGTCATCCTGAACACTTAGTGAATACTAAACACTTACAGAGGAGTACAGCGTTAGGTTCTTTTGAGTCTCTGGTGACAACGTTTTGGTCAACCGTTCAAAATATAAGTTTGTTCTATGTGTTTTTGTTGAAAGACACCTTATTTAGTATATATTACTGACTCATTACTGGAGAAGGAAATGGCAACCCACTCCAGTATTCTTGCCTGGAGAATCCCATGGGCAGAGGAGCCTGGCAGGCTACAGTCCATTAGCCTGCAAGAGTCAGACACGACTTAACAACTAAACCACCACCACCATTGATTTATTAACATTGAATCCACGGCCAACAGCCCTGTAACTCATGCCTAAATGATGTTTATCTAACAAACATATTTTTTTCTATTAGGAACATCATACATAGCCTTCTTGCACTTAGGAACCCTAGATAGCACTTCCACAATACACTTGGGAACCATTTTAAACTGCAGAATTACCTTCTGAAAGCCCCAAAATACAGCACTAAATAGACTGTAAAAAGAATTATTTCTAGTATGGGAACTGAAATAGAAAGACAGAGCTTCACCTCTTTTAACCTCAGCTGGGAACATGACTCAGATATTTGCCACTCTGTGCATGTCGACAAAAGCCCTGCAACTTTTGATTCAGCTTTCAACAGGTAGGTGAATTTTCAAATACCAGAATCCATGACTATTATGAGGATGACTGTATATAGAATCTAACTACTCTCCTCATTGCATTTATAGTTTATTATCCTTATAAAAAACATTGCTAGATTAAAAAAAACAGTAACCAAAAAAAATCTTAAAAGCAGTCCATAATTATTTTCAATTACAATTTGATTGTAAATTCCTCCTTGATATGCATTCATTCAAAAAATGTTTATTGAACCTATTGTGTTCTAATGCAAAGATTTTTAAATCATTTTGACTCAAATCTAAATACTTAATGATCAATATAAAAATAATAGATGTACCACCTTGATGCCAAGTACATGGTAGACCTGCAGTAAAACTTTAAAAAAAATTTTTATTGATGTATAATTGATTTACAATGTTGTGTTAGTTTCAGGTGTACAGCAGATTGAATCTGTTTTACAAATACATGTATACACTCTATTAGATTGTTTTCCCATATAGGCTTTTGCAGAGTACTGAGTAGAGCTCCCTGTGTTGTAATATATGCAGCAAATATTAATTGAATAAATTTATTCATAGCAGGTGCCCAATGATAGGGCAAAGAAATACTTGCTTCAGTTCCTAGGAATGACTAGGAATCAAAATTTTAATTTTAGTGTATGTGCTGCCAAATGACTAGGAATCAAAATTAGTGTATATGGTGCCAAAGTGAGCACTGGAGTCCTAATTCTGAACTAAAATAATTGGAGGGTTTTTCCTGGACTTTGAATTTCATAATACAAAGTTCAGAGAAATGGAAGCATACACTCTTACACTGTAGTTGATCAGTAATTAGACTGATGAAAACTGTAATCTCTTTGTAGAGTGGTTTGGCAGTGACTGTGGATATTAAACAGGGGATCCTATGAGTTTTAGTACATTTCTTAACTTTTTGTTAGCTGTTAGTAATACATACGTGTGTGTGTGCACGCGTGTGTGCACATGCTTAGTCTGTCAGTCATGTCCGACTCTTTACTACCCTACTATCCATGAAAGTTTTCAGGCAAGAATACTGGAGTGGGTTGCCATTTCCTTCTCTGGGGGATCTTCCTGACCCATGGATCAAACCCACATCTGTTGCATCTCTCACATCACCTGAGTTCTATGCAAAAAAATTTCCCCAGTAATCAGTGAAATGATGAATATTTGAATTAGAAGCTTTTTACCCATAAACTCACTTAATCCTCAAAACAATCTGAATCAGTGCATTTGTTTTTTAATCACCCCCATTTTACAGATGAGAAAATCAAGACAAAAAGAGGTTAAGTGTAGAAAGCCCTTGGTCATATAGATCATGACCAGAACCAAAGCCACAATAACATTTCTGACTTTTTAGAGCCTATGACCTTAAATGCTGAGATAGATAAACTGCTTCAACGGACGGATAGAATCAAAGCAAATAAAAATTTAGTAAAAAGTGATGAGGTTATATATGTACTTAAAAGTATATTTACAAAAAAAAAGTATATTTACATGTAATTTTTAAGAGGTGAAACTGAAGGATTCAATGAAGTTCACATAAATGCTGTCTCATAAGAAATATATCAATAAACTATGATTCCTTCAAAATGAAAAATAATAAATGCTTTGATAGCTTGGGTCAGATTGCCTCTATAACAGTAAATATAAACTTTAGACTACTGATTGATTTCAGCTGTAATGGGTGAGATTAGCAAAAAAAAAATAAAAGATTTGACTAAATAATTATAGTATTCTTTGGAAATACTATTCCTCACAACTTTACAGATTTTGTTTCTCTATTTTCTAACTCGATGAGTGTTGCTGTGGACAGTCTGATAACAACCTGACTCGCCTCCCTTTGTATATGCATGGCTTTTTCTTCATAGGTGCCCAGTTTTTCTAATTTGTGCATTTAATGCTATAAATTCTCCTTTTATTACTTACTCCCTTAGTTTCATCCCTATATGTTATATTTTTATTTTCATCAAAATATATTTTTTATTTCCCTTGAGACTTTTCTCTTTGATATCTGGACTATTAAGAAGCTGTTTGTTAAATTTTCAAATATTTAAAGATATACTAGATATTTTTCTGTTAATGATTTACAGTTAATTCTGTTCCAGCCCAAAGGTATACTTTGTAGGATTTTTTTTTCTTTTTAAAACTAGCTTTATGGCTTAGAATATGGTCTATCTTGGTGACTGTTGATATACACTTAAGAATGTGAATTCTGTTGTCATTGAGTATACAGTGTTATAAATGTCGATTAGGTCAAATTGATTCATAGTGCTTTTCAGATGTTCTATATGAATGCTTATTTTTTGTCTTCTTGTTCTACTAATTACTGAAAGAAGTATTGAAGTCTCCAGTTATGATTATGAATTTCTCTTCATTGTTAATCTGTTAATTTATTTTTGCCTTTTTAGTCCTCTAGCACCTGTTTGAACAGTTCACAATATGAAAATCTCTGTTCATAAGTGGTGTGGTTTCCATTAGCCTTACCAACACATATGGTCTCCCCCTGCAGTGATACCATATCGTCTGTATTACTGTAGTTTAGAAATAACTCAGTATGTGACAGAGTAATTTCCTTCATCATCCTGTTATTCTTTAGGAACATCCTAAGTATTGTTGGTGTTTTCGTCTTCCATATTGTCAGGGGTGGGAGAAAACTTCATAAAAGATTGCAAGCAGTAAAGCTGCTACCACTCCATAGGTGCCAAAAAGTGTACAATGAGACTTACTGGGTCGGAACAGGACAGTTTGTACAGTACAGCAGACTGTGTATGGCAACAGCATAGTTGTGCTGGTTTCCCTTGCCCGGTCCCAAAGACAGCACAGTGCGCACCCAGGGAGACGCTGCACAGGCAGTAGGTTGTACTGTGAAGAGGAACTTGGGGCCAAGGGTACTTTTTGAGTAAACAACAAGCAAAACGTAGCAAATAATCCAGTTAGTTCCCTTCTCCAGGAGAGTAGTTACATGGTGGTCAGCCTGTGGTTCCGGTGACCTATTTAGGTACCTGACTAACTGCAGAAACTGTTTAGTTAAAGTCTTAGCAAGAACTACAGGAATCCTCAGAGCTTATGATTAATTACCTCTCCTAAGACATAATATTAGAATAATCTTGTTAAGTTCTACAAAAAACCCTATTGAAATTTTATTTGAAATTACATTGTAATAGATAATTTTGCAGAGAGCTGACACATTTATATTGTCTTCCTATGCACAAAAGCATTTGTCTATTTAGATTGTCTTATGTATATTTTTCTTACAGCATTGTATGTGTGTGTACACACACTTACAAATATAGTAAAATTTTATAATTTACTATATGTAGATGTTGACTACTTTTGCTAGATTTATCCCTAAACATGTTTTATATTTCATTACTATTGTAAATATTATCTTCTAATTATTTAAATATTTTAACTGTTGCTAATGTACAGAAATACTATTGAGTTTTGTTTATTGATCTTGTATGGAACCATCTTGCTAAACCCTTTTTAAATTCTATGTGTAGATTCTTTTAGGTTTTTGTACAGTACAGTAGGGACTCTTTGCAGTCAACACATACTGCTCTCTGCCTCAGAAACAAAGGGATTGATAAGTGACTTACCTGAGGGTAGGCAGCTGAAACAAAAGCACTCAAACCCTAGTTCTTTTGATTACACATATTGTCATATATAATCGAACATAAACTTTTCTGCACATTTAAAAAGATTTGTAAAATGAAAACACAGATACTATATTTATTTTTTAAAATCCGTATAAGTGAACCTATGTAGTTGAAAACTGCATCATTCAAGGATCAACTATATATATACAATTTTCTTTCAATAATCACCATTCTATTTCTTTTCAGTTGCATGTACCTTTATTTATCTTACTAAACTGTAAATAAGAGAGAAAGATTTATTTCTTACACTGTATCAGATATTCCTTAAACATTATTTTAAGAAACTACAATGATCCTATAAGGTAAATATTCCTTTTTTTAGCAAATGATGAAAAGACAGGCATTGGGAGGTGAAATGGCTTGTTCAAAGACATAAAAAAATCAAGATTCAAAGCACATCCCCTCTGATTTTTTTTTTTCATTCTTTTTTTGTTTTTTGCAGCTCTGTAACTTTGACAATCAGCAGTTAGTCCTCATTCACACTATCTAGATTTTTTAAAGTGGCGGTAGTTAAATAGATAATGAAAATATAAATCTTCTTGGATGAATCCTCATTACATTTTCTGAGACAACCGCACACAGCTAGATGCAGTGTGAGACGTCCCTTATTTTTTTGGCCCAGGTAGCTTTGTTGAGCCCAGGTCAGTGCATACATATGGAGTTCTCATCTCCTTCATGGCATATTTCCAGATCTCTTTGAGTGCCAGAGGGACTTCTTTCTTTCTTTTTTGGCTGCACTGGGTCTTTGCTACTGTGTGCAGGCTTCAGGGCAACTCTAGTTGTGGTGTGTGGGCTTCTCACTGCTGTGACTTCTCTGATTGCAGAGCCTGGGCTCTGGGCACCTGGGCTTAGCTACCCACAGCATATGGGGTCCTCCTGGAGCAAGACTTGAACCCTGTGTCTCCTGCATTGGCACATAAATTCTCAACCACTGGACTACCAGGGAAGCCCCCACAGGTGCTTCTTGAAACCTACTCCATTGATACGTTTGTGGGTGTTGATGGTGTCATCTCTGATCACCATCTCACTGACGGCAGAGTGCCCCTTCTTGCCACCCTCTGCAGGAGCGATTCTGCCAAGCCCTTGTTGGAAAGGAAACACATGCCCCCTGATTTTCAAAGGCTGATTTTTGCATTTATACCATACTGCTTCCAGATTCAAAGGAAAAAGATTAAACAGGTTTTTTTTAATAGCTATAAAATAAATAGGAATTTCATGATAACCTTTAAAAATATAATTCTTTTAATGTGGGACAGTTTTTGATGACAGTGTTTCTGCTTTTAGGTGGGAGAAAGAAAAAGAACAGTAGACGAGCCACTGAAAGTAAGAGAACACGTATTTTAAAAAGTCAGCCTGTAACTCCTGAAAAGCATCGGTCTAGGAAAAAACAGGTACTTGTTTATTTTAATTTAATAATGCTTAATGTATATTAAAGTCATAAGGAGTAATTGTGATTATTTCACATTATTTCTGTTCAACTCTAAAAAAATCTTGAGAATAAAATGTTTCCTCTTTGCCATCTTAGATAAGTTGATCAATATGCCTGTTCAGAGTTCACTCACATTTTAAAGATAATCTTGGGTATTAATGACATTTATCTAGAATTATCCATCCTATAGTCCATTCATCAGATGTGGGGTAAAACTTAAATCCACATGATAAACTTATTTTCATATCTTCCTAACATAGGTTCAGCTTAAGATTTTTGTGTGCTTTAAAAAAGGAGATACCATTTGAAATAGAATTTTTCTATTTAGAAAGCTGAGTCAGTTTTAGGGTTCACTCATTTATTTTTTTCTCTCAGTGATTATAGTCCTATGCTATCTCTAGTTGCTGAAATCATTGTTTACTGTATTTTATCTGGTTTTCTAGTTGTTTACAGTAAGATGAGTAAATTACTTAAGATGATTTTCTTTTTTTGATAAGCTATTTGCAAATGGTTCATTGTTGATATCGGAGAAGGCAATGGCACCCGACTCCAGTACTCTTGCCTGAAAAGTTCCATGGATGGAGGAGCCTGGTGGGCTGCAGTCCATGGTGTCGCTAGGAGTCATACACGACTGAGCGACTTCACTTTCACTTTTCACTTTCATGCACTGGAGAGGGAAATGGCAACCCGCTCCAGTGTTCTTGCCTGGAGAATCCCAGGGACGGGTGAGCCTGGTGGGCTTGCCGTCTGTGGGGTCACACAGAGTCGGACACGACTGGAGTGACTTAGCAGCAGCAGCAGCATTGTTGATATGCTGGGGTAGGATCAAGTCCTGGACTCTCCAGGTTGGTCTAAAATCTAGAAGTCTCTGCCTTATATATTTATCTTTCCCTGTGGTTCTTCTGGTAACAGTTCTAAATGGAATTATAGGTGTTACTTAGAGATATACATCAAGAAAACAGTTTCTCTATTTTTTATATTTGAAATACAACATGTGGATATCAACTGCACAATTAAATATAGGTAATATTGTCTATTACTATTTATTATGCCAACAATTCTGTGTCTGGTTTTATTTTTAGCTTTCTACTGTTGGCATTTTGGTGGGATAACTTGTTAGATTAGCGACCAATTTTATTTTGTATTGAGATTCGGATTCTTTAAAAATTTTGATTGCAGTAGTCTTGGACAGTTTCTTTCTCCTGCATTTGTATGTTAAACAAACAAAGGTATATTTGCCTGCCTTATCACAATTTAAAAAGAGGCCTTCCTTTGTAAATTTATTCAGAAGAAAAGTAAGTGGCTTTCAATAATAAAGACTTTTTCCCCATGGATGGTATGTAATGGAAATTATTGTACGGTATTTTTAAATTATAAATGATATCACTGTTTAATATACATCATCTGTTTTATTTTAAAATATGTCTACACTACATTGAGCACCAACATACAGGTATGACCAGGAAACAAAGCCACAGTCCTATCTCAGCAGGCAATGAGTTCAGTCTGTGTCTTGAGGTTGACTATTATTTTTCACAGTAAGAGAAAAAAGATAGGAAAGATGAAAAGAACATTATTCCCAACTCCTGTTGAGGAATCTGAATGATGAACTGGAAGGATATTTCAGTTTATAAAGCTCTTCCAAAGCCCCTTCTCTCAATCAGTTGATGTTTAAATATGGACCCTGGGGTGGTAGACCAGCTGGACTTGAGCAGCACAAGGGCACACTGTTTAAAGTAACATCCACATGTTACTGCAAACAGTGGGAGGAATGGACTGTGCTTTCAGACTGATAGTTTACTCTTTCCTGTTTTATGAACCCATAAAATTTAGAGGATATCAAAACTGTACCACCACAATCGTGACACAGCATCTGCTCAGTATAAAAACTTTGTTTAGGGGGAAAAATCCAGTTGGCCCTTGGGAAAAAATGTCCTGCGTTGGATGGTGCCAATACATAATACTCAGTTGTGAACCCACGAGAATATATGGTTTATAATGAAGACTAGAAATCAGGTCTCTAAATCCAGCTGCTTTTTTAAAATTAGTATTTTATATGATTATGTTTGCCTCCCATATCTTTCCTCTGAGGCAGAAAGGAAACGGGTAGAAAGCTGGTAGGTTCTATTCTCAGAGACACACGTAAGGTTTCTTTCTGTTTGGGGACTACTATGGTTCTCAGTTTCTAGAACAGTTGAGCCTCTGGCAGCTTCCTTAGCATCATGGTCTGAGATCTCCATATTCCTAAACTGAAGGTTTGTGTCATGGGAGAGAAAGGTCACCACTTTAGCTCTGGGTTTCTCTCATCTGAGAGAAATAAAGGGGGTGGGTAGGAGCAGACCTTTGAGTCATCAGGTCATCACTGGAGAATACAGTAGAGCAAGCCTATAGCTTGCCTAGTGGCCTTGTAAGAAACAATCCCTTCTCCAAAGTATAGACTTCTTATTTATCAGATAAAATAGATGCCTTTGAAATGATTTACATGGGCCGGTGGAAGATAGTTGCTCATTACATATTTCGAAGTTTCCATTTTTAACTTGATTATTCACACCAAATCAGGCTTTAAAAATAGACCCAACTAGGCTAGAATGTATACATTTCAACAGATAAGAAAGTGCAAAATGCCTGTGCCATTTGCTGACATAGCACTAGATTCAAGGACTCTGTTGGTGTAAATAAACGATAACATTTTTAAAGCATTGGGTTTTTTTTCTAAAAGGCATTAAAAATGATATGCAATTTAAAAATATAAGTTGTATAACTTTTTAGCCTTAAGGAAAGAAAAGATTGGTGCATTTTAATTTGTCCCATGCTGTCTATATCTTGAGTTATGGGCATGGCTAGATTTAATTTTATTTTTCTCAAGAAAAGCAAAAGACAGAAGAGAATAGCACCAAGGGCACAGTTGTTGCTTTTGTCCTGAAATACATTATCTTAAACTCTTAGTTAACCATGTGTCATTATGAAGGGAATCTAGTATAATAGGTCACCTGGACAAAATAAAGAAATGTAAGAGTTTTAAGCAAAAAAGTAGACTTATAAAATTGTGTTATCCTTATATTTTCTTTCTAATCTTAACACTGATAAGTCCATGGTGTCACTTACTCAGTTCCATCTATGAACAATAGAGGTTGACCTCTTTAAGTTTTCGAAACTTTTATTTTTGTTTTTGGCTACGCTGTGTGGCTTGCATGATCCTAGTTCCCCAACCAGGGATGAAAGAGTATAGTTTCTGTTTGCTATATGATTACTGATGTATTCCATATGGTGTTTTTTAAGACTTTTTCCTCTTTAAATCATAGATGAAATTAAGCAAGGACTGTATAAAAAAGCATTCAGATCAAACAATATAAGCCATAATCATGAAGTAACAATAATAAACCAAGTTACAGTTGCTTATTTTCAATAGAAGAAAAAAAAATTTAATGTTTAATGTTAAACATTGTGGTTTTCAATTAACTTTTACTGACAAAATTATAACTTCTAGATCAGAGGTTGACAAACTTTCTATAAAGGGCTAAGCAGTGAGCCATATACAGTTTCTGTCGCATATTCTCCTTTTTATTGAAAACAACGTTTTAAAATGTAAAAACCATTGTTTAGCTCCTGTGCTGTACAGGGGGCAGTAGCCTGCCTAACCCTTGCTGTATATGATCCACTGGAAATACCATTTAAACTTTGGTTGCACTCAGGAACCTAAATAGTATTCAAGCAGAGAATGTTACTTCTTCAGAGAAACGGGCTTTTGTAGTTTATCAGATATCATCTGTGCTCTGTATTAAATATTACTGAGATTAAAACAAAGAAACAGTGCTATGTATATGCTGCTGCTGCTGCTGCTGCTGCTAAGTCATTTCAGTCGTGTCCGATTCTGTGCGACCCCATAGACGGCAGCCCACTAGGCTCCTCTGTCCCTGGGATTCTCCAGGCAAGAGTACTGGAGTGGGTTGCCATTGCCTTCTCCAGCTATGTATATGAGATTTGCATAAATCAAAGGCTGCTTTTTAAAACAGAATAAATGTATGGCAGCTTCTTATACAATAAAAATTCTTAACTTGAAGGACCATAGAATTGATAGGTTTTCTTAAGGGGATTCTAAATGGCTCCTGAAATTTCATGTAAAATTTTATGTACCTTCACTTGTCTGCAAAATGGATCCATAGCCTTCATCACATTCTCAGAAGACTTACGTGAACCCAGAGGTTAATCAATAAGCACATCCCTCTCCCCTTTAAACTCCTTGCTGCACACATGCAGGATTTATATCTCCTTTGGTTTTGTGTCAGTCAGTAATGAGCAGTGTGGTGAGGCTTTTAGGAGTGGTGACTGGTGAGGGAAGTGGGCTGGCTTGACAGGACAGGTCATAGGACGGATGTTGGTCTTTGGAGGGTGAGTAGTCTTACACTTGTAGGCAGCACCATTGCTGATAGGCGACAGCTCAAACCAACTTCTGCAGGAGGTATAAGGATACTCACTGCCAGTTTTATGGCATTGAGTCGTACACAAGATAATTTTGATCTCGTGTTTGTCTGCAAGCACCTTGAGTTTCTTTTTGGTGTGTCCGACAGTTGAGCGGGATTCTTTTTTTTTTTCCTCTTTTTTTAATTGCCATCTTGTTCTTGTTCAGTCATTAAGTCATGTCCAGCTCTTTGTGACCCCATGCACTGCAGCACAGCAGTCTTCCTGGCCTTCACTATCTCCCGGAGTTTGCACAAACCATGTCCATTGAGTCAGTGATGCCATCCAACCATGTCATCCTCTGTCATCTCCTTCTCCTCTTGCCTTCAGTCTTTCCCAGCATCAAGGTCTTTTCCAAATGAGTCAGCTCCTCACATCAAGTGGCCAAAGTTATGAAGCTTTGGCATCAGTCCAATATTCCAGTGAATATTCAGTTGCCATCTTAGCTATTTTAAAGTGTATAGTTCAGTGTCATTAAACACCTCCTGTGCTACCATTACTACCATTCAGCCACAGAACTCTTTTTACCTTACAAAACTGAAACTCTGTACCCGTTAAACAGTAACGTCTCATTCACCCCGCCCCCACATGCATCTAGCAACCAACTTTCTACTTTCTCTCAATTTGACTATTGTAGGTACCTCATATAATTTTTTTCTTTTGTATTTGACTCCTTGCACTTAGCATAATGTCCTCATTTACCTTGAGGACAAGATGATTTCCCTTGAAGTATGTGTCAGAATCTTCCTTTTTTAAGGCTAATGATATTATATTTATATACCACTTTTTGTCTGTTATGTGTAATACTGCTGTCAACAGAAGTGTGCAAATTTCAAGTCTCTGCACTCAGTTCTTTTACAAAAGAATATAGAATTCTACTCACAGGTAGAATTGTTGGGTCACATGATGTTTTTAATTTTTGAGGAACCACCACACTTTTCCCTAGCAGTCACACAAGTTTTCATTCCCGCCAATAGCACATGAGTTCCAGTTTTTCCACATCCTCACCAGCACGTGTTATTTTCTGTGTTTGGTTGTTTGTTTCATGGTGTACCTCCTAATGGGTTTGAGGCCATATCTTCTAGGGTTTTGGATTTGCTTTTCCATAATGAGTAAGTGACATTGAGCATGTTTTCAAGTGCTTATTGGCTATTTATGTATCTTTTTTGGAGAATTGTCTACTCAAGACCTTTATTCATTTTAAAAATGTATTTGTAGTAAAACATAGCATAAAATTTGTCACCTTAATTGTTTTTTTTAGTGTATGATTCACTGGCATTAAATGCATTCACACTGTCGTACAACAGCCTCCAGAGCTTTTTCATCTTGCGAAATTGAAACACTATGCTCGTTAGACAGCCCCCTATTTCCCTTCCTCCTGTTCCCGTCAACCATCATTCTACTTTCTGTTTCTAGGAATCTGACTACTGTAGATATCTCACGTAAGTGGAATCTACAGTGTTAATCATTCAGATGACCCTACATATTGCTTCTCAGCATGTCAGCAGAAGGAATAGTTAGTTGGTCACCTCTAGCAAATGCCAAGTATCAGTAATCTTTTTCTATGTAAAATACTGAATTTGATTTTTAAAATTTTTCAATCATTTTCTCCAAAAACAAAATAATGTATCTTTAGTTTGTGTTAATTGTGTTCTCAGAAATCTGTTGGAGAAAATGAGAAGATTTTAGTTTTATGTGTGTGTGTACTTTGCCCAACATAGAAAAGGTTTTTCCCTGAGTTCATTAGGGAAGAATTAAATATTCCTACGTTCTATTTGGTATTATATGAATCCTACACATCTCTAAGGCTGCCCAGGTGGGCACTAGTGGTAAAGAACTCACCTGCTGGTGCTGTAGACACAGAGACTCAGGTTCAGTCCCTGGGTTGGAAAGATCCCTGGAGGAAGAAAGAATACTTGAGGGAGAAATACTCCAGTATTCTTGCCTGGAGAATTCCATGGACAGGGAGCCTGGCCGGCTGCAGTCCATGGGGTCGCAAAGAGTTGGATATGACTGAGCATGTGTGAGAGAGAGGACAAAAGAGAGAGACACATCTCTAACCTATTAACAGCTGTAGAATTTTAAGAGACATTATGGGCTTAAGTCAGACAAGTTGGGTTTGTGTTTAGTTCTCACACGTTACAGCTGTCTGATTTGGGGCAGCAGAGCCCCATAGTGTGTGATGCAAAATGAACAGTAATATAGTCAGGACCCTTGATAATATCATCACAACAAGATCTTACAGAAATCCAAGATATGTTCACAGAATTTCTTCCACCATTAAGAAATTGTAACATATTGGTTTTTTAAAAATTTGTATTTAGATGTGTTAAAGAATTGTTTCTGTGAATAACTGTTCTACTTTTTATCCACTATTGACATGTTAACTAGACTTACTGTGATGATCATTTCACAATATGTATGAATACTGGATCATTATGTTGTACACCTGAATCTAATGCTATTTGTCAAGAACTGGTTCTGTGATTAACTATCCTACTTTTCATCAAAAGGCATGGCTTTGGGAAGAAGACAAGAATCTGAGGTCTGGTGTGAGGAAATACGGAGAAGGAAATTGGTCTAAAATACTCTCACATTATGAATTCAACAACCGGACAGGCGTCATGTTGAAAGACAGATGGAGGACCATGAAGAAGCTAAAACTGATCTGTTCGGACAGCGAAGACTGAGAGTGTTTGCAGAGCTTGATGAGATGACAGTGTAATACTCTAATCATTGCATGTTGTTTGAAAGTTGGTCAAAATTCTGTTTAAAGCATTACAGTATTTTTTCTGTGGCACAGTCATTCAATATGAGGATTTGTGCTGTAAGAGCATTACCATCATTGTATTCTTTAAGGATCTTTTTCCTTTGATAAAAAAAAAAAAATAAAAATTTTTGAACCCTAGTGCTTTCAATCCTCCTACCTCCAAACCCTATTCCAATAAAAAAGTGAAAGCCTGATTAGAGGAAAAATATTGCTGTTAACCTGCTGTATATGTGGGCTGACTTCAACTCTGTGACACATATAAAAGTGAAGTTTCTAAATTAGTGAATAGGAGGCCTTTGACATAAGGCGTAATTATTTATGACCTTAATACGTTAATTACTAACACATTTGCTTATAGAATGGTAAATGTACAAAGTAATCTATGAGATATACTTAAATTTTCCTTTTAAGTAGTTTTCATATAAAGGAAAAAACTTGAGAATGTAATACCCATAGGACAAAGTTTATGCTACTACAAAGAATAGCTTATGTTTCATTTAGGTACATTTGACTTTGGTTCTGGTGTTAAAACTTTGACAGAGATAGTTTAAATAAGCTTCTTTATAACCTGGTGCCATAAATATAAGTTTCTCCGATATTTTCATTTAATTAGATAAATATCGGGCCCAAATGGCATTCTGTAAATGTTTAAATTGGCTTTAAACATAATCATTTTAATGTTTGTGATAAATAGTAAATAAACAAGATCCTGCACCTTATTAGACAACTTTTGAGTTTTTACCAACATGTTCTTTAGAGAATTTTGTCAAAAACTAGAATTATTTAGCATTTTGATTTATGTTTGTTTTATTAACATGTGAAAATGCTTAAGTATTTGTACAAAAAATTAAGTGATTATTTTGTCGTTTGTTTTTCTTATTAAAGTTTTATACATTACTTGCTCATTGTTCCTGAGTTTGTTGTCTTATATGTATAATAAATTAAAATGTGGATAATGTTTCCTGGTTCTGTCTGTCCTGCTACAGTACTAGTTACCGTCATCGCGTTTACTGCAGACATTTTGATGATTGGTGCCAAAGGTGAAGGCTTTTATTTATGAGCCAAAGTAGACCAGTCAGCCTCTTTCCAAACACCCTAAATCATCAAATCTAAACTGATAGAAACTGTAAGATGCTCAGTTATTTCATGTGCCACCAAAAAAGATCACTATGAATTATGCTATAATGTGGTGCTTTCTTATTTAGAATTTTATTCTTAATTAACTGTTACAGATTTATGTAAGCATAGATTTTTATTATATAACTTGTGGACCCATAGAAAAGTGAAATAAATTGGGTTATTCCTAAATACTTCCTCATTTTTATCTGAATATTTTGAATTTTTAAACTGAAATTTATTCAGACATCTAGACTCACATACAGTTGTAAGAAATAATAGGTCCTTGTACACCTGCTCCAGCTTCCCCCAGTGTCAGTTAAACCACAGTAAGTCACCATCAGATTATTGATATAAATCGTCAGTTTTACCTGGATTTTCCTAATCTTGTACCATGTGTGTACAGTGTATGTAATTCCAAACAACTTATCACTTGTGTGTGTGCATGTATCTACCACAGGCAAGATACTCCAACACCGTGAGGATCCCTTCTGTTGCCACTCATCTCTCGTACATCATTCCTCCAACCCTTGGCAACCACTAATCTGCCCTTCATTTCTAAAACAGTCACTAAAAAGGTTACATAGAGAGTGACAAAGTGTGGAGTTCCAGAGAGCCTTCCTTTTTCTGAAGCAAATATTAAGCTGGCAAAAAAAAAATATTAGAATCAACTTCTTGAAATGAATCCAATAAATGGGGAGTGCTTAATGAAAAAAGAGGCTGCTAAATTGTAGAGCATTCTGGTGGTTTTCCTTAGCCTGCTTGAGGGGACCAGTGATATGTGTTGTCGGGGTGTAGTTTGATGATGGGGGAGAGGCCAACACAAACCTTGTGCTCAGGATTGTGGTGGGGTCATGCCTTTGTTTTGCCCCTTCTGAACTCATGGGCTTTAAAAGTGGTGCCTACATCTGCCTGGGGTCGGAGACAGCAGACAGATTGAAGAGCCTGGAAAAGAAAGTCAGTTCAGTTGCTCGGTAGTGTCCAACTGCAACCCCATGAACTGCAGCATGCCAGGCTTCCCTGTCCATCACCAACTCCTGGAGCTTGCTCAAACTCATGTCCATCGAGTTGGTGATGTCATCTAATCATCTCATCCTCTGCCATACCCTTCACCTTCAATCTTTCCCAGCATCAGGGTCTTTTCCAGTGAATCAGCTTTTTGCATCAGGTGACCAAAGTATTGGAGCTTCAATTTCAGCATCAGTCCTTCCAATGAATATTCAGGACTGATTTCCTTTAGGATGGACTGGTTGGTTCTCCTTGCAGTCCAAGGGACTCAAGAGTCTCTCCAACACCACAGTTCAAAAGCATCAATTCTTCAGCGCTCAGCTTTCTTTATAGAGTCCAGCTTACATCCATACATGACTACTGGAAAAACCATAGCTTTGACTAGACGGACCTTTGTTGGGAAAGTAATGTCTCTGCTTTTTAATATTCTGTCTAGGTTGGTCATAGCTTTTCTTCCAAGGAACAAGCATCTTTTAATATGGCTGCATGAAATTTAAGGTACGTGGTAGGTAAAGGCTTTGAAAGTCTTAAGTAAACCAAGGAATCCAAAGACCAGGCCCCTGTGCCCAGGACTAGACACAGTCTCAGGAAAGACCTACGAGTACCCTAGGCCTCTATGCTGTGTGATCTTTAAGGCTTCATAAGTGCCGGAGATGGAGGCTAAGGCAGACTTAGTTATAGGTGGCCTGGTTCAGCGTTGAATGAGTTACCCAACTCAGAGCCAATCTGCAAAGGCTGGCAGAGTGGTTTTTTTCTTTAATTGATTAATTAATTTTATTTATTTTTTATTTCTCTGGGTCTTCCCTTGCTGCATGCGGGCTTTCTCTAGTTGCTGTGAGTGTGAGCAGGGGCCACCCTCTAGTTGCAGAGCACAAGCTTCTCATTGTGGTGGCTTCTTTTGTTGTGGAGCATGGGCTTATACATGGGCTTAGTTCCCCCATGCATGTGGGATCTTCCCAGACCAGGGATTGACCCCATGTCCCCTGCATAGCCAGGTAGATTCTTAACTGCTGGATCACTAGGGAAGTCCTGTTTTTGATTTAAGGAAATGAACTACTCTGTATTCTTTGTCTTTTTTAACCCCTACTCAACATATTCATGTTGTATATAGCCATACTTGTTCATTTGCATTTCTACAAAGTAAGGTTATATAATTCAGTCACTCAGTTGTGTCTGACTCTGTGACCCCATGAACTGCAGCACGCCAGGCCTCCCTGTCCATCACCAACTCTCAGAGTTCACCCAAACTCATGTCCACTGAATTGGTGAGGCCATCCAACCATCTCATCCTCTGTCGTCCCCTTCTCCTGCCCTCAATCTTTCCCAGCATCAAGGTCTTTTCAAATGAGTCAGCTCTTCGCATCAGGTGGCCAAAATATTGGAGTTTCAGCTTCAACATAAGTCCTACCAATGAACACCCAGGACTGATCTCCTTTAGGGTGGACTGGTTGGATCTTCTCGCAGTCCAAGGGACTCTCAAGAGTCTTCTCCAACACCACAGTTCAAAAGCATCAATTCTTCAGTGCTCAGCTTTCTTTATAGTCCAACTCTCACATCCATACATGACCACTGGAAAAACCATAGCCTTGACTAGACGGACCTTTGTTGACAAAGTAATGTCTGTTTTTTAATATGCTATCTAGGTTGGTCATAACTTTCCTTCCAAGGAGTAAGCGTCTTTTCATTACTGCAGTCACCATCTGCAGTGATTTTGGAGCCCAAAAAAATAAAGTCAGTCACTGTTTCCACTGTTTCCTCATCTATTTGCCATGAAGTGATGGGACTCAATGCCATGATCTTAGTTTCCTGAATGTTGAGCTTTAATCCAACCTTTTCACTCTCTTTTACTTTCATCAAGAGGCTTTTTAGTTCCTCTTCACTTTCTGCCATAAGTGTGGTGTCATCTGTATATCTGAGGTTATTGATATTTCTCCCAGCAATCTTGATTCCAGCTTGTGCTTCCTCCTTATATCACAACTGTTTGAGTTGTGGAAATAAATGAAACCACTCAAAAATGAAAACAAATAGGCTGTTTATTCAGAGCTTGCTATATTAAGGAAGCCAGCCACCATCACTTGTGTTTGGCAGAGATGCAGGCAGATGTGTATAGTGGGAAAGCTTTGTAGTCAAAAACTAAGGCTTCAGGCATGCTCTGATTGGAGCTTGTTGGCATGAGGAAGCTGGAGGCTGGCCAGCTAGCAGCAGGCATCTTATATGATTGTTTTGGGGAACATACTTGGCTTTCTCTGCTCTTAAGTTGAAAGTAGGGACAAAAAAAAATGGGATGTTGATAGTCATCAACTGAGTCCTGCCCATTCTGGGTAGGTAACTTTGGAAATTCAGTTCCTCTTTCTAAACTGATTGCTACAGAGGTTATGGCTCAGTGTTGTCATGTAAGGTCTGCCCATTGTCAATTTTTAGATTCATTCTCTGAGTTTCCAGTTTATGCCCGCAAGGCTTTTCCAATTTACATGAAGTGTAATATGAATAATACTAGGGACTTCCTGGTTGTGCAGTGGCTAAGACTGCCCTTCCAATGCAGAAGGCCCAGATTTAATCCCTTATCAGGTCCCAAATGCTACAGCTAAGAGTTCACATGCCACAACTAAGACCCAATGCAGCTGAATAAATGTTTAAAGAGGAATAATATTAACTGTTACATTTATTATAAAATATTACATATGATCGGAGAAGGCAATGGCACCCCCCACCAGTACTCTTGCCTGGAAAATCCCATGGATGGAGGAGCCTGGAAGGCTGCAGTCCATGGGGTTGCTGAGGGTCGGACACGAGCGACTTCACTTTCACTTTTCACTTTCATGCATTGGAGAAGGAAATGGCAACCCACTCCAGTGTTCTTGCCTGGAGAATCCCAGGGACGGGGCCGCCTGGTGGGCTGCCGTCTATGGGATCACACAGAGTCGGACACGACTGAAGTGACTTAGCAATAGCAATAGCAATTAGGTATGATATTGTAACCCCTAGAGCAACCATTTTAAAAATACACATATATAACTAATATTTAAATTGAAATAGTAAAAATTATTTAAATAATCCCTAAGAAAGCAAAAGCAGGGAGAAGGGGGAACAGGAAGCAAAAACCAACAAAACCACAAGGACTAACAAAAAAACAAATGGTGCTCCTGAATGCAGCCACACGAGTAATGACATTAAATGTCAATGATCTAAGCCAGGGTAAGCAAGCTTTCTGTAAAGGGCAAGATGAAATATTTTAGGCCTGTGGGCCACTGGGTTTCTGTCAACTCTGCTTGAAATGGTCCATAGACATAAACATGCAAATAAATGGGCCTGACTCTGTTCCAAGGAAATTACATTTACAGAAACTACAGGCAAGATTTAGCCTGCAGGTTGTAGTTTGCTGACCGATGACTTTGAGGTCTAGATTTTGTTTTCTTCCTCTGAATTTTGTTGGACTCTGTTCTGATAGGCAATTAATTCCAAATCTGGGAACTTCTCTTAATTCTCTCTCTCTCTTTTTTTTTTTTTGATCGGTTAGAACCACTTTGAAACTGAATTAGCAGTGTGAGATTTCTAAAGCCCAGCCTGGTGATGAGAATTTGGGCTGCGGATTCACAGGACGGCTGAGTGGTGACAACTTCTTAGACCTAAAGCAGTGTTCCCACAATTCCTTGGGGAGAAGGGGAGAGTTTGGGATTTGTCTCCAGTTCAGTCTTCCTCTAAGAAGACAGTCTTTCGGCATCCCTGTTTAATTATATTCCATCTTGGTCTGGGCGTGGGCTGTGCATTTAGGCAGCCCTCCTTGCTGAAGAAGAGAGGGTGGCAAGGGAAATGGCACTGTAAAATGGGTCCCCCGGGACTGCCCTGGTGGTCTAGTGGCTAAGACTACATTCCTGGGATACTGGAGAGGACCTTGCTTCCTGAAATTCCCTCTTCTGGGCATCTGACTCTCCTTTCTTCTGCTTCACTGGTCCTGAAATTTTACAGCCACCTCTTTTCAGGTTCTTCCCTCTCAATCTTCATCAGTATACTCTTTGTCTTTTTTTAAAAAAAAATCCTTTAACTGTAATTTTATTGGGAATCTGGAGGTAAAGGAGGTAAATATATTGTCAACCTGCCATGTTTAATTGAGAAAAGTATCCTAGTGTTTGGATCGACATGTACACACTGCTATATTTAAAATGGATAACTAACAAGGACCTACTGTAGAGCACAGGGAAGTCTGCTTAATGTTATGTGGCAGCCTGAACAGGGGGGAGTTTGGAGGAGAATGGATACATTACATGTATGGCTGAGTCCCTTCACTGTTCACCTGAAACTACCACAACATTGTTTGCTAATCAGCTATACTCCAATACAAACTAAAAAGTCAGAAAGAAAAACACCCTGTTGAGGACCATTTCACAAGGCTTCTGAATCTCTACACCTCTGAAAGGCTGAATCTTTGCCTTCACACTTTAATCAGTGCCTTGACTGATACAGAAATTCTAGTTTCAAAATTATTGTCCTTCAGAACTTGGGGGCTTTATTCTATTAGACTTCAAGTATCCACTGGTGCTGATGAGAAGACTGCTGTTTCTTGTGGGAATTCTTGTTCCTTTGTAGGTAATCTGCTTTTCTTTCTTTGAAAGATTTTATAGTCTTCTTTATCCTTGATTTTAAATTTCACAAGTTTGTCTCTAGGGGTGGGGAGTTGTAAAATCCGTTTTGTTTGTACTTGGTAGGACTGCCACTCCCCAAGAAGAATGGCTCTACTTCCATCTTCTTTTCTACATGTTTTAAAGGGTATGGTCCCGCTATTCTGGTTTATCCATCCATAGAATCCTATGTGCTTTCAATCTTCAAAGTTTCTTCAAAATCTATGAGCTGACTCCATCCCTGCCTTCTCATCTGTGTTATAGACTCTCTGTTACAGACTCTTCCATGAATCCTATAATCTCAGTGGGAGTTGAGGAAGAAGATAAACAAGTTTATCCATCTGTCACCTTGACCTAGAAGTTTCACTTCTCTTTCAATATATTCATCAGAATATTCAAGTTTTCTAAACCATCTTACACTTATTTGTACAAACCTTCACCAAAATAGTCTTAGAGGGCAGGACTAGTTTTATTTTACATCATTTTGGTGCATTCTTAGAACAAATGGTAATTACAATTTTTATGCCAGAGTAGAACTAAACAATTTAAGTTATTGTTATTGCTATGTAAGCATAATTTCAACATTCTCAGATAAAAACATCCCAAGAAAGGGAACTCCCTGGTGGTCCAGTGGTTAAGAATAGGCCTGCCAGTTCAGGAGACTTAAGTTTGATCCCTGGTCTGGGAACTAAGATCCCACAGGCTGCAGGGCAACTAAGTCCATGCGCCACGACTACTGAGCCCGCACACAACTACTGCTGAAGCCCGCCCACGCCAGAGCCTGTGCTCCGCAAGAGAAGCCACTGCAATTAGAAACCTGCGCACTGCAACTAGAGGAAGCTGGCACAGAAGCAAAGCTAGCACACACAAAAATAAATAACTTTTTTAAATTCCGAGAGAGAGCCTAAAAAAAGAACAATGAGATTATAGTTTACCTTGCTCCTTTTTCTGTTCTTTTCTTTTCTCTTCTCATTTCCCCTCCCCCAGCTTTTCTCTACTGAATGATCACCATCTTTAATTCCTTTCCCCTTCTTTCCTGAGTGGGTATATCTACTTTTGTTCAAATTACTTTTCTCATGCACTTTTGAAAAGCAGCCTATTAAGTCGTGCTAGAGTCTGTAAATCATTGTCGAGTGTCATTGGAAAGGACCCCCACTCTAACATACTCATTAAAAAGGAATACCAAAGAAGTCTTAAATTCCTTGATCTTTATCTCTGAAAATAAAAAATTCGGGGTTCTTCATTCATCATTTAGACCACATGTTTCAGTTTGCTTCAGTTTTGTACTGTTTCCGTGGGCTTCGCTAGAAGTAATAACAAGCTTTTCAAGATCACTATTTAGTAGTTATATCTTCCAGCCCTTGAAATTCCTCATAAGAATAGAAATAACAAAAATATGCTTCAATATGAAAGTAATTAATGGTCATGTAGTGAAAGCTAACTATGTAATTTGAAAAACTGATTTTATACAACTCAAATATCCTGAATGTTATAACATACTGGAACCATAAATACATCATAGCTTTATGCTGTTAGTCATACATATGCCTATCAATTCTAAAATGTTTTCTTTTGGCTTTTGTGAAATTTTTTTTTTATTCTCTGACTTGTCCAAAAAACTTGGGTATTTTATAGCCAAACAAGTAAAGAGCTTTTCAAAATGTGAACAGAAAGTTTATTTACTGGTATAAAATTTTAAGTAACATTGAAAATTGCCCAGGTATGCCTTAAAAACTTTTGTTTTACAAATGTTAGAAATGGGCTTGAAATCTTAATACTGAGCTGATAGGTGAAGTTTCTAACTCTGAGGAGACTCAAATTTTTATTGTTAATTTATGAAGAATTTAATTTACCACAAAACAGTCCTGACGTTTAAACAAATACATTCTCAGAAATATTGCTACTCTCAGCATTAAATATTGTGGACTTTTCCATCCCTATTAAACTTGTTATTGTCATTATATCATTACATGTTAAGTGCCAAGAAATATGTATTTTAGTAAATCATTTGTTAGTAAACAATATTTTATACAAATGAAATCAAAGGAATTTCATATACAGGCACACCTCATTTTATTGTGCTTTGCAGATATTACCTTTTTTTTTTTTTTTACAAATTGAAGGTTTGTGGCAACCCTAGATTGAGTAAATCTGTTGGTGCCATTTTTCCAACATCATTTGCTCACTTTGTGTGTCTATATTACATTTGGTAATTCTCAGCATATTTCAAGCTTTTTCACCATTATTATTATATTTGTTCAGGTGATCTGTGATCAGTGATCTTTGATGTTACTACTCACTAAAGACTCAGATGATGGTTAGTAGTTTTGGGCAATAAAGTATTTTTTAATTAAGCTATGTACTTTTTTTTAGACATAATGCTATTGCACACAATAGACTGCAAACAAATGGTGTAAACGTAACTTTTTTATGCACTGGGAAACCAAAACTATTTTGTGGCTCCCTTCATTGTGGTGGTCTAGAACCAAACTCAGATATCTCTGAGGTTTACCTGTAGTTTAAATCTCCAGATTCAGTTCTCTGAAGAAAATATTCTGAATTTAAAATTTGCTTCAGAAATAAAAAGGGCTTTGCTTTTACAGAACAGTCTTTGGTAACATTAGACTCTTCATCGAAGCTAAATTCTGAATGAGAAGCTAAGATTTGGCTCTGTCAGTCCAGATTCTTCAACAAGGCCTTTTGTCTCTGGTTCATTGATTTTCCAATCATACAATAAGGAAACTAATACTTCTGTGTTTGTAGAGGTGGGGTGGGGATGGGGATCATAGCATCTGTAATAAATCTATGCCTTCCATAATCTATACCTCTACCTTCTACTCCAGACAAAGGAAAATCTGTGCTATAGGGAGGAAAAAAAGTAGTAAGTTTACCTCAATTAAGCTTGAAGTTGGACTCTAAAATTATTGTAGTCAATTTCAGGCTTTATGCCTTGGAAATAATTTTCAATGCTAATGATGGTAGAATGTTCATAATTAAAGCAATTATTTCACTTATCGTTGCCAAAATTTCACTTCATGGAAATTAAAACATTTAAAGGAATTTTACTGACCTAGAATGAACATTTGATTGATGCTTTTCAGTTAACAGAAGAAAATTTCTTCTATTTAAAAGAAAAAGTATATTTAGTAGAGCTGTTGGTTTTGCTTACTAAATCTCAAACAACTTGTCTTGTGGAAAATTACTTGTGACAAAGTTGCTTGAAATTATTATTGCAGAATTTGTGGAATAATATATGGGAAATGCATGTGTGAGTGTACATGTATCTGTAGACATTTTTTAAGGCAAGAAGTTTTTAAGAGATTACAGAATAGAAAGAAAGAACTCAAGATTCAAAGCATGAGTACCCTTAAATGACAACTTACCAGTAAGTGGACCAACAAAATGTAGTCATTTCAGTGCAAACAGACTTACTCTGTGTCCAGAGGGCTACCTGTTCAATGAGGAGACTCCAAGTGACAGGGCAAGGTCAGAAAACCACAGGAGACTTTGGAATGGGTCCTCAACATAGTAAAAAATAAAAATAAAGGCACTTTTTTTCTTAAGAACTGGCCCATGAATTTCCTTTCTCTGCTTCAGATTGTGGCAACGACATACATTTAGGAACTTTAGGCCAAAGAGTTTTCAAAGGATTATGCAGCGTCGAACATGACTTGCTAGTAGTTAGCATGTTTACAAACACATTTTGAAATATTTATATCAAGATCTATATAAAAATGAAACTGTGAACATCTGGACAAGAACACTGTTGTACCCGCCGAACTTTTTTCCACGTTCCTTGACATCGAGGATTGCCAATTGCTTGCCAGTGGAGGGTCTGATTTCTGAAATGATATTTTGAAAATGTGAGTTACACTAAAGCAAACCAAAGATGATTCTAATTTACAGAATTATAAATTAAGTTGTTTTTTTTTTTTTAAAGTTAACACTTGAAGTTTTGAAGTGCATTACAAATTGAAATTAAAAAACAAACATCATCACAACACAACTATTTCTCTTCTTTGGGTTCTGTCAAAACAAGTTACCAATTAATCCTTATTTGAGGACCTCCCCCTACCCTGCACATTGAGAACTGTAGTTTGAGGTCACTGCATTCGTGTCTCTCAGTTGCTCTGAGAATACGAACTGTTGCATAAAGGAAAATGACTTTCTGTTTTGTGTACAGTTTTTTTAGTGTATTTTATTGGAGTATAGTTGCTTTACAGAGTTGTGTTAGTTTCTACTGTGCAGCAAAGTGAATCAGCTACACGTATGCATATATTGGCTCTTTTTTGGATTTCCTTCCCATTTAGGTCACCACTGAGCACTGAGTAGGTTTCCCTGAGCTATACAATAGGTACTCATCTGTTACCTATTTTATACATAGTATCAATAGTGTATATATGTCAATAGCAATCTCCCCAGTTCATCCCATCTCCCATGGTTCCCCACACTGGCATCCAGATGTTTGTTCCCTATGTCTGTGTCTCTATTTCTGTTTTACAAATAAGATCATCTATGCCATTTTTCTAAATCTGACATATATGCATTAATACATGATATTTGTTTTTCTCTTTCTGACTTACTTCACTGTATGACAGTCAGTCCCTAGGTCCACCCACATCTCTACAAATGACCAAAAAATTTCATTCCTTTTTCTGGCTGAATAATATTCCACTGTATGCATGTAATGCATCTCTGTCCTTTCCTCTGTTGATGGTCATTTGGGTTGTTTCCATGTCCTGACTATTTAAATAGTGCTGCAATGAATGTTGGAGTGATGTGTTTTTCTGAACTATGGTTTTCTCTGGGTATATGCCCAGTAGTGGGATTGCTGGGTACTGTTTTGTGTACATTTAAATTAGAGGGGACTGAACCAAATGATTCCTTGTAATCCTTTCCAACTCTTTGATCCCATAATGAAAAATGTGAGCAGTGAAAAGAAAAAAGCCCTATTATTGAAATTATTATTTTTTAAGTCACTGGAACTTCAGCCAGGGTTGAAGGTGCTTTATGGGTACATATTAAATTATAATGTTCATTTTAAAATCAAAATATGGATGAGGTATTCAGGAAAATATTAAGTCCACATATTAAGTTTTTGTTTCATGTGAATTCTTTACCCACTTTACTCTTTGTGTGCATTCTCGATATAGAGGCTGTTGGACACAAGTGACTAATAAACATAAATTCAAGTTATTAAGTATTAAAATATGCTCTTGGAATAGTGGTTAACTAGAAAGGTCCACATTTTTCTTTATAATCTATATTTTTACCAATTCCATCTGACATTTTTAAAAGCCATAAACCATCACCAATTCTACCAGTCTCTTAGTTATGAATAATGTTACTGGATTTAACTGGTAGATAAGTACAGGACTGGAATGCATTTTTAGAAAGGTAAAACATTTTCAAGGGTCAATTCTTTTCGACAATCTAGATTTCTGAGATTTATGCAATATTATAATTTACAAGAAACATATTTGGCCATCCAGGCGACTAAACTATATTTCTCATGTGTATTTGGTTTTTGTCCAGTTTCTAACTGACAGTCCCCAAAGCCATTGGAATTTCTTACATGTTGAGAGTGATAAAGGCGTCTTTTTATGTGAGTAGGCAGATTTTTGGAAGCACCTGAAGTTGAGAGTTGGTTGCCAAGAGAATTAACCAGGTGGTTAGCAGGTTGGAATTCATGGCTCCACACCCCCAACCCCAACGTCCAGGGATGGGAGAGGGGCTGGAGTTGAATCAGTCAGTAGCCAGTGACTTAATCAATGACACCTCCATAGTGAGACATTCAGGAAAGCCAAAAAGACAGGGTTTAGAGGGTGTCTAGGTGAGTGAACACATGGAGAGGTGGGGAGAATGGCACCCTTCCCATACTTCTTCCCTGTCTCGCATCGGGCTGTTACTGAATTATATCCTTTTACAATAAACTGGTCATCTAATCAGGCTTAGTAAAGAACTGGCGTGCCAATGCAGGAGACATAAGAGATATGAGTTCGATCCCTGGGTCAGGAAGACCCCCTGGAGGAGGGCGTGGCAACCCACTTCAGCAGTATTCTTGCCTGGAGCAGCCCATGGACAGAAGAGCCTGGTCAGTTACAGTCCACAGGGTTTCAAAGAGTCAGACACAACTGAAGTGACTTAGCACACACACATGCATGGTCATCTGGTCAGTCAATGTGTCTCTGGGTTCTGTAAGCCACTCTAGCAAATTAATCAGACCTGAGGAAGAGATCATGGAATCTCTGATGTATAGCCAGTCAGTCAAGCACAGGTTAACAGGTAACACAGACTGAGCTGGAAACTGGTATTTGAAGGGGGTGGCAGGAGGGATCAGTCTTGTAAGACTGATTTAAGTTAGAATTAAGTGTCAGAATTACGTTAAATTGTTGGATGCCAACCTGGTGTCCCATGAATTACTTCATGTTGTGTGAGGAAATTCCACCACCCCCCATATTAAAATGGAGTGCTTAGAACATCAAAAGAGTTTATGTCCTGCAAAACTAGGCCCACCAATACTATCTTAGTCATGACTGTGACTGCCTCACTGAGCAGTGGTTCTGAAATTTTGCCGTGGGTATGAATCATCTGGACAGGGTTCAGCAAACTGCGACCCATGGGCCGAATCCAGCCCACCCACCCCTTGTGTAGTCTACAGGCTAAGAATGATTACTACACATGATCCAGAAATTCTACTCCTGTATATATACATATATCCAAAGAAAATGAAAACAGTAAATCAAAAACATAGAGGCACCCCAGTGTTCATAGCAGCATTACTAACAATAGCCAAGACATGAAGCATAAAAGTGTTTAGCAATGGTTAAATGAATAAAGAATATGTGGTATACATATTACAACTCAGACATAAAAAGAAATGAAATCCTGCCCGTTGCAACGACATGGGTGGACGTGCAGGGTATTGTGCTTGGTGAAATAAGTCAGATAGAGAAAGACAAATACTGTGTATGATCATTTGTATGTGGATTCTGCAAATTAAAACAAACTAGTGGAAATAACAAAGAAACAGACTCACAGATATAGAGAACAAACTAGTGGTTACCAGTGGGGAGAGGGAAGGGCAAGGGACAGCTAGGGTGGGGGTCAAGAGGCACAAACTACTCTGTATACAACACACAAGCCACAAGCATACAGCACAGAGAATACAGCCAACATTTTATAATAACCATAAATGGAGTATAAGCTATGAAATTTTTGAATTGCTATGTTGTACACCCCAACCTGTGGCTCCGCTGGTAAAGAATCTGCCTGCAATTCGGGAGACCTGGGTTCAATCTCTGGGTTGGGAAGATCCCCTGGAGACGGGAAAGGCTACCCTAATATTCATGGACTGTATAAATCCATGGGGTCGCAAAGAGTTGGACACAACTGACCAACTCTCACCTCACGTCACTTTCACACCTGAACCTAATATAATATTGTAAATCAACTCTACCTCCACTTTTAAAAAATAGTAATAAAAATAATGATTTTTATGTTTTTAAAGAGTTGAAAGCAATTCATAGATTACTTCATGATACATAAGAATTCTATAAAATTGAAGTTTTAGTGTCCATTAATACAGTATTACTGGAACAAAGATAAGCTCATCTGTTTGCATAGCGTCTGTGGCTGCTTTGGGGGCAGGTCTCTGACGGTCCCTTGAGACCTTGGTCTGAACCCCAATATCCAAATTCACCCACACCTCTCTGGTACAGAGCCTCTAAGTCCTAGAGTGTGAACTGGGTCCTGGACTCTGGAATGGCCAAATGGAAGTTTCTTCCCACTGTTGTGACTCCCCAAATCAAATACTGGTCTGCTGTGCATGACATGAGAAGGACATACCTCCCCAAATGAGGGCCAAGAGAAATCCTCCAACCAGTTACTCCCCCTTACCCGTCAGAGTCCAAGCCATCACCAGAACAACGAAGGCTCACAGAGTTCATAGCTGGAGGCTGACAGTCCACACACACTGTGTAGCCCTCTCGGAGATATTGCATCCATCGGGTCAGGGGGCGATTTTCCATGGCACAGTGATGAGTCAGTGACTCCGTCTTGAACTCCATACAGTATCTAGAACCAAAAAAAAAGGAGCAATTTCACTTGCTGTAATCGTAATTATTTGCTTGGCCAAAAAGTTCATTCACATGTTCCCATACCACTTTATGAAAATATCCAAATGAACTTTTTGGTCAACGAGAACAACAACAAGAAGTGCCCTGATGTTGTAGAAAGTCTTAGGAAGGCTGGAACCCCCTGAGGACACCTGAGAGCCTGGGGGAGGTAGGGTGTTGCCTTGTCACAGGTCACAGAAGGCTTGGTCAAGCTTCTCACTCGCTAAACTCTTGATATCTGACAACTGAACCTTTTGGCTGTTTTTCAATCCATGGTTGAATTATCTGGTCAACACCATACTGCACAAATTTTATCTCATGTCCTATCTAGTTTGACTGTGAAATTATGTCTCAAAACACATTTCAGTAGGAAAACTGCCCTTGATAACTTTGCGGAGATTTTAATGAATTACAGAAATCGAACAAGAACTTGCTTGAGTCTGAGAACATGTGAGCCCCAGGAAGGCTGGTCCCGGATGTCCAGGCCAGCACCTCACCAACATTCCAGGGACCTTCCCTATACCCGCTTTCGCGGCTCACCTACATAATCTGGGGCAATGAGATGAGTTTTGACTCAGAGTCAAGCATCAGTTATACTGGACATCACAGATGAAAGGACACGGGTAGCTGAGACACGCTTTTCTATAACAGACTAGTCACCTTACACTGAGCTGTGGAAAGCTCTAACATTATATTATGTGATTAGACCCTGAAAGCCCCAGGGGTGCATTCAGACATGGATGAATATTTCAGAGTTTTGTACTTAAAAGCAACACAATTTTACAATTCTTCAGGGAAACAAAACAACGTGGCATTTTAGGTTCTAACTATGCTAAAATGGGCTCTTGAGTTTTAATCCATATAATTATGAACTGTAATAAGTTAGATGGAAAGTGTTTAGAGAAACTGTTTCAAAGAAGGTCTTTAACAATGGTAGGTAAAGTTTATTTGGTACCTTAAGGTACTAAGGTAGGAAATCTATGACGCAGCTTCAGTCAGCTTTAGATAGCTTAACCCTGACATTTTTTCAAGGATATTTGCTCATTAAATTCTCACAGCAACCCTACGCGGTAGGAATCAATATTCTAATTTTATAAGAAGGAAAAATTGAGACGCAGTAAGAGGTGGTGTGGGGATTTGAACATGCAGCCATCTGGTGTCCCTATTCTAACAGCTGAAGAGTGGGCTTCTAATGAGCATGGAGGTTCCTTTTGAGCCATTAGGTCTTGATAGAAAGGCTCAGACCTCAAACTGGAGCCATGTTCAAATTCACAAACAGAGGTGGTGCTGGAGTCCACGGTTCCATAAAGACTATAAGCTGAGCATCCTTAGTGTGAATGACAAAATATACCATCTCATTTCTATACAGCACGTTTCTTCTTAGGGATCAGAGACAAAATATTTCTAGCCCCTTCCACCAAAATAAAACAGGGAAGGGGCAAGTATTTCCCAGCTCTGGGATAAAGAGTCACATTTTATTTGTTCAAAGTACATGAACAATAACAGAAGAAATTTCACCCCAACAAGTTACCTTCGTGAGCTGACTTGACCATCCGACTGGAAAAAACATGTGAAAAACAAATAATACCAAATTACCCAGCATCCTCTGTGGTCGTGGTCCAGTGTGGGGAGGCCGCCTGTCTTGTTCGCTCCTTGTTGAATGCAGAGGTAGTTATAAAGGCAGGGACTGGAAAAGAAGAATGACCTTGAACACGTGCAGCTTGAAGTCTCCAGAGCAACTGTTCCCAAACTTGGTTTCAAACTCATCCAAAGCCCTCCAGTCCTAGACAGTTAAGGACTTAGGGAAGGTCATGGACACACGGATATATTAAAAATGGATAACCAACAAGGACCTACCAGAGAGCACAGGGAACTCTGCTCAATGTTATGTGCCAACCTGGATGGGAGGGGGAGTTTGGGAGGAGAATGGGTTCGTGGATATGTATGGCTGAGTCCCTTTATTGTCCACCTGAAACTATAACAACATTGTTTATAGGCTATACTCCAATACAAAATGTTTTGGGTGTTAAAAAAATAAACAAATCCCTCCACCCCTAAATCTATGGGACACCACCAAGGAGTGAAGGAGATGAAGCCAGAGACCCCGGAACCAAATTCCATAAGGCCTCATGCAGCACAATTGGGCAGGGAGGGGCACACTTGTCTGCAGTGATCTCACCATGTGCAAAGGAAATCGGGGGGGGGGGGGGGGGGGGGGTGAGGGGAGTTGCGGGGGCAGGGAATAATAAAAAGATGGGTGAGGTAGGGGGAACCAAGGGAAAAAGTAAGGTAATAGAGAAAGGGAGATTTTTTTTTTTTTTAATGAAAAGAAGAGAAACAAAGAAGAAAAGTCAAAAGTAAAAGAATAAAGTACAAGAGAGAAAAGGAACAAAGGCGAGAGGAAGAAGACAAGAGAGAAAGTGGAGTAGAAGGAGAAAAAAAGAAAAAGGCAACCAGAGAGACTAAATGAGAAAGGGAAAAACAGGAACAGCAAAGGAGGGAAGAGTGACTGCTCCCAGGTTTTCTGATAACCACAGCCTGGAAGCTTCACCACCAACCACACAGCCCAGGGTGTGACTATCAGGTGCTGGCCAGCACAGTGCTGTCCCCACTCCAACTTCAGGGAAGGAAGGTCTTGAAGGGTCTCTCCTCCTCACCCCACCCCCCAACACCCTCACTTCTGATACTCTGGGTGAGAGGTAAAAAAATACACGTAGCCAGAAACCCTTTCCTGCCACCTCTTCCCTCTTATTTTGTCTTCCTCCTATTTCATCTCTAAGTCTGGGGTGGGGGCATCTGTTGCTCTGTGCAGCCCCTGGGGACGATCTCTTGATTCAATCCTGCTGTCAACTCAAGGAAGAGAGAGTTTTGCCTTGATCATCATGGTAGCCCTCACATATTCACATGCTCAACAAATATGAGTTCAAGGAATGAATGGGTCGATGAATGAATGAATAAATGAAGTCATGAAACTTCCATGAGGTTCACGGGTCCTATTTCCCTGAGGTCTTCTGTTCCTATACTGAATCTTGCAGCTCTACTATCCTTCTGACCTCTTATTTCAGAAATTGGACCATTTGGTGAAGAGAAGATACCAACTGAGATTGGCTTGTGAGATGCCCAAGTCATCAACAGGAGCACAAGGGCATGGAGGAACCAGCAGCAAAATAGATGCTTCAAGCCTGTATGTTCATCTTGCTAAGTTCCTTCCGGCCACAAGGTGGCAGCCTGAATTCTTTAGATTTTCTGAATAAGATGTCATTTTTCTATTACATGGAAACATAAGACAAGCATAGCCACTTGGTCCTAAGAGTTGTAGGCACATTCATGTTCCATGTGGCTGGGCACCTAATCTCTTGTCTGAACATTACCCACATCTTGTGTAAGCTCTAGACACCCAGCTGAGTGGCTCTTTCTTGCTGTGATAGCGTGTTTGTTTTCCGAAGAGAACATGTCATTCTTTCTAAATGTGACCGTAGCTTTGGAACTTCCAAAACTCACGGATGGAATCAAAAAGGACAAGCGAATGCATGTACGTCAGGATCCTTCTGTTTCTCTTAGACCTAATTATCAGAAACAAACATCGAAAGGGTTTTCATTTTCTCATGTACTGTTTTCATTTCTGTTCTTTTGACACACATATGGACTTATTCACTAAGTAAAGAATACACTTACTGCTAAATCCTTATAGCATCCTTCCAGTCAAACTATAACATTTTAAGAATATGTTTCTTTAGCTCAAAACATTTACCTGAGCTCCTAATTTGTATTGCACATGTTATTACAAAAGTAATAACATGCACTTAATGTTATTACTTTTCAAAGGCAATGCACTTAACATATAGCTCAAGGGAAAAAACAGTTGGTTAGGAAGTAGAGGGTAAGTGTAGGACTACAGTTTCTCATATGAAATCCGAAGAAAAAGTTCTGAGATAATAAAACTAACAGCTACCAGTGATGCACTTCTGAGTAAGTGTTCTTCATGCATTCAGTTCAGTTCAGTGGCTCAGTCATGTCCAACTCTTTGCAACCCCATGGACTGCAGCACACTAGGCCTCCCTGTCCATCACCAACTCCTAGAGTCGACTCCATTGAGCCGGTGACATCATCCAACCATCTCATCCTCTGTCGTTCCCTTCTTCTCTCACCTTCAATCTTTCCCAGCATCAGGGTCTTTTCCAATGAGTCAGTTCTTCGCATCAGGTGGCCAAAGTATTGGAGCTTCAGCTTCAGCATCAGTCCTTCTAATGAATATTCAAGACTGATTTCCTTTAGGATGGATTGGTTGGATCTCCTTGCAGTCCAAGGGACTCTCAAGAGTGTTCTCCAACACCACAGTTCAAAAGCATCAATTTTTCAGTGCTCAGCTTTCTTTATAGTCCAACTCTCACATCCATAAATAACTACTGGAAAAACCATAACTTTGACTAGATGAATCTTTGTTGGCAAAGTAATGTCGCTGCTTTTTAATATGCTGTCTAAGTTGGTCATAACTTTTCTTCCAAGGAGCAAGCAACTTTTAATTTCATGGCTGCATGGCTTTTAATTTCATGCAGTGATTTTTGAGCGCCCCCAAATAAAGTCTCTGTTTCCATTGTTTCCCCATCTATTTGCCATGAAGTGATGGGAACAGATGCCATGATCTTAGTTTTCTGAATGTTAAGTTTTAAGCCAACTTTTTCTCTCCCCTCTTTCACTTTCATCAAGGAGCTCTTTAGTTCTTCTTCGCTTTCTACCATAAGAGTGGTGTCATTTCCATATCTGAGGATTGATGTCCTGGCCATCTTGATTCCAGCTTGTGTTTCATCCAGCCCAGTGTTTCTCATGATGTACTCTGCATATAAGTTAAATAAGCAGGGTAATAATATACAGCCTTGACATACTCCTTTCCTGATTTGGAACCAGTCTGTTGTTCCATGTCCAGTTCTGTTGCTTCCTGACCTGGGTACAGATTTCTCAGGAGGCAGGTCAGGTGGTCTGGTATTCCTATCTCTTTAGTCATTTAATTTTCACAACCATCCTTTGAGATAGGTCCAATTACTTCCTGATTTCACAGATGAGGAAACTGTGGTCCAAAGAGCATAAGAAACATGTTCAAGCCTCAAAAATGTGGCAGTCTGACTCTACTACAACACAGATGACAAAGTTTCACTAGTTTATTAATATTAATGTCTCAATATGGCAGCATATTACTGATAAATTGCTTAAATTTGGTTCCATTTTCCCTTTTTGTCCCTTTGTGAAGTGAGAGCGGAGAGAAGAAAGGGGGGAAAGGTTAGTCTGACACTCTGAGCCCCCTCAGGCTGGGGGTGGGCCCGAGGTGTGGCTCAGGGGAGGGGGAGGGCCTGGGGCAGGAGGGCACCTTCGTATATTTGCAAAGTGCTTTCATCTTCTACATCATCGATCTTCACCAAAGCTCTGTCTAGACAGAGGTTTTCTCATCAGAAAACGGGCTCATGGAAGTTGAGGGAAAATAAATAGTAAATGACCAAGCAGGCGCCCCAGTACAGACAATCAAGTCTGTTTTTTAAGACCTACTATTCAAAAGCAGAGACATCACTTTGTAGACAAAGGTCCATATAGTCAAAGCTATGATTTTTCCAGTAGTCATGTATGGATGTGAGAGTTGGATCGTAAAGAAGGCTGAGCACCAAAGAATTGATGCTTTTGAACTGCGGTGCTGGAGAAGGCTCTTGAGAGTCCCTTGGACTGCAGAGAGATCAAACCAGTCCATCCTAAAGGAAATCAGTCCTGAATATTCATTGGAAGGACTAATGCTGAAGCTGAAGCTCTAATACTTTGGCCACCTGATGCAAAGAACTGACTCATTAGAAAAGACCCTGATGCTGGAAAAGATTGAGGGCAGGAGGAGAAGGAAGCAGCAGAGGATAAGACAGTCAGATAGTATCTCTGATTCACTGGACACAAATTTCAGCAAACTCCAGGAGATAGTGGAGGACAGAGGAGTCTGGTGTGTAGCAGTCCATGGGGTTGCAAAGAGTGGGATGTCACTTAGCAACTGAATAACTGTAACAATTCAAATTCAGTGTTGAGTCTCTGTGGTTATGACCAATCATAGAATTAAGCAGGTAACCCTGGACCTTGTCTCCTCTGTGTCCTGGCCCCTCCAGCCCAAGCTTGGTTGAATGGCACATTCTACTAAGGAGGTGTCCTTCCCTTTGGCACAAGTCTAAAGTAAACAAGCCAAGACCCAAATCACCTAGAAGACTCTGAGCTAGCTCGATTTTTTAACATTTCCCACAAATTTAATTTTTCACTAAGAGCAGTAGGTAGTTTAGAAATTATTTTTGCCTCCAGTCTCCCTTCTGTTTCTGTGTGGCAGCACATAGGTGCTTTCAATAAATGCCCATTTCCCCACCTCTCCCCTTCCTGGCAACAATATTCAATGTAATAGATTCTTTGTTAACAGACTATTTGCCATCTTTTCTGGCATTCCATCAACCTACCATTGTTTGCTTTTACAGCAACTTCCACTTCTAAACGGGGAAGGCAATGGCACCCCACCCCAGTACTTTTGCCTGGAAAATCCCATGGACGGAGGAGCCTGGTAGGCTCCAGTCCGTGGGGTCACTAAGAGTCGGACACGACTGAGCAACTTCACTTTCACTTTTCACTTTCATGCATTGGAGAAGGAAATGGCAACCCACTCCAGTGTTCTTGCCTGGAGAATCCCAGGGACAGGGGAGCCTGGTGAGCTTCCGTCTATGGGGTCGCACAGAGTCGGACACGACTGAAGCGACTTAGCAGTAGCAGCCACTTCTAAAAGAGTGGCACCACATGTACTTACTTTGAACGTGAAAGTAAATTACATTTGCTTTGAGAATTTCATAAAGCCCTCTGACACAACGGGGTGTCACAAAAACAGGCTTAGAACCACTAGTCTGTAGATATGATGTCGAAGAGAATGGAATGAAAATTTGACAAACAACGCCAGCCTAGAATCATACGGTTCATAATAATGCACAGTGATCTTGCAGAAGGAAAACCCATATGAACAACAGTCAGTATGGGCAACAAACACATAATATGTGCTTCTGGATTTGCTTTTATGATAAAAAGTATACTCACGATACACATTAAATGAAACTGGAAGAGGGCAAAGGCTGTGTGTGAGTTTAGTCACTAAGTTGTGTTCACTGCCTTTGCAACCCCATGGATTGCAGCCCACCAGACTCTTCTGCCCATGGGATTTCCCAAGCAAGAATACTGGAGTGGGTTGCCATTTCCTTCTCCAGGGAATCCTCCTAACCCAGGGATTGAACTCGTGTCTCCTGCCTTGGCAGGCAGATTCTTTGCTGCTGAGCCAGCAATGGCTACTTGATCATTAATTAGAGTGTCTTCATGATCGTATTTTATTCACTGGCCTTGCATGGCCTTTATATTTCTACTTAGTCATCAGACTCTGTGATTTTAAAATATTGGATTGGCCAAAAAGTTTGTTTAGGTTTTTCTGTTGGATATCATGGGAAAACCTGAATGAACTTTTTGGCCAACCCAATATAATAATAATATATCAATATTATTAACATTTGTATAGTATTAACATTTCTGTATTATTAACATTTATATTATAATAATATATTAATATCAATTGAACATTCACATTGATATTGTAAATTCACTGATTTACATTATCAATATTAATTTTCAATATAATTATAATCATAACAACTAATGATAATGCTTAAAAGCAAAACACTATTAAGGAGGGGGAACTCATAAGATGTAGGGCAATGAGATCACCTGTCATGCTGTCACCTCACTGAGCTCCAATGTCCTCATGTGTAAACCCAGAGAGATGACATTGTCCTATATCCATCAGTTCAGTTCAGTTCAGTCGCTCAGTCATGTCTGACTCTTTGCGATCCCAGGCCTCCCTGTCCATCACAGGCAAAATAATGCCTCCCTCAAGATGTCCATGTCCAAATCCGCAGAAGCTGTGAATATGTTATGTTATATGGCAAAGAGAAATTAACGATGTCCTCGATTGAACTTAAAATAGGGAGATTATTCTGGATTATCCAGATGGGTTGAATGTAAGCACAATGGTCCTTTGAAGAGTTAAAAGAAGATGTTATGACTGAAGACAGGCACAGAAAGATGCTATGATCTGGCTGGTAAGGTGGAGGAAGGGGACCATGAGAAAAGGAAGCCTCTGATATGATGGAAAATGCAAAGAAACTGATTCTCCCTCAGAGCCATCAGAAAGGAATTCAGCCCCATTGACAAGCTTGGTTTAAGTTCAGTAGGACCTGTGTCTGACTTAAGACTATAGAACTGTGTGATGATACATCTGTGTTGTTTAAGTCATTGTTTGTAGTAATGTATTGCCTCCCTGTTTCTGAGATATTGACAAAAGCTAACACAATCCTAAAGGAAATCAACCCGGAATGTTGATTGGAAGGACCAATACTGAAGCTTCAGTATTTTGACCACCTAATGCAAAGAACCAACTCATTGAAAGAGACCCTCATGCTAGGAAAGATTGAGGGCAGGAGAAGGAGGTGACAGAGGATGAGATGGTGGATGACATCACCATCCCAATGGACTTGAGTTTAAGCAAGCTCCGGGAGACTGTAAACAGGGAAGCCTAGCGTGCTGCAGTTCACAGGATCAAAAAGAGTCAGACACAGCTCAGCGACTGAACAACAATAATACAACACCAAGCATGTTTTTCTCTAAAAGGTGTTTTCCTGTGAGTGAATCGCTTAATTTTAGTGTTTTCTGCATTTTGGTAGGCTGTTTCACAGTTTATCAAGTCCTTGTTCCAAGAGGATTAAAATATTATTTCACTGCTTACTGAAATAATAAAGATCAGAGTGAAAATAAACAGAGACTAAAAAATTAGTAGAATATAACCATGAGATGAAGGGCTGGTTTTCTGAAAAGACAGACCAAATAGACAAATTTTAGCTAGACTCACCAAGAAAGAAAAAGGCGATTCCAATAGGTTAAATTAGAAATGAAAAAGGAGAAGTTACAACTAACACCACAGAAATATAAAGGATCATAAGACACTATTATAGATAACTATACATCAACAAATGAGACACATAAATTCATATAAGACTGAATTGTGAAGAAACAGAAAATCTGAATAGGCTGACTACTAATAGGGAAATTGAAACAGTAATGAAAACACAAAACTCCCCAAAAACAAAAGCCCAGGCCTAGATGGCTTTACTGGAAAATTCCACAAAACATTAAAAAAAAAATTTAATATCCTTCTCAAACGTTTCCTAAAAATCAAAGAGGAGGAAAATTTTACAAACAAATTTTATGGAGCCTGCATTACCCTGATACCAAAATCTGACGAGTACACTACAAAAAAAGAAAATTATAGGCCATATCCTTGATGAACATACATGCAAAAATCATCAGCAAAACATTAACAAACTGAATTTAATTATACAGTAAAAGGATCATACACCATGATCAAGCAGGATTTATTCCAGGGATACAAGGATGGTTTCATTGATTCTGCAAACCAACCAATGTGAGACATTCACAAAATGAAGGATAAAAATCATATGATCATCTCAACAGATGTGCAAAAACATTTGACAAAATTCAAAATCCATTTATGATGTTGATATCAACAAACTGGATACAGTAGGAATGTACCTCAACATATAGAGGCCATATATGACAAGCCCACAGCTAACACACTCAATAGTGAAAAGCTGAAAACTTCTCTTCTAAGAGAAGAGTAAGACAAGGATACCCACTCTTGCCACTTTTATTCAACAAAGTATTGGAAGTCATAGTCCCACCAATGAGTCAAGAAAAAAATTTTTTAATAAATTCAAGTCAAAAAGGAAGTAATAAAACTGATACTATTTGCAAATGACATGATACTATTAATACATAGAGAACCTTGAAGACTCCACCAAAAGCAAAACAAAACAAAACTGTTTGAACTAATGAATTCAGTAAAGTTTTAAGATACAAAATCAATACACCGGGACCTCCCTGGTAGCTCAGTGGTAGAGAACCTGCCTGCCAGTGCAGAAGACACAGGTTCCCTGATCTGAGAACATCCCACACAGTGTGGGGCACTAAGCCTGTGAGCCACAGCTGTTGAGCCTGTGCTCCAGAGCCTGGGGGCCACAACTACTGAGCCCACGTGGTGCGACTACTGAAGCCCACGAGCCCTAGAGCCCATGCTTGGCAACAGCAGAAGCCACCACAACGACAAGCCCACAAATCACAACTGGAGCAGCCCCTGCTTGAGGTAACTAGAAAAAAAGCCCACACAGCAGTGGAGACCCAGTACAACCCCAAAATTCAATACACAAAAATACATTGTGGCTAGTAACAAACTATGAGGAAGAGGAATTAACAATTTCATTTATAATTGCCTCAAAAAGAGCATAATGCCTAAGAATAAATTGAACCAAGGAAGTGAAAGACTTGTACTCTGAGAACTGTAAGACCCTGATGAAGGAAATGGAAGACAATACAGAAGGATGGAAGGATACACATTATCATCCTGCTATGAAGAGACCAAGGCCTGGGAAGGGGGCTGAGCACCCTCGTGCCACACTAAAGGGTCAGCCTGTGCTGCAGGAATACATTCTAGCAGCCCATCCCTGTAATTAAGTGGTGCCATTGTGTTTTCTAACGGATCCAGCTGCCAGTGCAGGGAACATGGGTTTGATCCCCGGTCCGGGAAGATTCCATATGCCACAGAGCAACTAAGCGTAGGTGCCACAACTACTGAGCCTGCACCCTACGGCCCATGCTCCACAACAAGAGAGTAGTCCTTACTCTCTGCAACTAGAGAAAGCCTGAGCACATCCAAAAATAAACAAAATGAGACAAAACCCTACTGGCACTAAACTAAAAATTTTATGCATTCGATTGTTTTTAAAATAGCCAAACAAGCAGATTTTTAGCCATTTAGATCCTAATTTTGCATATCCTGTGAAATATACCCAATGTCTGCTGGCGACTGATTAGGTAAATCTTTATGGTTGCAAGATGCCAAGCCACCATGACACCTGCCCTATGAAGCCCTTTCACCCAGGGACTCCAAACCATGCTGCTTAGTTGACATCCACTGGATACACGAGTTCCTGGCAACAGAAGAGTCTTCTGTTCCCCCTCTAGATGGTGGTCGCCATAATGCAACCTTTGATCATCCTCTCTCACACGGCCTGTAAGGTCATGGTGTGTTACTGCCTCCTGTGGTCATGAGTTTTTCCTAGACTGGTCCCCAGATCCTCAACTCTCCCCCGCCCCCCACACCTGAGTGTCTGCCTCACCACGCTGTTCCCTCTACCTGGATGGTTCTGCATTTTTCGGCCTCATCATATCCTCAGGGAAGCCCCTCCCCTCCTGGCCTCTGTGGATCCCCTCCTCCACCAAGGAATCTATTTGCAACACACATGGGACCTCCTTGTTGGCTCAGACGGTGTTTAGAACACACACTCATAACTCACTACACCTCTCACTACATCATGTTCCATACATGATATCCTATGCTGCAGTGCTTAGTCACTCAGTCACATCCGAATCTTTGTGATGCCATGGACTATAGCCTGCCAGGCTCCTCTGTCCATGGGATTCTCCAGGCAAGAATACTGGAGTGGGTTGCCATCTTCCTCCTCCTGGGTATCTTACTGATCCAGGGATCGAACCCATATGTCCTGTGTCTCCTGCATTACAGGCAGATTCTTTACCCTCTGAGCCAATAGGCAAGCCCTTGTTCCATACCCTGTTGGATTTACCACTGAATTACCATTGCAGTGGCAATTCTCTGGGACTAGTTTCCTAGGATGATCTGCTTATCGTCTCCCCGTCCCGCTAGACTGTGATCTACCTGACAGCAGGTTCCACAGCAACTTTTCTCCCCACTGTAATTGGCACCCAGCCCAGTGCCAAGCATCTAGGAGACTCTCAATAAACACTTGTGTGTGGAAAGAACAAAGGAGCAAAAGAACTCAGGGAGGATCACGTTGACATGGAATTTTCCAGGTTCCTATGAAAAATACATGATCTCTGCTACCCTGAGAAGTCAATGTTTTGCTCTATCAGATTCAACCTCTATCAACACACCGGTTTTGGCCTTTTTATTTATTTCTTTGTGAGTTTCCTATGGCTCCCAACTCATGCAGGAGCTGACTCTGGGTCTCCTGGGCCAGCTCACACGCAAAACAATCTTCCCAAATCAAAAATCTCATCACATCAACCCCAATCCAGTTGGTCTGGGAGGAGAAACAGGTTTTTAAGAGAATCATTTTATCATGTTTTAGGAATTTGTTGAGCTTCCCAGGTGGCTCAGTGGTAAAGAATTCAAGGGCAATGCAAGAGATACAGGTTCCATCCCTGGCTTGGGAAGATCCCCTGGAGGAGGGCATGGCAGCCCACTCGAGTATTCTTCCCAGGAGAATCCCGTGGACAGGGGAGTCTGAGGGGCTACAGTCCATGTGGTCCCAAAGAGTCAGACGCGACTGAGCAACTAAAAAACAACATGAATTTCTAATTTTTCTATTATTTTCACAGGTATGCAGGTGTCCCTGATTAAACAGAGATGGCGGTGAAAGGTGAAATCCAGTTATCCTTACTGGACGCATTTTATCCTGTGTGAAATAGCCTCATCCTACCTTAAGTCCTTTGTGGTCAGCTTAACAGAGTTTGCTGAACACCACAGTGTACGTCCCTTACAGCTGGCGCCTGCAGCGCGGGAGGGGCCCACCTACAAGCTATAAATGGGAAGGGCTGGGTCGGGTGTTGGGGAGGGCTTTAATGCAGCTGATGGATAAAGGCATTATCTAACACTTCCTGAGCTTCCCATCTCCTCTGCGCAGCCTGGCCCACCCCGCTCCCTGCAGTGCCTGCATCGGATGCTCACCACCCAGGGACAGCAATTGAGGAAAGCGCAGTACCGAAGGCATGCCCGCAGTCCTGGCCCTGCGGCGTCGCGTACTCCAGGCAGCCGGCTCTCTCCTCCAGGGCCGGGCAGGGCTCGCCGCCGTTCTGAGGCTCCTGCTGCACCGCGCGCCTCCGCACGCGCGCCATGGGCCGACACTGGCCGGCACAACCGCTCCAGGGGCTCCACTCCCCAACGATGCACGGGCGAGCTGAAAAACAGCACGACGGGGACGCACACCTGAGCACAGCCAGCGCCTGCCAGGCCGTTCCCGCCAAGACACACAGTCAAGTTCAGGCTGCGCACACATCGTGCCGGGACCGGAGGTGGATCAGGAGGAACGCACAAGGCTGACATTGACGCCACCCGCCCTGATGGTGAGCTGATAAATGGGTATCCCTTAGAGGCGAGCGGATGTTCCCGGATCACGAAGGTGGGTCTGAGCCAGGACCCACCCGAGTAAGAGACTGATGCCTTCAGGGTACTTCCTCTTACAGTTCAGTGTTAGATCAGCTCTTTGCCCTTGTTTTCCTTTGATTGTAACTTTATCCTCCTCTGTCTAGAATATTTTTAGGGCAACAGTAATACACACTCATTGTTGGAGTACAGGGAAGTCTGGTGCGCTGCAGTCCATGGGGTCGCAAAGAGTTGGACACAACATAGCGACTAAACAACAGCAGTAATACACATTCATTGTAGAAAACATAAAGGAAATAAATTATAAAAAAGAAAAGGTGGGACTTGCCTGGTGGGCTGGTGGTTAAGAATCTGTCAATGGAGGGGTCACAGGTTCCATCCCCGGTCTGGGAAAATTCCACATACTGCAGAGCAGCTAAGCCCTAGCTGGCAACAACTGAAGCCTAGTGGCCCTAGAACCCTGCTCAGTAACAACAGAAGCCATCAGAACAAGAAGACCCCGCACCAGAGATAGCCCCTTCTCCCTGAGACTAGAAAAAGCCAATGTGCCTCAACAAAGACCCAGTGAAGCCAGAAAAAAACAACAAAACAAAACAAAAAAACAGGTGTTTCTCCCACCAATCACTTCTCCTACCATCCCATCACTTACCCAGGTCAATTCTTATCAGGAAATGTGCCTCCTTAAGACATAGCATAGGGCCACACCAATGACCCCTATCCAGTAGGTTTCTCCTGGAGCTCTGTTCTCACCTTCCATGGCTCAGGGACTCATACACTATACGAGGTGACATTTAGAGATCAGCAACTAGGGCCCACAGAGTGTAGGAATATCCATGGTCAGGCATGGGGGCAGAGTCAGGGGATGAATTTGGTTCTCTGCCCATGACTTTAAAAATCAATATGGTTGCATATTTAACTTTTTCATTTAAAACCCTAATAAGTCTTTTAAAAGGACTATACTGAGTTTTCAAATTGAATTACTTGAAGACCTGAAATTGGATATAAGAAAACAAAGAAACAGAAGATGTACCCTGAACAGATGCCAAAATTCCTTTCCCACAAAATGTGACCCACTTTTCCCAATCACCCTCATACGTTCAAGTTTTCACAGTCTTCACCAAGAAAACACCCAAACTTCTTTGAAATCTGATGGGACTTCTGACAATTTGTACTTGAAAACACATTTTGCACACTCTAGTTTAGGGTTCGTGGTGTCTGGAGGCTACATCATTCGGTAGCACTACCCATGACATGAAAAGGGTAACATACATCATAAAGTTCGGTCAGTAACTAAAGAGTGTCAAATTGCTCTAAAACTGCTTTTATTAATCATCTAAAAACTTATAGGTAGGACTTCCCTGGTGGTCCAGTGGTTAAGACTCTGTGCTTCCACTGCAGGGGCTCCGGATTTGATCCTTGGTCAGGAAACTAAGATCATAGATGCCCTGCAATATGGCAAATAAATAAATAACATAAAATAAAATCCTGTGAACCTAAAAACAAAACAGACAGAAAACCTTATAGGTATCACATGTCAACAACCTAAGGAAGCAAGAATGAGCCACACCAGAGTTCATTTCCAATATCTGCCATGCACACATCCTTTGGAAAATCAATAACAGGTCACTTCCTGCTCATTATCTCTTGTTAACCTTCCCTTTCTATTTTCACAGCCCTGTGATTCAACTGGCCCACAGAACCAGAAGGCATTTAAGATTTCAGGTTAGGAGCTGGTTGAGAAGGATACCTCCTGTCCTTAATTCCTTTAATAACTCTTTTTCTTCCCCAAATCTCTTCATCCCTGAGTTTAGTTAGTCCTATGGAGAAGGCAATGGCACCCCACTCCAGTACTCTTGCCTGGAAAATCCCACGGATGGAGGAGCCTGGTAGGCTGCAGTCCATGGGGTCGCTAAGAGTCGGACATGACTGAGCGACTTCACTTTCTCTTTTCACTTTCATGCATTGGAGAAGGAAATGGCAACCCACTCCAGTGTTCTTGCCTGGAGAATCCCAGGGATGGGGAAGCCTGGTGGGCTGCCATCTATGGGGTCACACAGAGTCAGACACGACTGAAGTGACTTAGCATAGCATAGCATGCTTGAACTACACTTAATAATACACTTTAAAAATATACATTTGTTTCAAAAATTAAACATTTGGAGGCACTATAAAATACAATTTTGCCATGGCTTTAACCCAAAACTTAGTTATATGGCCTTGGTTATACCCTATCTATCACCGACTCAATGGACATGAGTTTGAGCAAAGTCAGGGAGATGGCGAAAGACAGGGAAGCCTGGTGTGCTGCAGTCCCTGGGGTCGCAGAGTAGGACACTATTGTGCAACTGAACGATGACAACAATACGTTATCCACAGGGTAACAGTGGACATGGGAGGATGAATTTAGTCTCCCAGTATTTCTTCAACATTTATGTCTTGTCTCATAAATCTTTATTTATTTTATTTGGTTTGAATTGTAAGTAAAGTCCTCAAATCACGGAGTGATTGAATCTATTGTTGTTCATATTGGTTAATATTTGTCCTTGGCAAAATGCTATGCCCTTTCTTCCTATGATTTTGTATGTATGTGCTAAGTGGCTTCCATCATGTCCAATTCTTTGTGACCCTACCGCCAAGATCCTCTGTCCATGGGATTCTCCAGGCAGGAATACTGGAGTGGGTTGCCATGCCCTCTTCCAGGGCATGTTCCCAACCCAGCCATTGGACCCACATTTCTTAAGTCTCTTGCATTAGCAGGCAGCATTCTTTACCACTAGCGCTACCTGAGAAGCCCAATCTATGATTTTAACAGCCTCATAAGGAGAATCAGAAAGTTCTGGGCCCCGAAGAAGAACATCTTGGGGTCCTCATTGTCAGACAAAGTGAAAAAAGTTCATGTAGAGTTTCACCAGTAGACAGGTGTTCCACAAAATATTTTGAGTTGGAAGATGAGTCTGAAATATTTATTCCTGTTCTGCACAAAAGATTCTCATCTTGATTAACTTGTGAACTTTTGATTCTTTGGATTGCAATTTGTCACAGATCACAAGCAATCTTTGGTCACAGAGGTTGAGAGAACAGAAACTTCTGACAGATTTATTACCACAAGTCATATATCTCAGCTGCTTGACACAGATTTTCTTTTGAACTCTTCCATTAGTGTTCTTGTTCCCTTCCCACCAAAGCTCACCTAACTCACATCTGTATACAGCATAACAAAACAGTCTTTCTTCACATGACTTTCTCATCCTTCACATTTCATTGGCTGTCACTGGGGACCGGCAGACTCTCACCTAGCCAGCAGAAAGAGCTCCTGATTCCAAGCCCACTGCAGCTTCCCCGGGTCTTTGTTTGAATTTAATGGAACCATCCTACCCTTTTTAGAGGAAAGAAGCCTAGATTTAATGGGTGCCTAGAAGCACTGCAAGCCTTTTTCTTCTCCTTTGTTTCAACTCCACATAACATTCAGGTTGAGTTTCCCCAGAAGTGGACCCTCAGACATGGATCTGACTGAGAGCAATTTATTTGGGAGGTGATCCCAGGAAGTATAAGGGAATGGGAAACGGAGACAGAATCAGACATGGAAGAGAACAGAGGTAGGAAGCAGATGTCTAAGCTTCTATTTTGGGTGCAGTGAACGCCTCTGGCTATGGGATCACTGGGGAGTGGCAAGTGGACAGATCCGGAGTGCAAGGAACCGTCAAGCCTTTCCCCATACATGCCAGCTCATGTCCCTTCCTCTAGAGCCTTCTGGTTATCAGACGTCCCCACCATAGCCACAGGGAGAACAGCCAAGAGCAAAAAAGTAAGTTAAACAGTTCAGTAATGAATCTTCACACAAGAGTAGGGGATATTTCCCCGTGTTCTAAGGGGAATAGCCAGTCATATCAAAGTAAAATTGGGCTTCCTGGGTGGCTCAGTGGTAAAGAATCTGCCTGCCAATGCAGGAGACTAAAGAGATGTGGGTTTGATCCCTGGATCAGAAAGATTCCCTAGAGAAGGAAATGGGAACCGACTCCAGTATTCTTGCCTGGAAAATCCCATGGACAAAATAGCCAGGCGGGCTACAGTCCATGGGGTTGCAGTCAGACAACACTGAGTGACTGAACACAAGTGGGATCCAAGTAAAATTACTTTAAAAGATGTACCACTACTCTCTCTCTCAATGGCTTTTAAAACTCCTTCCAAGGTTTTGCCATTGAATTTGGAATAGAATTCAAACTCCCTGAGTGGCCCACCAAGTCCTGGGTGACCTGCCTGTGCCTGCCTGTCACTCCCACTGGGAGCCAGCCCGCACTCCCCACCACCTCTTTCCAAGCTCTGCCCACAGTGGCCCCTTTGCCCCTGCCACACCCACTCATGCTTTTTCAGGACCTTTGGCTGTGTGTTTCCTCTGCTGGAATGTTCCTCCCACACTGGGCATGGCTGGGTTCGGCTCATCTTTGAGGTCCCAGCTGAACTATTTCCTTTCCAGGGAGACCTTCCCTGCCCGGCTTATCACACACACACATACACACACCCCACAAAATTATTTCCTCTCAGACCTCAGTGTTTCCTGCCTTCTAGCATCTCCATAATTCAGAATACCAACCAAATGAAGTTGTTCAGTTGTGTCCGACTCTTTGCAACCCCATAGACTGTAGCTTGCCAGGCTCCTCAGTCCATGGGACTTTTCCAGGCAAGAATACTGGAGTGGGTTGCCATTCTCTTCTCCAGGGAATCTTCCTGACCCAGGGATTGAACTTGGTCTCCTGCATTACAGGCAGACTCTACCTTCTGAGCCACCAGAAAGTGAAAGTGAAGTCACTCAGTCGTGTCCGACTCTTTGCAGGCCCATGGACTGTAGCCTACCAAGCTCCTCTGTCCATGGGATTCTCCAGGCAAGAATACTGGAGTGGGTTGCCATTTCCTTCTCCAGGGGATCTTCCCGACCCAGGGATCAAACCCAGGTCTCCCATATTGGAGGCAGCCCCTCAGAGGGGCTTTAACCTCTGAGCCACCAGGGAAGCCCATAATTCAGAATACATATGTATGTATTTTGTTTATTTTTCATTTTGTATTTCATCCCTAGCACTTGGCAGATGGCAGGTGCTCCATAAATTGTCAGATGGATGAATGAAATGGCATTAGGCCAGGTCCTCCTTCCTAAATTAAATTCTACATTGAAACAGACTCTGGCCTGCTCACATCATAAGTATTGGGTTGGGTTAAAAGTTTGTTTGGGTTTTTCTGTAATAAACGTTTTGCCCAACCCAATAAGAAGCCAAAGGACTGACAGAGGCTCCAGGGTGTGAAGGAAAGCCGGTAGAAGAACAAAGTCAGAAACTCCCAGAGCCAAACACAGAAGAAATTCCTAACCTGGGCCAGAGTTGCCTGGGATCTCCTGGCAATGGTGGCCCCAAAGAGTGCCCCCTGGAAGGAGCATTGCTTCTCTGCTCCTTAAGGTTACATAGAGTCCAGTTTCTCCCAGCAACCACAGTCCATCAAGTCCTTCTTAATCCATTTATATCTCCTGGCATTACCACATCTTGAAAGTGACAAGCTCTTTCAGCACTAATATCTGTGGAGTGAGGTGGTATTTCCTTTTATTTGAGCCTGATTTCCCTCACTCAAGAATTTCAGAATATGGTGGGGAAACCCCTGTGTGTATCTCGTCTGAGCCACTCGTGGACTTACTGCTCCAGTAGACCCCTGCCCTGCAGCTTCTGGACCCATCTTTCTATAGACGCTTTCCCTCTCAGATTTCCCACTCAACTTTCCCCAGGCCCATTCCCAGTCCAGAGAGAGGTGGAAACCAGAATCACACACACTATTTTCAACTGTAGGTATCAAGCGTTAGTCGCTCAGCTGTGTCCGACTCTTTGTGACCCTGTGGACTGTAGCCTGCCAGGATCCTCTGTCCATAGGATTCTCCAGGCAAGAATACTGGATTGGGTTGCCATTCCCTCCTGCAGGGGATCTTCCCCACCCAGGGATTGAACCCAGGTCTGCTGCGCTGCAGACAGATTCTTTACCATCTGAGCCACCAGGGAGGTCCTGTAGGTATCAAAGGGTAATCTAAAAAATTTTTTTCTAATTCTTTTCCTTGATGATGCCAAACACACACACACACACACACACAGAGCAGCAGCAGCAGCAAACTGAGCTGAAGGGCAAGCTCCTTCATTTCATGAATACAGTCTGGATTATTTCTTCTTAATGTAAGGCCTGGTTATCTTCCTATAAGCCTCTCCTTGGTTAATCAGACACTCAAACTTTCCTCTCTGTAATCTGGCCCTGTCTGCCTGGCTCTTTGCCACCTAAAAGGTGAAGGCCACCCACGATCAAGCACTTTCTCCCTCACTTTTTTAAGTTCCAATCAGTTCTTAGCCCTAACCATTTCTAAGGAAATATTCTTTTTGCACTTTATGCACAGCAGCAGCATTGATGCTTGGCTTCTGTTTCTCAACAGTCTATGGAAGGGAATTCCCTGGTGGTTGTGGTTAGGACTCCATACTCTCACTGCTGAGGATCTGGGTTTGGTCCCTGGATGGAGAACTAAAATCCCACAAGCTGCACAGCACAGCCAAACATGGGGAAAAAAAAGTCTATGAAGGAAAAATAAAACAGTCCCTTATACACACACACACACACACACACACACACACACACACTCAGGGTGGCACAATTTTATTTATTTTTTTTAAAGATCTTTTTCTTTTATGTGGACCAGTTTTAAAGTCTTTATTGAATTTGTTACAATAGTACTTCCGTTTTATGTTTCAGTTTTTTGGCTGCAAAGAATGTGGGACTCTTAGCTCCCTGACCAGGGACCAAACCCACACCCGCTGCATTGGAAGATGAAGTCTTAACCACTGACTACCAGGGAAGCCCCTGGGCGACACAATTTTAAATTTACATCATCTGACTTTTTCTCTCTCCTTATGCATACGTGCCCCTTTCCCAGGAAAACTGTCACAACTTCTCTGAACGTCAAACAAGACCATAAAAATTGCCCAAGTGCCTATGGAGCCCCTCAAAAAGCATAAATAAAATGATCAAGTATTTGTTTCCTCTTTTGCAGAAACCATGTTAATGGTCCCTGATAGTTTTTTTTTTTCTTTTGACATATTAACTGGACAAGTTTATGAAATGCTAGCAGTACAGTGAAATGAACTATCACCTTAGAAAAACAGGGTTTGTAGACACCGTGAAAACCTGGGGTGGGGGGGAAGGGGATAAAAATAAAAAAGATAATGATACTTTTCTAGGTAGTAAGTTTCTAAGGTGAGTTCTTTTCTCCTTTTGTGCATTCCCACACTTTCTGCAACAAACATATATTTTGTGATGAGGAAGGAAACTATCGTTTTTAAAAAGGACATGTGGATATGCCTCAAAAGCACTAAGTGGTCCCATTTTTTTTGGACAATTGTTTGTTAGCAACACTGCAATGGCTCTTGAGTGTGTGCATGCTCAGTTGCTTCAGGCGTGTCTGACTCTGTGACCCTGTGGAGTTTAACCCGCCAGGCTCCTCTGTCCATGGGATTCTCCAGGCAAGAATACTGGAGTGGGTTGCCATGCTCTACTCTAGGGAATCGTCCCGACCCAGGGATTGAACCCGCTATCTCTTATGTCTCCTGCATTGGCAGGCAAGTTCTTTACCTCTAGTGCCATCTAGGAAGCCCCGCAATAAGTCTTAGGTGATTTCAAAGAGGAGCAGGGCACATTTTCTTGCCCTCAAGAGGCACACAGTTGACGGGGGAAAAAAAAGGACTCACTCTACCAGTATTTATATGGTGCCTGCTCTGCAAAGTCCACAGCTTCTCGTAAAGCCTCATTTCCCTGAGGCAGTGAAAACCTAATGTTTAAACCTGTGGGCTCTGGATCCAGAGCCCCTGGGTTCAAATCTCACTTCATCACTTCTTAGCTGTGTGACTTTGGACAAACTGCTTGAGCTTTCTGTGCTTGTTTAGCTCATTCGTAGAATGAGGTCAAAATGGAGAATGCCTTGGTGGGTTGTGAGACCTAAGTAAATTGAGAGCTGTGAGGCTCCTTAGAGAGGAGGGCCTGGCACAGAGTAAGTGCTGGGTAAGCATGGATGACTTTCCCCTCCTGGACTGCACACCCAGGGCTGCAGCCAAATCATGTCAAATTCTGGCGCCAGTCCCTGCTCGTTATTTCCGCAGGGACAAAGGCAGGGGAAGCCACACACTGTCTCTCAGGCCATGACGGCTCCAGTGAAGTCTTGACTTTTTAAATCATCGTGGACTGTGCCGTCCTTTTCGGGGGGTGAGTTTGGGAGCCTGTATGGCAGCATGGTGCCCCTGCTCCCTCCAGTTAAGATGTCAGCAGATTTTGGCCACTGGATTTCCTAGTGCTGTGTGCTAAGCCATTTTAGTTGTATCTGACTCTCTGTGACCCCACAGACTGTAGCCCGCTAGGCTCCTCTGTCCATGGGATTCTCCAGGCAAGAATAGTGGAGTGGGTTGCCATTTCCTCCTCCAGAGGATCTTCCAGACCCAGGGATCGAACATGGTCTCTTACATCTCCTTACACTGGCAGGGAGGTTCTTTACGACTAGCACCACCTGCGAAGCCCTAGTTGGTTTCCTAGATTCCCCATCAATCTGGCAGAAGAGACTGGCCCGTATAGGCTACTCATTTCTTTGTCCTGCTTCACTTGAGTTTATGACTACTCCTTCTTAAGTTGCTCATGCAAGATCTAGCGCAACTTACTGCTTCTATGGTCTTAAAAGGCAGATTCTGTGAACACAGCTGATGAGCTGGAGCCTGGGCGTTAGGAGCCTGATAAGCAAATCTTCCAGGAAGTTCTTTCAAGGCAGGGTAATTTGGATCTAGCCCCTCCTTGGCCTTTTCCCATATCTGCTCAGACTCAGCCAATGGTGAATTTTCTATCATTTGGGGATGTGGAGTGGTTATGAACATACATTATTGGTGTTAAAACTCAAGCCATCACCCTAATGAGATTTTCTGAGATGATTAGTTTCAGAACTTATTTTTTGTTGGAAAGCTTAGTCATTCTGGGTTTGTGTGTGTGTGTGTGTTTTCTTGGCTGTGCTGTGGGGCATGTGGGATCTTAGTTCCCTGCCCAGGGATCAAACCTGCACCTCCTTCCTGCATTGGTAGCATAGAGGCTTAACCTCTGTGCTGCCAGGGAAATCCTGAAAGTTTAGTCAGTCTTTAGAGTCAACTTATTTTTACTGAGTAAAAAAATAACTTTCTATTTAGAAAAAAATTTCCAGTACTTCATCTCTTAGCCACATCAAAATAATAATAATAATGCATTTATCAAGATGAAAAAATCAGAAGGGCTAGAGGCAAGTTCCATTGACACAGTTACCTTTTTCATTCACATGTAATGTCATTTCAGTCAAAACTGCTTCCGGCAGCATTGGCAGGTAATGCATCCTTAGGTAAGAAGCAAACCAGATTCTCAGAGGCAGAGTGGTTCTGTGTACACCGAGTCACTGGGAGCTTTGAGCTGCTGCACCTTGATTTATCCAGGAGTAAATCATAGCTATCGGGGAAGGCAATGGCACCCCACTCCAGTACTCTTGCCTGGAAAATCCCATGGATGGAGGAGCCTGGTAGGCTGCAGTCCATGGGTTCACAGAGAGTCGGACATGACTGAGCGACTTCACTTTCTCTTTTCACTTTCATGAATTGGAGAAGGAAATGGCAACCCACTCCAGTGTTCTTGCCTGGAGAATCCCAGGGACAGGGGAGCCTGGTGAGCTTCCGTCTATGGGGTTGCACAGAGTCGGACACGACTGAAGTGACTTAGCAGTAGCAGCAGCAAATCATAGCTATGAGTTGGCACAGACAGATGGGGCTGATGGCAGCTTGACAGCAGGCAGTCATGGGTTCTGACTCATTCTGTTCCCCACTAGTGTTAACTTTGTGATCGGAAAGCCCTCGGAAAGCCCCAGCTCCTACAGCTGGGAAACACCAATATAAGCCCACCTCACCTTTTCCCCAAATCCATAGCATGGTTGTGATGCTGGTCCAGGGCTAAGGAAACCAAGCATCTCAGCTCCGTCTTGCCCCTCACTCTCCCTCAGCTCAGAGGCCTGAGAAGGCTCAGGCTCACAGAGTGGCTGCCTTCCAAATGTCTCTATTTTCTTTCTTCTTTTTTAAAAATAGTTTAATTAATTAATTTATTTGGCCGTGCCAGGTTGTATTTGCAGGATTCTCCAAGATCTAGTTCCCGAACTAGGAATGGAACCCAGGTCCCCAGCACTGGGAGGGAGGAGTCTTAGCCACTGGACCACCAGGGAAGTCCCTGCTTGTCTCTATTTTCTTGCTGCCTTGTCCCCAAAACTCCAGATGCAGAGAATCTATCACGGAGGAGCCTTTTCCATCCCAAGCCTGTTTCTGCCTAGGCCTGGGAGAGCCTCTGCTAACTCCCTTGGGAAGGGCATTTAAGGTTCCTGAAAATACTCCTTTAAAAATCCTATCAGGCCCCATTCCCTTTTCTGGTTTGGGTTTCTTTGTCCGCTGCCCCAGCCCTCCCTAAGCACAAAGAGCCCAGGATTTTTTTCTGAGTTCTCTGGGAGATAGTAAAGTCTTCTCTCTTCTGCTATCACCTTCCCCCCAAATCCTCACTTTGAAATGACAGGCCTTTGTTTTAGTGTTTCTACTTCCTGGACTAAAAAGAAGGGATTTATTTTTGACCAAATAGAGACTTGGAGGATTCTGGAATTCCTCACAGCATTGTTAGGGCGCATGAAAAGGTCAGTTCTCCTCCTGACACTCACCTATCTAGCTGTGTTCACTGTCTGTCCTGTTCATCAGGTGACTGTCAGGGCCTGGCCGAGCACTGGCACGAAAGGCTGCTGCCCACAGGTAACACTGAACAGCCATGGATGCTTTCCTCCTAGAACCCCCATCCCCCTTCTAGAGGCTTCTCACTCATTCTCTGTGACTAGGCTTGCCCATTACTTCCTCTGAGGAGCCATCCTTGAATTCCTCGGGTCTCCTGAGCTTTTCCTCTCTGGCCTCCCAGATCCACTGTTTTGCCACTGAGCATGTGGCAGACGGTTTTGTATGTGTGTTTCCCTGCTGGACTCTGAACTTTCAGGAGGGCAGAAACTGTGTCTTCATGGTTTTTGTATCACTGTGTTTACCACAGACTGCGTCCCATTATCTGAACTGCAGGAATTCTGTATTTCCCTTTAAAATGTAGGTAGAATGCTCAAGAGAGAAAAAAGGTTTGGAGAGAGAGTGCCATAGTGGGCAGGCTTCGCTCGAGTGATCCAAGGAACCGAGACAAACAGGAGTTTGGGAGGGATGCTGTGAGGAGCAGGGGCACCTGGCCAGAGGCTACTGCATTTCCTAAGTAATTGACTCTTCACCTTACTTGGGTAGTAAAGTGCCCTGGCTTTGGTGCAGAAGCAGGAAAGCAGCTTATCAAAAAAAAAAAAAGTCAATATTCTCAGATGTATCGTTAGCTTTCAATCAAGATTAAAAAAAAACACATAATGTTTTTTCAACTGTGTTCTTTCAGCAGCAGGCCTGGGTGACCATCCTGCCATGGGCCCGTGGCCTCTTCCTGCCTAAAAAGAGGCAGAAAGGGTGCTACTCTTCACCAGGCATCCAGGTACCTGGGGAATAATAGCCCTGCAGGTTCCTTTTCCAGGAACATGCTGAGGATCCCACAACACCAGGATCCTTGAGGTCAAACCCTAATGCATGCGTGGCTTTGGGGGTGTTGTGATTATCAGGGAGCAGGGCTACTTTTCTTTCCAGACCTGGCTTCTTCTCAAGTATGCCTTGTTCTTCAGGACTATTCTCACCACATCTTCCTTTACCTTTTAATTAAGTTGGCATTTATCACATCTATACCAGGAGCCTATACTGTGTGAGATTTTAAAGATCAAAAAGACTGGACCTAAAGGAAAACCAGCAAGAATGAAACATACTAGGAACCCTGAGATAAAACCCTTAATCATGTTATATGGATACAACTGAATTTAAAGAATATATGGAACACCTCGTAGGAGGAAGAGGCTGTGCAACAGGCCAGAGTGCAGGTGAGGACAACTGTGGTCCTCCAGGAACTCCTTCTCCAGAAGAAAGCACCCTCCCAGAGCCAGGCCTTGGTGCCACGTTCCTCCTCTCACCCCCTCTTGATTGAAAGCTAAGGGTTAAAAGAATGCACCCCTGTGGAACCTGGCCTGGGGCGTTCCCCTGGCACCTGTCAGCGCCATGTCTCCAGGCAGAAGGTGGCCCGACCAGGCCTGGAGCTCCCAAGTGGAGGGCTTCACTAGACAGAGATGGCCTGTGCCCTTCCAGAACACGGGCTCTAGTCCCTATGGCCAGGGCCTGGTGGGGAAGGGGTGCTTTGGAACTGTATGTCCAGAAGACTGGAGATCCCTGGATGGAGGGGACAGGGGGACCCTAGGATGGAGAGTCTGGGGAGCACCTAGAGAGAGGGGGCTGAGAACCCTAGGACAAAGAGAGCTGGGTGGACCTGGATGCAAGGGGCTGGAGGACCCTAGCATAGAGTTGGGTGGACCTGAATGGGGCAGGTGCGGGGGGCGGGGGGGGGGGGGGGAGATGTTGGGGAGGCGTCTAGGGTGGAATAGACGAGCCCAGGAAAGCCTCGCTCTGGCATTGCGGTCCCCCGTGTAGGACCTGCGTCCGTCTGCTGCGGGCGAACTGCCAGCTGCCCACCCTAGAGCCCGCCACCCACCTGGGCACGCCCTGGCATAGTCGAAGCAGCAGTCCCCGGTGAGGCGGCAGGCTTGGTCGCAGAAGCACGTCCCGTAGACCCGGTCCTGCCTCCAGCCGCTGGCGAAGCAGGCGGGGTCCCGGCCGGGGCAGCAGCGCCCGGCGTCAGCGCAGCCGGCCAGGGCCCCGGGCCACAGCCGCGCCAGCACGCACAGCGCCATCCACAGCGTCCTCATGGTGCGCGCTCTGCACACCTTCGGGGCAAGTGCCTGGGTTCCTCGGAGAGCGCCGGCCCTGGAGCGGCCCGGCCTGGCCCTGCCCCGCGCCGGCCCCCGCCCCACCCCACCCCACCCCTGCCCTGGCGGCACGCCCGTCGGGAGCCGGGCGGGGACCGGGGGGAGGGGCGCCTCCGCCCCCGGCGCCCGCGATCGACGCTCGGGACCCCGGGCCCCTGCCCACAGCGCCCATGGCCCGGCCCGCGGGGACGGCCGGGAGGCAGCGGAAAAGCAGGTGCTCTGGGATCTCAGGGAGCGACTGGGCCCGCCAGCCGCCCGGCCAGGGCGGCCACATCTCCTGGCTCCAAACTCTGCTTCCTGACTTCTGGGGACAGGTTAGCCAGTCGGCAGCTTGACTCCGAAGCCAGCAGCCTTATCGCACTCGATGGGCACGAATCGGGCTCAGTCGCACGGCTCGCCCAGACTTAGCCCAGAAAGCCACGATGTACTTTTCCCAGGACACCCAGTTCCCATCGGCAACCTCCCCAGGCCAATGAATCCAGAGATAAGACTGAAGAAACGTCCTTTCTTTCTGCAGCATTTTCTAATGGGTTTTTCCTGCCCCAGGAAAATGCCACTTTGTTTCGCCGAAGAATCAATTAATGATACATAGACAAGGACGGTGCCTGGCTTTCTGTTAAAGCAGATTTCCCCAAAGAATTCTGCTTGATGGTATTGTAGTATTAATTTCCGCTTTAATCAAGGGCCATCCTAACTTGGTATAGATATTTTCTTCCACTTTTTTCTCCAAATATATTTTCTGTATTCCTTTTGTTAACCAAATAGTTCTGGAAGTTTCATTTTCTTTTATGTTTTTAAACATTTAAACTATTCATGGTTTTTGTAAGAAACTGAGACCATAAAGTTGTATCTGAGAAATCTAATTAATTTCAGAATAATTTTTTTCCTTTCTCATATGAAGACTCCTCAAAGAATTCCCGTTACTCTTCAGAGACTAGAAAAGTAACAAAAGGAAAAAAAAACTTGGCTACGAAAATAAACAATACAATAATCACACATAAAAAATTAAGCAAAAAAGCTGTGACATGAAAAAGATTGAATCTTTTATAAGAATTTTATCTTATAAACTGAAATCACAGATGAAGTTTGACAAGGGTACAAAGCAATTTTCCCCCACTGTCCAAAGAAAACACACTCTAAAATAAAAAAAAAATCTTTTCTTTGTGATTATTTATACTAATAAATCTCAGGCTTGGAAATAATCTTATTTTCCTCTTTAGGTAAGTCTCTCTTTTGCAATTTAATTTAAAAAGATTTACTTTTTAATATTTTTAGTTCTTGGTAGTTGATATTAAATAACTTTGTCAGCAAATTATACCCTTTGCTTTTACCTGTGTATGTACCTTTTATTAGCATCTTCATACTAACTCATTCATGTAATTTATCTCCCACGTCTTCCCTAAGGCTGTCTGCTTTATGGAATGCCTTTAGCTAGAGACTTGTTCTGTAATGCTTAAGAATCTGGATTTGTTCCAGGAAAACATAAATGCTCCACTGACAAGTTCATTTTCAGATACAGAAAGTAGAAGAAGATGACCTCCGGTTTAAGAGAATTAAAAATACAATGCCCAATGCTTCCTCAAATACTTTTTATCATCCCTTTTTCTTTATAACCAGACAAAACCCAAAATCTAAAATCAAAAACAGGAAGTTGGGAGTCTGTGTTCAGAAAGGTTGGGTCCAGTTCTGACTCTATGATCTTGGACAGCTCGCCTCCAGTGTTCTCATCTCGAATAAAGAATACTAACTTTTAAGATTGTTGTGTGTTGTCTATAGAAATGAGGTGATGTGGGTAAATTGAGAACAAAGTGGTCCTTAGATATCAATTAGATTGTGTCCTAATGCCCACCCCACTCCCACTTCGTCATTTAAAGCCTAAAACCAAGTAAGAGACAAACTCCTGTTTTAATTGTGTGCAAAGTAGGGGGAAGGACTTCTTCACACAGTAAAGAATCTGCCTGAGATGCAGGAGACCAGGGTTCCATCCCTGGGTCAGGAAGATCCTCTGGAGAAGGAGAAGGGCAATCCACTCTAGTATTCTTGTCTGGAGAATTCCATAGACAGAGAAGCCTGGGGGGCTACAGTTAGTGGGGTCGCAAAGAGTTGGACACGACTGAGAAACTAATACACAAAGTAGGGGGAAGCACAAAGTTAAAAAGAAGAAACTGCCAATATAGCCATCCCTCTTTCTGCTGGTGGTGAGGGAATTGGTTCCATGACTGACACCGCCCCCTCTTCTCTCCTGCAGATATCAAAATCCACAGGTGTTCGAGTGTCTTCAGTACAGTGGCATAGTACAGTCGTCCCACCCCAGTATCCACGGATTCTGCACCCACAGATTCAACCAACCACTGGTCAGTTGAGTACTGTGAGTGCGTGCATTCAGCCAACTCTTTTCGGCCCCAAGGAAAACAGCCCACCAGGCTCCTCTGTCCATACAGCTGGATGTAAATGATTACTTCCTATTACCAAACATAAAAAGGAGCTTGTCTGTGGTAGGTGACTTTGAAAGAAAACTCACAGTTTCAAGTTATATCTTGTACAGCCTTGAAACCATCAAGATAAGATTCTCCAGCCGGCCCCTGGAAGGGAAGCAGTTCTTGCCGGAAGGCAGAGTCGAGGGGACACTGACATTTAAAGCTGTGGAGTTCACATTCTTACTGGAAACTGGGTACAGTCGAATGCAACAATCAGTCACTTTGTTTTCCATGTCCTGTAGATCTTAGGAGAACAGAAATCATCCCAGTGAATGTGCGGCGAGTATAGGAATTCACGAAACTCACCTTAAAAGACACTTTCTTCTAAAGTGTTGTTTTTGGACGTTGCCCAAGACTGGTAAAATTACAGAGGGGGAGGGAGGCCTCTCTGTTCACTGGATTTCAGAAGGCAGTCATTTTAAAGGACGTCCACATACATGATCTCATTCAACCTTGCACAACTGGGAGGGAAATGTTGGCACCCCTGTACCACAGATGACAGAGATTAGACATCTAGCTAATTAGTGACTAAACTAGACCTGAACTAAATATTTCTAAAATATTGCAGAGTTCTTCCCATTACTTAAAGCTTGGTAGTGGTGATGGTGAGAGGGTAATGGAACATAGGGACAAGTAAGACTGAGTGCTGCACTAAATGTGTGGAAATGAAAATATGAATAATTTCCAGAAAGGTTTGGATATATGTCAGATGGATGGACAGGGAGTCATAAAAGGCATCCAGGATGCTCTGAGGGCTGTAGAGGCAATCTCTTGAGGTTGATAAATAGAAGAATTGATTCTTTTTTTCTTCCTTCCAGTTTTACTGAGATATAATTGACATACAGGGCTTTCCTGGTATGCAGTGGTAAAGAATCTGCCTGCCTATGCAGGAGATAGGGGTTTAATCCCTGAGTCAGGAAGATCCCCTGGAGGAAGAAATGGCAAACCACTCCAGTATTCTCGCTTGGGGAAATTCCATGGACAGATGAGTCTGGTGGGCTACTGTCCATGGGGTCAAAAAGGAGTCGAACACAACTTAGCGACTAAACAACAATTGAGATAGAGCAGTGGGTAAGTTTAAGGTGTACAACGTAATGATTTGACCACACACATCATCACGTGTATCACAATAAGTTTCGTGAACATCCATCATCTCATATAGATGCAACATGTACAAAATAGAACAAAAAATTTTCCTTGTGATGAGGACTCAAGGCGTTTGCTCTTTTTAATATGTAATGAAGAGCAGTGTTAATTACCTTTGTCATATTGTACATTACATCCCAAGTACTTAAATAACTTATAATGAAGTTTGTAGCTTTTGCCTGTCAATTTCCGACCCCACCTCATCCCCTGCCTCCAGTAGCTGCCGAGGTCCAGCCCCGGCTGATCCGGGGAGTTCGAGGTGTAGACAGCGTCAGTGAGGATCAGGATACAATACTTATAATTAGAGATATAAAGAATAATAGAACAAGGATAGCTCAGTAGGAAAATTCAGTGGAGAAAAGAGGCTGAGTAGCTTGGTTTACGCAGGAGACCAATAAAACTTTAAGACAAGAACTTTGCACCACTTACGTAGGCCTCAGGTGTCTTTCCGTTCTCCCAAAGGAGAGGAGACACTGAGGCCTCCCCGGTCCGATCTTAGAAGCCCAGGCATAATTAGTAAGCATGGTGGGTTCTGTGGCCAGATGGAGACTCAGCCAGAATTTGAGAGAGAGAGCGACATGGGGAGACCAGTCTTTCGAGGAACTGATCCCAATTCTTTATTTTCCATGGTCTACTTTTATACACTGAGATGTTATACAAAAGTCACACGGGGTTAGCAGCCCTGACTTTTATCAAAGTCAGGTGCTTCTTACAAATGTATACAGAGGTCTTAGGGGTATTACATCATCTTCTGGCCAGGGGGCCTGTTGACAATTTATGACCCTCTCCTTGTGACAGCGGTCAATCCAGGACATTTATTTCTCCAGGGGTGATTATTCTTAAAACAGACTCCACCAGATAAATTTACATTCCTATAGGGTGAGGGTGGGTTTTAATTAAAGAAAGAACTTACTTAGCCTAAGGTCTAACGTGATTAGTATCAAAGGTTAATACCTATTTCTTCTATATATTCATCAATGTGTATAAGGGTAAGTGATGTGGAGACTTAGCAGCAAACATTGGCTCAACAAATGAAAAATCCTTCATCAATACAATTTCTAATCAGTCCACTAATAGTTTTCTAACTTCTCTAAAGAACCCGTTTTTAGAAGCACATGTGGCCGGACAAGCCTGTCAGGTAGGCTAGAGAACCTTCAGAGGAGTTTGTAGGTTAAAACACTCCTGTCACGCCCAGGAATTTTTATTAACTGGAGCTCTAAGTTAACTCTTTTTTCAGAGAGAGGTAGTTGGGGAGAGCCCCCTGTAAAGTCAGAGGTGTAGGTGAGAGCACAAGTATTAAAGTAGGCAGGCTCTGGTTATGGGGGTAGATGCTCGAGGATTTCCAGGGGGACTCCTGAGGCTCGACCCTGCCTTTGCATATATCGAGCCTCCTTCCTCATGACTTTTGCCATGGGCGGAGGTCCTCTCTCTGGCTCCCACAAATCTGATGTCTTTTTCTATGAATTTGTTTTCCCCTGTATTGTACAGTAGGCTCTCTTTAGTTACCTATTCCAGGTCTCCCGCACTGCAAGTGATTCTTCATCGTCTGAGCCACCAGGGAAGCCCATTTTATACAAAGTGGTGTATAGATGTCAATCCCAATCTCCCAGTTTATCCCAACCCCACTTTCCCCTCTTGGTATCCATACGTTTGTTCTCTGAATCTGTGTCTCTATTTCTTCTTTGCAAATAGTTTCATCTGTTTTTTATATATTTTTTTGATGTATAATTGACTGAAACATATGTTAGTTCCTGGTATTCAACACAATGGTTCAGCATTTCTATACATTTCAAAATCATCACCATCATAAGTCTAGTTGTCATCTGTCACCCTCCAATGCTATCACACAATTATTCACTGTATTCTCCACATGGTACATTTCACATCCATGACTCATTTATTTTATAACTGAAAGATTGCACCTCTTAATTCCCCACATCATTTCATATCCTCCCCAAAGCCCTCTTGCCTCTAGCAATCACCTGTTTGTTCTCTATAATCTATGTCTCTGTTTCTATTTCAGTTCAGTTCAGTCACTCAGTCGTGTCCAACTCTTTGCGACCACATGAATCCCAGCACGCCAGGCCTCCCTGTCCATCACCAGCTCCCAGAGGTCACCCAGACTCACACCCATCAAGTCAGTAATGCCATCCAGCCATCTCATCCTCTGTCGTCCCCTTCTCCTCCTGCCCTCAATCCCTCCCAGCATCAGGGTCTTTTCCAATGAGTCAACTCTTCACATGAGGTGGCCAAAGTACTGGAGTTTCAGCTTTAGCATCATTCCTTCCAAAGAAATCCCAGGGCTGATCTCCTTCAGAATGGACTAGTTTGCTCTCCTTGCAATCCAAGGGACTCTCAAGAGTCTTTTCCAACACCACAGTTCAAAAGCATCAATTCTTCGGCTCTCAGCTTTCTTCACAGTCCAATTGTCACATCCATACATGACCACAGGAAAAACCATAGCCTTGACTAGATGGACCTTTGTTGGCAAAGTAACGTCTCTGCTTTTCAATATGCTATCTAGGTTAGTCATAACTTTCCTTCCAAGGAGTAAGCGTCTTTTAATTTCATTGCTGCAGTCACCATCTGCAGTGATTTTGGAGCCCAAAAAATAAAGTCTGACACTGTTTCCACTGTTTCCCCATCTATTTCCCATGAAGTGATGGGACTGGATACCATGATCTTCATTTTCTGAATGTTGAGCTTTAAGCCAACTTTTTCACTCTCCTCTTTCACCTTCATCAAGAGGCTTTTTAGTTCCTCTTCACTTTCTGCCATAAGGGTAGTGTTATCTGCGTATCTGAGGTTATTGATATTTCTCCCAGCAATCTTGATTCCAAATTGTGCTTCTTCCAGTGCAGCATTTCTCATGATGTACTCTGCATAGAAGTTAAATAAGCAGGATGACAATATACAGCTTCAACGTACTCCTTTTCCTATTTGGAACCAGTCAGTTGTTCCATGTCCAGTTCTAACTGTTGCTTCCTGACCTGCATACAAATTTCTCAAGAGGCAGGTCAGGTGGTCTGGTATTTCCATCTGTTTCACAATTTTCCACAGTTTATTGTGATCCACACAGTCAAAGGCTTTGGCATAGTCAATAAAGCAGAAATAGATGTTTTTCTGGAACTTTCTTGCTTTTTCGATGATCCAGCGGATGTTGGCAATTTGATCTCTGGTTCTTCTGCCTTTTCTAAAACCAGCTTGAACATCAGGAAGTTCACGGTTCACTTATTGCTGAATCCTGGCTCAGAGAATTTTGAGCATTACTTTACTAGCGTGTGAGATGAGTGCAATTGTATGGTAGTTTGAGCATTCTTTGGCATTGCCTTTCTTTGCGATTGGAATGAAAATTGACCTTTTCCAGTCCTGTGGCCACTGCTGAGTTTTCCAAATTTGCTGGCATATTGAGTGCAGCACTTTCACAGCATCATCTTTCAGGATTTGAAAGAGCTCCACTGGAATGCCATCACCTCCACTAGCTTTGTTCTTAGTGATGCTTTCTAAGGCCCACTTGACTTCACATTCCAGGATGTCTGGCTCTAGGTGAGTGATCACACCATTGTGATTATCTGAATCGTGAAGATCTTTTTTGTACAGTTCTTCTGTGTATTCTTGCCACCTCTTCTTAATATCTTCTGCTTCTATTTAGTTGTGTTTATTTATTTGCTCTTTAAAATTATTTATTTTTGGTCATAATGGTCTTTGTTGCTGTGTGTGGGCTTTCTCTAGTTGTAGTGAGTGGGGGCTACTCTTCTTTATGATGTTTGGGCTCAATGCAGCAGCTTCTCTTGCTAGGCAGCACAGGCTCTAGGCCCCAGGGCTTCAGTCATTGTGGCTCTTGGGCTCTAGAGCACAGGCTCAGTAATCATGACTCAGGGGCTTAGTTGCTCTGCAGCATGTGGAATCTTCCTGGACCAGGGATCAAACCCACGTCCCCTGTATTGGTAAGAGGATTCCTACTCACTGTCACCAGGGAAGTCCTTTTTTTTTTTTTTTTTTTTTTTTAGATTCCACATGAAATAGAATAGTTGATTCTAAGGCAGGTTTGGGGGCATTTGTCAGAGGCAACATACTGCATGGATATCTGAAAGTGAAAGTGTTAGTTGCTCAGTTGTCTCTGACTCTTGCAACCCCATGGATCGTAGCTCACCAGGCTCCTCTGCTCATGGGACTTCCCAGGTAAGAATACTGGAGTGGGGTGCCATTCCCTTCTCCAAGGGAACTTCCTGACCCAGGGATCAAACTTGGTCTACAGCAGATTCCTTACCATCTGAGTCACCAGGAAAACCCATATTTTATTGACAGTCAGACATAGTTAATTGTAAGATTCACCATTATTTTATGTTATACTACTAAGATATAATATATAGGACAAAACGCTGTTGATTAACGTATGGTGCATACTTATTTGTGGATTGCAGTATTGTCTCAGTATATTCAAGCTGCCATAACAAAATACCATTAACTAGGTGGCTTACCATCAACTGTTGTGGTCCTTGGTAGCTCACTTGGTAAATAATCGCCTGCAATGCAGGAGACCCTGGTTTGATTCCTGAGTCAGGAAGATCCCCTGGAGAAGGGATAGGCTACCCACTCCAGTATTCTTGGGCTTCCCTTGTGGCTCAGCTGGTAAAAAATCCACCTGCAATCTGGGAGACCTGGGTTCAATCCCTGGGTTGGGAAGATCCCCTGAAGAAGAGAAAGGCTACCCACGCCAGTATTCTGGCCTGGAGAATTCTATGAACTCTATAGTCCATGGGGTTGCAAAGAGTCAGACACGACTGAGTGACTTTCACTTGCACTTTCTTTTCAGGTGGCTTATAAACCACAAAAATTTATCCCCCACCTGTCTGTGGGCCCAAGATCAGTGTATGGTGAGAGCCTGCTTTTTAGCTCATAGTTAGTGCCTTCTAGCTGTAACCTCACATGGCAAAGGCCTAGGATCTCTGGGGTCTCTTCCACCAGGGCACTCATCTCCCTCCCAAGGACCTATAACCTCCCAAAGGCCCTGCTTCCTAATACCATTGCTTTGGGCATTAGATTTCTTTTCTTTTTAAAAAATACTTTAATTTTTATTTGTTCATTTATTTGACTACCCCAAGACTTAGCTGTGGCACTTGGGTCTTCGATTTTTTCTGTGGCATGCAGGATTTTTAGTTGCAGCATGTGAACTTTAGTTATGTTCCCTGACCAAGGACGGAACCCAGGCCTCATGCCCTGGGAGCACAGAGTCTTAGCCACTGGACCACCAGGGAAATCCATACATTTCAACATACGGATACAGGGGAAACATACGCATTCAGTACACAGCAAGAATGAATCTCAGTTTCAGAGTTGGTAAAACGTGAAAATATGCATCTGAGAATTAATGAAAAATCTAATTTTTCACACTTTACATTTTATAATGTACTTTGCAGGAAACCCCATGGGGCAGGTATTGGTAATTTTCTCATTTTGTTGGAGAGGAGACTCAGAGGGGAGGCTTCCCAGGTGGAGCAGTAGAAAAGAATCTGCCTGCCAATGCAGGAGACACAGGAGACACGGGATTGATCTCTGGGTCAGGAAGATCCCTGGGAGTAGGAAATGGCAACCCACTACAGTGTTCTTGCCTGGAAATTCCATGGCCCGGAGGCCTACAGTCCATGGGGTTCCAAAGAGTTAGACACGACTGAGCGCACACACAGCGCAGCAGGCTCAGAGGAGCTAAGTGACCTGCCCAGCACTGCAGTCATTCTATCTGTGCAGTCATTCCCTTCCTGTGGGTGAGATGTTACTCCGGGCTGATGGACAAAGATAGGTAAAACTGATCCTTCCTTAAGGAGACTGAAGCCTCATGGAAACAGTAGACTTATAACAGTTCATCACAGCATGTTGTGATGAGGACTATTCTAAAAAGAGGTGATGGGAGTGTCTGAGATGACTGACAGGGGAGCTGGGCAAGCAAGGGGAGATTGAATTGGGTCACTATTATTTCCTTTCTGTCTCTCTGCAAAGTGCAGACTTAGTCCCCAGGAAAACCTCACATACCCGGGAGGTATGACTTAATCGGCTGATACCTATTTGTTCAATAATGCCTAAAGTGCAGGCAAGAATCCAAAGATGCTTGCTAAAGATTGGGGTGCTTCATGAACCTTGAGCAGTCCCTCCCCTACCACCTCATAGAAAGCAGTGAAGGTTACCATTATCAAGGTTTATGCTGCCAATTTTGTATCTTTGACCAATTTTGTATCTTTTGCCAATTTTGTATCTTTGATCTTTTGTATATTCATCGACTAAATAAATGTGGAGTGGCTATGAAGGTGGTAAATTCACTGGTTGCCTATAAAATAGTCATTCTTCACTTCTTTTTTAACAGCCCCCAGATTTCCCCTTCCAGAGGGAGTACCTCTTCCCTCTCTTATATTACAGCAATTCATTTTGGGTGGCTTCACCTCACCTGGAGTGCTAGTAATGAGTTCTGAGGTTAATTCCATCCTCAACCTATGAACCAGTTGTGGGATTGTGCAGTCAGAGCCTCAGGATCGGGATGCTTGTTTGGCCCATAGATGATTTAGTTTCACCTTTACCCTCACTGGATATGCCTGAGGACAGATGTGACCTATGTGAAGCCACCTGAGATCTCAGTCAACAAGCCAGGGAAGACAAAGCCAGGGCTTATAGGGCTCTGACTGAATGACATTTGAAGTCACATTTTCATCTTGTAATTCCCGGCCCCAATAAATCCCCCTTATAATTTATACCAGTTTGTTGCAATTTCTTAAAACAAGAAATTGTGGCTTAAAACAAGCGCACCCAACAGAGGTGACCTGGAAAGTGAAGAGTTCAGGTTTTAAAAAGAAAAGTGAATTTGAACTGCTGTTCTGTCACTTGCTGGCTACATAATATGGAATAGACAGTTGTAAACACTTTAAGTCTCAGCTTCCTGATCTGCCAAATGAAATAAAGAGATAAAGAAGGAAAGGATTATATAATGTCTAGTTTAGTTCCTGATATATAAGAACAATTTGCTGATCAATGATTATTATACATGTTCGCTGAACTTTAACACAAGACATGCTTTAATTATAAGCAATAAAATTGCTTTTCATAAACAATTTCATATTCACAAGCTGTCAGACTATAAGGTACAATTGCAACAGCTCCTTACTGAGAATCCAAAGACCTGGCTTCTAAATCTTGTCACTGAATGACCTTGGGTAGTTCATTTAGGCTCTCCGGTCCTTGATTTCTATTAATAATTTGAAGGTGTGAGCCAAGAAAATCTCCACTGACCCTTTTAGCTCAAAAATACTAATATTCAACTTTAGTAGATATATAAGTCATGACAGAGAGGTCTCGTATGCTTTCCTTACCCCTAATACTAGGCTGCAAGTTACACAGTTGAAGAAGTCCTTTTGCAGAGTCCAAGACTCTCCAAGTTGAAATCAGAAGGGCTTATTTGGAGACAGAAATTTATGTCCACAGATTAATTATGGATTCATTGCAGATGCTTGCATGAGTGTGTATGAGTCATGGAGATTATTGTAGAATGACATGGTTTTGAAAAATCTGATCTAGGGACTTCCCTGGTGGTCCAGTGGTTAAGACTCCAAGCTTCCAGTGCAGGGGGCATGGGTTTGATCCTTGGTCAAGGAACTAAGATCCTGCATGCCTCACAGTGCAGTCAAAATATTAAAAAATGAAATAAGATTTTAAAAAATACTTTAAAAAATCTGATTTAGGGTCTTCTCCAGAGGTCCAAAGGTTAAGACTCTGCTTTCCAACGCAAGCAACATAGGTTTGATCCCTGGCTGGGCAATTAAGATCCCACATGCTACAAGGTACAGTTAAAAAAAAAAAAAAAAAATCTGATTTAGGAATCAGGAGATGGGAATTATGGCCCATAATAGGAATTTTGGCCCGTAAATCTCTAACGTATGACTTTGAGGAAACTATTTCTCTGTGTTCCAGAATCTCAGCTATCAAATGAAGGGTTTTTAGAAACTCTAAAATCTTCCATGGATCCAACACTGATTCTGTGAACTATAATCGTCTAGTTCAGGGCTAGACAAATTATGTCAATTTTTGTATAGCTTGTGAACTGATGGAAAAATGTTTGTAGAGATTTTTGGGTATGATGTGAAAAGCAAATGAATCTCACTCTTCAGTGTCCCTAAAAATTTTACTGGAACATGACCACACCCATTGTTTATAGCTTTTTTCACTTTCAAGGGCAGAGCAGTTGCAGACGATAGAAACTGTACTGCCTGCAAAGCCTGAAATATTTACTGTGTGTCTACTAAGTCGCTTCAGTTGTGTCAGACTCTTTGAGACCCTATGGACTGTAGCCCACCAGGCTTCTCTGTACGTGGGATTCTCCAGGCAAGAATCCTGGAGTGGGTAGCTGTTTCCTTCTCCGGGGGATCTTCCCCACCCAAGGATCGAACCCAGATCCCTTATGTCTCTTGCATTGGCAGCCGGGTTCTTTACTGCTAGTACCTCCTGGGAAGCCCAGAAATATTTACTACCTGAGTATTTACAGAAAACGTCTGTCTGACTCCTACTCAGCACCTCCAACTCTACAATTTATGAATTAATATACCTTAAATACTTTGGGAACTACATAGCATTCCTCCACATGAAACGGGTTCATGTGAAATGGGATTCTGAAATCTAAAAGGCACAGCCAGAAAACTTCTGCTCAGCACTACTTGTTTAGGGCAAGGGTTGAAGCTCTGGCTTGTGCCCAAGTTGGGCCCGAGCTGCAAGGAAATAGTGTGGAATTATAAGCAAGGCTTAAAAAATGAAAAAGAGAAAATCATCTGGATAACATTAAAGAAGTCAAGTAATTTACTCCTTTTACGGTAAAATTACCTTCTCTGAGCCACAGTGGGGATTTTTATAGTGGATTGTTTTTTCTTTCTACGTGTGTAACTCCCACTAAGTGAGCAAAAGCACAAAGTCCCCAGAAGTTCCTGCCCGATAAGCCAGAGAGAAATGTGCCCCATTCAAGGGAGAGGAATGTTCCTACTCCACTTGTTCTAAGAGGCAAGTGGGAAACCAATGTGCTCACTGGCATGTCTGGAGGCCTGTGTGGGTGTGAGGCAGTCCATGCTGCATATTATGACTTTGACCTTGATCCTAGAAATTTGCTGCAGAGAAAACGTGTTCTTTGTACGCTAGTCCTCCAGATACTCACTTCCTTACAGAGAATAAAGGAACTACCATTTACTAAGGCCTACTTGGTTCCACCAACTACGTGTGCGTGTGTGCTAAGTCACTTCGGTCATTTCCCACTCTTTGGGACCCTATGGACTGTAGCCCGCTAGGCTCCTCTGTCCATGGGATTCTTCGGGCCAGAATACTGAAGGGGGTTGCCATTTCCTCCTCCAGGGAGTCTTCCAGACCCAGGGATCAAACCCGCTTCTCATATGGCTCCTACATTGGCAGGCAGCTTCTTTACCACTAGCGCCGCCTGGGAAGCCCACCACACCATATTACATACTTAATTGTATTTTAGTTTATTGACTGTTATGAAGGAAGTATTACTACATATTTTTGACAGTTAAAGAAACTGAAGATTGATGGTGTTAAAGAACTTGCCCAAACTTGAGACGTTCAAACATGTTTTGTGCAATTTCAAGAGTCTACATTTTTTTCTACTCAGAGAACTAATTATATAATCAACACAGGGTTTCTATTACAATTTCATAGGTTCTTTATGATAAATATCTTGACGGAGGGTGCATACTTAGACTATGAGGTCACTGAAGACATTGAACCCTATGGTATTATTTTCAATTATCAGTTCCTTAAATTCTCTCTCTTTTTTTTTTTTTAGTTATAATTTTTTTCCTGTGACGAGATCTTTTAAGATTTATCCCTTAGCAAGTTTCAAATGTACATATGGTATTACTAATTATAGTCACCATTCAGTACATTCTATGCCTTATTTACATGGCTTATTTATTTTATATTTGGAAATTTATACCTTTTGCCTACCTTTACTCATTTTGTCCACCTCCCACCCTCCACCTTTGGCAACCATCATCTGTAGTGATGAGCTCAGTTTCTTTAAAAAAAAAAAAAATTTATCTATTTGGCTGCATCAGGTCTTAGTTGTAGCATAAAGGATCCAGAGCGCGTGGGCTTAGTTGCCCTGAGGCTTGTGGGATCTTAGTTCCCATCCAGGGATAGAACCTGTGTCTCCCACATTGGAAGATGGATTCTTAACCGCTGGACTATAGGGAGGTCTGTGAGTGCTTCGCCACTCAGTCGTGTCCGACTCTTTGTGACACCATGAACTGCCCGCCAGGCTCTTCAGCCCAAGGGATTTTCCATGCAAGAATACTGAAGTGGGTTGCCACTTCCTTCTCCAGGGGATCTTTCCAACCCAGGGATTGAGCCCAGGTCTCCTGCATGGATCAGCTTCCATCTGATCCATCATGGAAGCTACATATAAGTGAGATTATATAGTATTCGTCTTTCTCCGTCCGATTTATTTCACTTAGCATAATGCCCTCAGGGTCCACCCAAGCTGTTGCAAAGGGCAGGCATTTCCTCTTTTTCATGTCTAAATAGTATTCCACTGTGTATATAATATATACTACATATTCTTTATTTGTGATTCTTGGAAGGCTGTGAGCATGGAATTGTGGGGAATATTTCTGATGGCTATAATTTAGACGGGCTGCACAGAATGTGGTATGTGTGCATGGAATTTAAACTTTTGCTGCATCTGACAAAAATGCAAACTCCTAGAGGCTTTGAGACCTGGGCTTCCCAGGTGGCCCTAGTGGTGAAGAACCCACCTGCCAATGCAGGAGACATAAGAGACACAGGTTCGATTTCTGGGTCAGGAAGATCCCCTGGAGGAGGGCATGGCAATCCACTCCAGTATTCTTGTCTGGAGAAACCCACTGACAGAGGAGCCTGGCAGGCCCTGGTCCATAGGATCACAGTCAGACACAACTAAAGTGACTTAGCATGAATGCATGATTCTTTATTCATTCATCCATTGATGGACACCTAGGAAGACTTCCTGTCTTGGGCCTTGTAAATAACGCTGCAATGAACATGGAACTACAGATATCTTTTCTAGTTAATCTTTCCATTTCCTCTGGATAAATACCCAGAAGTGGAGTTGCTGGACTATATGGCTGTTATAGTTTTAATTTAATAAACCTCCATACTGCTTTCCATAGTGGCTGCACCAATTTACATTCCCACCAACAGCGGACAAGGGCATCTTTCCTCCTCATGCTCACCCACACTTCTTTCTTCTTGATAACAACCATTCTGACAAGTGTCATATCCCATTGTGGTTTTGATTTGTATTTCTAGCAGTTCCTAAAATTCTTAAGTATTTAATTAAAGATCAACAGAATATTAAATTCGGAGTTGGAAGAACTGAGTCTTTTGTTTTGCTACTCCCTACGTGTACTTAAACTCCATGAGTCTCGGGAACCATAAGATCTACCTTGATAACAGAGCTCTTGGGTGAAAGAGCTTGGTAAGCACTTATTGTTATTACTTGGTCACTGTGGGATTCTTCATATAAATAACTTTTATCTATTTATTATCATTTTTGGTTATGCCACACAGCATGTGGGATCTTAGCTCCCTGACCAGGGATGGAATCCATACCCTTTGCACTGGAAGCCCAGAATCTTAACCACTGAGCCACCAGGGAAATCTTCATATATATAACTTTTATATTAAAATGTTAGCTGCTAATATTCTAAGAAGTAAACTGGAGAGCATGCCTCAGAGATTTAAGCAGATGTAAATACTATTGACTTAAAAATGTAATTTTTTAAGAAAAAAAGATCTTTTTAGTAAACTCAAAAGGATAAAATTATTACCACCACGAACAACCATCTTCTAATTTTGTGTAAGATTCTGAGCAAAGAGAATGGTGCAGCCACTGTCTCAAAGCCTCTAGGAGTTTGCATTTTTGTCAGATGCAGCAAAAGTTTAAATTCCATGCACATATACCACACTCTGTGCAGCCCGTCTAAATTATAGCCATCAGAAATATTCCCCACAATTCCATGCTCACAGCCTTCCAAGAATCACAGAAGATGCTGGACACAACTTGGCAGCAGTCTGCATGCCCAGCAATTACGGGTCTGGGCTATTCCACTTGCAAAAAGTCCAGCAAATAGTATAGACAGGGTTTCTCTTCCCATCCTTGCGAGCTGTTCCGATCAACAGCGCCATCTGCTGGCTAGCCCCAGGAAATGTTTCCTTTTCTTCATCAGACCTGGCTTTTAGCAGTGGTCCTTCTCTGCCTCTGTATATCACAGTTCACCATTCTGTTCATTCCCTCCCAAGAAATCATTCTTTTATGTGTATACATACATCCTCTTTCATCCATAGATTAATTTTCTAGGGCTTCCCGTAACAAAATACCACAAACTGGGTGGCTTAAACGACAGAAATTTATCATCTATCATCTCTCACAGTTCTGGGGGCCAGAAGCCAGAAATCAAGGTGTCAGTGGGATGGTTCCTTTTGAGTCTGTGAGGGAAAGATCTGTGCCAGGCCTCCCTCCTTGGCTTGTGGATGGTCGTCTCCATAGTCACGTGATGTTCTTGTTGGTGGGTCTCTGTGTCCAAATTTCTGCTTTTTATAAGGACACCAGTCATATTGGCTCGGGGGCCCCCCTCATGACTTCAACTTAACTAATTATATCTGCAATGACCTGATTTCCAAATAAGGGCACGTGCTGAGGTTCTGGGGACTAAGACTTCAGTGCACGAACTTGGGGGTAGGGGTAGGGACATAATTCAACCCACGGCAGCTTCCCTCCTCTTTCCTTCCAACTTGCTCAGATCCCTTCAGGCATTTTTTTTTTAACTCTCATTTTCTCCTGTTCTTCCCTCTACCTGCCTTGTCAATCTGAAAATTATCTTATACGATGGAAACACATAAGATTGGGCAAGTCCAATGGTTAAGACCCTGCATTCCTAGTGCAGGGGTACAGGTGAGATCCCAGGTTGGAGAAGATGGCTCAGGGTGAGGCCAAAAATAAATAATAAATAAATAAAAACAAATAAATAAAATAAAATGCATTAAGCATTAAAATGTAAGAATATGTTTATATAAAAAAGAATAGGCATGTCTAGGGGAAAAAAGGCCATGTGCTTTGAAGCCTGACCTGGGCGGAGACCTGAGCGACTCCCTAGAACACTCAGGACCTCTCTCCAGAACCTCCTAACTTCCTCACTCTCATTTATTTAAACCAATTTGTTTTCTTTTCTGAGCACCGACATTCAAAATAAATATTTCCCACACAGAGTGTTTCTGTTTGAATCACTTGTGTTCAGACAATGTTGTATTCTGCTCTATTTTTCATTGTCAGTGTGTAGCATTTTAACTGTTATAAAAGAAGTTGGTATTAAAGTCCGTTTGAGGTGGTAACTCCTCCTCTCCACCGCCCCCCTGCTGGCTCCATCGTTGATACAGTTCTTTAAGCATCTGTGCCCCCGCCACTGTGGTAGGGTTTCCCAGGTGGCACTGCTGGCTCCATCGTTGGTACAGTTCTCCTTCTCGAAGCATCTGTGCGCCGGCCACTGTGGTAGGGCTTCCCAGGTGGCACTAGTGGAGAAGAACCTGTCTGGAAGTGCAGGAGATGGAAGAGATGTGGGTTTGATCCCTGGGTTGGGAAGATACCCTGGAGGAGGAAATGGCAACCCACTCCAGTATGTTTGCTTGGAAAATCCTGTGGACAGAGAAGCCTGATGGGGTCGCCGAGAGTTGGAGACGACTGAAGTGACTTAGCACAAAGCACGCACTGTGGTAGGTGGGGAAATACAGACCCAGGTGGTCATGCTGTCTGCTCTAAAGAAACATGCAGTCGAGAGGAGCTGCTGCTGCTGCTAAGTCACTTCAGTCGTGTCCGACTCCGCGTGACCCCATAGACGTCAGCCCGCCAGGCTCTCCTGCCCCTGGGATTCTCCAGGCAAGAAAACTGGAGTGGGTTGCCATTTCCTTCTCCAATGCATGAAAGCGAAAAAGTGAAAGTGAAGTCGCTCAGTCGTGTCGGACTCTTAGCGACCCCATGGACTGCAGCCCACCAGGCTCCTCCATCCATGGGATTTTCCAGGCAAGAGTACTGGAGTGGGGTGCCATTGCCTTCTCCCGAGAGGAGCAGATGGGCATAACACGCTCTAAGCCTCATAATCATAGTGTTTATAAGATGCTGTGGCAGCCCAGAAGATGCATGTGCACGCGTGCTCAGTCCCTTCAGTCATGTTCAACTCTTTGCAACCCCACGGACTGTAGCCCACCAGGCTCCTCTGTCCATGGGATTCTCCAGGCAAGAACGCTGGAGTGGGCTGCCATACTCTCTTCCAGGGGGAATCTTTCCAATCTAGGGATCGAACCTGCATCTCTTACATCCCCTGCATTGGCAGGAAATTTCTTCACTACTAGCGCCACCAATTAAACATTAAGAACCAGAAGGCATCATACCCAACCTATCTAGTAAAGATCTCATTCTTTTCTTTTTTAAAAGAATATTTATTTATTTGGATGTTCCAGGTGTTAGTTGAAGCACATGGGGTTTTAGTTGCAACATGGGAACTCTGTCGCTGTAGGATGCGGGATCTAGTTCTCTGACCAGAAATTGAACCCAGGCCCCCTACTTTGGGAGTGCAGTGTCTTAGCCGCTGGACTACTGGGGAAGTCTCAAGGACAGCATTCATGATGAAGGTAAAACGTCACAGCAGGTTGAATGATGAGAGAGAAAGGCTGGCGTACAGAAGAAAAGGGCAGTCCTCAAAACTGGGGAACCGCTGGGGGCAATCTCAAAAGTAGATGGAAGATTGGGAAGTGGGATACTGGATGAAAGAGTCTCTGAGCAACTTCCATCCAACCACTGGCCTCCATCTACTGCTATGGATTTGTTGGAATTTATTGAAGGCCCAAGTATGTTAAAGTGATGGATGCCATCTTTGACCTCAGGGACACAGACATTGACCAGTGGAAATGAATGAAGTACTTCTGAACTTGCTTAAAAAATTGCAACTCAAGACTTTCATCAGCTTACAAGAGTCATTATAATCATTCAACCAATGAATTGTTGACACACTATTTCATCTACTCTACAGATGACTATTACGAGCGGCAATGTGACCAGTCATCCTTAGAGACTTTTAATTTTCTCTTGGCGGTTAGTTTCACATCATTTCCTCCTGTACCAATTCTTCAGTTTGTTTGGAACTAAATTGTTTCAGCATTCACCGTGAACTGTCGGAGCTAAAACCTAGACACACTTGTAAGCAGGCTTTAGAGTGAGTCTTTTGCAAAAACAGTCTCAGAATCCCAATTTTTCACCTTCGTCATTTGACAGTGTCCTCAAAGCCAGAAGGAATATGCTTATTTTGTTTGTTGTCTTTGACTTGGTCAGTATTTAGCAAACAGAGTCCTCTATTACCACTGACTTGTCACTGTTACTTCTCCCCAGTTAATATGATGTGAAAGTATTCACAACCCATGTTACCCCCTCAACCAAATCCTATCTCTAACCCTAGAATGGTTTCTTACCCCTCAAACAGTGGTGCAGACTCAAGAAATATCAAAATGTTGAAGATTCTGTGCAAAGAATCTTTGCACAGAAAGATAGAGTTTATCTTTGAAATAATAAAGTGAAAGTTAGAGATTATCTTATCCAACCACACCCTCTTACAGTGAGAAAACTAAGGCCAGAGAAGTTATGGGACTGACAAGATTATGTAGAATCCAAGCCAGAATTTAGGTCACAGGATATGCAGCTTTGCAGTTAGTGTTTCCTGTGTGTTTTTGTTTCTGATCCACCCTCACCTCTCTGTCTATGTGAGCCATATTAAGGATTTTGATCCTTATCTTAAAAAGATAGAAAATCCACTGAAGGATTGTGAGCATGACCTGATGGATAAATTAAAAAAAAAAAACAAAAAACCTCCCAGTGGCAAGTAGAGGATGGATCGGAAGGAGCAGAGTCACAAAGAAGTGTTATTGTTTTCCTTGATCTCAACCCTGAAATGGCCCCATGTTCGTCCTGAAGCCCACCCACCCTGGCTGCAGTTCAGTGTCCTTGGATGGACACTTGACCCCAGGGCAACCATCGGCAGTTCTGACAGAGCAGTGAGGCTCCTATTCTTGCCTCAGAGAGGCTGACTGAGTGCCTGGGACAGACCTCCAGGAATCTATGTTTACAAAGCCTCAAATGATTTCAGTGGTCAGATTTCAGAATTTGAATTGAGAGACACAGAAACAGCTGTCAGTGGTAGTGGGTACCAGACTAGGATGGTCATGATGTTAGGGCCTGAGGCCATCTGGGGCCAAATGCCAAGTGAGTGATTTGAAGACATTGCTTGAGGGGTAGAGGAACAAGAGAGGCAGAAGAAACAGAGGGACCTCTGTTCTTGAATTTCCATCTGCTCAAGACCTACTATATTTTATTTCCCCATGAAAGTGAAAGTGAAAGTCACTCAGTTGTGTCCGACTCTTTGTGACCCCATGGACTGTATGTGACCCCATGGAATTCTCCAGGCCAGAATACTGAAGTGGTTGCTAAGTCACTTCAGTCATGTCCAACTCTGTGCGACCCCATAGACGGCAGCCCACCAGGCTCCGCCGTCCCTGGGATTCTCCAGGCAAGAATAGTGGGTTGCCATTTCCTTCTCCAATGCATGACAGTGAAAAGTGAAAGTGAAGTTGCTCAGTCGTGTCCGACTCTTAGTGACCCCATGGACTGCAGCCTATCAGGCTCCTCCGTCCATGGGATTTTCCAGGCAAGAGTACTGGAGTGGGTTGCCATTGCCTTCTCCAACTGAAGTGGCTAGCCTTTCCCTGCTCCAGGGGATCTCCCCAACCCAGGGATCGAACCCAGGTCTCCTACATTGCAGGCAGATTCTTTACCAGCTGAGCAATAAGGGAAGCCCAAGAATACTGGAGTGGGTAACCTATCTCTTCTCCAGAAGATCTTCCTGACCCAGAAATTGAACCAGGGTCTCCTGCATTGCATGCAGATTCTTTATCAACTGAGCTATTTCCCCATAGTTCTAATAATATTGGATCTTTATACTAATCCTTCCTTCCAATGTCTCGTGTGTGTGGGTGTGTGTGCATGCACACTCTTGCATACAAGTGCTTGTGTGTTTCCTTGCTGTTGGAACATCCATCACACTGGAGGAGATCTCTAGACTCAGCCTCTTCCCTAAACTTCCCCTCCCTTAACTCTCTTTTTTCCTCACTTCTTCCACCCCAACCCAGACCTTGATCAAAGCCTTCCTCTCCACCCAGAAACTGATGGTTACTAAAAGTCTGATAAGAGTTTGGTGTACTATCTATAAGCAGGCATATTTCTCTTTGAGAATCTTCCCAAGATTCCTGTAGCACAAAAATGACAGGCTCTTGGAAAGTGTAGGGACCAGAGAGGGCTAGGGAGGAGGCTATTCATGATGGCTTCACTGGGGCTCCCTTACTTCACACTTTTAAATCATACCACATAGATGAGATCAGACAAACCCTGTTCAGGAAGCTCTGACTTTCACATCTATTCAGATCCTTTAATCTGAAAATCATGTTGTATTATGGGGTCCAAGAGTTAGGTAAAGGTCCCACATGACACAACTACAATCCTGAACACCACAAATAAAAATCCTGCAACAACTAAGACCCAGGGCAGCCAAATAAATAAATAAAAATATTTTAAAGGCTCAAAATGAGGGGAAGAAAAGTTATCAGGCCCAAGAAACTTCATTTCTGGTCAAGTAATCATCAGTAGGTGAATACACACATACAAGGGCTTCCCAGCTGGCATTAGTAGCGAATCCCCCTATCAGTGTAGGGGATGTAAGAGACATAGGTTCGATACCTGAGTCAGGAAGATCCCCTGGTGGAGGACATGGCAACGCACTCCAATATTCTTGTCTGGAGAATCCCACAGACAGAGGAGCCTGGCGGGCTACAGTCTGCGGGGTCACAAAGAGTCAGACACAACTGAAGCAACTTAGCACACACACACATATAGACAGACACACAGAGAGAGACCCAGGGATATGGATGGCCTGGAAGAATTTTCACCAGAATGTTAATTGAGATTACTTTAGCATGAGGTAGTCTATGGTTTTGTTTTGATCTTTTTGTGTTTGCTTGTTTGTATTTTTTCTAATATTTTGTAATGAGCATTACATTTGTAATAGAATTGTGCTAGTATGGAAAGAAAACAAAAGACTGAAAACAATTTTTTTCTAAGAAAAAAAAGGAAGAGAGGCAAGAGAAAAAGGAAGGAATAAAGGAAGAAAGAAAGGAGGGAGGAGGGAGAAAAACTTTAGAAATTTATTATTAATTATTCGCTGTTTGTAAGCCACGCTCAGTTGTGACATATGTGTCCACTTGCTCTATAGAGTAAAGCTTCCTCGAGATGTGTGTGGGAAGCGTGGAGGCAAAATGCACCCCCGAGAAGAGCAGAGAGAAGCCATGTGCACTGGAGAAGCTGCTCTTGGAGCAGAGGATTTACTCAATAATACAAACACTTTGTTCCTGTTTCAAGTTTAAATTATAGCCATGGCGATACTGAGAACCTGATGAAAGGATCGTTCAGGTCAGCTTCAAAGCGGAGCTGAGATGGGGGATCTGTCAGCAGAGTGCTGGCCCCACCTCACCTCCACCTCCTCCCCCAGCCCGCCCGCTCACTTTGTAGGTTCTCTGGGGGATTTCACTGATGGAATCAAGATGGGAGACTTCAAACATGCTGCTTGTCTGTATTTTTCTTTTCCTTTTTTTCCCTTCACTTGCTTATTTCCTAGTCTGTTTACTCTTTAGAGGTCCCTCTCTCTCTCACATCCAAGAGCCTAGGATGAAAGGTCTTTAAAACCAGAAGCTGCGGGGCTGTGTGCACACAGGGTGTTGAGTCTGTGACTCACAGTTCATTCCTGATTGAAGAGTGCGTGGCTGGCTTTTCTGGATCCCAGGGCCTCGCTGGGGGCTAACCCAGAGCCAACTTCTCACTCACACGAATCCTGAGTCATTTTGGCTTTTTGTTGTTGTTGTTCAGCTGCTACATTGTAACCAACTATTTGTGACTCCATGGATTGCAGCTCACCAGGCTTCCTGATCCTTTTTATTTTTTCTTCCGCTTACAGGAGTCCTTTTAATTTTAAAGATTATTTCAAAGATCTCTAAAGGACTCTTGTCATTTTCTTTAGAAAAATTAATTTATTTTAATATCTTGTATACTGATAAGCTTCAAACAGGTCAAGCTTAAGTGAGCATCATAGTGATCAAAACTGCAATTTAAATTCCAGGCCTCAGAGGCCATCGTTTCAGAGATGGGCATTTCTTTCCTTTACTAATAACAGTCATTAGCAATTGTGTTTTGTTTGCATACAAGGCATTTCTACATTATCTTAGGTAAACCTTTCTACAATCCTGAGCAGGAAACAGGGCATGTATTGTATTACCTTCAGTTTACAAAGATGGGAAACAGAAATTAAAAGAACTTCAGTGACCCATGGAAGAAGGTAGCTCCTGGGACATGACTGGGCACAATATTTCATGCCCACCACCACTCAGCTCTGTTTTTAGAGAGAAAGAAGCTCTTTTCCTGGAATTTGCTTCACTGTCTGCAGATCATCATGGTCAGGATGGTGCTGGGAAAGAAGCTGGAAGCTCTCTAAAACATATTTCCAATAAAATTGTGTGTTTCATGTTTTTTTTCAAAAGAGGAAATGCAGATGGCCTACAGGCACATGAAAAGATGCTCAACGTCACATCAAGGAAATATAAATCAAAAACCACAATGAGAAATCACCTCACACCTGTCAGAATGACTTATCAAAAAGAATATAACTAATAAATATTGGTGAGGATGTGGAGAAAAGGGAACCCTTGTACACTATTGGTGGGAATGTAAATTGATGCAGCCACCATGGAAAATCTTACAGAGGGTTCTCAAAAAACTAAATTAGAACCTCTATAAGACCCAGCCGTTCCACTCCCAGGAATCTAAAAGAAAAAAAAAACTAATTCAAAAAGATACATGAACCCTAATGTACATAGCAGTATTATTTATAATAGCCAAGATAGGAAACCAATCTAAGTGTTCATCAGATGAATGGATTTGCTTCAGTCATGTCCAACTTTTTGAGACCCCGTGGAATGTAGCCCGCCAGGCTCCTCTGTCCATGGGATTCTCCAGGCAAGAATACTGGAGTGGGTTGCCATACCCTCCTCCAGGGGATCTTCCTGACCCAGGGGTCAAACCTGAGTCTCATGTCTCCTGCATCGGCAGGCGGATTTTTTACCACTAGTGCCACCTGGGAATATATAAAAGAATGGAATTTTGCCATTTATAACAACCATGGAGGGATTTGGAGGGCATTGTGCTGAGTAAAACCAGTCAGACAAAGACAAATACTATATGATATCACTTATATGTGAAATCTAAAAAATTACAGCAAATTAGTGAATATAACAAAAAAAAAGGCAGATTCCAGATGTGAAGAAAACACCAGTGGTCATTGGTGATGGGGGTGGGGCAATATAGGGCTAGGGGAGTAGGAGAAAAAAATAAACAAAATATATTTCCAATAAAATTGTATGTTTTATGTTTAACAACATTATTTATTTAAATATTTTAACATGTGTATGTCATTTTGATCAATCCTTATAATATTTGAAAACTCACTGTCGAATAAAAGTTAAACACTTACAGTCTTAGAGACATAAGAGACCTAGACATTTAAGTTTATACACATATTTTTATTATAAAACATTGTGATAGGGTGGTTCCTAAACTTTCAAGCATAACAAGATAATAAGATAAAATTCTATGGGAGAAGTGGAATGGAAATACAAGTTCACGGAAGCAAAGGAACATTGCAAACTTTCCCACGATGAGAGAAGGATTTTTCCATGTTTTACTAATGAATGACAGTGGTTATAAAATAACTATGGTATTCATAGTTCAATGAATAAAGAGAGTAATACAATAGTGTATGTTTGGGTACCAATATTTATACTACAATAGAAATTGTATCAGTTACAACAAATTATATCACTGAGAAAAAATTTTAGAAGTCAAATTATCTTGAACCATGAGGGCTTAATGGAGAAAGAAATGCAACCCACTCCAGTATCTCTGCCTGGAGAATTCCATGGACAGAGGAGCCGGTGGGCTACAGTCCATAGGGTCACAAACAGTCGAACATGACCGAGTGACTAATACACACACACAGGAGGGTTTACCTCAAGTTTAAAACATCCTTTGGTGGAGGGTGGTGCATAAACAAACATTTTGAAAACCAGTGCATCCGCGTACCCATGGCCTCATCTGAGGTTGGAAGAAGCTGTGAAGTGTATGTTTCTTAATGAATTATTCAATGGGAAAGAGAAACTTTCAGTGGAGTAGCACAGAACAAAGCCAGTTTGGATATGAGGCTTCATTTTGGACTGAACTTGATCCAACTTTTTAAAAGCTCAAGATGACCCAAAATCTGTGAGGGTAGGGGATTTGACAGAGTATTTTTAAAGGCAACAATTAGGTAAGAAAGTTGAACTATTTTGTGTTTGTAATTAACTGAGTTCTGACCATTCAAGAGACCACTTACATAACATCTTTCCACTGAAAAAGCAGAACTCTTCCTTTAATTAACTCCACTGAGCTGTGTGAAAGCGCTAAGGAGAACCAGAGTGGGTTGCCTATAAATTAAGGCAGCCTAAATATATCACTTAATAATGACTTAGCTGGGGGTTTAAAAATTCATTCATGTAGCCATATTGCTATAATAAGATGGGCTTGGTAAACATTTTATTCTTGTTTTTATGTGAGAACTGGGGAAATGTTCATATAATAAGTATATGAAAATGAAAGATACTTTGTTATAGCCAAGTCCCTCAACTCTTTGAACTCCTTTAGAGCCTTCTGTAATCAGCTTACAACTAAAAAAGGTCATCTTTCAATTTTGTTGAAAGTAAGTATTTGGAAACCATCTGACTTGGAAAAATGTGTGTCCCTTGATTGTTAGAATCACTCACTGTCTCCACATCATTGCCAATCATTGTTCTTTAGTTGCTAGGTCATGTTTGACTCTTTTGCAACCCCATGGACTGTAGCCTGCCAGGTTCCTCTGTCCATGGGATTTCCCAGGCAAGAACACTGGAGTGGGTTGCCATTTCTTTCTCCAGCGGAAATTCCTGACCCAGGGATCGAACCTGTGTCTCCTGCATTGGCAAATGGATTCTTGACCACTGATCCACCTGGGAAATCCATGATTGCCAATACAATACATCAAAAGGTCCTTTGTTAGGTATTCTAGAAGTTGTCAGACCCAGGACAGTGCAGTGTTGCTAGGTTAGAGATGGATGATATCTTTACTTTGTAAAATGGATGAAGGACAGTTATAAATGTGGAGGTAGCCTGAGCATCTTCTGGCCTACAGGTCCCTTGCTAGGCAAAGACATATGAAGAAGTTGATGACTGAATTTGATAGCTTTAGCTATTTGTGGGACTTCCCTAATGGTCTAGGGGCTAAGACTCCGTACTCCCAATGCAAGGTTCCTGGGTTTTCTCCCTGGTCAGGGAACTGGGTCCCACATGCTGCAACTAAGGGTTTGAGTGCCAACTAAAAGAACACACATGCCACAACTAAGACCCCACACAGCCAAAATAAATATTTTTTAAAGAGATATCTGTGAGCCTCTTGGAAAGATTTTGTATATTCCAGGGTAATGTGTTTATGAAATAATGGAAAAATGTACATTTGTCTCTGCCCCCAGTTCCTGGCCCAGAGCCCCTGAAACCCTTGTCATTTCCTGGGTGAGAGGAGTGCTGCTCCGCTCCCCTTTCTCTTGAGAAAGGAGAAGGGCTGAAGATAAAGCTGACGACTGATCATGCCTCTGTGATGAAGCCTCCATAAAATCCCCAAAGCACAGGTTCCAGGAAGTTTCTGGGTTGGTGAACAGGTTTTAGAGCTTGGAGAGTGGTACCCAGACAGAACACAGATGCTGCACACACACTTCCCTCCTATCTTGCCACATGTACCTCCTCCATCTGTGTGTTCACCTATATCCTTTACCATATTCTTTGATAATAAACTGGTAAGAGTCAAGTAAACTCTTTTTCTGGATTCTGTGAACTGCTCTAGCAAAGTAATCAAACCCAAGGAGGGGATTGTTAGAACCTCCAATCTACAGCTGGGTGGTCAGAAGTCCAGATGACAGCTTTGGCTTTCAACTGGCATCTGAAGTGTGTGTGTGTGTGTGTGTGTGTGTGTGTGTGTGTGGTAGGGGGTGGGACAGATAATCTTATAGGACTGAACCCTCACCCTGTGGAATCTAATGCCATCTCTGGGCAGATAGTGTCAGAATTGATTAAATTGTGGGACACTCACCTGGTGTCATGAAGACTTGCTTCTTGTTGTGGAGAAAACCCTCCACACATTTGGTGACCAAAGTGTCAGAAATGAAATGCCCTGTGTGAGCAAGAAAAAGAAAGACACACAGGGAAGAAACACACAGAGGAAAAAATGACTTTCTATTACCGGGTTCCAGCCTGAAGACCATTGCCCAGGGGATCTTTCAGGCTCCAACATTCCTCCCACTTCTCCATCCTGTTACCTCTTGTTTCTCCTCCATGGCACCTTCTGGGGCACCTGTCTGCTGTCCAGTCTCCTGAGTGGCCTCTTGGCTCCACAGTGACTCTCCAAGATTCAGTTTCATCCCTTCCCTCTTTTCCAGACAAACATCTTAGAACTCAGACTGAGTTTAGTGCAAAACCAGAAAAGAATCAGCACAACAAAAACAAACATTTGTTTTAAGAATACTTGCATAGGATTCCCCTGGTGGTCCAGTGGATAAGAATCCAGCTGCCAATGCACGGGACGTGGGTTCGATCCCCCTTCCAGGAAGATTTCACATGCTGCAGAACAACTAAGCCCATGTGCCACAACTACTGAGCCTGCGTCCTAGAGCCCAGGAACCTCAGCCACGGAGCCTCGGTGCTGCGGCTATTGAAGTTAGGGGGCCTAGAGCCCACGCTTCACAAGAGAAGCCACTGAAATAAGCCCGTGGGCTGTAACGAAGAGTAGCCCCCACCCACCGCAACTAGAGAAAGCCAGTGGGTAGCAACAAAGACACAGCATGACCAAAAATAAATAATATGTGAAAAAGAATACTTGCTTAGCTCAGTATTGATAGCTCAAAATTAAATAAAGAGGTCATCTCAAGTACCTCACAAGGTTCCTTTTCTATAAAGTTATCCACAAAACGGGACAAAAAAGACAAATGGCTGCATAAACAGCAACTACTACAATTATAGTAAGAGGCATCAGTGACTGATTACCTACCGTGTGGTGAGATCCTGCACACATTAGCTGAAATATTCCTCATAATAAAGATATGCTAGGGACTTCCCCAGCAGTTCAGTGGTTAAGGCTCCACATTTCAATTCAAAGGGTATGAGTTCAATCCGTGGTTGGGGAACTAAGATCCCACATACTATGGGGTGCAGCCAAAAAAGTTTTTTAAATACTCTACTGTCAATTTTATCCTCATCCTACATATGAGAAAACTAAGGATGTAAGGGGTTAGATAGCCTGCCTTTAGGCGAGTATCTAGTAGGGCTTCAGTTATAACCCATAATGTTCTGATCCCCAAGTTCATGTTAACCATTATGCCTCCTAACAGCAAATACGTGTAAAGTGACCATTTATTGCTCATGTGATGTTCCAAGAATCACTGCCTCCCTGTGCCATCCACACCCATCCACTGTCTTTGGTCCTTCTCTGTTTGCGCTTCCCATTTTTTTCCTTTAGGTTCTTAGATCTTCTAAAGGCATCCGTGAGCATTCCATCATTCCTCCCAGGGTTAAAAAGCTCAGCACACCCTGGTCTGGTGGGTAGAATATTCAGGATTTGGGCCTGTTTCCAATGTCACATTCCATCTCTGGACTATTTTTTCCACTGAAGCCCACACAGAGTAATTAATATCGAATAGTAAGACAAATTCTTCAATAATTATCACCTGGAAAGGAGCCAGTCAACTAGCATCAAAGCCAGATTCAGTGTAATTTGGTTTCATTGAGCTGGACAAATAATAAAGAAAAGAACATTTAGTCACCACTGGGGTATTTGGGCTTTAGTGCAGTCATAAAATCTGGACAATAACCAAAGATAGGAGATAGGAAAGTGCAAGTCTCAATGTGAACAAGGACAGCTAAGCTGAAGCAACACATGAATTGGAGGGGGGACATAGTGGAAAATACGGTGTGGCCTGCGGACAGTGGGAGGCTTTATGTGGTTAAAACCACAGATCTTACTGAACTTTCATAGGTTCTATGTTGGCAGTCAAAGGGGGCATTTGGATTAGCTAACAGTTGTTCTTTTTTTTTTTTTTTTTTAAATTGGGGTATAGTTGGTTTGCCATGTTGTGTTAGTTTTTCCTGTATAACAAAGTGAATCAGCTATATATAAACATATATCCCCTCCCTCTGGACCTCCCTCCCACTCTGTCCCCATCCCACCCACTTAGGTCATCACAAAGCGTCAAGCTGAGCTCCCTGAGCTATACGGCAGGTTCCCACTAGCTGTTTTCTGCATGATAGTGCATATATATGTTAATCCCAGTCTCCCCGCCCACCACCTTCCCTCCTCACATCCACACATCCATTCTCTGCATCTGCATCTCTACTCCTGACCTGCAAATAGGTTCACCTGTACCATTTGTCTAGATTCCATATATATATGTTAATATACGATATTTGTTTTTCTCTTTCTGACTTACTTCATTCTGTTTGACAGACTTTCAGTCCATCCACATGTCTGCAGATGACACAACTCGGTTTCTTTTCATGGCTAATTAACGGTCCATTGTATACAGGTGCCATGTCTTCTTCATCCTTTCATCTACTGATGCTAATGACTGTTCTGAAGTCAGTTCTATTCCCATAGGGCATCATGAAATGAGTGGGAAATGAGTGGAAAGCCTCATCCTCACAAATGCACAACCAAATTCTCCCCACTAGTTAGTTTCCCTTCTGGATTAGAGCGCTCAATGTGTCTATCATAACGCATACCTTAATAACACATTGGAAGATTTCAACGCTATGACTGCTCTCACAGCAAGAGAGGCCACACACACTGACTGCTGTGCCATGGCAGAGAGAAGAGTGAAGCCACTTAGAGTCCACAGTTTACTACCAGTTTCGTTTTGGATTTCTCTTTTTAAAGAAAATATTTCTGCAAACTTTTCTAATGTTGACTAAAATACATTAGAAAATACATCTTCCATCTCAATGAAGTATTAAATCCCCTATAAAAATCACCCTCACTGGCAAGTGAGTAACACACTCCAGTTTTTTAAAATTTAGGTGAAAATCACATAACATAAAATCAACCACTTTAACACAAACAATTCAGCCAACTGAATTGTTGGCTAACTCAACACAAGACTCAATGCAATTTGGTTTTATGCAGCTGGACAGATGATGAAGAAAAAGAACAACATTTAGTTACCACCAGAATATTTGAGGCTGTAATGGGGATGATAAAAGCTAGACTCTAGTGGTATTTAATACAGTCATGATATTGTGAGGCCTTCACTTCTATCTAGTTCCAAAACATTTTCATAATCCCAAAAGGAAACTCTGTACCTATTAAACAATTACTCCTAAGTCTTCCTACCTCTAGCTCCTGGCCACTACCAACCTGCGTTCTGTCTCAGTGGATTTACCTATTCTGAGTATTTCATATAAATGGAATCATACTATGTGAGACTTTTAGGGGTCTAGTTTCTTTCCTGTATCATAGTATTTTCATGGTTCATCCAGGTTGTATAAAAATATGTATGCATAGTTCATTCTTTTTTAATGATTGAATAATATTCCATTGTATGGAGATACTGTATTTTGTTTGCCTATTCATCTATTGATGGACATTTAGGCTGTTTGGGCCATTGTGAGTAACACTGCTGTGAACACACACGTACATGTGTATTTGTTTGAATGCCTATTTTCAATGCTTTGGGGTTTATATCTTGGGAGTGGAATTATAGAATCACATGGTAATTCTACACTAACTTGTTGCTGCTAAGTTGTTTAAGCCGTGTCTGACTCTTAGCGACCCCATGGACTGCAGCCTACCAGGCTCCTCCAGCCATGGGATTCTCCAGGCAAGAATACTGGAGTGCGGTGCCATTGCCTTCTCCGCTAACTTGTTGAGGAATTGCCAAAACATTTTTCACAGGAGCTGCACCATTTTACAGTCCCACCATGTCTCAATTCCTTCACAGCCTCACTGATACCTGTTATTTCCCCCTTTTTGTCAGTGTTGGTTTTCGTTTGCTTCTTTGTTTTGGTTTAGTTATAGCCATCCTAGTGAATGTGAAGTGATGTCTCATTGTGGTTGTGATTTGCCTTTCCCTGATGACTGAATGCAGAGTTCCAAAATATATCAAGGAGAGATAAGAAAGCCTTCCTCAGCGACCAATGCAAAGAAATAGAGGAAAACAACAGAATGGGAAAGACTAGAGATCTCTTCAAGAAAATCAGAGATACCAAGGGAAGAGTTCATGCAAAGATGGGCTCGATAAAGGACAGAAATGATATGGACCTAACAGAAGCAGTAGATATTAAGAAGAGGTGGCAAGAATACACAGAAGAACTGTACAAAAAAGATCTTCATGACCAAGATAATCACGATGGTGTGATCACTCTCCTAGAGCCAGACATCCTGGAATGTGAAGTCAGGTAGGCCTTAGAAAGCATCACTATGAACAAAGCTAGTGGAGGTGATGGAATTCCAGTGGAGCTCTTTCAAATCCTGAAAGATGATGCTGTGAAAGTGCTGCACTCAATATGCCAGGAAATATGGAAAATTCAGCAGTGGCCACAGGACTGGAAAAGGTCAGTTTTCATTCTAATCGCAAAGAAAGGCAATACCAAAGAATTCTCAAACTACCGCACAATTGCACTCATCTCACACACTAGTAAAGTAATGCTCAAAATTCTCCAAGCCAGGCTTCAGCAATACGTGAACTGTGAACTTCCAGATGTTCCAGTTGATTTTAGAAAAGGCAGAGGAACCAGAGATCAAATTGCCAACATCTGCTGGATCATGGAAAACGCAAGAGAGTTCCAGAAAAACATCTATTTCTGCTTTATTGACCATGCCAAAGCCTTTGACTGTGTGGATCACAATAAACTGTGGAAAATTCTGAAAGAGATGGGAATACGAGACCACCTGACCTGTCTCTTGAGAAACCTGTATGCAGGTCAGGAAGCAACAGTTAGAACTGGACATGGAACAACAGACTGGTTCCAAATAGGAAAAGGAGTATGTCAAGGCTGTATATTGTCACCTTGCTTATTTAACTTCTGTGCATAGTACATCATGAGAAACACTGGGCTGAAAGAAGCACAAGCTGGAATCAAGATTGCCATGAGAAATATCAATAACCTCAGATATGCAGATGACACCACCCTTATGGCAGAAAGTGAAGAGGAACTAAAAAGCCTCTTGATGAAAGTGAAAGTGGAGAGTGAAAAAGTTAGCTTAAAGCTCAACATGCAGAAAACTAAGATCATGGCATCTGGTCCCATCACTTCATGGCAAATAGATGGGGAAACAGTGGAAACAGTGTCAGATTTTATTTTGGGGGGCCCGAAAATCACTGCAGATGGTGACTGCAGCCATGAAATTAAAAGATGCTTACTCCTTGGAAGAAAAGTTATGACCAACCTAGATAGCATATTCAAAAGCAGAGACATTACTTTGCCAACAAAGGTCCATCTAGTCAAGGCTATGGTTTTTCCTGTGGTCATGTATGGATGTGACAGTTGGACTGTGAGAAAAGCTGAGCACCAAAGAATTGATGCTTTTGAACTGTCATGTTGGAGAAGACTCTTGAGAGTTCCTTGAACTGCAAAGAGATCCGACCAGTCCATTCTGAAGGAGATCAGCCCTGGGATTTCTTTGGAAGGAATGATGCTAAAGCTGAAACTCCAGTACTTTGGCCACCTCATGCGAAGAGTTGACTCATTGGAGAAGACTCTGATGCTGGGAGGGACTGGGGGCAGGAGGAGAAGGGGACGGCAGAGGATGAGATGGCTGGATGGCATCACTGACTCGATGGATGTGAGTCTGAGTGACCTTCGGGAGTTGGTGATGGACAGGGAGGCCTGGCGTGCTGCGATTCATGGGGTCGCAAAGAGTCGGACACGACTGAGCAACTGATCTGATCTGATCTGATGAGAACAGGAAGATGAACTACTTTGTACAGAGCTAAACTTTCTCAAGACAGTAGCCAGCGTGTAAGAGCCTTTAAATTTTATCTACAAAAATAGGTGTGGGCAAAAATAAGCACCCCTGCAGGTAAAATGGACAAATTTTAGTGAAAAATGGAGAATTTTCAGTAATGAATGGGATTAGTGATAGAGAAGAAGAGTAGGGGTGCAGCTTTTAAAACCATCTACTCCATGAAAAGAACTATGACTGCTCATTCCACTGTCATCGGGAAACTAGGTGAACCTACTGAATGCCTAGTAAAAAAGTCACTGGGTGTAGGGACTTCCCTGGTGGTCAGGAGCTAAGTCTCTGTGCTCCCAATGGTGGTGGCCCAGGTTCCATCCCTGGTCAGTGAACTATTCATAGATCCCACACGCCACAACTAAGACCCAGCACAGCCAAATAGATGAAGAAATATTTCAAAGGTCATCAGTAGAAAGATGGTACTGATGAATCTGTTTACAGGCAGCAGTAGAGACGCAGACACAGTGAACAGACTTGTGGGCCCAGGGCACGGGCCAGCACGGAGAGGGTGGGGGCGAAAGGAGAGCAGCATGGAAGCATACGCACCACCATATGTAAAACAGACAGTCAGTGCGAATTTGCTGTTGACTTGGGGAGCTCAAACTGGGACTCTGTGACAACCTAGAGGGGTGGGATGGAGTGGGAGGGAGGCTCAAGGAAGAGGGGACATGTATACCTATGACTGATCCATGTTGACGTATGGCAGAAATCAACACAATAATTATCCTTCAAGTAACAATAAATAAATTGAGAAAAAAATAAAAAGTCATCAGGTGTAACCTAAAGAAAACCAGGGCACCAAATTTGCTCACCAGGGATTAAAAAAAAAAAAAAGAAAGCTCATCAATCTGTTCTATACTTAACACAGAAGAAAAAGTCAAAAAGTCAATCCAATTACACAGAGAAAAGTTTTTTGTAACTAGATTCATTAAGCACGGGATGTGCACAAACTTCTTCCCAAAAGTATGCTAAGTAGCCTTTGAGGATATTATTGGCTCAATGAAATGTATTAATAAACCTAAAAACTTTAATATGTTTTAATATGAGTGAGTCATCAGCATGAGATACACCTTATTCATCCCAAAGCTGTCTTTCCCCCACCTACTTCCATGCCTTTACTTCCTCCCTATCCCTTACTTTAAAGTTTTTTCCTCTCATTAAAAATAGCTTGTAACTTTTTAGCAAGAATTGAAGTCTATAAGAAACTGTCATAAACTGGAGAACTAAATGCCAGGAAATAGAAAGGAGTTTGGAAAACAACATTGATTTGGAGCAAAGCAGAGAGTAAAACTGGCAAGGAACAGATTGAGAGCAAATTGCTCTGGAGTTTGAGTCTGTGGTTCACGCCTGATATTAACTGGACTTTGTAAACAACCAGGCATCTAGCATATAGACTTTAGTTGTTGAAATATCAGTGGGCCTAGAACAAGTGGATGTTTGACCAAGATACGTGTTAGAGACAACTATGAAATTCACAACTACCCAAGCAAATACCACTCAGAAAAAAGGGCAGAGAGCAGTGAAAGTTTCCTCATCTTTTAATCACCTGTTATTCCATTAGGCATGTCAAAAGATGCTCTTTTCAGAGCCTGTTTCATCGACAGGTGGCTAGATATGATCCATGGGAAAGTTGCTGGAGGGAAGAGATATTGCTAGACAGAGAGTTAGGAAAGCCGTCCCTGAGGAGTATGGTCTGGAAAAGGATCTGTAAGGAAGAGACAGGGGTGATCAGGCAGGAAGGATGTGGGAGGCTCTTCCAGCCATGGTGGGGGTGAGAACAGAGACATTCTGAGGAACCAGGGAGAGGTCAAGAGTGTGTCTGCTTGGGAAAAATGAAAAAGGGAGCTTGACGAGAGAGTCACAATGTCACATGCACAAATGCAGAGAAAAAAGCGGACTTGTGAGCAGGAAAAGAGAGGTGTGCCCAGGTCAGGAAGCCTGGAGAGTGAGATATTCAGGAGCAGCATTTTGGATTCAAAAAGTCAAGAGCATGGTGCTGCTAAGAGTGTGAGTGAAAGTCTGCAGAGCCTTGACAAGGTCTGTCCTTTGAAGCAGGTCTCTGTTTGAGTTAGCACATGTTGGAAAACTTCAATGCAACAGTAATCGACACAGGTTAATTATCATCCCCTTCTCTGTGATGTATTTGATTGGCAACAAGAGGGGTTAAAGACCACTGGGTAGAGCAGTGGTTCTCAACTTCAGGGTGGGTTCTGCCCCTCCCAGAGGACACGTGGCAATGTCTGGGAATAGTTTTGATGGGAACTACTGATGGGTGGGGGGCAGTGCTATTGGAGTCTAGTCGGTAGAGGATGGGGACACCGCCAAACACCCTCCAATGCTCAGGACGCCCCAGCAAAAGTTCATCCAGTCTAAAATGCCAACAGGGCCAAGACAGAGAATCTCTGGAAGAGACTGACGTGTCTTTTTCTTCCCAATGCTCCACATGCATGCACGCACACACACTCACACACATGTGTATACACGCTGAATTCAGGAATCCACTCTGAGCCCCAGATGTCAGGGTGTTGGGCTGTCATCTGGAGGCCAGAGAGTGACTGAATAATGACAACAAAAAATAGCTACCCATTTTGAGGATCATGTTCTGGTTGCCGATCTTGACACATCTCTCGTTTAATTCCAGCAGCAGCCTTGCTAGTTAGGAACTCGCAGTTCACTTTCACAGAGGAAGAGACCAAGACTGCAGAATCCTGTAAGACAGGGACCACACCTCCCTCGCCTTTGAAATTCAACTCCTGGCACATGGGTTGACACCCAGTAAATGTTTGTTGAATGACTACTCTGTTGGAAAGTCAGCCTCCAACACAAGGTTTTGATGATTCAGAAGGTCTGGTGGGGGCTTCCACTCAGCACTTCTGTTTCTCAAAAGGGTTGGCACAGTTCTTCAAAGCCATCACTCTGCCAAAACATCAGGTTTCGGTTACTTCAGACATGGTACTTGGTGACTTGCACCAACAGATGAAGAGAGTCGTGATATTTGTCAGAAGAGAACTTGATGGAGAGACAATTTTCTCTGCCCTTTGATATGCTTCTATTTTTTAAATTCAAAATAATAATCTACATGTTAAGCACTGTAAAAAATTTTTACATTTTTTCATCTTTAAGTAAACATTTATTTTACAATTTTTATTGAAATATAGTTAATGTACAATGTAGCATTAGTTTCAGGTACACAGCAAAGTGATTCAGTTATACATATACATATAAATATATATATTTTATTCTCTCTTCCATTATAGATTATTATAAGGTACTGAGTATTATTCCATGTGCTATATGGCAGGCCCTTACTGATTATCTGTTTTATCGAAAGTAGTGTGTATATGTTAATATCAACCTCCTAATTTATTTTAATTCCCTTTTCCCCTTTAGCAACCATGAGTTTATTTTCTATGTCTGTGGGTCTATTTCTGTTTTGTACATAAGTTCATTTGTGTGTTTTTTAGATTCCACATATAAGAAATATCATAAGATCCTTGCCTTAAAAACGTAAAATTTTTAATGAACATGTTTATGTGTTATTTTAAAGTAAAAGTTAATTTAAAATCTAGTCAAGGAAATTCCCTGGTGGTCCAGTGATTAAGACTTTGCACTTTCACTGTGGAGGGCCTATGTTCGATCCTTGGCTGGGAAACTAAGATTCTGCAAGTCACACAGTGTAACCAAAAACTTTTAAAAATTAACAAATAAAAATAAAATCTAGTCAAGAAGAGGAGAGAAGGAAGAGAAAGAAGCAAAGTGTTGTTCTAACTATATGATCATCCCATTGTTTCTCAAAGAAATGGATGATTAGAAAGTTGATCTTGGAATTAAAAAACAAACAAATACATCCTTGACTCAATAAGTAGGGTCTTTCTTTTCTTTTTTTGTTTTGCATTGATATGTACAATGCAAATGGAAAAAAAAAATGGTTTTGGTAGCTCTTGGCTTGATGGTCACCATGGAAAATGATTTTGGAATGTTAGTAATTGCAAGAGATTGTTTATCTCATGACTTCACCCTGACCAAGCCCACATCTTTTCTCTAAAGCATGTCTTATTTTTAGAGTTAATAAATCAAATGTATTGTTGAGATGGAATGCAGCATGAAATGCACTTGCAAACAAAAACCCAGCCTTGTTCAGCAGTTCTTTCAGCAGAAACCAAAGCGCAGCCACTATGGCTTTTCTCTCCACGAGGCTATAACTATGAACACTTCTCGAGAGAGTTAACATGTGTTATTGTAAAGAGGAGGAGAAGGAGCAGGAGGAAGGGGAAGATGAGAAAGAAAGAAATCTACCTTTACAGAAAATTTGGTTATTTGAACTAATATGTAGCAGAAAAGGCAAAAACCAAAACTTAATTCTTATTCATTCCAGCATTTGAGACCACAAGTTTTAAATACGTAACACCCACTTGAAGTGAAATTGTCAGTTGTTCAGTCGTGTCTAACTCTTTGAAACCCTATGGACTATATAGCCCTGCCAGGCTTCTCTGTCCATGGGATCCTCCAGGCAAGCGTACTGGAGTGGGTAGCCATTCCCTTCTCCAGGGGATCTTCCCGACCCAGGGATCAAACCCAAGTCTGCTGCACTGCAGGTAGATTCTTTACCATCTGAGCTGCCAGGGAAGCCCACAAAACCCAGTGGAGGTAAAAGTATTTTGATTGAACATAAAAATGAAACTAAAGCAGAAGAAAGCAATTCATAAACTGACAATCAGCTCAACATCCAGAAAGAAAGTGTAGGTCCTTGGTGAATCTCTGATCCTCTCTGTGTCCCAGGTCCTTCACATGGAAAAACCTCCCTTCTTGGTCTCACACACCATGATTCCCTCTTTCTCACTCTGAAGTCCATGAACCACCTCAAAAGTTGTCCATATTTTGCAGGAGACTGATTACAGCCATTTGAAGGGTTTTGTTTCAGACCCAAAGATGCCACTGGAAATCTTGACATCAGCCTGATGATGGAAGAAGCTTCTGGAGGAAATTAAACTGCTCAGAGAGGGACTTATAAATAAAGCTGCTCAGGAGTGCTTTACTTCTGGTCAGCTGACCCTAGGTACATCAGGCAAAAGCCTTCCCATGTCTTTGCTGATGCCATCCTAGTGTTTAAAGAGCCTCTGGTCCCTCTCCCCCTGTCAGGGGCCCCAGCCTCAGGGACCTTCAACTGCCCATGGCCATCCCACTTTCCGACTTTGAACCTGAGACTCACCACTGCAGAGCTGACTCCTATTTCTGGTTATATCTCATTCAGATACACACCTTGAAACCTGTTGGGAGCCTTTCATGCGAGCCCTAGCAACTTTATACTTTGCAAAGTTTTCATGTCTATTAGCTCACTGGTTGTTTGGAAATGGCAGTGTCCTATTTTCAGAACATCTGGTCTCTAAACAAAATCCTACTATAAAACAAAACCCCCCAAACCTTTGCTGTAATTTGTTCATCTGGAAAAACAAGAACTTGTCATACCCTTGCTTCTTCACTCAGACACTGTAAGGATAAAATTAGACCTAAATGCCAAAAGAGGTCTGAAAAGTTTTTGCTAGACACGGCATCAATACAAAGCAATATTCCACAATAAAATTAATGTTTGGACAATCTCCAAGAAATATTTTAAAATGTGTGTGATCCTTCTGTATGTCAGGTGCCTGATAAATTATAGCTTTCAGATCCAAGTTAATAGAGCGGTGGGAAAGAATTCTCTCTCTCCCCACGCCTCCCACCCGCTCTTTACTCCTTGCCCTAAACATCTGGCGGCCCTTTGTAGTTCTGGATGATTTGATTTGGAATTCATTAGTAATAATTGATGTGCTTTCTGGAATTTGTTTAAACAGTGAATCGTGTGGTGAGCAGCCAAGCCAAAAAGAATTGTGTCCCAAGGACCAAGATGGGGGAGAGCCTGAGGATTTAGAAGGGCTCTCCCAGTGCCCCTACCCCCACTGGGGGTGGGAGGCAGCTTGGCCATCATGGGGGAAACTTGGTTTCCTTGTAATATTCAGCCTCAAATCTCCCTTTTGGCAAAGTGAGGAGGGGACAACCAAGACATTTGTGCTTAAATGACTATCAGTGATGGGGCCACACAAATATGTAGGACTGGGAATTGGCATTTAAGTTTAAGACTTGGAAATCTGGGAAAGAAAGTATCCACACAGGCAAGTCAAAGGGGAGTATAGAGGATTCGTCCAAGGCAACCCCGGGCAAGGCTGCTTCAGCCTTGCATGGGTCATGGACCACTACAGGCCTCTGATGATAGCTATCTTCAGATGTGTGTGACACGTGCATGATACATGCATGAATATATTTATGTGTATATTTGTGGGCAATTCCCTTGTTCAACAATGGTTGTCTTAGATATAACCCATCTGAGACTTGGATTAAGAAGCCCAGAAACGGTGATGGCAAAGTAAGAAATATTACATCAGTTATAAGTAACAGAAAACCCATCTTTTTTATAAGCCTCATTTTAAAATGACTAGAGTTAGTGGGCATCAAATTACTTTGTCAAATTGCTATTTCAGAATGTATGCTTTGAACTTCTGCATTTACCTTGTCAACAAACACTTTGTAGACTGACCTGGGTCCAAGGGTCCCTCTGAGTTGATAGCCCTGGATTAGTCACACACCTTCTTGCCCCACAGGGACATTTCTCCAGAAATCATCCCTCCCTCCAACCCTGAATCATCAGTTTTCTCCTCTCCACTAGAAAACTGCCATCAGCATTCAAACATACCATTAGGAAAACTGAGTTTGAACTGAAGCAACTGTGAAGGGAAGTTATCAATACTATGCCCACAGAAAAACCAGTTGAAATATTTTAAAGGCTATTTTATCCCTAAATTGTTTAGCATGAGTGCCTGCTCAGTTGCTCAGTCATGTCCGACTCTGCGACCCCATGGACTGCACCACACCAGGCTTTCCTGTCCTTCACTATCTCCCAGACTTTGCTCAAACACATGTCCATTGAGTCAATAATGCTATCCAACCATCTCATCCTCTGTCGCCTCCTTCTCCTGCCTTCAATCTTTCCCAGCATCAGGGTCTTTTCCAATAAGTTGGCTCTTCTCATCCAGTGGCTAAAGTTTTGGAGCTTCATCTTCAGCATCAGTCTTCCAATGAATATTCAGGATTGATCTCCTTTAGGATTGACTGGTTTGATCTTTTTGCTATCTAAGGGACTCTCAAGAGTCTTCTCCAGCCCCACGGTTCTAAAACATCAATTCTTGGCATTCAGCCCTCTTTATGGTCCAACTCTCAGATCCATACGTGACTACTGGGAAAGCCATAGCTTTGACTATATGGACCTTTGTCAGCAAAGTGATGTCTCTGCTTTTTAATACACTGTCTAGGTTTGTCATAGCTTTTCTTTCAAGGAGTGTCTTAATTTCATGGCTGCAATCACTGTCTGCAGTGATTTTGGAGCCCAAGAAAATAAATGTCATTATTTTGCCATCATCCTTAGTATGGCTGAATAGTATGGCTGAAAGTAGATTTTGAAAAATTAGCTGAAGCTTGAGTTTATGTAACTTCTTACTTGAAATGTTATTTCTTTAAAGTTCTTTTCTGAAACACATGTAAATATTTCTGAACAGGTCCCAGCCTCCAGGAAATGTGATAGATATGGACATTCCTACACAAGTCTGAGTGGTTTTGCTTTAGTGTGAATTCAGTTTCTGCAGTATGCTACATTCTTCTTAGCAAGTCCCTTGCTCTCTTCCTCAAGAACAGATTAGCTGGGGCTTCCCTGGTGACTCAGCGGTAAAGAATCTGCCTGCTAATACAGGAGACACACATTCGAACCCTGATCCAGGAAGATCCCACACGCTGGGGAGCAACTAAGCCCATATGCCATACTATTAAGCCTGTGCCCTAGAGCCCAGGAGCCGCAACTACTGACACCCTCATACCCTAGAGCCTGTGCTCCACAACAAGAGAAGCCGTGGCAGTGAGAAACCCGTGCACAGCAACTAGAGAGCAGCCCCTGCCCCCCGCAACCAGAGAAAAGCTCTCAAAGCTATGAAAAGCTCTCGAAACTATGAAGACCTAGCATAGCCAAAAAAAAAAGAACACAGAAGCTGGCATATCTTGCAAAATTGGTAACACTGGATTTTTGGATTTTTGTTTTCCACAAAGCACTGATAGTTGATCAAAGTCAAATATTTTCATTTTCTTTTTATTTCACAGTGATATTATTTTCCCCTTTTCATCTCTCTTTTCTCTGTAGAACTTCCAGCTATTTTTCCTTTCTTTGCTTACAACCAAACACTATCACCACAGGAAGCATTTGAGCTTTATATGCTCTCCCAGAGCTTATGAATTGATAGATGATATTGTGGAAAGTTTGGAAAAAACAACTTTTGATACTTTATAATATACACCTTGAAAGTGAAAGTGTTAGTGGCTCAGCCATGTCTGACTCTTTGTGACCGTACAGACTGTAGCTTGCCAGGCTCCTCTGTCCATGGGGATTCTCCAAGCAAGAAGACTGAAGTGGGTTGCCATTCCCTTCTTCAGGGGATCTTCTCAGCACAGGGATGGAACCCACGTCTCCTGCATTGCAGGCACATTCGTTACCAACTGAGAGAATCTGCCTGCAATGCAGGAGGACCCTGGTTCCATTCCTTGGTTGGGAAGATCCGCTGGAGAAGGGATAGGCTACCCACTCCAGTATTCTTGGTCTTCTCTTGTGGCTCAGCTGGTAAAGAATCCACCTGCAATGTGGGAGATCTGAGTTCGATCCCTGGGTTGGGAAGATCCGCTGAAGAAGGGAAAGGTTACCCACTCCAGTATTCTGGCCTAGAGAAATCCATGGACTACAGTCCTCAAAGAGTTGGACAGACGACTGAGTGACTTTCACTTTCAATTTCTTTACCAGCTGAGCCTCCAGGGAAGCCTTGGGTAGAGGCAATTGATGTTTTGCTGTATACATTCCCTTTGAAGAATCTAACTTTCTTTCAGAACTCTAAAAATGTGCCCTTTCAATTTTGCAAAGTAAGATATGTAAGTAGTAAGTGTCATTAGGATTTATGGTATCTAACTAAGTAAAGAGGAAAATAGAAAATTGGGACCTTATGTTCAAGACAAATAATAATGCTATTTATAAGCCTCTAACAAAGAAATTTACTATAAATCTTTTTTTAAAGGTTTTATTATTTCTATTTTTTTTAAATTTATTTTTAAAATTTCCGTTGCCCTGGGTCTTTATGTGGCACTCAGGCTTCTCTTGTTGAGAGCAGGGACTCTAGAGCACGCAGGCTAGGTAGTTGTGGAGCACAGGCTTAGTTGCCCCATGACATAAGGGATCCCAGTTCCCTGACCAGGAATCAAAGCTTTGTCCCCTGCATTGGAAGGTGGAATCCCAACCACTGGGCCACTAGTGAAGCCCCAGTATATATATTTAATAAATGTTTTTTATAGTGCAGATATTAGTATTGTTGAAGTTTTCTAAGTACACAAGAAATACAGAGGTTCAGAGTTTTGAGGCACTCTAAAGTCATGTTGTCTAACTATCCATTTTACCCACGACTCCCACATTCCACCAAATGAGGGGCAAGCACCCTTGGCATTAGCCCTTCCTAGGAGCAGAATCTCTTTGCTTTCTACACAACCCCTCACCTACTGAGAACCTGCAATGCACCAGCTGCTGTGCCAGGGGCCTAGGGACCTCAAGAGGCAAGTTTGTGGGCACAGAGAACAGGAGTGGTATAGACAAGCATCACACAAAAAGTGAGATGGTTCTAAATGCTGAGTCAAAACAAAACAGGGCAACCTGTAACATGAAATAGTAATTCCCACTTTGCCATCCTCCCCACCTTTGCCTCTCCCAGACCCCAAGCCTGGCCAAACTGACTGTTGTTACAGCAAGCCTTCAGAATTGGTCTTATTTTATGCTCTGAAAAATGTCGTTCCACCATTCAAGTAGTGTTACATTGACCCACACTCCCTGTGGAAAGATTTCTTGACCTTAATCTTGTAATAGTTAAGACAACACTTTGTTCTCTCCTGCTTCCCTCTGGCCTTATCTGAGAGTGATCTCGGGGACTTCATGGGACTCCTGAGAACCCAGGGATGGTCAGTGTGTCCGGGTCATTTCCTAGCCTCATCCTTCCCCAAGTCTGACTCAGTACAGCCTGCAGACACCACAGGTAAGCTGCCTACATGCTGTCTCAGATCCTGCCAACCAGGGAGCGGAGGAGCTGAGTGTGCAGGGCCAGCTGTACCAGGCTTTTGTGTGTATGTTTATAAGAGGCTGGAGCATCCATAGATTTGGGTATTTGCAGGGACAGACAGCAGGGGTGGGAAGTTAGTGGGTACAGGGTGTGGGTGGAAGTGAGCAATGTCCTGAATCCAGTCCCCCATGGATGCCGAAAGTGAAAGTGAAGTCGCTCAGTCGTGTCCGACTCTTTGCAACCCCATGGACTGTAGGCTCCTCTGTCCATGGGATTTTCCAGGCAAGAGTACTGGAGTGGATTGCCATTTCCTTCTCCAGGGGTCTTCCCGACCCAGGGATCGAACCCGGGTCTCGCACATTGTAGACAGTCACTTTCCTGTCTGAGCCACCAGGGAAACACGCCTGGTGTTGGATGCCAAAGGATGCCTGTAATCCCATTCACAGACATGGAGAGTTATGTTTCCCAATCGTTGAGGAGTTTCACTATCTATTTCTTTTCTACTTTCTTTCTCTTTTCTCTTTTCTGTTTCCTTCTCTTTTACTCCCTTTGTTTTTTCTCTCTCCCTTCCTCTTCCTCCTTCTTTTTCTATTTGTCTCTCCCTCTCTCTGTCTCTATTTCTTTCTTTCCTTCTCTCTGTCTCTGTCTCCCTCTCTCTTTCTGTGTGTGTAGTGTGTATCCTTTTCTCTCTCTCTTTCTTTTCTCTCTCTCTCTCTCTCTCTCTCTCTCTAGCTCTGTCTTTACTATAGATACAACAGCATTTTGGACATCGACCTAGAGGCAGAGATAAAATGTCACAGCAGCATAAGCAGTACAGAACAGGGGGCTAAAGATCAGGAAGCCTGTATTCCCTTCCTGACTTGTGTCATTAATGTTTGTGACTCCTGCTGCTGCTGCTGCTAAGTCGCTTCAGTCATGTCCGAATCTGTGCGACCCCAGAGACAGCAGCCCACCAGGCTCCCCTTCCCTGGGATTCTCCAGGCAAGAACACTGGAGTGGGTTGCCATTTCCTTCTCCAAATGTTTGTGACAGGATGAGATAAAAGATGTGAATGTGGTTTGAAAAATAACCCAGAGTACAATTGTCCATTCTTGCCAAGCTCCTGCTCCCAAAGTGAGGTGAGGATGCCCAGTGACGGTAAGAAGCCTCTTCAGTCACCTTTGTCAACCAACCTGGCTTTGGTTTGGAGACTCCATTCAGCATATAGAGCTATTAATATTTTTGAGCTTTAAAAGGTCCACTGAGAATGAAAAAAGCAGAAGAATTTGTGCAATAGCAGACATGTAGTGAAACCTGAGAAAACAGTAAGGCTCAGATGAAACTCAAGATCAATGTTGTCATTCTGGACTCACTGGGCTCCATCCATGCTGGGGATTAAGGCCATGCTGAGTGATTGGGTTGTGGAATCCAGCTCCGTACCACAAAGAACATGACACAGCCCAATGCGGTTACCCTTAATTATGTTCTTTTTTTAATTTAATTTTTATTGAAGTATACTTATTTTCAGTTCAGTTCAGCCGCTCAGTCGTGTCCAACTCTTTGCGACACCATGAATCATGGCACGCCAGGCCTCCTTGTCCATCACCAACTCCCGGAGTCTACTCAAACTCATGTCCATAGAGTCAGTGATGCCATCCAGCCATCTCATCCTCGGTTGTCCCCTTCTCCTCCTGCCCTCAATCCCTCCCAGCATCAGGGTCTTTTCCAATGAGTCAACTCTTCTCATGAGGCGGCCAAAGTACTAGAGTTTCAGCTTTAGCATCAGTCCTTCCAAAGAACACCCAGGACTGATCTCCTTTAGGATGGACTAGTTGGATCTCCTTGCAGTCCAAGGGACTCTCAAGAGTCTTCTTCAACACCACAGTTCAAAAGCATCAATTCTTCGGAGCTCAGCTTTCTTCACAGTCCAATTCTCACATCCATACATGACCACAGGAAAAACCATAGCCTTGACTAAACGGACCTTAGTTGGCAAAGTAATGTCTCTGCTTTTTAATATGCTATCTAGGTTGGTCATAACTTTTCTTCCAAGGACTAAGCGTCTTTCATGGCTGCAGTCACCATCTGCAGTGATTTTGGAGCCCCCCAAAATAAAATCTGACACTGTCACCCCATCTATTTGCCATGAAGTGATGGGACCAGATGCCATGATCTTCGTTTTCTGAATGTTGAGCTTTAAGCCAACTTTTTCACTCTCCTCTTTCACCTTCATCAAGAGGCTTTTTAGTTCCTCTTCACTTTCTGCCATAAGGGTGGTGTCATCTGCATATCTGAGGTTATTGATATTTCTCCCAGCAATCTTGATTCCAACTTGTGCTTCTTCCAGCCCAGCATTTCTCATGATGTACTCAGCATACAAGTTAAATAAGCAGGGTGACAATATACAGCCTTGATGAACTCCTTTTCCTATTTGGAACCAATCTATTGTTCCATGACCAGTTCTAACTGTTGCTTCCTGATCTGCATATAGGTTTCTCAAGAGGCAGGTCAGGTGGTCTGGTATTCCCATCTCTCTCAGAATTTTCCACAGTTTATTGTGATCCACACAGTCAAAGGCTTTGGCATGGTCAATAAAGCAGAAATAGATGTTTTTCTGGAACTCTCTTGCCTTTTCCATGATCCAGCGGATGTTGGCAATTTGGTCTCTGGTTCCTCTGTCTTTTCTAAAACCAGCTTGAACATCTGGAAGTTTACGGTTCACATATTGCTGAAGCCTGGCTTGGAGAATTTTGAGCATTACTTTACTAGCGTGTGAGATGAGTGCAACTGTACAGTAGTCTGAGCATTCTTTGGGATTGCCTTTCTTTGGGATTGGAATGAAAACTGACCTTTTCCAGTCCTGTGGCCACTGCTGAGTTTTCCATATTTGCTGGCATGTTGAGTGCAGCACTTTCACAGCATCATCTTTTAGGATTTGCAATAGCTCAACTGGATTCCATCACCTCCACTAGCTTTGTTCATGGTGATACTTTCTAAGGCCCACTTGACTTCACATTCCAGGGTGTCTGGCTCTGGGTGAGTGATCTGGGTGATTATCTGGGTTGTGAATCTCTTTTTTGTACAGTACCTCTTCTTAATATCTTCTGCTTCTGTTAGGTCCATACCATTTCTGTTCTTTATCGAGACCATCTTTGCAGGTGCTAATTTCTGCAGTATAGCAAAGTGACTCCATTATATACATACATCAGATCAGATCAGTCGCTCAGTCGTGTCCGACTCTTTGCGACCCCATGAACCGCAGCACACCAGGCCTCCCTGTCCATCACCAGCTCCCGGAGGTCACCCAGACTCGCATCCATCGAGTCAGTGATGCCATCCAGCCATCTCATCCTCTGTCGTCCCCTTCTCCTCCTGCCCTCAATCCCTCCCAGCATCAGAGTCTTCTCCAATGAGTCAACTCTTCACATGAGGTGGCCAAAATACTGGAGTTTCAGCTTTAGCATCATTCCTTCTAAAGAAATTCCAGGATTGATCTCCTTCAGAATGGACTGGTTGGATCTCCTTGCAGTCCAAGGGACTCTCAAGAGTCTTCTCCAACACCACAGTTCAAAAGCATCAATTCTTCGGCGCTCAGCCTTCTTCACAGTCCAGCTCTCACATCCATACATGACCACAGGAAAGACCATAGCCTTGACTAGGCGAACCTTTGTTGGCAAAGTAATGTCTCTGCTTTTGAATATGCTATCTAGGTTGGTCATAACTTTCCTTCCAAGGAGTAAGCGTCTTTTAATTTCATGGCTGCAGTCACCATCTGCAGTGATTTTGGAGCCCAGAAAAAGAAAGTCTGACACTGTTTCCACTGTTTCCCCATCTATTTCCCATGAAGTGATGGGACCAGATGCCATGATCTTCGTTTTCTGAATGTTGAGCTTTAAGCCAACCTTTTCACTCTCCACTTTCACTTTCATCAAGAGGCTTTTTAGCCCCTCTTCACTTTCTGCCATAAGAGTGGTGTCATCTGCATATCTGAGGTTATTGATATTTCTCCCAGCAATCTTGATTCCAACTTGTGTTTCTTCCACATTCTTTTAAAAATTCTTTTCTATTATAATTTATCCCAGGATATTGCTACACAATAGGACTTTGTTTTTTATCCATTCTATACATAACAATTGCATCCATTGACCTCAAACTCCCAGTCCATCCCTCCCCCTTGGCAACCACAAGTCTGTTGTCTATATGTCTGTGAGTCTGTTTCTGTTCCATAGGTAGATTCATTTGTGCCGTATTTTAGATTCCAAATTCAAGTGATATCATATGGTATTTGTCTTTCTCTTTCTTACTTCAGTTAGTATGATAATCTCTAGTTGCTTCCATGTTGCTTCAAATGGCATTATTTTGTTTTGTTTTGTTTTTTGCGGCTGAGTAGTATTCTATTGCATATATGTGCCACATCTGTATCTATTCACCTGTCGATGGACACATAGGTTGTTTTCGTATCTTGGCTATTGTGAATTGTGCTGCTATGAACATAAGGGTGCATGTGTCTTTTTAAATTGTAGTTCTGTCTGGATATATGCCCAGGAATGGGATTGCTGGGTCATATGGTAATTCTATTTTTAGTTTCCTGAAGAATCTCCATACTGTTCTTCATAGTGACTGCACCAACTTACATTCCCACCAACAGTGTAGGAAGGTTCCCTTTTCTCCACATCTTCTCCAGGATTTGTTATTTGTAGACATTTTAATGATGGCCATTCTGACCAGTGTGAGGCAGTATCTCATTGTAGTTTTGCCTTTCTCTGATAATTAGAGATGCTTAGCATCTTTTCTCGGAGAAGGCAATGGCAAGCCACTCCAGTACTCTTGCCTAGAAAATCCCATGGATGGAAGAGCCTGGTGGGTTGCATTCCATGGGGTCATTACCAGTCGGTCGCGACTGAGCAACTTCACTTTCACTTTTCACTTTCACACAATGGAGAAGGAAATGGCAACCCACTCCAGTGTTCTTGCCTGGAGAATCCCAGGGACGGGGAAGCCTGGTGGGCTGCCGTCTATGGGGTCACACAGAGTCGAACACGACTGAAGCAACTTAGCAGCAGCAGCAGCATCTTTTCTGCACCCCACTCCAGTACTTTTGCCTAGAAAATCCCATGGACGGAAGAGCCTGGTAGGCTGCAGTCCATGGGGTCGCTAGAGTCGGACACGACTGAGCAACTTCACTTTCACTTTTCACTTTCATACATTGGAGAAGAAAATGGCAACCCACACCAGTGTTCTTGCCTGGAGAATCCCAGGGACGGGGAAGCCTGGGGGGCTGCCGTCTATGGGGTTGCACAGAGTCGGACAGGACTGAAGCAACTTAGCAGCAGCAACAGCATCTTTTCTTGTGCCTACTGATCATCTGCATATCTTCTTTAAAGAAGACATTTAGGTCTTCTGCCCATTTTTCAGTTGGGTTGTTGGGTTTTTTTCTAGTTGAGTTATCTAGTTACATTCTTGCACAGGCCACTACTGACCTCTCTGATACAGACTTATCCTGAGACTCATGCCACAGGGAATGAAACTGATTTTTATAAACTTGTGTGCATGCTTAGTGTGATCATTGCTTCATTATCCCCATACTTTCAAGTCCTCTTTTCACTCTTGAATTTCTCAAACTAAAGGATATGAATAAATAAAATGGAACATTTTGAAAGCTGAATAACCTGCTGCAGTTTAGGGCTTCAGTGAGATAAAGCAGACATTGTCAAAGTGTCCATCAGTATCAGCATCTGCTTATTAGAAACTTACTAGAAATTGAAATTCTCGGACCTCAATCAATCAAGACCTACTGAGTCAGAAACTTTGGGCAATAAGCCCCAACGATCTGGAGTTTAATCAGCCTGTCAGGTGTTCTGATGCATATAAAGCATATTCATTTTCTATCACTGCTATAACAAATTCCCACAGATGCAGTGGCTTATAGATATTTGTTTTGATATTTAGTTGCTAAGTCATGTCCGACTCTTTTCAACCTCTGGACTGTAGCCCACCAGCCTCCTCTGCCCATAGGATTCTCCAGGCAAGAATACTAGAGTGGGTTGCCATTTCCTTCTCCAGAGGATCTACATGACCTAGGGATCGAACCTGTGTCTCCTGTAATGGCAGGCAGATTCTTTACCACTGAGCCACCAGGAAAGCCCAGCTTACAACAGCCAGGACATGGAAGTAACCTAGATGTCCATCAGCAGACCAATGGATAAGAAAGCTGTGGTACATATACACAATGGAATATTACTCAGCTATTAAAAAGAATGCATTTCAATCAGTTCTAATGAGGTGGATGAAACTGGAACCTATTATACAGAGTGAAGTAAGTCAGAAAAAAAAAAAAAACACCAGTACAGTATACTAAAGCATGTATATAGAATTTAGAAAGATGGCAATTATGACCCTATATGTGAGACAGCAAAAGAGACACAGGTGTAAAGAACAGTCTTTTGGACTCTGTGGGAGAAGGCGAGGGTGGAATGATTTGAGAGAATAGCCTTGAAACATGTATATTACCATATGTGAAACAGATCACCAGTCCAGGTGAGACAGAGTACTCAGGGCTGATGCACTGGGATGACCCTGAGGGATAGGATGGGGAGGGTGGTGGGAGGAGGGGTTCAGGATGGGGAACACATGTACACCTATGGCTGATTCATGTCAATGTATGGCAAAAACCACTGCAATATTGTAAAGTAATTAGCCTCCAATTAAAATAAATTAATTAATTTAAAATTTAAAAAAACAAGGTTGTTTCACCCAATAACTGGTAAGATGTTCAATAAAAAAGGTTGAGATCTGTTGCCTTGATGGCCACCCAGAGAATACTGTAATTTATCCAAAGGATCAGTTCTTAGGAATTTCCCCATTTCTGAAACAGGGCACACCATTGCAGTGAGGGGCAACATAATGCAGAACAAATTTGAAAGTAACAAATTCCTTTGAAGATGTGAGTCCATGATAGAAATACCAACTGTAAACCCTGAGACTACAGGAGAATTTAGAGATCAATAAGGGGGGAAAGGACCCTGCAAAAGAAGGTACAAGATTCCCTTCCTTAATGCGGACTGTTGTTTTGTTTTGGTTTGGTTTTGGATCCAAATAGTGCTCTTTACTCAAGAGCAGATGTTCAGTAGGACCTGGAAATAGTAAGCTTTATCAAAGGTGTCACTTGCTTTGTGTTCAACATGCATAGTCAAAACAAAGACAGAAAAAGAGGTCTCCAGAGAGTCTCCCTTGTCTGACTGCTCTCTTTCCAGGTGACATGAAACGAACACAGTCTCCCACACCAGCTGAGCCTTGCATCCGGAGGGAGGCAGTTGTGCCATGCGTGGGCTGGAGGCATCCGGTCCCGGACAGAGAGAAGAGCGGCAAGGTTTTCGCTGCATCTTCAGATGCTGGTTTCACACAATGTGAGGACGGTTTCACAGGAAGTCCTTTTCTCAGTAAACTCAGTTCAAACAGAAATCCATCAGGCATCCTCTTCTTTTCAAAAAGAATCCTAGAACTCGTCTATTCACCTTGTTTTCCATAAAGTCCATGGCGGAACTTCCTTACTTTCTGTGTGTGCCTTCCATTGGGCTGTTTTTAAAATTCCTTTTTTTTTTTTTTAAACCTTTAATCAGCAAAGTTTCGTTTGTTGTTTTTTTCAAAATAAATTTATTTATTAATTTTTGGTTGTGCTGGGTCTTCATTGCTCAGTCCAACAATGAAGTGCTGGGGCTTCCTGGGTAGCTCAGCTGGTAAAAAAAAAAAAATCCACCTACAATGCAGGAGACCCCAGTTTGATTCCTGGGTTGAGAAGATCCACTGGAGAAGGGATAGGCTACCCACTCCAGTATTCTTGGGCTTCCCTGGTGGCTCAGCTGGTAAAGAATCCGTCTGCAATACAGGAGACCTCGGTTTGATCCCTTGGTTGGAAGATCCCCTGGAGGAAGGCATGGCAACCCGTTCCAGTATTCTTGCCTGGAGAATCTCCAGGGACAGAGGAGCCTGGAGAGCTACAGTCCATGGGGTTGCAAAGAGTCAGACATGACTGAACGAATAAGCACATTCATTTCAGTTGCCGTGCGAGAGCTTCTCATTGCTGTGCTTTCTCCTGTTGCAGACCACAGGCTCTAGGCTCATGAGCTTCAGTAGTTGTGGCTCCTAGGCTCCAGAGCACAGTCTCAATAGTTGTGGCACAGAGGCTCAGTTGCTCCACAACGTGTGGGATCTTCCCGGATCAGGGATCAAACCCATGTCTCCTGCATTGACAGGTAGATTCTTGACCACTGAGCCACCAGGGAAACCCAGGAAAGTTTTTTTATTTTTCTTTTTTAATCTGAATTTTTTAAATATAATTTATAATTCTGTGTTCATTTCACATGTACAGAAAAGTGATGCAGTTAAAGATGCACATATATATGTGCATATATATATATATATATATGTTCTTTGTCAGATTTTTCCCATTATAGGTTATTAAAGATATTGAATATAGTTCCCTGTGCTATACAGTAGATTGTTCCAGATGGTGCTGAGTGGTAAAGAATCTGCCTGCCCATGCAAGAGACGCAAGAGACTAGGTTCAATCCCTAGGTTGGGAAGATCCCTTGAGAAAAGAAATGGTAACCCACTCTAGTATCCTTGCCTGCAAAATCCCATGGAGAGGAGCCTGGAAGGCTACAGTCCATGGGGTGGCAAAGAGCTGGACACAACTAAGCGACTGAGCACAGAACATATATGAGTCCCAAATACCTAATTTATCCTCTCCTCCTTTTTCCCTTTGGTAACCCTAAGTTTTCTATCTCTTTGAATCTGTTTGAATCACCTTTTGAGAACATAGCCCTCTTTCAGAAGATTAGTATGAATAATCTGTGAACAGGAACTATATGCTGACATACCTGGAGGGTTCAGAAGAGAAACTCAGAGTACCCAAGATGATTTCTTCTGAAAAGCACTAAAAAAGCACCTACAAAACTTTCTCATGTTCGAAGTCTCAGCGAAAACCTTGGTCTACCTCATCTTAGTCAAAGCATCTCAGCTCTCCTAACTCTCCATCTCCCTTTGATATTATAAAATCCTTTCCTAATGCAAATTGGATTGCTGCTGCTGCTGCTGCTGCTAAGTCACTTCAGTCGTGTCCAACTCTGCGCGACCCCATAGAGGGCGGCCCAACAGGCTCTCCCGTCCCTGGGATTCTCCAGGCAAGAACACTGGAGTGGGTTGCCATTTCCTTCTACAATGCATGAAAGTGAAAAGTGAAAGCGAAGTCACTCAGTCATGTCTGACTCTTCATGATCCCATGGACTGCAGCCTACCAGGCTCCTCCATCCATGGGATTTTCCAGGCAAGAGTACTGGAGTGGGGTGCCATTGCCTTCTCCAGCAAATTGGATTAGGTCCTTGATAAATCAGACACTGCGGAGGGTCTGAGATTTTGCCCCACTTGAGAGCTAACAAGTTAGCCTACCACATCACAGGTTTATCAACTTATACCAACAGAAGACATGAGATCACTGTATCTCTGATTCAGAGAAAAAGATCATTTCTTACTCACAGCAGGAGCAGTAGCCAGAGCTATATCTTGCTTTGGTTCTTCAACATGACAAGGCAGACAATACCTGCACAGGCAGTGGAGTGTATCAGAGGAGAGGAACTCTGAAGTCAGAAAAATCTGATTTTATATGGGGCTGTTAGTAACCTGCCCATCCCCCCGCTTAAAGAGAGAGATTACTCATTACCTTGGAATGTAAGCCAAACTCCTCCAGGAAGCAAAAGCAAAGAGCATTATCTTTATTACTCTGAGATGTCTCCAGAGAAAAGAAGGAACATCTCTAAGCTTTGCTATCCTGGAAGATCTCCTTATACAAACAATGGCTGTAAATGCCTTGGTTCAGAAGACCTTGAACAAGCAGGAGCTCGAGGAATCCATTGATAAATGACTCCTAGCAGTCATTCCCTTGCTCACAATGCTCCATGGATTTCCTCTGTCACTAGAATAATATTGAACCTGCCTTGTCATAGCCCAGGAGGGCGACTTGACTTGGCCCCTTCCTACCTTTCCAGTCTTATCTAATTCATCCACTGGTTTCATCTGTGTCTCTTACACATATCAAGATGATTTTCACCTTAAAGTTCTTAAACTTGCTGCTCCCTCTGTCTGAAATACTATTCCCTGGGATCTTCCTGTGACTGATTTCTGGTCTTTATTGAGGACACAGCTCAAGTGCGAATTCTTCAGAGAAGCCTTTCCTCTTCCCAACACCAGTCCCACAGGGTTTAAATATATACAAAGAACTTACAGCGGTCCCTAGAAACACATCACCTGATTAAGATATGCAATTACCATCATTAAAGTCTTCGGAGTCTGGTTCACAGATTCCTATTACATTCAAATTCTCTCATGAACCTGGGACACTTGTATGTACATTACGGATACAATGTCCTTGCTTAGACAGTCCTATACTTTTTCACTTTAATGATGTCTTTAACTTTAATGATCGATATAGTCCTAGGGCCACACCTTGAATCTTACTATCAGCTAGAACTGTTTTCATAGCAGAAATCTTAAGTTGCAACATTCTACTCTCTCTACAAAGTAGCTTTCTCAAAAATTCATTTCCACCACACCAGTTCTTCAAACATCTCTCTCAACTCCAAGTTCCCCTCTGATTACTATCACATCTCTCTCTCTTCTTTTCTCATCCAAACTTTCTACAATCAGTGAATATGATTCTAAGTGTCAGCTCCTGTTTTCCCCCAAGGCATTTTAGTGTGACCTCTGCTTTTCCTACTTTTCTTTTTTAATTTTTTTTACAGTTTTTTATTTTATTTTTAATTGGAGGATAGTTACTTTACAATGTTGTGATGGTTTCTGCCATACATCAACGTGAATCAGCCATAGGTGTACATATGTCTCTTCCCTCTTAAACCTCTCTCCCACCTCTCTCCTCATCCCCTTCTTGAACTCTCTCCCTCTTTCTTCAATGAAGTTCTAACTGTCAAAACCTTATGGGCCTCTCCTCTATTGTATAGTCTTTTTTTTTTTTTTTTAATTTAGTCCATTTACATTTTTAAAAAATATTTATTTCTTTGGTTGCCTCAGGTCTTAGTTGCAGGATCTTTTGTTGTGTCCCATGGGCTCTCTAGTTTAGGTACTGGCTTTGTTGTTCTGAGGTATGTGGGATTTTAATTCCCTAGCCAGGGATCAAACTGGAGTCCACTGACTTGCAAGGTGGATTCTTAACCACTGGGCCACCAGGGAAATCCCTCTATTATAGCGTCTTGTTCTCATTCTCCTTGAGACATTTCCCTCCTGTACTGTCCATGATGATGTCTCTTTCAGTTGTTTTCATGCTCCTCTGACCATTACTTCCTGTCCTCTTTGTGGGCATTCTTTTGCTCTAGCAATTCTTCAGATGTTGCTATTTCTAAGGTCTCTCCATTATCCAACTGCTTCTCTTATCCTCCATACTTTCCCAGAGCAGTCACTGATGATTTTATTATATTTTTGGATGTTAAATACTATATACATGCCAATCACTCAAAAATCTAAATCTTCAGATCTTTCCCTCAAGCTCCAGGCTTATATACCCAACCACCTTTGAACACATCTACCTCATACCCCACTGACATTTCGAGCTCAACGTGTCCAAAATACAGCTCACTATGCTTTCTTCTAAACCAGTGTATCTGCCTCCCCCCGCCCCCTGCCTTAGCTGGTAGCACACAAACAGAAACCTAGCAATTAGATTCCACCCAAGGACTTCCTCTTCCTAGTGTCCAACAATCATTTACATTTGCCAATTTTACTTTCTACATATTTCTGGGCTCTCTTCCCTCCTCACCACCCTAGTTTGGGACCTCGCATTTTCTTACCTTTCCCAAACCAACGTGATCATCTCTTCATTGTTTTCTGTCTTCAGTCTTAGATCCCAAAAGTCTATCCTACTCTGATTGAATCAAATCCAAGCTCTTTAATATGTCTCCATAATCTGGCACCTGAACAATTTCCTAACTTTGTTTGTTTCTTTCCTGCCTCACAATTCACACTCTAGATATGATGACCTGGTTTTCTTCTCTGACCATACTCTATGATTTCAGATTTCTGTTCTTTGCTTGTCCCAGGCTCACTAACCAGAAAGCCTTGAGCACTTTGCTCTCCTACACACAAACTTCCTTTACCTGCTCAGGTTCGCATTGCTGGAAGGCAGTTCCTGATGGATCCTCAACTTTCTTTTATTTTATTTTTTAATTAATCAATCAATCAATTAATTAATTACTTTGACTGTGTCTGGTCTTTGTTGTGACATGTGAGCTCTTTGTTGTGGTGTGGGGGCTTAGTTGCCCCCACGACATGTGGGATCTTAGTTTCCTGATCAGAGACTGAACCCTCAGTCCCTACATTGGAAAGCAGATTCTTTACCACCAGACCACCAGAGAAGTCCCAACTACCCTTTATTCTGGCTTTTGTTTGTGTCCCTTGTATGTGTCTTGATCACTGCACCTACTTCTTTTATGACTTTCTCTTTGCATATCTGCTTTCTCCACTACACTAGCCTCCTCTGTGAGAATCTATGTCTGAACTATTCTTTCATCTCCAACATCCATTGTACGACAGATTAGGGGCTCAGAGAATAGTTGTTGAAGACAGAAAGAAGGAATGAAGAGGGGGCAGGAGGGAGAAATGGAAGAAAAAAGGAAGAAACAAAGGGAGGAAGGATCATTTTTGTAGCTGGAAAAGACATAACTTTCAAATACAACAACTGATTAAATACAGTGATGATAAAATAGAGACATAAACACTTTGATTCTGTCTTGTCTAAAAAGGGAAGAAATTATAGGTTAGCATCAACTGGATGTCTTGGGGGCAAAACCCTATTGTGTCAAGTACTAGTCATTAATAGACAGGTGGTCTGAACAACTGTTCATTCCTGTAATCTCAGCAGTTTAAAGAACAAAGAAATCAGACAGAGGAAAAACAACACGTGTCATGACACATTGCTATGTTTCCTAAGAAGAAACAAGGACTTTCTTATTTATGTTTATTTTATATTTGAATGGTATGAGCTATGACCACTGCTATGTTTCGTAAGAAGAAACAAGAAGTTTCCTAAAATATTCATAAGTTCTTCAAGAGTTTTTCCACCTAGGATGGTCCTAAACATTAAATACAATATTTATGGAATGTAAACCTAAATTTCAAAGCATGTAAAACAAGGAATTGTTTATTTAATCTATAGAATACATTTGTTTTAGGGGCCAGAATTTGCTCACTTAAATGGTAAATTAACTGTTCATCTGATTCATAATTATATAAATTGTGTGGAATTATTTGTTCACTACAGAAAATTATTCAACCCCCGGGTCTAGTTTTTCTCTATGCCAATTTTGCAATGCATAACAATGAAAAAGTCCTATAACTAACTCAGATCCAAACACAAGGAGAAGTAGTATCTTTGCAAACATAGTTTCCCTTTTTTCAACCACACACTGTCATCATGGATTCAAGTTTCTAAATAACACTACAGGAGGCTCAGTCTTTCTGATCTCTGCAAAGAAATTTCTTTCAAAATCTTTCAGTCACTGTTTATTTTTAAACTTTTTTAAATGTAAAAAAGTGATACAAATATCCTCTTCTCTGCCCTGGTCGGAATTTCCCAAACATCGGAAACTGAAGCTATTCCTCTATCATGTTTTCCATTTCAATAATACTTTCCTCGTTCTTCTTAAGGAAGAGATTAAGATTTATTTTTCCATTTTATGACTTGGCTGCTAATAACAGGGCATTTAAGAACAGATATCAGAGAAAGATTACAGCACCAGAGAGTAGGAGCCACTCCCCTCCCACAAGAGCAGGCCCCCATTGCCTGTCTAATCACATTACCATCCAAAATGGAAATGCTTCTTGCCAAGAAGTGTCACCAGGTGAGGCCCAGTTATCAGGGAAACAGTTGCAGGAGACACCTGAGTGCCAGTCCCAGAAGGCTGTATAGAGCAGGACTCTGACTCTGTGGGCAGTGTGACAGGCATGTAGCCCAGCTCACCTGGCGCTAAGGAGGCAGGACCAATGGGACCTGGTGACTGTGTGGGTCAAGGAGGACTCCCGGGTTTGTAACTGGGAGGGGCGGATGGTGGTGCCATTCACTGAAACAGGCAACAGAGGAGAGAAGAAGGTTTATGATGATGGGTTCAGATTGGGATGTGTTGGGTTTGAGATGCCTGTGAGAGACCTAGGTGAAAGCACAGACAAGTAAATCTGGAGCCAAAGAGAGAGATACACAATGGGAAACAGAAAGTGGGTGTTATTATTGGGGCAGAACTATGGATAAGATTGTCCTAAGAAAGCCCAAGGAATAAGAACAGGAGCCTTGGTCTGGACACCTGAGTAATATCAACGTGTAGGGGATGAATAGAGGAAGCAGAACTGTGAAGAGATTGACACAGTAATCAGAGAGACAGAAACCAACGGGCATTATTCTAGAAAGCAAAAGAATAGAAAATGTCAAGAGAACTTGTCCACCCATCTCAACCACTACAGACGGGTCAGTTGGTGTCCACTCTGTTTCCAAACACCTGCCAAAGCCCTTATTGTGTCTTCCACTGTTTGTTTACCCATGTCTCTAATCCAGGGTCAACAACATCTTCAAAGTCAAGGCCTGATTGTTTGTCTCTGTATTCCCAGGTTCCAAAATATGTCTAGTGACTTGGACAACTAAGATCCATTTCAATGAAATTGTAGGGGTGGAATTCTGGTTGGAATGAACAGGGAAGGAGGGATTTAAAATGTGGCTAAATCTCAATTATCCACACTGAGAGGACAGAGAGAAATGTGGGTGAAACACATGAAAAGAGATAAGCTCAAAAGTTACATTTGACTTTGAACCTAGACTCCACAGAAAGCTCATATTCTTTCAGAGATCCAGACAGCCCTCCTGTGGTCCTAGACTTCCTGAGATGTGCCCCTAAAGTCTGTAGTTGAAACCCTCCCAGGTAGAGACAGGTGACACCTCAAAGGGGATGTGTCCGTGATTAAGTGAGAACTGACTGGTTTGGAAGAGGCACAGAAGAATAAAGCTTCATGTAGATAACACTCTTCCATTGGAGATAGCAGATAATCATACGTGTGTCATCCTTATTTTCACGATAAACAGAAAGTTTAAGAGTTTGCAAGCCAATAAAACACTTTCAAGCCTTGAAGATTAGTGTACTTTAAGATTTTTGGATGAATGCCATTCAGAAAGTGTTTCCTGTATAAAAGTATCATTAAAATAATGAATGTTTTGCATTTGGGGAAGTGGTGTCATATTTGGAATGTTCAGCCAAAGGGAAAAAGATTAGTAGCTAGTTTTAATGACTTCTGGAGAACATGAGGATTTTTTTTTTCTTGAGTCTTCTTTTTTCACCCAAAGTCAAATGAAGGGTGGTGTAAGGAAAAATTGAAAACAAAAACAAGTGAGCTGGTCTGGTCATAATAATTTCAACAAAGCTTCATGTACATATGAGTCTGTTTTTTTATAAAGTACTTACACCACAGGTATTATCTGATTTGATGTATATGTATCTCAAGCAAGGACTTCCCTGGTGGCTCAAATGGTTAAGCATCTGGCTACAATGCGGGAGACTCAGGTTCAATCTCTGGGTCGGGAAGATCTCCTGGAAAAGGAAATGGCAACCCACTCCAGTACTCTTGCCTGGAAAATCTCATGGACGCAGGAACCTGGTAGGCTACAATCCGTGGTGTCACAAAGAGTCGGACATGACTGAGCGACTTCACTTTCTTTCTTTGTATCAGACAAACAAATGCTAGTTAGCTGTGATAATCCTCATGAAAGAGATGAAGAAAAAGGATTAGATATAGCTTCATCTTCAGTAGCACCATTTTTTCTTTTTTTTGAGATAATGCTCAAACCAGTGTTCTCTTCCTGGTGTCTAAAGATGCTGCCACCTGCCTGCCCTCCCTCCTTTCTACTTTCTTTCCCTCTCTTCCTTCCTTCCCAAAACCATTAACTGAATACTCTACTGCTAAGTCACTTCAGTCGTGTCCGACTCTGTGCGACCCCATAGATGGCAGCCCAACAGGCTCCCCCGTCCCTGGAATTTTGTAGGCAAGAACACTGGAGTGGGTTGCCATTTCCTTCTCCAATGCATGAAAGTGAAAAGTGAAAGTGAAGTCGCTCAGTTGTGTCTGACTCTTAGCCACCCCATGGACTGCAGCCTACCAGGCTCCTCCGCCCGTGGGATTTTCCAGGCAAGAGTACTGGAGTGGGGTGCCATTGCCTTCTCTGAATTGAATACTCTTCCATGGTAATATTGTGATTGAATAAGAAGACTATATTTTGTTCTTCATCCCTGGCTCCCAAAACAGATCCAGAGCAATAAGGTGGAAGGAGCATCTTTTGTTATTCATAAGTCTCTTAACACCACACCAGTGTTTATGTTAATAATCTGGCTTTTGGACAGTCCCTAAGGATGGGGGAGGTAGGTAAAAGGCTGGTTTCCTTCAGATCAGATCAGATCAGATCAGTCACTCAGTCATGTCTGACTCCTTGCGACCCCATGAATTGCAGCACGCCAGGCTTCCCTGTCCATCACCAACTCCCAGAGTTCACCCAGACTCATGTCCATTGAGTCAGTGATGCCATCCAGCCATCTCATCCTCTGTCGTCCCCTTCTCCTCCTGCCCTCAATCCCTGCCAGCATCAGAGTCTTCTCCAATGAGTCAACTCTTCACATGAGGTGGCCAAAATACTGGAGTTTCAGCTTTAGCATCATTCCTTCCAAAGAAATCCCAGGGCTGATCTCCTTCGGAATGGACTGGTTGGATCTCCTTGCAGTCCAAGGCACTCTCAAGAGTCTTCTCCAACACCACAGTTCAAAAGCATCAATTCTTCAGTGCTCAGCCTTCTTCACAGTCCAACTCTCACATCCATACATGACCACAGGAAAAACCATAGCCTTGACTAGAAGGACCTTTGTTGGCAAAGTAATGTCTCTGCTTTTCAATATGCTATCTAGGTTGGTCATAACTTTTCTTCCAAGGAGTAAGCGTCTTTTAATTTCATGGCTGCAACCACCATCTGCAGTGATTTTGGAGCCCAGAAAAATAAAGTCTGACACTGTTTCCACTGTTTCCATTGTTTCCCCATCTATTTCCCATGAAGTGATGGGACCAGATGCCATGATCTTCGTTTTCTGAATGTTGAGCTTTAAGCCAACTTTTTCACTCTCCACTTTCACCTTCATCAAGAGGTTTTTTAGTACCTCTTCACTTTTTGCCATAAGGGTGGTGCCATCTGCATATCTGAGGTTATTGATATCCCTCCAGGCAATCTTGATTCCAGCTTGTGTTTCTTCCAGCCCAGCGTTTCTCATGATGTACTTTGCATATAAGTTAAATAAACAGGGTGACAATATACAGCCTTGACGAACTTCTTTTCCTATTTGGAACCAGTCAGTTGTTCCATGTCCAGTTCTAACTGTTGCTTCCTGACCTGCATACAAATTTCTCAAGAGGCAGATCAGGCACAGTTCACATATTGCTGAAGCCTGGCTTGGAGAATTTTAAGCATTACTTTACTATCATGTGAGATGAGTGCAATTATGCAGTAATTTGAGCATTCTTTGGCACTGCCTTCCTTTGGGATTAGAATGAAAACTGACCTTTTCCAGTCCTGTGGCCACATTTGCTGGCATATTGAGTGTAGCACTTTCACAGCATCATCTTTCAGGATTTAAAATAGCTCGACTGGAATTCCATCACCTCCACTATCTTTGTTCGTAGTGATGCTTTCTAAGGCCCACTGGACTTCACATTCCAGGATGTCTGGTTCTAGGTCAGTGATCACATCATCGTGATTATCTTGGTCGTGAAGCCCTTTTTTGTACAGTTCTTCTGTGTATTTTTGCCATCTCTTCTTAATATCTTCTGCTTCTGTTAGGTCCATATCATTTCTGTCCTTTATCGAGCCCATCTTTGCATGAAATGTTCCTTTGGCATCTCTGATTTTCTTGAAGAGATCTCTAGTCTTTCCCATTCTGTTGTTTTCCTCTATTTCTTTGCATTGATTGCTGAAGAAGGCTTTCTTATCTCTTCTTGCTATTCTTTGGAACTCTGCATTCAGATGTTTATATCTTTCCTTTTCTCCTTTGCTTTTCGCTTCTCTTCTTTTCACAGCTACTTGGTTTCCTTAGAGGGCTGGAATTTTCAGCATGCCCCTCCCCTCCTGACCCCATCTCCAGAAAGAGTGGGGACGGGAGGAGGGTGGAAGCTGCTGGAATCTGAATCACTAATGGCCAACGATTTAATCAATCACACCTATGTAATAAAGCCTCCATAAAAACCTTAACTAAAAGAGTTCAGAGAACTTCTGGGGCTTCCCTAATGGCTCAATGGTAAAAAAAAAAAAATCTGCCTGCCAATATAGGAGATGTGGATTCAGTCCTTGGGTTGGGAAGAACCCCTGGAGAAGGAAATGGCAACCTACTCCATGATTCTGGCCTGGGAAATTCCATAGACAGAGGAGCCTGGCAGGCTACAGTCCATGGGTCACAAAGAGTCGAATAGGACTTAATGACTGAATAACAAAACAAAGAGAACTTTTGAGTTGATGATGACTTGGAGAATGGGGCACCTAGAGAGGTCATAGAAGCTCTGTGCTTCCCCCACACCTTGCCTTATGATCAGTGTGGGGAAAAAACCCATGTTGGGCAACAGAAGCAGTAGCAAGAGAGAGAGAAATGGAGTTTTCTTTTCAGTGAAAACCTCTTCTTTTTGGTGAAAACCTTTTTAGTTATGAAGACTCCATAAAAACTTTAATTGAAGGGGTTCAGAGAACTTCTGGGGCTTCCCTTCATGGCTCAATGGTACAAAAAAAAAATTGTTTCCTCATGCAAATAGACAGGGAAACAATGAAAACAGTGACAGTCTTTATTTTCTTGGGCTCCAAAATCACTTCAGATGGTGACTACAACCATAAAATTAAAAGATGCTTGCTCCTTGGCAGAAAAGCTATGACAAACCTAGACAGACAAACCTAGCAGTTTTTCATGTCCTTGAAAAACCAGGGACATTACTTTCCCAACAAAGATCCATATAGTTAAAGCTATGGTTTTTCCAGTACTCATATATGGATGTGAGAGTTGGACTATAAAGAAAGCTGTGCGCCAAAGAATTGATGCTTTTGAGCTGTGATGTTGGAAAAGACTCTTGAGAGTCTCCTGGACAGCAAGGAGATCAAACCAGTCCATCCTAAATGAAATCAATCCCAAATATTCACTGGAAGGACTGGTGCTAAAGCTGAAGCTCCAATACTTTGGCCACCTGATGTGAAGAGCCAACTCAATGGAAAAGATCCTGATGCTGAGAAAGATTGAAGGCAAGAGGAGAAGGGGACGACAGAGGACGAGAAGGTTGGATGGCATCACCGACTCAATGGACATGAGTTTGAACAAGTTCCAGGAGATGTGAAGGACAGGGAAGCCTGGCATGCTGCAATTCATGGAGCTGCTGTTGGACACGACTAAGTAACTGAGCAAAATACAGGGCACTGGAGTTGATAAACATCTTACAATAAACTTTGCTCTCAAGTTCTTCTAACTTCAAATAGATGTTTTTCCTGGACTTCAGTAAACAGGAAGATGGGAACGTTTGTGGGTTCCAGGGCATAGCCCTGTGCCCACTGGCAAGTTCTATGACCTTGGGCCAGTTGATTAAACTTTGTGTGCCTCAGTTTCCTCACCAGTAAAACAATACCTCCCTCAGAGGGTTGTTAGGAGCATGAAATGAGTTAGTATTTGTCCAGTGCTCAGCTGGCACTCTGATAAACATTATTTAAGTGTGTGCTTAATAAATAAATAAGCTGGGTTCACTGAACATTCCTTTGTGGGAGAAGAATTACTCTTTATTTCTATTGCTCAGCAACTTGTTCACACAATAGAACCCAGCTCCAAATACATGGGAGCAAGGCATTCTCCTTATCGTTTCTTTCCACCAACTAGAAGACATTCCACAAATGAAAGCATTTATGAGAAATACATATAATCAAACGTCTCTCCTAAGGGCTCAGATCCAATGTCTACTTAAGGAAGAAAAGGCAGCCTCTGTCTTAGGGTGCTCCTTTTCTGCAAACCCTAGGGGGCTTTCCATATCTGAAATGGAGAGCATGATGATTCCAAGAGACCATGTTTCAAGACTGTTGAAGCGATTTTGTCAGTTTATGCCCTTTGTGGGTGGCTGGGAAGATTTTCCAGTCTGCAACCAATTCTTTCCAACCTCTGGAGAAGAGAATATTCACTCATGGTTGTTTCTGCTCAGGTCAGGAGGGGTCACACCGTGATTTTTTTTTCTTTTGTCCTTACAAGGAAATCTTGAGAACTTTCTTTGGACAGGGAACCAAAAATAGTGGCAAGGAGGAACGGTTGCCAAGGATGTGTCCTTTTTTCCCCCTCTTTATTTCATTTATAGTAAAATCTTAAATCTATGAGAGTGGTTTCTCACGTCCCTTCCACTAGACACTGTTTATCTCGAAGGGTAATTCATGCCACATTTACTCCATAGCTCTCAGGATCGCTTATGTTTAAACACCTACAGCAGCTACCACTCCTTTCAGTTCATTTTTACTTACCGATCATTTTTCAGAACTTTATACTCAACCTCTTTCTGTCTCTGCCAAATTTCACAGGATCTCCACAGCCTCTGAGAGAGGCAGCATTGGATAAATGCTAAATCAGATAAATGCAAAATGTGAATCAGACCATCACGGGCTCTGGGGACAGAACATGGGCTCAAGTCCTGCATCCACCCCTGGCTTTGAACTTGGGAAAATGATCTGTCCTAGTTTCTCTCTTAACAAACGTGGGTAACAATATGGATGGCTCCCTTTCTGTCCTCACAGAACTATTGAGAAAGTCAAGTTAAATAGTGATGTAGAAGCACGCAAAAGCTTTATTTAAAAAATAAGTAGGACTTCCCTGGTGGTCCAGTGGTTAAAACTTCACTTTCCAATGCAGGAGATGTGGGTTCCATCCCTGGTTGGGGAATTAAGATCCCAAGTGCCTTGTGGCCAAAAAACCAAAACATAAAACAGAAGCAATATTAAAACAAATTCAATGAAGACTTTAAAAATGATCCACATTAAAAAAAAAACTCAAAAAAATAAATTACATTATACTTTATACATTTTTCCTATGTGTATGCTATATTTCACAACAAATAAGGTTAAAATCATTGAATCTGAAAAATATAATTATGACAATTATAAATAATTGTTAAACTTTCTAAACAAAAGGTACCTATTCAAATATTAGCACCCTAACTAAACAAACATAAAGGTATTTTATATTTTTTATACATATGCAGGCTAATGCACAAGTCACGAGGGCCATAAGCTTCTCAGTTCAGTTCAGTTCAGTTCAGTCGCTCAGTCATGTCCAACTCTTTGTGACCCCATGAATCACAGCACGCCAGGCCTCCCTGTCCATCACCAACTCCCGGAGTTTACCCAAACTCATGTCCATCGAGTCAGTGATGCCATCCAGACATCTCATCTGTTGTCCCCTTCTCCTACCCCCAATCCCTCCCAGTATCAGGGTCTTTTCCAATGAGTCAACTCTTCGCATGAGATGGCCAAAGTATTGGAGTTCCAGCTTCAGCATCAGTCCTTCCAATGAACACCCAGGATTGATGTCCTTTAGCATGGACTAAAGGAGCATATTTCTCCCAGCAAGACTTCAGCAATACATGAACCGTGAAATTCCACATGTTCAAGCTGGTTTTAGAAAAGGCAGAAGAACCAGAGATCAAATTGCCAACATCCGCTGGACCATTGAAAAAGCAAGAGAGTTCCAGAAAAACATCTATTTCTGTTTTATTGACTATGCCAAAGCCTTTGACTGTGTGGATCACAATAAACTGTGGAAAACTCTGAAAGAGATGGGAATACCAGACCACCTGACCTGCCTCTTGAGAAACCTATATGCAGGTCAGGAAGCAACAGTTAGAACTGGACATGGAACAACAGACTGGTTCCAAATAGGAAAAGGAGTACATCAAGGCTGTATATTGTCACCCTGCTTATTTAACTTATATGCAGAACACATCATGAGAAACGCTGGGCTGGAGGAAGCACAAGCAGGAATCAAGATTGCCTGGAGGGATATCAGTAATCTCAGATATGCAGATGACACCATCCTTATGGCAGAAAGCGAAAAAGAACTAAAAAGCCTCTTGATGAAAGTGAAAGAAGAGAGTGAAAAAGTTGGCTTAAAACTTAACATTCAGAAAGCTAAGATCGTGGCATCTGGTCCCATCACTTCATGGGAAATAGATGGGAAAACAGTGGAAACAGTGTCAGACTTTATTTTGGGGGGCTCCAAGATCACTGCAGATGGTGACTGCAGCCATGAAATTAAAAGATGCTTACTCCTTGGAAGGAAAGTTATGACCAACATAGATAGCATATTAAAAAGCAGAGTCATTACTTTACTAACAAAGGTCCATCTAGTCAAGGTTATGGTTTTTCCAGTAGTCACGTATGGATGTGAGAGTTGGACTATAAAGAAAGCTGAGCGCCAAAGAATTGATGCTTTTGAACTGTGATATTGGAGAAGACTCTTGAGAGTCCCTTGGATAGCAAGGAGATCCAACCAGTCCATCCTAAAGGAAATCAGTTCTGAATACTCATTGGAAGCACTGATGCTGAAGCTGAAACTCCAATACTTTGGCCACCTCATGCGAAGAGTTGACTCATTGGAAAAGACCCTGATGCTTGGAAAGATTGAAGGCAGGAGGAGAAGGGGACGACAGAGGATGAGATGGTTGGATGGTGTCACCAACTCAGTGGACATGAGTTTGAGTAAACTGTGGGAGTTGGCTATGGACAGGGAGGCCTGGTGTGCTGCAGGGGGTTGCAGTCCATGGGGTTGCAAAGAGTCAGACATGACTGAGTGACTGAACTGAACTGAACTGACTGAGACATAAGCAGGAGTGTGCTGTGGAATTTCTCTGAGGTTCTGTAATACGAAGAAATTGCACCTGCTCCCTCCCCTCTTCCATTTCACTGTTTGGAAAGTGGCTGAGATGGCTGACATTGCACAGGCATCTTGGACATAAAGAAGTGGGTCATAGCCAAGGGAAGGAAGAAGGTGGGGTAAAAAGAATTTATATTGTCTGGTGACAATGTGATCAACCCACAAACCCTGAACAACCTTATATATGAGAAATAGTCAGACTGCTATCTTGTTTAACTTCTTTTGGGGGTGGGGAGGGGTTGTCTGCTTTCCAGCTGAATCTAATTTTAACTCAAAAATGTCACTCTTTGACCCAGTTTTTCCAGATAGTTTGAATATCTTACCTAAAGTAAGAGGCTGAAAGGCAAAATATATGATCTGATGTTATTACTGGGCCATTTACTGATGATTTTGTGATAATCCTTTACAACCCCTGATTCTTGGTCTTTGGCCAGCAATATGACTTTTACATCGAGGGTTTGGACCATATCAGTCAGAACAGCATGGACAGAGTGACTTTTTAAAATCTCTCCGAGGGAACAGTGGGCTAAGCAGAAGGACCTTTCAGGGTTGCAGGTCACTTCCTCACGGAAGCTGATCTGACAGAGCAGCTATCCCTTCTCACTGATCTGTTGAAGATCCAAGGTGACTTTACACACAGCATGGAGGAAAACTAACTAAACAGCGCTCGTACCTGTATTGGGAAACAGGTGAGATGATTAGACATTCCAGGAATATTTGCTGGGTGACATCTTAATTTTGCACTGATAAAATAGATGGTCCTTTTGAAAAGCACATTTGGCCATCTTGTTCTCAAAATGCTGAGCTGTCTTCTTTACTCACTTACTCAGTAAGTGTTCCTGGGGTCCCTGCTGCATGAGTGTGTGCACGCTCAGTTGTGTCTGACTCTGCAACTCCATGAACTGTAGCCCGCCAGCCTACTCTGTCCATGGGATCCTTCAGGCAAGAACACTGGGTTGCCATGCCCTCTTCCAGGGGATCTTCCCGACCCAGGGATGGAATCCACATTTCTTGGATCTCCTGCATTGGCAGGTGGGTTCTTTACCACTAGCGACACCTGGGAAGGTCCCCTACTGTACAGCAGACTCCATTTTAAGACACTGAACTGGACCACGTTCGCTCACACAGTCCCACTTTCTGGAAAAACGTCTTTTTATTCTCCCCTCATCTAAGATCAATATTTCTCAGAAACCCAGGTCTGGTCCAAGAACGCCTTCCTGAGCAGCACCACCTCAGCTATGGCTCCTGCAGCACTTCACAGCTGCATCAGCAATTGGGCACTTAGCAAGTGTACGTGAAATTTTAAAATGTTTGTTTTACTGTCATGTGGGGACTTCCCTGGTGGCTCAGCTGGTAAAGAATGCACCTGTCAATGCAGGAGACACAAGAGACACTCGTTCGATTCCTGGGTCAGGAAGATCCCCTGGAGAAGAAAATGGCTACCCACTTCAGTATTCTTGCCTGGAAAATCCCATGGACAGAGGAGCCTGGTGGGCTACAGTCTATAGTGTTGCAAAGAGCTGGACATGACGCAGTGCACATGCATGCGCACCCGCACTGTCACGTGAGAACCTTGAGTTCAGACTCATCATTGGTGTTTAATAAATGCTGATGGATGATATCACGTTCATTTAGCACTTTACAATTTCTTTTAGTCAACATAAATTGGGCACCTCCTGCGTGCCTCTCACTCTGCTGAGCACCAGTGAGTGGAAAACCTGAGTTAGACTCAGATCTAGCTGGAGGAACAGAAGTACAAACATATCACTGTAATTCAACATTACATATGCTACTAATAGTAAAGAGCCTGGAGAAAGCGTTAAAGGCTACTGACTTATCCTCGGAAAGTAAAAGTGAAATAGAAAGTGTTGGTCACTCAGGTGTTTCCAACTCTGCAGCCCCGTAGACTATAGCCCGCCAGGCTCTTCTGTCCACAGAATTCTCCAGGCAAAAATACTGGAGTGGGTAGCCATTTCCTTCTCCGAGGGTTCTTCCCGACCCAGCGATAGAACCAGCGTGTCCTGCATTGGAGGCAGATTCTTTACTGCCTATCCTTGGTGCCTATCCTTGGAAAGTTGAAACCAACTTCACAGAAGAAGCAGCACGCCCCCACCTAGCGGAGCCCTTCACATAGATGCCATCAGCGACCCTTCACGACCTCTTGGAGAGTAGGCAGGGCAGTTATTCTGTCCCCACTTGACACGAAAAACTGGAAGCAGAACACGTCAGAGGCTGCTGCAGAGCCCCTGGCTGTGAAGAGAAGCAAAGCGGGCCCAGAGCTGGCTCCTAATTGGTCCTCTTTCTGCCACGCCTCATGGCCTCCCTGAGTAATGGCTGCGACTATGAGTTCAGCCCTGGAGGAGGTCAGGTGTTTCTTATTTTCTCAGTTAGAATGAGTTAAGCAACCCAATTCATTTAATTTATTGAATTTTCCCCTTCCCTTTTTCATAATTCTCTTATTTATGAGGCCAGAGTTCTGAGTAATTCCCCTTCCAGGAATCTTCCCTAAGGAAATAATCAGAGAGGCAGACATAGATTTATGTACAAAAACTTTCCTTGCAGAACTATTTATAATGACAGAAAATAGGAAACAACCTAAATTTCCAACAAAAACAGACTAGTGGACAGCCCCTAAACAGCTTTCCATATATTTTATAATGACATTTTTAAGTGCTTACAATAAATGCTCTTTAAAAAAAAAAGACAGGATATAGACTCATGATTCAAATTTTGTAGCGTAAACATGCCAACACAGGCATAGCGAATAGAGGAGGACTCTCAGCAAGATGTTTACCAGGACGACCTTGGTATTATTTGTATTTTTAATACAGCATGTTTTATCATTAAAAAAAACTCAATAACAATTATTTCAGAGAAGGCAATGGCACCCCACTCCAGTACTCTTGCCTGGAAAATCCCATGGATGGAGGAGCCTGGAAGGCTGCAGTCCATGGGGTCGCTGAGGGTCGGACACGACTGAGCGACTTCACTTTCACTTTTCACTTTCATGCATTGGAGAAGGAAATGGCAACCCACTCCAGTGTTCTTGGCTGGAGAATCCCAGGGACGATTGAGCCTGGTAGGCTGCAGTCCATGGGATCGCTGAGGGTCGGTCATGACTAAGCGTCTTCACTTTCACTTTTCACTTTCATGCATTGGAGAAGGAAATGGCAACCCACTCCAGTGTTCTTGCCTGGAGAATCCCAGGGACGGGGGAGCCTGGTGGGCTGCAGTCTATGGGGTCTCACAGAGTCGGACACGACTGAAGTGACTTAGCAGCATATATATATATATAAACATGCTAAGTCGCTTTAGTCGTGTCTGACTCTGCAACCCTATGGACCATATAGCCCACCAGGCTCCTCTGTCTATGGGATGCTCCAAGCAAGAATACTGGAATGGGTTGCCATGCCCTCCTCCAAGCGCTCTTCCTGACCCAGGGAAGGGCTTGAATTTGTGTTTCTTACATCTCCTGCATTGGCAGGCCAGTTCTTTACCACTAGCGCCACTGGGGAAGCCCTTATAAATGTATAGTTCTCTCCTATCTTTCAATATGGGCTTTTGTCCCTTCAGGGTTTCTTGTTTTAGTGATTAGGTCAACTCTTGTGTTAGGCTAGAATCTTCCCTGAAGCCGTAGACACCCAGGTCTTCTGGCGTTCTGCTGTTCCCCCTCCACCTGGAACCTCAGAAAGGCTGGACTCTGGGTGCCCAGTCAGTTCATAGCAGCCTGGATTCGTCAAGACATTCCAGCAGCTACAATTTCAGAGCACAAAGGCCAGGAAATTCAGGAGGCTGATAAAGTGATTAAAAAGAAGCATCAAGGGACAAGATTGCTTGCTGTACACTATGGATAGATAAAAACCTTCTATTCAATGAAGTGATCTTGTTCTAGTTGTACAAAAGGTACTTTTTATTTTAAAAAATCTACTATAAGGAATAAGCTCTAAGATCTCATTTATTTCATAGGAAAATTCAGACATGAGTCCTTATTTATCAACTATGTGCGTGCATGCGCATTCTGTTGTGTCCAATTCTCTGCACCCCCATGGACTATAGCCTGCCAGGCTCCTTTGTCCATAGAATTTTCCAGGCAAAAATACTGGAGTGAGTTGCCATTTCCTCTTCCAGGAGATCTTCCTGACTAAAGGATTGAACATGAGTCTTTTCTGCATTTGGCAAATTCTTTACCCCTGAGCAACTGGGAAGGCATTTATCAACTATACTGCAATAAAATAAAAAAAAATTTTAAGAGTCTTTTTTGAGGGAAGGAGACTATATTTTTCATTTAGGGGTGGGAGTAGAAGCTGTGGTTGGTGGACAGCTGACCCTGTCAACCCTTTTCAGGGGCACATTTGAGGTGGAGGTGGGGGAACCAGGTATCAGCCCATGAAGGAAGAAACTTATTAGGTGAGCTGGTCCTTTTTAAGTGCAAAAGTGCTGGCATGCAATCCAGAGGGGAGGGTGTTAGCTCTGTGCACAGCGAGGCATCGTAGCTGGTGGGCAGGCATCCCGGAAAACCAACAGCTAGAGAAGGATGGGTCACAGCTTCTGTCTGATGAAATAACAGCACACCTCCATGGGGTACTTACCAACAGCCAGGCATGGCTCCAAGTGCTTTGCACAGATAATCTCATTTAATCTTCACAATGTCCCCATGACAGAGCTTCTAAAATTCTCCCACTTTACAACTAAGGAATCTGAATCCTAGAAAGACGACAGGACTTGATTTGCTCAGAGAGCTCAACTAGTTAAGTGGTGGCGTTGGGGTTTCTTCCAGTAGTGTGATCCCACAACTGCCATTCAAACTGTATGTACACTACACATATGCACACACTCACATAACACATACACCTACACAGATTTCTTGGGATGCCAAAGTCAGATAGCTTTCCTCCTTCGTATGTAAAGATAAGGTACATATTCACTTTCCTCCTTTCCGAATCTTGGCCTGAAGCAAGTTTCTGACACCTACGCCAGTTCCACCTCCCCAAAACAATCCTGTTGTAAATCTAAGTGGCTATATTCAGGTCTTGAGCTTTCTTTCTTTCCATTCCCTGCTGTGAAAGCTTCAGGCTAAGAAGTCACCACAGAGCAGGATGAATGGATGCTCTACGCCCATAGATACTTACCCTTGGACTGCTGTTTTCTTGGTGTTGACAGGGGGAAAGCAGTGTGGGGGAAGGAGTAGATGAGCCCCAGACTCAGGAGACCCCCAACTCTTACCTCCAACCAACGAGGACTCTTCTCTCTAAACTGGAGCAGCTGGTCTCAGCCATCTCTAAAATACTAACAAATGGGGCCTTAGTGGCCTCCTTCCACGGGTGCAAGACCAGTCAGTCTTCCTTTTGTGGCCACCAGGCTTTCCCAGGGAGCTTGGTGCTCCATCTGTGGGCAGGAATGAGCACAAGGAGGTCAATTTTAGGAAACTGGCCATCCACACATGTATGTATTCATGGTGTCCTCTGGGGCACAGAAAAGCAAGACCCACACACTGACAGCGAGTGTATCTTGGCCAAGTCTCAGAGAGGAGCTTTCTGATTTACAGGTTCAAGTTCAGTCCTCAATCTAGAACAACTTGTTCCTCTTCCTCAGGATATTTGTGGAGGAGAATTCTAGGATTACTTAGTCATTCGATGAACATACAAATGGCGCCAGACTAAATGACTAACCCTTTTAGATCAATAAGTTACCTTTGAGAAAGGTAAATATTTTCTGTTCATCCACTCTGTGCATTAAGCAGCATTAGGAAAGCACCAATGAACAAAAATAGCTTCTGGGAGGCAGGCAGGTGCCCAGAGGCATGGAGAAAACTGAGTTGGAGCCAGAGGGCCATGTGTAGTTAGGGAAACCACTCCTTACACAGCTAGAAGACAGCCAGTTTCAGTTTAATGTGCCACCCTGGCCTTTAGGATTTGCTGAGCCTGCTTTGAATGGCAGGATTAATGCTGTGACCTAATCCTCTTTTAGACTTTTCTGGGGCCACCCAAACCAAGAGAGAAAATAAATAAGATGGGGTGTGATAATGTGTCATTTCTGACTAGATGGTTTCTTGCTTTATGAAGTCTTTTTTAATGCATGCATGCATGCTCACTCAGTCATGTCCAACTCTTTGCAACCCTATGGACTATAGCCCACCAGGCTCCTCTGTCCATGGGATTTCCCAGAAATACTTCAGTAGTTCTCTAGAACACTGGAGCGGGTTGCCTCTTCCTCCTCCAGGGGATCTTCCTGACCCAGAGATCGAACCCAGGTCTTCTGTATTGGCAGGCAGATTCCTTACCACTGTGCCACCTGGGAAGTCCTTCTCCACATATTTATAGGAACCACTTCCCCAAACTCTACTTTCCAACTTCACTCACAACTAAGTTATAGGCATATAACCAGAGCCAACTACATAGTCTGTGTGGCCCAGGGAGATTTGAAAATGTGACGTCCTTTATTGAAAAGTAAGAGTGAAAGGTAAAGTTAAAAGCACCAAAATATAATGTTTTCTTTAAAAATATTTTATTACTCATAAAACATACTGTGGGGTAAATAGTGATATATTAATAAGAATATAAATTTATAAATTGCAAAAATGTGCCTTAATTTTAAATGTTACAAGGAAAATACTTTATTAATGTAGTATATTGACTGATCTTAAGACTTTTCTAACTTGTTTTTCTAAAAATTCATTTATTAGCTTCTCAAAATTTATGTTTTTAACATGCTTTCAATCAATATAATCAAAATGAAGTCAGCTGCTCTTAGCAAATGTTAAGATTACAAATAGCTTTTCATAATTTTTAATTTTGAGGACTTTTCTGATGCCACTGTTATTGGAGTTGCTAAGAATAATTCTGTTTACTCAGTGGTAAAGAATTTGCCTGCCAAGACAGAAGACACAGGTTCAGTCCCTGAGTTGGGATGATCCCCTGGAGTAGAAAATGACAACCCACTCCGGTATTCTTGCCTGAAAAATCCCATGGACAGAGGAGCCTGGTAGGCTACAGTTCAAAATGTCACTGAGTCAGACATGACTGAGCACAGAGCAAGAGTAGTTTATAGTTTCTGACAACACTGGGATATATTTTTTGATAAATTATTTGGAATCCAAATTTTAGTACATCTAGAGCTGGTTCTTACAAAATAAATTTTCTAAAAAAGATTTAACTCCTCTTACAAACCAGTTTTGTGTAAGTCTGAATTTAATTTTAAATGCAAATTTATACTATGACATTTTGATGTTTCCTTTGACAATTCCTATTGCTTGTTGAGATCATACAGGAAACCAAAAGTGGTCCCAGGATTTGTGCATAATTCAAAACACACCTGTTTATACATTCCCTCACAGTGTCTTCATATACAAAGAAAAGTGAATCATAAAAATTATCTTCCTTGTTAATAATTGGTTCACCCTCAATGCATGCATGCATGCTCACTCAGTCATGTCCAACTCTTTGCAACCCTATGGACTATAGCCCACCAGGCTCCTCTGTGAGGAGGAGCCTGAAAAGAATGTTCTTTTACATGAAAAGAATGTTCTTTTCCATCAAACATGACAATCTTAAAAATTTTAATTTTCCTCTCTAACCCTGTCGTCATTGGCTTTGTGATGTTGCAGCATTTTTAAAAATCAGAGATTCTAAATTCTTTGAGGAATTCCAATTGTTTCCTAATATGCTTTATTGCAATGTCTACATGTATATGTAGACATGTACATGGATTTTAATATTTTTCTAATTTTTATTTGTTTCATTAGTTATTTTTGGTTGTGCTGGGTCCTTGTTGCTGCACAGGGACTTTAGTTGTGGTGCACAGGGCTTCTCATTGCCGTGGCTTCTCCTATCGAGGAGCACAGGCTCTGGGGCGCAGGGGCTCAGCAATTGGGGCTCATGCACCTAGTTGCCCCAGTGGCATATGAGATCTTCTCGGACCAGGGATTGAACCTGTGTCTCTTGCATTGGCAGGTGGATTCTTAATCACTGGCCCACCAGGGAAGTCCAGTGGCTTTTATTTTGTAACAACTTACTAAGCGCTAGCAGTTCCCATCCTGGTTTTAAGGCTGGAGAATCTAGATTCAATTCAATTCACTGTGTTATTATCTGTACAGATGCTGCAAGAAGACACAGACAACCTTGCTTTACACCACAGCCCCTGCCTGGTGCCGCATGGAACCCTTTCCTTCTCCCAGGGAGTGGCCACCGCCACCACAGTTGCTCCTTGTTTCTCTGTCACTGGTGCATTCACCACCACTGATTCAAACCCAAGCCCTGCCCACCTGCCACCTGAGAACTTCACAGTGCCCTAGACTGGGCCAGGGCGCTGGGCATCCAAGCCAACCACTCAGGGCAAACATGTCCCTCACACCTGAGCCCACATGTTGATATACTGCTGCCCAGCACTTCTCTGCACACCCAACTGTTGTACCGCTCCATCAGACTTCGCACACAAAGCCAAGTTCAAAGATAAGATCACTCAGAATCTCAAGACAGCAGCAGCAGACTATTAAATCAAGCAAGCCCTTGCTGAGAAAGAAGCCCTGTGCATGGACCCACGCCAGTCATGCACCATAGAGCCACCCTGTATGTCAACACAGTTCCAGGGATCAGACACACCCCTGAGAGAGTTGGGTTCAGGAGTGAACTGAGCAGAGAAACTGGTGTGGCAAAGAAGCTTCTGCTTGGCCAGCAAAGTTGCCAGTGGAGGCATGATGTTTCTGGGGTAGACAGAACCTCCACACCACTGCAACTCAAATGGTGGGATGGAAGCAGAAATGCCTCAATCAAGTTCATGAGAGAGAATCATTCTGGGAGATATTCCTGGAAATGTACTCCCAGAGCCCATTTCTCTAGATCCTCTGACATCCTATGAGCCATCTACTATCTTTTTATATTATTACTCACAAAGCTTTATTTTAAAATTTATAATCCCAATCTCCCAATTCACCCCATCCCTTCTTTCTCACCGTGGTGTCCATATATTTGTTCTCTATGCCTGTGTCTATGTTTCTGCTTTGTGAATAGGTTTATCTGTACCATTTTTCTAGACTCTACATACACACATTAACATACAGTATTTGTTTTTTTCTTTCTGACTTACTTCACTCTGTATGACAGACTCTAGATCCATCCACATCTCTGCAAATGGCACAATTTTGTTCCTTTTTTGGCTAATATTCCATTGTATATATGTGCTCATCTACTGTCTTTTAAAAAATCTCTATCTGCTTGAACTAAGTCAAGGAATACTTGTTTGCAACTAAGAACTCTGATCATCTGGTAGAGTATTTTCTCCATTTTACAGATGAAGAAGCCAGGGTTCAGAGAGAACTTGCCTATGGCCATAGAACTTACAGTAGGGATTCAGACCCAAAGCCTGGTTCTTAGCTAACACACTGTACCAACTCTTCATCATACAACATTGGAGAGCTCACTAACTCATCCTCTGTAGTATATCCCAACTTTGTACTGAACATCCATTCACTTTTTTTCCCTTGAATGACATCCTTTCCTTGGGTGAACTGCCTCTTTGACACTTAGTAGCATTCTCAATCACATGTCTTGATTCCTTGGTGAATGTAAGGTTTATGGGACAACCTGGGCCAGTCAGAATATCCCACTTTCCTAAATACAATAATGGGCTCAACAATGGGCTTTTGACTCAAGCCAGGTCATTAAGAGTCCACTTTGTTCTGTTTTATTAGCTTTTTACTTTATATTGAAATATGGCTGATAAACAATGTTGTGATACTTTCAGGTGGACAGCAAAGGGTAGAGTCCACTTTGGAGGACTCATACGCAAGTTAGTCGGGAGCATTTTTCTATCCATATGGAGGAGGAAACTAATATAGAAAAAAGCAGAACTGACAGACACTCCCTATGATATCATCTGAGCTCCTGAATCTAGCCATTCCTGAAGCCTAATCAGTGAGCATATAAATAATTTTTATAAACTCCAGTACTTTGGCCACCTCATGCGAAGAGTTGACTCATTGGAAAAGACCCTGATGCTGGGAGGGATTGGGGGCAGGAGGAGAAGGGGACGACAGAGGATGAGATGGCTGGATGGCATCACTGACTCGATGGACGTGAGTCTGAGTGAACTCCGGGAGTTGGTGATGGACAGGGAGGCCTGGCGTGCTGCAGTTCATGGGGTCGCAAAGAGTCAGACACGACTGAGCGACTGAACTGAACTGAACTGATGCTAGTTTGAGTTGGTTTTCTGATTCTACATATTAGATAATTCATATAGCAGAGGAGGCAGCAGACTTGAATCATACTCCTTGGCTACCACCTGTTGCCTGCTTCCATAAGTGCTTGTGAAGACTTATACTCTGATCCAAATAGCTCCTCACCAGGGGCCATTTCTCTTCCATTATTTATTTCCCATTTTGGTTCACAATGGAGCTCACACTGAGCAGGAATTACTGCTGCCACCATCCACTCTACATATAATTCATGCTTCCTGCCCTCTCTTTACTCTCTCTCCCTGAGTCATGCCTGGCTCTCAAATAAAAGGCATTACCAACCCTTGTCAGAGACAGAGAAAGGGATGAAGAACTTCTCTTTCAATTCTTGGCTGTCTATTCAACATCTGGTAGCACCAGAAACAACATGAAATACTGCAGATGATGTGATTCATTATAGATAAGGTGACTTGCTTAAAACCAGCATCTGGCTTTCTTCAGAAATATAAACGAGAAGGTCCTAAAAGGAACAGTGGCCGTGATCTCTCTCAGTCTCACTGTCGGTGTGGGTGCTTCTCACTGGGATAAAAGACACCATATCATAAGAACATGGCATTAAATAGCTCAGAATCAGAATTATGCCCATCTTGGGGGAAGGGATGGATGGGGAGATTGGGATTGGTATATATACACTGTGTGTGTGTGTAAGTCAGTCATGTCTGACTCTGCGATTCCATGGACTATAGCCAGCCAGGCTCCTCTGTCCATGGGATTCTCCAGGCAAGAATACTGGAGTGGGTTGCCATTTCCTTCTATGTATAAAATAGATCACTATGAGAACTGACTGTAGAGCACAGGGAACTCTACTCAGTGCTCTGTGATGACCTAAATGGGAAGAAAATCCAAAAAGGAGAGGATATATGTATATGTATGGCTGATTCACTTTGCTGTATGGTAGGAACTAATACAACACTGCAAATCAACTACACTCCAACAAAAAAAAGTATGCCCATCTTTATCATATCTAATGAGAGGAGCCATCAGACAACTGAGGATCAATCTATTAAGTGACTAGCTTGCATTCTTTAAGAATGAAATGCAAAGAAAAGGCTGAGGAATTGTTTCAGATTAAAGAAGGTTGAAGAGAAATGACCACTAAATGCACAATGTGATCTGAGCTAGTGCCTATTATACTGGGGGAAAAAAATGCTATAAATGTTATTATTGGATCAATTGACAAAATTGAATTATTGACTGCAGTCTGACAGAAATGTTGCAGCCATATTAAATTTTCTGCATATGATTATTTCCCTGTGGTTATAACAGAGAATATCCTTATTCTTAGGAAATACATACTGAAGTACAAAGGGCATGTACATGCACCTACTCAGTGGTTCAGAAAAAAAAACATTATAAATGTATATCAGATCAGATCAGATCAGTCGTTCAATCGTGTCCGACTCTTTGCGACCCCATGAACTGCAGCACGCCAGGCCTCCCTGTCCATCACCAACTCCCGGAGGTCACTCAGACTCAACATCCATCGAGTCAGTGATGTCATCCAGCCATCTCATCCTCCGCCGTCCCCTTCTCCTCCTGCCCTCAATCCCTCCCAGCATCAGAGTCTTCTCCAATGAGTCAACTCTTCGCATGAGGTGGCCAAAATACTGGAGTTTCAGCTTTAGCATCATTCCTTCCAAAGAAATCCCAGGGCTGATCTCCTTCAGAATGGACTGGTTGGATCTCCTTGCAGTCCAAGGGACTCTCAAGAGTCTTCTCCAACACCACAGTTCAAAAGCATCAATTCTTCGGCGCTCAGCCTTCTTCACAGTCCAGCTCTCACATCCGTACATGACCACAGGAAAGACCATAGCCTTGACTAGGCGAACCTTTGTTGGCAAAGTGATGTCTCTACTTTTGAATATGCTATCTAGGTTGGTCATAACTTTCCTTCCAAGGAGTAAGTGTCTTTTAATTTCATGGCTGCAGTCACCATCTGCAGTGATTTTGGAGCCCAGAAAAATAAAGTCTGACACTGTTTCCACTGTTTCTCCATCTATTTCCCATGTAGTGATGGGACCAGATGCCATGATCTTCGTTTTCTGAATGTTGAGCTTTAAGCCAACCTTTTCACTCTCCACTTTCACTTTCATCAAGAGGCTTTTTAGCCCCTCTTCACTTTCTGCCATAAGGGTGGTGTCATCTGCATATCTGAGGTTATTGATATTTCTCCCAGCAATCTTGATTCCAGCTTGTGTTTCTTCCAGTCCAGCATTTCTCATGATGTACTCTGCATACAAGTTAAATAAACATGGTGACAATATACAGCCTTGACGTACTCCTTTTCCTATTTGGAACCAGTCTGTTGTTCCGTGACCAGTTCTAACTGTTGCTTCCTGACCTGCATACAGATTTCTCAAGAGGCAGATCAGGTGGTCTGGTATTCCCATCTCTCTCAGAATTTTCCACAGTTTATTGTGATCCACACAGTCAAAGGCTTTGGCATAGTCAATAAAGCAGAAATAGATGTTTTTCTGGAACTCTCTTGCTTTTTCCATGATCCAGCGGATGTTGGCAATTTGATCTCTGGTTCCTCTGCCTTTTCTAAATCCAGCTTGAACATCAGGAAGTTCACGGTTCACATATTGCTGAAGCCTGGCTTGGAGAATTTTGAGCATTACTTTACTAGCGTGTGAGATGAGTGCAATTGTGCGGTAGTTTGAGCACTCTTTGGTATTGCCTTTATTTGGGATTGAGATGAAAACTGACCTTTTCCAATCTTGTGGCCACTGCTGAGTTTTCCAAATTAGCTGGCATATTGAGTGCAGCACTTTCACAGCATCATCTTTCAGGATTTGGAATAGCTCCACTGGAATTCCATCACCTCCACTAGCTTTGTTCCTAGTGATGCTTTCTAAGGCCCACTTGACTTCACATTCCAGGATGTCTGGCTCTAGGTCAGTGATCACACCATCATGATTATCTGGGTCGTGAAGCTCTTTTTTGTACAGTTCTTCTGTGTATTCTTGCCATCTCTTCTTAATATCTTCTGCTTCTTTTAGGTCCATACCATTTCTGCCCTTTATCGAGAGAAGTGTAAATGATAAAGCAAATGTGGTCAGTGTTCAAAATTGGTAAATGCGGATAAAAACTCTACTGGAGTTTTTTATACTATTCTTACACCTTTGGGGGAAAGTTTGAAATTATATCAAAATAGAAAGTTTTCTTACCCAAGTCAAGTTTCTTTCAACCCTCATGATTCTGTTAAAGAGAAAGTATTAGTTTGGGACTCATATATCTTTAAGATTTTTCTAACACTTTCTAATCTCCCTTTTTAATAAGGGCAAGCCTCGGGCTCAGTCTTTGACAAGCAGCCATTACCAGCTAGAATTTAATACCTTAGTTTTGCTTTCATTGTATTTACTTTCTATTTATGGCAAGTGGGGTAGCTGTCCTTGTATGGTAAGATACACAGTTACCTTTTAAATAGATTTATATAATTAGAAGTGAGTTAATATAAAGAAATATTTGTATTTCATTTTAATGTAATGCCAATAAATATGAATATGAGTTCAGGTAGCATTTGGAGGGTAACGATAGGACATTTAAACACAAATTGCCTGACATTTAGGACCCACTCATGTTTCTAGTCTTGGTCTACTCTAGGTCTATTGTAATGGCTTCATCTTACAGGAAGGGAAAACAGAAGTCTCAAAGTTGGGTGGCTGGTCTACAGTGACACAGTCCTTAGTGATGACGGGGGGCAGGAACACAGATGAAGGAGTCCTCCAGCCATTGCCCACCCCACCACCCATCGCTGTGTGACTAAGGACACAAGAGTGCCAAGAAACACAACTCAGAGTGGCATCAGCTATTATTACATGCAGACACAGAAACTAGTTAGCCATATTGCAAGTCAGGCAAGTGAAAGTGTTAGTCGCTCAGTTGCGCCCAATTCTTTGTGACCCCATGGACTGTAGCCCATCAGGCTCCTCTGTCTGTAGCCTACCAGGCTTCTCTCTCCATGCTGGAATGGGTTGCCATTCCCTTCTTCAGGAGATCTTCCTGACCCAGGGATCAAACTCAGGTCTCCTGCATTGCAGGCAGAATCTTTACCATCTGAGTCACCTGGGAAGCCCACAAATCAGGCAACTCACAGCCTAAGCAACTCTCACTGTTGGCTCAGACCTTTGACCTTGAAAAGTCTTGTCTGTTCTCATTTTCCAAGCATCCAATGGAACAGAAAGAGTCGTTCCTTTAGAGTTTATAGCAAACATTCTCTTTCCAATGCAGTGATAGGATCCTAAAATCCTGGAAGCTTGAGACAACAATCAGCTCACCCTTATCAGTGGTTTCAGAACTACTCGAGGGAAGCAAAACTGGATGTTCACAGGTTCTGAGACCCCGGCCCTGTCCCCAGCTCTCATACTCAAAATTCCTGGAGCTGACAGTTAAAACATTTCTTTTTTTTTCTCATGCTCTTTCTTTCACACAGTACTGTTTTCTGTAAGTCTGTGCTCACTCATGCCCCTTCGCTCAGTGGTATTCGACTCTCTGCAACCCCATGGACAGTAGCCCTCCAGTCTCTTCTGTTCGTGGGATTTTCCAGGCAAGAATCCTGGAGTGGGTTTCCATTTCCTTCTCCAGGGGATCTTCCAGACCCGGAGCTCAAACCCTCATCTCTTGTGTCTCCTGCATTGGCAGGCGGATTCTCTACCACTGCGTCACCTGGAAAGCCTGTAGGTGGGTTTCAGTTGTCCTTTGGTGAAAAAGCAGATTTACTGGGGTGAGTGTATGTCTCATCTAGTTCCTCCACTGCTGTCAGAGAATTCAACTTAATGAGCAAGAGGCTCCCAGACGAGGGCATGTGACAGCCTTCTTGGTCTCAGTCTTGACCCCTAAGACTAGCCTTCCTCCCCTCAGCTGAATCCACCCAGGCCTGAGTGCCTGTCTGCCTCTCCTGTTTCTTCCTCTGTGAACAGCAAATGTCCTCTGGTCTTTATAAAATAATCCTTATGTGCTTGAAGGTGACCCCCAATCCTCCTCCTCCACTGTCTCTCCCCAAAGTGAACACACCCACTTTTGCCATCTTCACACATAAAGTAACATTTTCCAATCTATTCATCACCACACGGCTCACCTCTGAACTTTTGTGTTGTTTTTTCCTATCACTCTAAATTCATGGAATCCAGAACAGAATACGGAATCTTGAGGGTGTGTACGGTCAGTGCAAAAATTCTCAACATTCCTTCTTTCTTGGGGGGACTGACCCTCTCCTGGTATGCAGGTCCCTCTGGACTCTCCAGGCCTCAGCAAATCTGTTTTGGGGGCTTTAGTTGTGCACAGCATTACAGATAAGAGATAACGTAGGAAGGACCTCAGAAATGCATCCTATAACTTGGGGAGTGAGAGGGTCAAGTTTAGTACCAGGTCATTACAAAAAGGTTGACCAGGCCCTAGTGCTCCCCTAGACAATCAAATTGAGGGAAAATCAAGTCATGCTAGAAACTGACAGTCCAGTTCAGTTCAGTCACTCAGTCGTGTCTGACTCTTTGCAAGCCCATGAACCAAGCACGCCAGGCCTCCCTGTCCATCATCAACTCCCAGAGTCCACTCAAACCCATATCCATTGAGTCGGTGATGCCATCCAACCATCTCATCCTCTGTCGTCCCCTTCTCCTCCTGCCCTCAATCTTTCCCAACATCAGGGTCTTTTCAAATGAGTCAGCTCTTCACATCAGGTGGCCTAAGTATTGGAGTTTCAGCTTCAACAACAGTCCTTCCAATGAACACCCAGGACTGATCTCCTTTAGGACGGACTGGTTGGATCTCCTTGCAGTTCAAGCGACTCTCAAGAGTCTTCTCCAATACCACAGTTCAAAAGCATCTGTTCTTCGGCGTTCAGCTTCCTTTATAGTCCTACTCTCACATCCATACATGACTACTGGATAAACCATAACCTTGACTAGACGGACCTTTGTTGGCAAAGTAATGTCTCTGCTTTTTAATATGCTGTCTAGGTTGGTCATAACTTTCCTTCCAAGGAGTAAGCGTCTTTTAATTTCATGGCTGCAATCACCATCTGCAGTGATTTTGGAGCCCAAAAAAGTAAAGTCTGACACTATGTCTACTGTTTCCCCATCTATTTGCCATGAAGTGATGGGACTGGATGCCATGATCTTCTGTTTTCTGAAAGTTGAGCTTTATGCAACTTTTTCACTCTCCTCTTTCACTTTCATCAAGAGGCTCTTTAGTTCTTCATGTTCTGCCATAAGGGTGTTATCTGAGGTTATTGATACTTCTCCCAGCAATCTTGATTCCAGCTTGTGCTTCTTCCAGCCCAGCGTTTCTCATGATGTACTCTGCATATAAGTTAAATAAGCAGGGTGACAATATGCAGCCTTGATGTACTCCTTTTCCTATTTGGAACCAATCTATTGTTCCATGTCCAGTTCTAACTATTGCTTCATGACCTGCATATAGATTTCTCAAGAGGCAGGTCAGGTGGTCTGGGATTCCCATCTCTTTCAGAATTTTCCACAGTTTACTGTGATCCACACAGTCAAAGGCTTTGGCATAGTCAATAAAGCAGAAATAGGTGTTTTTCTGGAACTCTCTTGCTTTTTCCATGATCCAGCAGATGTTGGCAATTTGACCTCTGGTTCCTCTGCCTTTTCTAAAACCAGCTTGAACATCAGGAAGTTCATGGTGCACATATTGCTGAAGCCTGGCTTGAAGAATTTTGAGCATTACTTTACTAGCATGTGAGATGAGTGCAATTGTTCGGTAGTTTGAGCATTCTTTGGCATTGCCTTTCTTTGGGATTGGAATGAAAACTGACCTTTTCCAGTCCTGTGGCCACTGATGAGTTTTCCAAATCTGACATATTGAGTGCAGCACTTTCACAGCATCATCTTTTAGGATTTGAACTCGAGCTCAACTGGAGTTCTATCCCCTTTACTAGCTTTGTTCATAGTGATGTTTCTGAAGGCCCACTTGACTTCACATTCCAGGATGTCTGGTTCTAGGTCAGTGATCACACCATCGTGATTATCTGGGTTTTGTACAATTCTTCTGTGTATTCTTGCCACCTCTTCTTAATATCTTCTGCTTCTGTTAGGTCCATCCCATTTCTGTCCTTTACCGAGCCCATCTTTGCATGAAATGTTCCCTTGGATCTCTAATTTTCTTGAAGAGATCTCTAGTCTTTCCCATTCTATTGTTTTCCTCTATTTCTTTGCATTGATTGCTGAGGAAGGCTGTCTTATCTCTCCTTGCTATTCTTTGGAACTCTGCATTCAAATGGGTATATCTTTCCTTTTCTCCTTTGAATTTCACTTGTCTTCCTTTCACAGCCATTTGTAAGGCCTCCTCAGACAGCCATTTCACTTTTTTGCATTTCTTTTTCTTGAGGATGGTCTTGATCCCTGTCTCCTGTACAATGTCATGAAACTCCATCCACAGTTCATCAGGCACTCTATCAGATCTAGTCCTTTAAATCTATTTCTCACTTCCACTATATAATCATAAGGGATTTGATTTGGGTCATACCTGAATGATCTAGTGGTTTTCCGCACTTTCTTCAATTTAAGTCTGAATTTGGCAATAAGGAGTTCATGATCTGAGCCACAATCAGCTCCCAGTCTTATTTTGCTGACTGTATAGAGCTTCTCTATCTTTAGCTGCAAAGAATATAATCAATCTGATTTCGGTCTTGGCCATCTGGTGATGTCCATGTGTAGAGTCTTCTCTTATGTTGTTAGAAGAGGGTGTTTTCCATGACCAGTGCGTTCTCTTGGCAAAACTCTGTTAGCCTTTGCCTTGCTTCATTCTGTACTCTAAGGCCAAACCTGCCTGTTACTCCAGGTGTTTCTTGACTTCCTACTTTGCATTCCAGTCCCCTATAATGAAAAGGACATCTTTTGGGGGTGTTAGTTCTAAAAGGTCTTGTAGGTCTACATAGAACCATTCAACTTCAGCTTCTTCAGCATTACTGGTCGGGGCATAGACTTGGATTACCATGATATTGAATGGTTTGCCTTGGAAATGAACAGAGATCATTTTGTCATTTTTGAAACTGCATCCAAGTACTGCATTTTGGACTCTCTTGTTGACCATGATGGCTACTCCACTTCTTCTAAGGGATTCCTGCCCACAGTAGTAGATATAATGGTCATCTGAGTTAAATTCATGCATTCCAGTCCATTCTAGTTCTCTGATTCCTAGAATGTCGATGTTCACTCTTGCCATTTCCTATTTGACCACTTCCAATTTGCCTTGATTCATGGACCTCACATTCCAGGTTCCTATGCAATATTGCTCTTTACAGCATTGGACTTTACTTCCATCGCCAGTCACATACACAACTGTGTATTCTTTTTGCTTTGGCTCCATCCCTTCATTCTTTCTGGAGTTATTTCTCCACTGATCTCCAGTAGCATATTGGGCACCTTGAACTTGGGGAGTTCATCTTTCAGTGTCCTATCTTTTTGCATTTTCACACTATTCATGGGGTTCTCAAGGCAAGAATACTGAAGTGGTTTGCCATTCCCTTCTCCAGTGGACCACATTCTGTCAAAACTTGCCATCATGACCCCTCCATCTTGGGTGGCCCCACACGGCATGGCTTAGTTTCATTGAGTTAGACAAGGCCGTAGTCCATGTGATCAGATTGGCTAGTTTTCTCTGATTGTGATTTCAGTCTGTCTGCCCTCTGATGCCCTCTCTCAGTGCCTATTATCTTACTTGGATTTCTCTTACCTTGGATGTGGGATATCTCTTCACGACTGCTCCAGGAAAGCGCAGCCACTGCTCCTTACCTTGGACATGGGGTATCTCTCTCGGCCGCTCCTGTGCTACGCAGCCTCCACTCCTGCAAACTCCTACCAAAGTAGCCTACTTATGGGAGGCTGTTATGTGGAATGATTTTAAGGACACTAACAAAAATCATAGAGATGACCCTCTCTCCAGTTCTAAGGAAGAAATTCTATGTTGTGTCCCAAAATTTCATTTTCTGAGCACATTTGAGCTTCCTTTAGCAATTACGTGTAAGAAGCTCAGCCTGCTTGCCTTGCCAGTAGTTTGAGAATGCAGTAATATATACCCTTGAAAGGTGGTGCTAGTGGTAAAGAACCTGCCTGCCAATGTAGGAGATGTAAGAGATGCAGGTTCAATCCCTGGGTCAGGAAGATCCCCCAGAGGAGGAAATGGCAACTTACTCCAGTATTCTTTCCTGGAGAATCCCATGGACAGAGGAGCCTGGCAAGCTGCAACCCATAGGGTCACACAGTTGGACACGACTAAAGCGACTTGGCAAGCACCCCTTGGAAACTGTATTTAGGGCAGAGGGAGGTGAGAGGTCGAGTAAGTTTGTATACAGTCTGTGTCTGAGGCCATCTCAGAAATGTCCCAACCCCTGCTGTCATGAGGCAAGTTCAAGGATACAAGGGCCCACTTCAGGGTTTAAGGTCAGCCCCTAAGTTCCCAGATTCTCTTGGGGTTTAAGGGGGGTGGTAAAAAATCTGTATATAGCAATCTACACAAGTGGAAGAAGGTTGATCTTTGAAACAGAGTACTATGCTGGTCATTGGAGGCCAGGGATTCTACCTTTGGGTATGGGGAAACTTCTCACTTTGGGTATGGGGAAACCACCAAGAGACAGGGACCACAGTCCTGGGTCATGCAACGAGTAAGTGGCAGAACCAGGACTGAAACTGATTTTTCTTTCCTTGGCCATTTTCACCCTGTTTAAAAATACCAGAGTAGCAAATCACTAAACAGAATGGGAGAGATCCCTTCATTTCTCTATCTACGCATCTGTGATAGATGGAGCGTGCCAACTGCCACTTTCTGGTTCAGCTCAGATGGCAGCTGCAGGGTGGGAAAGTGGGAGGCAGAGCTGAACCTTGTGTGTGTACATTTCAACTTCTTTCTTTGCATTTTGGTTACATTTAACAATGTGTTACCTCTTCGCGGAGTAGTTTATATCATCGCAGGATGCCAAGAATGACATCAACATCTATTAAAACCTAATGTTTCACATTCTCAACTGTAAACATTAACATTGCTTAGTTTCCAGATATAAACTCAGAGTCATTCTAAAGTTGGATGGTTTCTTTCCAAGAAAGTTGGTGTTACCGTAATGAAATTTACCTAATTAATCTCCTTAAGGAGGGCAGGAATCCAATGATGACTGTTCATAAAGACCTCAATGTTCTTCTTGTAATCAGAGCAAGGCAATCTGTGGATTCATTTCAGGAGAGACCATAACTTTCCAAATAAATCTTAGTAAAGCTTTGCAGAAGGGTGCTTGAGCTACTTCCCCACTTGGCTGGCTTAATTTCAGCTTAACAAGACCTGTGTAATTTCTCTAGAATATATTTATATTCACCTGTGACCTTGGAGCCCAACACTCAGGCTTATTGTTCTTGATGCCAAGAACTCATATGAAAGGTAAATTTGAACCAGTCATTGATGGAAACCCTTGAACTACCAGATTTCAAAACTATCCCCTTGCTGTGTCTTCACCTGTGTGCTGTGTGCATGAACCCACCTCTTGATACTTGCACAGTATTTTTAAATTTTATTAATTTATTTTTATTTTTGACTGTGCTGGGTTTTCATTGCTGTGCATGGGCTTTCTCTAGTTGCTGTGAGCAGGAGCTGCTCTCTAGTTGCAGTGCACGGGCTTCTCATCTTGGTGGCGTCTCTTGTTGTGGTTCCAGGCTTTGGAGCACAGGGGCTCAGCAGCTGTGGTGCATAGACTTAGTTGTTCCATGGCATGTGGAATCTTCCTGGAACAGGGATCAAACCCATGTCCCCTGCACTGACAGGTGGATTCTTAAACTGAACCACCAACAAAGTCCCTTGCACAACATTTTGGTCACACTAAGTAGTGAATCGGGGAAGGCAATGGCACCCCACCCCAGTACTTTTGCCTGGAAAATCCCATGGACGGAGGAGCCTGGTAGGCTCCAGTCCATGGGGTCGCTAAGAGTCGGACACAACTAAGCGGCTTCACTTTCACTTTTCGCTTTCATGCATTGGAGAAGGAAATGGCAACCCACTCCAGTGTTCTTGCCTGGAGAATCCCAGGGACAGGGGAGCCTGGTGAGCTTCCGTCTATGGGGTCGCACAGAGTCGGACACGACTGAAGCGACTTAGCAGCAGTAGCAGCAGCAAGTAGTGAATATGAAGAAAAGTAGCAGTCAGCCTCTGCCAGGGTCTTCCCTAGACCCCAGTGGGGCCATATACATGTGTATAGTCAAGAATCTCTCATTTCAAAGGAGCATAATGTGCCACACCAGACTACAGGAAGCCACACTGGGGAGTAAGGAGAACATTTCCCAGGCTCCCAGTCCTGCAGAAGTGGTACCCACAGGAAAGAGTCTTCAGAGAGACAGCCTCTGTGAAGGTGTTGAGGGAATGATGGTATTTATGAACCCCAGGACTCAGGGCCCAACAGATATGAAGGGAATCACTGGGCTGGAGTCTTGGGTTGTTGGGTCAGAGAAGTATGGGCATGATGGTATGGATGAATCTGGAAGGTTATAGAGAAAGCTTAGGAACATGGCAATCAAACCAGTCAATCCCAAAGGAAATCAACCCTGAATATTCATTGGAAGGACTGATGCTGGAGCTGAAGCTCCAATCCTTTGGCTACCTGATACAAAGAGCCTGATGCTGGGAAAGACTGAGGGCAGGAGAAGGGGACAACAGAGGATGATATGGTTGGATGGCATCACGGACTCAAAGGAAATGAGTATAAACAAACTCTCAGAGATTGTGAAGGACAGGGAAGCCTGGCATGCTGCAGTCCATGGGGTCACAAAGAGTCAGACACAACTGAGCGACTGAACAACAAGTTGATCCTCAGCCCAGATACAAAGCTGGATCTATTTAAGTGCTTACTGACTCAGGACCTGGCCAGAGTGGGAAGAGAGGTGGGGCTGGGTTTACAGGTGGCAGGTGGGACAAAGGATGTCAAGGCAGGTAACCTGTGACACTATCTCAGCAAAGAAGGCCTTACAAAGTCTCAGAAGGCTGGTGACTTGAGTTGAATTTTCAAGAAGAGAATCTCTCAACCTCTCCCTACCCTATCCAGGGAGAAATATGTTTTAGGCCTTGTTAGAGATGACACTCTGGAGTGATTCATCCTATGGCTGTCATCCTGTGCTCTCTGCAGCCTCCACTCCCTTGTGAGGGGTCTGGAATCTGGGCCTGGGCTCTACCTTTATTGTAATTTCTGGTCTCATCATGTTCCAAGTGAGATTGTAATCTCCATGAGGGCAGGGAACAGATCTGTTTCCACAGATCAATTTCCAGCACAATGCTGACACTCAGTAAATATTTGGTGAAAGAATGAATATCTCTGGCAGCTATCATTACTGGGCACAAGCATTCACTTCCTCCTTTCTTATGACCCAACCCTTTGGGTTTGGCCATGTGACTTGCTTTGTCCAGTAAAATTCAAGTGGGGCCCGATGCACGCCATTTCTGAGTGGACTGAAGGGAGAGTGCATGGCTTGGCTCTCATGTTTCTGTTCTCTGCCACAAGAGAGCATGTTGCAGTTGCGAGTTGCTCCTGCAACCCAGGTCCCAGAACAGGAAGATTCTAGAAGTCAACCCATAGTGAGTCCACAGTTTAGCCCACAGCTATGTCCATTCCATAGTATATGATGGAGAAGTCAGTGTTTGTAAGTCACTGGATTGGGGCTTCCCTGGTGGCTCAGTGGAGAAGAGCCTGACTGCCAATGCATGGGACGTGGGATCAGTCCCTGGGCTGGGAAGATCCCCTGGAGAAGGAAATGGCAACCCACTCCAGTATTCTTGTCTGGGAAATTTCACAGACAGAGGAGCCTTGGCAGGCTGAAGTCCATGGGGTTGCAAAGAGTCAGGCACAACTTAGCTGCTAAATAACAACCATGACAAAACCCCTGAGATTGGGGGAATAAAGTATCTCCTGTTTAATTTCTCCCATGAGCTAGCACAGTTGCCTTCAATTCCTCCATTTTCCAAAGATGAGAGCAGATGGCAAACCCATCAGCCTTGCCCCTTGTGCCATCTAGCAAGCAACTTTCTGCTGTGTTCTCCAAAAGAACACGTTTCGACATCCCAGAGAAGCCTAACGGTTAACTGTCAAGGCTGCTTACCGTGAAAAGTGGCCTGAAAGCAAGTTTACACATCACATTTTAAACATTTATGCAGTTTTAAAATAAAACAAGCCTGAAGCCGGCTCCAGCTCCCTCCCTTTCTTCACCTGCCAATGAAGCATGTTCTTTCCAGTTCCTCAAAAAGCTGGAGTCTCACTCAGGGGCTGGAGGTGGAGTGTTGTCTGTAAGTGATGTGATTGAAAGTGTCTTCTCCCTCCGTACCAGATTCTGATATATCTTGGAATGTGCAATGTGCACAGGCTTTGTGTGGAAAGAAAGGCAAGCCCAAAGAAATCCTGGAGACACCGTACTCTGCCACATTCTTTGATTACCTTCTGGAGCTGTTGTGATGAGAGGTGAAAAAAAAAATACAGAGAGATCTATGAGATATTAAATACTTAAACACTGGGAAACTGAATGAAATGGTTCATACTTTCTATCAGATGCTGTAATGGACATCCATCCCCCCACCGTCCTTACCCCCCCCAACCCCCAGTTTCAGCCTCCACCACTGTGCGTGCTACGTGCTAAGTTGCTTCAGTCGTATCCGACTCTTTGTGACCCTATGGACTGCAGCCCGCCAGGCTCCTCTGTCCATGGGATTCTCCAGGCAAGAGCCCTGGAGTGGATTGCCATACCCTCCTCCAGGGGATCTTCCCAACCCAAGGATCAAACCCGTGTGTCGTAGGTCTAACCGGCATTGGCAGGCGGGTTCTTTACCATGAGTGCCACCTGGGAAACCCCCACCAAAGTGCAGATAATTCCAAATTCTACCATTCCACCCCTGACTTTCCCCACAGGTGCAGATCCTTAGAGACACTTCACTGTCCACTTCAACTGCAATACATTTGAAATGAAACTTAGGTATCCTCTTGAGCATGTGCTTCTTGCCCTTCAGTTTCCATATTGATTAATGGCACCCCATTCACCCACTGTCCCTCCCTTTTTTTTTCATTTATTTCTTTAGGCTGTGCTGGGTTTTCATTGCAGTGTGAGAGAAGCACACGGGCTTCAATAGTTGTGGCGCACAGGCTTAGTTATCCCATACCATGTGGAATCTTCCCAGACCAAGGATCGAACATGTGTCCCCTGCATTGGCAGGGGGATTCTTAACCACTGGACCACCATGGGAGTCCCACCCACTTATCTTCTTGTTGGATGCTTTCTTCTCCCTCTGCCCCTGCATTCATCTCATTATCAAGTATTATGGCTGCTGCTCTTCTAACCTGTAGTCCATTCTTCAGACCAGAGTCTTCTGCCCAAAACACAAATCTAATGGTATCATTTCCTTCCTAGAGAGCTCACTGTGTCTTTCCATCAGCTAGAGAATAAAGCTCCATCTTTGACTGGTTCATGGGGAACTTTGGTGACCAGACTCTGGGAATTTATCAGGCTCATCTCTTCCAGTGTCTAAGCATTGGGGGCATGTTCTTTCTCCCTAGGGATGCTGTGTTTACCTAGAGGATCCCTGCTATTCCTTCATGCCTCCACCCAAGTATCTTGTCCTTTGTGAAGGCTGACCTACTTACTGCCCCAAAGACTTAGGCAGCCCCCACCCCTTAACTGTTCAAAGTTCTGTTCAAGTCCCCTGTATCAAACTATGAGTGCTATGGAGGCAGCAAACTTGCCTGAGTTATTGCTCTAAACTCAGGCCAAGCACACTGCACATGTTCTGTCAACATCACAGAATAAATGGAGGAATGAATAAAGGAGTAAATTCCCTAGTCGTAGCCTAAGCATCCTTTTGTGGAGAAATGACTTTGCATGTTAATTTTCCTGTCTGAAACTGAAAGTCAGAATGAAAATCAGTAAGATTTTTTTAGAGCAACGTTCCAAAGAGAAAGCCAAAAAATTATGCTATTGCAGCACAATTTGTGTAAGGATGATAACATCGGCTGTAGAATCAGAACATGAAAATACAGATACACTGACGCATAGCATTGACGTCTGAGGGCAGTAACGTTAAAGAGAAGATATAGGGAGGAAGGTGCTTAGAACCTAAGCTTTTTCCTTTGTTATGAGAGAGCATAAAAGCTTATTTGGTGGAGCTCCCTAGAATTCTCTTTTGTGAAGTCTAGTCTCTAAGAGCACGAACTTTGGAGCTGAAACTCTCAAGGTTTGGGTCTCAGCATCATCATTTATTAGCTCTGTGACTTTACGCAAGTAACATAACCTCTCTGTGCCTCAATTTTCCTGTCTGTAAAATGCGTATGTTAATAGCGCTTCCCTCATAAACTTATTATAGGCTTCCCAGGTGGTACAGTGGTAAAGAATCCACCTACCAAGGCAGGAGACACAAAGGGATCTGCATTTCATCCCCGGGTCAGGAAGATTTCTTAAAGAAAATGACAACCTGCTCTGGAATCTTTGTCTGGAAAATTCCTTGGACAGAGGAACCTGGCAGGCTACAGTCCATGGGGTCATAAAGAGTCCAAAATGACCAAGCACACATACACACGCACACACATAAATTATTATAAAGATTAACAGAATGAATGCCAATAAAGCACTTTCTACCTGGGATAACACAAGAGTTAGTTAAGCCACATATTTCCCCCAAAACTATTAGAATGCATTTTCTAAGTATCAGAGATGGCTAGATCCCGTTTATATGGCATTTCTCCTACACAATCAAGCGTTTTAGGTATTATAATTCCTCATCATTAATTAGAGTTCCCTGGAAGCTCAGATGGTAAAGAATCTGCCTACAACACAGGAGACCCCAGTTGGATTCCTGGTAGGGAAGATCTGCTGGAGAAGGAAGAGGCTACCCCAGTGGGTCAGCTGGTAAAGAATCCTCCTGCAATGTGGGAGACCTGGGTCTGATCCCTGGGCTGGGAAGAACCCTGGAGAAGGGAACGGCTACCCACTCCAATATTCTGGTCTAGAGAATTCCATGGACTGTATAGTCCATGGGAGTGCAAAGAGTTGGACAGGACTGAATGACTTACACTTTCATCATTAATTATTGTCCAGAGTTTTACGAAATCCACACAGTTTTCACAATGGGTATATGAAGAAATAGGTCCAAGATATAGAACTTCAAGAAGTTTGTCCCCAGATCCCTGCCGTAACTGATCTCCAACTTTGAGATCAAGCCGGGAACACTACGTGTAGGAGACCCAGAGACTCGCCCGGATGCGCGAGCCCAGTATCACTGCGCCATCTAGTGGATGCAGAGTTTAGCCGCTGTTCGGAACCCTCCAGAAGAGCGGGGTTCCAGGGAAGAGTTTAGCCAGAACTGTTCTGGCCCATCTGGACAGCTTCCAGGTGATCTCATAACACCACCGGCTTGATGTGCACCATCAGCACTAATCGTGTGGGACGCCCGGAATCCCTGTTCTAAGCTGACAGCTGTACCGATGCATTCAGCTCGTCCATCCCCCGTCACAACCATCTCGGCAGAAGTGGGCAGAGAAGAAAGGAATGAAAATGGACAGGACAGTATTTATAAAAGCGATAAAGAAGCCAGCCAACCTTCACCTATGTTTTAATAAGGATCTACCAAACAGGCCAGCCAGCAAAACGTGCCAACCCTTAGTAACTTTTTGACCTTCGTTTCTGGCTTCGATGCATCTTGGCACAAGGCAGTCTGGGGCCAACAAGGGCTGAGCCGGCCGACGGCTGAATCCCACTTTATTGAAGTGTTTTTAGAGGCAGCCAACTGCTCTTTGTAGGTGATTAAAAGCTTATCCCCAGAAGGGGAGTGAACACTCCCCCACCAATAACTCAGCTGTGGCAAGCAGGGCAAGGGGTATTGAACACCGTAATGGCAGAGAATAGCCACATAAAAACACAAATCAAAGGCAACGTTTGCCTTTAAGGGGCACTTGGAGGCCAATAATCCACCTCGTCTTCATTTTCTCTTCAGTGCTGTTGGCCACCGTGACCGGGCGGACCAATATTAAACTTGAAAGACAATGGGTTTGAAGTCAACAACTAACTGAAATCACTTGCTTGGGCTTCAGTTCAACATTTTCTGGGTAACAGACATGGCAGCGGGTGGCTTTAACTGCCCCTTGTCTATAACACATGCGCTTTCCGCGATCCGTCATGAAAAAGAAGAAAGCCCTTGGGACACTATTGGGCCCAGAAAAATTCCAAATCACGTGGAAAAAATCTAAAAATATTTCAGAAGAAAAGTTTAAAAGAAAAAGGAATCAGTAGTGAGAGTCCATGGGATAAGGAGAAAGTATAGATGGGTAGACAGAGTCCCATTTCGTTCCTTTTTGCTAGTTGCCAAGTTCGAAGCTTGTCCTTTTTAAAGGCCAACTACAGAAAACAAACTGAGTCAAGGCACTATTTCATAAAAATGCCAAAGAGAAGCGGTACTGGGTGATGTCGTTCATACTGAGCAGAAGGAGTAACGTCTTGTCCTATCTCTGATGACTAGCTGTCCTGAGCCAGGAAGGTCTGTTTAGGCTCTGTGGTTGGCCCTACATAGACACAGGTCCTTGGAAATCTAGAGCCCAGAGACTAGGACTTCAGGCCACACCCCCAAACCCTTCACTCTACCCAACAAACAGTGCAGGACCCGCAGAGGTCAAGGCCCCTCAGGTAGAGACTGGAAGAGATGGGACTCAAGACTCCAAAGATTTTGTTCTCAATTTCATGTCATTGCTTTTGTGACAGGAACCTATTTTGGAGGAAATTCATTCATTCAAAAAAAACTTTGAGCTCCCACAAAATGGGAAGATATCATGGTGAATAAAATATGGCTCCTGACCCCTGTGAATCTGTAATTCAGTAGAGAATATAACAAGTACGTCAATGGTTACAAAGAAGTATGGTGAGTTTTTCCAGGTGGGGTCATAGGCTATGGGTCCACAACAGAAGGCGTCCCAGTCAACTCTGGACCATAGGGAAAGATTTTGTTAAGAGACTTAAACCCTGGGACTTGCCTGATGGTCCAGTGGTTAAGAATCCACCTTCAGTGCAGGGGACTCGGGTTTGATCTCTGGTCAGGGAATTAAGCTCCCATGTGTCACAAGGCAGCTAACCCCATGTGCTCCAACTACTGAGCCTGTATGCTCCAGAGCCACAGGCCACATCTAGGGAGTTCCTGCACCACAACAAAAGGCCCCCAATGACAAAACCAAGATTCCTTGTGCTGCAGCTAAGACCCAAGTCAGCCAAATAAATAAATAGATAAAGAAAATTATTTTATAAAAGAGAGAGAAACTTGAAGCCCAAACTTAACTCCTATTTAACTTGAATAGGAGTTAAACCAGAGAGACAGAGAGCAAAGGACTCTAGAAAGGCCTCCAGACATGGAAGGATACCATACATTCAGGGGCCTGTAAATTTGGACATGGTTAGAGCAAAAGATGTTTATATGCGTGGCGTGTGTGTGTGTGTGTGTAGGTGTGTACTGTGGGGAGTGGAGAATACAAGTGGTCTCAAGATGAGACCAGTGAGAAAGGTTGTAAGCAGATCATAAGGCTCTTGAAAGCCATCTCAAGGAGTTAAGATTTCAGCTTGAAGGTAATGGGAAACCAATGCAAGGTTTTTTTTCTTGATGGGGTTTAATCTGCATATACAAAGAGCATTTTAGCAGTACTGTGGAGCTTGAATTGAAAGGGGGAAGCAGTAAAATCCTCTGTCCATGGGATTTTCCAGGCAAGAATACTGGAGCAGGTTGCCATTTCCTTCTCCGTGGAATCTTCCTCACCAGGGATCGAACCCGGGGCTCCCTCTTTGTAGGCAGACACTTTTACCATCTGAGCCACCAGGAAGTCAAGTTTCAGTAAGGACTGACTATTTTTTGACGTCTTTTGTGGGACACGGGTAGAAATAGGGAGTCCTGAGTCACAAACCCACTCCTTCTCTGTGGTCCCCGTGGGTGCCTTCGTGCTGCCTGGAACCCCTCCACCCTGACCACAGCTTATTGGATCAGGTGGGCACTAGATCTGGGGCAACACTTTCAGGACCTAGGGGCCACCTGTGATGTGGTTTGGAGCAAAACTGCCATCAGGAATGAAAATGACCTTGTAAATTACTCAAATCCTCTTATCAGAGGAGTTGAAACAGGAGACGTAAAAAAGGCTTGAACAGTGAAGGAAGGGGCGGAAGTTGAAAAAACTATTTGAAAAAACGAAGACAGAACAATCTGGGCATGATGAGGGGTACTCATACCACTAGCAGGGCACCAGAATAACCCAGACCTTTCCATTCCCAAACCACATCCATCCTGGGTGAGCCCCAGCTCTTCGTGGTGTCCAGAAGGCTGGGCCCCGTGGCAGAGGTTCCTTTGTCCTTATTTCCATGGTGTCCCTACAACAGTGCCCTTGAAGTCAAGTGAGTAACCCAGGAAGGACAATGAACATACCAGGTATCCAAGGAGCCAAACCACAGTGGCGATTTGTCGATGCAAACTCAGGCTTGTCGGCAGTTCACTGACTGCTCTTTGATCTTCCACCACGCAGTTTCCTCGTCCTGTCTTGAGAGGAGAAGTGTGTATGTCAGTTGCTCAGTCATGTCCCACTCTTTCTGTCCATGGAATTCTCCAGGCAAGAAAACTGGAGTGGGTGGCCATTCCCTTCTCCAGGGGATCTTCTCAACTCAAGAATCAAACCCGGGTTGAGGTATAAGAGTCCAAAGTCCTCATCCTGGGGTGACGAGTCTACAGAAGGTGTCACACGTGTGTGTGACCTTGAGCAGGGTCAGGAAACCAGGGGGCACATTACCAGAGCCTGGGAGTCAACCTGCAGGCTCAGAAACGATAGGCTTCTCCCTCGCCCCCCACCCCGCCCTGGCATTGGGTTGGACCAAACCCAATGGAAGTGACCTGCTTCCTGGCCACAGGGCCCCACTCCCTCTCACTTCTATAACTGGTTTCACCACATTTTGGAGGAGCCTGGTGGGCCACAGTCCTTGGGGTTGCAAAAAGTTGGACACAACTGAATGACGAACACTTTCATTTTTCACTTTTTAGCTTCATTGCCTGAGCCTCATTGAGTGTGTACCAGGGGCCAGATTGTTCCATCTAGAGGCTCCAAGGCTATAGGTAATAAAGGGGAAGAAAGCAAGAGAATGTTCTAAAGGAACTTGAGGTCTTTGTGGAAATGATGTGGACTCAGGAAAGGGAACCAAAATGTAAAGTATGAACAAATGTTGATTGAACACCTGTACTCTGCCAAGCACTGCCCCGGCATATGGGACAGTGTCTGCAGTCCTGACCATAGCTCGATTGGACTGCTATTGTTGTACCATTTTATAATAAAGTATAAGATCCAGAGATGTTAATTCACTTTTCTAGGACCAAAAACCAGTAGGGAACCATAGTACATGCCCAGGAGAAGAGTGATATAATTGCAGTTGCTCTTTGAAAAGATTAATTAAGAGATGATATTCAGGTTTGTCCTAAGGTAGAAGAAACTAGACATTTTATACTAATCTGTGCAGAATATGAGGCAGGACTGTTGTGGGGATAAGCAGGAGAGAGATGTATGATCACCAAGGGGACAGAGAAAAGAGGCTGTAAGAGCCGACCCAGTGTAAGTCCAGAAGAATGTTCACTGATGACTAATAGACGGTACGTATACATACATACTCCCTATTAAAAGTCCCACATGGGGACTTCCTTGGTGGTCCAGGGGTTAAGATTCTGTGCTTCCAATTCAGGAGGTATAGATTCGATCCCTGGCTGGGGAAATAAGATTCCACATGCTACGAAGCATGGCCCCAAAAAAATTTTTTTAAGGAGTCCCACATGTTCTATCAGATTGGAAAAAAAGTTTTAAGAAAATATGCAAAGTTAGCAAATGCCCTGAATCTGAACTTATTTTGGAGTTGATGCTTGAAGCGACAAAGCCACTGTATGAGGCAGGTTTAACTGCCTGCCCCAGCCCAGCCCCAGCTCAACCCCCATCAGGAGCCTCTGCTGAAGACAGAGCTTAGGTGCGCAAGATTGTACATGACCTCCTCTCCAACATACGCCTATCAGACAAGGGATGGATGTCTGGTCCATTGACCAGCAGCCAGTCAACTCTCCCTCGAGGCTTTGAAGACCCTATACAGACAGAAATCAGAAACAGAGAAAAACCCTGGCCCAAGACACTCCTGTTCCCATGAGGCTGGGTAATAATTTGGATCTTGTGTCCAATCAATCATCTGCTCTACTCTTCTAAGCAATGGCCATTTACACGAGCTACCTTGAGTAAAACTCTGTTCTTTATGACCAAATGCCCTCTAAGAGAGGGAGGTAAGTAATCACAATGTAGGCTGGGAGTTGCAAGATGGCAGCCCGCAGCCCGAATCACAGGCTTGGTTACTTTGACCTGTGTGCTGCTGCTGCTGCTGTTTTCTTTTGAATTCAGCTGCCTTTAGACAGGGTGCCCTCCTTTCAGTTTGCTGCTGCCTTTCTACCACCCCTTGTATGACCAGACTGTCCATCTGCCTCTCCTCATTCATTTGACATTACACGCTTCACCCCTGTAATTATTTGAGCTTGAAACCTGTGATCTAGACCTAATAACATGTTGAGTCTGTGTGCTGTGTGTATACGTGTGTGTGGCCTCTGTGTGTGTAAATGAAAGCACCAGTGTAAATTTCAGCAGTGGTGAAATACAAAGAGTACCGGCTAGGAGCAAAGTTTCTGTTTGTCTTTTTAGTTGTTTAAAAATAAATATACTTTGTGGGCAAAAGCTGTTAGCGGGAAACTACAGAGTTGTACGCAAACAAAAGGCACTGCTGAGTGTCCCTGACAGTGCACGGAGACTGTTGTTTAACTCAGTGAGTGGATACCATGGCTGCGCTAGTCAAGAGGCTTTTGGATGCAAGTGGCAGAAACCAACTAAAGCTAGATTTTAAAAGAGGGGTGGGATCTACCTCATAATACCAAGGGAAGAGTTTCTGTAGAAACCAGGGACAGAGGCCCTTCAGGAACAGAGGATCCAGCACCACCAGACTTCTCTTTTTCTGTTTCTCATCTCTACCCATTTCCTTCTGGCTCTCCATTCTTGCCTTTATTTTGACGAAACAGCACCCTCTCTGGGCAAAGTCAAATGATACTGGCCTCTCCAGATCTACATAATCCAACTAACAAACCCCTTTGAAAGAGCTTCTCTTTGGAGAGCTTCTCTATTCCACCACCTTGAGAACATGACTGACTTTTGCAGGAGGATTTTGAATAACCCCAGTTGGGTCAGGATCCAAGAACCTGGAATTCTCCCAGGCTAGGTACCCGTGTCTTTATGGCCCGGGATGGTGGAGTTGGGGGCAGACAGCTGAGAGGCTGCTACATCCATTTTTGTTTTGTTGTTGCTTAGTCTCTCAGTCAAGTCCAACTCTGCGACCCCATGGACCACAGCACGCCAGGCTTCCCTGTCCCTCACTCTCTCCCTGAGCTTGCTCAAACTCATGTCCATTGAGTCAGTGATGCCATCCCACCATCTCATTCTCCGTCATCCCCTTCTCCTCCTGCCTTCAATCTTTCTCAGCATCAGGGCTTCACCGCAAAGAAAAAACAATTTTGCCAATTACACTATAATGTGATGCTTTCATATTACTTCAGCGTCTAATCACTTAGAGGATCTCTGACTTCCTGAGATACAGATTTTACTATGCATCAAGTCTTGTGCATCTGTGAGAAGAAAAATGGAAGGCAAATAACATGGCCAAAATGGCCTCCTAAGACTTCTTTGTATTTGCTGTCTAATTCTCTGAATCTTTTTAGATTCAAAATCTTTGATGTCTCTGGTATTTCCTACACAGTCATCCTCTACCTTTCAACAATGTAGGTGATGTAGCATCTCTTAAAAGAGAATAAAACTGATAAACCTATTTGTTCCACTAGAAATGTGAACATGGGCTGTATATCAGATAATATTAAGATATCAGTGTTAAATTTCTTGAATATGATAATAGTATATGGTTATCTAGAGGAATGTCCTTGTTCCTAAAAGATACATGCTTTCATTAAAAAAAAAAAAAAAGCAATTAAAAAAAACAAAAACACCCCCCAAAACAGGTAGAGAGGCAAGGCAAATGTCTCTAAATTATATCAATGAGAAAATAGGGGGGGAAGTATCTGTGCATTCACCAAATAATTTTTAAAACTTTTTCACAAGTTTAAAATTTTCAAAGTAAAATGTTATGAGAAAGAAAAAAAATGTGTTCTACTAAAAAATCCACTCAGATTTTCTTCTAATTTTCTCAAGCTGTCAATACCAATTTGGAGGGTTTTGGTTCCAGTGCTTTCTAGATCTTACCAGATGGATGTCAGTAGAAGTTTTCAGACAAGAAGCATGACTCAAAAAAATAAAATAAAAAAGAAATTTTAAAGGAAAGGGGAAAAACCCCAAATGACAATAACAACAAAAGAATCATGACTCATATTGCTTCTCCTAAGAGGTCCTCACTGGTTTGCTGGCTGAAGTATGAATGGCTGCAGTTTTCCAGGCACATCACAAGAAATAACCAAATTCATCTCCTTGCAGGCAACAGCAACTATGTTGGAGCTGCGGTCGGCTGACAGTGCTTGTAGAATGAAACCTGTGTCCGTAATGTTAAAACACAAGGAGGGAAATGCATCTTAAAACTGGACAATTGACAAACACATCCACACCACTTGGCAGCCATGGATCGCCTCGTGAACTAACCAGTTGGAAATCTGGTTGACGTGTCAGTCTTTGTAAGTTTGGTGAGTAGGAGGTATGCTCCTTGGCCTGAATAGTTTCTGAAACTGCACATCTGAATCTCTTGGCCCATGTGACCCCAAGGCACCACCAGTCCGTGAGACCCTGCCTGAGGACCAGCCTTCCTCTTCTCCCAGTGACATCTCTTCCTGCTGTCGCTGACGCAGTGGTGATTGGCACTGTTTACAAAGGAATCGGCACCACGCGCGTTCCTTGTAGTAGGATGGTGGCAGGGAATGGAGGTCTCCTACTTATGCTTATACCGTTGTTAACTTATCTGGTATCTGAGAAGAACAATGTCTGTGCTGCTTCCTACTGCCCTCAACAAATATTAAGTTGCTGTTACACCTTGTAGTCCAGTGGTTAAAATTCGGTGCTCTCACTGCCATGGCCTGGGTTCAATTCCCAATCAGGAAAATGTCTGGCTTCCCAGGTGGCACTGTGGTAAAGAATCTGCCTGCCAGTACAGGAGACGCAGGAGATACAAGTTTGATCCCTCGGTCGGGAAGATCCCCTGGAGAAGGAAATGGCAACCCACTCTAGTATTCTTGTCTAGAAATTCCATGGACAGAGGAGCCTGGCAGACTATACAGTCCATGGAGTCACAAAGAGTCGGACACGACTGAGCGACTGGGCACGCACACTTTGTAGGGTTATTGTAAACGATCAAAGGGAAACACTCCGCCCCCACAAAAAGAACACGTGAAGGTCTTTGAAAGGATGGATGAGACTAATGATCCCCAAACATAGCTGAGGACATTTTCTTCCTCAGTGAAGTTATTTACTCTCATTCCTTTGGTTCTTGAAGGAAAGATAATCCCAGCAGCTTGTTTTCCTAGCCTTTCCTTTTATTTGCCCCTTCGGATAGAAAACGCCTGTTCTGAATTACTCAGCTATGCCTAGAACTCCAAAGCACGCCTGTGATCATGCCCTTTTACACATTTAATGTGGAAAAACCTCACTAATGAGAAAGTAGGAACACTCAGGGATAATGAGCTGCCTTCCTCCTGTGGCCCTGATGTATTCATGTGTCACCTCCAGCTCTGCAGCCCAGCTAGCTACTCTGCTGTCCCTTAGAGGTTCCCGCCCCCGCCTCCCACACAGCCGGCAGGCTGCCGCAGAGGCTCACCCCACCCTGGCCGAGCCGCCCCTGAAAGGCGAACCCTGGATTTGTTGATATTTCTTCTACAAAGGGAGGAAATGTTAGTAAATCAAGCAAACAGAAGTGACGCAACAATCTCCAACAGCTTCTGGTTTATGACTGGGACACGCACAGATAACCGGAGCATATTGCCCGAGGCCATGAAACTCTTTGGATGGGTCAGACTCCCACAACTGATGGAGACTCCACCCTGATTTGATCCCTGGTTCTTTGACCAGGGATCAGGTCCGCCGTAGGGTTTGGGGGAGAGCCAGACACTCTACAGCAACACTGGATAAAGGAGATGGGCAGGGCCTAATTAGTCACCTATACTCACAGCCCAGGGGAGGAGGACTCCGCCACACAGAACCCCTCCGTGAGTCACACTTAGGAACAGAATGAATTAGCAGGGGCTGTGGAGGCAGGTTTTGTAGACTCAAGAGGATGGGGTGCCTGCCTGGTTCCCAAGGGAGGATGTGATTAACTTGTTTGAATAATTCTGTGGGCTGCCAGGAAATGGAAGCCCAGTACCCTGGGATAAGCAGGCACTGTGGCTGGTTCCCTGGAGGGTGGCTTGGCTAAGGCACTTTATTCATGGAGCAGAGTGGGGAGGAACTTGTGGCTAGGCCAGTCAAGGCCCTCTGGTTTCAGATGTTACGGTGGCACATAATACTTGGCTTCTTTTAGGCCTATACCCCTCACCACATCTTCTTTTTTATCTTCTGTTTTAAGGAGAAGGATTTCTTTTAAATCTCTTTCTGTAATCCTGTTATTCTTGCTATGTCATTCTTCACTGGCTATCCTGGGTGATTTTGTATAAGTACTGTTTCCTCCCTAAATGGGAAGTTTTCCCAGCCTCAATGCAATATTTTCTGGGGGAAACTGAGAAGGATAGGATACCCAGAGAGAAATTCACATTTTAAGGCAGAATTGCCTAAGCGGGCTGCTTATGGAGGTTTTGTCCATTTGAAGCAAGTCTTTAATGTCAGGTGCGGTCCTCTCAATTTAGAGCTAGGTGTCATTTTACATGGAAAAGTGGAAACTTTATAAAGAGTCAAAACGTTTGCTAAGTGACTTAACTCCTGCTCTGTAAGTAGCTCTCATTCAGTTTATCACGCTTTGTTTCATTATAACAAGTTTTACAGGCACAGGTAACCAAAGACGTATGCTGCAGTAGTAATGGTGGTGATTTCTGCGGGGTGGAATTATGGGATTTCCTTCTTCATTTTTATTTGGAAATGATTATAGATTCAGAAGTTGTAAAAAATGGTGCAAATATGGCTCATATGTCCTTCATCCAGCTTCCCCCCAGGGGCAACCCCCTTTTTTCTTTCCTTTTTTTTCTGCCTTCCTGTCTTCCTTCCTTCCCCCACTCCTTACGTTCCTTCCTTCTTTCTTCCTGCCTTTTCTTCCCTCCTTCACTCTTTCCTTTGCAATCATTGTGCTTTACTTGGATAACAAGGAAAAGAAACTATTTAGAGAAACTTTAAAATTTAATCTCCCCCTGCCCGTCTGGTAGCCTCTCTCCCCAACATCTGCGTGGAGAAGGGAGGAGCGTGGTCCAGCTGGGCCTCCCTCCACCCTTAGGCTGCGGTGGTCACTGCAGCTTTCTCGGGCTCCGATTGCTCTTGATTAGTCTCCTAAGTGCTGAGCAGAAGGCTGTCTTGCCCTTCAGTGTGTCCTGCAGATCTCTAGCTTCCTGTGCTCCTTGGTGGGAAGGAGAATTGTGATGCTGCTGGAGCTGCTGCTGAATTTCTCAGTCCAGTGGGCCCAGTGGACACCTCCATTGTGGGCAGTATTCTCTCTCCAGGGCAGTAGAGGGCTGCTCTTATCCCCAACACTGGAATCATTCACCTCCAGCCTAGATACTTTCTGTGCAATGCATTCGCCTCCTCTCAATCTCCCAAGAGCTCAAAGGAGCTCGGTAGTATTGCGACTAAACCACGGGGTGCCCCCTACTGCGGGAGCAACAAGAGAAATACCACGTGACAATTCTCATTTTTCTCTTCTCTGTAGGTATCATGGATATCATCACAAGTCCTCTCTGGTGTGATATTCTGGATGTTCTTGTCGTTCTATCTTATGTTTTTCTATTTGTCTTGACTTTGATAATTCGGGTTCACTTTGCTTTGTTCAGTAGCTAAGTCTAGCCTGACTTTTTGCCACCCCATAGACTGCAACACCGGAGAAGGCAATGGCACCCCACTCCAGTACTCTTGCCTGGAAAATCCCATGGACGGAGGAGCCTGGTGGGCTGCAGTCCATGGGGTCACTAGGAGTCGGACATGACTCAGCAACTTCACTTTCACTTTTCACTTTTATGCACTGGAGAAGGAAATGGCAACCCACTCCAGTGTTCTTGCCTGGAGAAACCCAGGGATGGGGGAGCCTGATGGGCTGCCATCTCTGGGGTCGCACAGAGTCGGACACGACAGAAGTGACTTAGCAGCAGCAGCAGCAGACTGCAACACGCTATGATCCTTTGTTCTCCACTATCTCCTGGAGTTTGCTCAAACTCATGTTCATTGAGTCTGTAAGGCTATCTAACCATCTCATCCTCTGTTTCCCCTTTCTTCTCTTGCCTTCAAATCTTTCCCAACATCAGGAACTTTTCCAGTGAGTCAACTCTTCGCATCAGGTGGCCAAACTACTGGAGCTCCAGTTTCAGCATCAGTCCTTGTAGTGAATATTCAAGGTCAATTTCCTTTAGGATTGATTGGTTTGATATCTTTGCAGTCCAAAGGACTCTTAAGAGTTTAAGGTTCTGAATAACTTCTGAGGAAGCTGTCCAAGAATCTTCTTTTCTAAAAGCCCCTCAGAACAAGACAGATAACACCCACTGAGACATGAGAGCAGGTGCCAGCCTTGGAGAATGATGCCTCAACCTTTGCCATTAACAACACCATGCTAATGCCAACACTGGCCCCAAGCTGCTCAAAGAGGTAGAATTTTGTTCCACAAGACTTCAGGCTGGAGTCTTAAGAGCTGTGTCCTCCTGAGGGGATCCCTCCCACACACTAAAGTTGATGTGCAAAAAGGGATTGAGGAGGAAAAAAAAAATCTTAATTTTATTGTAAATTGCTACAAAGTGGCTAAGTATGTGATTTGATTGAATCACTAAGGTTTTGAGAAACGCTGGACTGGAAGAAACACAAGTTGGAATCAAGATTGCTGGGAGAAATATCAATAACCTCAGATATGCAGATGACACCACCCTTATGGCAGAAAGTGAAGAGGAACTCAAAAGCCTCTTGATGAAAGTGAAAGTGGAGAGAGAAAAGTTGGCTTAAAGCTCAACATTCAGAAAACAAAGATCATGGCATCCGGTCCCATCACTTCATGGGAAATAGATGGGGAAACAGTGGAAACAGTGGCAGACTTTATTTTTCTGGGCTCCAAAATCACTGCAGATGGTGACTGCAGCCATGAAATTAAAAGACACTTACTCCTTGGAAGGAAAGTTATGACCAACCTAGATAGCATATTGAAAAGCAGAGACATTACTTTGCCAACAAAGGTTCGCTTAGTCAAGGCTATGGTCTTTCCTGTGGTCATGTATGGATGTGAGAGCTGGACTGTGAAGAAGGCTGAGCGCTGAAGAATTGATGCTTTTGAAGTGTGGTGTTGGAGAAGACTCTTGAGAGTCCCTTGGACTGCAAGGAGATCCAACCAGTCCATTCTGAAGGAGATGAGCCCTGGGATTTCTTTGGAAGGAATGATGCTAAAGCTGAAACTCCAGTATTTTGGCCACCTCATGCGAAGAGTTGACTCATTGGAGAAGACTCTGATGCTGGGAGGGATTGGGGGCAGGAGGAGAAGGGGACGGCGGAGGATGAGATGGCTGGATGGCATCACTGACTCGATGGATGTGAGTCTGGGTGAACTCCAGGAGTTGGTGGTGGACAGGGAGGCCTGGCGTGCTGCAGTTCATGGGGTCACGAAGAGTCGGACATGACCGAGCGACTGATCTGATCTGATCTGATCTGAAGGTTTTGCAAAAACAGAAGATTTGCTATAGGCAGAATCCAGCAGAATACTCAGCATATGATCAGAGAGAGCTTGGAGTATAGCCACATTAGCTAAGAGAGAGCCTGGTAGATTGGCTAAATCCCAGCTTCAAGATCAAACAGCAGTGTGACCTTGTAAACAGTAGTCAAATACCCATTTACTCATCCTTAAAATGAAGCTGATAAAAGTACCTAACAAGAGTGATTTAAAAAATCTAAATAACAAATGCTGGAAAGAGTGTGGAGACTCATCTGTTGGTGAGTCAACTCACCTGTTGGAGACAATACTGTTCGTAAGAATGTAAATTGTTATAGCCACTGTTGAGAAAAGTATGGAGATGCCTCAAAAAACTAAAAATAGAGTTGCCATACAATCCAGCTATCCCACTTCTGGGTCTATATGTATCTGCTAACTGCTAAGTCACTTTAGTCATGTCCGACTCTGTGCGACCCCAGAGATCGCAGCCCACCAGGCTCTGCCGTCCCTGGGATTCTCCAGGCAAAAACACTGGAGTGGGTTGCCATTTCCATCTCCAATGCATGAAAGTGAAAAGTGAAGTGAAGTCGCTCAGACGTGTCTGACTCCTAGCGACCCCATGGACCGTAGCCTACCAGGCTCCTCCGTCCATGGGATTTTCCAGGCAAGAGTACTGGAGTGGGATGCCATTGCCTTCTCCGCTATATGTATCTAGACAAAACTAATTCAAAGATACATGCACTTCAATGTTCAGAGCACCATTATTCACGACAGATAATGGAAGTAACCTAAATGCCCATCAACAGATGAATGGATAAAGAGGATGTGGTGTATATGTATATATAAATCAGTTCACTTCAGTTCAGTTCAGTCACTCAGTCATGTCCGACTCTTTGCGACCCTATGGACTGTAGCACACCAGGCCTCCTTGTCCATTGCCAACTTCCAGAGTTTACTCAAACTCATGTCCACTGAGTTGGTGATGCCATCCAACCATCTCATCCTCTGCCATCCCCTTTTCCTCCCGCCTTCAATCTTTCCCAGCATCAGGGTCTTTTCCAATGAGTCAGTTCTTCACATCAGGTGGCCAAAGTATTAAAGCTTCAGCTTCAACATCAGTCCTTCCAATGAATCTTCAGGACTGATCTCCTTTAGGATGGACTGGTTGGATCTCCTTACTGTCCAGGGGACTCTCAAAAGTCTTCTCCAACACCACAGTTCAAAAGCATCAATTCTTCAGTGCTCAGCTTTCTTTATAGTCCAGCTCTCACATCCATACGTGACTACTGGAAGGACTGTAGCTTTGACTAGGTGGACCTTTGTTGGCAAAGTAATGTCTCTGCTTTTTAATATGCTGTCTAGGTTGGTCATAACTTTTCTTCTGAGGAGTATCTTTTAACTTCACAGCTGCAGTCACCATCTGCAGTGATTTTGGAGCCCAAAAAAATAGTCAGCCACTGTTTCCACTGTTTCCCCATCTATTTGCCATGAAGTGATGGGACCAGATGCCATTAGTTTTCTGAATTCTGAGCTTAAAGCAACTTTTTCACTCTCCTCTTTCACATTTATCAAGAGATTCTTTAGTTGTTCACTTTCTGCCATAAGGGGGTGTCAGCTGCCTATCTGAGGTTATTGATATTTCTCTTGGCAATCTTGACTCCAGCTTGTGTTTCTTCCAGCCCAGGGTTTCTCATGACGTACTTTGCACAGAAGTTAAATAAGCAGGGTGACAATATACAGCCTTGATGTACTCCTTTTCCTGTTTGGAACCAGTCTGTTCTTCCATGTCTGGTTCTAACTGTTGCTTCCTGACCTGCATACAGATTTCTCAGGAGGCAGGTCAGGTGGTCTGGTATTCCGATCTCTTTCAGAATTTTCCAGAGTTTGCTGTGGTCCACACAGTCAAAGGCTTTGGCATATAAAGCAGAAATAGATGCTTTTCTGGAATTCTCTTGCTTTTTCAATGATCCAGCAGATGTTGGCAATTTGATCTCTGATTCCTCTGCTTGAAATCTGGAATTTCATGGTTCACGTACTATTGAAACCTGGCTTGGAATTTTGAGCATCACTTTACTAGCGTGTGCAATGAGTGCAATTGTGCATTCTTTGGCATTGCCTTTCTTTATATATGCACAGATCAGATCAGATCAGATCAATCGCTCAGTCGTGTCCTACTCTTTGCGACCCCATGAATCGCAGCACGCCAGGCCTCCCTGTCCATCACCAACTCCCGGAGGTCACTCAGACTCACATCCATCGAGTCAGTGATGCCATCCAGCCGTCTCATCCTCTGTATATATGCACACACACGTACATATATGCAATGGAATACTGATCATACAAAAAAAAATGAAATAATGCCATTTGCAGCAATATGGATGGACCTAGAGATTGTCTTACTAACTGAAGTGAGTCAGATAAAGACAAATATTATATACCACTTATATGTAGAATCTAAAAACTGACACAAATGAACTTATGTATGAAACAGAAACAGATTCAGCATAGAGAACAGACCTGCGGCTGTCAAGGGGAAGGGAAGTCCTGGGAGATTGGGATTAGTAGATGCAAACCATTATATACAGAATGGATTTAAAAAAAGGTTTACCGTTTAGCACAGGGAACTATATTCAATCAGATCAGATCAGATTAGTCACTCAGTCATGTCTGACTCTTTGCGACCCCATGAATTGCAGCACGCCAGGCCTCCCTGTCCAACACCAACTCCCGGAGGTCACTGAGACTCACGTCCATCGAGTCAGCGATACCATCCAGTCATCTCATCCTCTGTCGTCCCCTTCTCCTCCTGCCCCCAATCCCTCCCAACATCAGAGTCTTCTCCAATGAGTCAACCCTTCGCATGAGGTGGCCAGAGTACTGGAGTTTCAGCTTTAGCATCAGTCCTTCCAAAGAAATCCCAGGGCTCATCTCCTTCAGAATGGACTGGTTGGATCTCCTTGCAGTCCAAGGGACTCTCAAGAGTCTTCTCCAACACCACACTTCAAAAGCATCAATTCTTCAGTGCTCAGCCTTCTTCACAGTTCAGCTCTCACATCCATACATGAACACAGGAAAAACCATGGCCTTGACTAGATGAACCTTTGTTGGCAAAGTAATGTCTCTGCTTTTGAATATGCTATCTAGGTTGGTCATAACTTTCCTTCCAAGGAGTAAGCGTCTTTTAATTTCATGGCTGCAGTCACCATCTGCAGTGATTTTGGAGCCCAGAAAAATAGTATGCCACTGTTTCCACTGTTTCCCCATCTATTTCCCATGAAGTGATGGGACCGGATGCCATGATCTTTGTTTTCTGAATGTTGAGCTTTAAGCCAACTTTTTCACTCTCCACTTTCACTTTCATCAAGAGGCTTTTGAGTTCCTCTTCACTTTCTGCCACAAGGGTGGTGTCATCTGCATATCTGAGGTTATTGATATTTCTCCCGGCAATCTTGATTCCAGCTTGTGTTTCTTCCAGTCCAGCGTTTCTCATGATGTACTCTGCATATAGGTTAAATAAACAGGGTGTCAATATACAGCCTTGATGTACTCCTTTTCCTATTTGGAACCAGTCTGTTGTTCCATGTCCAGTTCTAACTGTTGGTTCCTGACCTGCATACAAATTTCTCAAGAGGCAGGTCAGGTGGTCTGGTATTCCCATCTCTTTCAGAATTTTCCACAGTTTATTGTGATCCACACAGTCAAAGGCTTTGGCATAGTCAATAAAGCAGAAATAGATGCTTTTCTGGAATTCTCTTGCTTTTTCCATGATCCAATGGATGTTGGCAGTTTGATCTCTGGTTCCTCTGCCTTTTCTAAAACCAGCTTGAACATCAGGAAGTTCACGGTTCACATATTGCTGAAGCCTGGCTTGGAGAATTTTGAGCATTACTTTACTAGCATATCCTGTAATAAACCATAATAGAAAAGAATATGAAAAGAATCTATGTATATATATATATACATGGGGCTTCCCTGGTGACTTAGCTGGTAAAGTATCTACCTGCAGAACAGGAGACCCGGGTTCAATCCCTGGGTTGGGAAGATCCCCTGGAAAAGGGAATGACTACCCACTTCAGTATTCTTCCCTGGAAAATCCCATGGACAGAGGAGCCTGGCAGGCTATAGTCCTTGTGGTCACATAAAGTTGGACATGACTGAGCAACTAACATATATATGTATAACTGAGTCACTTTGCTGAAAAATAGAAATTAGCACAACACTGTAAGTTAACCATACTTTAATGAAATGTATTTTTTTGAAAAGAGTGACTTGTAAATATCGAGTGAGATAAAGCATATACTCTACTTAATGCAGGGCCCTGGCCCACAGCAGGCACTCAAAAGTGCTGGCTGTTATCATCTTAATATATATATATATATATATATATATATATGAGTAATAATGAAAAAAGCAAAATCATAGGAAAAAAAAATCTTTGCCTCTAAGTAGTTAACATCCCCATCCATTCTAGGACTGGCCAGGAATGAGGTATTTTTAGCTGTGAGCATGAGGCAGAGCTGACCCAGTGCAGAAGAAAAGCACAAGAAGGCACTTGAGCTTTCAGGCTGCACACCTTGAACTCTTGCTTGATAAAAGGCAAACTTTAGTTGTCACTGTTTTTAAATTATTAGTGTGTTCTGAGAGATTGCAGGGAAACCAAACTTTATACACTATTATGTTTTAAATGCACAAGGGAATTCTCCTTTTAATAGACTCCTTACAAATTATTACAGTTTTATTAAATACAAATGACTGTTCAGTTTCTTTAAAAGAGGACATCCTAAAAGGTTTTTAAATGGCCATTACATGGAGTGCAATTTTATAGATGTAACTGAATGGGGAAATGGTCATCTTGCCATCTGGCCCCAGTAAACTAAAGGTGGAAATAATTTTTGTTCAAGGAAATACATGGATAAGCCATTTGGGCATGGAAGATGAGACCCTGAAGATTCAAGTAAGCAAGAGTGGTGGCCAGACTTCAGAGGGTTATAAAGCAGGCATTTGGGGTGGGAGATGAGCAGAGACTGGGATATTAACCAACTCAGTGCAGTAGGAAAAGACTTGAAAACTGGGGTGGCTGTTAATTTCATGTCAATTTGTCTGGGCCATGAGGTTCCCAGATATGTGGTTAAACATTGTTCTGTGATGTTCCTGTGATGGTGTTTTGGATAGACTGACATTTAAATCAGTGGACTTTAAGGAAAGCAGATTGCCCACCATAGTGTGGGTGGGCCCCATTCAATCAGTTGAAGATCTGACTAGAAGAAAAAACTGACATGCACACACCCTCACACACTCCTCAACAAGGGGAAATTCTGCCAGGGCCTGGCCTTTGCAGGTGAACTGCCACACGAGGTCTTTCTTCCATTTCATTCTGTTGGCCTTCAGACTTAAACTGCAGACTTAGCACTGGTCAACCTGCGTAATCACTTGAGCCAATTCCTTAAATTCAATCTCTAGATATAGGTAGATAAAGATATAGATATAGATTATAGATATAGGTCAATCTCTCTCTGCCTCTCTCTCTACACTTACACACACACACACATCCTATTGGTTCTGTTTCTTAAGAGAATCCTGACTAATACAACCAGGATGTTTAATATTAAATGTGAAGTTGTACTGCCCTGAAGTCTATCTCCACTCCAATCAAACATATTCAGTCTGCAACTCACCCACCTGTCTTGTTCAAGTGGTTGTGTGTGTATGTGTGTGTGTGTGTGTGTGTGTGTGTACATGTTCATATGTGTGAACAAAAGAAAGGGGCAAAGTTCCATGTCTGTGTTGTCACAGCACAAAACAAAAATTACACCCACAGATGGCAAGAAGACCTTCAACTTGAACCAGTTTGGAAGCAAGAATGGGGAGCCAGAACACCCCTTTTCTTCTGTCTCCCTGGGAATTTGCACACTGTTGGAGACAGCAACAGAGTTCCATAACATTCAAGCCAAACTCAAGTATCTCTTAAGAGATGGGACAGGAAATTGCTCTTTCTACCTTTCCCCACCCCCACCAAGCTGGACATCTGAGTTCCATAAAATCTGAAATGCTTTTTCTTTCAAATTCCAACTTCAGCCAAGAAGTTGAAAAAGAACTTTTCTTGGCTCCTAGAAAAAGAGCCAAGTGATAAAGCTATTTCTAGTGATCACAGTTTGCTTTTAATTATTCATATTTTTCTCAGAGATTAAGAAAAAAAGAAAAACACCAAATAAACCAAAACAAAACACTAAGAGAGGCAATACACAAAACAGTGAGTGAAGCATCTTGATTTTGTAGAAGAGAAAAATGCCCCCCCCCCCCCATTGTGGTCCTACTGTCTACGTTACAGTCCCACCGGGCGTATCACTGGCTCACTCTCCTGGGCAGAAATGGAGAGACAGAGGGTGGAGTAGAAGAGCATCTTGGGAAATCAGTTGCTGGTATGGATGCCACCTGTAACCAGCCTGGTATGGTGGTCCATTCACTGGAGTTAGCAGAGAGAACCAAGCTCCTTATGATGGCATAAGATGACAGAGGTACTCTGCTGTTGCTGCTGCTAAGTCGCTTCAGTCGTTTCCGACTCTGTGCAACCCCATAGACGGCAGCCCACCAGGCTCCCCCATCCCTGGGATTCTCCAGGCAAAAACACTGGAGTGGGTTCCCATTTCCTTCTCCAGTGCATGAAAATGAAAAGTGAAAGTGAAGTCACTCAGTAGTGTCTGACTCTTCACGACCCCATGGACTGCAGCCCACCAGGCTCCTCCATCCATGGAATTTTCCAGGCAAGAGTACTGGAGTGGGGTGCCATTGCCTTCTCCACAGAGATACTCTAACTAACCAAAAATAATGTCTGAAAATAAATGACTTTCTAGGTGCCGAGGGAAGGGGAAAAGATCAAATTGAGTTTCAAATGCCTATCTTAGGGAGGAGAAACTGATAACTTGGACTATAGAGCAATGCCTGGTAGTCCAAACAGAATTCATTTCTAATGTGTTTATTGACAGGTGCTTGGAGTAGACCGTTGTATCCTAGGTGTGTGTTGAAACGGTGGCCTTTTATAGTTGTTGGGAAACAGAAGCAGAATTCATGGTGTTTAGTGCTTGTCTACCAATGCAGGAGACACAGAAAACATGGGTTTGATCGCTGGGTTGGGAAGATCCCCTGCAGAAAGAAATGGCAACCCACTTCAGTATTCTTGCCCGGAGAATCCCATGGACAGAGGAGCCTAGAGGGCTACAGTCCATAGGGTTGCAAAAGAGCTGGACACGACTGAGCGCACCTAGTTCCTACTAGTGTTCTCAGACAAAAACCCCACCCTGCTCCATCCAATCTGTCTCATTGTCTCAATCAGAAAGTTTGAGAGGGGCGTAATATTGTTCTCAACTGCCTGGAAAAAAATTATCCAGATTCATACCAATCATTTTTTTCTCTCTAACCTATGTTACATAGTGCAAGTCTGCATGTGATTCAGAGGTCAAAGGAAAGAAATGTGAGAGTTATGATTTGTTTTTAAAACTCAAAACAACACATTCTCAGGGTTAAGTAGAAAGGTCACCACCAACAAAAACATCTAACCAGCCTCATTATTATGTTCCTTTAGCCACATTTCTCTTACTTAATAGAGCATGTCTCCTCTGAAGAAGCATTAGATTTCACAATAACACATGCAAAGACCAAGGAAGGAATCTGTGATGCAGCCAGGGAGCATCTGCCTCAGAGAGAGAGAGACTAAAATTTAAAGCCGAGGATCAAGCCTCTGACATGTGCAGCTTACCTGCAAAGTTTAATAGAGTTTCAGTCAGATACCCCAGCGTGGAGCTGTGTGCTCAGTTGCTCAGTCATGTCCAACTCTTTGCAACCCCCCATAGACTGTAGCCCACCAGGCTCCTCTGTCTGTGGCATTCTGCAGGCAAGAATACTGGAGTGGGTTGCCATTTCCTTCTCCAGGGGATCTTCCCAACCCAGGGATCGAACTCGCATCTCCTGTGTCTCCTGCTTTGGCAGGTGGGTTTTTAACCACTGAACCATGGAACCATAAGAAACCCTATTATTGAGCACCCTGTATGCCTCCTAGCTGTGGCAGACTCCTGCCTGGAATCACTGGAAGAGCCTGGGCCCAAGATTCTGAAAGCAATCAGCAGTCTTATTTACCTAACAAGCAAATGAATGAATAGAGCTTCACTGTCTCAAGTTTCTCTTGAATGAAAAAATGTTTTTGTGACTTATGAATTCCTACCAAGTCTAGATTAAAATCTTCCTTCCAGGGGTTTTATTAAAATTTTCCCTCTGTGGCCTTGGCCACTGTTTCTCTGTCTCCGTTAGGCTCCCTCCTCCAGCCTATGCCAAATGGGCTACATCTTCCGTCATCTCCTTTCACTGAGCAACCTCAGCCAGTCCCAGGACTTTATAAATATCATTTCTACACTGTTAACTCTTACAGGAACATGGTCAACCTAGAACTCTCCTCTGAACTCTGAACTTGAGTATAGAGCTTCTGACTTGACCCCTCTCCTTAATTGAGGACCTCACATCTCCAACATAGAATTTGACGTTCCACCCCAAGATCTGTTTTCCTATTAATAAGTGGCCCCAACATTTACTCCTTTGGTCAAACAAAGCCTAGGAGCCATCCTTGAGTTCTGCCCTTCATTCATCATCAAATCCTCTCAGCTTCTAAACTATGTTTCAAATCCCTCTTTGTTCTCTGGCACCACCGTTGTGCAGGCCACTACTCTCATGACTAAACTGCTCTGCTTGCTTCCTCAATGGTTTCCCCACTTCCACTCATACCTGCTCTCAATGCGTTCTGCACAAAGCAGCCAGAGAGAGCTTTTTAAAATGTAAATCAGATAGCAGCACTTTGCTGCTTAAAACTCTCCAGGAAGATTTGGCTTGCACTTAGGATGCAAGAGAACATAGCTTTCCCAACAATGAGAAAATGGCAGATAATCTATACAATCTTAACTTTTCTTGAACACATCAAGGAATTGAGGTCACAAGGCACATTAGAGACACAAATATTGTTCCAAGTAAGGAAGGAAGAGGTGGCTGCCATTCAAGTGGGTAGAAAGACGTTATTTAACAGTTTGACATATTCTTAAAAGCCAGTGTGGGCTAGCTGATCAGTTTGGAGGAGGTAAGACCACAAGACAGAGAAGGCAATGGCATCCCACTCCAGTACTCTTGCCTGGAAAATCCCAAGGATGGAGGAGCCTGGTGGGCTGCAGTCCATGGGGTCGCTGAGAGTTGGACATGACTGAGCGACTTCACTTTCTCTTTTCACTTTCATGCATTGGAGAAGGAAATGGCAACCCACTCCAGTGTTCTTGCCTGGAGAATCCCAGGGACGGGGAAGCCTGGTGGGCTGACGTCTATGGGGTCGCACAGAGCCGGACACGACTGAAGTGACTTAGCATAGCATAGCATAGGACCACAAGACACAGGAAAATTCTGTACTTGCAAGCTCTTTACCACTGACTTGTAGCTGGTGCTGATGAGAAAGATTGAAGAAAAAGCAAGAGACCAGAGAGAGGCCCTCTTAGTGAAACAGGTGTAGCACTAAAACCAAAGTAAAAGGCAACGATTGTCAGATTGGATAAAAAGCAAGACACAACTATATGTTAATACTTTCCATCACAACTCATTTTTTTGGTATTTTTTTTAGAGCTTTCTTTTGTAATGTGGGCCATTTTTTTAAGTCTTTATTGAATTTGTTACAGTATTGCTCCTGTTTTGTGTCTGTGTGTAAGTGTTTGGCTGAAAGGCATGTGGGATTTCAGCTCCCCAAACAGGGATCAAACCTGCACCCCCTACATTGGAAGGCAAAGTCTTAATCAATGGACCGCCAGGGAAGTCCCAAAAACCCACTTGAAAAATAGGAAAACACAAACTAGTTCAGAGTGAAAGAGTGGAAAAAAAGATATGCCATGAAATTGCTACTCAAAATGAAGCAGAAGTGGGTGCATTAATATGAGATGATGTGGATTTCAGCCAAAAAAAAGGAATATTGCCAACATTAAAGGGAGACCTTGCATCATGACGACATGGTCAATTCATCAAAAAGACATTATGATCTTCCGTGTGCAAGCACCTAACAGAGCTTCAAAATACCTGAAACATAAACTGAACAAAAAGGAAAAATATATATATATACACACACAATTATAATTGAAAAATTTGAAACTTCTCTCTCAATAATTGATAGACAATAGACAGGAAATCAATAAGAGTGTATTAACCAACACTATTAAGCAAGTTGATCTAACTGACATTTAGAGAACATGTTAACCAACAGCATCTGAATACATAGTCACCTGTCATGCTCATGAAACATATGCCAAGATAGACCATATTCTGAGTCATAGAAAAGCCTCCATGATTTTCATTTTATTTTATTATTGGAGTATAATTCCTTTACAGTGCTGTTAGGTTCTGCTGTACAACAACATGGATCAGTTGTATGTATACATGTATCCCCTCCCTCTTGAGCCTTCCTCCCACACCCTCATTCCACTTCTCTACGTCATCACAGAGCACTGAGTTGAGCATCCTGTGCTGTCCGACAGCTTCCTGCTAGCTATCTACTTCACACACGACAGTGTATACATGTCTCCTACTCTCTCAATTCGTCCGAACTTCCTCGTCCCCCCCGTGTCTACACATCTGTTCTCTGGCTGCTTCTCCATTCCTGCCCTGCAAATAGGTTCATAGGCTCATCTGTACCATTTTTCTAGATTCTGTTTATATGTATTCGTGTATGATTTTTTTTTTCTCTTTCTGACTTACTTCTCTCTATAGGACAGAATCTAGATCCATCCACCTCACTACAGATGACCCAACTTTGCTCCCTTTTATGGCTGAGTGATATTCCATTGTATATATTACCATATTTTCTTTATCCATTCATCTGTTGATAGACATGTAGGTTGCTTCCATATCCTGAAAAGAGCTTCCATGATTTTTTAAAAATTAAAATTATTCAAAAAGTCTGTTCTCTGACCACAAAAGTTTAAAACTAGAAATCAACAGAATCACATCCAGAAACATCAACAAATACTTCTTAAACAACCTCCTTATAGATAATCCTTGATTAAAAAAGGAATTAGTAAGACATATCAGAAAATATTTTTATTAAGATGAAAAAAAAACTGTAACATCTCCAAACTAGAGGGACATCAGATCAGATCAGTCGTTCAGTCGTGTCCGACTCTTTGTGACCCCATGAATCGCAGCACGCCAGGCCTCCCTGTCCATCACCAACTCCCAGAGGTCACTCAGACTCACATCCATCGAGTCAGTAATGCCATCCAGCCATCTCATCCTCTGTCGTCCCCTTCTCCTCCTGCCCCCAATCCCTCCCAGCATCAGAGTCTTCTCCAGTGAGTCAACTCTTCGCATGAGCTGGCCAAAGTACTGGAGTTTCAGCTTTAGCATCATTCCTTCCAAAGAAATCCCAGGGCTGATCTCCTTCAGAATGGAATGGTTGGATGTCCTTGCAGTCCAAGGGACTCTCAAGAGTCTTCTCCAACACCACAGTTCAAAAGCATCGATTCTTCGGCGCTCAGCCTTCATAGTTAAAGTGAATGTTAGAGGGAAGCTGATAGCACAAAATGCTTATATAAGAAAATTAAAAATGGGGAAAAAACCATGATTTCAAATCAATAAGATAACTTTCAACTACATAACAAACTAAAGAAAGAAGAATAAATAAAACTCAAGCAAGCAGAAGGAAGGAAAGTATTTACTGTTTTTATTATTATTCTCTCATTGTTGGTGCCAAATATTGGCATGATGGTGCTCAAGTCAACATTTTTATATGAGTCATAATGTTTACGCTGCTGCTGCTGCTAAGTCGCTTCAGTCATGTCTGACTCCATAGACAGCAGCCCACCAGGCTCCCCCGTCCCTGGGATTCTCCAGACAAGAACACTGGAGTGGGTTGCCATTTCCTTCTCCAATGCATGAAAGTGAAAAGTGAAAGGGAAGTCGCCCAGTTGTGTCTGACTCTTAGCGACCCCATAGACTGCAGCCTACCAGACTCCTCCATCCATGGCATTTTCTAGGCAAGAGTACTGGAGTGGGTTGCCATTGCCTTCTTCACATAATGTTCATAATGTTCATAACCATCCTTTAAAAAATGCCATTCCAGACTCATTCCATGTACCTGATTTGCTACCTATGAGTCCCTAAAGAAGAACATCTGCAGCATCCATCTCACAAAATGGTATAGGTAGACTATCAAGAAATATGTGAAGAATTGAATTTCTCACATCTTCATATATGAAATGTATCTAAACAGCCCACCAGGCTCCCCTGTCCATGGAGATTCTCCTGGAAAAAATACTGGAGTGGGTTGCCATGCCCTCCTTCACGGGATCTTCCCAACCAAGGGTTCCCACATTGTAGGTGTATTCCTTACCATCTGAGCCACCAGCGAAGCCCAAAGAACAGATACAGATCAATTAAAATGAATTTATTAGGACCTATAATCTGAAACCTTTTAAGGAAAGGTTTAGGTTTTTTCACTTTGACTAAAGTGTGAACTGAAGTGTGAACTAAAGTGTGCATTTTAAAAAATGAAAAAGGGACTTTCCTGGCCATCTAGTGGTTGGGACTCCAAGCTTCCACTGCAGAGGGTGTGGGTTCCACCCCTGGTCAGGGAACTAAGAATCAACATGTCCATGTCCATGGACAAAATAAAAAAATTAAAATGTAATGGAAAAATGAACAAATAAGATGTTTGTACATTCACCATAATTATCACTTAAATGAAAGTCTTCTGCTTTCTACAAAAGTATGAACAACAACTGCTAATGAAAGTGAAAGAGGAGAGTGAAAAAGTTGGCTTAAAGCTCAACATTCAGAAAATGAAGATCATGGCATCTGGTCCCATCACCTCATGGGAAATAGATGGGGAAACAGTGAAAACAGTGACAGACTTTATTTTGGGGGGCTCCAAAATCACTGCAGATGGTGACTGCAGCTATGAAATTAAAAGACGCTTACTCCTTGGAAGGAAAGTTATGACCAACCTAGACAGCATATTAAAAACCAGAGACATTACTTTGCCAGCAAAGGTCCATCTAGTCAAGCCTATGGTTTTCCCAGTGGTCACAAATGGATGTGAGAATTGGACTGTGAAGAAAGCTGAGTGCCAAAGAATTAATGCTTTTGAACTGTGGTGTGGGAGAAGACTCTTGAGAGTCCCTTGGACTGCAAGGAGATCCAACCAGTCCATCCTAAAGGAGATCAGTCCTGGGTGTTCATTGGAAGGACTGATGCTAAAGCTGAAACTCCAATACTTTGGCCACCTCATGCGAGGAGTTAACTCACTGGAAAAGACCCTGATGCTGGGAGGGATTGGAGGCAGGAGGAGAAGGGGACGACAGAGGATGAGATGGCTGGATGGCATCACCGACTCGATGAACATGAGTTTGGGTAAACTCCGGGAGTTGGTGATGGACAGGGAGGCCTGGCATGCTGCGGTTCATTGGATCGCAAAGAGTCGGACACGACTGAGAGACTGAACTGAACTGAATTCTTTTAGTCAGTACTTTCACATTCCAACAAAAGAAAGCAGGATCTGGGGGTTTGTTGTATACTTGACTATCAAATCAGATTCATAAACCTGTTAGCAAGTCTTTCCTAAGGTTCAGTTCAGTTCAACCACTCAATCGTGTCTGACCCTTTGCGACCCCACGAACTGCAGCATGCCAGGCCTCCCTGTCCATCATCAACTCCCAGAGTCTACCCAAACCCATGTCCATTGAGTCGGTGGTGCCATCCAACCATCTCATCCTCTGGCGTCCCCTTCTCCTCCTGCCCCTCAATCTTTCCCTGCATCAGGGTCTTTTCAAATGAGTCAGCTCTTTGCATCAGGTGGCCAAAGTATGGAGTTTTGGCTTCAACATCAGTCTTTCCAATGAATACCCAGGACTGAGCTCCTTTAGGATGGACTGGTTGGATCTCCTTGCAGTCCAAGGGACTCTCAAGAGTCTTCTCCAACACCACAATTCAAAAGCATCAATTCTTCGGCCCTCAGCTTTCTTCACAGTCCAACTCTCACATCCATGCCTGACCACTGGGAAAACCATAGCCTTGACCAGATGGATTGCTGTTGACAAAGTAATGTCTCTGCTTTTGAATATGCTATCTAGGTTGGTCATAACTTTCCTTCCAAGGAGTAAGGGTCTTTTAATTTCATGGCTGCAGTCAACATCTGCAGTGATTTTGGAGCCCAAAAAATAAAGTCTGCCCCTGTTTCTTCTGTTTCCCCATCTATTTGGCATGAAATGATGGGACCAGATGCCATGATCTTAGTTTTCTGAATGTTGAGCTTTAAGCCAACTTTTTCACTCTCCTCTTTCACATTCATCAAGAGGCTCTTTAGTTCTTCTTCACGTTCTGCCATAAGGGCGGTGTCATCTGCATATCTGAGGTTATTGATATTTCTCCTGGCAATCTTGATTCCAGCTTGTGCTTCCTCCAGCCCAGCGTTTCTCATGATGTACTCTGCATGTAAGTTAAATAAGCAGGGTGACAATATATAGCCTTGACGTACTCCTTTTCCTGTTTGGAACCAGTCTGTTGTTCCATGTCCAGTTCTAACTGTTGTTTCCTGACCTGCATACAGGTTTCTCAAGAGGCAGTTCAGGTGGTCTGATATTCCCAGCTCTTTCAGAATTTTCCACAGTTTATTGTGGTACACACAGTCAAAGACTTTGGCATGGTCAATAAAGCAGAAGTAGATGGTTTTATGGAACTCTCCTGCTTTTTCAATGATCCAGCAGATGTTGGCAATTTGATCTCTGGTTCTTCTGCCTTTTCTAAAACCAGCTTGAACATCTGGAAGTTCATGGTGCACATATTGCTGAAGCCTGGCTTGGAGAATTTTGAGCACTACTTTACTAGCATGTGAGATGAGTGCAATTGTGTGGTAGTCTGAGCATTCTTTGGCATTGCCTTTCTTTGGGATTGGAATGAAAACTAACTTTTTCCAGTCCTGTGGCCACTGCTGAGTTTTCCAAATTTGCTGGCATATTGAGTGCAGCACTTTCACAGCATCATCTTTTAGGATTTGAAATAGTTCAACTGGAGTTCCATCACCTCCACTAGCTTTGTTCGTAGTGATGCTTCCGAAGGCCCACTTGACTTCACATTCCAAGATGTCTGGCTCTAGGTGAGTGATCACACCATCGTGATTATCTTGGTCATGAAGATCTTTTTGTACAGTTCTTCTGTGTATTCTTGCCACCTCTTCTTAATATCTTCTGCTTCTGTTAGGTCCATACCATTTCTGTCCTTTATTGAGCCCATCTTTGCATGAAATGTTCCCTTGGTATCTCTAATTTTCTTGAAGAGATATCTAGTCTTCCATTCTACTATTTTCCTCTATTTCTTTGCATTGATCACTGAGGAAGGCTTTCTTATCCCCTCTTGCTATTCTTTGGAACTCGGCATTCAAACGAGTATATCTCTGCTTTTCTCCTTTGCTTTTCGCTTATCTTCTTTTCACAGCTATATTACCTTTTGTTTTGACTTTAGCCTTAGTTCTCCTTTCATTGTAACGTGTCCATGAGGGCAGGGTTAGTGTTTGCTGAAGGACTGAATGGAAACCAGACTTTGGAGGGCATAGACATGGTCAATAAAAATTCTACCCATTCAGACACAAGTTTAACCATGTCATGAATGTGGTACATCATAGTAGTTAAAAGTCCTGGCTTTGGGATCAGGAGGACTTGTCTTTGAATCTCACTCTGCCACTTACTTGCTGAGTGAGCTGAGACAAGTTACTTAACTTCTCTGAATCCCTTCTGCAATATCATATTTATACTGATATCACAGGGCTGGTGAAAAATTTTTTTAAATGATGGATATAAAGCATTTAGCATCCTAATAAAATATGGGTTTAATCAATGATAGCAATTATTAAATACTTAATGAAGGGGAAAGTTTGAATTATGGAATTTTTATTATAGAATTATTACTCTAATATACATGTAATAACTACACATGGTGACTATCATAATGTTTGACAAAATTATCAACAGATATTTATGAAAATCTATTTAATTTAGGGCAATCAGTGCCGTAGGCTAAAAAGAAAAGAAGGCGTGAATAACTATTTAGTTGAAGAAAGAGATCTTAGTACAACCTAGTAAATGTCTTGAAAGGTTCTCCGTAAATGACTATGTAAAAATCACTTGAATTAGCATTTCAGTTGTTTGTCTGTCTGCTAGAGCTCATAAGTATTTGGAAAAAAATTTCCTGAGTATTTTACTTATAATCTGTGATATACTACTAAGGGTCTATGAAAACTCATTTTTGAAATTTATTTTAAAAAACTTTTATCAGAGTATAATTGCTTTACACTTTTTGCTGTACAACAAAGTTAATCAGCTGTATGTACACATATGTCCCCTTCTTCTTGAACCTCCCTCTTCTTCTTGAACCTCCCTCCCATTTCCCCCACCCCTCCCAAAAAACCTCATTTTATTGCTTCCCTGGTGGTTCAGATGGTAAAGAATCTGTCTGTAATGCAGGAGACCTGGGTTCAATCCCTGGGTTGGGAAGATCCCCTGAAGAAGGAAATGGCAACCCTGTCCAGTATTCTTGCATAGAGAATCCCATGGACAGAGCAGTGTGGCAGGCTACTGTCCATGGGATCACAAAGAGTCGGACAGGACTAAAGTGACTTAGCACACACGCAGGTGCTGAGGTTTGTCAATCCCCTGGCATTATTTTATCCCTTCCTTCAGATGGAGCCAGTAATTAGAAATCTAAGTCAGTTCTGAATTAGGTATTCATGATGACTGAAGAAGGCAGCAGCTCAGAGAACATTCCAACAGAGTCCCATGACTGAGACACTGGGAGGGAGCCTGGTTGACTCACAGAGAACAGGCTTGACCTTTCAACCTTGCAAATTCAAATGCAGTTTGTCATCCAATGTCAAATGAATTTGGCCGTGTGTAGCGCTGCAGGATGGAGAGATGTCGGCCCGGAAAAACTCGAGAGAACGTGAAAGAGGGGCATTGAAAACCAAAATCCACAAAATGGTTGAGAACGCGCATCATTACGCGCCTAACAAATTCCTTTTTCAAGATAATGGCCAGCCCTGTGATTCCTCAGGCAGTTCAGACTCTTAAACAGAAGGGGTCGAAATGGGAAATTGATGCTAATTTTTTTCTCTCCTTGGCATTGGAATTGTGGTTTTGTATTTCTGTTTCATCATCTCCTCTTGTCCCTTAAATGAAATCGTTCTGTTAGGAGTATTGTGGACTGAATTTCCTAGGTGGCGCTAGTGGAGGTAAAGAATGCACTGCCAGTGCAGGAGATGGACGGGGCACAGGTTCGATCCCTGGGTCTGGAAGATCCCCTGAAGAAGGGCATGGCAACCCACTCCAGTATTCTTGCCTGGAGAAGCCCATGGACAGAGGAGCCTGGTGGGCTACGGTCCATGGGGTCGCAAAGAGCTGAACACGACTGAAGCAACTCAGCACATATGCATTGTGGTCAGCCTCTCATGCTGATCACCAAAGAAGAAAGGTTGAATTGCAACTGTCCTTCTCTCATTCCAGAAACTTATTCTTTCTCTGAGGACCTTTCTGAGCGGGTCAGGAGCCAGGACTGGACAGAACTCATCCTTTGGGAGAGGCTCAGAGAACCAAACATAAGATTAAAGCACCAAATCGCTCAAACTTTGTGAGGAGATGTCCTGGGGTTTTCAGAACCTCCACTATTTTTTCCATCCAGGAATTTTCAGCAGACCTAGCATTATCCCAAAGAGCATCCTCAAAGTAAGTTTCCTTTTTTTTGGCTGTAGTTTCTAACTTGCTTAATGACATCATTAATTGAGTAGTGGATGTAAAGACTGGAATGCACTGGAAGCCCTATGAATTATGACATGCAGTAAGTTTTTTATTTGGCATCTGGAGTTCATTATTAACATCCATTTGAGAGCTTACAATTATGAAATAGAATGACCTTGTAAATAGCCACAAATAGTTTTCCAGTGAATTCTTTGCATGGCACACACTAACTCATGGAAGTTATTTGAATGATAAAGAGTAAAGAAAAAAAAAACCTCGATGAATTTACTTTCTGTTATCTATTTTATCTTGAAGTGTTTTTAAAATTTCCTTCCTCCCAACATGAAGGAAATATTCAAAAGTCCCACCTCCACTTGCCAGAGACACTTCTTATAAGGGTTACCTCTATAATTACAAAAAGAGGATTCCTCTCCTTCATTAGTGGGGAACTCAATGGCCAGAAATTTGCCATGACTCAGAGTAATTATGCTCCTGAATATTTGGAAAGATAAAATTTTTTATAAAAAGTGATCATGAAAATCATACTTCTTGCTTTCTTCCCCACTTTTATTGATATGAAGCTGGGTTTAAACTATAACAGGAAACGGGACTTCTCTGGTGGTCCAGTGGTTAAGACTTTGCGCTGCGAATGCAGGGGGCAGAAGTTCAATCCCTGGTTGGAGAAGTAAGATCCCACATATCGAGTTGTTGTTGTTTAGTCACTAAATTGTGTCTGACACTTTATGACCCAATGAACTGCAGCATGCCAGGCTTCCCTGTCCTTCGCTATTTCCCTAATAGGTATCTTTTAGAATTTTAAATAGCTCAGCTGGAATTCCATCACCTCCACTAACTTGGTTTGCAATAATGCTTCCTAAGGCAACTTGACTTCACACTCTAGGATGTCTGATTTAGATGTCCTGGTTAACCAGGTCATTAAAAGAGAATAATAATGATAATAATCATACCTGGCTCAATGGGCTGCTATGAGGAATAAATGAAACACTGTTGGTTAAATGTGTAGTATCTGACATCAAAAGGGCAGACAACAATGGTAATTACTAATCTGTGCATCTGTTACTAATCTGGGCATCCTGTAAATGTCACCTGCTTTGTATCCATCCTCAGTTCACAGGTCTCCATGGAGATGTCATACTCCCTCTTAGCAGGTAACAACTTTTATAGTTTACTATTCTCAGACTTCTAGTAATATTAATACTTCCTTGGCAACTAAGGGAGTGGGGATGGGGGGTGGACACAACTGTTTTCAAGACAGAAGCAGAATACTATAGTTAAGTCACTCATGACAGACAATTTCGAGTGCATTGTTCATATGTGTCTTTCTTGCGTTCATGTTAAACACTGGACAACAGAGTTGTGAATAAAGGAAAAAAGAAAAACACTGAAAGGAAGAGACAGCCTGGCAGAAGTGTGTGTAAAGGAATCAGATTCTCTGCTGTTTTCTTTTCTTTCTTTTTTTTGGTGTGGACCATATTTATAGTCTTTATTTAATTTGTTTACAATATTGCCTCTGTTTTATATTTTGTTTTGTTGGCCTCAATGCACGTGGGATCTTAGACCTTCAATCAGGGATAGAACCTGAACCCCCTGCATTGGAAGGTGAAGTCTTAACCACTGGACCATCAGGGAAGTCCCTCTGTTTTCTTGAACCAAAATAACATGAGTTGGATATTGCTGTTCTTTACTTGGAAATTGAAGGGGAAAGAAAACGTCCAATGTAAAAGTTCACTGAAGAGAATATGTATCAACATTTGACCTCTGATATGAGTAGAGTATTTACTTATCTTTCAAAAGCAGAGTAGGGACATACTCACTTTTCCTAAGTTCACAATTGTGAACAGGTCATTTAAGACATCAGAGCCACCCGCCTGGCAGGAGAATGCTGGAAAAAGTCTTAACGCACTTGCACCACCATCCCCATCTTAACCTCAGCAGTTATCAAAAGAGGACTCCAGTTGGGTTCCTCTATTCTCCCTGCACCCCAGAGGGCAAACCATGTGTCAGTGGGGAGCACCAGGGTCTCCCTTCACTCCAGATGCCTTAATCGGGTTCCTCAAGACTGTTCGGAGAAGGCAATGGCACCCCACTCCAGTACTCTTGCCTGGGAAACCCTATGGACAGAGGAGCCTGGTAGGCTGTAGTCCATGGGGCCGCTAAGAGTCCGACACGACTGAGCGACTTCACTTTCACTTTTCACTTTCATGCATTGGAGAAGGAAATGGCAACCCACTCCAGTGTTCTTGCCTGGAGAATCCCAGGGACAGAGGAGCCTGGTGGGCTGCCGTCTCTGGGGTCGCACGGAATCGGACACGACTGACGTGACTTAGCAGCAAGACTGTTCAGAGAAGGCTCAAACATACAGTGGTGATTTTCTTTGTTGTCAGGAGCCTGCAAGCCCCCTTTCATCTTATTAAAATTATACCCTTTCTGCCAAGATTGAAAAGAAAATCAGGAATTTGTAACTGTATCTCACTCAACCCCTTCCAAATTGGGGAGAGTGTTTGATCAGCCCTTCTTGGCTTACAGAACTATTCTGTAGGGCGTCTGTTTTCCACACCCCGCCTTCCCCACACGCCAAGATGGGAACCATCCCCAAGGATTAAAATAACGATTAAACTCCAAGTGGCAGACATGGGGTTCAGAGCTTTATACACGTTATTTCCTTAACACTTCCAACACCCCCAAAGAAGGAGGTGTTAGTATTATTGTGTGTGTGTTTTTTTTAACATCTCAATTTTCCAGATGACACTTGGGGAGGCAAAGAAACCTGACCACAGTTAAACAGCTACCAAGTTTCAGGGTGGAGATTTGACCCCAGGCAGCCTGATATCAGGGGCTTCCAGGAGATGTGAATTCAGTTCCTGGGTCAGGAGTATCCCTTGGAGGAGGGCATGCAACCCACTCCAGTATTCTTGCTTGAAGAATCCCACAGATAGAGGAGACTGGCAGGCTACAGTCAAGAGGGTTGCAAAGAGTCAGACACAACTGAAGCAACTTGGTACTCACGCAGCCTGACATCAGACCCCAAGTGGTCAGCCTGTATTCTAACCTGACTCTCAGAACTCCATCTGTCTGGGCAAAGATACTCACTATGTGACTAGAAGATCTAAGGTCCAGGATATACTCCACAACCCCAACTACTCTGATAGCAACACACGTGACACCCAGCAACCAACTGGCCATGTGGGGCTTCAGTCTGGCCCCCAAGGCCACCTCCCTGACCCTGGGCTGGATCTCAGGAGGGGTAGTCCAAACAGGATAGGTAGTTGGGGGATGGATAGTTATCTGAAATTGTTTCAAGTTTATGTGCCAAATCTTCTCAAATGTAAATCAATTTTTGAATGCACTTAATCTTCTAAAATACATTTGTATTAAATTACATTGACTTGTCATGGGTCAGAATGCCCTTTCTTTTCATCCATCTTTTTATTGTTGCCAAAACAATGCTCTATAAGCATAGACTTGATCCAGTCTGTCACAGCCCCCAGTTACCGACTTTAGGATGAGCTCCTTGATGGCATTGTTTCACCAGGTCGTTTTTGGGAGATAGGTTTTTGGTTTCTCTTCATGTGCATGTTATCTTGGATTATTCTCAAGTCTGTGGAGTTTTAGAAAAATTACAGGCTGATATCTCTTTATTATGAGATTAACAAATGACCCAAGAAAAACACTCCATGCATCAAAAGCATTCTTCCCCTCATCTGTCCATTTTATATAGGTGTCCACTTACATTCCGAGGAAAGTAAGTTGTGTCCGTAAATGTGAACTCACATTTCCTGTGTTTAGCTGAACAGTTTGGTGGAATCATCAGGTTCTGGTGGTAATTTCTATACTTCTTTAAACACAGGCATCAATCAGGATACAGACCATAAGCATTCTGAAAAAGCCGTGCATTAAGAGGTAAAAACTGCTTGAGGAATCACAAATATTTATTCTAAAGCAGACCTTAGTTCAGTTAGGGCTAACTGCTGACAGTGGTCATCTATTCAACACCCCAAACCCATCCCAGTAGGAGACAGTTCATAATTCCAATGGGCAGTCCACCCTTATTTTCAAAGGAGAAGAATCCGGATAGAAAAAACAAATACATGTTAAGCACTTGCAATTATATGACTGATGATGTGGGTCTACAATGGACCTAATTTATAAAATGTTCCTGATGACCAGGTGCTGTGGGGCTGCTTGTCAGCAGCCACGAGGCACGATGTGAACCCCCTACTGTCATCATCAGTGAAACTGTCCACGTAACAGCCCCATGTAACCTCATCTTTCAAGGCGCTAATGAGATCATGTGAGTGTAAGTGCTTTGTAAACCACAAATTACTACAAAGATGCCAGTGATTATTTAAATTTTAAACTATACCTTAGGGTTTATAATGTTTCTCCTGATTTTCTGAGGTGGGAAAGCTAGACTATCTCTCCCCTGACGTTTCACATCCTAAATGGAGTGAGGAAGGAGGAATTAGGGACAACTGACTTTGTCCACACAGCTCTCATCAAGTGCCCAACACAAATGGCCCATCAATTAAATGCTATTGATGGGTGAGTCTGAGTAGGGCAGTATGGACCTGTCCACGAGCATTTTTTGAGCTGGAAGGACATTCAAGATGACATTTTTAAAGAAGCTCTACTGTGATGGAGAAAGCAGGGACATGGGATTCAGGAAAGTGCAGGTTCAAATACAGGCTCTGGAACCTGAGAGCTCTGGGAACTTCGGTAAGTTATTAAATCACAATTTCTCTGTCTATGAAAGGGAAAACAATACCCTCCCCTTGCCATACACAGTGGAGAACTGTTAACCTGAAAGAAACGCTAAAATCATCAATGGCCAGCACAGCTGGGTGAGAAAAAAAAGTCCCACAGATTAATCAGAAAATAAAGAGAAAAATATTGACAAATCTTAAGTTTCCAGCACTCCAGATATTTAAAACAGATAAAGATGATCTCAAGCATATCTAGTGTTCCTGAAGTAGAGAATTCAAAAATATGGGACAGAAAGAGTGAATATTCAAAGATGCAATGAAAGAAAAAATTTCCCCAAAATGTAGAAAAAATTGAGTATGCAGCTTTGAAAGAATATACTACCTTCCAAGAAATTTGACATAAAACTCCAGACTCTGGCTTCTCACATGACAGAACTGAAGCTAGGCAGTGAGTGCCCATTTATGAACGGACAAACATGCCCCAGCTCACCACAGCCTTCATCTGATTGGTGACATTCAGTGTGCTACTGGCTTGGTGTCTGTAGGCAGGTGAATTGATGAAGTCTCCCCTGTACTACCTAACACTCCAGCCAAGTACCTTATTCCCAAATACATAGTATGTCCTTGCTTAGGTTATATTCCATTTTCCTAGAAACGCCCTCTCCATCCACCGTCCATGTCTTTAAGGCCCATTTCTAACACTGCATCTTCCATGAAGCTTTCTCTGACTTCCTTGCTGGATGTTAGTTACTGCTTCATTTCTGAGACTCTGTTAACACTCCATGGGTATCTTATGGCCCATTTCTCATTCTCCATTGGATCAGTCATCAGTATCCTTGATTTTTCCATTTTTCAGGGAGGTTTATTGACAAACATTTCTCCCCAACTCCTCAGGCTTTCTTTTTCTCTTTATGGTTTTTTTTTTTTTTCTTTTTGATGTGGACCATTTTCAAAGTCTTTATTGAATTTGTTACAATATCGCTGCTCTTTTTTATGTCTTGATATTTTGGCTGCAAGGCACATTGATCTTAGCTCTCCGCCAGGGGACTGAACCAGTACCCCCTGCATTGAAAGGTCAAGTCTTAACCAATGGACTGCCAGGCAAGTCCTTCCTCAAGCTATCCTGAGGAAGGTTTTCTCCTCTTGACCTAGACCTTCCTCCTCCCCACAGAGATACAGCGGGCCTCTCTTCCATCCCCTTTCCCTTCAGGGATGCCTTGTGCATGCAGGAGAGACGCCTCGTTCTGCCTGGCAGTAAAGGCTGACTGAGCAGGTGAGCCCGAGGTTGTCCTCGATACCTGATGTGCATTTGCTCAATTCTCATGTTCAGTGTTAGGAAGTCCACTGCTGCCACACATCTCAGGCAGCATTTCCTTTCCAAATTTTATCAGCAAACAAAGCGAATATTCTCATTTTCATCTTCTTGAATACTTATCTCAAAACTGCTTCCAAACTCAAGCAGGGACAAGGTGAGGATCTCTTCTAACCCCCAAAACAAAGACTCACTCTTGAATCTGTTGCAGCTTCTAGCAAAGCTGATTGTACAGACAGACACTCAAAAGGCATTTATCAAATAGAATCCAAAGGTGTAATTGATGTGCATAAAACAGACAGACTAAAATTTTTCTTATGCTTATGTGTATCAACTATAAAAATAATTATCTTAGTGTCTCTGTGAGACTAACAAAATACAATATCTTTTGTATATAACAGAAAACATTTATTTTCTATTTACATTTCCATTATATGCAAATCATTGCACATCATATCACATATCAAAAAAGAAAAGAAAGGAAAAATATAAACTTTAAAAGTCAGTGAAGGAAGCATCACAGTGTATGATAATCAGCAGTCTCGAAGCTCTCGTTTCTTGCTCTTTTTAGATTTTTTGCTTGTTTCTTGACGAATGGTGTCATACTCCAAAATGGCCATGTTGGAAAGTCTCTGTAAGTACTGAGATGGTGCTCCAGCAAGAGGATCGCTGAAGCCAGAACCTGTAAACAAACAACAAACAAAAAACACTTATTACAATTGAACTAAGCACACATGAACGATACTCTCTTTAGAGTACAAATGAAATATCTTTTCCTCAAATGACCATTAAACAGCGCTAGTTCTTCATATAACACATTCTTTGAAGTAGAAATGAAAGCCACTTAATTTTCTAAGTGAGTGGAATGGCAAAGTGAAAGCATTCAGTCCTTCAGTCCTGTCCAACTCCTTGTGGCCCCATGGACTGTAGCCGCCAGGATTTTCTGTCCATGGGGATTCTCCAGGCAAGAATACTGGGGTGGGTTGCCATTTCCTTCTCCACAGGATCTTCCTGACCCAGGAATTGAACCTGGGTCTCCTGCATTGCAGGCTGATTCTTCACCGAGAGCCACAAGGATGATAAGTCATCCAGAAAATATTTAACTCAAAAATGCTCAATGCCGGTATTTAATGATATAAAACTAAATCAGAGTTTGTTATTGTCTCCAAATAAAACCATTTCTCATAAATGTTAAGTGAAGTAAAACAGTAAAGTTATAAAATAAGTCACTCACTAACTGAAATAGCAATAATGAAGTTTCTATTATAGAAGCAGAGTAGTAACAATAATAATAGATAACATTAATTGAATGATCTCTTGTATGTCAAGTATTTTTCATCTATATCATCTATACATCAATACTATGAAGTCAGTAACTAGTACTATCTTGGATTACAGATTTTAAAAGAAGTTTAGAAATTGTTAGAGGCAGGATTTAAATCAAGATCCATCAATTCAAAGTTCCTATGTAATATGTATAAATTCTTCAATTTAGAAACATACAAGGCTTTAATAGTAATAGAATGATCCATATTTCTTTAAAATACTATTATTTAACTGCAGTTTCAAGTGCCAAAAATAATAACTGTCTTCAGTTCTCCAATGTGGTTGGTATTTTTGTTTGTTTTATTTCAGTGTGTAATGAGAGTGGAAATTTCAGAGAAAGAGTAGAGGGGAAGAGCTGAGCAGGATTCCAGTTCTTAGCAGTACAATGAACGGGACACTTAAGAGTCTCTGGCCACAAAAAGTAGATTCTAAGAATTATTGGAGAAGGAAATGACAGTCCACTGCAGTATTCTTTCCTGGAAAATCCCATGGACAGAGGAGAAAACAGGGCTACAGTCCATGGGGTCAAAAAGAGCCGGACACGACTGAGAGACTGAGCACTGAGCAAGCATCAAGCAAACCTCAAAACAACTCAAAGAACTGGTATCACACAGACCAATGCAATTAAATTGGAAACTAACAGTAAATTCTAAGATTCTCAAATATTTAGAAATGTATACACATTCTAAATTATTCATTCATCAAAAATAAATTGTAATAAACATTAAAAATACTTATCAGATCAGATCAGATCAGTCGCTCAGTCGTGTCCGACTCTTTGCGACCCCATGAACCGCAGCACGCCAGGCCTCCCTATCCATCACCAGCTCTCGGAGGTCACTCAGACTCACATCCATCGAGTCAGTGATGCCATCCAGCCATCTCATCCTCTGTCGTCCCCTTCTCCTCCTGCCCTCAATCCCTCCCAGCATCAGAGTCTTCTCCAATGAGTCAACTCTTCGCATGAGGTGGCCAAAATACTGGAGTTTCAGCTTTAGCATCATTCCTTCCAAAGAAATCCCAGGGCTGATTATAAGTTAAAAATACTTATAACTAACTGATAAAGAAAAATTACAAAACTTGTGTGATGTAGCAAAAGTTGTACATAGAACGGTTTATACCTTAAGATTCCTGTTTTAGAAAATAAGATTGAAAATTAATCCCAGGGCTGATATATAAGTTAAAAATACTTATAACTAACTGATAAAGAAAAATTACAAAACTTGTGTGATGTAGCAAAAGTTGTACATAGAAGGGTTTATACCTTAAGATTCCTGTTTTAGAAAATAAGATCGAAAATTAATAAGCTCAATATAAGACATACATTAGGAAAAGAACAACCCAAAGAATATGGATGTGCTCAGTCACTCAGTTGCGGGTGACTCTTTTCAACCCCATGGACTGTAGCCCACCAGGCTCTTCTGGCCATGAAGTTTTCCAGGCAAGAATACTGGAGTGGGTTGATATTTCCTTCTCCAAAAGAATATGGAAGAAGGATGTAATACAGGAAAGAAAATTCAAAGAAGGAGAAAACAAACTTAACAAAAAGATAAAAATTCTTCCTTGAAAAAAACGAATAAAAAAGGGAAATTCTCTGGTTCAATTAAATAAGAAAAAAAACAGAAGACCTAAATAACTAATATTAGGAGAAGTACAGGTGGAACAAAAACTAAACTTCAGGCCAATAAATTTGAAAATGTGGACAAAATGCAAAATTCACGTTTTACCAAAATTGATGGAAGGAGAATTACAATGCCTTAAGAGTCCTAAAATTAAAATGATTAAATTAATATTAAAAAATTCCTCCAAAGAAAACAAGTGATGCAAATAATTTTACAAATGAGCTCTATCAGACTTTCAAGGTAGAAATCATTCCAATTTTAGGTGATATCCTTCAGAGAAAAGAAAAAGCAGAATACTCCCCAGTTTATTTCATGAAGGCATTATAATCTTGACACTGAATTCAGGCAAAGAGAAAATTAGTGGTAATCTCACTCATTAAGATAGATTTAAAAAGCCTAGCAAAATATTAAATATGGTAGTACACAAAATGATAATGAATTATGCCTTAAATGTAGGTATCCCAGGGATGTAAAACTGGCTGAACATTTTTTTAAAAATCTACAAATGCCATTTTTCACATTAGAAAATTCAACAGAAAATCACAAGATCATTTCAATCAATTCAGAAGAAAATGTTGGATAAAATTAAACTTTCATTTGTTTTTAAAATAAAAAACTCTGAGCAAATTAAAGAGAATTTCTTTATCTTGATAAAGGATATCTACGTAAAACATACACTACACACTATTCTTTATGAGAAAACATTAATGGAGTTTCCTTTAAAATCAGAAACAAGTCAAAGATGCCTATTTTTCATTTCTAGTCACCACTGTACTGGTGGTTCTAGTCAGCTTAGTAAAATCAGAAAAATAAAAGCTTGGGTGGGGGTTAGGAAAAACCTTTGGAAAGAAAGAATAAAACTGACATCATTCACATGTGGTAATCTACATAAAGAACTAAAAAATTATATGTATTTCATATATTAATATATATACCCAATATAAAATATAAACCAAGAAATAACAAGAGACTTTATCAAGGTGGATGACTGTAAGATCAAATTGTAAAAATTAACTACATTTCCAAATATCTGCAAGAGAAAGCTATAAATTTTAATTGTAAAAGTATTATGGCAGACGACTAATGATCTTTTCAAAACTTTTTACTCTTTCCAAAACAGAATTTTAGCTGAGGACAAGGTCAGCTAAAAGGGAGAGATTATCTTTCTCAGCTTGCTTTAGAGCTAAGTATAGCTTTGTTACTAAGTGTGAACCAATAAGATATGAGCAAATGTGCAAATTTTAAAATTATAGTTCTCTTATCCTAGACTTCTGGACTTAATGTTTTTGTTGGGATGTATTTGATAACTGCTTCATTCTCAATAGTTCTACTATAGCTCTGCACAGTCTGTCCCTTGTTCATGATTCAGTCTTGGTAGGTTGTATGTTTCTATGAACTTACCCATTTTTTTCTAGGTTCCCCAATTTGTTGACATAATTGTTCACAGTAGCTTCTTATAATCCTTTTTATTTCTGTAATAAGTTATAATGTCTCCTCTTTGATTCCTAATTTTAACTATCTGTGTCTTCTCTGTTTTTTCCTTGTGTAACCAAGGATTTGTCAACTTTATCTTTTCTAAAAATTGAGTCTTGGTCCTGTTGATTTGTTTTCTGTTCTGTTTCATTTTGTTGTTGCTGTTCAGTCACTAAGTCATGTCCCACTCTGTTGCAACCCCATGGACTGTAGCCCACCAGGCTCCTCTGTCCATGGGATTTCCCAGGCAAGAATACCAGAGTAAGCTGCCACTTCCTTCTCTAGGGGATCTTCCCAACCCAGGGATCGAACCTGCATCTCCTGCAATGCCCGCAGATTCTTTGTCACTGAGTCACCAAGGAAGCTCATTTGTCTTTTCTCTAATGTTTATTATTTTCTTCCTTCTGCTAAGTTTGGCTTATTCTTCTTTGTCTAATTCCTTGAGGTGTAAGTTTATATGGTTCACTCAAGATCTTTTTCTTTTTCTTTTTTTAATGTGTTTGCCACTATAAATTTCACTCTTAGCACACTGCTTTTGCTGCAACCTATAGGTACATTGCATTTTTTAATTTTTATTTGTCCCCAGATATTTTCAAAATTCCCTTGTGATTTCTTCTTTGACCCATTAGTTGTTTGAGTGTACTGTTTACTGTAGGTTTTTTAAAGACCATCTTTATCAAATTAAGAAAGTTCCCTTCTACTCATAGTTTGCTAAAAATATTTTTAATCATGAATATTGAATCCTATTAAAATATCTTTTACAATTATTAAAGTGAACATGTACAGTTTCTCCTTTATTCTATTAACAAGATGATAGACATCAACTGCTTTGTTAATGTTAAATCAATCTCACATTTCTTAGATAAATCTGACATGGTGTGTTGCATTATCCTTCTTATATATCACTGAATTTGAATTGATAAATCTTGTTTAGAATTTTTACTTCTATTTTCTTAAGAAAAACTGGTCTATAATTCTAAGTTTCTTATAAGGTCAAAGCTAGGTTTTAGAATCAAGGTTAGTGACCTGATAAAATGGGTCTTCAGGTGTTACTTCTTTTCCTATTTTCTGGAATAATTTTATATTACACAGCTTTTTAAAATTAAATGTTGGATAAAGAATTTGTGGTACATATATACAATGGGATATTTCTCAGCCATAAGAAGGAATGGATGTGAGTCAGCTGAACTGAGGTGGATGAACCTAGAGCCCGTTATACAGAGTGAAGTAAGTCAGAAAGAGAAAGACAAGTATCGGATATTAACACATAATATACGTGGAATCTAGAAGAATGGTACTGATGACCCTATTTGCAGGCAGGAATAGAGGTGCAGGTGTAGGGGACGGACTAGTGGACACAGTGGGGAAAGGAGAGGGTGGGACGAACGGAGGAAGCAGCACTGACATACATGCATTACCTTGTGTAAAGCAGGTGACCAGCGGGAAGCTGTGATACAGCGCAGGGAGCCCCACCCGGAAGGGTGGGGTGGGGGGCGGGGGGGGGGGCGGGGAGAAGCTCCAGAGGGAGGGGTATGTGTAGACTCAGGACTGATTCGTGTTGCTATACGGCAGAAATCAGCACAACAGTTGTAAAGCAATTATCCTCCAATTAAAAATAAATATATAAATGCTGGAAGAATTTACCAGTGCCAACTCTGCTAGGTCGCGGTTTCTTTTTTTTTTTAATATGTATGATACTGATAATCTCTCTCTCTCCTGTCAGTCTTGCTAGACATTTATCAATCTTATTCACGTTTTTAAAAAACTAACGTTTGGCTCTTGTTGATTTTTCCTGATTGAATATTTGTTCTCTACTTTGTTGATTTTTGCTCTTGATTACTTTTTCATTTTCTTTGAATTTAATATGCTGTTCTTTTGTTAAATTCTTGAGATTAATGTTAAAATCATTGCTTATTAAGCCTTTCATCTTTTCTAATACAGGTACTTCATGCTTTAAGTTTCCCTAAAAGCTATGTTTTTACTATACCCAAGGAGTTTTGATGTATCATATTTTCATCATCCTTCAGTTCAAACTAATACGTAAATTCTACTGTATTTCTCCTTTGACTCACAAGTTACTTAAAAGTACATTTCTTAATACCCAAACCTCTGTGGGATTTTATAATTATGTTTAATGACTGATTTCTAGTTTAATTCCACTGCAGTCAGAGAATACATGCTACATGATTTGACTTATTTGATATTTGTTTAAAAATCTCCCATAATGTCTACTTTCCTTTTCATTACATTCCTTTGATCTTTGTGTATTTTATCTTAATAGAGCACACAAATTTAGGATGGTTAAATCTTTCTGTTGTATTAATCCTTTTGTTACTATGAAATATCACTCTATTGTACATAATACTTCCTGCTTTGAAGTTTATTTTGTTTGATGTTAGTGTAGCTATAACAAGCTTTCTTTTAATTACCATTTACATGGTTTATATTTTTCTATCCTTTTATTTTTGAATCTTTCCTGTCCTTATTAAGGTGTGCGTCTTATAACCAGCATATAATTATTTTTATTAGTCAGATGGGTTTTGTTTTTAGCTGAAATATTTAGTGCACTTATATCTAATGTATTTATTGTATATTTAATTTTAATATTACTAGTTGTTTTCTATTTGTCCTATTTCATATTTCTTTTTTTCCTCTTTTCTCGCTTTGAGATGATTAAATATTTTTTACTTTTCTATTTCCCTACAAGACCTTTTAGAACTAACACCCAAAAAAGATGTCCTTTTCATTATAGGGGACTGGAATGCAAAAGTAGGAAGTCAAGAAACATCTGGAGTAACAGGCAAATTTGGCCTTGGAATACGGAATGAAGCAGGGCAAAGACTAATAGAGTTTTGCCAAGAAAATGCACTGGTTATAACAAACACCCTCTTCCAACAACACAAGAGAAGACTCTATACATGGACATCACCAGATGGTCAACACCGAAATCAGATTGATTATATTCTTTGCAGCCAAAGATGGAGAAGCTCTATACAGTCAGCAAAAATAAGACCAGGAGCTGACTGTGGCTCAAACCATGAACTCCTTATTGCCAAATTCAGACTGAAATTGAAGAAAGTAGGGAAAACCACTAGATCATTCAGGTATTACCTAAATCAAATCCCTTATGATTATACAGTAGAAGTGAGATATAGATTTAAGGGCCTAGATCTGATAGATAGAGTGCCTGATGAATTATGGAATGAGGTTCGTGACTTTGTACAGGAGACAGGGATCAAGGCCATCCCCATGGAAAAGAAATGGAAAAAGCAAAATGGCTGTCTGGGGAGGCCTTACAAATAGCTGTGAAAAGGAGAGAAGCGAAAAGCAAAGGAGAAAAGGAAAGATACAAACATCTGAATGCAGAGTTCCAAAGAACAGCAAGAAGAGATAAAAAAAGCCTTCTTCAGTGATCAATGCAAAGAAATCAGATCAGATCAGTCGCTCAGTCGTGTCCGACTCTTTGCGACCCCATGAACCGCAGCACGCCAGGCCGCCCTGTCCATCACCAGCTCCCGGAGGTCACTCAGACTCACACCCATCAAGTCAGTGATGCCATCCAGCCATCTCATCCTCTGCCATCCCCTTCTCCTCCTGCCCTCAATCCCTCCCAGCATCAGAGTCTTCTCCAATGAGTCAACTCTTCACATGAGGTGGCCAAAATACTGGAGTTTCAGCTTTAGCATCATTCCTTCCAAAGAAATTCCAGGATTGATCTCCTTCAGAATGGACTGGTTGGATCTCCTTGCAGTCCAAGGGACTCTCAAGTCTTCTCCAACACCACAGTTCAAAAGCATCAATTCTTCGGCACTCAGCCTTCTTCACAGTCCAGCTCTCACATCCATACATGACCACAGGAAAGACCATAGCCTTGACTAGGCGAACCTTTGTTGGTAAAGTAATGTCTCTGCTTTTGAATATGCTATCTAGGTTGGTCATAACTTTCCTTCCAAGGAGTAAGCATCTTTTAATTTCATGGCTGCAGTCACCATCTGCAGTGATTTTGGAGCCCAGAAAAATAAAGTCTGACACTGTTTCCACTGTTTCTCCATCTATTTCCCATGTAGTGATGGGACCCGATGCCATGATCTTCGTTTTCTGAATGTTGAGCTTTAAGCCAACCTTTTCACTCTCCACTTTCACTTTCATCAAGAGGCTTTTTAGCCCCTCTTCACTTTCTGCCATAAGAGTGGTGTCATCTGCATATCTGAGGTTATTGATATTTCTCCCAGCAATCTTGATTCCAGCTTGTGTTTCTTCCAGTCCAGCATTTCTCATGATGTACTCTGCATATAAGTTAAATAAACAGGGTGACAATATGCAGCCTTGACATACTCCTTTTCCTATTTGGAACCAGTCTGTTGTTCCATGACCAGTTCTAACTGTTGCTTCCTGACCTGCATACAGATTTCTCAAGAGGCAGATCAGGTGGTCTGGTATTCCCATCTCTTTCAGAATTTTCCATAGTTTATTGTGATCTACACAGTCAAAGGCTTTGGCATAGTCAATAAAGCAGAAATAGATGTTTTTCTGGAACTCTCTTGCTTTTTCCATGATCCAGCGGATGTTGGCAATTTGATCTCTGGTTCCTCTGCCTTTTCTAAAAGCAGCTCGAACATCAGGAAGTTCACGGTTCACATATTGCTGAAGCCTGGCTTGGAGAATTTTGAGCATTACTTTACTAGCGTGTGAGATGAGTGCAATTGTGCGGTAGTTTGAGCACTCTTTGGCATTGCCTTTCTTTGGGATTGGGATGAAAACTGACCTTTTCCAATCTTGTGGCCACTGCTGAGTTTTCCAAATTTGCTGGCATATTGAGTGCAGCACTTTCACAGCATCATCTTTCAGCCCATGAACTCCTTATTGCCAAATTCAGACTGAAATTGAAGAAAGTAGGGAAAACTACTAGACCATTCAGGTATGACCTAAATCAAATCCCTTATGATTATACAGTGGAAGTGAGAAATAGATTTAAGGGCCTAGATCTGATAGATAGAGTGCCTGATGAACTATGGAATGAGGTTCGTGACATTGTACAGGAGACAGGGATCAAGACCATCCCCATGGAAAAGAAATGCAAAAAAGCAAAATGGCTGTCTGGGGAGGCCTTACAAATAGCTGTGAAAAGAAGAGAAGCGAAAAGCAAAGGAGAAAAGGAAAGATACAAACATCTAAATGCAGAGTTCCAAAGAATAGCAAGAAGAGATAAGAAAGCCTTCTTCAGTGATCAATGCAAAGAAATAGAGGAAAACAACAGAATGGGAAAGACTAGGGATCTCTTCAAGAAAATCAGAGATACCAAAGGAACACTTCATGCAAAGATGGGCACGATAAAGGACAGAAATGGTATGGACCTAACAGAAGCAGAAGATATTAAGAAGAGGTGGCAAGAATACACAGAAGAACTGTACAAAAAAGAGCTTCACGACCCAGATAATCATGATGATGTGATCACTGACCTAGAGCCAGACATCTTGAAATGTGAAGTCAAGTGGGCCTTAGAAAGCATCACTATGAACAAAGCTAGTGGAGGTGATGGAATTCCAGTGGAGCTATTCCAAATCCTGAAAGATGCAAAGAAATAGAGGAAAACAATAAAATGGGAAAGACTAGGGATCTCTTCAAGAAAATCAGAGATACCAAGGAACATTTCATGCAAAGACAGGCTCGATAAAGGACAGAGATGGTATGGACCTAACAGAAGCAGAAGATATTAAGAAGAGATGGCAAGAATACACAGATGCTAAGTCACTTCAGTCATGTCCAACTCTGTGTGACCCCATAGATGGCAGCCCACCAGGCTCCCCTGCCGGAGTCCAGCCCCAGTGGATCCAGGGAATTCGAAGCGGGGATGGCGTTGGCGACGATCAGGAAACAATTGCTTAATTATTAATTAATTAAAGATATAAAGAATAATAGAAATGAGGATAGCTCAGTGAGGAGGAAATTCAGTGAAGAAAAGCGGATGAAATAAGGATAGCTCAGTGAGAACATTTTGTGAAGAGAGGAGGCTGAATAATTCAGCCAGAAGGTAAGAGAAAGAACGACATGGGGAGACCAAGTTTCGGTGAACAAGGCCCCATACTTTATTTTTCAAAGTAGTTTTTATACCTTAAGTTATGCATAGAGGATAATGGGGGAAGGCATAGAGTCATGCAGTAAACCAGGCTTTCTTCCTGCAAACTTATCATATGCAAAGTTTAGATGATTAGTCAGGCACCACCCTCCAAAGGCACTGGAGTTGCATTTCTATAGGGCAAAGGTGTGGTGGGTTATAACAAGAGAAAGAATTAACTCAAGGGTCCAAGGTTACAAACATTGAGGCTACTACTTACATTTCTGTAAACCAATTATATCAATCAATACACTGCCAAGGACACAGTAGGTAAGGGATATGGAGACATAGCAGCAAATATTGGCCCAACAAGTGAAAAACCCTTCACCAACAATTTCTAATCAATCTTTTAACTGCTCAAAGGAATCTGTATTTAGACAGTTTAGAATATCTCATGCCTCTCACAGTTGGGAGGCTCCAAACAATCACATGTGGCCGGAAAAACCTATTCAGGCAGGCTAGAGGATTTCCAAAAGGAGTTTGTAGGCTGAAACACTGTCACACCCAGGAATTATTAACTGGAGCTGTAAGTTAGCTCTTTTTTCAGAGAAAGGTAGTGGGGGACAGCCCCCTGTAAAGTCAGAGGTGAGAACACAAAGCAGAAAGTAGGCAGACTCCGGCTTTTTGGGGGTAGATGCTCGAGAACCTCCAAGGGGCTCCTGAGGCTCAATCTTGCCCTTGCGTTATTGCCGAGCCTCCTTCCTCATGACCTTTGTCATGGGGGGAGCGCTAATCCAAACGGGCTCCCGACACTCCCCCGTCCCTGGGATTCTCCAGGCAAGAACACTAGAGTGGGTTGCCATTTCCTTCTCCAGTACATGAAAGTGAAAAGTAAAAGTGAAGTCGCTCAGTCGTGTCTAACTCTTAGCGACTGCGTGGACTGCAGCCTACCAGGCTCCTCTGTCCATGGGATTTTCCAGGCAAGAGTACTGGAGTGGGGTGCCATTGCCTTCTCCGAGAATACACAGAAGAACTGTACAAAAAAGATCTTCACGACCAAGATAATCATGATGGTGTGATCTCTCACCTAGAGCCAGACATCCTGGAATGTGAAGTCAAGTGGGCCTTAGAAAGCATCACTACAAACAAAGCTAGTGGAGGTGATAGAATTCCAGTTGAGCTATTGCATATCCTGAAAGATGATGCTGTGAAAGTGCTGCACTCAATATGCCAGCAAATTTGGAAAACTCAGCAGTGGCCTCAGGACTGGAAAAGGTTAGTTTTCATTCCAATCCCAAAGAAAGGCAATGTCAAAGAATGCTCAAATTACCGCACAATTGCACTCATCTCACATGCTAGTAAAGTAATGCTCAAAATTCTCCAAGCCAGGCTTCAGCAATATGTGAACCGTGAACTTTCTGATGTTCGAGCTGCTTTTAGAAAAGGCAGAGGAGCCAGAGATCAAATTGCCAACATCCGCTGGATCATCAAAAAAGCAAGAGAGTTCCAGAAAAACATCTATTTCTGCTTTATTGACTATGCCAAAGCCTTTGACTGTGTGGATCACAATCAACTGTGGAAAATTCTGAAAGAGATGGGAATACCAGACCACCTGATCTGCCTCTTGAGAAATCTGTATGCAGGTCAGGAAGCAACAGTTAGAACTGGACATGGAACAACAGACTGGTTCCAAATAGGAAAAGGAGTACGTCAAGGCTGTATATTGTCACCCTGTTTATTTAACCTATATGCAGAGTACATCAGGAGAAACGCTGGACTGGAAGAAACACAAGCTGGAATCAAGATTGCTGGGAGAAATATCAACCTCAGATATGCAGATGACACCACCCTTATGGCAGAAAGTGAAGAGGAACTCAAAAGCCTCTTGATGAAAGTGAAAGTGGAGAGTGAAAAGGTTGGCTTAAAGCTCAACATTCAGAAAACGAAGATCATGGCATCTGGTCCCATCACTTCATGGGAAATAGATGGGGAAACAGTAGAAACAGTGGCAGACTTTATTTTTCTGGACTCCAAAATCACTGCAGATGGTGACTGCAGCCATGAAATTAAAAGACACTTACTCCTTGGAAGGAAAGTTATGACCAACCTAGATAGCATATTCAAAAGCAGAGACATTACTTTGCCAACAAAGGTTCGTCTAGTCAAGGCTATGGTTTTTCCTGTGGTCATGTATGGATGTGAGAGTTGGAGTGTGAAGAAGGCTGAGCACCGAAGAATCGATGCTTTTGAACTGTGGTGTTGGAGAAGCCTCTTGAGAGTCCCTTGGACTGCAAGGAGATCCAACCAGTCCATTCTGAAGGAGATCAATCCTGGAATTTCTTTGGAAGGAATGATGCTAAAGCTGAAACTCCAGTATTTTGGCCACCTCATGTGAAGAGTTGACTCATTGGAAAAGACTGATGCTGGGAGGGATTGGGGGCAAGAGGAGAAAGTGACAAGAGGATGAAATGGCTGGATGGCATCACTGACTCGATGGATGTAAGTCTGAGTGAACTCCAGGAATTGGTGATGGACAGGGAGGCCCGGCGTGCTGTGATTCATGGGGTTGCAAAGAGTCAGACACGACTGAGCAACTGATCTGATCTGATCTGATAATCTTGTTACTTGTATCCTTTTCCTTTAGTGGTTATCATACAGATTTTATCATACCTCTTTGACATATTACAATTGACTTTTTTAAAGAAATTTTATGTTTTGGCTGTGCTATGTGGCGTGTGGGACCTTAACTCCCCAATTAGGAAGCACAGAGTCTTAACCAGTGGACCACCAAGGGGAAGTCCCTACAGTCTACTTTAACTTAATTACTGTATTTCAAATAATGCAAGGATCTTACAACATTTAACTCCATGTATGCCCCATCCCACTTCTGTGGTATTACTCTATTTCATTTCTACATATATTTTAAACACTATAAGATAATACTACTGCTACTGCTTCTCTTTCCTTGACAAGTTGTCATGCTTTCATCTTGTATCATTATTTCTTTAATATTTCTTTTAGTGTAGCTCTGCTGACAATTAAATCTTTCAACTTCCATTTGAATAATAATGTATTTTGTTTTTACTTTTAAGGATATTTTCATTGTATATTCAAATCGAGTTTGGCAGTTACTGTCATTCAGCACTTGAAAATACCACTGCTTTGTCTTCTTGCTTCCATTGGAAAGTCAGTTGTATATCTTACCATTGCTCTCCGGAAGAGAACTTATCTTTTTTCTTTTTTTAATATTTAGCCTTTTTACTATGATGTGACTATGATTTTCTTTGTCGCTATTCTGCTGGCGGTTCATAGAATTTTTGTATCCATTGTTTGGTATTTTTCAGTCAATTTGGGAAATTCTCAGCCAGTAAGTAAATACTGCTTGTCTCACTTTCTCTTGCTCCTCTTAATCTGGAATTAGAATTATATGTGTGTAAAGTAGTTTTATCTTATCATATATTGTCTTTGCATATTCTGTTCTGTATTATCTTTCTCTCTTCACTTCAACTGGGTACTTTCGTAATGCTCTATCTTTCTATTTTACTAATCCTATAATATATTGTTTTCCATCTTTTACCAATTTTATTGAGGCATATATTATACAAATTGTGTATGTTTAAAATATACCACTGATGACTTGCTTCCCTGATAAGACAGTAAAGAAACTGCCTACAATGCAGGAGACCTGGGTTCGATCCCTGGGTTGGGAAGATCCCCTGAAGAAGGAAATGGCAACCCACTCTAGCATTCTTGCCTGGAGAATTCCACGAACAGAGGAGCCTGGCAGACTATGGTCCATAGGGTCGCAATGATTCAAACACTGAACAACTCTCACTCACTCACTCACTCACTGATGACTTGATATACATATACATTGTAAAATGATTATCATAATTAAGTTAATTAACACATCAATCATCTTACTTGTTTACCTTTTTGAGGGGCAGAGGAGATGAGAACACTTAAAATTCTACTCACTCAGCAAACTTCAATACACCATATAGTATTACTAACTTCAGTCACCATGCTATACATTATATCTCCAAAACACCTCCCCCTTTTCCCCAGTCCCCACTCACTGATAACCACTATGTTACTCTGTATCTGTTTGACATTTTAAAAAATTCTACATATAAGTGATACCATGCAGTATTTGTCTTTCTCTATCTGACTTATTTCACTTGTATTAAGTGTTCTGGGTTCATCCACATTGTTACAAAGGTAGGATTTCCTTATTTTTTATGTCAAAGTAATATTCCATTGGAGATGGATCCACATTGCATCTTCTTTATCCATTTATCTGTCAATGGACACCTAGGTTGTTTCCATATCCTGGTTGTTGTGAATAATGCTGCAGTGAATATGTGAGTTCAGATCTCTTTGAGATATGGATTTCATTTCTTTTGGAAATATATCCAGTACTGAGATTGATGGATTACATGGTAGCTTTATTTTTAATTTTTCTGAGGAACCTCCATACTGTTTTACATACTGCCTGGCGGGGTACAGTCCATGGGGCTGCAAGAATCAGACATGACTTAGTGACTAAACAACAACAAATCATAAGGACCAGGTGGTCTCCACACAATGATGAAGACCTTCCCTGACATATTCCTGACACCCATGAGAATAGTTACCCATTCATAAATCTTGATTTAGGAATGTTCTTCCTGTTTCTAAGCATATACCCCCATACGCTAGGTTAACTATAAATTTGTCCAACAGCCACTCAGTAATGCAGAGTGCAGCTACAGATGTTTCCAAGTCGTTGTTCACCCTGGAACTCCCAAAGTCACCATATAATAAGCTGATCCATTGATTAAATGGCACTATCTGCCTTGGTTTTCGGTCTCAAGGTGCCTTCTCATTTTGAGAGGTACCGTTTATTCGCTCCATCTTCCAACATGACATGATAAAGGCATGTATACAGTGAACACAACATGCACTTAAGTTGATGAAACAAACACAGCTTAAAAGAAAAATTGACAAAACAAAGACAATTAAGTCAGTGTAAAGAAAGAAAGTTTTAAAAAAGATAAGAATTTTCACACCCTTCATAAGACAAGTTGTAGGAGAAAAAGATGATCCAGCTTACCTTTTGATTTCTCCTGAAGTGGTGTCATAGTACATGTGGGCTTAGTCTTCTTTAATCTAAAATTATATATTATCATAAATTCACTTTATATAAATCCAGGGTACATTAATTTTTTAAAATACATTGAGACAAGAAGCTTGCTTTCAGTGAAATTCACTTGTTGAAGGACATCATATAAAAATTAAACAAACATTAAAGGAAGGAAAGTCCTCCCATCACAAATAACTGCATCAGAAACAGATATGAACCAACTCAGTATCTTGGTTTTTGCTAATAAATTTTACCAATGGGTGAGTCCTATGTCATCCTTTTCCCACCTTTATCTGAACTTATCACTAATCATGATTCAGGGAATGCTAGAGGAAGGGATTTAAGATTAATTAGCATAATATTTAGATATGCCAGATACCAGTTCAGTTCAGTTCAGTCACTCAGTCGACTTTTTGTGACCCCATGGACTGCAGCACGTCAGGCCTTCCCTGTCCATCACCAACTCCTGGAGCTTGCTCAAACTCATGTCCATTGAGTGGTGATGCCATCCAACCATCTCATCCTCTGTCATCCCCTCCTCCTCCTGCTTTCAATCTTTCCCAGCATCAGAGTCTTTTCCCACGAATCAGTTGGTCAAAGGACTGGAGCTTCAGCTTCAGCATCAGTTCTTCCAATGAATATTCAGGACTGATTTCCTTTAGGATGGACTGGTTGGATCTCCTTGCAGTCCAAGGGACTCTCAAGAGTCTTCTCCACCACCACAGTTCAAAAGCATCAATTCTTTAGCACTCGGCTTACTTCATGGTCCAACTCTCACATCCATACATGACCACAGGAAAAACTATAGCTTTGACTAGACAGAACTTAGGTCAGCAAAGTAATGTCTCTGCTTTTTAATATGCTGTCTTAGGTTGGTCATAGCTTTTCTTCCAAGGAGCAAGCGTCCTTTAATTACATGGCTGCAGTCACCATTTGCAGTGATTTTGGAGCCCCCAAAAATAAAGTCTCTCACTGTTTCCATTGTTTCCCCATTTATTTGCCATGAAGTGATGGGACTGGATGCCATGTTTTTTGAATGTTGAGTTTTAAGCCAGCTTTTTCACTCTTTTTAAGCCAGATACCAACTATCAGTTATTTGTGCTCTTTTTACCTATTAATTATCACAATAGGAATTTTGTCAGAATCAACTTCTATTCTTACAAATAAACCTAGATAATGAGTAAGTTATTAGAGGAAATGCATCACGATCAAATTGGCTGTAGGTAAGATAACCCATAAGCATTCCAAATTTCTTGTAAGGACACTAAACCTACAAATCAACTATAACTTTTTCCCCCCTCTATCCAATCAAAACATATATTCATTCATAATCCATGTAATACACTAAACAAAGTCAGCTTACATGGCTGCTTGGAGGTATCGTAGCAACTTATTACCATGGCAACATCACCCCTCCTAGATATCAAATATGGGTACAATTCAGATAAGTATACCTAGTATTTACACTGAGGTTGGAACTCAAGACCAGCCTTACTGATTGCTATGTAATAAGCTTTTAGTGGTCCCTAAGGATACTCCTCAGATTCTCTTGCACCTTCTGAGAGATAATTGAAATTCTATGATTAATCTTCTTAGTGTGAAGGGCTTTGTGCATGCCTGTGCTAAGTTGCTTCAGTTGTGTCCAACTCTTTGCGACCCTATGGACTATAGCCCACCAGGCTTATCTAACCATGGGGATTCTCCAGGCAAGAACACTGGAGTGGGTTGCCATGCCCTTCTCCAGGGGATCTTCCTGACCTAGGGATAGAACCTGTGTCTCCTACATCTCCTGCCTTGGCAGATGGATTCTTTACCACTAGCGTCACATCCTCAAAAAACACAGAACATCCATTTTTAAAAAAACAGTATCCAACATCTGAACAAACATCTTGTGGTTGGCTGCATGGAACTTTAAAGATAACACTGGTGAGTTGAGAGGTCATATTGTGTCAGTTTCATAATATTAATTTAATGGAATTAAACTCACAAATCATTGCTTCAGGTCTGCTAGTATGACAGCTGGTGGGAGTTTATCATATCATATGCAGAATAGTCAACTGTAACTTTTAAATACACTTCACCTCTAGGACTATTTTCAATTACATCACCTCTAGGACTATTTTCAATTACATTACCAAAATACATCACCTTGCAGTTCACTGAAAAATTTTATCATTAAAGAAACTTAAAAACACATTAAACTTTTATCAGAGTATAAAATCAAATATCCATATATACAGAGATATTTTTTTAAAGGGTAAGGGATTGTATACAAGACAGACAAAAATGAGTACTTTCCTGCTTTGCCAAGACTGTCCTTTCACAGGGCGTTGTGCAATATGTAGAGGAGAATAAAATACTTGTAGGCAGCTTGATATGTTCTCAGTACAATGACTAAAATAAAGACACAGCAAAAAGAAATAATATTTATGTCCACCAAGCACTTCGTAAACAGCATGGTTCTTAGCCACCACTCTTCTGTTCTGTGTCTGAAGAACACTTGTCGTAACATGAATATAACATATTCAAATTATTCTTCATTAAAGTAAGTAAATTCACACTCAAGTTAATGTAAAATATTAAGAAATCATTTCACATACAGCCTAATTGTAAATGAAAAAAATAATGAACTGAAATCCGATGAAAAATGAAGCCAAATGAAGACTTAAAATCTAAAGATCAAATGGGTTAATTCAGGGGATGCTTTCTGGGTTTGCAGTTTCCTTAAGATGGTCATGTGATTGAAAGAAGACTGGTCTGAACTGAGACAAGGCCAAGGCCATAGGCAGCCCTACACACTTTTACTCAAAGGGTGAGCTGAGTGTCAGGGAAACAGGTATCTTGATACTAAAAGAAACTCACTGTCCTTAGGTAGCTTTCACATGCATGTTTTCAATGGTCTCTCTTCTTTCTACATCCCCGCCATCCATCCTCTCTAACTGCTACCATCTGCTCCACTAGCAACTCACTGTCTCTCTTCTACCACCTCTGATTCTGCATTTGTTCAGTTGCTAAGTTGTATTCAACTCTTGGTGACCCCATGGACTACAGCATGCCAGGCTTCCCTGTCCTTCACTATCTGCCTTATTTCATTATAATCTCACTTGAGAAAGACTGATTTTGGTTTTTATATTTTATAGCTTGACAGTCTGTCCTCGGATGATATTAAAAACAATGGCAAAAGCTTTCTGTGTGTTATTGTTCATTTATGGTGTCATTTACAAAGTGAAAAAAGTCAAAGCAGTAACAGGAAAATTAAATAAAATTAAATAAACTATGAATCTAACAAAGAAATATTTTATAATGTGGCCAGTAAGGACTGTTTGAAGATTATGTAGTAATATGGGAAAACTGTACACATGTAATATTAAGTAAAAAGGGTCAGAATAAAAAATTGGAATTATACTAAAATCACAACTCAAATAAAAATCCATGAAAATGGAGGATGATAGAGGAGAAGCTCTAAGAATAAAAATGGGTATGTTAAAATGGGTAAGCTATCAAATAATTGTTTTTAGTTTTTTCTCCAGATTTTCTATAAAATTAAAATTATTTCTTTTCATAATTCAGATATAAACTATCTATAACTTTTCATTTTTAGTATATTCTAGTTCTTTATATAACAAAAATTTACTTCAAGAGTAATTAACAAGAACAATAACACTAGTTGAAAACTCAAGAGATCTATATTCTAAAATTCCAATTATGTGTGTGCCATATGTAACTAGATATCTTTAAAGCTCACTACAGCAGGAGAAAATATGAAAATCTGCATTTTCCACTAAAGAGAGTAACTGGCAAGAAAGAATTATATTCATTAGCCAGAAAAACCTCTACATTCAGCAGTGTTACTACAAATAAATATCCAACAAAAGAAAATGCTTCACCTTTTTTACGCTGGCAAAGTGAATAACTACTACACATTCAACACATACTTCATGAAAAAATAAATAAAAGCGGGAACCAAATGGGGTATGAGACTATCTTACTAATTTTTTTGTCCCTTTGGAGAAAGAAGTTTTCTTTTAATGCTATCTGATTTGTAGAACGAAAGGTATTCATAATAATGGTTTAAATGCCAGAATTCAAAGTCAGTGGGACTTTTCTGGTTGATAAACTCATTTCATCTGATAGCAATACAAGGTCTTCATTAGACTGATTTCTCATTCAGAATTTCCCCTCACACCACTTAATCAAACTAGAAATGAAACAAGGTTCTCTATTCAGGGTACAGAAGCTGATTCCTATTGTAGAGACCTTGTTTATTTATATTGCTAAAACTTTCAATATTCTCATGAGCAATCTATGCTAGAGCAATAAAGGTTTTTTTTTTTTTTTTTTTTTTAAGTTAGTTCTTAAATTCTTTCTGGCAATGTTACTTGAAAACAGAAAAAGTACCTACTGGTCAAACTGAATAAAATTGCTAATTGAGATTTTAAAAAATTAAATCCCTTATGCAAAAAAAAAAAAAGTTGGCAAGAAAGAGATTCACTAGCCAGAAAAATCTCTGTATTCAGTAGTATTACTTCAGATAAATATTCAACAAAAGAAAATCAAGTAGAAATGACCTACCTGACAGGAGGCATCTCAGGATCAGCATGCAGGAGTCTTCTACGAAACTCGAGTGGAGTGGAACTTACACTCTTTTGGCAATTTTGCAATCCTGGTAAATATGGCATTTTGACACATTCTTTGAATTCTTCTAGACCAAATGCTGTGGTGTATTCTAATTTAAAATAGTATTATAACCATCTGTATTATTTCTTGATTAAATGTATATAACTTCTTTTACACTAAATCTGTCATTAAGAAAATAAAATTAAGCTACTGTAATTGAGTTAACATCTTTCCCAAGAGAATATCTTTCAATTCCTAGGATAGGGACAGTAGAGAAGAGCTCCTTATGGGGCTAAATACTAGAAGAAGGAAGGAGAGCTTCACAGATCTCCCAGAGTCATCACTGCCCTCTGCCTTCATTATTTTGGTCAACCAGAATTCCCAGAACATTAGATACCTTCACATGGAAAAATAGCTTATTCTCCAACAAAGACCTACAGATGGCCAACAAACACATGAGTAGATGCTCAACACCATTAATTATTAGAGAAATGCAAATCAAAACTGCAATGAGGAATCACCTCACAGTGGTCAGAAGGTCATCAAAAAATCTACAAACAAAAAATGCTGGAGAAGTCATCGAGAAAAGGGAACTCTCTTACACTTTTGGTGAGAGTATAAACTGATACAGCCTCTATGGAAAACAGTGTGGAGCTTCCTTAAAAAACTTAAAAAAAGAACCAGCAATCGCCCTACTGGGCACATAATCAGAGAAAACCATAGTTCAAAAAGATAGAATGAACCCCAATATTCACAGCAGTATATAGTCAGGACATTAAAGCAACCTAAATGTCCATCACCCATAAAAGGAATCAGCTATACATTCCTTTATATGGCATAAAAAGGAACTCAGCCATAAAAAGGAACAAAACAGTCATTTGTAGAGATGTGGATGGACCTAAAGACTCTATACAGACCGAAGTCAGAAAAAGAAAAATATCATATTAACATATATATGTGGAATCTAGAAAAGTGGTATAGATGATCTTATTTGCAAAACAGAGACACAGACACAGAGAACAAATATATGGATACCAAGGGGGACATGCAGTGGGAGCAGTTGGGAGATTGGGATTGACACATATACACTAGGGGGAGCCTGGTGGGCTGCCGTCTATGCACAGAGTCGGACACGACTGAAGTGACTTAGCATAGCATAGAATAAACGACTAATGAAAACATAGTGTATAGCACAGGGAACTCTACTTAACGCACTGCGGTGACTGGAATGGTCCAAAAGGGAGGAGATGTATGGATATGTATAGCTGATTCATTTTGCTGTACAGTAGAAAATATCATAAAATTATAAAGCAAATTAATTTATTTAAATTTATGAAATTATTAAATTTATTTAATAAAAATTACTTTTTAAAGAGTTTAAAAGCACTTTCAAGAGTCTTATAGTATCTGGTACTTTAAATCTTTCCTTCTTCCTACTTTTGTGTGATAATCAAGAGGCATAAATATAGGATTATCTGAGCTAGCAATGAGAGAGAAAAGAATTCCATTTCAGGCACTGATTTTAATTTTTTCTCTGCAAAATTCCACACCAAACCTATAAAGAGCAACATCTGAAGTATCAAGGTGGCTTCTTGGACTGACCTTGCGCATCACTGGTAAAACAGGTTGTCAAAATGTTAACAACAACAACAAAGTCCAAAATGATGACAGTGAGTGGAAAAAGCACAATAAGAGATTAAAGGTTTCGATGATTTTTAAACATAGAGAATTATTTTTTAAGCTTTCTCTACTAAGTAAATCTAGCACAGAAATAGAAATAGTATTTAATAGGACTGGAGTTATATGCTCAAAATGCTATTTTGCAACCTTTGATTTTTTTCTTTTGGAAAAAAATTAGTTTCTCTTCATCAAAAATCATAGTCTTTTTTCAGCAATTAGATGTGGAGGTAGGAGAACAGACAAACTGGTGTCTTCTGAGCACCTTTCCTGGGACACTAGAGGCAACGTTGACAAACACAGAAACACACAAAAAATGTCTGAATTTTGCTGTTTTCAAGAATTATATCTCCATTAATAAAGGGGAAGGCAGAATTCAGGGTAAATAGGAAATACAATTATATTTGAAATTAAGGGGGAAGCTTTACATTCGTATACAGCTTGACAGTTCTCAGTTTAGTCTTTAGTGAGCAACTAGAAGATATAAGATACTTTCCACATAACTCACTCAAGTAAAATTTTCATTAGAATTATTAATACAAAAAGGTTCTGCTAAAATTTTGGGTTTCTTAAAATATAAAAAACAACATGAGGTATTTAAAAATAAACACTACTTATAAAAAGAACTCTGATCCAACAGAGATAGTACTACACTGATAACGAAGCTTAGGTCTTCAGAATTTGTTTCTATCATGATTTACAGAAATACCTTCAGTAAGTTATTTCTAATCTGCTTCCATTTGTCTTTTCCATAAGCCTAAGGTATTATCCTTCTTACATAAATGTAACAGAAATTATTTAACATCTCTTGACTGCTTAAAAAGGTATATGTAAATATGTACGTGTAAATATGCAAATGAGGCACAACTTCTATATTTTATTAAGTAAAATAAGTAAATATGGAAGTTACCTTTCCTCATCTTTTGTGTTTCTAACACTGCTTTCCTCCAACTATTCTCAAAAAGAAAACAACCACCAAGGGTATTTCTGGTGACATTAGAAGGCTCAAATTTGATTTCAGGAGACAGCACTGGCATTTTTTCTTCTTCTTTCAACAGTGCTGATGAAAGTGAGATACTGTATCAGATTCACAACACAAAATACAAAAGGAAAAAAAAGTATTTCAGAAATATACATTTTTATAATTTGTTTTCCATCATATAAAGTAAATATTAATATAGATTTAAATGAAAAGTTTACTTATAACATGTAAATACAGATCCTTGGGAATTTAAAGCAAGAGGCCTTCAAGAATATAGCTAAAATAAGTTGTAAGACTTTTTTCTTCTAAATATTTTAATGAATTCTTTCAAATTCAAGGTTACAGGTATTTGGCAACATAAAAAGTTTAAAATCCAACAGCAAGTGTGTGTTGTCACTCAGTCGCGTCCAACTCTGCGACCCCATGGACTGTAGGCCACCAGGCTCCTTTGTCCATAGAAATCTCCCGGCAAGAATACTGAAGTGGGTTGCCATTTCCTTCTCCATCAACAGCAAGTAATAATCTACAAGACAATGTAATGCTTAGGATTCTCTCAAAAATATTACCATTATGCACCATGACCAAATGCAGTTTGTCTCTGAGATGCAATGATGGTTTGATATACCAAAATTGACTAATGATATATCACATTACAAAATGAGAGATTTTTTTAAAGATTACACGATCATCTCAATAGACGCATGAAACTTTTGATAAAATTCAACATCTTTTCATGATAAAAACTTTGAACAAACAAGAAACTGAGACAAATTATCTCAACATTAAAAAAGGCTATACATGAGAAGCCCACAGTTAACATCATAATCAAAGGTAAAAATTGAATGCTTTCCTCTAAGATCAGAAACAAGGTACTGATGCCGTCTCACAACTTCCATTCAACGTGGTACTGGCAGTCCTAGCCTTAGCAATTAGAAAGAAAAGGCATCCAGATTTGAAAGAAAAAAGTAAAACTGTCCCTGTTTTCAGATGGCATTATTATATACAATTCTGAAGACTCTACCAGAAAAAAAACAAAAAAAAAAATTTAGAACTAACAAAGGAATTCAGGAACATTGCAGGATACAAAATCAAGAAACAAAAATCATTTGCATTTCTATACACTAAAAACAAACTATCTGCAGATTCAATGCAATCCTTATCAAAGTTCCAATGTAAAGCAATTCAAAATTGTAGTAAAAAACAATTCAAAAATTCATATGGATTGTAAATCAATGAGGTTTGAACACTCACATCATTCACAAAAATAAACCAAATATGACTTAAAGAATTAAATATAAGACATGACACTGTAAAACTCCAAAAAGAGAATGTAGACAAATCATTCTCTGACATAACTTGTAGCAATGTTTAAGTCGGTCTCCCAAGGCAATAGAAACAAAAGCAAAAGTAAACAAATGGGACCCAATCAAACTTATAAGCTTTTACACAGCAAGGAAACCATAAACAAAATAAAAGGGTAATCCATGGACTGGGAGAAAATATTTGCAAATGATGCAACTGACAAGGCTTAATTTCCAAAATATACAAACAGCTCATACAAGTCAATGTCAACAAGACAAACAACCCAATTATAAAATGGGAAGAAGACCTAAGTATGTGTTTTTCCAAAGATGACACACAAGTGGCCAAAATGCAGATGAAAAGATGCTCAGTATCTCTAATTATCAGGGAAATGCAAATAAAAACCACAATGAGGTATCACCTCACACTGGTCAGAGTGGCCATCATCAAAAAGTCTACAAATAATAAATGCTGGAGAGGGTGTGGAGATAAGGGTACCCTCCTATACTGTTAGTGGGAATGTAAATTGGTGTAGCCACTATGGAAGACAGTTATGCAGGCTCCTTAAAAAACTAAAACAGAATTACCATGTGATCTAGCAATCTCACTCCCGGGCATATATCTGGAGAAAACTCTAATTGGAAAAGAAAAGAAAAGATCTCAGTGTTCACAGCAGCACCATTTATAACAGCAAAGACACAGAAGCAAACTAAATGTCCATTAACAAGAGGAATGGATAAAGAAGTTGTGGAACGTACATACAGTGGAATACTATTTAGTCATAAAAAGAATGAAAGAGTGCCATTTGCAGCAACATGGATAGACCTAGGGATTATCATACTAAGTGTTAAAGTAAGTCAAAGACAAATATTATGCAATATCACTATATGTGGAATCTAAAAAGAAAAGTATAGATTAACTTAGTTACAAAAAAGAAATAGACTCACAGACATAGAAAAAAAAAAATTCATGGTTACCAAAGGGGAAAAGAGGGAGGGAAAAATTAGGAATATGGGATTAACACATGCACACTGCCATATACATATAATAAGGATTTACTGTATAGTGCAGGGAACTACATTCAATATCTTATAATAAATTAAATTGGAAAAGAACTGAAAAAAGATAATATATATATGTATAACTGAGTTACTTTGCTGAACACTGGAAACTAATATTATAAATCAATTATAGTTCAATTTAAATAAATAAAAATTAATATGGAACCACAAAGGACCCCAGACAACAAAAATAATCTAGAAAAAGAAGATTCAAAATAATCCAGAAAAAGAAGATCAAACTTCCTGATTTCAAAAGATGTCACAAAGCTGAAGTGAGTAAAACAATATAACACCAGCATACAGACAGACATATAGGGTAATGGAACAGAACAGACTTCAGAAATAAACCCATACATATATAGTAAACTGATTTTTGACAAGAGTGCCAAGAATACACAGTAGGGGAAGGAGAGTCTCTTTAACAAATGGCATTGGGAAAACCGGATATCCAAGTGCAAAAGAATGAAGTTGAACCCTTATCTTATAACCATACAGAAAAATCAACCCATCAATACACATTTTTTTGAGTATGCTTCTGTTAAAGACACCTCGTTTAATATATATATTGTTGATGCATCAACACTGAAATCACAACCAATAGCACCATTACTCAGGCCTGAAGGAAGATTATCTAACATACACATATTTTCTCTGTAAGATGCAGCATGGTCTTCCTGCACTCAGGAACAATATACAGCACTTGAGTACAACATATATAGTGAAATCAACAAAAAGTACAATAGTGTGAGAAATATGACCCTGAATAGATAGTGAAACGGAGAAGGCGATGGCACCCCACTTCAGTACTCTTGCCTGGAAAATCCCATGGACGGAGGAGCCTGATGGGCTGCAGTCCATGGGGTCATGAAGAGTAGGACACAACTGGGCAACTTCACTTTCATTTTTCACTTTCATGCATTGGAGAAGGAAATGGCAACCCACTCCAGTGTTCTTGCCTGGAGAATCCCAGGGACGAGGGAGCCTGGTGGGCTGCTGTCTATGGGGTCGCACAGAGTCGGACACAACTGAGGCGACTTAGCAGCAGCAGCAGCAGACAGTGAAAAGGACACTTGTTTGTAGTGTGAGGTGAAACAAGACAGAGCATTGCGTTGTTTGACCTCCACTAGGAATTACACAGGGAAGGCAATGGCACCCCACCCCAGTACTTTTGCCTGGAAAATCCCATGGACGGAGGATCCTGGTAGGCTCCAGTCCATGGGGTCGCTAAGAGTCGGACACGACTGAGCGACTTCACTTTCACTTTTCACTTTCATGCATTGGAGAAGGAAATGACAACCCACTCCAGTGTTCTTGCCTGGAGAATCCCAGGGACAGGGGAGCCTGGTGGGCTTCTGTCTATGGGGTCGCACGGAGTCGGACACGACTGAAGCGACTTAGCAGCAGCAGCAGCAGCAGGAATTACATGGCAGCCAACCCTGATTTTTGCCACTCTGCATGTTTGCAAATGAGCAGGAATGCACAAATATCGATTTTGGAATTACAAATAAGCTTTAATGTGTGGGAGAACTAGCAAACGATGGGATCCATGAATAATGAGGATTGACTGGAATTCATCACAGTAGTATGCCAAGGAGCAGGAATATTTCAGATGGGGTGGTAGAGGCAGTTTCCTAAATGAGGTGATCTCGATCTGAGATTTGAACAGGCAGGAAGTAGCCAGAGATGTGTGAAGATGATGAGCGAGGGAGCGCGCTCTTCACGGAAAGTGAGTGCAAAGGGCCCACAGACCAGAATGAGGTTGGAACGTTCAAAGGCAGAAAAAGATGTGTGTTCAGCACCTGTGCTGTCTATCAGACATCACCCACGTGGCTACAGAGCACCTGAGATGTGGCCAGTCGGAACTGAGATGTGCTGAGAGAGATACACACCCAATTTCAAAGATTACATGAATGCAAAAATACCTCATGAAGAATTTTCATGTTGATTTTATGTTAAAATGACAATTGTGGATATGTTGAATGAAATACAACAGCCTGCTACGTGTTTTAGTAAATAAATGTGCACTGGAACAAAGAAACAAGTGTCCATTCATTTACCTATTCTCTACAGCTTCCTTTGGCCTACAAGCCCGGCTGAGTAGCTGCAATAGCGGCCCATAAAGTCTAAAGTATATACTATACATATTGGACTAGAGTTGGTCAGCCCCTCCTCTAATTCATTCAATAAGCCTTTACTGAGTACTTACTAGGTGAAATTTCTGAAACATAAATTATATATGCAACAGGAATTCTATTCTCTTTTCAAATGGATTGTATCTTGGGGTTCATGCACCTATTTTGGAGGCAATAGCTATAAACAGTGGGAGCTGTTGAAGGATTAGGCCTAAAGATTTTTAAATGTTGCTTTAACTTGAGCAATATTAGAAGGCAGATGGGAATGAGAAGGTCAATGAGGAAATTACTGCACTTGTTCAGGTGAATGGTAGTGACTACTCAAAACAAAGAAAAAGCAGATGAGGACTTGACTATCCGACTTCTTCTACCTTTGGATATGATAGCATTCTCCACAACTGAAAAAATACCAAACTGAGCTCCAGCTTACAGAGAGAAGGAAGGGAAGAGGGAGAGGCATTCTCCCTTTCTTTAAAGCTACTTCTGGGAAGTCATACACACAATTCTACTTATATCCCATTGGTCAGAACTTAGCCACGTGGACACACTGAGCTGTAAAGGGTCATGAAAAATGTCATATGCTCTGGGCATGATGTACTCAGCTAAAAAATCAGGGGTCCTTTTACTAGAAAGATGAAGGACTAGGCGCTGTGAGTAAACCTTAGCAGGCCTGCCACACTGGCTAAGGCAAAGTAACAATTTAAAAATGAGAACGTGTCATTACTTCCCTCCAAGTCTGATAATATAATGGGGCTTCCCTGGTAGCTCAGATGGTAAAGAATCTGCTTGCACTGTGGGAGACAGGGGTTCGATCCCTGGGTCAGAAAGATCCCCTGGAGAAGGAAATGGCTACCCACTCAAGTATTCTTCCCTGGAGAATCCCATGGACAGAGAAGCCTCGTGGGCTATAGTCCACAGGGTTGCAAAGAGCTGGACACGATGGGGGAACTAACATACACAAAAGTCGGATGATGTAACACAGAAACTATTCAGCAATGGTCCAGCAGAATATGAGCAGTATACTGCTTTAATTCTCAAACAAGAATCTCAGTACAGACGACAGGAAGGTATTTTTACATATAGAAACAAACGATAGCTGCTATTATCATAATCATCATGATTATTATTATAGGTCAAGAACCAATTAATACCTGGAGTCCAGGAGGCATTGCTTGACTCTGTGACTCTTCCTCTTTACCCTTCTGGCTAAGTGTGCAGTCTTAGACCTCTCCTGTTCTTATTCACATAGTCCCATTCTTGCCTTATGGTTTTCATCCCTTCGTCTCCTTAAATACTATAACATTTTTTTCTAAGATGTGTATTATTTTCAGTTTTTCAGCACAGATCTCCCATTTGCTGCATCCACTGGGTCTTGTGGATTCCTTATATGATTTATAGCCTTTGACTGCAAGCTCATTTTTATTTTTTAAAAGTTTTGGGCTCTACCGGGCCTCCAACATGGTGTGTAGGCTTCTCTAGTTGTGGCTTGCAGGCTTGGCTGCATGTGGGATCCTTGTTCCCCTACCAGGGACTGAACCCGAGTTCCCTGCACTGGAAGGTGGGATTCTGGTTTGTTTGTTTGTTTTGGCTGTGCTGGGTCTTTGCTGCTGCGGGTTTTTCTCTAGTTGCAGCGAGCAGCGGTTACTCTCTAGTTGTGCTGCATGGGCTTTTCATTGTGGTGGCTTCTCTTGTTGTGGAGCATGGGCTTCAGAGCTGCCAGGCTTCAGGAGTTGTGGCCCCTGGGCTCGAGAGCACAGGTTCAATGTGGCACACCAGCTTAGTTGCTCCAGGGCATGTGGGATCTTCCTGGACCAAGGACTGAATACAAGTCTTCTGCATTAGCGGGCGACTCTCGACCACTGGGTCACCAGGGAAGCCCCTACAAGCTCATCTTTAGAGAGACTGCTATCTCCAGGACACCAGTGCTCCCTGAGGTGTGGAAACTGCTATACATCTCTCTGTATGCTCTCAAATGGTCTCTGCCTGGCCTTGGGTTTCAGAGGTATCAGGTCAGTCAATACACCAATTTCTTCAACTGTGGTCCCTAAACCACATGGTAATGTGACTTCACAACAAAAACCATTTTGTGAGGAAGCTAAGTGACAGGGAGAGGCCACCATAGAAAGGTTCCATCTGATATCCACAGCTAAGGTCTCGGTCCACAGCCAGGATCAGCCACCAGATGGAAGAGTGAGCCTGCGTGCAGGTGTTCCCAGATCTAAGCCTGCAAATCTTCCATCTGAGGCCCCAGACATGGCGAAGCAAAGGCAAGCTGTTGCTGCCATATCCAAATTCCGGCACGGTCCCACAGCATCTGTGAGCACAATAAAGGGCTGTTTTGTACCACTAAGTTTTGGAGAAGTTTGTGATGCAGTCATGGTAACTGAACAGTACTCCTTTGTGACTCTCAGCTCCCAGCAGATGCTCAGCACTGCCTTCCTGTGTGAGCTTTCCTTCATTTCTGCCACCTGGGGATTTCCTCCTCTTGGTTCCTAGCTCAGCCACACACCCATAAATTATCTTAATACACTTTACCCCTCATTTGAAATACAGGGAAGCCAAGTGGAGTCTCTTCCATGTCAGCTTCCTCTATCACACTGGCCAGAAGTTCCCAGAAAAATGTTTCAAACAATGACATGAAGAACTGAAGAATTTAATTTCTTTTGTATGTAAAGATACTTAAAAGTCAATAAGCGAGTGAAGCCCAAGACAGTGTGTTTATTAAAAAAACAGATAACTTGTTACAGGAAAAAAAAAAGAAAAACCCACACATGGCCAATAAAGGTTTGACCTCACTAATATTCAAATAAAAGCAAAATAACATACTGAACTATGACTTCTGTCCTGAAAATAGTAAAGATTTTTTTCTCTACTACTAGACAGTGTAAGATGGGGTTCAAGGAAGCAGGTACTCTCATAAGATTTCACTGTGTTAGTGTGATATTTCCAGAGAGTGACCTAGCAATACTTATGTCTTTATAATTTTATATATTTTGGGCTTCCCAAGAGGCTCAGATGGTAAAGAATCTGCCTGCAATGCAGGAGACCAGGTTTGATCCCTGGGTTGGAAGATTGCCCTGGAGTAGGCACTCCAGTATTCTTGCCTGGAGAATCCCATGGACAGAGGAGCCTGGCAGGCTACAGTCCATGGGGTCGATTTTTTTTTTTTTTTTTAATATACTTTGGACCCAGAAATCCCACTTCTAGTTTATCCTAAAGGAATGATCAATGATACATCCAAATATTTACCTTCAAGGATGTAAAATCCGACAATTTTTTATAACAGAAAAGCAAAAAGACTAAAAACAGCCCAACATCAAAGAGTAGATGGTAATATTACCTTTATTTTTAGCTTTGATTAAACCAAAATAATCAAATGAACATAAAGAAAGGCAAGCTGTGGATTCATTGAGAAAGCTAGTTGTTTATGTATCCACAATGCCAGTCATTGTGTTAGGAGTTGAAATACAAAAATGAATATGATGCAAAAGCGTACACTCTACTCAGGGGAACAGTAAATGAACGATTACAGTTCATTACGATACACACTGATGATAAATCTGTGCTTAGATTTTGGGGGACAACAGAGCTTTTGCTGACCTAACCAAATTAGGGCAGTAGGAGAGTTTTGCTTTGTGTTTTTAAATTATTTATTGTTGGCTGTGCTGGGTCTTCCTCGTTGTGCGGGCTTTCTCTAGTTGTGGGGAGCAAGGGCTACTCTCTAGTTACAGTTCACAGGCTTCTCTGTAGTGGCTTCTTGTTGCAGAGCACGGGCTCTGGGGCGCATGGGCTTCCGCAGTTGTGGCACGTGGGCTCAGCAGTTTCAGCGCAGGGGCTTAGCTGTTCCGCTGCATGTGGGATCTTCTCAGACCAGGGATCTTCTCAGACCAGGGATTGAACCCGTGTCTCCTAATATGGCAAGCAGATTCTTTACCACTGAACCACCAGGGAAGCCCAAGTTTTGTTTTGTTTTTGAGCAAGGTATCTGCAAGCAAAGCCCCACAGATTTTGATAAATAGAAATGAACTGTGGCAGAGAAGGCTGGATGCCCCAAGTTCTTTTTTCCTCTGGAATAGAGTTGTTCCTAGAAAGTGGCCACCTATCCTTGATTAGAATGCAGGTGAATGCAATGTGTAACACTTTCTGTAAGAAGCTTATAGGAAGCAGGCCTGCTTTTTTTTTTTTTTTGAAGCCATTCAGCTTGTGGGATTTTAGTTCCCTGACCAGGGACTGAACCCAAACCCTCTGTAGGAAGAGTGCAGCACCCTAACCACTAGACCACCAGGGTATTCCCCTGGGTCTGCTTCCTCCAAACTTCCTCCTTTCCCTCCCACAGGCTGCACTTAAACTGACAGTGAAGCTAATGAATGGAAAAGCTTTGATCTTAGTACCAATGGGAAGCCGCCTGCTGATCAGGAACATCTGCCTTGGAACTGTCCTGTAAGAAATGAATTTCTACATTATATCAAAAATGTTTGGGACTATTTGTCATTATAGCTATCAATATCCTAATACATAGGGCTTCTCTGGTGGCTCAGATGGTAAAGTATCTGCCTGCAATACAGGAGACATAAGAGACTTGGGTTAGATCCCTAGGTTGGGAAGATCCCCTAGAGGAAGGCATGGCAACCCAATCCAGTATTCTTGCCTGGAGAATCTCACAGACAGAGGAACCTGGCGGGCTATATAGTCCATGTGGTCGAAAAGAGTCAGACATGACTGAAGTGTCTTAGCACTCACACAAATACATGCAATCTTTTATTCCCAAGTGTGAATATATTAGCTCTCTTACTTAAACATGTTCATTAAGCATATACTATCTACAAGTCTAATGCATGACAAAAGTGCTACGTGCATGACAAATACAAAGGTGAACTAGAGATTCTGCCTTCACAGAATTGCCAGCCCAGAAGGAAAGACAGTAGCCACTCACACAGCTATAAGGCAAAGTGCCACATTAAGGTCTTAGGGGAGCTAGACAGATAGATATATACATTATCTCACATTAGAAGAGTTCAAAGCAGGGAGATATAATTTTCATGAGGGGGCTCACAAAATACTTGAAATAAACTGGAAAATGACATTTAGATAGAATTTAGATCAGCTGAAATGCAGATAGAGGCCCTGCTGGGGAAGATGTGAAAAGAGGGGGACTTCTTGGCAGTTTGGTAGTTAAGACTTCACCTTCTAATGCAAGGGGTGAGGGTTCAGTTGGGAGTTAAGATCTGATATGCCTCATGGACATAAACATCAAAACATTTAAAAAAAAAAAGTAATATTGTAACAAATTCAATATACGCTTTAAAAATGGTTCACATTTAAAAAAAGAGAAAAGATGTGAATTAAGCCCTGGAGAGTCGAAGACGCCAAGCAGCTCCGTTTTAGACAAAATGAGTATGGCACATGGGGGTGGAGATATATAACATGGATCTAAGCTACAGAAAATTGAGGGCTATAGGTTTGGTTCGGAGATGAAGTTCTGCTTTGTTTTTTAATATTTACTTGTCTGGTTGCACTGGGTCTCGGTTGCAGCACGTGGGGTCTTCGATCTTGGTTGCAGCATGAGGGATCTCTCATTGTCATCTCACTATTTGAGATCTTTTACTTGCAGCATGAGGGATTTAGTTCCCTGACCAGGGAACAAACCCAGGCCCTCTGCATTGAGAGGGAGGACCGTAGCCACTGGACTACCAGCGAAGTCCTAGAGATAAAGTTTTTAAGAGTTATTTACTGGTGAGAATTGAGAACAAGATTGGACTAGATTTGCAACGGAGATTTTCGAGGGAGAAGAAAGCCAGATTCCCTTAAAATATATGATGGGTAGGAAGATAAAGAGAATGCAGAAAAGTGACTAGAGAGAGAAATAATCCAGGGGAAACCAGAATCGTGCAAAAAACTGAATCGTGTCCAATCCTACAGGAATTAATAGAGCAAGAAACTACATATTAATACTGTAACACCAAACACATAATCTCACTGAATCCTCAAATCACCCAATGAAACAGTTTCCTGTCAACTACTGACCAGGCATTCAGACCCAATAAAGAACACAAGCTTTGCAGTTAAATGAACGTGGATTCTAATCTTGGCTCTGCTCTTCAAAAGGTGCATAATCATGGGGTCATAGAAAATAGTGCCTCTGACTCTCACAGAGTTAGTGAGAATTAAATTTTTAAATGCATGCCAAGTGCTCAGCACCGTGCTGGACATGTAATAAACACTCAATAAGTGGGAGCTATTGTTTGTTAAATACTAATAAACACAGGGTTTTTTTTTTTAATTTTTTTTCACCATAGCCTGTTTATGGAAATGTAAATCAGTAAAGACATTGTGGAAAGCAAGATTCCACCAACATCTTTTTAATTACATTTGACCCAGCAATTCTGCTTCAAGGAAATTCACTTTATAAAACTGTTCCTATGTGTAAGAGTGTTCACTATTGCATTGTTTGTGATAAAGAAAAACTGGAACCAAACTTAAGGATGTTTAGATAAATTATGATATATCTATACCATATGATTATACATCTATATGACACATCTATGAAATACTCAATGAAGCTCTAAGTAAACTGATATGAGGCCCTTCCCAGGTGGTGCCAGTGGTAAAGAATCCACCTGCCAATATAGAAAAGAGACGTAATGTGGGTTTGATCCCTGGGTCAGGAAGATCCCCTGGAGGAGGGCATGGCAACCCACTCCAGTATTCTTGCCTGGAGAATCCCCATGGATAGAGGAGCCTGGTGGGCTACAGTCCACGGGGTTACAAAGAGTTGGACATGATGGAAGCAACTTAGAATGCATGCAAACTGATATGAAAGGTATTCTCCATATCTTCTTAAAAAGGTAATTTTTCAAAAGAATCCATATGATTTCATTAATGATCAAAAACATAAATGTAAAAAGAATGAAAGAATAAATACTAAATTAACTCTATGAAGTGTTGGAAAGTAAAGGAGTAGAAACTAAGGCGTTTCCCCTTTAAGTCTGTATACTGCTGTGCTGTCTGAATGAGAAGTACAACTGTATTATAACGCAATTTCAAAAATATAAGAATTTGAAAAAAAATGTCAGAAGTATTTTAGAAGAAATGCCATGTAATATAAGATTTAAACTCACCACTAAAAATGTAGATGGGGTGAATTGTGGGGTTAGGATTGACATACACACACTATTAATACTATATATAAAATAGATAATAAGAACCTACTGTATAGCTCAGGGAACTCTACTCAGTGCTCTGTAGCAACCCAAATGAGAAGGAAATCCAAAAAAAAAGAGGGAATATATGTATACTTTTATTTTTGTATATTCCCTCTTTTTATATGTATACTTATAGCTGATTCACTTTGCTGTACAGCTGAAACTAACTCAATAAACATTGTAAAGCAACTATAGGCTCCTCTGTCCATGCGATTCTCCAGGCAAGAATACTGGAGTGGGTAGCCATTCCCCTCTCCAGGGTATTTTCCTGACCCAGGGATCAAACCTGGGTCTCCTGCATTGCAGGCAGATGCATTACTGTCTAATCCACCACGGAAGCCCAAATGATCCAACAAAAATTAATTTAAAAAACAATGTAGATAAAAAGTCAATAAAGATAACAAACAGGGATTCTTGCACTTCATAAAGTATAATACCCTGAGTGAGTGAGTAAAAGTTGCTCAGTCACATCCAGCTCTTTGCAACCCCATGAACTATACAGTCCATGGAATTCTCTAGGCCAGAATACTGGAGTGGGTAGGCCTTTCCCTCTTCCAGAGGATGTTCCCAACCCAGGGATTGAACCCAGGTCTCCCACACTGCAGGAGGATTCTTTACCAGCTGAACCACAAGGGAATCCTTGAAAATGGTTGCAAATTTTCATTTATCTATGGAGAAACTCCAGTTTTCATGTCTATGACCCTAGGAAGGCTGTAGAGTGAGATGACCAGTACGACAGAACAGACTACCTGCATCACACAATCTTTTCTAGCATTTTTAATCCCTCGAAGAAAAAAAGTAATAAATACACAAATTATATAGGTAAATCAGAAGTGGGACAAGGAAAAGTGGTAATGAAAAGCGGGCCAGAGCTATGTGACTAACACGGTCGGCATCCAAAGTGCTGCTGGGGAAGGAAGGGAGATGCCGAGGTAGTCGAAGAAAATAGAAACACATTCAATCCCGTCTTCAGTTTAAGCCCTAGGAGGGTCGGAGGGCGAACCCGTAAGGGTGTGTCCACTCGAGGGCCCACTGAGTGTGCTGGCCCAGTTAAGCGGTAGTGCGGGAAGCCCTCGCTGCTGCTGGCAGGTCTCTTGGCCCGATCTTACTCGCACGTCTCTGCACCGGCCCCGCCCGCAGCCTCCGTCAGGTCCTCAAGCCCGGTCCCCCGCCAGCCCCTCACCAAGAGAATCAGGAGATCCATGTGCGTCAGGAGGCTGGTTCCCCTGGATGGGAGGGGGCCGGACCAGCTGACCTCAGCGATCCACCTCCCTTGCAGGCCTAACTCTAGGCCACCCCTACCCCCGGGACGTCCCTGGCGGGGGCTCCCCAGCACCGGAACCGGTGGCACTCACTGTCCCCGCAGCTCGGCCGTGGACGAGAGAGGCTTCTTCGCCGGCCCGGCCCGCGGCGGCGGCGCCCAGGTCTGCGGTTCCCGCAGCGGCTTCAGCCGGGGCAGCGAACCGCGCTGGAGCCAGCGGCGGCCCGGCGCCGAGCCGAACCCCGGGCCAGGACGAGCCGAGCTGCGGCAGCGGGGCGGGGCGGGCGGCCCCGCGCTCGTTCGGGCGCCGCTCTTGGGGCGAACATGCTCGGCGGCCGGCAGCCCGGCGACGCTCTGGAGGGCGGCGCGCCCGCCGCTCAGCCCCGCCCTGCTGGGCCGGGATGCGGGTGATACGGCTGCCGCCCCGCCCGCCCGCTACGCGCGCCCGTTGCTAGGCGCCGGGAGCTTCCCGGCCGGCGGTCACCTGAGGGCGTGCCGCGGGGGTCAGGGTGCCGCGCCAGGATGGTGCTTCGGCGGCGAGAGGCAGCCAGGACTTACTGGACAACTACTCTAGGGTGCCGCCGCCTGCGAGATCACGGCTGCAGGGGGTGGGGTGGGAGGAGTCTGCGAAAACGAGGCTCAGTCCCGACAGCAAGTCAGCGCGGCATCAAAGTGGTGCCACGTACCACTGGAGTGGGTATTGGGCACTTGGACAGGGTTGGTGAGGTGAGGCTCTCTGGGTTGCATTTTAAGATTCAAACTAACCAGGCTCTCCAGAGTACTGATGAGTCTAGACCAGCAGTACCTGACTAGCCAATCTCTGTGACTCGGTCGTCCCGAGTTCCCGTCTCCCTCACCGTGCCCTCAAGAATTCTGCGTTCTACGCCTCCTTTGTCGAGGTTCTTCGGTAGAAGGTTCGGCGGGGAAGCCTAGCAGCCTGACTTAGCCTGTATATGCTCTTACCAAGTTGTTGTAAATCCCACTTCTTGACCTCTCCACTGGGGTTGCAAGTTTAGCCCTTCAGATTCCACAAAATCCGAAGTGCTGAAACTGCTCTCAGCATTCCACTTTTCCGTTTTCATTAAGCTCGATACTAATCTTTCCTAGCTCCTCTGATTAAGAAAACCAACTCACATTACACCTGGAACCTAAACCCTTCGTTGTGTGTTCCCGGGGGTCAGGAAGGTTATAAGTCCGTTGACTAAAATATGAGGTAATGACAAACCTAGATAGCATACTAAAAAGCAGAGACGTTACTTGGCCTACAAAGGTCTGTATAGGCAAAGCTATGGTTTTTCCAGTAGTCATGTACCGAAGGGAGAGCTGGACAATAAAAAAGGCTGGGCGCTGAAAATTTGATGCCTTCTAACTGTAGTGCTGGAGAAGACTCTTCAGAGTCCCTTGGACACCAAGATCAAACCAGGCAATCCTAAAGGAAATCAACCCTGAATATTCATTGGAAGAACTGATGTTGAAGCTGAAGTTCCAATACTTTGGCCACCTGATGCTGGGAAAGAACAAAGGCAGAAGGGGACGATAGAGGATGAGATGGTTGGAAAGCATCATTGACTCAATGTGAGTCTGAGCAAACTCTGGGAGATGGTGAAGGACAGGGAAGCCTGGCATGCTGCAGTCCATGGAGTTGCAGAGTTGGACACAACTGAGCTACTGAACAAAAAAGTGGTATACTTAGTAGGCTGCACATTAAAAATCATGGTGACTTTGAAGGGAAAAACCCTAGGCCTACCTCTGAATCAATTAAGAATTCAGTTCTGGCGCTGCACTCAGACAGTGGAGAACCACCCACTCAGATGGTTAATATCATTAATATCAGTGTATTAAATGTGCACTAATACTTAATGTGTCAAATGCTTACTATTAAAAGGTATGTTTTGAGTCTGCTTTTGCCCCTCCTCCCCCTTGGCTATCATCAAATGGCTACTTAAAAAGCTTGAGTCAATCTAAAAAACCAAAGCACTTGCAAGGCACCAGGCACTGTTCTAACTGCTAGAACAGAGGTTAAGACTCAAACCTGATTATACTCAAACATGGAAGTGGCTGGGTGAAGCAACAGGTAACAAATGGAACATTTTATTTCTGATAGTAACAGATGCTATGAAATACAAAAAAGTTTATATATGAAGAGATTTGTCTGATATTTTTTTCCAAAATGAAAAAGCCAAGTATACAGATCTCAAGGCTGAATGTTCCAGACGTAAGATTCCAAGTGCCAAGACTCTATAGTAGAAGCTTATCATTTGAGGAACAAAAGAAAATATCAGATCAGTCGCTCAGTCGTGTCCACCTCTTTGCGACCCCATGAACTGCAGCACGCCAGGCCTCCCTATCCATCACCAGCTCCCGGAGGTCACACAGACTCACATCCATCGAGTCAGTGATGCCATCCAGCCATCTCATCCTCTGTCGTCCCCTTCTCCTCCTGCCCCCAGTTCCTCCCAGCATCAGTCTTCTCCAATGAGTCAACTCTTCGAATGAGGTGGCCAAAATACTGGAGTTTCAGCTTTAGCATCATTCCTTCCAAAGAAATCCCAGGGCTGATCTCCTTCAGAATGGACTGGTTGGATCTCCTTGCACTCCAAGGGTCTCTCAAGAGTCTTCTCCAACACCACAGTTCAAAAGCATCAATTCTTCGGCGCTCAGCCTGCTTCACAGTCCAGCTCTCACATCCATACATGACCACAGGAAAGACCATAGCCTTGACTAGGCGAAACTTTGTTGGCAAAGTAATGTCTCTGCTTTTGAATATGCTATCTAGGTTGGTCATAGCTTTCCTTCCAAGGAGTAAGCGTCTTTTAATTTGATCAAGGAGTGTGTAAGTCACTCCGTCTGTGACTCTTTGCGATTCTACCAGGCTCCTGTCCATGGGATTCTCCAGGCAAGAATACTGGAGTGGATTGCAATTCCCTTCTCTAGAAGATCTCCCCAACCCAGGAACTGAAGTTGGGTCTCCCACATTGCAGGCAGATTGAGCTATCACAGAAGCCGAAGGATCAAGGAGAAGCCCTGTGAAACAGCTTCCTGCCCTAATTTCTAGAACTTTTGAATAAGCTGCTTTATGTAGACTTTAGAGATGTTATCTTTTATTAAAGGATTTGAGCTTCGGAATTATCCTGGATATCCAGGTGGCCCAGCATTCATCACAAGAGTCCAGAGAAGAGGGAGGCAGGAGGTTAAGGGCCAGAAATGATGGAAGTACAGACTATACTTTGAAGATGGAGGAAGAGGTCACAAGCCAAGAATTGTAAGCTGCTTCCAGAAATTGGAACAGATTCTCCCCTAGAGCTTTAAGGTGGTAGGAAGGGGTGTTGACTTGATTTAGCCCAGTGAAACTGATTTTGAACTTCTGACAATTTGTGCTTTAAGTCACTTAAGTTTGTGGTAATTTTTTATAGTAATAGAAAACAAGTACTTAGTGTAAACTATGTCAGGCACTGTGTAGGATGGAAAAAAAAAAAAAACTGCCCACCTTAAAAAGTTGACTGACTTAAAAGAGAGTAAGATTTTGGCTGGCTGGTAACAAATCAGTCAAGGAAAACAGCAGGGGCAGAGAGTTGTCAATCTTCCCCAGGAGGTGGTCTCCAAGGACACAAGAATCTGTCACATCTTGGGACATCCTTGTGTAGCACTTACTCACCATCTTTAAGTCTATTTTGCCCATTAGACTAACACATGAAAGCAGAGCTATTTTCCTTTGTACATCCCTCTCAATGCTGAAGTTACACAGCAAATAGCATTTACTTAGCACGACTGAGAGACTTCACTTTCACTTTTAACTTTCATGCATTGGAGAAGGAAATGGCAACCCACTCCAGTGTTCTTGCCTGGAGAATCCCAGGGATGGAGGAGCCTGGTGGGCTTCCATTTATGGGGTCACACAGAGTCGGACACGACTAAAGTGACTTAGCAGCAGCAGCACTTTGGACCAGGCACTAATGACCTGACATACTTTAATCTTCACCAAAATTCTGTATTAGTTACCACTATTTCCCTTATTTTGCTAAGGAAGGAGAGATGAAGTAATTTAACAACTCAAATTATTAAGTGGAAAAGTGAAAGTCACTCAGTGGTGTCTGACTCTTTGCAACACTATGGACTTTACAGTCCATGGAATACTCTAGGCCAGAATACTGGAGTAGGTAGCCTTTCCCTTCTCAGGGATCTTCCCAACCCAGGGATGGAACCCAGGTCTCCCGCATTGCCAGCAGATTCTTTACCAGCGAGCCACAAGGGAAGCCCAATTAAGTGGAAGCTGGATATGAATTCAAGCATTGTGGCTCCAGAGCCAGCACTCTTAATTAAATGATTATGAGTGTTTTAAATGATCATTAAATGATTATGAGGGTTTCCACAAAGAAACCCTCAAAGATAAGCCAAGACCAGGGTAACACTGCTAAAAGCCAGTGAGTGCAACAGACAGTTAAACTTTATGGCTAGGGTAGCCAGGAGATGACCTAATAATAATAAAGCTGGAGCTTTGAAGGCTACAACTGAAATGTCTTTACATGAGATCAATCATTGCATAAGTGGAACCTGGGTGCCCAGAGTTTCTTCAACGAGGCTGGTTAGCTTTCTGGTGATTTCTTATAGTAAGTGAAAGATTTTGGGTGAGTTTAAGTAAAATAAGGGATTAAGCTGCATTTCAGCAGGTTCTAACAGTTCACAAAATATTCTCATGTGTTTTTAGTCCTTACACTCCTGTGAAGGCAGATGGTATCCTCCCCACTTACAAACTCTCATACATTCCCCGATCCTCTGCACCCATTTGGAAACTATGTGGAGAGTTGAATTTCTAGGATTGTCTGCAGAAGACCTGTACAGCCCAAACACTGTTTCTTTCCTCTCCACATATATAGGATCTTCCTATCCTCATCAGCTGCAAAAACTTGGCTACTTTGGGAGATGTGTCAACATCCAAGGACTGTAACACGTGCCCTTCAGTGTTGATAGTGGGGGAGACTGGGTATTGGGCACAGGAAGATACATGGGAAATTTGCTGTGAACCCCAAACTGCTTTTTTTAAAAATAAGAGGCACTGTTAAAATACCATATCACATAGAATCCCATTCCTATTACTATTGCAAATCCTACATTGTTTCCCTCCACCCCTCCCACGCCTAGGTAGTTAGCCAAATACCACTTGAACCACCGTCACAGTAACCGGACATTTTCTTCTGAGCCACTTCAACCTTTCAGGATACTGGGATGTGCAGACTGGGGACTACCGGGTGTCTTTACTTATCAAAGCAGTAAAATGGAATAGGTAATTTCAGAGCTTAAGATTTTCAGGCTCCACCAAGAAATTAATGATTTTTAAACACAGATCCAACTGTTTACCAAAACATTAAATTTCTTGCAAAACACCTGATACTCATTATGTAACACTGGTTATAAACAACCTTCTTAATTTCCTTCAAGGATTCATTGACCCTAAACTCACAGATAAACAGCTTTCAAGACCCAAGACTGTATTTAAATATACTTAACTTTCACATACTAAAAAGTAATGATTCTGGTACAATATTATAAAAATTCATACTGCATCATACCCTTGGCTCAATCAGTGAGAACAGTAAAACTTTTTACTTATATGTATTCCATATTATGCAGGGAGTGTTATTTATAAATTACATTCGCAGGCATAAATTTCCTTTCTTCTTGTTACATACAATACATAGTAGAAATATTAAAAACTCACTGAAGTATGGGTAGAAGAAGCAAAGCAAAAATACGAGTGAAATGAACAAAAAAGAAAATTGACATTAAGATTACCATTTTATAAGCAAGTCAAAACCTGAGAAAATGGAATTTCTGCAACATTTTTAATCTGTAAACTGAACTTTTTATCATGCACAAAGGCCTGTGAAATAGGCTTTCTTAGATTAGACCCAGTTTGGCCAACTGAAAATGGAAAATCAGGATTGTTTTTCGTACAGGAAAATTTTCAATAAACCCAAGCAATGTTTTTCACAAGACACAGGCTGGACCCTAAGTTTTGCACCCAAGAGGGTAGGCTGTTGATTTGACTTAATTTTGTCACACCAAGATTTGCAAAGGAAAGATAAAAGTCAACCAAGACAGTACATTTCGTTTCAATTGTTTATTAACCAGATTACAAAAATAATCCTGGTAGATACCTGAAAGGAAAAAAAAACCCATTAAACATAATAATAAAAAATTAACATATACCAGGAGTTATCAATACCAATTGTTTCCTACTTAAAAGTGGAAACAGAAAAAAGAAACAGGCCTTTTCTTCTCTCCATAATGTCCTCAAAAGGGAAAACCCAATTAACTGTGATCTTAATACATGGTTGATTTCCCCCCACTAAATGCCAACTCAGTGAAATCCTTATCAGCATTTAGATCAATTTACTCTGCTGCTGCTGCTAAGTCGCTTCAGTCGTGTCCGACTCTCTGCGACCCCATAGACGACAGCCCACCAGGCTCCCCCGTCCCTGGGATTCTCTAGGCAAGAATACTGGACTGGGTTGCCATTTCCTTCTCCAATGCATGAAAGTGAAAAGTCAAAGCAAAGTTGCTCAGTCGTGCCCGACTCTTAGTGACCCCATGGACTATAGCCCACCAGGCTCCTCCATCCATGGGATTTTCCAGGCAAGAGTACTGGAGTAGGGTGCCACTGCCTTCTCCGCAACTAGCATTAAGTAAACTTCTTTCTGGATGTAGTTGCTCACCTTAGTTCATCCTTCTAATAAGCCTGTTGATCTGGTCTTCCCTGTTGCCAGCATCTCCACCTTCTACAAAATGGGTGGTCTTTTTCTTCATTCCACCTCGTGGAGAAGACAATTTAAAGGGCCACAGGAAGTTGTTTGCTTCTTTGAAACGTTTTCCAACGGTATAGATCTCATGAATCAGATCCTCCATGCAGATGATTCCATATTTCCCTGAACGTGTTTAACATTATTTAAGATTAAAATTATTTATTTTGAGACTATTACATTTTAAGACATTAAAGAGTATATATAGGCTGTAACAGGGTTAATCAAGAGTAAAATTAACAAAGAAGGAAATATGAGGCTTTACATACAAAGATACAGCTCAAGCCAGTAAAATCACACCTTCCCTTTTTCCATAAACAGTATAGGGAATATGGGAAGGTTCTTAAACAGTAAGAATAACCAGGCTATTCTCAAGACACCAAAAAAACCCTTGTCTGATACAATAAATTTTATAATAATTACCTTTCCCCAAAAAGGCAGAACCTACCAAGAGATCGAGCAATCAATGCGTTGTCTGTCAGGGCAATTCGCTTTTTGTTGATTTTGCCATAACCACGCTTGTAGATCAATTCATTTACAGACTTCAGATTTGGGTACCTAAATACAAAAAGAAAAATAGGCATAAGTGACTAAATAAGATTATCACTGTCAAAACCTCTATAATTCGTTTACCAAAAAAGAAGTCAAAGACACCCACCCCCATGCAATGTATGGCTCCACAATTCTCAGCATGTTAATTGATGCCTTGTTGAGCTTCACAAAGGTGCCGTTGAAGATCTGCCGGAGGCGAAGGAGCTGCAGCACCTTTCGAACCTTTGGGCTCACTCCATTGATACTGCAAGGAAAAAACACAGAAAATTCCTTTAGCTTTCATCAAACCTTTTACAATAAAAAGACAGGGAACTAACATTTTGGGGCAACATGTCACACCCAAATAGGAATAATCTACTGTTACAAGACCACTCTTTCCTTTAGTTATAGCTGTATTCTATCACCTGTCAACTTGCCTCCCCTGCAAGGAAAGTCTTTTGATATGTATTTTTCATATTAAAAAACTTCCCCAATGCTCTTATTACTTCCTTTTGTATAGATCTCTTTTAAGTCATTCTCCAGGACACTGAACTCAAATGCTCAGAGAATGGACAGATGCTTTGGGCACAGGGCTTATCATCACTAAAATACTCCCCCACCACATTCCACTTACCATTCAAGTTTCTTTTCCAATGTATGAGAACCAAGGTCCCCACAAATGTAAATTTTGCTGAGTGAAAGTTACAAATGTAAATTTCACAGCTTTCCCTTTAAGAATAGAATGCAATAAAAACTGAACTTACCCTCTGATCCTGATGACAAACGCCAATTTGGGTTCCGCGGGTACGTAGAAGTTGCCGGCTTTTCGTGCCATCCTAGCCATTCGAATTTCAGTTCTGTACATCTGCCTGTATTCCTTGTGGTAATGCTTAGCTTTTTCATAGATAAGCTTCCTCCTTGCCTTTCGAAGCTGAAAAACCAACTTTCTTATTCATTTGTTTTTTGGCTCCCAAACACAATTAGCAATACCAGTTAAGAGAATACTCTTGAAACTTTCTCACCACCATATATACTAACATTCCAAGAGAAAGACACCAACTTCATTAGAAAAGATCATTCTAAAAGTTAGCCACACTGACTGGTACAGCAGCTGAAATAAGCCTTGTTAAAAATATCCAACTGATTTTCAATCACAGGACCTCTTCTTTACTGGTGCGTCAAAAAGTTTACTTACCATCTTTTGGGCAAACTTCTTTCTCAGTCGCTTGATCTTAAGCTCTGCGAAATTCTTCCGCTTTTTCTTAAGGGTTTCTGGCACAGCAGGAACCTTCTTTTTCTTCTCTCTGACAACAGCAGACAGAAAAAAAGTTAAAAGGCCCACAGCACTACATCACTCCCCATTCAGTACTGAACACGCTCTCAACGTACCTTTAACTGTTCTAGTATGCTATGCTTGTAATCTTTATGTCTAACAAGGACCACCGTCTTTAAAACGAATCATAAAGACAATAAATTAACATTTAACCTACAATGAGTGCCGGGGTCCCAAGACAACAAAAGTAGCGACACCGAAACACAGAGTAAAAGACTGCTCCAAAACACTGATCCCTAGACTATTAGTGTGACTCGTAAACCAACCACTACCCCGATTCAAACCTCAAGTTCCACATGTTTAAGCAAAGGCCTGGTACCAGGGACGCTTAGGGCAAAAGCCAGCTAAGGAAGAACCCATTTCAGAGGTTCTGACCCTCCCTCCTAGGACGAGGAACTGGATAACCCGCCAACCCCACATATATTCAGCTCTCACACCTTGTTCCCGGTACCTCCAAGACCTCCTCCCCAAGGCCTCCTGAATCCCATCTTAGCCTGAGACCACGAGTAGTGTCACAGCGCGTCACAAACACACAGATATGTTGTCAAAGATACAGGCTACAGACGGTACGAGGGAGATAGAGACTGGAGGGCTCTGGTTTCGGGGATGGACAAGGATACTCAAGACGACGAAGAGAAACTTACTCTGCAGCCTCCATGGTTCCAGCCGGGAAAGAGGAAGTTGGCGCATGCGCGCTGTCCACTTAAAGACGGCGAGCGTGAAGCCCCACGGCTCATAGGTGTCTCGAGATAAGCCAGAAAAGAACTCGGAACTAAGAGCTCGACTCGCAGACGCAGAACCAAGAACTGCCTGACTCAGCTTCTTTACGATCAAGTTTCGGGTAAAATGTGTATAGGAAAAATGAATGCATTGGCTAGACTAATAGATACGATGAGAGCAAAGAGTGCCGATTCCTTCACTATTCGGGGTCCTAATCTTTAGGCTGCGTCGACAGGATATGGCTCGAATTCTACCCAGTAATGTATGCAAACGACACGCCGGCGGGGCGCGAACTACAAATCCCGGCATGCATCACGTTCAAGGCCCGCCCGCCGAAAGGGCAACGCCGGTCCGTGTCGGAAGGGAAGCGCGGCGGTGGTGGTCCCAGCCTGGTAAATGGGGAGACTCTTGGCCTTCGATCCAAAGGGCCAGCTACGATTCTAGGCTGCTCCTGGCTTTTGGCCGCCTTCCCGGCCCCTCGCTAACACCAGCAGCTGACCGGCACGCCCGTTGCCGCGCTGCCGAGGTCCTTGTCTTCGTTTCTCCAGACTGCAGGGCTGTCTTCCGCGGCGCCTGATCGCCGGCGAAGCCGTCCAGAACCCCTGGGTTAACGAAAGTGACTTAGACGGGGGAAAAGCGAGGACCGGACGGCTGGAGGAGGACAGCCCGGGCACTGCCGACTGTCCGGCCTGGCGGGCGGAGGTCGGGACAACCCACGGCGGGGTGGGGGTGGGGGCGTGAACCGCGATGGGAGGTGCAAGGAGGGCTGGAGGCTGCGGCCACGGCCATGTGAGAGGGGCTGCCCCGCCGCTGCTCGGCGGACGGCGGGCGGGCGGGGGGCTGGGCCGGGGGCGGGGTGCGCCCGGGGGGCGGGGAGGGCCGAGCTGGGGGAGGGCCGATGCCGCCGCCGGCTCTTCCCGGTCGCGGGTTATATATCGCGGAGCGTGGAGCCCGCTCAGCGGCGGCCGGCGGCTCAGCGACTCGCCAGCGGCGCTGCGCTGCGGAACCCGGTGCCCGAGTGACAGCCGCGGGGGGGCGCAGGGCCAGGGTCCACGAGACCGCGAAGGCAGCCGCAAGCTGGGGGGAGCGCTCGCCGGCACCGATCGAGTCCCCTTTTCCCGGCGCTCCCGCTGCCCCGCACCCCACTCTCCCATCCTCTCGCAACTTGGGTCAAGTTGACAACTCCCGCGGCGGCCGGCCGACCCGTGCCGTCTTCGCTGCGCGCCCCTCGCCCGGAGTGAGAGGGAGCCGCGGCGGCGCCTTGGCCATGAGAGCCGCGCGCGCCGCCTAACTCGCGGCTGTCACCGCCGCTGCAGCGGGACCGGCCGGCGGGGCGGGCGCTCCGGGACCGGCGGGCGGCAGCCGGCAGGAGGCGCCGAGCCGGGCACAGCCTGGGGCCACCGCGCCGATCCCGGGCGGGAGTGGCCCCGCGCGAGCGGGGAGCGGCGCCGCGCACTCCAACCCGGCGGGCACCTCGAGGGCGGGCGCGGGGCGCAGCCTTCGGGTCCCAGCAGCTCTGACCAGAGCCCCCGGGGCAGCTCGGGGAGGGGGGCGGACGCAGGCGCTGGGCTCGTACAGGGGTTCACCCGGGACGTCGCGATGAACATCGTGGTGGAGTTCTTCGTGGTCACTTTCAAAGTGCTTTGGGCGTTCGTGCTGGCCGCGGCGCGCTGGTTGGTGCGGCCCAAAGAGAAGAGCGTGGCCGGCCAGGTGTGCCTCATTACGGGCGCCGGCAGCGGCCTGGGCCGCCTCTTCGCGCTCGAGTTCGCCCGGCGCCGGGCGCTGCTGGTGCTCTGGGACATCAACACCCAGAGCAACGAGGAGACGGCGGGCATGGTGCGCCACATCTACCGCGACCTGGAGGCGGCCGACGCCGCGGCGCTGCAAGGTAACTCGGACCGGCGCCCGCGGCATTGTTGGGTCAAGCCTCTTCCTACCCCCGCGCCCTCCCCCCGAGGGCGCCGGAACCCCACTGTCACAGCCGGTCCTTCTCTCGAGGAAGAGCACCCTACCCCCTGCAGCCCAGGCTTCCGCGAGTGGAATTTGCCCCCTGATCAGGGGCATGAGCCCTTCTGTATCAGAAGGGAGAAAGTGTGCCAAAGCCCGGTCTTAACGGAGGTCCAGTCCCTTTGGGGAAGACTGTGGGCTTTCCTAAGCCCTCAGAATCTAAGCAGGTCGAGGGAACTTGGGAACCCCGGTTGGAATCCTAAAGAGATGTCTCAGTCTCGTTTGGGAAGGAGAAACTAGTGTCTTTGGGAAGTTGTTCTCAGACTCGCTCCTTGATACATACGCGTAAGTTACTGCTGTCTGAAGGGGTGAGACGAGGGCAGCATTGATGATTTCACTATAAGTCTAGCCACGGCAAAATAATTAACATTGTTGCACCGGAGATGTTAAGTCAGTGCTTGAGTTACATACTCAGCCCTATTGAAAGACACCCGGCCTCTTGAGGGAAAACGCTTGAAGGATTTAAGCCTTATTGTAAAATTAATTCCATGTTTTTGATAACCTTAGGAAGTCTGCATTTCTGGGTATTTATTAACTAACCTGAGTCTGAGACTTAAAAAAAAAAAAAAAAGCCAAAGTGGAAAACATAACCGACCATAAGTATCGGTCTGGATTTGATAATGGCTCTTGCTTTTTGACAATTTCTGCATTTCCAGAGAAAACACTGAATTATATTGGGAGGATTTTCTTGGACACCACCCCTCCCCGATATCGATCAATTGTCACCAAAATTTTTGGCACCTGTCTTTTATGTCAGAAAATCAAAGGTCAAAATTGGTACATTTCCATTGGTATGAGAGTAGCAAACAGATTTCTGTGCTCCCTGCCCAAACCTAAAAGAGAAAGGTGGTTGTTTTCCAGAGAAGAGATCAGGTTTTTAGATTGAGTTCTTATACAGGAAAATCGCACGTTTACCTGTCAACTCAGTTTATGTAAGGCTGCTTCTTGGGGGTTTTAGCTACTCCAGATAGGACCAACCAGTGTGATCCCCACTTTGTCGTAACAAATTCAGTTCATTTCTGGACTTTGGCTGAGTTCAGATTATTAATTACAGTTTTGATTTGTGAGCCTCGGGGCTCGCAGACAGACTAAATAGAGTAAGAGCTGCTTCTGACCACTGTTCCCCCCAAAGAGAAGTCTGTGTGTATGTGTGTGTTTGGGAGGAGGAGGTGTTACTCTCTGGGCTGAGATCCGTTCATTCCAGGTGTCTTTAGCTCCAGAAAGCCAATCCCATGAGGTCTGACTTGTATTGGGCTGGTCACAATTACATGATTTTCCCCTAAGCAAAGTTATCCAGTAAATTGCTGTAATTCCCAAAGACTAGAGGGAGGAAGGCAGCTGTAAGTGCAGTCATTGGCAAGCCTTATGGTGTTAGAAACTTGAAGCTCACTGTAGTATTTTTGTTTTGTGTGATCTTTGTCCTACTGATGGCCACGTGACTCATGTTTTGCACCCCGTCCCTTCTCTGTTCCACTTTTTTTCCCTTCATCTGGACTTCTGAGGACAGCTGGGAATGGTGAGGAAGAAATTCTGCCCCACTGTAACTTGCAGGTTTTTACCTACACCTGTGATGTGGGAAAGAGGGAGAACGTCTACCTGACAGCTGAAAGGGTCCGGAAGGAAGTCGGCGAGGTCTCTGTCCTGGTCAATAATGCTGGCGTGGTGTCTGGGCATCACCTCCTGGAATGTCCCGATGAGCTCATTGAGAGAACCATGATGGTCAATTGCCACGCACACTTCTGGGTAAATATAAACATCCTTGTTTTTATTATTGGGCCGTTTCTTCCCAGCAAGAAGGTTGGGAAAGAGCGAGACTTCAGTACCAGCCTGAAAGCCACCTGCACTCTTTCACCCACAAAGCTCCCTTCCAACTCTCTCTTCCCCTCCCCCACCCCTGGTGAATTACAGCATATGCCAGTTACTATTAAATGGTTGTTTTCCTCCCCCGCCCCCTACTCCCAATTCAGAACTTCTGGAGAGGGTAGAGGACTGAACATTTTGAACTAGTTTGAAAGATTGCCATAAAAATAACAAGAGGGAGTATAAAACCCTGGGTTTGTTTATTTTACTTTCTGTCGAGTTTGTAAAACATCAGTTGTTCTTATGAATTCCTAAAGTCAGAGTTTAGGCTTCCAAATTACTGCTGAGCCACATTTCAGAAAGCGCCAAAGATTCTGAGATCAGCATCTGTGGTCCGGAGGGAGTGGTCAGGCCACCCTGGCAGCCACTTACCATCCATTGACTATCCCCAGGGTCTGTGGCATATTGGGGCATATCTCAGAACTTTCTCAGCTTAGAAGATATATCTCTAAGAAGTCACTCTGAAAGGACCACAGAGTCCCTCTGTAGGGGGAAGAGGGGTTGAGACCTGGCAAAATAGGGACTTGAACCATTTCAGCCTCCAGTCATCACAGAACTATTACCTCATCTAAATAGATGAGAGAGAGGGCCTTCTGCTCTGGGGGCAAAACTAATCCCGGTTTGCCAGCTGACCTTTTCTAACAGTAGGCATGACGCTCTACCCTTTAACTGTACGCTCTTGACCCACTTTATGCTCTTCTAACCCCCCTTTACTTTTGTAGGCAGGTGGGATCCAATAAAGAAGGGATAAAGAAATAGGATTTTTGTTTATTTGTTGTCTCATAGGCGGATTAGTCTTCTAACAGAACACAACAAAGAACTGTTTCTCCTAAATAGGTCACATTAAACCTCATTAATTTTTTAGCAACTGCTTAAAAACTTAATCTGGCTTTAGAAGTACTCGTTGAAACGTTGCTCCTTGAACAGTAAACCATTTCTCTGACTCCCGCAGAAGCTCATTTTAATGTTGTATATTCGAGCGTGAGCTTTAAATTATTTCCAAAGCTCTAAAAATGAAGGTATAAATGACAGACACTAACTCACACCTATGTTTTAAGCGCATAAGGTTACCAAATACAGTTTGGAGGGCTTCAAGTGTGTTTTGTGTGTGCGCATGCGCATGCGTAGATGGGTATGTGTGGTGCGCAGTGGGAGCAGGAAACTGAATAAAAATCCTGTTCCCGTGGGGGCCGCAGAAACGGGGCAGGTGATCAGGTGGATAAAAGCCAGCACAAGAGAATAAACTTGGCAACACAGTTCATCAGGAATCTTGTGTGTTTATAATTTGGAGTAAATCAAATAGCCACCACTTGAAATAAAAGATGTACATAAGTTGCAGGTAGACTGTAGTTTTCATATTTAAAGCCTGGTGAGGATGAGGCTGCCTTAGCACCTGCATCTGATTTCAGTCCATTTGTCATTCTTAAACAGAGCTCTAGCCATCAGTTGACTAGTTATGAACCATGGGCACCAGGATTGTTCTTTTTTTCCCAGTCATCTCTGACTGAGACGATGCATGGTTTCCAAACTGTGAACCTTTTACCTCCACAAAGTACTATGAAGTTTAACCACCTTGCCCAGTTGCCCTGCTTGATTATTTTGCTGAATTGTACAATGTCACACATAACCAGATTTTTAGAAAAACCCTATACAATCTGAAGTTAGGTACTTGTAAGAGGAAAGCTTCTTTTTGTTAGACATCCTATAAAAAGAGAGCCAAGTCAAGTATCTTAGGCATAAAAAATCCATAGCCTCAGCTTTGAAAATGCACATCAGTTGATAGACTTTCTAACCTAAGGAGGAAATTAAATTTTGAACAGAAAAATTTTTGTGGCACCAGATCTCTCTCTCTACCAATGAGGAACGTACCACCTTCCCAGAGTCCTTCCTTTGCTTGGAAATGTTGTTTAACTGCACAATTTAGGGAGTTCTTGGACGCTTTGACAGGAATGACGTCACTTCATATTAAACTATGGGAGGCTCCTGAATTCTCCAGCTGTTTTTCCCTTAAGCATCTAAACCTCAGAATTTATTTTCAAAATTGAGTCAGAAAATTCATTTTAAGAGTTGGAGTTTCTGACTTCTTGCCAAAACTCACAAACCATTTAGGAAGAAATCTAGCAAGCCAACATTTAGAAGACGACTTACTATAATTTTATAGTGATTTCTTTGGGGGAGGGCATCGAGTAGCCTAAGAACCACCTGAATTCAGCTTCCCTTCCAGTAGTCCCCTTAGGTGAAAATGTTCGTGGTAACTGTTCCAAGACATACTGTCATGTGCTGCTTTCCTTCCAGAAAAAGGTAACTAGCACAGCGTCTTTTTACTGCAGCAGCGGGGAGGAAAAGTAGTTGCCCCATACATTTTAAAGAGTGGATCATCTGAGCCAAGACTCGTTCAGTGATTGGAACAGGTCACCTTGAGCCAGACCTTTTAAGTAGCAGTTGATGTCTGTGTTCATAACATAATTCAGCAGTGTGTTGATCCTGACCCAGCTCTACAGTCATAGGCAGTGAACTGGAAACCACGTGGATGTTCACTGTGGGTGCTCCGATTTCAAACCACCCCTTGTACCACTCCCCCAGCCTGGATGGCCCTCTGCTCCGCTCCAGATATCTTTTCAGAGCTGGCTCAGGTTCTTCCTATGACCTGCATCCTCACTCTGGCCCTTTTCTCATGTTTTGATGTGTCTGAGCCCCAAGGATCCTTGGAGACCATCTTGTCCAACCCTTTGTTTTCTGCTGAAGCTGCAGTTGAGTAACTGACCTCTTCTTTCTGTCAGTCTCTCACAGTGTTTGTTGTCGTCCTCGTCCTTTGCGCCTGCCGTGTGCTCTCTGGAGTACCTCCTGATCCATTGTGCCCCCAGAGTCCCAGGTAGATGGCAAACTGTCTGAAGGCAACTTGTTACGGATCTCTCTTTGTTTTCCTCTGCCAGGAACAGAACTCTACTTCTAGTCACTTAGTAAATGTTTGATAGTAGAGGCTAGGCTTCTGCTTAAATATTTAGAAGATCACCTACTCAGAGAGTGCTCCCATGAGTCTGGCTTCTGAAGTTTCAAAAGGTAAGCGTTATGTTGGACTAATTGAAGCTGTGAAGATTGACAGGATCTCAAAGTGAGGGATCTTATGTTTGTTACCACATGTCTCTCCTTTTGTTTTCATCCACAACTTTTCCATTCTCCGTGCCCACCTGTGAGCTTGCTTTTTCCTATAGTATATTGACTCTGCTCATTGGTGCAAGGCTGGTGGTTGATAGATAAGTTTAAATCAGCTCAGTTCAAATATATGGCAGTCATTCCTGTTTCTAGCTGAGCCTCAAGGAGAGGATTCTGGCCATGGTTGGTTTTTTGATTTTTTAAAAAAACTTTTGTATTAGAGTATAGCCAATTAACAAGGTTGTGACAGTTTCACGTGGACTGCAAAGGGACTCAGCCATACAGGTACATGTATCCATTCTTCCCCAAACTCCCCTCCCATCCAGGCTGCCACATGACACTGAGCAGAGTTCTGTGTGCTCTACAGTAGGTCCTTGTTGGTTTTGCATTTTAAATAGAGCAGTGTGTACATGTCCATCCCATACTCCTTAACTATCCTTTCCCCTCATCTTTCCCCTCTTCCCTGGAAACCATAAGTTCATTCTCTTAAGTCTGTGATGCAGTTCCTTTCTTGCTTCTCAGCCTCGGACCTAGTTCCATACCCGTTAGAAGTGTTTGCATTACTTAGTATTATTTTGCACAGCCCTCCGGTCTGCTCTGGGCTTACTTGGTGGCTTAGACAGTGAAAGATCTGCCCTCAATGCAGGAGACCCACATTTGATCTCTGGGTCAGGAAAATCCCCTGGAGAAGGGAACGGCAATCCACTCCACTATTCTTGCCTGAAGAATCCCATGGACAGAGGAGCCTGGCGGGCTACAGTCCATGGGCTCACAAAGCTGTGATACTCAGGGTTCTTCTAGCCCAGCAGCTCTCCTCGGAACCTTGTCTTGGTTACCAGTCAAGAAGTGATAGATTTAGGGGCTAGGTTTTAATCATCATCTGTTGTGCAACATTCAGTTAGGACAAGAACGTGGGAATGTGTGCAATACAGTGCTCTTGACTTTTGGCATAAATCAGAGAAACCATCTATTCAGACTCACTCTGTATCTGGGTAAGAGGCAAAAACTTGAAAATACTTCTCTAGTATCCTTTGAAATATGGAGAACTGGCCTCCACATAGGAGCTACAAACCCATGTTTCTCCAAAAAACATTAATATTTTGCTTCACTTGTTATTTTTAAAGGGAATCTTTAAAAGGAAAAAAAAATTGTAACTTGTCATTTCTAAAAGACAGAATTTATCTGTAGGTCCTTTTTGACCAAAGAGCTGCATTTGGCATTTATACATGAGCAGCAAATTGATCCCCGATTAACCAAAAGGGGGAAGCAAAAGCATTTAACTCCAGGCCTTTTTATGTTCTAAAGAAATTTTGCATGGTAAAGGGCTAAATCTGTCAAATTGCTAGTCGGTAATTTACTTCTATTGATATGATAGTCAGACAAGATAATTGGTAGTTAATTAATAGACCACTTAACTTAAAAGGTTTCACAGTTTTAAAATACTAATTACTGAATTGGGCATTTATCTATATCCAAGTGTCTAAAGTCTATTTAGTTAAAATCCATCCAGGAAAAGTAAAAGCCCACCAGCTAGATCTGAGTAATGTAGCACTTAAAGACATTAGTGCTATGGTTGTACCTAATATCTCATGAATGGTCCCTAATCATTAATGTTTAAGTTCTTAAGTGATTTATTGGTTTTTAATCTCAAATACTATATTCCTCTGTCCTCTGGTTAGAGAAATCTAGTTTTGTTCATGGCTCCTTGGATTTAGGATTTTTAAAAAAAAATTACTTCTAAAGTATTCTTATAAAACTATGTACCTGATACTTCCTCCTCCAAAATGTAATATTAAGAATTCTTAGGGTAAATATTTTATAGAGTATTGTTTTCCTGTCTTAGGACAGCGACTAAAAATGTGAAAGTCGTGATGTATTTTCAAGTCTGTACTAAAGCTGGCTTTTGTTATTAAATAAATTCATATGCATAAACATCAAATGTTTTGAGCTTCTGCAATAAACTTTTTGTGTCTTGGACCGAATTGTAAACTGACATAGGGTCAGCATACTTTATGTTATGAATTCTCATGGTCACAGTTAAAAACCGAGTAAAATGTCTCTTTAGATAGCAACTGCTTGGGTACCTGGAACTCTGTACATTCCTATCAGGGTCATTTCATAGCCTTCTTTCCTAACATAAAATAAGATCATGTGCTCATTGAGCTTCAAGTGTCTATGTTTGATGGACCCAAATCTAGTGCTACTAGAAATAAACATCTATGACATGATAAATAACCGGTGTGAGCAAGGAACCATCCTACAAAAATCTTCCCAGCACCTTTGATATATGTTGTAATCTGGTTATCTCAGTTGTTTAGAAAATATTGCCAAGTAACCAATGTCATATGAGAAAATGGCAAGGGCTTATTTAATGGCCATATCCAGTGTGTGGCATGACCTTTCTACCAAAAGTGAGCCTGTCAAGCATCTCTTTGAGATGCTGGCGCTCTAGCTGCCATGATAAGCCCGCTTTCTCCTGCTTCTCCTCTCGTCTTCCCAGTTCTCTCTTCTCCTTGCCTCCAAGATCTGAGGGCTGTCTAGTATGGCATTCTCAGACCACTTCTCACTGTGCTCCTCAAGCTGGGTAGTCTCTTTATTTCAGTGGCTTTGACTGTGATTTCTGAGAGTTCCCAAGTTCATACAACTGTCTTGGCTCTTCCACGCATTCCCTAAAATCAGCAAATCTCAAAACGGAAAGCGATTCCTCTTTGCCCCGTCTTGAATCCCCAGGTCTGTGGCAGGTGCCAGGCCTGGAAACATCAGCAATGTCTTTAATCCTCCATCCTGCACACACTCGTGGGTCACCAAAGCCTGACTCTTCTGTTGCTACCGTGTACTTTGATCCCCTCCTTTCCATTCCCACATCCTCCTCTGTGCTTCCATCACCTCTTGCCTGGTCTCTGCAAAGAATCTGTGAACTTCTCTCCCTGTTTCCAGCCTTTATTCGCCAACCTCAGGGTACCTAAGCAGACTTGAATTGGTTGTATGCCTACTTAAAGATTATGCTGACTAGAACCTTACCCCAAGCCCTTGCATGACCATATTGTTCACAGCGTGAAGTCCAGGCTCATTAGCATGGCAGCTCCAGCCTTCCAAAGCCGATTTCCACCTGCCTGCCAAGCCCATCGCCTCACTGGGCCTGAAGGGGCTGGCACACTCACCTCTCCTACCATTTGGGTCCTGTCTTCCTGGGGGACAAAAGTTGAATAGTTCAGACAAAATGTATCACTACTCCTGAGAAAGAAAAACGAACACATTTGAAATCTTTTCACATTGACGTCATAGTGTCTTGATATACCAAAGGGGCAGTCCTTGTGTAATAGAATAGTTGCATGTTCCTTGTTCAGGGAATGACACTCTCTTGTTTGATTATGTGCTGTTTAATCTTGATTTTTGGAAGCAAAATTGATGTTCTTTTCTCCTTCATTATTTCTACATCCAGGGCTTTATCCAGTATCTGCCCAAGTAGACATTAACCTATAGGGCACGTCAGAGTGGCAGCATTCGTTAACCTGCGCTAATGCTGACGCTGCGGGACTAGCTTTTTCAGAAAGACTGAGTGGGGAGCTCCTGGCAGAGTCCTCGGCCATTTGATTGGCTGCAGGATCAGGTCACCATGGCCCAGAGGATGGCTGCAGACCCTGTGCTTAAATGCTTAACTGCTCACATTCTCAGTGTATTCTCTTCTACATTTGTCTTTTGTTGTTGTTCAGTCACTGAGTTGTCTTCGACTCTTTGGGACCCCATGGACTGCAGCACACCAGGCTTCCCTGTCCTTCACTATTTCCTGGAGCTTGCTCAGACTCATGTCCATTGAGCCGGTGACGCCATCCAACCATCTCATCCTCTATCACCCCGTTCTCCTCCTGCCTTCAGTCTTTCCCAGCATCAGGGTCTTTTCCAATGAGTCAGCTCTTCTTATCAGGTGGCCAAAGTATTGGAGCTTCAGCATCAGTCCTTCCAGTGAATATTCAGGGTTGATTTCCTTTAGGATTGACTGGTTTGATCTCCTTGCAGTCCCAGGAATTTTCAAGAGTCTTCTCCAGCACCACAGTTTGAAAGCAACATTTATCTTTACCTTAACCATTTTTCAGATTTTCGGGATCTTTGGCAAATTCTAGTGAATTGACTTGAGTAATTTGAACATACGAAGATGTGACAATCAGAAAACTCCTTCCAAACTCTTTCCATACCCTCAATAGGGAGGGGGAATAATTTTTTTTAAGTAGGAAACCCTTTTTAATGTTTTTTTTTTCCCTTGAGTTAAGGAATATTAATAGCAGATTCATCTAAAATTCTTGTTCTAGTTCTTTCAGAAACTGAAATGATGATAAGTAGGCAACTTGTCTCTGCCTAATCCGGCAATCTGCCTATGTGCCTGGATGGAGAGATGACGTGTGTGGTTCGTGCTCTTGTGTGGGAGTGCTCAGGGAGGAGGAAGGCTCCTGACCATGGATGGTGCAGCTGCAGCCTCTGGACGTGGAAAAGTGCTCCAGAGGCTGTGTTATGTCCACAGCACCGGGATGGTTTTGGACCCCCAAGTTGTACTATGCTGAAGTTCCACTAGGGGGTGTCCTGGCAGGGTGAATTTCTATCTTCCTTCCCCACACAGAGCCACTAGTTGTTCCAAGATAAAGGGCCTTTTGTTGTTCATCTCTGGAGTGTGACAAACTCTTGAGAGTACTTAAGAAATAGGGACCTGTTCCCTGCCTCAGCTGAAGGGGTTAAATCCAGTGTTTTGAGCCTGTAACTCCAGGGATCGGATTGAAATGTGTTAATCTCCCTTGGTTTAATTAGTGATTTCTTATCTCAGAAGTTACTGTTGTAGTTGGCTATTCAAAGAACTAACCCCTTCTTAAAGTTCTATCAACTGACCTAGGCAGAGATCCCTGTAAGCATAACCAGAAAGTTACTCAGAGGATGGAATCTTTTAATTCTTTCTTTGAAAATATACAGTAGACAGGTAAAGCATACAGCTGGGCCCCATGATAGGGCTGTCTCAGAGAACCTCCCAGATTTTGGTCTAACCCTGATCAGACACCACTGTTTAGAGTAATTGTTGTCAGAGCATGGCCTTAGGACCTAATCTAGTTCATCCTGCCACACCTGGCCAGCCAGTTCCCATCACCTGGACCTCTGGGTTTACACAGGCTTACGCCATCACAGCACCAGCAGGCATGCCTTCTGACATGCCTTCTGACAAAAGGATGCCAATGTCTTTTACTTGCTCTTATCCAACATGGCCTGCTCCCGAGGTGTTTCTTTTTCTTTTTCACTTTATTTGTCAAGTCCCTCAAAACTCAAGTTCACACCTGTCAGGGACCATTTTCCTAAACGCTCTGAAGCTAAAATTAAGTGAACGACAGGGAGAAAAAAAAAAAAAAGAATATCCTCTCATAATGATGATAAGACTTCCAACACGGCAGCAAATGCTGCTAGAATATTGAACAAGGAAGGGCAATTACCACCGCAAACTTGAGTGCTGTCAAATGAGCCCAACTGACAAGCCACTTACAGTGAATTCACATTTGGAAACACAACATGACTTGGTCGGTGAAACTTCCAAAGATCCCCCAAAGATGTGTGAAAGGTGGCAGTGGTGTTAAAATTGGAAGCACTGGCATTGTGGGGGGCTTGTGGAAACCAAAGTGTTTCTCATTTGCCGCTTGCATAAAAATGTGAATTTCTTGCCTTACCTTCAAATGGCTTAGTACTGGAATTGCTGAATATTAACACGGTTCAGCTTCTCAGTGTTACTCTAAACAATGAGGCTCAAAATAACACTTCCCAAATCAGTGTAACTGGGAAAATATTTGTGGTGTAACTTATGTAAGCACATGGGTAGCTTGAGGACAAGTGAAAACTTCAAATTCAAAGCCTGAATTTTTCCCACCTGCAAATTGTAATTAACATACTGCCCCCTACTGATTTCTCAAGGTTCTCTTTAATGAGGATAGTTCTGTAATCTCTCTGGAAAGAGAAACCTCAGGTCTGATAAATTATTGTTAAATAGTTCAGGACTGACTTTTAGTATTTTTATATTTGCTGGACTCTCCTTCATCAAGCAGTGTCATTTGTATTTTGAAACAGTGGTTCTCTGACCCTTAGAACAGAACTGAAGAAAAGGATTAGAGAAGAGGTGTTACTGGAAAGTGTCTGTTGTTTCTGAGCATCTCCCAGGATTCTGGAGGAAGAGGGCGGGCAGCAGTCAGCCCCGGCTGTGTGAGACTGCTTCTGGTGGTCCGGTCCTGGGTTTTTGCCGGAAGTGTGGTCTGACACTGCCCGGAGGGCAGGGGGCCTGGTAACCATACATGGTAAGAACCTGGAACTGGCAGAAACTTGAAGAAACAGCATAACCAAAAATAGATAGCACTTCTAACCCAAGTAACCTATAAATATATGCTTGATTAGCCTTGGGTGCATTTACTGTACTTTTATATAGCGCTTAAATTTTATAAAGCCCTTACATGAATGCTCTTCTCTCATTTGCTCCTCACAGCAACTCTCAATTAAGTAGAGCCATTATCCCCATTTTTATGGATGAGGAGACGAACCGAGAGAGGCTATGGGACTTGCCTAATGGCTCCACTGGGGAAGGAAGAACCTAGGACCTAGACCCTCAGCCTAGGACCTTAGTTTGTGAGCACTCAGTCATGTCAGGCTCTTTGAGACCCCGGACTGTAGCTCATCAGACTTCTCTGTCCATGGAATTCTCCAGGCAAGAATACTAGAGTATAGCCATTCCCTTTTCCAGGGGATCCTTCCTGACCCAGGGATTGAACCAAGGTCTTCCCACATTGCAAGCAGATTCTTTACCATCTAAGCCACTAGGGAAGCCCAGTAACTTAGTGTAGAAGCTCTGCAGATACTTCTCCAGGCCACATGTTCTAAGGTAAATTCTCCTGTGAGTCACTTATGCTTGTGCCCTGTGGTATAATGTATGAATACACCTTCAAATGTTCTTTTTTTTTTTTTTAATTAGCATGGTTAGTTTAGCAATGACTAATTAACCCTAATATCCCCAAAAGTCTGCTCCATAAATTAGATAAGCATGTAAAATTATAAAGAACCAGTACCACACTACAATTTTATTCCTAAAGCCCAGTTCATGTGTTTTTCCATAATTTTCTGTGGTCTGTAGCTGAGGTGGTTACTTCATTGAGGAGAGTGTGGTGTATCCTTAGCTATCCAGCTTCCTTCTCTTCCTAATATGCAGGTCAGCACTCACAGACACAGAAAGTAATGAATAAAAAGAGCTCTTGTAGACGGACTGGCTGAACAAAGTTCTGTAAATACTTGGTACTGAAATGTCAATAACAGTGTGATTTGAGTTTTGGTTTTTGTTGGTTTGTTTTAGGCTTATCTCCTGGAAAATGTAAAACCTTTATTCTGTTACATAATAATCTTATGAGATCAGAATTCCAGATAACTCCACTAGCTTTGCTTAGAAAATGTAATCATGGATTCTCAAAATTGTGCAGCTTTGGCCAGCTGATAGTGTCCCAACTTGTGGACTAAGCATCTGATTTTTAAAGGAATAGTTCTTTTCCTATTAGGGTTTTCTCATAGGCTAATCAAAGCATGAAAACCTCAAAAGATAAATGTGGAAAATTTTTAAAGGTGAATACTGAGGCTAGAAAGGTCTAAATTCCTTGCCTTGAAAACTAAGCCATCAAAGCTCTGTAGATAAGGGGAAAGGATTTTGAAATCTTCTGGATCTGTTTTTGAGAGCTTGTTCTAATGTGGATGGGGGTGTCTTAGTCCATTTGGGCAGCTTGAGCCAGAGTACCATGGACTGAGGGGCGTATAAACAACAGGAATTTTTTGCTTACAGTTGTGGAGGCTAGACGAGGTCAAAGTCTGGGAGATGAGTTGTCTGGTGAGGACCCATTCCCCGGTTTCTAGACAGCTATCTTTGCTGTATCTTCACATGGTGGAAGGGGGAAGTGTCTCTTTTACAAGGGCACATATCCCATTCATGAGGGCTCTACCCTCATGACCCAGCAACATCACATTGGGCATTAGGTTTCAGCATCAACTTTGGAGGGGCACAAATGTTCAAACCACGGCAGAGGGGCTTGCTGGTGCTAAAAATGGAACCAAGGCAAATATATAAACAGTCAACCTATAAACTCCCAACATTATCCATAGAAATCTCCCAGGGCCCTTGACATCAATTTGAACTGGTGTTTGTCTGACAAAGCATTATTGAGGAAAGGATGCATGGAGTGGAGAACGGGAACTCTCAACCTCAGATACCCTGGTTCAGAAAACACAGGTAGGAGAGAGGGCAGAGAAATTAGTCTGCCTTTTTTGTTGAATTTCTAGGAGAAATCGATTTGAAGCCACTTGACGTTTGGAGTAGACATTAGCTAGCTCACACTGCAACCTTCTACTCAGCCTGTGGTCCAGGGCAGTAGTGTTACCTGCCAGGCTGCGCATTAGGAGACTTAGGCCTCTCCCAGACCTCCTGGGTCAGGGTCTGCACTTGATTTAGATGCCAAGTGGTTCGTGTGCACATCACAGTTAGTAGAGGAACTGCTTTTGAGCATGTATTTCCATTCCCACTTTCTCAGTAGTCTCTGCATGTTTTTTCCCCAGAGCTAGTTAGTCCTTTAGGAATTTTGTAGACTAGAAAAATGCCAGACCATGGACGCTGGGGTCCATCCTTGTCTAGGATTTTGTTTGTTTCGTTTTTGTGGTTCCAGGCGATTGTTAAAAAATGCTTTCTTGCCCACTCCTCCCCTTGGTTGCTGTGCCCAGGATGGAGTTTCACACAATGCGCTGAAGAGCTATGTTCTCCCTGCCTAGGACCAAAACAGCTGTCTGAAAACAAGTTGCAGGAGGGCAGAGGCCTTGCCTCTTGTGCATCCCCCTCCTCCACTCCTGGTCCCTGCAAATTGTCAGCATTATTTACCTTCAACAGTATTTCCGAAGTGAGTGCTAGAGTGGTGGTTTGAAGGTTTTGACATGTAAACTGAAAACAATGGGCTTTTGAGCCTAACCCAATCAACAAGTGATTGAATATAAGTCATGAATTTAAGTTGTGATTTTTTTAAGTCTAGAATGTCTTCCAAAGCTAGAAAATGTGATGACAATATGAGAATTAGAGCTCAGAAAAAATCATCACTGGACCACATGGAACCTAATTTACTAATGTGTGAATTCCTTCTAAAGAGTGGTTCTCATGGGGACTCTTCCTCCCCAGGGGCATTTGGCCACATCTAAAGACATTTTCCTGGGTCAGAACTGGTGGGGTTATTTCTGGCATCTAGTGGGTAGAGGCCGGAGATACTGCTTAACATCCTCCAATGCACAAGACAGCCCTCCCACAGCATAAAATTATCCAGCACAAAATGTCGGTGGTGCCGAGGGCAAGATGACTCTCTTAGGCTCTCAAATGCAGCTGCACAGCAGAGTCACCTGGGGAACGTTGGCTCCGGTGAGGGACTCCCCCCAGGATATAACTGGTCCAGGGTGTACCCCGGCATCAGAAGGAACTTTCCCAGATGCTTCCAATGTATAGTGTAGTTTGAGGACCGATTTCTAGAAAACATGGCTTTTACAATCCTCAAGTTTCTTTCAGAAGGGCTTTACAGGTGGCTCAGTGATAAAGAATCTGCCTGCCAGTGCAGAAGATATGTGGGTTTAATCCCTGGGTTAGCAAGATCCCCTGGAGGAGGAGATGGCAACCCACTCCAGGATTCTTGCCTAGTAAATCCCATCGGCAGAGGAGTCTGGCAGGCTACAGTCCATGTGATTGCAAAGATGTTTTTAAACAATACCTAGCACAGTACAAGTACCTCGTAGACCCTCATACACAGCGAGTGAGTTCTGAATTGTTACAGTGCATGCCTAAGAATAAAGAAAGTTTTTAGGAGTAAGCTCTTGATGAGATGTACCTTGAGTTTAGGTAAAGATTTGATTTTTTATAAAGACTCCTACAATAAGCACCCTAGAAGGTAGAGAAGAATTTGAACTCTTTGCACGTATGAAGTATAAGAGATGACAGAAAGTGATCATGGGGGCCATGCTGGGCTGTGGTTTGGTGGTGGGGGTGGGGTGGGGTGGGGGGGCGTCCTGCCACCGAGGAGTGGTTGAGCTCTTGTGCCTGTGGATGTGCCTCCTGCAAGTGGTTACCAGTCTCTGAAGCAGAACTGAAGCCCCTGCCCTTGGGAAGATCTGTCTTTATTACACTTTCGGTGATGTGAAAGCAAAGCAAAGGGATTAATGACAACCTGTTGTTAGCAGACTATTTGCCATTTTTCAGGCGATTTTCACTGTTCTATAAAGAGTTATTAAATAGGGGAAGGGGCCCGAGCTGGAGCTCATGGCACACTCCTTTGATCAGCTAGGTCTCAGCTGGGGGAGGGTCAGGGAATGTAGCATTTCGGAACCAGTGGGCAGCATTCATTGTCTCGCTCTTTTTTTTTTCCATCATTTCTTTTAACACACTGGGTTTCTGTGGACTCAAGTAAAAGACAGAAAAATGATTGTAATTTTTCTTTTACTAGGTAAGAGGCATGGATTCAAATTATCTTACTATAAAAGGCACAGTCATGACAACATATAAATGTTTAACGAACAGATATTTTTACTGCTCACCAGATGCTGGCAACTGCACTAATGGAGTTGATACCTTACTGAGTCATTTATGAGAGTCTTAGGCAAGTAATACCTCAGTGTTAAGACTTGTGTATTGAACACGTGGTGGGAATCGAAGAACAAATGATTGGATATAAGCTCTCATCACACTTTTGAGCTAAGAAATCTTGGCTATCTCCTTTTTGTCTCCCAAATGAGTTAAGCCAAGAGAGGTCAATTAACAAGGAAGGTCAAGTGATTGACAGTCAGAACTATGTGGTCTCTGGACAGTAAAGGCCAGTGTACTTTCCAGACACATTGAGTTTTTAAGTCCTTTCCTTTCTGGCATTTCTGCACAGTGAACTCTGAAGTGTCAGGGAATGTTGATATCTGAATCCCTGCCTCAAGCTCGATCCATCCTATGTTTTAACAGTGGGAAGGCAAGTTAATGAAGCATTTATTTTTGCTGAATAACTAATGGTGTCATCATCTAGGTGTTCCTTTGAAAAGCCCAGCTCTTTTATTAGCTTCTTGGTTGCAGGGCAACTGCAGGAGTAGACTCGTGCATGTGTGTTAAGTATTAACTGCTGATGCCTCTAAATGTTAAACCAATCCCTGTGGGCTCAGAATAATCAGAAGAAGGACAGTAGATGTAACATTGATAGAAATTTGATGATTATGACATACTCTCTACAGCTAAAGAGAGAATATTTTATATCAAGCACATAGAGACTTTGATGAACATCTTGTTAAGTCTGAGACTCATTCCAGCCTTCAGTATCTTTGAGACTCTATTGCACAATTTGTCAGGCGATCTTTCTTGTCTCTGCAAACATACCCGAACAGGAAAGGGAAAAAAAGGCTGTCATCGCATTACATGAATTTCTGAATTTGTGTTGGATTCCTAGATGGCGCAGTGGTATAGAACCCGCCTGCCAGTGCAGGAGACACTAGAGACACAGGTTTGATCCCTGTGTCAGAAAGACTCCCTGGAGAAGGAAATGGCAACCCGCTCCAGTATTCTTGCCTGGAAGATTTCAAGGACAGAGGAGCCTGATGGGCTGCAGTCCATGGGGTCACAGAGATTCAGACACAATTGAACATGAGCACACACGCTGTCAACTGCAAATGAAGTATTGAAAGCCAGTGTATTGCTAGCAAATACAGATTTGAGTTTGACTTCCTAATTGAAGGTAATTTTGTAATGAAAATTCTCAAGTTACAGTTTCTGTGGCCAAAATGAAGTTTACAACATTGGTGGTCAGTACATGGATTAAACAGATACCTCTAAATCAATAGTATTAAGACTATTTATTTAGGCATGTGTTCCTTTCCCAAATTAGCTTGGGAGCACATTACCCTTTTTTCATCTTTGAATAGACTAATGATTTATCCTATATTTTTAAACCCAGTTCCCTACATTTTCAGCACCCTCAATAGTTTGTAGTGTTGGGTCATAGTTTTCCAGGAGCAGTGACTGAGTTTTCAGAGGAATGTGCCACCAGATGTCATTTTAGCCTTGTAAATAAACAGTACATCCCTTTGTGATTCTGATAAAGACAAGTAACTCTCATAGCGACACAGGCAGAAATAGCAAAACACCAAGGAGGGTCATTGAGCCGTTTGGAGGGATACCACAAGCCTGTCAGTCAAATGTTCTTTGTTTAATAGAATCTCGATTGCATTTTTTCCAAATCATATATATTGCTCTTATTTGGAAATTCTGAAAACCTTAAACATACATCAGAAAACTGTCCAATACATGTGCTGATGGCATTAAGCGTTTTTCCATCATAATATGATCTTTGGTCCCCTTTAGGAATGAAGGGGACCTGAACTTCCCTGGTAGCTCAGACGGTAAAGCGTCTACCTATAATGCAGGAGACCTGGGTTCAATCCCTGGGTCGAGAAAGTCCTCTGGAGAAGGAAATGGCAACCCACTCCAGTACTCTTGCCTGGAAAATCCCATGAACGGAGGAGCCTGGAGAGCCACAGTCCATAAAGTCTAAAAGAGTCGGACACGACTGAGTGACTTCACTTAGAAATGAAAGTTTTCTGTGATATTTTTGGACATTCAGGTGAGAGAGAAATACTTCAAAATGATTTTTTTTTAAGATGCCTTTTCTTGAATTAACCGCAGGACAGTCAGATAAATGCACAAAAAGAGAGGATGTAGCCTTTTCCTACTGTGAGAAATAAGCTTTGCTCCTCCCTTAGTATCCATTAACCTTGAAAAACTCGCAAATATGGAAAACGTATTCTGAATGTTTTACCTATACCTTTAAAATGTCATCAATCTCGAAATTTCTCGAGTCAGACCTTGCCGGATACCGCATTTCTTCACATTCTCTTTTGTTTAGCTTTAGGTTAATGTGTCCTGACAGTGCAGCTGCAGGCCCTGCATTGCAGTCTGTCATTAAGAGCACCAAGAACAGTCTGGAGGCCTGGAGCTGTTGGGAGTTAATTTGGCGTAAACCTAACACTCAAAGATTTCTCAAGATATGACATGTCATGTCTATGTCCAGTCACACTTCTGTTTAAGAAGTTCTTGTTTATATTATAAATATGACCTTTACAGTTATCTTTCAAAGGTCCCAGTGCTTTGAAGAGGAACCCTGAGGAGCTATGGAGATATTAAACTTGCGAAGCATGTTTTCATAGCAATGTCAGTGTCCATTTGAATATCCTTTTTCTTTCTTTTCTTTTCTTTTTAGTCACATAGCAACCCTGTCAGCCAGTTGCAGGTTATGATATTGGAGTCTTGTGATAAAATTCAACACAGGTAATCAAAAGTCTCTTATCACACTTTTTAGCCAGAGACAATTACTAAAAGTTTTCTCTTTTGCAGATAAACTAATCCCACTGGGTCCCTTCCAACTCTAAATTGTCTCACCGAACATACAAATTGGTATATACTGGTTGCTGACTCTGAGCCCCTCCACCCCTGCCCTGCTCAAGAGTCAACCACGTTTTCCTGATGACAAACTAGATGTCCTCCCCTATGTCTCAAACATTTGAATAAGAGGACAGATCTGGGAGTGCAGGCTTCCCTGGTGGCTCAGTCAGTAAAAAATCTGTCTACAGTGCAGGAGACCCAGGTTCGATCCCTGGATGGGGAAGAGAAACGGCAACCCACTCCAGTATTCTTGCCTGGGAAATCCCTTAGACAGAAGAGCTTGGCCGGCTACAGTCCATAGGATCGCAAAGAGACTCGGCAATTATACCACCACCACCAAATAGGACCTGAAGTCCCCATCAGCACAGTCAGACTTAGGCTAAGCATCAAGCTAACCTTGCCAGCTCCCATTGGGACCTGCTAACTCTGGTGACTGATGAAATGTACTTCCTTTAGAGATCCCTTGACTAGCTGATAACTCCTGATAATTCGTGCTTCAGCAGTGTTCAGCAGGCTCTCTGAGTCGCCCCTCTCAGATTCACTGTCAGCAGCCCATGCGTGAATTTACACTTAAACCTTTTGGATGTGAGCCGCAGATTTGCTCTTCATGTTCTTCTAACGAGTCTGAGACAAAGTTGAAGATCACGAACCTGAGCTTGAACTGACTGGTGTCATGGCAACTAGCGCTTCACCTCTTGCTGGTCCCCCTCTCACGTGTGCTACGATATTTGTGCACATTAGTAATTCATTACAAAGTGCCAGGTTTCTTTGTGCTGTCAAACCATGTCAAGGACGGAATATGATGTGCTATCTCAGATGTCACCCACCAGACTGTCGAGGGCAAGAGTAATTAGAAAGGAAAACTTGTCGGGTTACTCTGGAAACTTCCTGAGAACACGATGCTTTCTCGCCACCCATTTACAGCCTTTTTTTTTTTTATTCCTAACATAAGGATAAGGCTTCGTGTTGATCAAAGCGTATGTGGTAATGTGCCCCAGACACAAGGCAGGGGTTTGGTTGTGGAAAGAACGCCTGGGCAGTAATTGCTCGCTTCCATTCAGGCAGCAAAGGAAATGATTAACAGCCTCAGTGCTCAGTCACGTGGATCAGGCTCCAGCCTGAGCTGTGCAAACTTGGGTTTAAAAAGAAACCTGAGCGGCCCTGATGTGAAAGCTTTTCCCCCAGGGTTGCCTCCGCCCGGCACCCAGGAGGAGCTGAGTGGTGGCCGCCAGCTTTGGAAGGCAATCAGTTGGGGTCCCAAGGCCACCCGGCCCTTCAGTGGCTCACTTCCCCTCCCAGTTTCCTCAGCGCCGGTGTGTTGTCCTGGTCTGCTAGGAGCTGTAGTAACTGTAGTGTTAGACCTGTAAGTCGTGAGCCTTTCTAGATGAACATAGGCCTTTGCCTTGGAAGGTAAAAAGCATAATGACACACTGGGTTTTGTTTCTACAGAAGGCCAAATTTGTCCCTGGATGGGGAAAGAAGTTACATATTTTACAAGAATCTTTGACTTGCCACACCCCTTTAAAAAAAAAAAATCAACCCCTCCCTCTAAAGAAAGCTTAATACTAAAACAAACAAACCTGTGTCACACTTTACTAGCTACTTAAAATGAAGCCTGTTTCCCTAAAAAATATGTTTACAACACACAGTTGGAAAAGACTTTAGTCACATAACTATATTTGGATCCTTTTGTTTCCTTGTTCTTTTTTCTTATTTCCTTTAAGCACAAACCCAGCAGCTTAAATGTCCCTCCAAACTCCTTTGTGGAGTGGGAGGGGAAGCAGGTTCAAATCAGACTTTTTAGCATATGCAGCTGCAGCACGCTACTTTTGTGAAGGATAAACCAGAACTGTTTTCTATTTATTGTACTGACGTAACACAGTTTGGTGCTGGTGAGTATGCCAAGTTGCTTCAGTCATGTCCAACTATTTGCAACCCCATGGACTGAATCTCGTCAGGCTCCTCTGTCCATGGGATTCTCCAGGCAAGAATAATGGAGTGAGTTGCCAGGCCCTTCTCCAGGGGATCTTTCCAACCCAGGGATCAAACCCACATCTCCTCTGTCTCCTGCATTGGCAGGTGGATTCTTTACCACTGGTGCCACCTGAGTATAAAAGTCTGCTTAGAGACAGGATTGAGACCTGCTCACGTGTTCCCCATCATTGCTTGGCCAGATCGTAATCAGGTCCTGCATGTAGTAGGTGTTCAAGAAATACCTGTTGAAGGAATAAGTTAATTCCAGCAGGGCTAGAGGGGATATGAATCCGTTTTAAAACCTTGGAAGAAGTTAAAAACAGTGAGGAACTTAAAACAGTTACCTGCCTTCATACGTGCTGGGATATGGATTAGTCCTTTAACACCTGCAGGCACCAACATGGAGCACAAACATGGAGAAGTCATTAGAGCCAGCCCACTTGGGCATCTGGGTTTCTGGGGAGGGCTGGCCACCTGGTAGAGTCAGCATGGACGCAGGCTGGGGATGACCGTGGTCAGCAACTCGGGCTTGTCATAACCACGTAGCAAATTCCTGCTGATATTCTGTACTGTATGTAATTGCTTAGGATTTACTCTCAAGTCCGTCTAATTTCGTAACTTAAAAATAGGACCTTCATGCTAAATCTATCCTTCTCTTCCAAGACGAGGGAAACTATTAATACTTAGAAGGGATCTCTGGATAATGTCAAGACTAAATTTTATACTTTGAGCTAATCTAGAAACAATTGATTATGACCAGATATTTAAAAGAAGACTCATAGGCATGAGTCCCAAAGGATGAGTTTTCAGATTGATGTAGATAAGCTTCCCTGTGATGTTACTTTACTGTAATTCTGTGATGTAGTGCTCATATACAAGTCATAAAGCCTAGAGTTTGCAGGTGCTGTAAACTGAAAACAAAAAAAAATTGCCACAGAACATATAATTATCTGTCACAGTGAATGATACTGGTTATATGGACAAAGTCAAGGTGAATGGAATAACATTAAAGACTTAACACTCTTAACTACCTGTATTAGAGAATTTTTAAGGGGCTCCGGTGACATAATTAACATAAAGCACTTTGAAAAGCGTGAGAGGCTATATAAATATGTGATTGATATTACAGTTTGAGTTATATAAGAAGACTTTGGGGGCAGATTGTCAGAAAAGAGTTGAGTTCACGGGTAAAACTGTACAGAAGAGAATAAGCATGACCCAGGCTTCCCTAGTAGCTCAGTTCATAAAGAATCTGCCTGCAATGCACGAGACACTGCTTCGATTCCTGGGTTGGGAAGATCCGCTGGAGAAGGAATAGGCTACCCACTCCAGAGTATTCTTGGTCTTCCCTTGTGGCTCAGCTGGTAAAGAATCCGCCTGTAATGAGGGAGACCTGGGTTTGATCCCTGAGTTGGGAAGATCCCCTGGAGAAGGAAAAGGTTACTCACTCCAGTATTGTGGCCTGGAGAATTCCATGGACTGTATAGTCCATGAGGTCGCAAAGAGTCGGACGTGACTGAGCTACTTTCAGGGAACAACAGTGCAGAGCCCACAATGGATGTAAGTGGGGACCGAGGGGTTATATGATGATCAGGAGTCAGACTGGGGAAGACCTTGGGCTACTTCACAAAATTTCATCTGACAATACATTACAGATTGGAACATGGAAAAAACTTCAAAATTAATGGAATGACTGATCTTGTCCACACAAAAGTTATCAGAGCAAATCAAATACGTGTGCAAAAATTCAGTGATGTCTTAACTGGGAAATCTGAGGAGGGAATGCAACTCTTCTTTAAATCCACTGGGTAGTGTTTGGGCTTTTTTTTTTTTTAACTTCATAAATCATGGGAAGCTGTGTTGGCAGTGGGATATAACTCAGCAGTAGATGGATTGCTCTTTGCTGCTTTCTTTTAGGAAGCAGGTTATAAAACTGTTGGGAGCCTAGTGGAGTAGTTAATAGATTATCTTAAGCAATTTGAAGTAATTTAAAAAAAGAGAAATTACAGCTTTGTGTCTTGAAGGCATGAAAGCTAGAGGGAAAAGAGAAGTTTAGTGAAATGAGAAATGGATGCCACCTCTGGGTCCACTGCCCTGGAGCTTCTGCCACATGCTCTGTCCCCCTAGGGCTGGTCACCTGCCTCCATGGGAAAGACACTCACTCCCCAGGAAACCCCACAGCAGAGCTGGGTCAGTCAGATGTCATGAGTTATTGTCATGTAAAGTTAGCGTTAGGACACAGTTTCCATTAAAACTATTCTGTACTTTTACCCTCTTTCTTTACCTAAAATACTTTACCTCCTGTGAGTAGACTCTGATAATACAGCTTGGATGTTTGAAGATGCTGCTGGAATATCTCAGCCTTCATGGGTCTGTTGCTGAGCAGACGTAGTCATGAGGCAAGCATTACAGGAGCCTCCTATTTGTGGGCAGCGGGAGGTCCCTCCCAGACCATGAGATGCTGCACTCAACTGTCACAAGCATGAAAAGATCTCTGACCCAGGAGTAGTTTAGATTAGCAGATAACTCACTTGAAAGGTGATAAAGAGCCTTCTCCTAATGGCTTTCTTTTCATCTCTGGACATGGTCCCCGAAAGCGCTTGTGTTACAGTCTTGTGGGTCACGGCTTGTAATAGGCTTGCCATGCCAATGACACGGTGCTAAGTGAACCAGGACGCTTCAGGGATCTTCTGTTTTTGATAAATGGGAAATATTTTAAAACAAATTGGGGAATGTAGCATTATATGGATAAAACTTTGTTTCATGATCTTGAGTTGGTGGGGTTTTGGTTTGGTTTCGCTGTGTTTTTATTTTTTAGGTGAAATCCATAGGTCAGTTCTGAAGCTTCCATCTTCCTTTTCTTGCAGACCACTAAGGCTTTTCTTCCTACCATGCTGGAGATTAATCATGGTCATATTGTGACAGTTGCAAGTTCCTTGGGATTGTTCAGCACCGCTGGAGTTGAGGTTGGTCATTATAAAGCATTTCCTTCTTTCAATCAGTTCATCTCGTCACAAATATACTACAGTCCTAGAAGCGTGCCTGCTGCCCTCATATTCCTGGGATCCTCTGGAAGCTACCTGTGTGCTGTTTGTGGAGTGCATCCCAGCACCCACCAACTCTACATATTCTGCCGTAAACTTACACTAGTTTGACAAACCAACAGCAGCAGCAGAAGTAGGTGGGCCAGTCCTCAGTAAGGCCCCATTCTCATTAGCAGTTTTACTTGCCGACAGTGGGAAGACACAGGGTCAAGATGAAACTGGAGGGCACTGGCAGTGCCCCAGAGAACAGATAAATGAGGCTAAAGGTTGACACTCTGTTTTGGTCAACTTGTCAAAAGTGAGGTATCTTGTGTTAGCTCATCAGATGAGATGGTCAGGGTGGGTAGGAGGTGTCTGCGTGTTAAGTCTGTGGAACTGGGCTTAATCAGACCCTGTTCTTCACCAACGTCAAGTTACAAAGCATGCGTGTGTTTGTTGTTCCGTGCCGTTTGTCCCACGGGTGCCTGTAGCAGAAAATAGAAAACATCACCCCATGCAAATATGCAAAAGGATGCGCAAGAGACGGCTTCTACATTGTACATTTCCATTCCTAAATTTAAAGTTGGGTAATGGAGAAGAGCTTCCTTTCTATACCGTGAGTCCTTAAGTTGAGTTCTAGTTGAAGTTTACAAGGTAGAGTTATCATTTCCATTTTCACTTAGCCCTTAAAAAGAAAATTGGATCATAACAGCTCATAACTCCAGCTCTAGTCTCCTTTGTTCTCCTAGCATTAATTTAAACAAACTGGTTTTTCAGTCTCCTTTACCGAACAAGAGGCCATTTGTAAATTTTCCAGACACTTCAAAGTGAGCCTCTCTCCATTTTTAGCCCCAGCTCGTTAGCTTTCATAGACTCCTTTGTGGTAACTTCCCCCAAAGTAATCTGATACTTCGTTGATGTGGCAAAAAGTGTTCATCTGTTTCTGCTGTTGCTTTGAAAATATTATTTCTGCACCAAACCACATCAGATACCCGTCTTTTAGAATGCTCTCCTTTTTTTTTTTGCTTAGTCACCTGTAACCTTTTGTATCAGACATGTAACCTGAGTAACGGGGCAACTTGGGGCTTGGTCCGGAATGTGCACTATGCTGAGTACCTCTGCCCTCTGTGCTTTGCCCCCAGGACTACTGCGCCAGTAAATTTGGAGTCGTGGGTTTTCATGAATCCCTGAGCCATGAGTTAAAGGCCGCAGAGAAGGATGGAATTAAAACAACGTTGGTCTGCCCTTACCTGGTGGACACTGGCATGTTCAGGGGCTGCCGAATCAGGTCAGTAAAGGACCCGCCTCAATGCTGACGATTAGTAATTCTAACAAATCATCTTTCCATCTTGGGAGACTGTGAAATCAGTCAGATCTCCAACCGTAAGCAGCCTGGCACTTCAGCAGCTGACATTTTAGCTCACGTGTAGTTTTCACTGGTCAAGGTTTGTCGAGTTGACGCGTGTGCGATTGACAAGCAAGGGTTGGTATTAATTTGCAGAAGGCAAGGAGCATCAGTAGGAAACGACCTCTCTGTCCTTCAGGGAGCAAATACCTAGGATTTTACTTAGCAGCTACTTCTTTGGAAGTGATTTTCTTTCTTTAACATCAGTGTAGTTAGTGCACAGTCCCTCAGTCATGTCTGACGCTTTGCAACCCTATGGACTGTAGCCCGCCAGGCTCCTCTGTCTGTGGGATCCTCCAGGCAAGAATCCCAGAGCAGGTTACTGTGCCCTCCAGGGGATCTTCCCAACCCAGGGATCGAACCCGCATCTCTTGCATCTCCTGCATTGGCAGGCGGGTTCTTTACCACTGCACCACCTGGGAAGCCCCTTAACATCCATGTTTGCACATAAATGTGACTTTGGTTTGGATACAGAACAGTGTCACTGCCACTGAGGAGGGTGGCCTTTCTTCCAAAAAGACCCTTTCCACATTTGGGAACTTCCTTTTTGCAGAGTATCTGTATCTAGAGTCACTCTGACAGAATGAGAAGAAACATTGAGATTTTCTACAAATGAAATAAAACACCCCCACACTTTGAAAGGAGGCACGTGGGAATAGCCATGTCAAGTCACATCTGACTCGAGCTACACAGAATAAACAAAGCCGTGACTCACAAAAAGAGGACACTTGCAGAGACATGCTCACTGCGAGATCTTTGCTTAGATGAATTTGAAAGACAAAGCGAGATAAGTGAGCCAGTTTCTGGTGGGTCAGGGGCCAATCTTGACACATCCTGAACCTGGCCCGGCTGTGAAGTAAGTGGAGGTGGCTTGAGTCATTTCAATCTCAGGCTGAGTCCAGGTCCAGACTGGGAGTGGACTGGACCCCACCTCTTTTTCTGTGTGTGTGTGTGTGTGTGTGTGTGTGTTGGTTTGGCTTTTGCCTCTTACAAACTTAAGAACCAGTTGCAGAGGGTCTGAGGAGCTCCGTCTCCTATTTAGCATCACAGCGGGTATCCAAAGCTCTGGGGGTGGACAATGAAAAGTGAGGGGGGTAAATTCTACGGGAAACTGGATGAATTTCTACGGGAAACTGGATGAAACTGGATGAATTCAGCTGAAGGTAGGCTGTCTCCTGTGCACTTCATTTCAGAGACACCACCCCCTCACTCCTCCGCCTACCCCCCAAAAAGCCCCGGGCTTTTCCTCTCCAGGCATCCAGGGAGGCACCCAGCTGAATTTTCTTTCACTCAGGAAGGTTTATGTCGGTGTTTACACACCATCGTTTGAACTACACTTAATGCTAAGTTTGGCATCCTGTTTGGGTTTACTGTTGGTTATGTCAGACACCCTCTCTTTTTTCAGTTGAAAGGAAAAAAAAATAATAATTTGAAATACATTCCAAGGCATTTTGAAAACACAACTTTCTCACTTTACAGAAAAGCAGACCAATTCTGCTTTTCTTTAAAAAAAAAAAAACTTGTTTTCCAGACAATGCAAATAAAATATGTTCACAGTAGGAAAATTTGGAAAATACAGTGAAAGCACAATGAAGTGAACAAAACAGATTGCAAATCCTATTGCTCAGATAACATCACCCTTTGTGTTTTGATATGTATCTCCAGCCTTCCATATTTTATGTGAATTCTTAATTTAATCTTGAATGTGTAATTCCCAGGAAAGAAATCGAGCCTTTCCTGCCCCCTCTGAAGCCCGATTACTGCGTGAAGCAGGCCATGAAGGCCATCCTCACCGACCAGCCCATGATCTGCACCCCCCGCCTCATGTACATCGTGACCTTCATGAAGAGGTAAGTGTGAGGAGCCTCCCCGCTTGGTGGGCCTTCCCACACTCACCCTGTAACTTAACACACCACATCTCACGTTTGCTAACTGTGACTCTTCCTTTTCCAGCATCCTCCCTTTTGAAGCAGTTGTGTGCATGTATCGGTTCCTAGGAGCAGACAAGTGTATGTACCCCTTTATTGCTCAAAGGAAGCAAGCCACAAACAACAATGAAGCGAAAAACGGAATCTGAGGGTTTTGTACGGAATATCATTTCTACCAGAAGACGATCAGGATATCTTAGTCCGACCCACATCAGCTTGACTGATACTCTCTGGATTCTACATCCATGGTTTTTTTTTTTTTTTTCAAATCAGCTTTTTACAAAAATAAATAAAGTGTAAATTAACTGACTAGAGTACTTGGAAAACGTAATCAGCAAAAGTGAGCTTAAGTCGTTGCCAACAGGGTCCTTTGCAGGCAGAACCCTAATTCCAGTCCAGTCTTTTAGACAACCACTGTGTGACGTCGCCAGGCCACCATTATTATTATTATTTTTGGAATGAACAGGAAGTCTCAAGATGATAATGACTGTGTGTTTCATGTGTTTGTTTTCCTTCATTCCCATAGAGTTTATTAATTCTTGTAATTAATCTCTAGCAAGTTGACACCCTTGCAACTTCAAGGACTGACAGTGCTGTATTTTCTCATGTTTTCTAAGTTTCAGCTTTGCAAAGCCTGTGCGGCTCTTTCATGGTGTGTGTATATATACAGCCCTTTTAAAAAGGCATTTTGAAATCACCGTCAATTGGAAGTAGAGGATGTCTGATTGTTACAGTAAAGTCATGTGATCAGGTCTCTTTGTTAAAGTCACAACGACCGAATTGTTGGTCGAATTTTAAAATGTATCTCTGAGGTCTTTCCTTACGCAGACCTATTTATCCAAAAAAAAAAAAAAGAAAAAGATCATAGATTTTCTACCTGTGAATTTTGCTGCATACAGAAAGTGCCCTTTCCTAAGAAAGTTGCTGTGTTTCATTTCTTTGGTTGGACTCTGATCTAGAATACATAGCAGCTCTGCAAAGAAACAGTTTCTAAAAGTGGGAACTTGTGCACTTAAAAATGTCCCTGTTTTTGTGCCAACTATGATTAGCAAGGGGGAAAAAATCTTACACTATGGAATACATACGGAAAGGTGTAAAGATTCTTTTGAAAGTTTTATTCACATTGTAGAACAGCAAATGACATTTTTACAGTATTTTTTTGTAAAGCAAACTATTTTGTGCCTTGAATTTGGTAAATGTGTATTAGTGAAACGTTGTAAAAGTGAACTTCTACCTCTGTATCTAAATGTATACCATCCACTTGTAAATTACTATAAACTATTATGTGATTGCTCTCTTTTTTAGAATGTCTTGTTTAAATAGCGGCCAATGTTTTAGGCTATTCAAATAAGCCATCTTTTACTAATTAATTGGGAGATTTTATAAAGGAGTGATTAAATTTAAAGACAACTTACATACAAATGACTGTGTGATCATTAGTTATCAGCAGTGTTATTGGGACAGACACGGTGTCCTTATTCTCTTCGCCATATCACTCAGTAATGAAAAACGTTTGAATGCGCTTGTGTTCAGGGACACTAGTAGGTTAGGGAGCCCTACACTCACATTTCCCATGTTACCATCTTCTCAGATTAGATACTTTATCACGGGCTTGTTGATACTAAAGGTGGGGAGATAGAAAGAACCCCATTACTTGTGTGTTGTCCGGCTGCACCACAGATGAGTTCTGCCATGTATCCACACATAGCAAAGTACTGCCTCACCGCTAGTGTCCCCAGCACTCGTCTTAAGAAACAGCTTTATTCAGTGTTTAAATTTATTTTTATAAATGATAACTAAACTTGAAGCCACTGAGGCACTGGCTATCTCTTATTTTCCATTTTGGATTTTAAGTACAGTTGACCTTCAAACATCATGGGGGTTAGAGGATCAACCCTCCATGTAGTCAAAAATCCATGTATAATTTATAATCAGCCCCCTGTATCCATGGTTCCTCTGTTCCCCCAATCCCCATCTACTGATTCCACCAACCATGGATTGTGTAGTACTATAGAATTTACTACTGAAAAAAAAAAATTTGTGTATAAGTAGATTGGCACAGTTCAAACATATGTTCTTCGAGAATCAACTGTGCTTTGAAGTAAACCTCATATAACAACATGAGGTGGAGACATATTTTCAGGGGTTCTCCAGGTGTGCCTTTCAGTTAACCCCTAGCACCCTCCAACCATCCTACAAGATATCTGTTCCAGTACTCTAAAACCCACTTGTCCATCTTAAGACTAAAGCAAGTCTCCCCTACATTTAATTTCATTCTCATATGTTGTCATTTAAACCTTTTTCTATTCTTGTTTGTTGTTGCCCTGACAAGGTTGTCCGTCTCTAAATTCAATAAACAAAATTCACTTAACTTTTTGGTATAAGTCTTCAATTCCCATGTCCCAGCCTTAGTTGAATTACCTCTGTGACTCTTCCTTGAATGTCATCCAAATTCTCTTTCCCATCTTTAGCTGTGAACTTGGGAAGGGGACTGAGTCAGTGCAAGCTCAGGGCTGCAGGATTCCTACCTGCTGCACTGCTTGACTCCAGTCTCCTGTTCTTAAGCTATAGGTACATTAATGATGCTCTTCTCCCCAAAAGTGAACTCTCTTCTAGTCAACTCTGCCCACTTCTGTTGATCATTTAAGTAACTGCCAAGGTTGCTTTTCTTGCTGATTATTCATTGACACCCCCAATTCCACTTTGAGATTAATGCTGACCTGGCCCTTTCAGGCACTGTTTAGGGCAACTGGGCTCAAGGCTGACCCCCTATGGAGGCCTAGGTCCCTTAGCTAGAACTGGTTCTCTAACCTCTCAAGCAGTTTAATGATAATCATATTGAGTGGAACCCAGGAATCAAAAGGCAGCAAAGATAAATTCCAACTGTTGTTTCCACTCCTTGATCTACCAGGACTGTTGTGCTGTCACAAAAGATTAGATGAGCTTGACAGGATTGAATTACATAAAGCCAGGCTGGTGGGTGGGTTTTTGTTGTTTTTTTTTTTTTTTTTAAAGTATCCTGTTTCCTTGAAAGGCTAACAGCTTTCAAATTTTCCAAGTTGAAGAAAAAAAGAAAGTCAAATGTCTTTTTCAAAGTTTTCTTTTCCAACTGGCAGAAAGAATTTGAAATTGGTGTTGACCTGAATCTTGGAAATTTGCTTTTGCCTCCAACAAAATATAAAATCAGTGGGGGCTGGTCGGGGGTTTTGGGGGTAGTTCTTTCCATGCCAAATTTATTGCCTGTGTCTGATTAAAAAGAGTAGAGAAAGCAAGGCTGTAATGGGCCAGAAGTGGCTGAGATGGGGCGGGGAGCATCAAGCCAGCATTTGTCCACACTCAGTTAACAGATAAACCAGGCATCTATGAGGCCCAGGGACTCAAGTAGCATACAGTTTGCACACAAGTTCAAATACATGTACCTTTCCGGGCATATACCACAGATTAACCTCAGGTGTGATAAGGTCTTAGTGAGGTGGGGAGGCACCTGAGATAAGCCCTGCAGGTTGGTGATGCAACAGATGGAGATGAGGGTGAGAGCGTGGATGCTGCAAGGGATAAATTAAATGATCAGGAAAGGCCCAGAGGTTGAAAAACAAATATAATACTCATCATGCCTGAAACAGAACATATGAAGGGAGTGCCATGCAACCCCATGACAAAAGGCCCATTTGGAAAAGAAGCCTTCATTCTCTGGGAGGAGGAAGGGGTGCTTCATTTGATAGAGAAGAGGGAAGCCCAGGGAGGTTTTTTTGCAGGGAAGTGACAGAAGCAGAGTTGGGGAGTTAAGAGCATCAATCAAGTTGTTTTAAGAATTTGGAGCTGCTGGGAGCCAGGAGAGCGGTCAGGAGGGAAGTTGTGATGCTGAGCGGTGACGGGCTTGCGAGCCAGCCTGGCAGTGAGACTGGAAAATAACACAGTGAGAGTTTAGGAGGTAGGAGAACTCTGTAAGACCAAACAGCTGATTGCCCACAAGATCTGGCTTAGGCTCAAGTGACTTGAGCCTCTCGAGTCAAAAGCCAGGTTGTTTTTAGTTTTGTTTTTACTTTTTAATTTACTTTTATTTTTTTTATCTTTGAGCCATACTGTGTGGCATGTGGGATCTAGTAATAATTCCTCGACCAGAGATCAAATCCATGCCGTGTGTATTGGGAGTACGGAGTCTTAACCACTGGATCTCCAGGGAAGTCCCTGTTTTTATTTTTAACTTACTTAAAAGTTTAAAAATTTAAAAATTTAAAAAATTTTTAAAATTGAAGTCTAGTTGATTTACAATGTTGCATTAGTTGCAGGTGTACCGCAGTGATTCAGTTATACACACCTATATACACACCTATATACACACCTGTATATCTTTTTCATATGCTTTTCCTTAACTGGCTGTGTGGCACAATGGATGGCACATTGGACTTCTAGCTGGCCTAGATGTAGTTATTCAGGTGATTTTCCATTATACACTGCTGTGCTCAATCATGTTCGAGACACATGGACTGTAGCCCACCAGGATCCTCTGTTTATGGGATTTTCCAGACAAGAATACTGGAGTGGGTCACCATTTCCTACTCCAGGAGATCTCCCCAACCCAGGGACCAAACTTGCACCTTTAGCATCTCTGCATTGGCAGGTGGATTCTTTACCACTGTACCACCTGGGAAGCTCAGAAGACATTGAATATCAGACCTAGAGATTATCATACTAAGTGAAGTAAGTCAGACAGAGCCAGGTCATTTCTAAGTGGGAACAGCAGAACCAGCAAGGAATCTAAGAAAAACTGCATTCCAGCTGACAATCCATCCCCAACAGAAAGTGGGACATTAGACCTGGCCTCCAGGAGAGAAGTGGGTGCTGGGACTCTGGACGGAAACTGGGAGTGGGGAAGCACAGAATGAGAAGGTCCAGGGCTCAAAACCCAGGGAACGTGAGAGAGCAACAGAGGGGAGAGTCATAAAGGGTGACGTCTGAGCAAAGTTCCGACGGGAACTTCCTCCTCCTAAGGAGAAACCAGACTAGAAACAATTATCTCCTCTGCCTGGGCCTAATCTCCAGTCTGAGTCACACTTAAGAAACCTCTGTCTGGCCCAAGAAAAAGAGTCTGTGTGGCCAGCCCTGGGCCAGAGGCCCAGAAGGTGAAGGGCAGTGTTAACAGATAGCACATGGCGGCTATCTACCCGAGTACTTGGGCTCCTAGTAACCGAGTCATTGTTGAAATGACCAGAGGAGAATTTCTTTCTACATGAAGGCTGGAGACTATGGTCTGACCATTTTGTTGGCTTGGCCTCAGAAGCATAACTTGCTTAAATGTGTGAGGCCATGTTTCAGGAGAACCTGGGGGAAAACCAAAGTGCTTTCCAAGTATCACCAAATGGATACTTGTTAGTTCAAGTGAACTCCTTGTGACTTGTCAAAAAGATGGGACAGAACCAACTTCTATCAGTCTGCTCAACGAGACAGTCTCCTCTCTGGTTCCCTCAAGTACTGAACTCTTACACAAGATCTACTCCAGGCAGGTCCCCAAGGTCAAGATGAACATCCGGGGACTCCCCAGTTCTCCCAGGATTCAAGGCCAGAGCTGTCTGTGACCACAGTCCTAGGTACTCTCTCGTGACTCTTCCTGGGCCTTGCAGTTTCTACCATACAACAGTGCTTAACACATTTCCCTGTCTCTTTGGACAAGTATTGAGGATATGCAGTCATGAATTCTACTCACTGGGTCTCTAGTTCTCATTTAATTTGCTGCATTTCTGTAGAGCATTCTCAAGATGTCTTCCAAGAGCTTCCATCAAGCTTTTCAGCTGTCAAATGTTGAAATCTTTCTAACCACTCACCGAGAGCAAGAGAACTGATTAGCAAGAAAAACAAAGCATCTTCAGCTCAGATTCTACGTTTGAGGTTTTCCTGTCAAGGTGATTTAAACCATACTGCAGGGAGAGATGTGTGTTCACAACAGCCATGAAAAATGCCCCCTTGCCTTGCCCACACGTCCTGGGTGGTCCACCTGGATTCCTCGGCAGCCTCCCCTCCCCCACAGAGGAGGAGCCTGGCTCCTCCTTTCCAGCCCTCTTCCTGTACCCACACTGTCACCCCAGTTAGCCTGGTTCTGTAAAGGGCGTGCGTGATCCAGGAGGCCAATGGGCAGGTTGGAATCCTGGCAGCAACACAGGCACACAGCATCCTGAAGCCATAGATTTTCCCCATGGAAGCTCAACGTTGTGTGGATCAAAATGTGTCCCTCAACCCTCCCCCAAAAAATAACTGGCTGAACTCCTAACCCCCTGCTGCTGTTGCTGCTAAGTCGCTTCAGTCATCTCCAACTCTGTGCGATCCCATAGACAGCAGCCCACCAGGCTCCCCTGTCCCTGGGATTCTGCAGGCAAGAATACTGGAGTGGGTTGCCATTTCTTTCTCCAATGCATGCACTCATACTAAGTTGCTTCAGTCGTGTCCAACTCTGTGCGACCCCATGGACAGCAGCCCACTAGGCTCCTCTGTCCACGGGACTCTCTAGGCAAGAATATGGGAGCAGGTTGTCATTTCCTTCTCCCCTAACTCCCTAGTTCCTGTAAATGTGACCATATTTGGAAATAGGGGCTTTGCAAATGTAATCATGATGAGTTCGTATTACAAGAAGGGACACCCTCAGTCCAATCACTTGGAGTTCTTCTGAGAAAGATGGAAACCTACAGGGAGAAGATTGTGTGATGACAAAGGCGAAGATGAGAGGGACACGGCTACAAGCCAGGGAAATGCCAAGGATTGCCAGCAAGGACAGTGAGGAAGAAAGGAGGAGTAGATCCCCCCCCACCCCCGCCCCCCAGAGCCTAACAAAAAGGAATCAAGCCTGTCAACACCCTGATTTCAGATTTCTAGCCTCTGAAACTGTGAGAGAATACATTTAACAAAAACTGTCTATAACTTCTTTTAGCTTATGATTTAATATAGAATATAAACCTCTAGGTCAAAAATGCATAAAAGGGGGACTTCCCTGGTGGCTAAGACTCCACACTCCCGATGCACGGGGTCTGAGGGCGATTCCTGAACTTGATCCCACATTCCAAAACTAAGAGTTCACATGCCACAGCTAAGACCTGGAGCAGCCAAATAAATAAATAAATATATTTTTTAAAAAGGCATAAAAAGAACTTCCCTGATGGTACAATGGTTAAGATTCCGTGCTTCCCCTGCAGAGGGCATTGGTTCGATCCCTGGTTGGGGAACTAAGATCCCACAGGCTGTACATTTATTTATAAATGATGTGTTTTATTTAGCGCACAAAAAATTGCCTTGTATATGTATTTAAATTTCACTTCATTGTATATTTTTTCTTTTTTCTAATATTTATTTGTATTTATTTATTTGGCTGTGTCAGGTCTTAGTTGCAGCACGTAGGATCTTTGTTACATCATGTGGGATCTTTCCTGGATGCTCCCAGGCTTAACTGCCCTGTGGCAAGTGGGACCTTAGTTCCCAGACCAGGGATCAAACATTCGATCCCCTGCATTTCAGATCAGATTCTTAACCACTGGACTACCAGGGGAGTCCCTGTGTGTTCTTTCATTAGGTACACAAAGAAATGTACTCATTGTAGATTTACTCTTTTTAATGTGTGAACTATTATTAAAGTTTACTCTCATTCCTAGTATTAAAAAAAAAAAGCATCCAGTCTGTGACACTCTGCTAAGGCAGCCCAAGGAAAGGAGCATATCAGAGTCCGCTGACATACAGCCTGTGCTCAAAACCAGGTCTGCCCCTTACTGGCCATTTATCCTCGGCCTTTTCCTTAACTTCTGGAAGTCTCAGTCTCCTCAAGTATAAACGGGGAATAACAGTAGTGTACCGATCTCAGGAATATTATGAGGAATATTCAAGGGGACTCACGTAAAGCACTCAGTACTGTGCCTGCTACCAATTATAAATACTGAAGAAAAGGCATTAGGTTGAATTACATCAAAATGCTGTGACAATTATTTTTGACTTACAAAAAAGGCAATTTCATAGGGTTCAGCCTAACAGTAATGATAGTCATGGTGGTAAGAACAGAGACTTTGTTTGTAATGCCGTTTGGTTTTTCCAAAAGCAATTCTCAGCTCTCTGACCCCAACTGGGGGTCCTACAGTTCAGTTTCAATTCTGACACCTCTCAAGGTGAGCACAGACCCACAGGTTAAAGGCGAAGTCCCACGAGACTGCCCCCACTTCAGACACCAGCTGCAAATGGGAGCCCTCGGTTGCCCACACATCTGTCCAGCTGACTCCACAGTCAGGGGTTCCCACAACACCCCCTTGGGGTTGCTACTTCTCTGGAACAACTCATAACTCAGGTAAACACTGCACTTAAGATAACAGTTTATTATAAAGGATACAAATCAACAGCCAGATGAAAAGGTTGCAGAGATCAAGGATGCGGAGGGGAAAGGTGGTACCCTCTCCAGACACACCGCCCTCCCAGCATTCAAGGTGTGCGCTCACTTGAAGGCTCTCCAAATCTCATAGTTCCAGAATTTTCACCCTTGGCTATTCTCCTGAAACGACCACAACATTGTAATCGGCTAACCTGCTCAGACGCTCAGTCCTGTCCAACTCTTTGTGACCCCATGGATTGTAGCCCACCAGGCTCCTCTGTCCATGGGACTTCCCAGGCAAGAACACTGGAGTGGGTGGTCGTTTCCTTCTCCAGAGGATCTTCCCAATCCAGGGATTGAACCCATATGTCTTCTGCATTGGCAGTCAGGTTCTTCACCACTAGTACCACCTGGGAAGTCATACAAAATAAAAAGTTAAAAAAAAAAAAAAAAAAAATTTTTATTCTTTGGCAGTCCAATGGTTAGGACTCGGTATTTACAGAGGGATTCGATCCCTGGTCAGGGAACTAAGATTCTCCCAAGCCACATGGTATGGACAAAAAGAAAAAGAACTTTTATGGTGGTTTTATTACGTAGGCTGCTGCTGCTACTGCTGCTGCTAAGTCACTTCAGTCGTGTCCGACTCTGTGCGACCCCATAGACGGCAGCCCTCCAGGCTTTGCCATCCCTGGGATTCTCCAGGCAAAAGCACCGGAGTGGGTTGCCATTTCCTTACGTAGGCAAGATTGACTAAATCATTGGCCACTGATGAACTCAATTTCCATCACCTCTTCCTATCCAAGAGGTTGCTGGTGGGAGGGGATGAATGGCAGTTGAAACTTCCAACCCTCTAGGCAAGGCCAACCCCCTCCTTCAGATCAGATCAGATCAGTCGCTCAGTCGTGTCCGACTCTTTGCGACCCCATGAACCGCAGCACGCCAGGCCTCCCTGTCCATCACCAACTCCCGGAGGTCACTCAGACTCGCATCCATCGAGTCAGTGATGCCATCCAGCCATCTCATCCTCTGTCGTCCCCTTCTCCTCCTGCCCTCAATCCCTCCCAGCATCAGAGTCTTCTCCAATGAGTCAACTCTTCGCATGAGGTGGCCAAAATATTGGAGTTTCAGCTTTAGCATCATTCCTTCTAAAGAAATTCCAGGATTGATCTCCTTCAGAATGGACTGGTTGGATCTTCTTGCAGTCCAAGGGACTCTCAAGAGTCTTCTCCAACACCACAGTTCAAAAGCATCAATTCTTCGGCGCTCAGCCTTCCTCACAGTCCAACTCTCACATCCATACATGACCACAGGAAAGACCATAGCCTTGACTAGGCGAACCTTTGTTGGTAAAGTAATGTCTCTGCTTTTGAATATGCTATCTAGGTTGGTCATAACTTTCCTTCCAAGGAGCAAGCGTCTTTTAATTTCATGGCTGCAGTCACCATCTGCAGTGATTTTGGAGCCCAGAAAAACAAAGTCTGACACTGTTTCCACTGTTTCCCCATCTATTTCCCATGCAGTGATGGGACCAGATGCCATGATCTTCGTTTTCTGAATGTTGAGCTTTAAGCCAACCTTTTCGCTCTCCACTTTCACTTTCATCAAGAGGCTTTTTAGCCCCTCCTCACTTTCTGCCATAAGGGTGGTGTCATCTGCATATCTGAGGTTATTGATATTTCTCCCGGCAATCTTGATTCCAACTTGTGTTTCTTCCAGTCCAGCATTTCTCATGATGTACTCTGCATATAAGTTAAATAAACATGGTGACAATATGCAGCCTTGACGTACTCCTTTTCCTATTTGGAACCAGTCTGTTGTTCCATGACCAGTTCTAACTGTTGCTTCCTGACCTGCATACAGATTTCTTAAGAGGCAGATCAGGTGGTCTGGTATTCCCATCTCTTTCAGAATTTTCCATAGTTTATTGTGATCCACACAGTCAAAGGCTTTGGCATAGTCAATAAAGCAGAAATAGATGTTTTTCTGGAACTCTCTTGCTTTTTCCATGATCCAGCGGATGTTGGCAATTTGATCTCTGGTTCCTCTGCCTTTTCTAAAACCAGCTTGAACATCAGGAAGTTCACGGTTCACATATTGCTGAAGCCTGGCTTGGAGAATTTTGAGCATTACTTTACTAGCGTGTGAGATGAGTGCAATTGTGCGGTAGTTTGAGCACTCCTTGGCATTGCCTTTCTTTGGGATTGGGATAAAACTGACCTTTTCCAATCTTGTGGCCACTGCTGAGTTTTCCAAATTTGCTGGCATATTGAGTGTAGCACTTTCACAGCATCATCATTCAGGACTTGGAATAGCTCCACTGGAATTCCATCACCTCCACTAGCTTTGTTTGTAGTGATGCTTTCTAAGGCCCATTTGACTTCACATTCCAAGATGTCTGGCTCTAGGTCAGTGATCACATCATCATGATTATCTAGGTCTTGAAGCTCTTTTTTGTACAGTTCTTCTGTGTATTCTTGCCACCTCTTCTTAATATCTTCTGCTTCTGTTAGGTCCACACCATCTCTGTCCTTTATCGTGCCCATCTTTGCATGAAATGTTCCTTTGGTATCTCTGATTTTCTTGAAGAGATCCCTAGTCTTTCCCATTCTGTTGTTTTCCTCTATTTCTTTGCATTGATCACTGAAGAAGGCTTTCTTATCTCTTCTTGCTATTCTTTGGAACTCTGCATTTAGATGTTTATATCTTTCCTTTTCTCCTTTGCTTTTCGCTTCTCTTCTTTTCACAGCTATTTGTAAGGCCTCCCCAGACAGCCATTTTGCTTTTTTGCATTTCTTTTCCATGGGGATGGTCTTGATCCCTGTCTCCTGTACAATGTCACGAACCTCATTCCATAGTTCATCAGGCACTCTATCTATCAGATCTAGGCCCTTAAATCTATTTCTCACTTCCACTGTATAATCATAAGGGATTTGATTTAGGTCATACCTGAATGATCTAGTAGTTTTCTCTACTTTCTTCAATTTCAGTCTGAATTTGGCAATAAGGAGTTCATGGTCCGAGCCACAGTCAGCTCCTGGTCTTGTTTTTGCTGACTCTATAGAGCTTCTCCATCTTTGGCTGCAAAGAATATAATCGATCTGATTTCGGTGTTGACCATCTGGTTATGTCCATGTATAGAGTCTTCTCTTGTGTTGTTGGAAGAGGGTATTTGCTATGACCAGTGCATTTTCTTGGCAAAACTCTGTTAGTCTTTGCCCTGCTTCATTCCGTATTCCAAGCCACAACCGAGGTCAGGAAGGGCGGCGGTGAGGAGAGACCCCTCGTCCAAGGTAAGGTGCGATGGCTGTGCTTCGCTGGCCGGGAGCAGCCAGAAGCAGCCGGGATGAGATACCCCACGCCCAAGGTAAGAGAAACCCAAGTAAGACAGTTGGTCTTGAAAGAGGGCATCAGAGGGCAAATAGACTAAAACCATTCTCACAGATAACTAGTTAATCTAATCACACAAGGACCACACCCCTGTCTAACTCAATGAGATTAAGCCATGCCCGAGGGGCAACCTGGGATGGGCGGGTCATGGTGGAGAGATATGACAGGGTGTGGTCCGCTGGAGAAGGGAATGGCAAACCACTTCAGTATTCTTGCCTTGAGAACCCCATGAACAGTATGAAAAGACAAAATGATAGGATACTGAAAGAGAAACTTCCCAGGTCAGTAAGGGCCCAATATGCTACTGGAGATCAGTGGAGAAATAACTCCAGAAATAATGAAAGGATGGAGCCAAAACAAAAAGAATACCCAGCTGTGGATGTGTCTGGTGATAGAAGCAAAATCCGATGCTGTAAAGAGCAATATTGCATAGGAACCTGGAATGTCAGGTCCATGAATCAAGGCAAATTAGAAGTGGTCAAACAAGAGATGGCAAGAGTGAATGTTGACATTCTAGGAATTAGCGAACTAAAATGGACTGGAATGGGTGAATTTAACTCAGATGACCATTATATCTACTACTGTGGGCAGGAATCCCTCAGAAGAAATGGAGTGGCCATCATGGTCAACAAAAGAGTCCGAAATGCAGTACTTGGATGCAATCTCAAAAATGACAGAATGATTTCTGTTCGTTTCCAAGGCAAACCATTCAATGTCACAGTAATCCAAATCTATGCCCCAACCAGTAACGCCGAAGAAGCTGAAGTTGAAAGGTTCTATGAAGACCTACAAGACCTTTTAGAACTGACACCCCCTCCTTGAAACCATCTAACTGCCAACTTCGAGTCAACTCATTAGCATAAACTCTGGCTTAGTTGACAGGGGCTTGTTATGAATAACAAAAGACACTTCACTCCTGAAATTCCAAAGGTTTTAAGAGTTCTATGTCAGGAACTGGGGGCAATGAACAAATATATATGTCTTTTTATTATAACACAAAAATCTGTTGTCGTTTTGTTTGTTTTAGTCACTAAAGTCTTGTCTGACTCTTGGCAACCCCATGGAATCTGCTATGTTGCAATTATTTGTACATCTGAGGTCAACCGTCCTGTTTATTCATCTCAACCATCCTAGTCCTAGCAGATCAAATAGAGCTAAGCACACAGTTAGATGCTCAATTGATGTTGACTGAATGACCTTTGTGTTTTTCACATATTACCTGGTGGCCATCTCATCCATGCAATAAAAAGGAACTTTCCCAAATCTTGTGCGCATTAAAGGAGTTGTTTTCCTGCTCTACTGCTTCTAAAGGAATTATGAGGACAAAGGAATTTTGTATTCACGTGCCCTTGGTAGACTTTACTCCAATCAACCTCACCAGTACATAAGGTTCTAAAGACCAGAAAAGTTTGTGAGACACCTATAGATGCTGTTCCACCGATGCTGGCCCTCCCAACCCCTCTGAGTATCTCACCAGGCTTGGAAAGTCAAGAAAGAAAAACCAAAGTTAGCCACATTTTGTAAAAGATGAGCATTCAGGCAGACACAGAGAAGTTGAATCGGACCCCTAACACACCATTTTCTTCTGTCTTGACGTGACAATGGAAAGCTTATCTTTTTCAGGAGAAGAAGAAAAAGAGAAAGAAGAAATAGATGCTTCTATTGTCCGGAATCTGACTTTTCATTTTCTATGGCTTTGCTCTGAATTTGGCAACAGCATTGTCAGACTTTTCTGGGCGCTACAGCAAGATGGATGCTAGAGGATCTTTGCCACATTCCCAGGAGGGGACCGAAGATGCTTTTCTCATGACAGCCTTTGGAGTCCAACTTGCTGCCCTCAGCATTCCTGAAGCAGTGGAGGGAGATTCCCCCCACCCCTGCCCTGCCCCGCCCCCTCAAGCCATCTCCCCACCTCCCTACCCCAGCCCACCCCGGACTGTGAGGACTGTGAGCCGGGGAAACAGAGAACCTGGCCAGGGAGTGAAGAAATGAATCCGGCTGTCACGGAAGGAACTAGATGGAGCAAAAGCTGTGGCCCCGGGGGAGATTCCCTAACCAGAGTTCCTCCAGCTGCTCCGACTTCCTGCTCCACCACCGCCTGGAGTCTGTCCCCGAGGACCTTCCCAAGGCCAGCTGAAAGCCAGAAACCATCCCTTCTTACCTGCTCCAGATGCAACACAGCGCATTCTGGAGAGAGGGGCCAGCAGGATCCCCTCTCTGGGATGAAGGTTTCAGGAACAAGTTTCATTCACAATTCTAGGTTTTAGCTCCGAGAGCCACAGGATAAAAAGGGTGCACAATCTGGGTTCTCAATGAAGAACTGTCCATTTGAAATTATTTCTCTTAGAAGGGAAGAAGTAGTGCCTTACGGATGGGAGAAAAAAACTTCACAGATCAGTTCATTGTCAGTTTAGGAGGAAGGAAGGAGGAGATGGTGGACTACAGAAACATACACACAACTGTAGGATTCCCCAGGCCAGTCTACTTGGCCCTCCCAGGCAGTGGAGTGTTGTAGCCTGAAGCAGATTCCTTAATCAGCCTTGGGATTTCTAGTATTTTCTCATTGTATAACATCTCCAAAAACCAGAGTCATTTGCAACCACACCAGCTACAATCTGGGAGGTGGGAAGATGAAAAAGGAAAAGAAAGAAAATGTTTCTGTATTTCTAAGTTCAAATAAGTTATAGGTATTTCAAAGACTGGAACTCCTGCGTGCTATTGTACATAGCTGCATGCTGGACTGTAAAATGCTACAGCCACTATGGAAAAAATATGGTCCCTCAAAAAATTAAAAATAGAATTTTCATATGATCCAGCAATTCTACTTCTCCATATATATCCAAAAGAATTAAAAGCAGGTCTCCAGGACTTCTCTGGTGGTCCAGTGGTAAAGAATCCGCCTGCCAATGCAAGGGACACAGGTTCAATCCCTGGTCTGGAAAGATCCCACATGCCTTGGGACAACCTGGCCCCTGTGCCACAATTACTGAGCCCATGCTTTAAAGCCCACCAGCAGCAAAAGAAGTCACCACAATGAGAAGTTCGAGCACCGCAATGAAGACCCAACACAGCCAAATACAAAAATATAAATAAAAATTTAAAAATAAAGCAGCACCTCAAAGAGGTATTTGTAACCTATGTTCATAGCACTATTCACAAGAAAAGTTACAACCAACCTAGACAGCATATTGGAAAGCAGAGACATTACTTTGCCAACTAAGGTCTGTCTAGTCAAACCTATGGTTTTCCCAGTAGTCATGTATGGATGTGAGAGTTGGACTATAAAGAAAGCTGCTGTTGCTGCTGCTGCTAAGTCGCTTCAGTCGTGTCCAACTCTGTGCGACCCCATAGATGTCAGCCCACCAGGCTTCCCTGTCTCTGGGATTCTCCACGCAAGAACACTGGAGGGGGTTGCCATTTCCTTCTCCAATGTGTGAAAGTGAAAAGTGAAAGTGAAGTCACTCAGTTGTGTCCAACTCTTCGCGAACCCATGGACTTCAGCCCACCAGGCTCCTCCATCCATGGGATTTTCTAGGCAAGATTACTGGAGTGGCTTGCCATTGCCTTCTCCGAAAGAAAGCTGAGCATCGAAGAACTGATTCTTTTGAACTATGGTGTTGGAGAAGACTCTTGAGAGTCCCTTTGACAGCAAGGAGATCCAACCAGTCCATCCTAAAGGAAATCAGTCCTGAATATTCATTGAAAGGACTGATGCTAAAGCTGAAACTCCAATATTTTGGCCACCTAATGTGAAGAACTGACTCATTGGAAAAGACCCTGATGCTGGGAAAGATTGAAGACAGGAGGAGAAGGGGATGACAGAAGATGAGATAGTTGGATGGCATCACCAACTCAGTGGACATGAGTTTGAGTAAACTCCCGGAGTTGGTGATAGACAGGGAGGCCTGGCATGCTGCAGTCCATGGGGTGGCAAAGAGACTGAGCGACTGAACTGACTGACTGATTGACTGACTGATAAAGTGAAAGAAACCCACATGTCCATTGACAGATGAGCGGATAAACAAAATTCGGTATAGACATACAATGGAGTATTATTCCACCCTACAAAGACAAGAAATTCTGAGACATACTACGACAGAGATGAACCTTGAGAATATGATGCTCAGTGAAACAGACAAGTCACAAAAGGACAAATACGGTATGAATCCATTCATACGAGGTACCTAGAGTAATCAAATTCACGGCAACAGAAAGTAGAATGTTGGTTTTTAGAGAATGGTTAGGAGGCTAGGATCGGGGGAAAGGAAATGGGAATGTATTTAATGGGTACAAAGTTTCAGTTCTGCAAGACAAAAAAGTCTAGAGACTGATTGCACAACGATGTGAACATGTGTAATGCTATTAAACTGTAAACTTGGGAATTCCCTGGTGGTCCAGTGGTTAGGACTCCATGCTCCCATTGCCAGGGCCCAGTTACAATCCGAGATGGAAGTAAGGAAACTAAAATCCCACAAATCCATATAGGGCGGTCAGAAAAAAATTTTTTTGAACTGAAAACTTAAAAATGGTCAAGATGGTAAATTGTACCATACTTGTGTATCCTAAAAGATGATGCTGTGAAAGTGCTGCACTCAATATGCCCACAAAATTAGAAAACTCAGCAGTGGTGACAGGACTGGAAAAGGTTAGTTTTCATTCCAATCCCAAAGAAAGGCAATGCCAAAGAATCCTCAAACTACCGCACAATTGCACTTATCTCACATGCTAGCAAAGTAATGTTCAAAATTCTCCAAGCCAGGCTTCAACAGAACATGAACTGCAAAATTCCAGATGTTCAAGCTGGTTTTAGAAAAGACAGAGGAACCAGAGATCAAATTGCCAACATCCGTTGGATCATCAAAAAAGCAAGAGAGTTCCAGAAAAACATCTACTTCTGCTTTATTGACTATGCCAAAGCCTTTAACTGTGTAGATCACAACAAACTGTGGAAAATACTGAAAGAGATGGGAATACCAGACCACCTGACATGCCTCCTGGGAGGCAAGTCAGGAAGCAACAGTTAGAACCAGACATGGAACAACAGACTGGTTCCAAATTGGGAAAGGAGTATATCAAGGCTGTATATTGTCACCCTGCTTATTTAACTTATATGCAGAGTACATCATGAGAAACGCTGGGCTGGATGAAGCACAAGCTGGAATCAAGATTGCCGGGAGAAATATCAATAACCTCAGATACGCAGATGTCTGCAGATGGTGACTGCAGCCATGAAACTAAAAGATGCTTACTCCTTGGAAGGAAAGTTATGACCAACCTAGATAGCATATTGAAAACCAGAGACATTACTTTGCCAACAAAGGTTCGTCTAGTCGAGGCTCTGGTTTTTCCTGTGGTCATGTATGGACGTGAGAGCTGGACTGTGAAGGCTGAGCGCCGAAGAATTGATGCTTTTGAACTGTGGTGTTGGAGAAGACTTGAGAGTCCCTTGGACTACAAGGAGATCCAACCAGTCCATTCCGAAGGAGATCAGCCCTGGGATTTCTTTGGAAGGAATGATGCTAAAGCTGAAACTCCAGTATTTTGGCCACCTCATGCGAAGAGTTGACTCATTGGAGAAGACTCTGATGCTGGGAGGGATTGGGGGCAGGAGGAGGAGGGGACGACAGAGGATTAGATGGCTGGATGGCATCACTGACTTGATGGATGTGAGTCTGCGTGACCTCTGGGAGTTGGTGATGGACAGGGAGGCCTGGCGTGCTGCAGTTCATGGGGTCGCAAAGAGTCGGACACGACTGAGCGACTGATCTGATCTGATGCAGATGTCACCACACTTATGGCAGAAAGAGAAGAGGAACGAAAGAGCCTCTTGATGAAAGTGAAAGAGGAGAGTGAAAAAGTTGGCTTTTTAGAAGTCAACATTCAAAAAACTAAGATCATGGCATCTGGTCCCATCACTTCATGGCAAATAGATGGGGAAACAATGGAAATAGTGACAGACTTTATTTTCCTGGGCTCCAAAATCACTGCAGATGGTGACTGCAGCCAGGAAATTAAAAGAGATTTGCTCCTTGGAAGAAAAGCTATGACCAACCTAGGCAGCATATTAAAAAGCAGAGACATTACTTGGCCAACAAAGGTCCATCTAGTCAAGGCTATGGTTTTTGCCAGTGGTCCTGTGTGGATGTGAGAGTTGGACTGTAAAGAAAACTGAGTGCTGAAGAATAGATGCTTTTGAACTGTGGTGTTGAAGAAGACTCTTGGGAGTCCCTTGGACTGTAAGGAGATCCAACCAGTCCATCCTAAAAGAAATCCGTCCTGAATATTCATTGGAAGGACTGATGCTAAAGCTGAGACTCCAATTCTTTGGCTGCCGGATTCGAAGAGCTGACTCATTTGAAAAGACCCTGATGCTGAGAAAGATTGAAGGCGGGAGGAAAAGGGGATGACAGAGGATGAGATGGTTGGATGGTGTCACCAACTCAATGGACATGAGTTTGCGTGGCTCCAGGAGTTAGTGCGCTGCAGTCCATGGGGTCAAAAAGAGTCGGACACAACTGAGTGAGTGACTTAACTGATCTGAACTGTGTATCTGTGTGTGTGTGCTCAGTCATCTCAGTCATGTCTGAGTTTTTGTGATCCTGAGGACTGTATCCCTCCAGGCTCCCCTGTCCATGGGGAGTCCCCAGACAAGACTACTGGAGTGGGTTGCCATGCTCTTCTCCAGGAGATCTTCCCAAGCCAGGGATCAAACCCAAGTCTCCTGCATTGCAGGCAGATTCTTTACCACTGAGCTACTGGGGAAGCCCACTTGTGTATCTTACTACAATTTAAACAAAAAACACTTGGATGGCCCGGCCTTTGGGGGCACTATGAAGAAGGTGACATTTCACCCGTAAGTGACCACAGCAGATATTCTCCTTACGGGATGCTATCTTTGCCTGTGACAAGAGAGGAAGAAATCACAGGGCAAGCACTACAAGCTGATGTCCCATGCTGAGCAGTGAGGATGCAAAGGTGACCAGGACACACACACTTAGGGGACTGAAGGCCAAACACTCGGAGGAAATGACTGTTGTATGAACACTGCAAAGGCTGTTGCCAGGTGTACTTTCTAAGCCTCTAACACTGCCGGCTCCAGTTTCCAGCGACTTCTCCAGCTCCCAGACTGCACCCCACTCACAACATCAAGCATGCTCACATGAAATACAGCACCTTTTCCCCACGAGTCTCCAGAGATGCTCCGAGGAAAGTGCTCACGGCCAGAGACCGTTCCCATTTCATCAGGAACACCACTCAGTCCTGAGGGATAGCCGGTTCTGAGCAACCTTGGGAATTCAGCTGCTGTTTATACCTCTGTGTGGTTGATCCCGGCTTGACCAGGGCTCTCTGCAAATCAGGGTTGAGTCTTGGTTTCCTCCTAGGGCTTGGCACCCAGAAGGCCTTCAGGGCACATGAGCTATTGCTTTGCACTACTATTTTCCTTCCCAAACTGAGGAGAGAGTTTTCCTAGTTGGGAGCCTGCTCTCTCACTGGTCTGGGGTGGAAGGTAATGAGGCCACTGTGGTTTTTCTCAGGAGTCCTGGCCCTTCATCTGGGTTGGAAGTGACCTGAGGCATGACCAGAAACCACCAAGCTGAGGCCCGGCTGGGACCAACAGCTCACAGAGTGGGCTCAGACAGAGAGGGGACCCAGGGGCATGGGGCAGACCACCAGTCATCCTGGCTCTGCAGAGTGGTCCAGGTGCTAACACAGAAGTCCCCTAGTAGGAAACAGGACTTCTCTGGGCTCCAAGGTCTTCAGGCAGCCTTTTCTCAGCCACACTCACACACCTGAGTCATAGCAGCCCCACCACAAACTGGTACAACCGCTCTGTTGCCGCATCCAGGGGACAGTTCCTGATAGGTTGGTAACTCAGTTTCCGAGCACTTAAAATCCTCAGATGAAACTTCATTCATGTTGTTGTTGTTATTCTGTGTTCTGTAGCTTCATCTTATCCATTTTGTTCTTGTTTCAGTTCTACCTGTTTATTGCTACCAATCCATTTCCCTCCAGCCCCCCTCATGCGTGCGTGCTCAATCATGTGACCCCATGGACTGTCATGGCTCCTCTGTCCATGGAATTTTCCAGGAAAGAATACTGGAGTGAGTTATTATTTCCTTCTCCTCATCTTGTCAATTTTTAATTGTGCATCATCTCATTCATGTATCCCTCCTCCTCTACATGCTTCCCCCCACCTCTGTTCCCAACATTCTCTTGGATTTACTATCTTCCTGGGGGTCTTTGGGCTTCCCAGGTGGCTCAGTGGTAAAGAATCCACCTTCCAGTGCAGGAGATGCAGGTTCAATCCCTGGGCCTGGAAGATCCCCTGGAGGAGGAAGTGGCAACTTGCTCCAGTATTCTTGCTTGGAGAATCCCAAGGACAGAAGAGCATGGCAGGCTACAGTCCATAGCGTGGGAGAGTTGGACATGACTGAGCATGCGGGCCACATAGGGATCTCTGAGCTTTGGCCAGGCCATTTCTATCATTTTCCCACTTTCAATGTGAGGTCCCAGGCTCACTACCTCCATGGGGCCCCCAAATTGCTCCACCAGAAGTGCAGTCTCCTTCCCTCCACTGAACTCTCTGAGTACCAGGTCTGTGCTGGGGGCACTCACTGTTCACATTTCTGCTGCAAGCAATTAGAAGGTAGGGATCTTACTTTACCCACCTTTATATTTCTCCTCCTATGTCATTCCCCCATGCCGCACACAAACTTTATGCTCAGAAAATGTTTACAGAAAGAATACATGCAACTCAACTGTATAAAACCAAACAGCCCAATTAAAACACGAGCAAAGAACTTGAATAGACATTTCTCCAAAGATCTGCAAACAGCCAACGAGCACGTGAGATGTTCAATGTCATGAGTCATTAGAGAAACGCCAATCAAGATCGTAATTAGGTACCACTTCGCATCCATTAGAGTGACTATCATAATAAAAATAACAATAAAAACAGAAGACAAATTTTGGCAAGGATGTGGAGAATTCGTACACTTGCACATTGCTGGTGGGGATGTAAAATGGTTCAGCTGCTGTGGAAAACAATTTGGTAGTTCCTAAAAAAGTTAAACCAAGAATTGCCATGTGTGTATGTGTGCTAAGTCCCTTCAGTCATGTCCGACTCTTTGAGACCCTCTGTACTGTAGCCCGCCAGGCTCCTCTGTCCATTGGATTCTCCAGGCAAGAATACTGGAGTGGGTCGCCATTCCCTCCTCCAGGCATCTTCCCAACCCAGAGATTGAGCTCAGGTCTCCTATGTCTTCTGCATTGGCAGGTGGGTTCTTTGCCACTAGTGCCACCTGGGAAGCCCAAGAACTGCCACCTGCCCTAGCAATGCCACATCTAGGCATATACCCCAAAGACTTAGAAATAGGTATTTAAATGAAAACTTGTACATGAATGTTCATTATAGCACTATTCACAATAGTCAAAAGGTGGAAACAATATGCGTTTCCATCAACAGATAAAGGTACTCTACAGGCTTCAACTTGAATGAGCCTTGAAAACATTACTCTAAGGAGCTAGGTGCAAAAGATGACACATTGCCATTGTCATTCCTTTGTATGAAATGTCCAGAACAGGCATAGCTGTAGGTACAGAAATTAGATCAATAGTTGCTTACAACTAGGAATAGAGATGGGGGCTGGGGTGTGATGGCCAAAGTGCATGGAGTTTTTCTTTGAGGTGATAAAAATACTCTAAAATTGACTTTGATGTTGGTTGCACAACTCTGTGTATGGACTAAAAATCACTGAATTGTACACTTTATTTATTTATTAATTTTGGCCACACTGTGCAGCTTGTGGGATCTTAGGTCCCCAAACCAGGGATTGAACCCAGCCCTTGGCAGTGAAAGCACTGAGTTCTAACCACTAGACTACCAGGGAATTTCCTGAATTACATACTTTAAATGAGTGATTTGTATGGTACATAAATTTTATTTCAGTGAAGTTCTTTTTAAAAAAAGAATAAATGAATGTGCTTAATAAACTTTTACCATTCGAGTTTTCACATTCGTGTTTTTGAATATTCATGCAGCATACTGAAGAAGACATGCCATTAAAATTTGCTGGGACCCAATTTGAATTCCACAAGTCAAGAAACTGGCATACTTAAGGGAGTTCTTGGGCCAAATGAGAAGACCATATGCCAGCTAGATTCCTTTATACTCACAAGGCAGTAATGGCTTTTGTACATTAAGATAAAGAAGAAGTGATAGAAATTTTAATACCATTTTGTTTTTCTGTGAAAAAGAAATGGCCCCAGTCAGTGGAGAAGGGAGTCATAAAATCAATAGGTATAGCCCACGTGCAGGGCAGCAAAGGAGACACAGACATAAAGAACTGACTTTTGGACAGAGTGGGAGAAGGAGAGAGTGGGATGATTTGAGAGAATAGTATTGAAACATACACATTCAGTTCAGTTCAGTTCAGTTCACTAGCTCAGTCATGTCCAACTCTTTGCAACCCCATGAATGGCAGCACGCCAAGCCTCCCTGTCCATCATCAACTCCCGGAGTTCACTGAGACTCACGTCCATCGAGTCACTGATGCCATCCAGCCATCTCATCCTCTGCTCCTCCTGCCCCCAATCCCTCCCAGCATCAGAGTCTTTTCCAATGAGTCAAGTCTTCGCATGAGGTGGCCAAAGTACTGGAGTTTCAGCTTTAGCATCATTCCTTCCAAAGAAATCCCAGGGCTGATCTCCTGTATGTAAAATAGCCAGTGAGAGTTTGATGTATGAAGCAGGGAGCCCAAAGCCAGCCATCTGTGACAACCTAGAGGGATGGGGTGGGGAGGGAAGTGGAGGGGGTGGTTCAGGAGGGAGGGGCACATATGTATGCCTATAGGTGATTCATGTTGATGTATGGCAAAAATGATCACAATATTGTCAAACAATTATTCTCCAGTTAAAATAAATAAATAAAAATGTTTAAAAATCTATAAGTATATATATATATATATATAAAAAGTGACACTGTCCAAGAGTTAGAATTCCATGAAAGTCCTCACATCTCCCCAGGAAATACTGAGTATCTGTTGTTGCTGTTGTATAGCCGCTCGGTTGTGTCTGGCTCTTTGCGACCCCATGGACTACAGCATGCCAGGCTTCTCTATCCTTCACCGTCTCCCAGAGTTTACTCAGACTCATGTCCATTGAGTCAGTGATGCCATCCAACCATCTTGTCCTCTGTCATCCCCTTTTCCTTCTGCCTTCTATCTTTCCCAGCACCAGGATCTTTTCCAATGAGTCTGGTGTATTTAGAATCCTAGCTTTTAGGGACTCTTTTGGTTGTCCAGTGGTTAAGATTCTGTGCTTCAAATGCAGAGGATGCAGATTCAGTTCAGGGAAACTGAGATCCTACACACTGTTTAAAAAAATCTAGAGGCGGAATGTCCAGATTTTCAGTTCTTATCCCACAAAATTGGCTCCAACCTGGAACTGATACCCAAACAAAGCTCACTGGTTGGAGATAAAGATCTTTCTATGCAGGTACCATACCTTTGGAGCCGAGGATATCCCAGCCCTTGGCAAGCGAGCCTCATCTAATACTCCAGGTTACTTATGGACGACTAGGAAAGTGAAGCTTTACTGGAGAGGAAAGTGCAGGGGTGATAAGGAAAAGATAGACAAGCAACAAAGTGGCAGTGGATCCTTCTGCTCCCAAGGCAACCACTGTATATTTACAGGATAACAAAACAAAATTCATCCTTTGTATGATTGTTGAAGCTATCAGTTCCTTCCAACTCTTGTGTCTGCCCCCCACCTTCAAACAGCTGGGCTGTCCCCTGCTCTCAGCCACAGGAGAAGAAAACCTCACAGCAAAGGAGCTCTAAGCAGATCTCACTGATAATCAGGGAAATGGGATTTTAAACCACAAGGAGGGACTTCCTTGGTGGTCCAGTGGCTGAGACTCTGAGTTCCCAATACAGGCGGCCTGGATTCAATCCTTGGTCGGGAAACTAGATCCCACATGCTGCAACTAAGAGTTCACATGTGAAAGTGAAAGTTAGTCGCTTAGTCATGTCCAACTCTTTGCAAACCCATGGACTGTAGCCCACCAGGCTCCTCTGTCCATGGGATTCTCCAGGCAAGAATACTGGAGTGGGTAGCCATTCCCTTCTCCAGGGGATCTTCCTGACATGGGTCTTCTGCACTGCAGGCAGATTCTTTACCATCTGAGCCACCAGGGAAGTCCAAGAGTTCACATGCTGCCACTAAAAAAAAAAAAAAAAAAAATTTTATTAAAAACTAAAATAAAACCTCAAAGAGATACCATTTCATGCCTATCACTACTGGCAAAAGTGAAACAACTCTAACAATACCTTGTCCAGAGTGTGAAGCAACAGGAACTCTCATAATTGCTGGAGAGAGTGTACCACCTTTGACATCTCCAGAAAAATTCAAGCAGCACACACAGCATTACCCTACAACCCCACCCTAGATAAAAAGCCTAGAGAAATCCTCACGTACATGCACAAGAGGATGCAAACAAGAACAACCAATGTAATATACTTGTATAAACAGACTGGAAATGATCAAAAGGTCCATCAAGAGGAGAACAAACACACTGTGATATGCTCATTCAATGGATTATTATAAAGTAGTGAAAAAAGGAATGAACTATGGCTATATGCATCAACATGTGTAAGTCTCAAAATGTATTATTGAATACAATAAGGACATTGTAGAGAGAGGCAGTATGTCATTTATTTACAGTTCAAAAATATGCAAAATTATTTTATGCTTATTCTTGGATGCATATATTAAATATAAGAATCACTATGAAAGCATCCACAAAATGCTAAGCACCAAAACAAGACAGTACTAGCCCCAGGAGAGAGAAAGGAATAGGATCAGATGAGGGTTGAGTGTGCAGGAGTTTCAACTGTATAATGTTTTTGGTCTTATTCTAAGTATATATATGTATATGTGCATTCGTGCTAAGTCACTTCAGTAGTTTCCTCTTCTTTGCAACCTGATGAACTGTAGTCCACCAGGATCCTCTGTCCATGGGCTTCTCCAGGCAAGAATACTGAAGTGGGTTGCCATTTCCTCCTCCAGGAGGTCTTCTCAACCTAGGGATCGAACCCAGGTCTCCCGCATTGCAGGCAGATTTTTTACTGTCTGAGCCACCAGGGAAAAATTCTATTTATACATACACCTGAAGGGAATAATGGAAAATCATTAAGCTCTAATATACTGGCTGGAGTATGCTGACATTTTTATATTGACTTTTATTCTTGTTTGCATGTTTGAGTACTTCCTAGTTTTCTAAAATTCAGAAGATATAAAAGCAAAGAAATCCATGAATCCCTTCCTGCATTTGCCTTCTAAAAATGTATGAATTTGAAACATTCCTTAGAGGAAAGAAGAACGTACACAAAGCATTTGGGATCAGAGGGTTTAAGAAGAGTAATGTGATCCCACTCACCCTTATTTCACAGAAATACTCCCAGGGCTGGGGATCTCACAGAGGGAAGATGGAGAAGAAGTCGAGAACGAATATTGATTCTGGGGTCTGAGGGTAAAGAGCCTCCTGCTCCTACCCATGCAGAACTATGGGGAGGTGGCAACAGCCAAGATAGTCTGGGAGGATCTGAGTTGGAAGAGACCCGTGCCCTGCCCCAGGGACATTGCTGGGTAAGCTGCTGCCTTAGCATGCGACAGAGGCAGTAAGTGGGTTCAGAGCCCTAGCATGACTTTTATGATCCCAAGTCTGGAGTTAGACAAAACCACATGGCAAACAATCCAAATATGTGTCATTAAGTAGCTATGAGAGTTGTGGTCCTCCTAGACAAGAAGAATATGTGGGAGTGGGGGGATTCTGAACAGAGTGTGTATGCGTACTAAGTCACACAGTTGTGTCTGACTCTTGGCAACCCTATGGACCATAGCCCACCAGGCTCCTCTGTCCATGGGATTCTCTAGACAAGAATACTCTAGTGGATTGCCATACCCTTCTCCAGGGCATCTTCCCAACCTAGGGATCAAACCCGAGTCTCTTATGTCTCCTGCATTGGGAGATGGGGGTCTTTACCACTTGTGCCACCCGGGAAGCCCCTCTAAACAGAATCAAGCAACAAATGAAAAAGATGAAGCAACCCTGGTACAGGGAGTTACAGACTCAGACCACATAGAGACATATACCTTGAATTCTGGAGATTCCAAACCCCTCTACAAAGCAAGAATTCTAGTCAATGCATCTGTGAGTAACAAGGAAAACTGGAGCCTATGTCCACAGTAAAATCATCTCAGTCCATTGAGATGGGAACTACAACTTGCTAGTTTCAATTTTGCTGTTTCCTCCACGTGTAAGTGTCTTTGTCCTTGGAAGGGATTCAACCTAAGTATTAATACTCTTCTATTAGGATTTGCAATGATTTGTGTATATTGGGCATTTTGAGTGTTTGTAATGTTTAAGAGGCATTGGCATTAAAGAATCTAATATATTAGCCTCATGATTCCAACTTAAAATGTGTAATTGAGTAATTGTTTAGATTTGTGATTTTACTAGGTTTGTAAACAATATTGGAATGTTTATGAGAACTTGAGATGCATTGGATTTTTAAGTTTAATTTATTATACTTATTAGGATTGTTTTAGTCTTGGGGAATGTTCTGATTGTTAGCTATTTGAAGTGTTTATAAATAAAGCCAAATATGTTACATTTATAAATCCAATGTAAAATATATAAGGGGATTTGATTAATACAATGTAAAAAGCCCCTTTAAGAGTGATTGTTAAAATTTACTAGATTTATAAATAAAATAATGAGTTGTCATTTGAGCTTAAAAGCTTTAGGAAAATTAGGGGGTTTTCCTCAAAATATTATTTAAATTGAGTAGAATTTTTTTTAAAGTAACCATAAGTATTGTTGGGCTTCCCCGGTGGCTCAGATGGTAAAGAATCAGCCTACAATGCAGGAGACCAAGGTGTGATGCCTGGGTCAGGAAGATCCTCTGGAGAAGGAAATGGCAACCCACTCCAGTATTCCTGCCTGGAGAATTCCGTGGACAGAGAAGCCTGGTGGGCTCTAGTCCATGGGGTCACAAAGAGTTGGACACGACTGAGTGACTAATACACACACAAGTAGTGTCTCTTTTACACATCGATCTCCCCTCTCGGACATCACACAAGTCACTGATCATTGCACTTTATAGAAGTGGCAGAGGGGCTGCCCAGGGCTTTGCAGGTGGCAAGGGAGGACAAGCCAGGCACCACTACGGGCTGCCGTCTAGGGCCAAGTGTTCCTCCCTCTGATTCCTGCTGCTGCGTAAACACAGAGGCTCCATGGAATCTTTTTCCAGTGTTCAATTATGAAAATTTTCAAACATACAAAAAATAAAAAAGCATACAGTACAATAAACACCCATACAGCTATCCCTAGATTCAAAAGTTGCAAACTTCATGCCATACTGATTTTATTTACATCTATTTATCTGGGATTCCCTGGTGGCTAGACAGGAAAGAATCTGCCTGCAATGCAGGAGACTTGGGTTCGATTCCTGGGTTGAGAAGATCCCCTGGAGAAGGAAATGGCAACCCATTTCAGTATTCTTGCCGGGGAAATCCCATGGACAGAGGAACTAGGCGGGCTACAGTCCAGGGGGTCACAAAGAGTCAGACATGGCTAAGCAACTAACACTTTTCATCTGTCATCTATCTAGCATCTGTTTATCTATCTGACAGAATCATCATAAAGCAATTTGCTGATATCACGACACTTCATCTCAAAATGCTTCACTAGAAATCTCCTAAAAGATTTTTCTCTGATAGAACCATACCACCATGTTGCACCTGACAATGTGAACAAGGATTTCCTGGAATTCCCTGATGGCCCAGTGGTTAGGACTCTGTGCTTTCACTGCCGAGAGGCAGGTTCAATACCTGGAAGGGGATCAAGCTGTGAGGCAGAGCCAAATCAAAAGCAAACAAACAAAAAACCTAAGGATTTCCTAAAATCACTTAAATTCTTAGTCCATGTTCAAATGTTCTCAAGTGTATGTCCCACTGATTTTTTTTTTTCATTTGGGTCTGATTTATTTAATTCACATGCTTTTGAGATACATATATGTAGTGTGATGCATCAGTACATTGTTTAATATATACCTAAATAGAAAATTGTGGGCTTCCCAGGTGGCTCAGTGTGTAAAGAATCTGCCTGTGATGCAGGAGACCCAGGGGATTTGAGTTTGATCTCTGCGTCAGGAAGATCCCCTGGAGGAAGGCACGGCAACCCACTTCAACATTCTTGCCTGGAGAATTTCATGGACAGAGGAGCCTGGTGGGCTACAGTCCATAGGGGCGCAAAGAGTCAGACACGAATGAAGCAACTGAGGCTGCACACCAGAATATTGTGCTGTATAATGTATTGTACTGCTACATCATATTCTATTATAAAATATATATGTTTATATATCCATTCAACCAGTTGTGCTATTTTTCTAGTTTTTGCCTACGTAAATGGTGCTTTCTTTTTTTTAATTAATTAATTAATTTTTTTAGTATTTTTGGCTGCACTGGGTCTTTGTGGCTGCACTCAGGCTCTCTTTAATAGGGATGAGTGGGAGCTACTCTTCACTGAGGTGCACACGCTTCTCATTGCAGTGGCTTGCCTTGTTGCAGACCATAGTCTCTAGGCCCACAGGCTTCAGTAGTTACAGCGTGCATGCTCAGCAGTTGTGGTGCACGGGCTTATTACTCAGCAGCACGTGGAATTCTCCTGGAACACTGATTGACCCCTGTTCCCTGCATTGGCAGGCAGATTCTTACCCACTGTACCATCAGAGAGGCCCAGCGCTTTCTTAAACTACTTTCCAAGCAAGAGTCATGCATTGCATGTCTCTTTATATTATTTAATCTGGAACAACTCTTCATCTTTATCATTAATTTCATGAAGCTGATGTTCTTCCAGGTTCAGATGTTTTGGAGAATGTCCTAAATTATGAATTTGTCTTTTTTTTTTTCCTGACACTATTTTAATGTCCCCCTATCTCTGTTTTTCCTCTAAACTAGAAGTTAGGCCAAAAGGGTTGTTTAGGTTCAGGTTAAATATTTCTGGCAAGAATGCATCATAGGTGATAATGTACTAAATATTGTATCATATCAGGAGATTTGTAATATGGGATCATCCCAGTAGAACTTGCTTAATATGACAATGTGCAGGACTTCCCTGGTGGTCCACTGGTTAAGAATCTGACTTCCAGCATAGGGACCTTGGGTTTGATCCCTGGTTGGGTAACTGAGATCCCACAGGCTGTGGAGCAAGTAAGCCCGTGGGCCATAAGAGTTCACCAAGAGTAGACAAGCCCAGATGCCACAACAAATACCCAGTGTGGCTGAAAAAAGTCATAGTAAAATAAATAACTAATTTTTTTTTAAAAGATGGCAATATGCTTTTTTAAGTGTTGGAACACAGCAAACACAAAATTAACATTGTCTATTATTAACCCCATTTTACAGATGAGGAAACTGAGACTCCTACATTTTCAGCTAACTTTCTTCAGATAACTTACCTTGTGAGTGGCAAAGCTGGGACTCAATCCCAGGCCCTCTGGTTCCAAATACAGACTTCTTTCCCTTCACTAGCCAAATTCCCATCTTCACAGAACTAAAAGTGAAAATTGCTCGATTGTGTCCAGCTGTGAGTGGGTAGCCTTTCCCTTCTCTAGGGGATCTTCCCAATCCAGGAATCAAATCCAGGTCTCCTACATTGTAGGCGGATTCTTTACCAGCTGAGCCACGAGGGAAGCCCACAGAACTAAAAGGTACCTTACAAATTATTCAGTAATTTACTAGTTCATTTCACAAATAATGCAAGCTTACTGTGAGCTGTTTGGGCCTGGTCTCAGGTCCATAGGATGCTTCAGTGGTAAAACAAGTCCACAGGAAACTTACATTGTCATGGTGTGAGATGGACAGTAAACGCAAACATAAAGTAAAATGATAGAATATGTTGGCTTCCCTGGTGGCTCAGACAGTTAAGAATCTGCCTGCAATACAGGAGACCGGGGTTCAATCCTTGGATTGGGAGGATCTCCTAGAGAAGAAAATGGCTACCCCTCCAGTATTCTTGTCTGGAAAATTCCATGGGCAGAGGCACAGTCCAGGAGGTCACAAAGAGTCAGACACCACTGAGTGACTAACATTTTCACAGAAGATGTTACATGATCTGGAGGAAAATAAAGGGGAATGGGGTGGGTCTCACTGAGAAGGTGATTTTTGAGCAAAGATTTATAAGAGGGGAGAGGATGAGCCATGTAGAAATTTGGGGGGAGAGTGTTCTAAGCAAAGAAAACAGCCAGGGGACCTTCGTGGTCCAGTGACTAAGAATTTGTGCTCTCAATGTAGGGGGCCGGAGTTTGGTCCCTGGTCAGGGAACTAGATTCTACATGTCACAACTAAGAGTTTGCACATCCATGTCCCATACCTAAGACCTGATGTAGCCAAATAAATAAATAAAATATTTTTAAAATAAATAAATCTATCCATAGTTCAAGGGGAGGTCTAGTAGAAGAACTTGAATTGGAAGCTGTGGGAAACCGAGGTTTCCAGTCTTTGCAATTCACATCCCTGATTTACCAACGTGGAGATGAGTGGACACAGCTGAGCATCTGGGAAGTTCTGGAAGCCCAGAGAGTAGAGTAAGGAACCATGTATGAGTCTCAGGCCTGCCCTGGGAAGGCCATGGATCTTCCTGCCTGCCTTGGGCTGGGGTTCTCCAGGCTGGATCTCCACGGGTATCCACTGAATGAAGAGCCTGGGCTGCACTCTCGTGGGTGGGTCATTGGAAAAGTCTAAGCTTGAAGAGCTCACGAAACTAATCAGAGCCAGCGGGACACTGTGCTGATCACAGAATGCATTCATTCACCCGCTCCTCAGATGAGGACGTGGCTACAAGTATGCAAGAATTTGGACCAGAGCCTTAGAGCTCCCGCTGCTGGATGAAAGGATTATCCAGAAGCGGTTGACCTGTCATGCCCAGAGCATGGATGGCTCTAACCAAGCGCCCCAGATGTGCCCTTGAGACCAGAACTGGTGATGCTGCTGTGGGTTGCATCCCACCCTCATCTTCACTCTCCATCCATTGCCCAGCTTCCTCTCCTGGCTAGAATGTTCTCCAGCAGCTAAAACAATTTTTGCTCATTGGGGCTGCAAAGCAGGCTGTGAGACAAATGGTAAATGCAGATGTTCAAAGCGACTTTCTTCTCTTCCCCAAAGAAAGAGATTTCTTGCTTAGGATTTCTAAGGCTTGAGGGGAGGGTGTGAGAGAAATCAGGGGAGCTGAAGGAAGCGCAGGTGTGGCACAGGGAGCCATTGTTAGGACAGGTTCCAGGTGGAGTCCCAGAAGCATTTCTGGAGGGTAGAGGTGAGGTTGGCCAACCGTCATGCCAAGGGGACTGAGGTCCAGAGAGAGGTCGGGCAGGATTCAGAGGTGGTGTGGCAGGTGCTGAGATAGAGGGGGAAGTGGATTTTCCTTTCTGCCTATCGTGCCCAGGCAGCGGTGGTCCAGGCAACTACACCGGCCTTTCACATTCTAACTCTCCCATTCCATGTTCCTGGCCCCATGTCTGATGATCAGAGCTGCACATTGTTCAAAGAGTTTCATCAAAGTTTTGCTTTGACACAATAGGAGCTATGAACTGAGACCACACTCTTTTTTTTTTTTGCTTTGAAGACAGCCAAACAACAGATAAGAGAGTCCCTATGTAGTTCAATGGAAGATGGTCCTTAAAGAGCTTGAAGGAGGCTGGGGAGCTGAGCAGGACAAACCTGAGCTTGATGGGCCGTGGCTAGCTGAAGCTGACATTCAGAATGCCGGGGACAATAATTGCACACCCTGACCGAGTGCTGGCTTTCATATAGTAACTCATCTAATCTTCTCAACAACCCCGTGAAGCAGTTACTATTATTAAGCCCAGTTACAGGCAAACACAAAGGCACAGAGACAGGCAGTGACTCATTCAGCCCAAAGTCATAGGGATGATGCAGAGCCAGGCTTAGAACACCCATAATCTATTTTCAGAGTCTGCACCCAGCTACTCCTCCTTCTCACTTGTCCACACTTTGAGTCAGGGGCTGATGGCCCAGTTTAACAGAGGAGGTTGGGCTCCAATTCCTCTGCCACACATGAAAGTGAAACAGGACCCAGAAAGCCAGTCTCACGTCTGATGATGAAGGGGATACCAAGAGGAAGAATCAGTCTCCAGTGCATTTTCCAATGAAGCACACTTTCAGACCAGACAATTGAGTCAAGTCCTGCCTCTGGTTCAACAACAAATAGTGAAGGAAAAGATGCTCAGTGTCATTCATCAACAGGAAGATGCAAATCAAAGCCACAGTGAGATACAACTCCATACCCCCCTAGGATGGCTATCATCAAAAAGTCAGAAGGAGCATGTTGGTGAGATGTATGTTGGTAGAGAAATTGGAGCCCTCATCCATTGATGGTGGGAAGGTGAAATGGTGCAGCTGCATTGGAAAATGGTCTGACAGTCTCTCAAAAAATTAAATACAAAGTTACTATATGATCCAGCTATTCCACTCCAAGATACAGTCCCCCAAAGAACTGAAAACAGGGATTCAAACAGATTATTGTACACACATGTCCATAGATAGCTAAAAAGCATAAACCACCCAAATGCCCATCAATCAAAGAATGGCAAAAACAAAATGTCATATATCCTTTCAGTGGAATATTATTCAGCCATCAAAAGGAACAAAGTATCAGTACCTGCTACAATGTGGATGAACCTTGGAAACATTATGCTAAGTGAAAGAAGCCAGATACGAAATGTCATCTAGTCTATGATTCCATTTATATGATATCTTACTCGGAAGAGGTAAGCACATAGAAAGAGAAAATAGATCCGTGGTCACCAGGATCTGGAGGGAGAGAGGCCTGGGGAGTGCTTTCTTAATAGATATACGGTTTCCTTTTAGAATGACTCAAACCTTTTGAAACTCTGTAGAGTCGATGGTTGCACAATGTTATGAATGTACCAAATGCCACTGAAGCATTCACATCCAAATGTTATTTGAATTTACCTCCATTAAAAAAAAAAGTAAAACCAAAATATACAGTGTAGAAAAGAGGAGAAATGTAGTTTGGCATCTGTTTTTCTGAAAACCTGAGTGTTCGGGTGAGTGTGGCTGAGTGTGAACCGTGGACACCATGATAACAGTGATTAACATGCCTCCTCTCCCCACAAGCTGCCCCAGGGCCTCACACCACTGACCTATCTGCTCCTCACAATAGCATGAAGGTGACGGACAGGGAACATACAGTCATCTGTATGGGTAGAAAAAGGCAGAGCTGGGATCTGAAACCACGCACTATACTCTAGAGATCTTGCCCTAACCCAAATAACTCTGCTTTTCTGTAGGAGTAGCGACAATGTTGAGAGGCACAATAGCCAACATTTAATCGGTTATGCTCTTAGCGGGTGCTAAGAAATTTGTTTTTTCACAGGTCCATTCCACAAGCATTTATTAAGCACCTACTCTGTGCTGATTGCTTTTCTAGGAGACAGACCAGGTCCCTATGCTCGTGAAGCTTACATTCCAGGGGAGAGAGAGACAACACAATAATAAATGTGAATATTGCATGAAGTAAGGTCTAGTCAAGAAAGAAAAATAGTAAAGGAGAGGGAGTGACAGGGTAGGCTGGAGGGAAACAAGTGTGGTGGGGAGATCAGGGGAAACTGCTCCGAGAAGGGGATGACACTGAGCAGACTTGATGAAGTGAGGGAGAAAGATTGGCAAACACTGGGACTTCCCTGGTGGTCCAGTGGCTAAGATTCCTAGCTCCCAAATGGAAGGGGCCTGGGTTCAATCCCTGGTTTGGAAACTAGATCCCACATGCCACAACTAAGAGTGTGAGCCACAACTAAGACCCAGTACAGCTAAATAGGTAATTTTTTTTTTTTTTTAATTGGCAAAGACCTCAGGGGAGAAAAACTCAGGAAAGGGACCAGTAAATGCACAGGCCCCAAGATGAAAGTCAACCTGAGGAGCAGGGGAGAGATCTGTGTGCATGGGATGAGGGATGGGCCGCAGGGAGGGGAGCAGTCATCAGTTTCCTGATGACAGTCATCTCTGTTTCCTGCACAGAGGTCAGAGCACAAGGGGACTCACAGAGAAATGTGCAAGTGTAATGACAAGTCATATACCATTAATATCTCCACGAACTCTCACAGGCAACACCATGTGAATGTTGAAGTCGCTCAGTCATGTCCGACTCTTTGCAATCCCATGAACTGTAGCTCACCAGGCTCCTCTGTCCACAGGATTCTCCAGGCAAGAATATTGGAGTGGGTAGCTATGCCTTCCTCCAGTGGATATTCCCAACCCAGGGATCGAACCTGAATCTCCCACATTGCAGGTAGATTCTTTACCATCTGAGTCACCAGGGATAGGCCTGCTTTATGAGGCACATACTACTGTTATTATCATCCCTGTTTTATATGGGAAAAAAAAAAGTCTGAAGCTCAGAGTGGTTAGGTAACAAACTCAAGATTCCACAGGAGGAAGTTTGGAGCAGAGATTTGACCCAGGACTTGTGATTCCAGAGCCCAAAACCTTAAACAAACAAACACATGCCTTAGCTACAGACCTTTTAGCAACACAAGCTCAGCTTCAAGCTGAGCCAGTTCAGTACCCCAGTAGAAGTGCACACTCTGCTTACACTCTGCACCTGAGGCAGAACTTGAGGTGCTGGGAGGACGATGGTGTGAGGCCTGGACCCACACGGTCTCCACTCCGTCCTCCCCCAGCCTTGGAGTAGGATTAAGCCTTGTTCAGAAATGAGGAAAACTGAGACACAGACAGGTCTCCACATTGCCAGGGGTACCAAGCGGGTCAGGTGATGGAGCTGGAACTTGGACCCAGACAGTTTCAGACCAGAGGCAAGGAGTTCCCAGACCCACGTTACTTTTATCATGGGTCCCTGATGGCATTAGACTCACAAACTTCAGATGGCCTCACCTTGGAATTCCCTGGTGGTCTGGTGGTTAGGACTCTGCACTTCCACTGCAGGGCACACAGGCTCAGTTCCTGGGGGGGAACTAAGATCCCACAAGCCTCGAAACACTACCAAAACATTTTTTTTAATTTAAAAAATAATTATAAAACCAAAACAGGATCTTCCCTGATGGTTCAGTGGTAAAGAATCCGCCCGCCAAATGCAGTTTGATCCCTGGTCTGGGAAGATCCCACATGCCTTGGAGCAACTAAGCTAGTGTGCCAAACTACTGAGCCCACACTCTAGAGCTCAGGATCTGCAACTCCTGAAGCCCCCTCACTCTAGAGCCCGTGCTCTGCAATAAGAGAAGCCACGGCAACTAGAGAGTAGCCCATGCTCGCTGCAACTAGAGAAAAGCCCGAGCAGCAATACACACACAAATAAAACTAATGGCTTCACCTCCCTGATCCTGGACTCCTTACTCCTGTAGGAGGGGTGGGGACCATCCAGTCATCCTGCTCCTCCTTCCACATCCCTCTTCCCCATTACCCTGCAACTCAGAGATTTCTTCCATCCCTGTGTGCACACATGTCTGCATGCATGCATGCTAAGTCACTTCAGTCATGTCTGACTCTTTGCAACACTATGGACTGTGGCCCACCAGGCTCCCCTGTCCATGGGGTTCTCCAGGCAAGAATACTGGAGTGGGTTGCCATGCCCTTCTCCAAGGGATCTTCCCAACCCAGGCATTGAACCTGCATTTCCTGTGGCTCCTATATTGCAGGCAGATTCTTTACCGCTGAGCCACCAGGGAAGCTCTCATCTACCACCCATGCTGCTAAGTCACTTCAGTCGCGTCCGACTCTGTGCGACCCCATAGACGGCAGCCCACCAGGCTCCCTGTCCCTGGGATTCTCCAGGCAAGAACACTGGAGTGGGTTGCCATTCCCTTCTCCAATGCATGAAAGTGAAAAGTCAAAGTGAAGTCGCTCAGTCGTGTCCGACCCTCAGCGACCCCATGGACTGCAGCCTACCAGGCTCCTCCATCCATGGGATTTTCCAGGCAAGACCACTGGAGTGCATTGCCATTTCCTTCTCCAATGCATGAAAGTGAAAAGTCAAAGTGAAGCCGCTCAGTCATGTCCAGCTCTTAGCGACTCCATGGACTGCAGCCCACCAGGCTCCTCCATCCATAGGATTTTCCAGGCAAGACCACTGGAGTGGGGTGCCACTGTCTTCTGCACTGCCTATTAATAATAGCCCCCAAATGCCAAACAGTGAAATACCCATTGATAGGAGGCTATTAAATGATGGCACAATATCATGTAACCGTTAAAAATAACATGGCAAATCTGTATTTTTCAACATTGAAAGATTCTGTGACATGGTAAAAGTAAAAACAGCAGGTTACAAAATGACAGTATCTTATTTTCTGTATTTGTATATTTATATACAGAGAGAGTAAGAGAATTCAAAAATGCATCTGTGTACAGTGGTTACATACTCATACTTTCTAATTTTTCTTCAATTAAATAAAATAAATTTTGTGTTCCACATGGGCTGTAAGTGACCTGGCCCTCGGATAAAGCAAGTAACTTCTCCTTCTAGACAGTGAATACCTGGCCACCCTTGTACTCACCCAGGATCCCAGTTACTTGGTCCCCATCAGGACTTGAGTCTAAAGCCACCAGCACAGAAACTCTTCCCAGACCAGAGCGGGTCACGCAGCCTTGCCTCTGAAAGCAGAAGAGGATCTGTGAGCAGATGGGCAGGTTTGTGAGGACAGAGGTGGGGTTGTCCCCAGAAGCTCTGGGGGTTGTAAACTCACACGGGCAGTCGGACAGCCCAGGGTTTTTCCTCACAAAGTAGGGATGTGCAATGGTTGGGGAAGAAGGTAAGATCCCCTTACCCCAGGAGGTCACCAAGTTAAGACCTCATTATCACAACTAGTCCTTGCAATGACAGGTTTTGTCAAGCTCAGATAAGAGAAATCTGATATTTGATATTAACTGATCACCAGCCAGTGTGAGAACTCCTCCCCGCCTGAGCAGGCTCCAAGCACCAGCATATGTTTGAAGTAAATCCTTGGGCCTGAACTTGCTCCAGGATGCAAAGCTGACACCTCTCTGGATGAATGGAGAAGCAAACAGGATGGAGTTGAGTAGAAAAGCAGGAAGACGGTCCTTAGAGATAGGTCCTACTTCCTCTAAGAGTCCACCAGAACTTTTCCTTCTATTATTCATTGACAGTGAACACTTCCTGCTCAGTATTATTGTCTTTTTATGTCTTTTCAGGCACTTTGTGGTTCAGATGAACTTTATTAGATTGACTATGCCCCCAAGGGAAAGGCCAGTTTCACTGGTCTTTTTATCCCTCTACCCACTCCACACCCACCCCTTCAGTACCAAGCAAGGTGTCTGGAGCAATAAGATCACTCCTTCAACATGTACTTACTGAAGGCTTACTAAACGATGCTAGGAGAGTCTATAGTGAACAGGGCAGATGCACTTTCAAATTCATTAAATATCCATTCTGGTAGATGGGCACCAGACAGTATATGAACAAGCAAACAAATGAGAGAACTTAGTAGACTTACATAATTTTAACTACGTATGTTCAGCAACTCTCAGTAACACTGAGAATAATAAAAATATCAGTGACATCAGGCAAGCAATTCCATCTGCCATTGCATTCCGTGAGCACATCTAAGGGCTTCCATGGTGGCTTAGTGGTAAAGAATCTGCCTGCCTATGCAAGAGACACAGGTTGGATCCCTCACCAGGAAGATCCCACATGCTGCAGGGCAACCAAGCCCATGTACCACAACTACTGAGCTTGTGCTCTAGAGCCTGGGAGCCACAGCTACTGAGCTCACATGCCACAACTTCTAAAACCATTGCCCTAGAGCCTGTGCTCTGCAACAACAGTGAGCACACCCAGAGAAAGCATGAGATGGACAAAGGGCATCTGCTCTCCTGTCCTGGGCATCTCACCTTGCTGAGTGGGACTCATGTTGTTTTTTCAGAAAGCATCACTCTTAAATAAAAGCTATCTGGTGCTCAATCAAAGGAAACAGTGATCTGTTCCAACTTGGAGGGCAAACAGTTCTGTCAAACTTACTGAGAGATGATCAGTGGTATTTCAATATGGTGTCTCCCTGGGTTGGGGGGAGGGAGGAGGGTTTTAAGGATTATTTCGATTACATGTCATTTCCACAGTGCATGTGAACTTGAGGTTTAATTCCTGATGAAGTTTGACTCCCCTGTATGTATGCTGTCTGATAATTTTCCTAACTCCATCTAAGGTATCTGATTAACCCATACCATTTTTTTTATGAGGGCTCCATGGGTGGCTCAGATGGCAATGAACCTGCTTGCCAATGCAAGAGAGTTCCAGAAAAACATCTACTTCTGCTTTATTGACTATGCCAAAGCCTTTGACTGTGTAAATCACAACAAACTATGGAAAAGTCTTCAAGAGATGGGAATACCAGACCACCTGAGCTGCCTCCTGAGAAATCTGTATGCAGGTCAAGAAGCAACAGTTAGAACCGTACATGGAACAGACTGGTTTCAAATTGGGAAAGGAGTATGTCAAGGCTGTATACTGTCACCCTCCTTATTTAACTTATATGCAGAGTACATCATGCGCAATTCTGAGCTGGATGAAGCACAAGCTGGAATCAAGATTGCCAGGAGAAATATCAATAACCTCCGATATGCAGATGACACTACCCTTATGGGAGAAAATGAAGAGGAACTAAAAAGCCTCTTGATGAAAGTGAAAGAGGAGAGTGAAAAAGCTGACTTAAAACTTAACATTCAAAAAACTAAGATCATGGCATCCAGTCTCATCACTTCATGGCAAATAGATGGGGAAACAATGGAAATAGTGACAGACTTTATTTTCTTGGGCTCCAAAATTACTGCAGGTGGTGACTGCAGCCAGAAAATAAGAGGCTTGCTCCTTGGAAGAAAAGCTATGACCAACCTAGACAGCATATTAAAAAGCAGAGACATTACTTTGCTGACAAAGGTCTGTCTAGTCAAAGCTATGGTTTTCCCAGTAATCATGTATGGATGTGAGAGTTGGACTCTAAAGAAAGCTGAGCACGGAAGAATTGATGCTTTTGAACTGTGGTGTTGGAGAAGACTCTTGAGAGTCCCTTGGACTGCAAGGAGATCCAGCCAGTCCATCCTCAAGGAAATCAGTCCTGAATATTCATTGGAAAAACCAATGCTGAAGCTGAAACTCCAATATTTTGGCCACCTGATGAGAAGAACTTACTCATTGGAAAAGACCCTGATACTGGGAAAGATGGAAGGTGGGAAGAGAAGGGGATGACAGAGGATGAGATGATCGGATGGCATCACCGATTTGATGGACATGAGTTTGAGCAAGCTCTTGGAGTTGGTGATGGCCAGGGAAGCCTGGCATGCTGCAGTTTATGGGGCTGCAAAGAGTAGGACACGACTGAGCAACTAAACTGAACCAAACTGCCAATATAGGAGACACAGGTTTGATCCCTGGATCAGGAAGATCCCTTGGAGAAGGAAATGGCAACCCACTCCAGTATTCTTCCTGGAGAATTCCCTGGACAGAGGAGCCTGGTGGACTATAATCCATGGAGTCACAAGAGAAGGACATGACTCAGAGACCGAACAACAACAAATTTTTTATGAAGTCCCTATTATAATCAGTATTATAATGTGTCAGTATCTACTCTACACACTGCAACTAAAAATGAGTCCAAAGAAATCCCACTCTCAAAGAGTGAATGAAATCTTCTATTTGCAGGGTGCTTTGTGTCCATAAAGTATTTTTGTAAAGTTGACCTAATGGTTATCTGCTCAGCATCTCTATTCTTTTTCTGGGAATTGCACTCCATTGCACTCATACTTTTAGAAAATGCTCCTTTTCAGCTGAGTTTGGAACGGAAGCTATCACTGTTTTCCAGTATCTCGTCCCTTCCTCAGTGGATTTAGAGTGGAACTAAAAGCAGAGTTGCAGGCACTTCTGGTGGGGAAGCACTGAGATCTGGTGTGGTCATGGCAGTGGCCATGCTTGCACGCCATGCAGAGTAAGGGAACATGCAGGAAAGCACTAATGTTCAGCTGGGAGCAGAAATGAGTGAGATACGGAGGAGCTTCCCTGCAGCAAGCATTGCCACCATCCAGAGGATTCCCCGAAACATGAGATTTCCCATCAATTCTTTTGCCCGAGCCAGTTCAAGATTGCAACCAAAGCATCTGAGATATACCTCTACTTATCATGTGTTCCTTACCTTGAAGAAGGCACTCAAAGAGGTTAAGCAAGCTCAGAAAGACCAGGAAGAATTGCAACACTGCCTCAGAACCTGTTTCACATCCTTGATCCTTGTAAGGGGTTTCCCTGGTTTTAATCTCACCTCCACTCAAGTACCACCTGCACACTCTGGTCTGTCTTCTTCACAATGCAAAGCTGAGTGCATGGCACATCTGGGTCCAGTCCTCTGGTGACAGTCCCACCCGAGATTCCTCTGCAGGCCTCTGGCCCATCTTTCCAGGTTGCGCTCCCTCCCTCGGCTCATGTGTGCCCCCTGCAACTCCTCATCCCTAGAGAGTCAAGCGCTCAGGCTCTGTGGGTGCACTGCTGCCCCTACCAGGAGCTCTCTCTTGCCTCCACCTCGTTTCTCCAGTCCCCACACAACCAAGTAGCCTCTCTGCCATCCACCACCCCAGGCAGGACCACCCCCTCCTCCTTCCCTTGCACCTCTCTTGGATCTGCATCTAACAAGGCACCCATCTCTCTGTTTCTTAGTCTCATCCTCTGCTTTCTAGACTCAAGGTTCAGGGGGCCAGAGATAGTGACATCATCTATCTCTATGCCCTGGCCCAACGCGTGTCACACAGTAGGCACTCACTCTGTGTTTGCAGAAGGGGCGAAAAAGAGGATAAGGAATATGGAGTAGATGCAAATATTAATCTCCAAGCATTTATACTTCATTAATAATCAGCATCAGTTTGGGGTCGAGCAATGTGCTGCTCTGAAGCCAGTGAGAGCTGAACAGGCAAATCTGAAATACCTTTTCAGAGATTCATCTTCACTCTGTGTACCCAATTAACGTGGGACCATTAGTCCCTTCTCAAGCTGCCAGGATCTATTAAGCCATTTAACTTATCCTCAGGCACTTCAGGATCAGTCCCAAGGGCATTTTTTTCAGGCATGGGCAGCCAAAGCCTAAGTGACTTAAGTGGTGAGCTTTCTATCACTCCCACCGGGAAGCCATCCACCGAAGCGAAACTCCAATGGCTCTAAAGGGCCGTGAAGCAGGAAACATACAGCTCCTACAGCCTCAACCCTTAAAGAAATGCTGGTCTGGTGCTCTTCCTCAGGGCTGGCCTTCTGAGTAACTGGAACAGGAAACCACCCTCCATAGAGTGATAGGAATGGTCCTAGGAAAGTCCCCAGGCCTAAAGGATGTCCCTCAGCCATGCACTCCACTGCCTGAAATTCCCCCCCATTAATCACTTAGCAAATATTTATTGAGCACCTACTAGGTGCCAGGCACTCGGGGATTCTGACACAAATCATTACACATTTATTATTTTGAACTAAGTTAGAGCTTTATGCTGAGCTCAAAAGCAATTGTCCCTTTGAGCGTGATCCACTAAGCATTATCAGTCATTAATACCATCTTGCCAAGGAGACTACTGGGGCAGGAGACAGCTGTATGGTGGGGTTTTAGGATACACAGGAGTGCAAGTTGCTGGGGAACAAGAAGGGGTGTGGTTTTACAAACTAACTCCAAGTGTGGTGATTGGACACTGTGGTTGAGGTTAACCATTTCCATTCCTTTCTCATACCCCTTCCTACCCCCTGCAGCCACCTGGAGTTGCTAGATTAGAGAAACAAGACCTGTCAAATATACCTTGTTTATAGGATTAGCCTGTTTTCCACAGCTTGGTCACACTTTTAATTCCATGTCCCATATTTGCATCTGGAGAGTGTGTGCAAGCAGATCCAGGATTCCTAGTTTGGACATTTAGTTCAGCCTCTGTGAACAAAACTAAGGCCAAGGTCAACTCTTTATGTGGTAGCAGTTATAACACAACAACTATCATTGTTGTTGACAGCTGTCATTGTATGAAAGCTATCATTTATTAAGAACCGACTAGGCCGCAGGCATTTGAGCAGATGCTCTATTTAATCCATTTTTCAGAATAATGTCGAGGTATGCATTTTGAAGAAACCACATATTTTTGTTTTGTTTCTGATGGCATGGCTTGTGGGATATTAGTTCCCTGATCAGCGATGGAACCTGTGCCCTCTGGAGGGGAAGCGCAGAGTTTCAACCATTTCACCATTAGGGAAGTTCCAAGAAACCAAGTCTCAGAAGGGCTATTTGCTTAAGGTCACACCTCAACCGCTGAGGTAGGGTTGCAACACAGTCCCTATGTGGCTCCAGAGCCCATTTTCTTTCATGTTAGGCTACACAAATCATGGGTACAATTAATTTTTAGTACCATCCTTGTCTAGACCAGAAGGGCAAGATGAATGATCTGATAAGAGCTTGGAGAGGGGAAAGGGTTTGTCCTCTGAGACCTGTTATAAAAGTAAAGTTACAAGGGACTTCCCTGGTGGTCCAGTGGTTAAGAATCTTCCTTGCAATGCTGGGGATGTGGAAAGTTTAATTCCTCATTGGGGAACTACGGAGAAGGCAATGGCACCCTACTCCAGTACTCTTGCCTGGAAAATCCCCATGGACAGAGGAGCCTGGTAGGCTGCAATCCATGGGGTTGTTAAGTGTCGGACACGACTGAGTGACTTCACTTTCACTTTTCACTTTCACGCATTGGAGAAGGAAATGGCAACCCACTCCAGTGTTCTTGCCTGGAGAATCCCAGGGACGGGGGAGCCTGGTGGGCTGCCGTCTATGGGGTGGCCCAGAGTCGGACACGACTGAAGTGACTTAGCATAGCATGGGGAACTAAGATCCCACATGCCTCAGAGCAACTAAGCCTGTGTGCTTTGACTACTGAGCCCAGGTGTTCTGGAGCCCTTGAGCCACAACTAGAGAGTCTGTGTGCCACAACAAAAGATCCCATGTGCTGCAATTAAGACCTGAAGCAGCCAGATAAATAAATAAAATAACAAGGACAAGTTCCTCTAAGCAGAGGGGCTGGCTCAACCACGACCTCATTAAAGATATGGAAAAAGGAAGAGGGTTAGGTGGCCAGGAGAGGACTCCTACAACAGATGAAATCAGGAGTGCACATGTCTATATTTTTGGCCCTGTTCTGTTAAGGAAGTGATGTGCCACTGGTGGGCAGTATCCGCTCTGGTGGAGACAGATGTATCAGGAAGTGTCCAGCCTGATGAAACCAGTCACCACCACCTTCTCCCACTGGGCATTGGTTCCCTGTAACATGCAGTTCAGTGTTATCTGATTCTTAATGATTCAGCTCCTTTAAATGAACAAACTGAAATTGTGATTATTCATCTTCTTTCATCATCTTATGGGCTTCCCTGGTGGCTCAGACGATGAAGAATCTGCCTGCAGTGCAGGAGACTGGGTTTGATCCCTGGGTTGGGAAGATCCCCTGGAGGAGGAAATGGCAATCCGTTCCAATATTCTTGCCTGGGAAATCCCATGGACAGAGAATCCTGGCAGGCTACAGTCCATGGGGTCGAAAAGAGTCGAACATGACCGAGTGACTAACACTTCATCATTTAGGGCCTTAGTTCAGCTCAGTCACTCAGTTGTGTCCAACTCTTTGAGATCCCACGGACAGCAGCACGCCAGGCTTCCCTGTCCATCACAGCTCCCAGAGCTTGTTCAAACTCACGTCCATCAAGTCAGTGATGCCATCCAACCATCTCATCCTCTGTTGTCCCCTTTTCCTCTTGCCTTCAATTTTTCCCATCATCAGGGTCTTTTCTAAGGAGTCAGTTCTTCACATCAGGTGGCCAAAGTATTGGAACTTCAACTTCAGCATCAGTCCTTCCAATAAATATTCAGGATTGATTTCCTTTAGGATTGACTGGTTTGATCTCCTTGCAGTCCAAGGGACTCTCAAGAGTCTTCTCTAACACCACAGTTCAAAAGCATCAATTCTTTGATGCTCAGCTTTCTTCTTAGGGCCTAGTACATCCAGATATACCAATAATAGCCCTGAGACCCACTATTGAGGTCTGTCTGGATGTTAAACTGGCAGGCCCCAGGAGATCCTATAGCCAATCTCAGGCTTTCTTTAGGTGGTACAGCCCTACCAACTCTCCCTCCCTCCTTAGGAATTTGGTGCCTTTGCACTGGCCTTGATCCAGCCGCACTCCTCACCGGAGACCCAGGGACAACCTGGTACCCACAGGGGTGGGTGTGCGTCTTGCTAGCTTCTTTCCCATTTTCTTTGTATTCTGCCTTCTATGATTTCATGCACCTTCACCTGATAAACCAATTCGCATGTTACCTTTCCCAGGCATTAAAAATAAAAATAGCTTCTGAAGTGTTAAAATCATTATAATTTTTATTATAGAAAATATGTATTTCAACTGTATAATTAAGTATCAGATCAGATCAGTCGCTCAGTAGTGTCCGACTCTTTGCGACCCCATGAACCGCAGCACGCCAGGCCTCCCTGTCCATCACCAGCTCCCGGAGGTCACTCAGACTCGCATCCATCGAGTCAGTGATGCCATCCAGCCATCTCATCCTCTGTCGTCCCCTTCTCCTCCTGCCTTCAATCCCTCCCAGCATCAGAGTCTTCTCCAATGAGTCAACTCTTCGCATGAGGTGGCCAAAATACTGGAGTTTCAGCTTAAGCATCATTCCTTCCAAAGAAATTCCAGGATTGATCTCCTTCAGAATGGACTGGTTGGATCTTCTTGCAGTCCAAGGGACTCTCAAGAGTCTTCTCCAACACCACAGTTCAAAAGCATCAATTCTTCGGCACTCAGCCTTCTTCACAGTCCAGCTCTCACATCCATACATGACCACAGGAAAGACCATAACCTTGACTAGGCGAACCTTTGTTGGTAAAGTAATGTCTCTGCTTTTGAATATGCTATCTAGGTTGGTCATAACTTTCCTTCCAAGGAGCAAGCGTCTTTTAATTTCATGGCTGCAGTCACCATCTGCAGTGATTGTGGAGCCCAGAAAAACAAAGTCTGACACTGTTTCCACTGTTTCCCCATCTATTTCCCATGCAGTGATGGGGCCAGATGCCATGATCTTCGTTTTCTGAATGTTGAGCTTTAAGCCAACCTTTTCACTCTCCACTTTCACTTTCATCAAGAGGCTTTTTAGCCCCTCTTCACTTTCTGCCATAAGAGTGGTGTCATCTGCATATCTGAGGTTATTGATATTTCTCCCAGCAATCTTGATTCCAACTTGTGTTTCTTCCAGTCCAGCATTTCTCATGATGTACTCTGCATATAAGTTAAATAAACATGGTGACAATATGCAGCCTTGACGTACTCCTTTTCCTATTTGGAACCAGTCTGTTGTTCCATGACCAGTTCTAACTGTTGCTTCCTGACCTGCATACAGATTTCTTAAGAGGCATATCAGGTGGTCTGGTATTCCCATCTCTTTCAGAATTTTCCATAGTTTATTGTGATCTACACAGTCAAAGGCTTTGGCGTAGTCAATAAAGCAGAAATAGATGTTTTTCTGGAACTCTCTTGCTTTTTCGATGATCCAGCGGATGTTGGCAATTTGATCTCTGGTTCCTCTGCCTTTTCTAAAACCAGCTTGAACATCAGGAAGTTCACGGTTCACATATTGCTGAAGCCTGGCTTGGAGAATTTTGAGCATTACTTTACTAGCGTGTGAGATGAGTGCAATTGTTCGGTAGTTTGAGCACTCCTTGGCATTGCCTTTCTTTGGGATTGGGATGAAAACTGACCTTTTCCAATCTTGTGGCCACTGCTGAGTTTTCCAAATTTGTTGGCATATTGAGTGTAGCACTTTCACAGCATCATCATTCAGGACTTGGAATAGCTCCATTGGAATTCCATCACCTCCACTAGCTTTGTTCGTAGTGATGCTTTCTAAGGCCCATTTGACTTCACATTCCAAGATGTCTGGCTCTAGGTCAGTGATCACATCATCATGATTATCTGGGTCTTGAAGCTCTTTTTTGTACAGTTCTTCTGTGTATTCTTGCAACCTCTTCTTAATATCTTCTGCTTCTGTTAGGTCCACACCATCTCTGTCCTTTATCGTGCCCATCTTTGCATGAAATGTTCCTTTGGTATCTCTGATTTTCTTGAAGAGATCCCTAGTCTTTCCCATTCTGTTGTTTTCCTCTATTTCTTTGCATTGATCACTGAAGAAGGCTTTCTTATCTCTTCTTGCTATTCTTTGGAACTCTGCATTTAGATGTTTATATCTTTCCTTTTCTCCTTTGCTTTTCGCTTCTCTTCTTTTCACAGCTATTTGTAAGGCCTCCCCAGACAGCCATTTTGCTTTTTTGCATTTCTTTTCCATGGGGATGGTCTTGATCCCTGTCTCCTGTACAATGTCACGAACCTCATTCCATAGTTCATCAGGCACTCTATCTATCAGATCTAGGTCCTTAAATCTATTTCTCACTTCCACTGTATAATCATAAGGGATTTGATTTAGGTCATACCTGAATGGTCTAGTAGATTTCCCTACTTTCTTCAATTTCAGTCTGAATTTGGCAATAAGGAGTTCATGGTCCGAGCCACAGTCAGCTCCTGGTCTTGTTTTTGCTGATTGTATAGAGCTTCTCCATCTTTGGCTACAATTAAGTATTGTAGCCAAATTAAGTATAGTATTGTATATTATTTATAAATATAGCAAAAGGTCATTTAGTTAAAATTAAATTCTAGAACTTTTCAACTTATAAGAAGCAGAGAGAAGAATATAATGAACTCTTACAGTCTTACCATCTAATTTCAATAATAATCAACATTTTAATCAATCTGGTTTCATCCATCCCCTACACTTTTTTGCTCTGAGCATTTTTAAAATAACCAGAAGACATATGACTTTACCCACACAAACTTACATATGTGCCCTTAACAGATAAGCACATTTTAAAAGACATAGCCTGAACTTCCCTGGTGGTCCAGTGGTTAAGACTCTGTGCTTCCAATGCAGTGGGCATGGGTTCAGTCTCTGGTCGGAATATAAGAGCCCACATGCATTACAGTGTGGCCAAAAAAATAAAATAAAAATAAAGGACATAACCATAATGCCGCTATCACCTTTAACAAAATAAACAATAAGCCCTTAATATGCTCTAACAGTTCCAAAGTTCAAATTTCCCAGATCATTTCCAAAATGTCTTATTGTAACTATCTATTCCTACTTCTCTGAAGACAAATACAAGAGTTCATACAGATTATGAACCATGTTGTTTTAGCTTTCCTATTTTAAAATTCCCTGTTAACCTTTCACTAGATAGTTTTAGCATCCATTGATGATCATTTCTAAATCCATTATGTTATCAGGGGTTGCAAAAGTCATGATTTCCTAGTTCTGTTATTCCTTGCTAGTAGGGAGAATTTTGATATAAAGATGAACTTTATCTTACCAGATCTTTGGCTACTATGACAAACTGTTCATGAAGGAAAGGTGGGATATTCTCATTTTTATCAATTTTCATTGGTACCCAGACAACCTCTAATAGTGACTAGTAAGGAGCGTGTTTTTTAAATCATTATAAATTTTGAGTTTCCTATTTTTGCCACCTTTCAATACATTGCAGTCATTATTCTTTTTGATGCTACAAGCTTCCCATCTTTGGCCAGTAGAACTCTCCAACTGGCTCTTAGGCCAGGTTTTTTTTTTTTTTTGCATTTAATTTATTTGGCTGTGCCAAGTCTTAGTTGTACTATAGTGGGGTCTTTAGTTGTAGCATATGGGATCTAGTTCCCTGGCCAGGGATCGAACCCAGGTCCCCTGAATTAGGAGCATGGAGTCTTAGCCACTGGACCACCAGGGAAGTCCCCGGGCCAGCTGTAGATAGCTTCCCTGCTTTCTGGCACAATCATCTTCGACATTTCTTCCTCCAATCAGAAAGCAACTCTTTTTCCAAGGAGCTTTGGTTCCTTTCAGTGTTCCAGGCATCTTTAAAGGACTCCCACTGGGATGATAACATACCTACCCTAGCAGAATCGAATCAAACTGGGAATTAGGAGCACCAAGATGAGTAAATAAGACAAGGGTTTTCTTCTTTGGGGATGGAGAAGGGTGGGATGAGGGGAGAAAGGAAGATTTCAGAGACCCTCACACAATGCCCCTTGCCCTGCTCATCCCTTTCTCTGAATCTCCACTCCCCACACGCTCTAGTCTTAGGACTAGAACTTTCCATTGCCGGAAATACAGGTGAAAGTTCGGTCAACTCGGAACCCTGGGGCCCCACCTGACCTCCCTCCGCAAAGAGCCCATAGCCTTTGTGCAGCGTTACGTCACTTCCCACCCAGCCCTTCCTGAGCCAGCTCCCTGATGTCTTCCAATAACACAACCGGCCTCATCCCAGTGACATCAGGGAAACTCCCATTTCCAACAGTTTCTCCTTCAGCTGCAAAAATGTGCAGCAGTAGACGGGGTGTGGGCTTCTGAAGTCTCTGCAGGAAGCAGAGTTGTTTTCTCAGCACCCCCCTGAGCGCATCTTCCGTGAGGGCTGTGGTTGCTCAGCTGGTGTGGAACCTTCGCATCCCCTCACCCGGTCCCACCCCACCCACAAGGGTCAGGGAGGGCAGACCCCACACCAAGTGGAGTCTGTTGAGGACGACAGAGGACCAGCGCAGAGTAGCAAAATCTAACAGAGGCTGACAAAGGGGGTGACTGAGACCCGCCCCCCGCCCCGAATTTCTTGAGTTTTGTTTCTTCCACCCGCTTGCTCAAAGAGACAATAGATATCACTGCACTTAAACTGACATGGGGTGAAGAGAGTCTGAAATTCTGCCACACTCCATCAGTGTGTTTGTGAATCTACAATCATATTTCATATGGTTATCACAGTCTGCTGGTGCTGCCAGCCGGAATGTTTATCATGACAACTTTCTGAAACCAAGGAAAGAAGTCCCCATTTAATAACACTCAGAAACCAGGTCGTCCTGGCAAAGGACCTACTTTGTGCCCCACGTGCTTTCCCATGGGTTCTGTTTGCTCCTCCCAAGATCCCACGGTGGACTCAGGTCAGGTTTCAATGTTCTGAGGCCATCTGCTCCCCTCTGTTTCTACTTCCCAGACTCTGCAGTGAACCCTCTTAATTGGGACCAGAAAATCCATGATATTTTTCCTTTTAGGAACAAAAAGTTGCATAATTATTGTTATTATAGTATTAGAACCACCATGCCCCGACTTCTGTTTTAGACCTAGAGAAATAGACCCTGGATCTGTGATATTGTTGTTGCTGCTGTTGTTCAGTCACTAAGTTCTGTCTGACTCTTTGCAACCCCATGGATTGTTGCACGCCAGGATTCCCCGTCCTTCACTATCTCCTGGAGTTTGCTCAAACTCATGTTCATTGAGTTGGTGATGCCATCCAACCATCTCATCCTCTGTCACCCTTGTCTCCTGCCCACAATCTTTCCCAGCATCTGGATCTTTTCCAATGAGTTGGCTCTTCCCATCAGGTGGCCAAAGTATTGGAGCTTCAGCATCAGTCCTTCCAATGAAGATTTAGGGTTGATTTCTTTTAGGATTGACAGGTTTGATCTCCTTGCTGTCCAGGGGACTCTCAGGAGTCTTCTCCAGCACCGCAGTTTGAAAGCATTAATTCTTCAGCACTCAGCCTTCTTTATTGTCTAACTCTAACATCCTGACCTGACTAGGGGAAAAATCATAGCTTTGACTATACAGAACTTTGTCAGTAAAGTGATGTCTTTGCTTTTTAATACGCTGTCTATGTTTGCCATGACTTTTCTTCCAAGGAGCAAGCATCTTTTAATTTCATGGCTACGGTCACCGCCCACAGTGACTTTGGAGCCCAAGAAAATAAAAATCTGTCACTGCTTCAACTTTTTCCCCATCTATTTGCCATGAATGAGTGGGACCAGCTCTGCGATATGGCTAATATAAACTTGGCAGAATAGAGTAAGTCAGATCACACCTTCCTCTGCTCATAGATCTTCAATATCTTCTCATCTCAGGCTACTAGTCAAGGCCCTTACAATGAATTTCAAGGTCCTACAGTAACTCCAATCGACCTTCATGTGTGTCTCCCAGCTCCAGCCACAGGTGGGAGACACATTTCCCATCGTGGTCTCTGTAAGTGCCTCTTCTTGGGGATGTGTAGGGCTCAAGATCCTGCAACTCTCCTGCTCGGTCCACTCCACTCCAGCCATGTCAGCCTCTTTGCTCTCCCCTGACACCCAGCCACTTTTCTGCCCTGGGGCATTTGCACTTGCTGTTCTAGTGCTAGCAGCTGGTGGAAGCAAGATTCAAATCTAGGCATCAGGTTTAGGGCCTGCACTCTTTATTGTGAAGCTCTACTGCTTTTTCCCATTTAAATATTTTCACACTGGACTCCATCTTTGCCTTTTGCAGGAGAAATGCCCAGTAATATCAAATGATAGCACCCCATTTTCTAGTTCATCTGTGGGTTCTCATATGAGCTCAGAACCTGGGCATTAGCGAGAATGACTTCTGCTGCTTTCCAGTAATCCAAAGGAAGCTTTGGAAAGCAGGATGCCTCCCAAGCACCTTCTGATGGGTTTATGATTGTGTCCCGTTTTCTTTTCTTATCTTAAGCCTTGGGAGCAGGACTCCTCCCATGACTTCAAATCACTTTCAGAGGCTGCTTGTTTTACATTTAATCTTGAGAAGGCCCTGCTGGGACAGGTATGTCCACCTTCCCATTGGCTGGATGTGTCTGTACTTGGGTGATAACCACATCTGCACTTGCCTGGCAGGTCATGCGGCCCACCAGTGGGTATGGCCACCTTCCCTGCAATGGGCATCTATGTTTATTATCTCATTTCAACTTTACCCCACTTTGTAAAGTGGTTCTTAATATGCCAACTTTACAAATGAAGAACCTTGTCTAATGCCACCAAGATTTATAAGTAGGCATGACTCCAAAGCTCATGCCTTTTCCAATTAGCTACCCTGCCTTTCAAAAGTAGGTTGTCTCTCTGTCTTTCCCAGCCTCAGTGTCTAGATCCATGGTACATAAAATACATAAAAATTGCAAATAGACACTGCAATGCTTCGAGGTCTAAACAGTATTCAGCCTTACTTGACTTAACCTTATTTTAACCTTATTAAACTTTACTTGGGCTTCCCAGCTGGCTCAGTGGATGGAGAGTCCACCTCCAGTGGAGGAGACTTGGGTTTGATCCCTGGGTCAGGAAAATCCCCTGGAGGAGGGCATGGCAACCCACTCCAGTATTCTTGCCTGGAGAATCCCACGGACTGAGGAGCCTGTTGAGCTACAGTCCATAGGATCATAAAGACTTGGACACGACTAAAGCAACTTAGCATCCACAAACCTTACTTAAAACCTTATTTTTATTTATTTATTTGTGTATGTATTTCGGCCATGCCACAAGGCTTGTGGAATCTTAGTTCATCAACCAGGGATCAAACCCAGAGCCCAGCAAAGAATGCGCCGAGTCCTAAACACTGGACCGCCAAAGAGTTCCCAAGCCTTTGTCAACCTTAGAAGACATTGGCAGACTTCCCTGGTAGTCCAGTGGTTAGGAATCCACCTGACAATGCAGAGGACTGGTCTGGGAAAAGCCCACTGTGCCATGGAGCAGCCAAGCCCATGGACCACAACTACTGAGCCCGTGTGCGCAACTATTGAAGCCTGAGACCTAGAGCCTGGGCTCCACAACAAGAGAAGCCACCTCACTGAGAAGCCCACACATTGCAAGGAAGACGAGCCCCTCCTCACAGCAACCAGAGAAAGCTTGAGCACAGCAATGAAGACCCAACGCAGTCAAAACAAAGAAAAGAGGATGCTGACATCTGGAACCCACTCCAGTCTGGTGTTGATCAAAGTATGCCACTCTTCAGGACTTGATAACATTTTAGTTGATATTTAATATTTTTAATTTTAATATTCTTTAGGAAAAATACAACCAGCATGCCAAACTTATTATTTAAGATACTAATTAGGATGAAACTATGTTTAAATAGTCTTTTAAAATAGTAGGAAACTAATGGTACCACAGATTCACAGAAGTGGCAAAAATCAAGACTGCAAATGACAACTATGAGAAATGTGAACACGTCAACGTATAATGAGCAAATGGCTCTCCTCCTCTCTGTCTATCCAGCCGCTATCCTGACTTTTTAGCAAATTAATGCTAATGATTGTAAAGCAGCATGGGGTTCTCTAGAATTGTCTATCACCGGCTTTTATCACTATTTAAAAATGAAACTATGGTTTCCTAGTCTCTGGCACCTTAAAAACAAAATAGAAAACATAAAATGAAGAACATCTTTTCCCCATCATGTAGGAATCCCATGAGATTTACTGAAAAACTACCTTTATCACTACACTAGTTTTTGGGAACTAATAATCCACCCCAAGAATAAACAGTAAATGGGATGACGATTTTCTAGGAAGCACAGAATCTGGCTGCAGTAGCAGCAGCAAATGAGCCCAGAGAGATTTTTTGGCAGCGCTCGAGGGCCGTGGAAAACCGTGAATTCTGATTAAGAAAGCACTCATCTGTTTATCTCCGTGGGAGTTGGGGAGCGCCTTCTGTGAGGCATGAGGGTGTCGGTCTTAACTGGGGATTTCCTTTGGCATTACAGAAAATGATTCAGGGGTGCCTCCATTCCCCAGAAGGACCGGCAAGAGGCCAGCCAGGCAGCCTACTCTGTGGGGTCCGGATTTTCACTGATGTTGGCTCAGGAACCCTATCAAAATGATTCATCTGCTGCCTGGCATGGTTTGGAGGACAGCTCCAAGCCAGGTTTCCAAGAGTAAGTAAAAGCCATGGTAAGAACAAGCACAGTGGTTCGTGGAATTTCTTTTACAAACAAGGCTGCTCCATGTGCAGAAATGTTCATCGTAGCACTGCTGGCAACAGTAAAAAAGTTGGAGGCAGCTGTGTCTATGAGTGGGAGACTGATTTAGGGTACTGTGGTATGTCTGGTATGGCGTGTGATGAAATACAGTGAAACTATTTTTGAAAGATGACAGTAAATCTATGTGAATTGACAGTGAAAGACATCCAGTATGTTTCAACAGAAAGAATAAGCCTCAGAACCATGAGTAGAGATGTGTGGGGGAGAAAATTTGTCTGCAGATGATGTGGGCAGAGCTGCTTCATGAGCTTGAGGAGGGGGTAAGAAATGAATTGTGTGATGTTGCCCCTCTTTTCATGATCAGCCATTCTATGAACACAAACAAGATTCTGACTGAATAGTGGGCTTGTAACTGAGCTTGTTCCTACGACCCTCTTGGAGAAATCTGCACCTTTTAGCTTTTTCTGGAACTGGGAAGAACTGCCAGTGAGCCTCACCCCTTGTCTACAGAGGTGATCAGACTCTGTGTCCTGAGGACCAGCCAGAATGACATTGCCCAGGTGATATTGAAGGGTTTAGTTGTCTGACTCTTTGTGACCCCATGGACTGCAGCATGCCAGGCTTCCCCGTCCTTCACTATCCCCTGGAGTTTCCTCAAACTCATGTCCATTGAGTTATTGATGCCATCCAACCATCTCATCCTCTGTTGTCCCCTTCTCCTTTTGCCTTCAATCTTTCCCAGCATCAGAGTCTTTTCCAATAAGTCGGCTCTTTGCATCAGGTGGCTAAAGTATTGGAGCTTCAGCTTCAGCATCAGTTCTTCCAATGAATATTCAGGGTTGATCTCCATTAGGATTGACAGGTTTGATCTCCTTGCTGTCCAAGGGACGCTCAAGAGTCTTCCCCAGCACCACAGTTTGAAAGTATCAATTCTTTGGTGCTCAGCTTTTTTAATGGGACAACTCTTAACATCCATACATGACTAGTGGAAAAACCATAGCTTTGACTATATGGACCTTTGTCAGCAAAGTGACATCTTTGCTTTTTAATATGCTATCTAGGTTTGACATTGAAGAGGGTGGAGCCTATTCCACCCCGGGACTGGACTACTTCTTCTTCCTTCTTTCACAATGTCCATGACTCCCAACCTGCACCTGAATTCCCCAGGGCGCATCTCTCTTCCCTGGGCATTTCCCTAAACTTGAGGGCTTCCCTTACTTCTATACTTCAGTCCTATCAAGTCATCCTTCAAATCCTTGTTCTCTGGGAGGAAACTATTAAATTTCAGGTGTCTCTGCCAGGCCACACATTTGCATGTTAACTGGGATTTTTCTGGGAAAAAACTCCTTACCCAAAACAAACCCACACATTCTTTCAGCCAGGTGCTGGGAATAAAATGCAAGCCTTGTCTGATGGAAGACCTCCTGCAGGATTGGAGTATGGTGCAGGTTGGGATTTCAGACGAAAGGGCAGCAAAAGATGTTCTGGGAGAAGTGAGTTTCATCCACACGATCAAAGCAGACCAAGTAGGCTCTGCCTCAGCATTTGTGGGAAAGTGTGTTCCTGTTGTTTAGTCGCTTAGTCGTGTCCAACTCTCTGTGACCCCATGGACTGTATGTAGCCCTCCAGGCTCGTCTGTCCATTGGAAATTCCCAGGCAAGAATACTGGAGCTGGGTGCCATTTCCTTCTCCAGGGGATCTTCCCAAACCAGGGATCAAACCTGCGTCTCTTGCATTGGCAGGCAGATTCTTCACCGCTGACCCACCAAGGAAGCCCACCAGGGATAGGAGCATGCGTGTGTGCTAAATCGCTTCAGTGGTGCCTGACTCTTTGTGACTCTATGGGCTGTAGCCCACCAGGCTCACCTGTCCGTGGGATTCTCCAGGCAAGAATACTGGAGTGGGTTGCCATGCCCTCTTCCAGGGGACCTTCCTGACCTAGGGATTGAACCCATGTCTTCTACAACTCCTTCAATGCAGGCAGATTCTTTACCACTGAGCCACCAGGGAAGCCCACCAGGGTTAGAAGAGCTAAGTTCAAATCTTGTGTCTATCACCTATTCCCTGGCTGACCTTAGGCAAATCAAGTCACTCAAATCTACAATTTCCTCATGAGTGAAGTAAGGATGAAAACAGTGCCTGCGTCCTAACCCATGGGATTCTAGTTGCACTAACTGAGGTGTCTTGTATTTTATATTCCATATCACAACATCCCAGTTGAATGTTGCTGAGGTGTCTGCTAGCTCTTCTGGAGGCAAAATGTGACCTTATAGCTGGTGCTCCCTTGCCTTAGTGGGCTGGGTTCATGACACGGCAGATTGACACTGTAGTCTGGGCCAACCAGGAGTGCAAAATGTGGCCAGATGCTCAGACTCCTAGGCCAGGTGTCTGGGTCCAACTCTGTGACCTTGGGCAGGAGATTAAACCTTGCAGGACCCCAGTATTCTCATTTTTAAATGGAGTCAATAATGAAACTCACCACCTTGCTGTGTTGAGAGAATTAAATTCATGCAAAAGCAACATACATGATAAGCTCCTTGACATCAATCTTGGAGATGATTTTTTGACACCAAAAGCAAAGGCAAATACAAACAATTGGGACTATATCAAACTAAAAAGCTTCTGCACAGCAAAAGAAAACCATCAACAAAATGAAACGGCAACCTATTGATGGGAGAAACTATTTACAAATCGTATCTGAGAAGTGGTTAATATCTAAAATATATGATGAACACATACCACTTAGTAGCTAAAAGAACAAACAATCCAGTTTTCAAAATGGGCAGAGGATCTGAATAGGTATTTTTCTAAAAAAGATATACAGATGACCAACAAGTGTATAAAAAGTTGCTCAACATCACTAGTCATCAGAGAAATGGAAATCAAAACAACGATGATATCACTTCATACCTGTTAGAATGGCCATTATAAAAACCATAAGAGAGAAATGCTGGTGAGAATGTGGAGAAAAGGGAACACTGTGCTCTGTTGGTGGAAATGTAAATTGTTGCTCTCACCATGGAAACAGCATGGAGTTTCTTCAAAAAATTAAAAATAGAGCCATTTAAAGAAATTAATAGATTAATTTTTTAAAATAGAATAGATTAAATTAATAGAGCCATTTAAAAATAAAAATATTTTAAATTTAAAAATCCATATTTTATGGATCATAAAAATATGATCCAACAATTCTTCATCTTATATGATCCAATAAATTCCTGGGTATTTATCAAAAAAAAAAATCCCAAAACACTAACTCAAAAATATACCTGCATCACCATTTTATTGCAGTTTTGTTTTCAGTAGCCAAGATGTTGAAACAACCTAAGTATCCATTGATAAATGAATGGCAAAAAAATTATATATATATATATACACATACATACACACACACACGCGTGCACGTGCACGCACACACAGGCTTTCCAGATGGGGCTAGCAGTAAAGACTACCTGTCAATGTAGGATGGACAGAGAATCCTGGCAGGCTACAAGTCCATAGAATCACACAGAGTTGGACACGTCTGAAGCAATAGCATGGATGCACACACACACATATGGGCTTCCCTGATGGCTCAGCCAGTAAAAGATCTGCCTACAGTGCAGGAGACCTGGGTTTGATCCCTGGGTAGGGAAGATTCCATGGAGAAAGAAATGGCAACCCACTCCAGTATTTTTGCCTGGAAAATCCCATGGACAGAAGAACCTAGCAGTCCATATAGTCCATGAGGTCCCAAAGAGTTGGACACAACTGAGTGACTAGCACTATATATACATACATACACACACACACATATATATATATATTCAGCCACAAAAAGAAGAAAATCTTGCCATTTGTGACAAAATGAATGGATCTTGAGGGCATTACGCTAAGTGAAATAAGTCAGACAGAAAAAGACAAAATCCATATAGTTTCTTACATGTTAAAGCTAAAAAAATCCCCAAGATCAGATCAGATCAATTGCTCATTCGTGTCCGACTCTTTGTGACCCCATGAATCACAGCACACCAGGCCTCCCTGTCCAACACCAACTCCCGGAGTTCACTCAGACTCACATCCATTGAGTCAGTGATGCCATCCAGCCATCTCATCCTCTGTCATCCCCTTTTCTTCCTGCCCCCAATCCCTTCCAGCTTCAGAGTCTTTTCCAGTGAGTCAACTCTTCGCATGAGGTGGCCACAGTACTGGAGTTTCAGCTTTAGCATCATTCTTTCCAAAGAAATCCCAGGGCTGATCCCAAAACCAAACACCAAAAAACCTAATAGATGTAGAAATCATAGATATAGGAGCAGATTTGTAGTTGCCAGAAGCAGTGGGTAGGGGGCATGGGAGAAATGGATGAGGGTGGTCACAAAGTGCAAACTTCCAATTATAAGAAAAGTAAGTCATGAGGCTATAATATACAACATGATGACTATAGTTAACATTATTATATTTGTAAGTTACTAGGAGAATAAATCTTAGAAGCTCTCATCATAAGGAGAAAAAAGTTTGTAACTATGTATAGTGATGGATGTTAACTAGACTTACGGTGGTTATCGTTTTCACAGCATATATACATGTTGAATCATGTGGTACAACTGTAACCAATGCAGTTATATGTCAATTATATTTCAATTTCTTAAAATTCCATGTAAACGCAGGTGAACAGTGCCTGACTCGGGTTGGTTCAGTGTGCACTGTCGGTAGAGACCACTGAGGAAGGGTCGTACACTCAGTGATGACTGAGGTGGGTGGTGGGTACACCAAGCACGTGGGACGTTAGAGAATTCTATTTCATTTCCCAGCAGAAAGGAGCTGAGAAGCAATGCACGACTAGTAGTCCCTATCACACTCATTCTCTGACTATAGCGTCAGTCAGTCACAGATAAAGACCTATCAAATCCCAGAATGTGAAGCTTCACATTCTGAAACAGCACAAATACAAATATAATAATAAAACTCACAGTGGGCTATTTAGAAAGAGCAAAGCTGGAACTCCCCTGGTGGTCCAGTGGCTAAGACTCCGAGCTCCCAACTCAAGGGGCCTGGGTTTGATTCCTTTTCAGGGAACTAGATCCCACATGCTGCCACTAAGAATTTTCAGTCTGTAACTAAAGATCCTGCATGCCACAACTAAGACAGCAGCCAAATGAATAAATAAATAGATTTTTTTTAAAAAAAAATCAAATTATACACAACTGAAGCGACTTATAGCAGCAGCAGTAGTACTATATATACTCGGCAAACTGTAGAGTGTTACACAAAGTTGGTTATCATAATCCTTAAAAACACCCATGGCGGATTCATGTTGATATATGGCAAAACCAATATAATATTGTAAAGTAAAAAAATAAAAAATAATAAAATAAAATAAAGCAAAGCTAGGGACTTCCATAACCAGTTTTGAGGATAACTAAAAATCAGTGGGAAACAACTACTCTAAAATGAATTAAATTTATGAAGCAGTTGAATTCTGAGTATTTTCCTGCTGATCTTGCCGGGGGGATGGGGGTGGGGTTCCAGGAATACCTGGGAACTTCAGGTGTCATTCAAAACAGCACTGACCTCACACCCAGTTGTGCTCACATCCAGATGGAAGACAGGGAGACCAGATGTTGCACCATCCTTCTTTCAGCATCAGCGATGAGTTGTGTGCTAAGTGCTGGTGGGCAGTATAGCAGTAAAGCCTCTGGGATTTTTGAGGAAGGCTTGAGTTTTGAGGCCTGGGGTGAGTAGGCAAGGATTCAAGGAGGGAATGGTTTCTGAGTCAGACAAGATGATGAAAAAGACTTTGTCCAAGAGAAACTCTTTGGTACCAAAAAAAGGATTCATTTTAAGCCTCTTTAAATTTGGTAGGAGATGGACTAGAAAGAAAAGAAGGGGACACTTTTAGGGATTAGTATGGCAGAGGGTCAGTGGACAAGGGTTTCTTGGACAAAGTAAAACCAGAATCTACCCACTGGCATCACCTTCCTGGAGACCTGGAGACCTCAGGCCTCAGGCCACCACATCCCTAGCAAGAGGCACAAACTCAGACAAAGGGATACAGGTTTCCATGTACCTTCTAGACCAGACTTCAGTTGACTTTCCAAAAATATTTTTTCAGATATTCCAATTCCATATATATCCAGTCAACTTGGGGACAGTTCAAAACAGTAAATAAAACTCCTTTGTTCCTATTTGTGTGATCAGGAGAGTATTATATATAGACTTGTGACATAGACTCCTGGGGCTTGAGCTTTGTTGTTTTTATTTTTACCCCCTAGTCAGCATCTAAGTGAGGATGTGCATTTCTAGCCCCACAGAGAGAAATGACATGTAAGAGTAAAAGGTAGAGACATTTGCAGTTTCCGGTGTGGTCATGACTCTGGGAGGTGGAACCCCTCTCCAACAGGGTGGGGCCTTCAAAAGCCCAAGAAGTTTAACTCAGTCCACAGCCTTTCTGTCCACTATCATTAGTGGACACTGTTGTTGTTTACCATGTCGTTGCTTACCGTGGGCTGAATGTCCACCCCCTCTCCCACTTCCAAAAATGAAAAAGACATGGAACCTGTGAATGTGACCTTATTTGGGAAAAATCTTTTCAGATCTAATTAATTTAAGGATCTTGAGATGAGTTCATCCTGGATTAGCGTAGGCCCTAAAACTAATGACAAGTGTCTTTATAAAAGAAGAGAGAATCCCCAGGCAGTCCAGTAGTTAGAAATCCACGATTCCACTGCAGGGGGTCTGGGTTCGATTCCCCCCACAAGCCACATGGCATGGCCAAAAATAAATAAATAAATAAATCTTAAAAAAATTATTTTTAAGATTTATTTATTGACTAAACTGGGTTTTCACTGCTTCTTGGCTTTTCTTTAGTTGCAGCGAGTGAGTGCTACTCTCTAGTCGTGGTGCTTGGACTCAAGAGCCCACGCTCAGGAGCTGTAGTGCACAGCCTTAGTTGCTCCTCGGCTTCTGGGATCTTCTGGGACCAGGGATTGAACCCATGCCCCCTGCATTGGCAGGCATATTCTTTACCAATGAGCCACCAGAGGAGCCCCAAAATAAACAAATCTTTTTTTTAGAAAAATCATAAGAGATCCAACATCATCATTGGTTTCACTAATGAAGAGGAAATTTTTCAGAGTTAGTATTTTTGTGGTGAAGAATCAACTTATCTAAAGTCTGGCAATACCTTTGATTTTTTTTTTTTCCTGTTAAATTCAAGAAAAATGGAATGTTTAACTTAAAACATCCCTGTATTAAATAATCTCATATTTGTCAAGCTTATCTTTCTGACTCTGCCTTTTTCTTCCTATGGTTCTATAAGTCTATACACCCACAAAGATGTTGGGGAAGGTGTTTCTCAAATGTTGACAATGGTACGTTATGAAATGATTTTCCTTTGCATGTTTCTAGGTTCCTGAGGCTTGTATAAAGTGAAGTAAAGTAAAGTGAACTCGTTCAGTCGTGTCCAACTCTTTGCGACCCCATGGACTGTAGCCAGCCAGGCTCCTCTGTCCATGGGATTCTCCAGGCAAGAATACTGGAGTGGGTTGCCATTTCCTTCTCCAGGGGATCTTCCCAACCCAGGGATCGAACCTGGGTCTCCCGCATGGCAGGCAGATGCTTTATCCTCTGAGCCACCAGGGAACAAATGCATTTATTTTCACAGAAAAAAAACAAAGTTATTTCTAAAAGCTTACGTGTTGGTACATACAATAGGCAAGTGCTTCCCTGGTAGCTCAGCTGTTAAAGAATCTGCCTGCAATGCAGGAGACGCCAGTTTGATTCCTGGGATGGGAAGTTCCCCTGGAGAAGGGATAGGCTACCTACACCAGTGTGCTTGGGCTTCCCTTGTGGCTTAGGTGGTAAAGAATCCACCTGCAATGTGGGAGAGCTGGGTTTGATCCCTGGGTTGGGAAGATCCCCTGGAGAAGGGCATGGCAACCCACTCCGCTATTCTTGTCTAGAGAATCCCATGGACAGAGGAGCCTGGCAGGCTACAGTCCATGGGGTCACAAAGAGTCAGACATGACTGAGCAACTAAGCACAGCACAGCAGCACAGAGTAGCCAAGTTCATGGAGACAGAAAACAGATTAGAGTTTCTAGGGATTTGGGGGAGTGAGAAATAGGTAATTATTATTTAATGGGTACAGAGCTTCTCTGTTTGGGATGATGAAAAAGCTCTGGAAATGGGTAGTGGTGATGGTTGCACATTGTGAACGTGCTTAACACCACTGAATTGTACACTGAAAAAAGGTTACATCAGTAGATATTATTATACAATCACACACACACACACAGACACCACCACCTATAGAATACATATATGTATATTATGGGCTTCCCTGGTGGCTCAGATGGTAAAGAATCTGCCTGCGGTTCAGGAGACCCAGGCTTGATCCCTGGATTGGGAAGATCCTCTGGAGAAGGGAATGGCTATCCACTCCAGTATTATTTCCTGGAGAATTCCATGGATAGAGAAGCCTGGCAGGCTACAGTTCATGTGGTCACAAAGGGTCGGACATGACTGAGCGACGAACACTTTCATTTTCACATGTATATTACGTGTGTGTGTGACTGTATTATGTGAACTTGTCTCTTGTGTTTCCCTTGAGCACTATGGCAGTCAATGCCAAGGTCACCAAGGTGGGGCAGATGAGCCTGGCCAATGGGCTGACTTCTTCTGTTCAGTATTTGCACAGATGACCCTGTAATGGTTTCACCTCAAGAAGAGACTGAAATGGGAATTTGAGGATCTTAGGCAGAGCCCAAGGAAGAAAAGCCTGCTAAATATCTTTGAGTGGAAGAGAGGGGTGGGGTTGAAGAAAATCTTTTCTATTGCCCTTGAAAGCCTGGCAGGTTAGGTGGGGGCTTTTCTTTTCCTTTTCTTTTGCAAAATTGGCCAAGGAGGTCTGAGCTCTGCTCTGCTATTGGATCCCTGTGCTCTGTATCTTCTCATCCAGCTAAGTGTCCCATGTTTGGCCCAGCGATCCAGTAACCAAGTCCAAGTTCACGTCTGTGTGTCTGGTCTGGAGCCTGTCATCTTCTAAGGAAGTGCAATCCTGGACTCTGTGCTCTCTCTCTGAGGAAGACGGATGGATCAGCAAATCGTGGGCTGGAGACAGGAACTCTGGCCCCACCTCCGGCCTGTCAATTCCAAGCCCCTCAGAACCTCTGTTGTAGCTTGCTGCCATAGTAACTGCTGGGAAAACACCTGGCCGAGAGGGAGCCTGCCAAAACCCACTGGAGCAACAGCGAGGAGGGACAAGGAAGAGGGTATTTCCGGGACAGTTAGTGAGCAGTTAGAGACAAGGGGGCCAGATGTGAGCCAGCTAGCCCGAACAGTCTGGAAGTGTTTGACCCAGAGTTTAAACCACAGAGGTTGAAAATATAAATTTTTTAAAAATTTAATATAATTGCTTCTGTAAGCGCTGAATACTGAAGGACTCTTTGTAAGTTGCTTTCTCAGTCTTTATTCTGGGGCATGATGACCAGTAAGAAGGCTGGCCTCCATTCCTGGCCCTTCATGGGGTTTATAATTACAGCTGATCCACAGAGAGCTCCCAAACACCCCGGCCAGCCAGGCGGACACCAGCTGTTCGCACATAGACCTTGAAGACAGCGATGCCTGCAGACAGTAAAACATGTTCTCATATTAGCGTCTTGCTAGGAGAACTGCTCCCTTACACTGTTAACAGAAGACACAGGAGGCTAAGTGGCTTCCCTGTGTGTGCTTCTCCTCTCCACTCTCTTTTCTTTTCTCTCTCTTTTTTTTTTAACACGAAGTTTTAAATTTCAGGTTCTGTGATCTAACTTCCCATTTCCCACTCACAAACAAATGACATCTGGCCACTCTCAACAATAAACTTGGAAAGATGAGACATTTCCTGTTAGTTCTTCTTGTAACCCCTGCTTAAACTTTCAAATTCCTGAAAGAATTGCCTGAAAAATAAATGGATCATTAAAAAGTGAGGAAAAGGTAGGGGGTGGGGGTGGAGGGGACCTGCACAAGGGCCCTTTGACAATTAATGCTCATAAGCTCTTACCAATATTTCTGCTTTTCTTTCTTTCTTTCTTTCTTTCTTTTTTAACCACGTCAGAGCCCTGAAAGATCAAAACAGATTTTGTTATTCTGCACAAGCACCCTGTGGAAATAGCAATTGGTAAAACCTTCCACCAGGCTGTTGGAACCCCCATTGTGGCTAATTGCCCAATTCCTTTAAGTGGTGGCAGATAATATTATTTTAAAGCACTCATCTGTTTTTTAGCACACTGCTTATCTATCCACTCGATTTCTGAGAAATGGCATCCGGCCTCACAATCTCAACAGTTACACAACACATTTCTTTCAAATCTGCGTTTCCAAACCTGGACTTTATTGTCTCATCTTCAGCTGCCAGTGGGACACGGGGCCTTTTCTCCCTGGAGGCCCTCCCTTATCTCATAATCAGCATGACTAAAACTGCTCCCTGCTCACTGGTTTCCCAAAGCCAGCTCCCTTTGCCATATTTCCTCTTTCTCTCAATGATTCCAACTTTTTCCGAGACCCAGGCTCAAGCTGTGATGTCACCAAAGAGGGCCTGGGCTCTTTCCCAACTGGGCCCATGGAAGCTGCTACATTGTATCACATCACACAAGCTCCCTTCTCTTCCCATTTCTATAACCACCAACCAGCTCTGTGCTTGCCAAGTCCATTGATTTCCTAATAGGTAACTGTGGTGTTGGAGAAGACTCTTGAGAGTCCCTTGGACTGCAAGAAGATCCAACCAGTCCATCCTAAAGGAAACCAATCCTGAATATTCATTGGAAGGACTGATGCTGAAGCTGAAACTCCAATACTTTGGCCATGAAGAACTGACTCATTTGAAAAGACCGTGATGCTGGGAAAGATTGAAGGCGAGAGGAGATGGGGACGACAGAGTATGAGATGGTTGGATGGCATCACCAACTCAATGGAGATGAGTTTATGTAAACTCTGGGAGTCTGTGATGGACAGGGAGGCCTGGTGTGCTGCAGTCCATGGGGTTGTAAAGAGTCGAACACGACTGAGCGACTGAACTGAACTGAATGCCCCTTTTCGGCCACTTCCTGACCCTGTTTATCCAGGAGGCAGCAGACAGCTAGTCTTCCCTGCTCACAATCTCTTGATGCATTCTCAAGGCTTATACACAAGGTGAGGAGGGGATGGGGGAGGTGTAAGGGTCTTCATGGGGGTTCCAGCTGCACAGGGCCCCAAGGACACAGGAGGGCAGTACATTTGGTTCAGTGCTCCACTGCACTGTCTTGAAATCTACATTTTTGAACAGAGGAACCCGAATTTTCATTTTGCACTCAGATCAGATCAGATCAGATCAGTCGCTCAGTCGTGTCCGACTCTTTGCGACCCCATGAACTGCAGCACGCCAGGGAGATCCATCACCAGCTCTCGGAGGTCACTCAGACTCACATTCATCGAGTCAGTGATGCCATCCAGCCATCTCATCCTCTGTCGTCCCCTTCTCCCCCTGCCCTCAATCCCTCCCAGCATCAGAGTCTTCTCCAATGAGTCAACTCTTCACATGAGGTGGCCAAAATACTGGAGTTTCAGCTTTAGCATCATTCCTTCCAAAGAAATCCCAGGGCTGATCTCCTTCAGAATGGACTAGTTGCATCTCCTTGCAGTCCAAGGGACTCTCAAGAGTCTTCTCCAACACCACAGTTCAAAAGCATCAATTCTTCGGCGCTCAGCCTTCTTCACAGTCCAGCTCTCACATCCATACATGACCACAGGAAAGACCATAGCCTTGACTAGGCGAACCTTTGTTGGCAAAGTGATGTCTCTGCTTTTGAATATGCTATCTAGGTTGGTCATAACCTTCCTTCCAAGGAGTAAGCGTCTTTTAATTTCATGGCTGCAGTCACCATCTGTAGTGATTTTGGAGCCCAGAAAAATAAAGTCTGACACTGTTTCCACTGTTTCCCCATCTATTTCCCTGCCAATTAGGTAACCATTCTTGCTTCCGTGTTAAATCCAGTCTCCTGAATCACACCTTCCCTCCTCCTCTCCATAATCTCTCCCTCTTTCTCTCACTTCTATTCTTTTTTGGTCACACCACTGGGCTTGCAGGCTCTTAGTTCCCTGACCAGCAATGGAGCCCAGACCCTCGGCAGTTAAAGTGCAGAATCCTAACCACTGGACCGCCAGGAAATTTCCTCTCTCACTTCAATACTAGTTATGTTTCAGTATTCCCCTCCTCCATAATCTCTCCCTCCACTCTAGTCCTCTGACAATAATGATCAGCCTCGTTTGGCTCTTACACTTTCATTTTTCTTACTTTCTCCTTTTACTCCCTGAGCCTTATCCTCCCAACCAGTAAATACTGAGTTCTGGGAGCATGTCTTACACCAATTCCTACTTTGCCTTGGAGAGTGCTTGGGTTGATAACCAATGGATGAGTTATTTCTTCCATCTCTAGAAAGGGTGTTAGAATGTCTCCACTTTAGATGAGTAACACACAAGGTGGGTTAGTGAAAAGTAAAAGTGTTATTCAAAGCTATGGTTTTTCCAGGATTTTTTCCAGGAGTCATGATTGGATATAAGAGTTGGACTGTAAAGAAAGCGGAGTGCCAAAGAAATGATGCTTTTGAACTGAGGTGTTGGAGAAGACTCTTGAGAGTTCTCTGGACTGCAAGGGATCCAACCAGTGCATCCTAAAGGAGATCAGTCCTGAATTGGAAGGACTGATGCTGAAGCTGAAGCTCCAATACTTTGGCCACCTGATGTGAAGAACTGACTCATTGGAAAAGACTCTGATGCTGGAAAGATTGAAGACAGGAGGAGAAGGGGACAACAGAGGATGAGATGGTTGGATGGCATCACTGACTTGATGGCATGAGTGAGCAAGCTCCGGGAGTTGGTGATGGCCAGGAAAGTCTGGTGTGCTGCAGTCCATGGGGTCGCAGAGTCAGACACAACTGAGCAACTGAACTGAACTAGTCGCTTCAGTTGTGTCCCACTCTTTGTGACCCCACGGACTGTAACTTGTCAGGATCCTCTGTCCATGGGATTCTCCAGGAAAGAATACTGGAGTGGGTTGTTATTTCCACCTCCAGGGGATCATCCAGACCTAGGGATCGCACATGGGTCTCCTGCACTGCAGGCAGATTCTTTACCATCTGAGCCACCGGGGAAGCCCCCATAGTGGGTTAAACTGTATACAAAGTGGAGAAAACTGGAAATATTCATTGAGCACCTCTACACATGAGTTCAATGGATATTTATTAAATGCCTGCTTTCTGCCAGATTCTGTTCTGCTCTCAGCCATTAGAGAGGCAGCAGGTCGGCTGGCTGCCAGCTATTTGAGTGTCCCCTACAGGCCCAAGAGTGTTCTGTGGCTGGGCCCACACAGGCAAGTGGTCCCCATTCAACACTGCCTTCTGCTCACAGAGAACATCCTTCAGTTCCCAGGTGAGGCCATACAGCCAGATCTGCTCTGGAACCTTGATATGCAACTCCACCCGGGCTCAGCCTTAGGCCAGATCTCCAGTCTCCTGTCTCTCAGGTTCTTCAAACATACCTGGAGTTTGTGCTATCAGCTCTCAACCTGGGATGTGACTTAGAGAAATGCTGGCAGAGAGAAGGCAGGGAGCTTCTACTTCCCTGCCCCTCCTTACTTCTCTACTTTTTCTCCTGTAATCCAGGAAATCTAATACATAAGGAACTTGTCCAAATCAATGGTTTCTGCCAAAAGTTCCCTCAAAAATTCTATCTTTCCAATCGTACCTTATCAGAGACAATGAAGGACTCACCATGGCTACCTGTCTGGGGGTGGATGGAACACAGGTTATGGGGTAGAAGGAAATATTAGGGATTAAATAGGTTAACCTTTTAAAATTATGTAACATCTCACATGCCTCCATTTGCAGGTATTAATGGAGCATCCCTTCCACATAACGGGCCCTGGACCAAACACATAAACAGAAAAGAGCAACAGCCCCTGCCCCCTGAGGCTCATAACACACTTCAGCTTCCAGTGTAGAGGGAAGACATCACAGATCCTCCTGCACTAAGGAAGCTCTTAGTCAGCTCTTCTGAAGGCTGCCGTCCCAAAGGGAAATGACTTCTTAGAACAAGAGGAGCTATTAGACTTTTTCTTATAAATACAGATAAAAAGAACAGACAGCTCTGGGTGGGAACAAAAGCACTGTGTGAACCACACATATGCATGCATACACACAAATATATGCTAAAGAAAATACTATGGGGGGGAGTGGGAGGAAGGTGCAAGAGGGAGGGGACCTATGTATACTTAGAGCTAATTCACGTTGTCCTACAGCAGAAACTAACATGTTATAAAGCAATTATCCTTTCTCCAATTAAAATTTTTTTTAATTCTTAAAAGAAATAGAATAAGTACTATGATTTCTTTGAGTAGTGACATTCCTCTTTCTAAAATTTCCTCCATTCGAGTTCATGATGCTTCAAGCTTTGGAAAGGAATGTGGGCACTTTTTCTTCCCCCAGGTCATTTTTGGAAGTACAGGGGTGGAGAACCGGGCTCCCAATGGCTTGCACAGGCAGGTGTGTTTGGGCTCCTAGGTTTCCAATCCTGTGGCAACTGGCTGTCAAGTCAGGAAGGAAGAGGAGCTGGAGCCAGAATGGAGAGTGGGCTCCGAGCCTGCAAGGCTGGGGTGTCAGGCCTGGAAGCTGCTCCTGTGAGGAGGGAAAACAGTGTCTCCTTCCATCCTCGGATGGTGCTGAGGAAAATGCTGCCCGGAAAGATCCTCACAGAGAGCTGGAGGAGTCACACCGACATGGGAGGTCAGCTACGTTCTGAGAAGAGCGGAAATAAGAATTGTGAAACTCCCAGATGACCCGATCCAGAAGCGCGGGGTTTGCTTCTTGAATGCCACAGAATTGCTTCCGGAAAATACTCATTTTTAATTCAAATGTATCTGTGATCACAAAGGAAAGGCATGTTGATTGCTGGTTTTCTGGTGAAGTATTTCTGATGACGGGATTTTTTGGAGAAAGATAATATGTCATCTGTTAAGCAAGTCATAGGAAAAGAAATTCTTTTATTATTATTTTTTTTTGATACTTCTTTTGAAAACGAGTGCAAGTTTTTTCTCAAGAACTTCTTACCAAACCAAAATCAGAGCCTAGCCATGGAGGAAGACAAGGCATTTTTACCTGTGTCGGTGTTGGTTGAGCCTCCTCGGGCATTGCCAGGTGCTGAGGATGAAGGCAGGTCAGACAGAGCCTGGGTTCTCAAGGCACTTGCAGCCCACAGAGGGGAGAGAGAGAAGTGCTCAGAGATCAAGGAAGAAAAGAAAGAAGCATGTGAGGTCAGAGGGAAAGATGGCTAAATTCCTGGAATAGCTCGCATAATTTGACCTCTCAAAGTCTCCAATGGCTTCCATTTTGTTTTGAGTTAAAGCTAAGTTAGGGCAAAGAGTCAGACAGAACTTAGCGACTGAACAGCAACAAGAATACTGAAATGGGTAGCCTATCCCATCTCAATCCAGGAATCAAACGGAAGTTGCCTGCATTGATTCTTTACCAGTGGAGCTACCAGGGAAGCCCAGAGAGCAACACCAACAAAACTAAGTTTCTACTCTGTCTGCCCAAGTCTGTTCTCTGGCCTCATCTCCTCCTCTCTCACTGCCCCTTCCCTCCGCACTAGCCACACTGCCTCACCAGACACACAAACCTAGGGGCTTTCAAACTTGTCTGCCTGAAACGCTTACCGCAGAGGTACGCCCAGGGTGGCTTCAGGCCTCTGCTCAGCTATCACTTTCTCTGAGAGGCTTTCCTCCCACCCCGCAACACACTCCATTATTCTTTCCTGAGTCATAAACCTCTCCAAAGCCAATGGTGAGCCCTCAGGGATACATGGACCCCACTTTGAGAACTGCTGCATTCAAATTCCATGGGAGGCTTACTGATATCCAGCTCCCCAGCACATCCCCAGAGATGCTGTTTTTAGTGGCTCCAGAGAAGAGCCTGGACCTGTGTATTTTAAAAAGTAGCTCAGTGTTTTAATGTGGTGGTCTAAGACCACCTTTTGCAAAAATAAATGGGAAGCCATTGAAAGGTTTCCAATTGGGAGACAGAAGATTAGATCAGGGCTACAGGAAGGCCTGGAGCCACTGTCCTAATCCCTAAGAGACCACATCAAGAGTCAGCTAATCACATTCTGCAGGGGAAATCTGGCCCTCCACCTGTTTGCGTAAATAAAGGTTTTTTGGAACACAATCGTACCCATCCTTTTACATAATTTTCCATGGTTGACTTTGTGTTATAAGTGCAGGGTTGAGTAGCTGTGACAGAGACTATAAGGCTGGCAAAGCAAAACTTTTTGTGTATCTGAGCCTTTTCAGAAAAAGTTTGCCAATCCCTGGTCTAAAGTAAGGGTTGGAAGGTGGAGAGGAAAAGTGACTAATATTTGGACTAATATTGGAGATAAGACTACATAGATGAGTAGATGACCTGAGGTGGAGATGGGGAGGAAGGAGCTGGGCCTCCAAGCATGAGTCCCGGGTTTCAAGCTCATATCACTGGGTGAAAGTGGTACCACCAAATGAAATTTATGTTGCTGCAAGAAACCCAGAATTTTCATGAAGATGATAACCATATGTTTTGGAATATACATTTTCCAGGCTTAACATACAGTTTCATTGAGATTTTCTATAGTTCATCCCTATCAGTTGGTATTTGCCTCTCACAAACAAGACTTACAGAGAACTAATTTAAAATGCATTGCCTCATTTATCATCATCACCCAACGAAAAGGTGAGATTATTTCCATTTTACAGATCAGAAAAATGAGGCTTACAGGTAAAATAATGTGCACAAGGACAGATCTGTCAGACTCCAGAGTTCTTAATGTTCCTCTTTACAAAACTGAAGATCTAATTTGTGTATTATACGGTTTACAAAAGTGGTTTTTAAAAGATCATTCCCAATGACAGGTAATAAAGGATTCTGTTGTTTGTGCCTTTCTGCTCAGAGCTTGTCTTACCCTTTGCTTCCTGTTTCTAAGTAAGTTTCTCCGAACAATTAGAAGCAATTCTCTTTATCCTATGGGCTTCCCAGGTGGCGCTAGTGGTAAAGAATCTGCGTACCAGAGCAGGAGACGAAAGAGACACGGGTTCCATTCCTGGATGGGAAGATCCCCTGGAGGCAGACATGGCAACCCACTCCAGTATTTTTACCTGGAGAATCCCATGGACAGAAGAGCCTGGTGGGCTACAGTCCATGGGGTTGCAGAGAGTCGGACATGACTGAAGACTTAGCACACACATATGCTCTTTATCCTTCAATTTTTTGCAAGACCAGAAATGCAGCTCTAAAAACAAAGTCCAACTATCCTCTTAAACAATCACGCTCATCTGTGCAGAAACACGAAGAACTGGGTTGTAGCCTAAGTGATACCAAGGGGCTGAATGCTCGTGCAACTGCATGGTTCTTAATTTGCTTTTTTACATCAGGGAGAAGATTTCCAACTAAGAAGGAAACCAAAAGAATTACAGCTTTCTCTTTGGAATATTTTTCTTTCCCTCTGGGTACATTTAATTTAGGGGAGAAAGTGTACAGAAATTCCTGTCAGGCAATATCTTCAATTATCTTGTGACAACCCATGGACTCAAGAGGCATCCCCAGAGAGGGTGCAAAAGGCTTTTTTTTTTCCTCTCTCTTTATCTGGTATTATAGGCAGAGATTTGGGAGAGCAAACTGTGGTAAGGATTCTTACCTTTAGCTGTCTTCTGCCAGTTTTCCCAGGAACCCCTCTTCAGGCTTTGGCATCTACTAGAGTTTGGCAGGGTTTTCCATTGATTTTCTTTTTAGTTTCCCTTGGCTGTTGAAGGGAACTCTGTAGCAGTTTACCAGAAAATCCCTCAGAAACTCATTAACTCTGAGAGGGGGCCATACGGGAGGCTCCTGGGAGTAGTGTTATAGGAGTGCCTGAGAGGCCACTAAGCTGGTGGACTTTGTTTACACTCTTGTTCCAAAATCCTCTCCAAGTGCTCAGCTATGGTCATGCGTTCACCAGACCAGCAGCCCACCATCCTAATTTCTGCCTTTTTATGAATCCACTAATCTCGGGAAATGATCCATTTACAAAACATTTTGAGGATCCTTCCTAACTTTAAAAAATTCTTCAACTATGGCCCTTAGTTCAGCCTTTTGCCAAAGAGTAAAAGGTACCTGGGAAGGATCCCTGGTGACGGTCTTATTTTAAAAAGATAACCGTTTAATAGTCTCCTCAGGATGGAAAGGGCAATTCAGCTAGAGGATTACTAGCATGCGTGCTCAAATCACAGACACTGAGAAGAGCAACAGGAGTTATGCCCTTCTTTTAGTTTGTTTTAGGCACCTCTTAAATTTTAGTTTTTCATTAGCCTTTTGCAACAAATCCTTTAAAGTAGCTATTTTGGAATTTTGAAGCCTTTTTGGAGTCTTCTGCATGTCAGTTAAAGTAAGTATCCTATTCAGTTTTTTTTCATTTGAGAACCCTTGCTTTTTGGTGCACTTCTTAAATAAGTGATTCCATGTAATTGGAACATTCCCATAATGACCAGTGTAATGCTAGGTTGTCTTAGTAATATTTTAACATTTTAAAGATATTTACAGCTTCCAGGACTATAGTTCTTAGATGCAAAATAAGCAGAAGGTGGCATGCTCAACTTTTTGGAATTTAAGAATACTATTTTAAATTAATCAATCAATTGATCAGCTTATCCTTTGAGCCAAACTAATTCCAAGCGGGTTGTATCAGTGAGTTGGAGATTGTGTGGCGTTTTACAGTGTACTTGTGGCAGGGAAATTTTCTTGAGATTGACAGGTGATCGCACATCAATCTAACCTATTTCATGACCAACTTATTCCAATATGGGAGTCTTACGTTTGCACTTGGTTAACTCTAACAGCTTTCAAATGCCCCACCTGTGCCCACAAGTTTTGCAATTTTTTGGCTTCTGAGATTTACATTAGGCTTTACCCCACATGCACATTAAGAGAAACCAACAGCAAGTAAAGAAGCAGGGCTGTGGACACCAGCATTAACCACATAGATGTCACTATGGAGTGGCCAGTACAAGGCCTTGTGCATGCCACCAGTAATTCTCAACATGGACTGGAGACTGGGGGAAAGATTAAACCAACAGACCCCCAAAGAATGGGGACAGCAGACTGTTTCCAAACAAATGGGGAATTGCAGCTGCCACTAGCTGTTCCCAATGTGGAGTCTGGGGACAGAAGTTAGGGCTGGGGTTTCCAGTAAAACGGGAAATTATGGAGTGCACTACCAGCAGTTGCCAACATGGAACTGGGGACTGAACCAGCAGACCTTAAGAAATGGAGCTGCAGACCAAACCAAGGCTGAGGACTTGGGTTCTGGGTAGAACTGTTTGCCAGCTCAAGCTCACCAGCCCTGGACTGGGAAGCCAATTAGATCGGGAGCTTGACATGAAGAAAGTGGAGTTCAGAACCAAGAGGATGTCAACCTGCAGTCCTCAGAAATGATGAGAAAGAGAACTCAAAGATTCTTGGGTACCAGTGTCTGCGTTTCTCCTTGTCTATCACCTTACTTGGTGACAAAAACAATTTCTCTTTGTTTGTATTCCAGTCCCCTCAAATATAAACTGTAGAGGAAAGCATGAAAAATTTCACTACCTCAAAATGAAGGATTCTGTACAACAACAGACACCCTTAATAATGTTAAAATATTAGCAACAGAGTGAGAAAAGAATTTGCAACCTATGTAGCAAAGGATTTGTAAAAAGAATATAAAGAATCTTATGAATCAATTGGAAAAAGACAAATAAATCAGTTTAAAAATGGTTAAGGGATGTCCCTGGTGGTTCAGTGGCTAAGATGCTGGGCTCCCAATGCAGGGAGCTTGTACTTGATCCCTGATCAGGGAACTAGATCCCACAGACTTCAACTAAAAGTTCTTATGCCACAACTAAAGGCTAGTGCAGCTAAATAAATAAAAGATGTTTTTAAAAGATACATAGCAAACAAGGTAGATACATTGATAGCCATTATGTTATTTTTAAAAAATGGTTAAAGAATATAAACAGATAGTTTTTAAAAGAGAAAATACAAATGGCCAATAAACAACATAAGGAGTTAGTCTCTTTAGTATGCAGGGAAACATAAAACAATGAAGCCTCAGTTCACACCTATGGGACTGGCAATATTTAAGTGGGATCATATCAGTGCTGGTGAAGATGTGGGGCAGGGAAACTTCAGAGAGCTTCAGTTAGATCCATAGATTAGTGTCACTTGGCCCTTTGGGGCAGCTATTTAATGTATACATTACACTTAGATTTGCTACTCCAGGATCATCAGTTAGAAGTCTAGGTAGCTTCTCTGGAAACATTCAAGGGGGCATGTGCAAGACCAAAGCAGCATTGCTTGTAAATGTGAAAGTTATAAATGTATATTACAGGGGCAAATGCCTAAATAGAACAACACATAGTATATTCAGGAAGACGAATCACATCTATATGGATCAACAAAAAGTGAAAGTGAAAGTCACTCAGTTGTGTCCGATTCTTTGCGACTTCATGGACTATACGACCCCAGATTATACAGTCCATGGAATTCTTCAGGCAAGAATACTGGAGTGGGTAATCTTTCCCTTCTCCAGGAGATCTTCCCAACCCAGGGATTGAACCTCAGTCTCCCAGTTTGCAGGCGGATTCTTTACCAGCTGAGCCACAAGGGAAGCCCAAGAATACTGGTGTGGGAAACCTATCCCTTCTCCAGAGGATCTTCCTGACCCAGGAATCAAACCAGAGTCTCCTGCATTGCAGGTGGATTCTTTACCAACTGAGCTATGAGGGAAGCCCAACTCACACTGCTAGGTGATAAAAGCCATGTTCGTATTATATGTGCATGCATGCTCAGTCACTTAGTCATGACCAACTCTTTGCAACCTCACAGAGTGTAGTCCTCTAAGCTCCACTGTATATCCCGTTATATGTACAGTATGGAAATAAACTGTATAAAGACACTTATATGAAACAATTCTATGAATTTTGGGGGGTACATATAAACATATGTAAGGTGTTAAACCCTGGAGGAGGGCTAGGCAACCCACTCCAGTATTCTTGCCTGGAGAATCCCCTGGACAGAGGAGCCTGGCAAGCTGCAATCCATGAGGTCTCAAAGAGTCAGACCTGACTGAAGCGACTTAGCACACAGCACACAAAAGGTATTAAAAGTGGGCTGGATGTATACCCTCCAATTTACCACCAGGTTGTCCTGGAAAGAAAAGGTGGTATTTGGGGGAAGGTGGTCGAGGAGGACTTTGGTTATCTGTAGCTCCCATTCCGCACCCAAGGCTAATGTGTGGGAATATTCTCCATCATCAAGCAATTGATTCAATTCTGACACTATATACATGGAGGCAGTGTCAGATCCCATAGGTTAAGGGCATAGCCCTACAAAACTACCCATCTCCAATTTCAGAGGCCAACTTCCAGGCTGTCATCTATGCTTCTTTTATATATATATAAAGTCCATGGGGTCTCTAAGAGTTGGACACGACTGAGCGACTTCACTTTCACTTTTCACTTTCATGCACTGGAGAAGGCAATGGCAACCCACTCCAGTGTTCTTGCCTGGAGAATCCCAGGGACGGGGGAGCCTGGTGGGCTGCCATCTATGGGGTCGCACAGAGTCGGACACGACTGAAGCAACTTAGCAGCAGCATATATGTATGTATTTAAGTTTTTACTTAGTTATTTATTTTTGGCTGTGCTGGGTCTTTGTTACTGCTTGAGGGCTTTCTCTAGTTGCAGAAATCAGGGTCTACTCTCGAGTTGCGGTGTGAGGACTTCTCATTTTGGTGGCTTCTCTTGTTGCAGAGCACAGGCTCTGGGACTCATGGGCTTCAGTAGCTGCAGCTCGAGGGCTAAATTGCTACTTGGCACGTGGGATCTTCCCAGACCAGGGATCGAACCCATGTCCCCTGCATTGGCAGGTGGGTTCTTAACCCCTGGACAAGCAGGTAAGTCCATCACCTGTGCTTCAGGATCAGCAGTTCCAATAATTTCCCTCCCTGGGTTCAATTAATTTGCTACAGCTGCTCACAGAACTCAGGAAAACATTTACCTGCTAGATCACCAGTTTATCATTAAAGGATATAACTCAGGAACAGCCAGGTGGAAGAGATGCACAGGGAGGGGTGTGCAGGAAGAGACACAGAGCTTCCCATTTTCCCCAAATCTCCACATGCTCACAGCCTAGAAGCTTTCTGAACCTTGTCCTTCTGGATTTTTATGGAGGCTTCATCACAGATGCACAATTGATTAAATTATTGGCTATTGGTGATTGAAATCAATCTTTAGACTTCTCCCTTCCCCAGAGGTCAAGGGTGGGACTTGAAGTTCCACTCCTCTAATCACGTGCTTTATTCTCCTGGAAAGCAGTCTGCATTCTTGGGTTACCTAATGGCTTTCCAAAAGTCATCTTATTAAGGTAACAGAAACCTTTATCTCTCTCATCACTTAGTATACTTCAAGGGTTTTAGGAGCTCTGTCCCAGAACCAAAGATGAAGAACAAATATATTTTGTTCTCAAAGAAGTTAGGTACAGAAATTGACAGTAAGCCACTAGTAAATTTTATAGCCGTTTGACATTACTCCAGCATCCAAGCTCATGATCAATAGATTCATCTCAATAAAGAGAATGTAGGCCAGTTGTTGAACTCAGTGAAAGTTTTCTCCAACTGTTGGCAGAAGATGAAGGCAGAAGGATTCAATGTGAGAAAGATTTAAGATTTCCTGATGTGAGATGGAGGGGACCACCTGATAATAAATGTGAGTGGCCTCTAGACTCTGAGGGCAGGTCCTGACTTCCAACAAGAAAATGGGAACTTCAGTCCTACAACCACAGGACCTGAAGTTTGCCAAAACCTGAATGAGCCAGGAAGCAACCTTACCCCTGAGCCTTGAGATAAGTCCAGCCAACGTTTGGAGTTCACCATGGTGATACCCCGAGCACAGACCCCGCTGGAGCCCACCTGGCCTCTGACTACAGAACTGCCTGCTAAATAGCATGAGTGTTATTTGAAAAACAACAAGAACTTGGATCAAATGCCAGGGTCAGGGCTTCTCTGGTGACTCAGTGGTCAAGAATCCACTTGCCAATGCAGGAGACATGGATTTGATTCCTGATCCAGGAAGAGCCACCTAAGCCGCAACTATTGAGCCTGCGCTCTAAAGCCTGGGAGCAGCAGATATGGAGGCCACGTGCCCTAGAGCGCATGCTCAGCAACAGAGGACGACACCACAATGAGAAGCTAGTGCACCGCAACGGAAGGGTAGAGAATACTGGAGTGAAGGCAAGAATACTGGAGTGGGTTGCTATTTCCTTCCTCCAGGTGATCTTCCTGACACAGGGATTGAAGCGGAGTCTCTTATATCTCCTGAATTGGCAGGTGGGTCCTTTACCCTTAGTGCCCCCTGGGGAGTTGACTTGCAGTGCACCCCACCCCAGTACTTTTGCCTGGAAAATCCCATGGACGGAGGAGCCTGGTGGGCTCCAGTCCATGGGGTCGCTAAGAGTCGGACACGACTGAGCGACTTCACTTTCACTTTTCACTTTCATGCATTGGAGAAGGAAATGGCAACCCACTCCAGTGTTCTTGCCTGGAGAATCCCAGGGACGGGGGAGCCTGGTGGGCTGCCGTCTGTGGGGTTGCACAGAGTCAGACACGACTGAAGCGACTTAGCAGCAGCAGCAGCAGTTTAGTCACTAAGTCGTGTCCGACTCTTGTGACCCCACGGACTATAGCCTGCCAGGCTCCTTTGCCCATGGGATTCTCCAGGCAAGGATACTGGGGTGGGTTGCCATTTCCTTCTCCAGGGGATCTTCCTGACCCAGGAATTGAACCTAGGTCCCTTGCACTGCAGGTTCTTTACCAACTGAGCTATGAGGGAAGTTGCCATCTGGGAAGTTGACTTGTAGGTCTGTGCAAATTTATGAGGAAGGCCACAGGCAGGGCACAAAACAATGAGCTGCTGCTTCTCGTGTAATAATAGATTTGCTGCTGGATACATGTTATTGGAAATGGAAACTGGAGTCTGGAGAAGGCACCAGGACTTCCTGGGGTGCAGGGCAGTGTGTGCTGGCAGCTTAAACTCGGCCCCACAATAACTCAGCCCTCACAGGCTGTTGGGCCAGAGAGATTTATGGACCCCAAGGAACGCATGCAACCAAGGCTGCTTAAAGGAGGCCATACATTGTGAGATTCTGACTGTCAAATAACATGTTGGGGTTTCTTCAGTGGTCCCAAGACTTAGAGATTACATCTTTAACACATCAATAACTTAGCCTCTGGTTAGCAAGGTTCACTGGGGCATGACTAATCAGCAGATGAAAGTGTCTTTGTGGGGATTAACTTTAATGAAAAGAAAAGGAATAGTTATTTGGGGAGTTCGAAATCTTCCATAAATCAAAGTGAACACTGACAAAGCAGGTTCATAAGGTAAGAATGAAGCCATTGTGGGGAAAATTAAGGAACAGCTACTTTTTATATAAATCACAGGTTAGGGCTACATTGATTGGGGATTCCATGGGAACAAGACCATTTAACTTCTTCAGGTGTAAAGCAGTGATATTTGGGGAAGCTCCACTCTCCTTAAGGGAAAACAGATGGCCTGTGTCCTTATTAACCCTTTCCCACCTACTTGCAAAACAATCTGGCAATGGGCTTATTGAATTTTGAGGAAGTGATCTCTGCTTATTCCAAATCCCACTTTTGAAGAATATCCTGAACCCATCCCTTGCCTAAGGGCTCTGTAATTCAAAGCTATTCCAGACATCATGGGAATGACTCCATGTAGGCTACTAGTTACTCAAGAAAGACAACTGCCTGTCTCAGTGAGAGCTTAGGAACTAGATTTATAAGAATAAGCTGGATTCCACTGCAATCAATTGATTAAAGTTTGCTCCACTAGTAAGAGGTAAAACTGGCCTGTCCCTCCTGACTCAATGCACTGAGAAGGATGCTGTATCACCAATGTGTGTTCCTGCCAAGCACGTGTAACCTGAGTCTAATCATGATGAAACTATAGGATCAGCCTAGGTTGAGGGAAATTCTACTAAGCAACCAGCCAGTTCTCTCTCTTAAAAAAAAAAAAAAAAAAATATATATATATATATATATATATATTGTAAAATACAAAGAAATTCTGAGTAACCATTCCAGCATAAAGGAGACTAAAGAGACATAACAATTAAATGCAATGTGTCATCCTGGACTGGATTTTCCTCAAGACAAAAGTCACCATAAACAGCATTGGGATGTTTGTGAAACGTGCACATGACCCATGTTTTGGTAACAGTACTGAACCAAAGTTAAATTTCCCAAATTTCAGAATTAAATAGCAGTTACATGAAATGACCCTAGTGTCTGAAGGACGGTTTTGGTTTAGATGTTGAGTCGTGTCCGGCTCTGTGACTCCAGGGACTGTAGCCTGCCAGGCTCTTCTGTCCATGAGATTTTTCAGGCAAGAATACTGGAATGGGTTGCTATTTCCTTCTCCAGAGGATCTTTCTGACCCAGGAATAGAACCTGGGTCTCCTGCATTGCAGGAAGATTCTGAGGGATACATATAGAAATATTTTGAGGTTAAAGTTCAAGATGTCTGCAACTTATTTTCAAAGAGTTCAGAAAAATTACATGTCATATTAAAGAGAGAGAAATAAATAAACAGACTGAGACAGAGAGAGAAAGAAATGTAGCAAAACATTAACTAGCAATTGGTGAACCTAGACAAAAAGTTTAGGAGTTTATTATATTCTCACAATTTTTGTGGAGGTTTAAAATTTTTTCAAAAGAAAATAAAATAACAAATCAAATACATTTTAAGAATAGTAAATGCAGGGGAAATTCATATAATTCTTAAAATTTTTTCTCGCTGAGTTCTGGTTGGTGGAGTCAGTAATAATCTATTAGAATGTGTGTGGTGTGAAAGAAATGGTTAATAGTATCAGTTAAGAATGCTTTAGACTTTGTTTCATAAACCTAACTTGTGCAAATGTGAACATGTTTCTCACATCAGTCATTCTGGAACTGGTGAGGAGATTCCAAGGCTCCTATCATTTCACTCTGCTTTTAAGTGGATTGGCTTTATGTCTCATGGATCCAAGATGGTTGACATCATGTCTTCTTTCCAGAAGAAGAGAAAGTGGAAGAAGAAAAATGAAGCTGTATCTGTTTAGAAAAGCAAAAGTTTTCCCAAAAGCTTCCAGAGAGCAGTTACAGGTAAATATAATCAAAATATGTCTATTCTCTAGTTACCCCTCTTCTTGACCTTGAAATTATGTATTACCAAGTTTCAGAAGGCAATGGCAACCCACTCCAGTATTCTTGCCTGGAGAATCCTAGGGACGGGGGAAGCCTGGTGGGCTGCCGTCTATGGGGTCGCACAGAGTCAGACACGACTGAAGCGACTTAGCAGTAGCAGCAAGTTTCAGCAAGTAGTAAGTAGGAGTCTGAAGACTGGATTCAGCTCCAGTTCTGTTTTTCATTCTATATGTGACTTTACACAAGTCTGTAAATCTTTCTGGACCTTCATTTCCTCATTTTAAAAATGAGACATTTAAACTGGATTATCTCAAGTTGTCTTCCAGCAATAACAATCTATGATTATATAATATTTCCTAGCATTTAAGAGTGCTTTTGTCTGATGTGGACACCACTCTAATTCAAACTGACTTAAATAATTAGAAAATGTATTATCTTATAAAAGAAGAAAGCTGGGTAGACCTGGATTCAGGTTATTTGATTTAATTCCTTAATGACATCACCGATTAGCATTTCAGGCTCTTTCCGTCTCGCTGCTCTGCCCCTGCTGGACTGGCTTCATTTTCATACTGTTGATTCAGCTCTTCCAGGTGGTGTATCCAGATAAGACAATATGCATTAGAAGAAGAAATAGCATCTAGTACCATGGTATTTCTCAAGGGAGAGATGAAACTTATCCAACAGCCTTCTAGAGACTTCCTTTTATGTCTCACGAGACAGAACTGACTTGTGTGAGGGTCCGTGAGCCATCACTGAAAGAACAGAATTACCTACTTGGTTTAGACTAAAAGGCTTAGGCTAATTATCTGAGGTCAAACAGACTTTGGATAATCAACCATGATGTATTTGTATCAGGGTTCTCCGAGAAACAGAACCAATAGGTAACTAGATAGACAGACAAATAGATGATAGATAGATAGATAGATTTATTAAAGGAATTGTCTCATATAGTTAACAGGCCAAGAAGTTCTACAGTCTGCTGTTGGCCAAAGGCCTGAAAACCAGGAGCTCAATGTCCAAGGGCAAGGAATTCGCCCTTCCTTCACCTTTTTGTGGACTAGATGAGGCCCACTCACATTGGTGAGGACATGTTCTCTTCTCTACGCAGCCCACTGCCTCAAATGCACAATCTCTTCCAGGAACACCCTCACAGACACATCCAGAAATAATGTTGTGCCAGCTCTCTGGGCCTCCCTCAGCCCTTCTTTCAAGTTGACACGTAAAACGAACCATCGCAGTGTTCTTTACTTTTAATGGGGGACTATTTTGGGAAATGGTTTTTATTCCAGATACCACAGGATGCTGCATAGACATCAAAGGCTCACATATATTTGCTCGTCCTCCTAAATCAACATTGGCCACTTTCATTTTAACCAATGAAATTATCTCCTTCACTGACTGTTCTAATAAAGAGTCTGAAAGAAAATACCCACACAGGCCTAGAGGGGAGTGAGTGTCTCTAGAGTTTGTTTAAGAATATAGTCATCCATTCACACACATATATTAATTCAACACATGTTTATTGAGCATCTACTATTTTCTAGGCACTAATGAAAAGTTGTAGTCTCTGTTCTTAGAGAATTTATACCTTGGTGTTGAAACAGATAGCTTAACAAATTATTAATGGTAAGAGTCAGAAAGAAAGAATACCTGAAGACTTGAGTGACATTGTAAAGGAAAATTGCAACTATTTCAGATACTCGAGATTCTAATGATACTAATTGTGCTGTAAAACATAAGCAAGATGGTTGTATGTATGTATGTGTGTGTATGTGTTGGGGGTATTATCCTTTTGTTTCTTTTATCTGAGATTAAAAGAATTCCCATGTGCATTCACACTTCACAGACAATGTGCCTTTCAAATAAATAGTTGTGTTGGTTTGAGCTCTGACACTTCCTTCTCTAAGAAGTCCTAAAACAGAAACTACTTTTGACTATGCCTGTAGATTTTCTCCATCCAATTCCACTGGCTTCTGTTAATAGTAAAAAGGGAGAGATTCTTTAGGTTTGGTTATTAATGAACTAACATAATAAAACTTACTACATGCTAGATACAAAATGCTTAATATATATCACTCATTTACACCTCACCACAACTTTACAATAGAGTAAAGAAACTGGGCCACAAAGGATGAAATGACTTACTCAAGGTCACAAAGATGGGATTTGAAAGCACTGACCTGGCTTGAGTTCATGATCATAGCCGCTCAGCTAGGCTGCCTCTCACAGTGATCTCTAGCTCCAGAAACTGGACCTCAAGACAGAATCAGTTTCAGTCACATACTCTGTATTGGTCACTTAATTCATTCCCACAACACCTTGTGTTAAGTAGGTATGAAAGCAAAAATTCAGATTATTTATAAAACACTGTGGAAACTTGAATATGGCCTATGTATTAGATAATACAACAGAATTCGTCATTTTTGCAGGCGTGGTAAGAGTACACCGCTATAGGAGGGGAAATCTGTCTTAAGAGCTGCCTTCTGAATTACTTAGAGAAAAAAATCTTATGGTTCTACAGCTTATTTTCATATGGCTCAGAAAAAAAATAGAGGGATAGAGGTAAAACAAATGGAGCAAAATGTTGATGTGAATGTAGATGAAGATAAATAGATGTTTGTTGCGCTGATATTGAAGTTTTCTTTACATTTGAAATTTCTCCAACTGAAATCTGGGAAAAGGCAAGAAATCCATGCCTCATCACAATAATAAAATTATGGAACACTGACTGCAAGGAGATCCTACCAGTCTAATCTAAAGAAAATCAGTCCTGAATGTTCATTGGAAGGACTGATGCTGGAGCTGAAACTCCAATACTTAGGCCACCTGATGCAAAGAACTGACTCATTTGAAAAGACCCTGATGCTGGGATTGAAGGCGGGAGGAGGAGGGGTCGACAGAGGGCTGAGATGGTTGGATGGCATCGCTGACTCAATGGACATGAGTTTGAGCGCTCATGGCTATGGACAGGGAGGCCTGGAGTGCTGCAGTCCATGGGTCACAAAGAGCTGGACACGACTGAGCGGCTGAACTGACTGACTGAAGACAAATAGGAGATGGTAACAGCCTGAGGAAAAAACATACAGTTCACAAATTAATGACAGTTAGAATAACAGCTTCCCTGGTGGCTCAGATGGTAAAGAATCTGCCTGCAATGCAGGAGACCTGGGTTTGATCGCTGGGTCAGGAAGATCCTCTGGAGAAGGGAAAGTCTACCCACTCCAGTGTCCTTGCCTAGAGAATCCCAAGGACAGAGGAGCCTGGCGGGCTACAGTCCACAGGGTCCCAAAGAGTTGGACACGACTGAGCGACTAACACTTTCATTTTCTGTTTTTTTCCAGAATAACAGAAAATAAGAGCAGCAATCGAAGTTAAAAAGCAGTGGCATAATGTCTTCAAAGGTTTGAGAAAAAATGACCTTAAACCTACACTTGAGTAGCCAACAGAGCTATCTTTCAAAAATAAAAATAAAATTAAGATGCTGAGAGTCCACTGTACAAAACCTTTAATAAGAAACATCTAAATCTGAAGGATTATACCTCAGAAAAAGAACAATTAAGCTGTAAAGAGTTAGAGACAGAAGGAATGTTGAGAAAATAAAAGGGAAAATATATATGTAAAAAATAATAGTAATAACAGTCAAAGATGTCTAATTTGCTAGGTTAAAAAAGGACAGAACTAAAACACTGAACCACAATAGCATATGAATTAGGAGGGGATGATCAGAGGGAAAATATTCTAATATGGTGGCATTAATGTTGGAGACAGAGGCGATGGCACCCCACTCCAGTACTCTTGTCTGGAAAATCCCATGGATGGAGGAGCCTGGTAGGCTGCAAAGAGTCAGACACGACTGAGCAACTTCACTTTCACTCTTCACTTTCATGCATTGGAGAAGGAGATGGCAACCCACTCCAGTGTTCTTTCCTGGAGAATCCCAGGGACGGGGGGCCTGATGGGCTGCCGTCTACGGGGTCGCACAGAGTCGGACACGACTGAAGTGACTTAGCAGCAGCAGCAATGCGGGAGAGTAGCTAATATCATTTAACTTTAGAATTTGTTAAGGTAACTGTACATAGTAATATTCTAAGGGAAACCACTCACAGAACAGTGAATGAATATATAAATTACGACAAATTCCAAACTAGTGAGACAATAAAAATAGAAAAAGAAACTAAATATTTAATCATACATTTATATATGTAAATCATGTATAAATTAGTCAGATACATATTTCAGAAAGGAGAACAGAGAACTGCAGAAAATGAGGAACTACAGAAATAAAAAAGTAAGATGGAGAAACAAGACCAAATAAGATGTTATGAAAAAAACCCAACCCAATATCAATAATCACAGTAAATGGAAATACACTGGACTCATCAGTTAAGAAAACGGAGATTGTCAGACTGGATTAAAAACAATGCTGACCAAGAGAAAGCTGGCATAGTCATATCCATACTTAGGACAAAAACATGTTAAAGGGTAGCTGTTCAGGATAATGATTCAGATTCTCAGAAAGATAGAGCACTTCCAAGCCTGCATAAACCAGAGCCTCAAAGTATATAAAGAAAAATTGATTAATTTTTTATTAAAAATAATGACAGTAAGACATTTATAAGTTCACAATAACATTGGGAGATTTCAACCCATTTCTTAGTTTTTGACAGATCAAGCAGATGGAATATTAATATAGGTATAAAAGACATGAGTAACAAATAACAATGTTTTAATAGTCATGATTGATCAAACCAGTCAATCCTAAAGGAAATCAACCCTGAACATTCACTTAAGGACTGATGCTGAAGTTGATGAGCAGTTTTTTGCCACTTGATGCAAAGAGCTGACTCATTGGAAAAGACCCTGATGCTGGAAAACATTGAGAGAAGGAGAAGGGGTCGACAGAGGATGAGACGGTTGGATGGCATCACTGGCTTGATGGACATGAGTTTGAGCCAACTCTGGGAGGTACTGAAGGACAGGGAAGCCTGGTGTGCTGCAGTGTGTGGAGTTACACAGAATTAGACAAGACTGGGCAAATGAACAACACCAGTAATAGTCGTGTGTAGAATATTATGCCAAACAATCAGAGGATACAGATTTTTCTCAAGAATATGAAATGTTCACACAAATTGATTGTTCACTAGTTCATAATGCAAGACAACAAACGTCAAAGAATTGGTATTTCTTTTCTCGTCCCTAAAATTATTAGACGTCAATAACCAAAAAAAGAAAGAAAAAATAATTCGATCTGGACATATTAATGCAAATATTTCACATCAGATCTTCTGAGTTATAGTAAATGCTTTATTTAGAGGGAGATTTAGGCCTTAAACATTTGCATTAAAAATAAGAAAAGCTGAAAACTAAGTATCCAATTTGAGAGGTGAGAAAAAGAACAAAATAAGCTCCAATAAGATATAAGGATAGTAAGAGTAAAAACAAAGTAAAAAGGAAAAATACAGTAGAGAAGATCAATAAGCCAAGTGATAAAATTCTTGCCAATTGGCAAGACTTCAGAGGAAAATGATGATGTGATCACTGACCTAGAGCCAGACATCTTGGAATGTGAAGTCAAATGGGCCTTAGAAAGCATCACTACGAACAAAGCTAGTGGAGGTGATGGAATTCCAGTGGAGCTATTCCAAGTCCTGAATGATGATGCTGTGAAAGTGCTGCACTCAATATGCCAGCAAATTTGGAAAACTCAGCAGTGGCCACAAGATTGGAAAAGGTCAGTTTTCATCCCAATCCCAAAGAAAGGCAATGCCAAGGAGTGCTCAAACTACCGAACAATTGCACTCATCTCACACGCTAGTAAAGTAATGCTCAAAATTCTCCAAGCCAGGCTTCAGCAATATGTGAACCGTGAACTTCCTGATGTTCAAGCTGGTTTTAGAAAAGGCAGAGGAACCAGAGATCAAATTGCCAACATCCACTGGATCATGGAAAAAGCAAGAGAGTTCCAGAAAAACATCTATTTCTGCTTTATTGACTATGCCAAAGCCTTTGACTGTGTGGATCACAATAAACTGTGGAAAATTCTGAAAGAGATGGGAATACCAGACCACCTGATCTGCCTCTTAAGAAATCTGTATGCAGGTCAGGAAGCAACAGTTAGAACTGGTCATGGAACAACAGACTGGTTCCAAATAGGAAAAGGAGTACGTCAAGGCTGCATATTGTCACCATGTTTATTTAACTTATATGCAGAGTAGATCATGAGAAATGCTGGACTGGAAGAAACACAAGTTGGAATCAAGATTGCCGGGAGAAATATCAATAACCTCAGATATGCAGATGACACCACTCTTATGGCAGAAAGTGAAGAGGGGCTAAAAAGCCTCTTGATGAAAGTGAAAGTGGAGAGTGAAAAGGTTGGCTTAAAGCTCAACATTCAGAAAACGAAGATCATGGCATCTGGCCCCATCACTGCATGGCAAATAGATGGGGAAACAGTGGAAACAGTGTCAGACTTTGTTTTTCTGGGCTCCAAAATCACTGCAGATGGTGACTGCAGCCATGAAATTAAAAGACGCTTACTCCTTGGAAGGAAAGTTATGACCAACCTAGACAGCATATTCAAAAGCAGAGACATTACTTTACCAACAAAGGTTCGCCTAGTCAAGGCTATGGTCTTTCCTGTGGTCATGTATGGATGTGAGAGCTGGACTGTGAAGAAGGCTGAGCGCCGAAGAATTGATGCTTTTGAACTGTGGTGTTGGAGAAGACTCTTGAGAGTCCCTTGGACTGCAAGAAGATCCAACCAGTCCATTCTGAAGGAGATCAATCCTGGAATTTCTTTAGAAGGAATGATGCTAAAGCTGAAACTCCAGTATTTTGGCCACCTCATGCGAAGAGTTGACTCATTGGAGAAGACTCTGATGCTGGGAGGGATTGAGGGCAGGAGGAGAAGGGGACGACAGAGGATGAGATGGCTGGATGGCATCACTGACTTGATGGGTGTGAGTCTGAGTGACCTCCGGGAGCTGGTGATGGACAGGGAGGCCTGGCGTGCTGCGGTTCATGGGGTCGCAAAGAGTCGGACACAACTGAGCGACTGATCTGATCTGATCAGAGGAAAAGGAGAGAAGGCAGAAACATGTAAGGAATGAACAGGGAGATACAACAGATGGAGCAGAAAATAAAAACATAATCAGAGAATACTATAAACAACTTTTTGGAAATAGGTTGAAAAATAGGAAGAATGTTAATTAACAGGAAATAAAACTTAAAATGACAAGAAAATTAGAAAATATTAAAAGTCTTAAAGATAATTTAGAAATGGGATCAATAGTTTACAATGTTCCCACATCTGTTATCTTCAACAAATAAATTGTAGGGGGTGGCTGTAGGGGAGAGAGAGAACATATAGATTGAGAGTGAAGCAAGATAGCAACCAAATCCCAAATGCAATGTTTAGGCTTCATCTGAATCTTGATTCAAAATTAAACTGTGAAAAATTCATGGATAACTGGGGAGATTTAAACACCTGCATATTTGGATATAAGGAATTATTGGATATTTTGCTAATATAAGGAATTACTGTTATCTTCTTGATGTGATGATAATATTTTGGTTATGTTTCTAAACGAGTCCTTATTTTTCAGAAATTTATCCCAAAATATGTATTAGTGAGATGAGATGACATCTAGAATGTTGGAGTATTCATGAAAAACGATTGGTGGTGATTTGATCATTAGTGAAGGTGAGATATGGGCATGTGAGGGGTTCATTATTCTCCTTACCTTTTAATATGATCGAAATATTTTACAACAAATAATACATACATACACATATATAACGTATGTATTAAAATTTCATGGGTGTATCCTTATACACACACATATCTGGTGTGAGAGGGTGTGGCGTATGGGGACTCTGACACATTACTAATAGGAGTGTAAATGGATTTAAATATTTTTTAAAAAAACAATTTGGAATCTTTTGAAAATTTAAACATCTGTATATCCTGCTAATGAACAACTCTACTCTTTGCACATATGCATATTGACAAAAGAATGAATAAATTTCAATGTAGTTATAAAATCAAATATTATGCATCCACAAACATGAATGAACTACAACTGCACTCAACATCAATGATTCTTATTTTTTATTAAAAAAAATGTTTGGCCTCACCGCGTGCTGTGTGGGATCTTCGCTACCTCATCAGGCTTCGAGCCTGTGTCCCCTGCAGGGGAAGTGCTGAGTCCTGATCACTGGACTGCCTGGGAAGGCTCACATCAAAGAATCTTAAAAATACTGGGTGAAAAAAATAAATCTAGAAGACTCCATACAGTAGCATATTACTTTTACAAAGTTCCAAAATGAGCAAAAATAAACAACATACTGTGTAAGAACATGCAAATATAATTATGTCTTTCTAAATAAAACAGTGATACACCCCCAAATTCAGGAGGATGATACCTCTGGAGAGAAATCCTGGGGCCCCCAATGAGGAAAGAGCATTGCTGCTGCTGCTGCTAAGTCACTTCAGCGTGTCTGACTCTGTGCGACCCCATAGGCTCCCCCATCCCTGGGATTCTCCAGGCAAGAACACTAGAGTGGGCTGCCATTTCCTTCTTCAATGCATGAAAGTGAAAAGTGAAAGTGAAGTCGCTCAGTTGTGTCCCACTCTTAGTGACCCCATGGACTGAAGCCTGCCAGGCTCCTCCGTCCATGGGATTTTCCAGGCAAGAGTACTGGAGTAGGGTGCCATTGCCTTCTCCGGAAAGAGCATTAGGTATGTGTATTATTGGCCCTGTCCTGGTTCTTTGGCTGGTGATGGGTTCATAGGTTTTCACTGTATTATTAAGTTTTATAACATAAATATATGATATATCCTATATATATTAAAATAACTATTTTAATACAAAAATTTTAAATAAAAAAATCATGTAATGCTATAATTTGTCACTTCTGGAAGGATTGCCCTCTCTTCCTGTCAAGTTACATTTCATTTCTTAGAAATCAAAGAGTTGTATGTGCATGGTTCCTGACTCCTGCAATTATTCTGTGGGTTTGTAATTGAATGTGTTTTACCATCTGAGAGCTTGCCCTCCAGCACCTCTGAATGCTCTTTCTTGCTATTCAGCTCACTCAACTGCTACTGTTACTTCTGTATTCAGTGGCCTTATCATGTTCCATAATTTTCCATAAAGATACTTTCTAGAAGAATGAGTGACTTAGTTTAGATAGCAAGCTAGTTGGCTTACTCTGCCCCTGTAGGACTAGCAGGGACCAGCCTGGTTGGCCTTGCCACTTAGGTGACCTGCCCAGGCCTTGGGAACCCCACCAACCACACCTCCCAAAGTCTCCATTAAGAAGGAGAAGCTAGGGGACTTCCCTGGAGGTCCAGCGGTTACGAATCTGCTTTCCAATTACAGGGGATGAGGTTTGATCCCTGGTCGGGGGACTAAAATCCTACACGCCAAGGGGCAACTGCAACTAGACAGGTGCCTGTAGTGGCAACGAAGAGCCCAAAGGCCGCAACTACGACCTGACACAGCCGAAAATAAGTGAATAAAATAAATATATATTTTAAAGCAGAGACACCAGAAAACTTATCCCCAGTACCATCTCCATCTCCTGCCCCATCTCCATTCACATCTCTGTCTCCATCCACGTCTCCAACTCCTCTCACTGGGTCTCAGCTCTCACCACTCCCCAGCTTGGAGCAAGACACAGCAGGCTGTCTTGGGCTCCATGAACAGTGCTTACAAGTGGACGGGGGGTGATTACTGAGTGGAGGCCTGGCCCAGGCCTTAGCTGCAGAGCAAGACCCTAGTCGCATGCCCAAATCTAGCCTCCCGCCTACATTTGTAAATAAAGTTCTGTGGCACACAGCCACTCATTTATTTACATATTGTCTATGGCCACATTATTGCTTCAGTGGCCCAGTTGAGTAGTTTTGACAGAGACCGTGTGGCCCACAGGGCCATTTACTGCCTGATCCTTTACAGAACAAGTCTGCTGACTCTACCCTATTCCCCAAGGCCCAGGTCTCTGTATCCACCTCCTGAGCAGGGGCAGGGGTGGAGGGCAGTTGCAGACCTGTTAGCTGATGAGAATAGCATGTAGGCAGAGGTTGTTGTAAACACCCACCTCTGTTCTGCCTTCAGAAGACCTGGGTTTGGGTCTCTGGTCTGCTATTGACGGGTGAATCACAGAATCTCTTTCTGCCTCTATCTGCCTGCCCATCTGGTAGATCAGGGGGAAATGACAATATTTGCCCAGTCTACCTTCCCAGGAGAGGATCAGTTGAAATACTGCATGTCTGAGCTTATCAGGCTAAAGTTTAGTTCAATTAAATCACTCAGTCGCGTCTGACTCTTTGCAATTCCATGAACTCCAACATGCTAGGCCTCCCTGTCCAACACCAGCTCCCGGAGTCCACCCAAACCTATGTCCATTGAGTCGGTGATCCCATCTAACCATCTCATCCTCTGTCGTCCCCTTCTCCTCCTGCCCTCAATCTTTCCCAGCATCAGGGTCTTTTCCAGTGAGTCAACTCCTCGCATGAGGTGGCCAAAGTATTGGAGCTTCAGCTTCAGCATCAGTCCTTCCAATTCAGGACTGATTTCCTTTAGGATGGACTGGTTGGATCTCCTTGCAGTCCAAGGGACTCTCAAGAGTCTTCTCCAACACCACAGTTCAAAAGCATCAGCTCAGCTTTCTTCACAGTCCAACTCTCACATCCATATATGACCACTGGAAATACCATAGCCTTGACTAGACAGACCTTTGTTGGCAAAGTAATGTCTCTGCTTTTTAATATGCTGTCTAGGTTGGTCATAACTTTCCTTCCAAGGAGTAAGCGTCTTTTAATTTCATGGCTGCAGTCACCATCTGCAGTGATTTTGGAGCCCAGAAAGATAAAGTTAGCCACTGTTTCCACTGTTTCCCCATCTATTTGCCATGAAGTGATGGGACCAGATGCCATGATCTTTGTTTTCTGAATGTTGAGCTTTAAGCCAACTTTTTCACTCTCCTCTTTTCCTTTCATCAAGAGGCTCTTTAGTTCTTCTTCATTTCTGCCATAAGGGTGGGGTCATCTGCATAGCTGAGGTTATTGATATTTCTCCCAGCAATCTTGATTCCAGCTTGTGCTTCCTCCAGTCCAGCGTTTCTCATGATATACTGTACATAGAAATTAAATAAGCAGGGTGACAATATACAGCCTTGACGTACTCCTTTTCCTATTTGGAACCAGTCTGTTGTTCCATGTCCAGTTCTAACTGTTGTTTCCTGACCTGCATACAGGTTTCTCAAGAGGCAGGTCAGGTGGTCTGCTATTCCCATCTCTTTCAGAATTTTCCACAGTTCATTGTGATCCACACAGTCAAAGGCTTTGGCATAGTCAATAAGGCAGAAATAGATGCTTTTCTGGAACTCTCTTGCTTTTTCCATGATCCAGCGGATGTTGGCAATTTGATCTCTGGTTCCTCTGCCTTTTCTAAAACCAGCTTGAACATCTGGAAGTTCATGGTTCACGTATTGCTAAAGCCTAGCTTGGAGAATTTTGAGCATTACTTTACTAGTGTGTGAAATGAGTGCAATCGTTTGGTAGTTCAAGCAGTCTTTGGCATTGCCTTCTTTGGAGTTAGAATGAAAACTGACTTTTTCCAGTCCTGTGGCCGCTGCTGAGTTTTCCAAATTTGCTGACATAATGAGTGCAGCACTTTCACAGCATCATCTTTCAGGATTTGGAATAGCTCCACTGGAATTCCATCACCTCCACTAGCTTTGTTCGTAATGATGCCTCCTAAGGCCCACTTGATTTCACATTCCAGGATCTCTGGTTCTAGGTGAGTGTGAGTGATCATACCATCGTGATTATCTAGGTTGTGAAGATCTTTTTTGTACAGTTCTTCTGTGTATTCTTGCCACCTCTTCTTAATATCTTCTGCTTCTGTTAGGTCTATACCATTTCTGTCCTTTATTGAGCCCATCTTTGCATGAAATGTTTCCTTGGTATCTCTAATTTTCTTGAAGAGATCTCTAGTCTTTCCCATTCTGTTGTTTTCCTCTATTTCTTTGCATTGATAGCTGAGGAAGGCTTTCTTATCTCTTCTTGCTATTCTTTGGAACTCTGCATTCAAATGGGTATATCTTTCCTTTTTTCCTTTGCTTTTCACTTCTCTTCTTCTTTTCTCAGCTATTTGTAAGGCCTCCTCAGACAGCCATTTTGCTTTTTTGCATTCCTTTTTCTTGGGGATGGTCTTGATTCCTATCTCCTGTACAACATCACAAACCTCTGTCCATAGTTCATCAGGCACCCTGTCTATCAGATCTAGAAAGCAGAATCAAAAGGGATATTCTAAAACTTCAGGGTGCTCCTAAAACACCCAGAGGACTGATTACAACGCAGCTTGCTGAGACCCACCCCCAGAATTTTGGGTTCAGTAAGTCTGGTGTAGAGCCTGAGAAAATTGTGTTTCTTGCACATTTCTGAGTCATGCCCTTGCTGCTTTGGGAACCTCTGCCTTGGATTAACAAGCAGTTCTCCACCACACATGCACATTAGAGTCACCAGGAAGCTTTAAAACTCCAGATGTCCAGAATACATCCCAGAACAACTAAGTCAGAATGTCTGGGAGGGGGACCCAGGAAACAGCATTTCTTTAAAGGTTCCCTGGTGATTCCAATGTACAGTCAATGTTAAGGGCATTAACCAGGGTCAGTGGGAGGAATATTTGGGTGTTTTTCTTGTTCGTTTTGTTATTGATACTATGTCATTTATAGCTTTAAAAAATTATAGACTAGAATGCAAAATGTATGTGAATTTTCAGACAGTTTCTATTTGCCACGAACTGCTTACTGCTTTAGATTACATTCTGCTACCAAAGGAAGTAATAATTTATGTGAAAATGTCTTGCATCTTGGAAGAAGCCAAGATTGAACAGTATCATCTTAGACAATCTTTGTCTAAATTCCTCCATTTGCATGTTGATGCAGCCAATTGATAGAATTTCCAGGTTTACCTCCTTCTGCAACCAGCTATGAAATTACTTCCTCCAGAATGCCCTTGGATTTATTGTTTTCCCTCCACTAACCAACACACCATCATGTCTTACTTGCCACTGGCAGTGAGACCTTTGGCTATATTCCCTACTACTAACAAGATTGGTTTTATGAAACCTAAATCTGATTGTGTCTCTCTCGAAACATTCGATGGCTACTATTGCACTCAGAATAAAATTTAAACACTTCACTTGGTTTACAGGTCCCATCCACTGCTCATCTCCCCACCTTTATCCTGCTCCCTTATCTCTTAAACACTCTTGCCAGAAGATTTCTCTCAGCTCTTGAAAGAACCCAAACACTTCCTCATTTAAGGCCTTTCATCCACCTCAGCAATCTTTCCCAGATCTCCTTATCCTTCAGAGCTTCACTTAAAAATGTCACCCCCCCCAAAAAAGAAATGTCACCCCAGACAGATCTTCCCCGTCAGCTTGTCGAGGGCCAGCTTCCTGGCCCCACACCCTGCTGTATAGTATCTTCCCTTTCCTCTAGGCCCTTTGGAATAGTTACCATAGCTTGTAATGACTGTTTCCTTCCTCCTCCTCTTCCTTCCTTCCTTTCCCTAGCTCTATCTACTCTCTTCCTTCCTTTCTTCTCTCTCTCCCTCTATCTATTCCTCTAGGATGTAACGTCCTTTAGAAAAGGGACCAAGTTGTTTGTTCTCCACTGTGTTCCCAGCACCAAACACCCTGGGTAGTTAATTGCTCAGTCAATATTTATCACATTAAGGTTTAGTGTTACTGTCAGCCAACACTGACTTCTCACTTGTCCACACAAATGACATAATACCCACAGGTTGGTGTGCCCCAGCCCATAGGGTGGACTTGGGGGGACAGGAGTGAAAGAGGGCCAGGCCTCTGAGAAAGCTGCTGCCACTCCTTCCTGCCAACTGTCATCATGCAGGCCCCTGGCTGCTGAATCTTCCAACATTTCAAGACATACAGACAATCAGATCTTCTGTGATTTAAAAAATCTTGGCAACTAAACTTAAAAAAAAAAAAAAAACCCTTGGGGAGGCCAAACAAAACACACAGCACATCTGTGGGCTGGGTCCAGCCGGAGGGCTGCCAGTGTGCAACCTCTGCTGAAATCTAGATGGACCGAGTCCATGGTTCCACTCTGATCTACCAGCCCAGCCACCCTATCAAAGGGAGGAGTGAGGTTACACGTGGTTTGGATTATCAATGTTTCCTAAGAAAAGTCCTCAGAACCATGAATTCGACCCTGGATTTCAAGGGCGGTAGGGCGCCAGTGATGGGGCGAGCCCAGAAGCATGCCATCTGCTTAACATTTCTCTGTACCTGGCGTGTGCCAAGGAGGGTGCAGCCCTTGGACAGCAGCTGAAGATCAGATCCTTGAGCCATGATGCCCCAGCAAATTCCTTCCTCCCTCTGCCGTCCCTGCACCCTTGGAACTCCAGCTTTACTCCTCTCTTCTGCCTTTCTCCAGGATCCCTAGGAACCTCCTGGCCCCCAACCCCACCTCCTCCTCAAAGCCCAGTCAGAGGAGGTGTTTATCCTCCCAACTCCTCTTCTTTGGCAGAGGCAGCCCTAAAGGCGATGGTTTGGGTGGTGACCAGCACCGGCTGTTATGTGACGCTTTATTTTACTATGCTTGTCTCACCATTTATCTATCCATCCAGCCCTCTCTCCATCCATCAATACATTTTCTGTTCTGATGTATTTGCAAGGAAATTGTGCCCATCAGTATATTTCCCCTCTTCAACATGCACATTAATAATATTCAATATTTGTTAAAGTTTTTTTGAGATAAGCATTTACCTTCCATGAAATGAACAAATCTTCAGTATTTAGTTTTGAGGTCTGACAAGCACATGTACCCAGAACATTATCATCACCTCAGAGAGTTCCCTTGTGCCCTTTTCCCTGTTGATCTCCCATCCTGTCCCCCAGGAGCAAGCACTGCTCTGAATGTTTTCTTCATAGATGAGACAAGTTTGCTTGTTTTGAAGCTTTTACATAAATAAAGTCATTTGTGGTTGTTGTTGTTTAGTCACTAAGTTGTGTCCCGCTCTTTTGTGACGCCATTGGCTGTAGCCCGCCAGGCTCCTCTGTCCATGGGATTGATTCTCCAGGCAAGAATACTGGAATGGGTTGCCATTTCCTTCTCTAGGGGATCTTCCCAACCCAGGGATCGAACCTGTGTCTCCTGCATTGGCAGGTAGATTTTTTTTTAACCACTGAGCCACCAGGGAAGCCAAAATGAAGTCATTTAGTATGGACTATTTTGTGCAAGGCTTCACTCAGTATAATGCACTGGAGATTCATTCAAATGATGAATTTCTATGATCCTTTGTATGTTTATCTAATTTGCTATTGATGAGTTGTTTACAGTTTGGGACAGTTAAGAATAGATTTGCTGTGAACATTCTTGGACAGGCATTTGGATGTTCATTTCTCTTGGGTGGAATGTCTAGGTCACAAAGCAGATGCTTATGTTACTGGGTTTTAACTGGGGTTTCCATTTGATCCAATGATATCAGCAATCACATCTGAGTTCTTCCTCTGGGTCGGATATGGCTGGATGTGTCTAGAAAAGTGACACACAGACCTTGCCTTCAGAGAGCTTACAGTTTCTTGAGGGGGACAGGCACGCACACGTGGCCACTTAAATGACGTGTGGGGGACTTCCTGATGATCCAGTGGTTAAGCTCTCAACACAGGGGGTCCAGTTCAATCCCTGGTCAGGGAACTAAGATCCCACATACTGCAACTATGGGGGCTTCCCTGGTGGCTCAGACAATAAAGAGTCTATCTCCGAAGCAGGAGACCTGAGTTTGATCCCTGCTTTAGGAAGATCTCCTGGAGAAAGAAATGGCAACCCACTCCACTATTCTTACTTGGAAAATCCCACTGATGGAAGATCCTGGCTGGTTACAGTCCATGGGGTTGCATGACTGAGCGACTAACACACATACTGCAAATAAGGACACATGGCAAGCTGCGACCACTGAGCCAGCTCACTTCTGAGCCTGTGCACCGCAGTGAAGATCCAGTGGAGCCAAAATAAAGAAATGTAACAAAACAAAACAAGAACAAAATCCCAAGTGTGGTACCTGGGGCTCACCATCTGCTAAGGAGTGAAGGTAAGGCAGCCTCCGCCATGTGTTTGGGCAGACAGAGGTTGGAGAATCTTGGAGAGCTTCATGCAGGAGGCAGGCTTGAGCTGCCCCCAGAGAGGAGGGTGAGGAGGGAAGGGGGAGTGGCGGACGAGTTGGACAGGAGGTGGTGAGGAAAATACAGGGGCAGGACAGGGCCAGGCCTGTTCAGAAGACCAAGAGAAGGTAAGTTGACCTGGCCTAGAACACCTGGAGAGAAGACTAGCATAAAATCAGGCTGCAGAATGTTTGGGGATCAGATCATTGACCATCAGGTCCCAGAACTTCAGGTTTTGAAAGATTCTCCTCCTTCCTCTCCTGGAGCTCAGTGAGTTGGGTGACCAGTAATTTTAATCCCCAAACAAAACTCTCAAAATCCAGAGACGACTGCGGATTTTTCATGTTCCTTAGAATTTCTGGTTGCAGAAAGTCGAGTATGTCATTTCAACACTGCCCTAGTGATGTTCCAACTTTTGAGTTTGTCAGGTAGGTGGATAAGCTTCCCAAGAACTGCTGCTGCTGCTGCTTAGTCGCTTCAGTTGTGTCTGACTCTGTGCGACCCCATAGACAGCACCCCACCAGGCTCCCCCATCCCTGGGATTCTCCAGGCAAGAACACTGGAGTGGGTTGCCATTTCCTTCAATGCATGAAAGTGAAAAGTGAAAGTGAAGTCGCTCAGTCATGTCAGATTCTTCCTGACCCCATGGACCACAGCCTACCAGGCTCCTCCATCCATGGGATTCTCCAGGCAAGAGTACTGGAGTGGGTTGCCATTGCCTTCTCCCCCAAGAACTGGACACAGCAGGAAATCTCACTGTCATTGCTTATTTGTTTATTTATTTATTTTTGGCTACGCTGGGTCTTCGTTGCTACATGGGCTTTCTCTTTTTTTTTTTTAATTAAATTTTATTTTGCTTAACTTTACAATATTGTATTGCTTTTGCCATACATCGAGATGGATCCACCACAAGTATACACGTGCTCCCCATCCTGAACCCTCCTCCTTCCTCCCTCCCCATACCATCCCTCTGGGTCGTCCCAGTGCACCAGCCCCAGGCATCCATTATCAGGCATCGTACCTGGACTGGCGACTTATTTCAGATATGATATTATACATATTTCAATGCTATTCTCCCAAATCATCCCACCCTCTCCCTCTCCCAGAGTTCATAAGACTGTGCTATACATCAGTGTCTCTTTTGCTGTCTCGTATACAGGGTTATTGTATGGCAACACATTATGCCATGATGTTATCATCTTCTCATTAGTATTTCCATGCTTGGTTCTATTTTATTCCTATCACTGTCTTTTTCCTTCTAGTCCTTTAATATTTCCATGTACAAAGGTCAAAGATCTCTAACTTCCTATTTTGGTGCTATATAAAGTGAGTTTTTTGTCAGTGGTCTGTGATCAGATCAGATCAGATCAGTCGCTCAGTCACGTCCGACTCTTTGCAACCCCATGAATCGCAGCACACCAGGCTTTCCTATCCATCACCAACTCCAGGAGTTCACTGAGACTCATGTTCATCGAGTCAGTAATGCCATCCAGCCATCTCATCCTCTGTCGTCCCCTTCTCCTCTTGCCCCCAATCTCTCCCAGCATCATAGTCTTTTCTCTGATGCTCCCAAATCATCCCGCCCTCTCCCGTTCCCAGAGTCCAAAAGTCTGTTCTATACATCAGTGTCTGTTTTGCTGTCTCGTAAACAGGGTTATTGTTACCATCTTTCTAAATTCCATATATATGCATTAGTATACTGTATTTGTGTTTTTCTTTCTGGCTTACTTCACTCTGTATAATAGGCTCCAGTTCCATCTACCTCATTAGAACTGATTCAAATGTATTCTTTTTAATGGCTGAGTAATAATCCATTGTGTATATGTACCACAGCTTTCTTATCCATTCATCTGTGGATGGACATGTAGGTTGCTTCCAAGTCCTGGCTATTGTAAACAGTGCTGCTATGAACATTGGGGTACACGTGTCCCTTTCAATTCTGGTTTTCTCAGTGTGTATGCCCAGCAGTGGGATTGCTGGATCATAAGGCAGTTCTATTCCCAGTTTTTTGAGGAATCTCCATACTGTTCTCCATAGTGGCTGTACTAGTTTGCATTCCCACCAACAGTGTAAGAGGGTTCCCTTTTCTCCACACCCTCTCCAGCATTTATTGCTTGTGGACTTTTGGATCGCAGCCATTCTGACTGGCATGAAATGTGGGCTTTCTCTAGTTGTGGTGAACGAGGGCTATGCTGAGGTGTGGTGTGCAGGCTTCTCTCTGCAGTGGCTTCTCTTGTTGCAGAGCGCAGGTTCTAGGTGTTCCGGATTCAGTAGTTGTGGCACACAGGCTTCGTTGCCCCGCAGCACGTGGAATCTTCCCAGACCAAGGATTGAAACTTTATCCCTTGCATTGGCAGGCAGATTCTTAACCAGGGCAGTCCTGTCATTACCTTAAATGCCCCTGTTTGTGACTTTGAGCACTCTGTGTTGTCGCTGGTTTTGGAGGTGGGTGAAGCAGGATTGGGGCAGGTAGTTAAAAGAGAACACCTGGGATGCTGGCGTTCCATCCTCAGTGGCCTGGCCCATGAATAAGATGCTTCGAATGTGCAGACAGGGCTCGGGGGTTCCCACGTGACAGAGCCTGTGCTTCCTGTATTGTGCATTCTTTCCTGGACACACCATCTCCTGACAAAAACAAATGTCTCCCCTCCAGAGAATCTGTGTATCTTTTCCAGAATTAGCAAAGGCCCTACCTTTGATGAAACCTAGGTTTCTGACTCAGAATCCTATAAAGATGCTCAGATGGCCTCAGGCAGCAAGAAATCTGTTGACCAGCTCTTGTGGATCTTACAACACGATTGGGCTGCCAAGCCTCCAAACTGGCCTCTGTGTGAGATTACGAAGCAGGCAATCCTGGGGAGGTGCACCCTCCAAGAGGCGGCAGAGAACCACGGTGAGAATAACCTAGACTCCTCATACAATTTCTTCTTCTCTGGCATTAGGAGACATATCACCTTTGTGATTTCCTCTCTCTGCTCCTGGAGGATGGACACTGGCAGTGCAGGGGACCAGCTGTCCAGGTTTGCTTGGTGTTTCTGGTTTTAGCACTAAAAGTCCCACATCCCAGGAGACTCCTGTCCTGCGAACTGAGAAGATTAGTCACTCCATAAATGGCGACACTCCTATGTAGCACTTTTCTCTGAAGAGAGTTTGGGTTTCTCTACCATCTCAGAGGCATGTGCTGACAGCTCCCAGGCCAAATCACGCCCTTCCCGCCCAACAGGGGTGGCCAAGTGAAGGGCGAAAACAATCCTCTTCCAACTGGGCTGATGGTGAGCACAGGACATGTGGACCTGGACACAGAGGAGGAGTCAGAGCCATGGGTTCAGCGGCAGAGGTGGTTTCTGGATGAGTTTCCACCATCTTTGATGAGGCAACAGATCTTAAAAGGCTGTTTTATTTGCAAATTTCAGAGGAAGAAAAAGATATCCACTGAGATGGGCTCTCTCACCTCGGAGCTGGAGATTGGGTTATGGTCACCTTTCAGAGGTTTGGTTCTGGGTCGGGTTAGAATGTGTCCCTCTCAGATGTGTCTGATTCTTTGAGACCTACGGGTTATAGTCCACCAGGTTCCTCTGTCCATGGGATTCTCCAGGCAAGAATACTGGAGTGGGTTGCCATGGCCTCCTTCAGGGGATCTTCCTGAACTGGCATCTCCCGAGCCTCTTGCATTAACAGGTGGTTTGTTCACCATTGCACCACCTGGGAAGCCCGCACAGAGTCAGAAGGACTCTCAGCGATGCAGGTTTTATTTCTAGAGGTTCATTCTCTTGTGAGTTCCTCTCTGCTAGAGTAGAAGGATCTGAGATTCTTGGCCTGAAAAAGCCCATTTTTGTCCTCCAAATACACACAGACCACACCTCCAAAGGTGATCACAGAAGCCCGTTGCTCTGTGGTGGGGGTTGGCATGATGAGTGTCTTAAACCACTGTCTTTCTGAGATGCCATAGAAGTCTAGGGCCCCATTGTTCTATGGGTGTTGGGTCACACTGTCTGAAACAGCTCTCATTAGTACAAACACAATGCGTCAGTCTCAACATTCTAGGGGTCTCTTCCTGTCTCTGTTCGGCCCCACATACCACCATCACCCCCACTCCCCAGCCCTGACATTGCAACAATGCTCTGGCGACAGTATCACTGATTGTCCCTTGAGGATTTGAGGCTGAGCTCAGTGCTGGCGGCTCTCAGACAACCATGGGCACGTGTCCTCCACCAGCCACGCTGGCCAAGACATACAATGTGTCCTTCGTTAAGGGCTACACAGGGGGTCTGAATTGCAAGGAAATAATTCGATCTAGCAGGTTAGGGTGAAATTGCCAGCCAAAAGAACAATTCATGAGATCATCCAAACCTGGATGTGAAATTAATTCCATACATGGTAACTCACCACAGACCACCTTGTTTAAATTTGTTTTTTCCTCCTAATAGGATCTTCCTGGTATCATTTGTGTTCCAGACAATAGGAAAACAATACAACCAACATGCTGGAAATTACATTAAGTTTGAAGTACAAAGAGTTACAACAGTAGTGTGGGCTTTAGGCAAATTGTGCCTGTTATAAACCAATTCATTTGAGTTGATGAGTGAAAGCATGCTTTTTAACAGTATCACAACTCAGTAGGAAAAATGGAATTTTGGTCAGTATGACTGAACCAGAACTTTATGCAGCACTCTTGTTTCAAGCTCAAGCCTGGGTCCATAGGACTGTCCTCTCCTAGTGAGCTGGCATTGATTCTGGGTTTCCATGAGGGCTTCCCTGGTGGCTCAGATGGTAAAGAAACTGTCTGCAACTCAAGAGACGCGGGTTCGATCCCTGGGTCGGGAGGATCCCCTGGAGAATGGCAACCCACTCCAGTATTCTTGCCTGGAGAATCCCATGGACAGAGACTGATGGGCTACAATCCATGGGGTCACAGAGAGTCGGACACGACTGAGCGACTAACCCTTTCCTTTCCCATGAGACAAGAAGGAGGTGCTTCAAGTTTTTGTCATCCTTGCTGATCTACCCAACCCAGAGTTCAGGATCCAAAGTGAATCTGTTCAGAATCCCTGTCCTTGTGTGCATGCTTCGTCGCTTCAGTCGTGTCCAACTCTCTGCGACCCCATGGACTGTCGCCAGCCAGGCTCCTCTGTTCCTGGGATTCTCCAGGCAAGAACACTGGATTGGGTTGCCACTTCCTTCTCCACCCTGTCCTTGAGGAATTTACAGATGAGATATTGAGGAAACGTTAACACAGACAGAGCAGCAGTTAAGAGCATAAGACAGCCCATCATGGTGGCCTGGCACTTGAGCTTAATGGTGGCCAAAAGGTTGGAAGTGATTGCAGGGCTGAGTGGGCCTCACAGCCCACCCGGGGCTGGGAGATTCCAATCAATGATGCTGACTAAGGCCACAAACACCCAGTGGTTGTGATCAAGTGTCATATCACATAACTAAAATTAGCCTTCAATGCAAGAAAGAATGGGAACTTAAGCCATCTGGGCTCACCTAGTCTTGGCATCTGGCCCTCTCCTATGGAGATTGACTGGGAAAAAAAAAAAAAAAAAGAGTGCTGTGTTCAACCGCCTGTGTAAAAACAGCCCCAGCCCCAAGTGGCTCTGCTCACTCATTTAAAGAAGACCCCCTCCCCCTCTACTCCAGTTGGAATTTCCCAGGCCTTTGGTGCCCCCACCCCTGTGTCTGAGACACTCACTCAACAAGGAGACAGAGTGAAAGAGAACACCAATCCTGTTTTGCTCCTTACAGAGAACTGTGGGAAGGCTTCTGTGCAGAGAGATGGACACCAAAGGGTCATTTCAGGGTTGCTTTTGCCAGTTTACCCTAACATTTGGGTTCAAATCCATAGAAAATACAAATCAAACTATTCAGTTACCTAAAACTGCATAACAAACCATTCCCAAAGATGTACAAATATAATTTCTCACAATTCTGTGGGTTGACTAGACTTAGCTGGGTGGTATCTCTTCTCCACAAGACAGTAGTTGGGGCTGTGGTCATCCAAGACTTTATTGGGCTGGCGTGTTCAAGACGGCTGACCTACATGGCTGCTGTTTGATGCCGGCTGTCTTGTGGAGACAAGCTAGGAACTCAACTAGGACTATTGACTGATGTGTTGTGACTATGGCTGTGGGCTCTCCACATGGCTTGGGCTTCTCACAGCCTAGTGGCTGAGTTCTAGTGAGAGCTGGAAGAAGAAATGACCCAACAGAGAAGAAACAAGAGGCTAGACCCAGAAAGCTAGGTCTGGAACTGCCACAATGTCACTTCTACCAGATTCTATTGATTTAGCAAGAACAGGGCCAGCCCAGTCTCAAGGGGAGAGGAAAGAAATGCAGTGGAGAGAGTGACCATTTACAGTCATGGTAGTCCCCCACTCAAACATAACGATTGCCTTTTTGTGGAAATCAATGTGTCCTGATCTTTGCCCGAACAAGCCACATCCTCTCAACCTCAGTCACCTGCAGCACTCTTGCTGAGGAGACCCCCAAACCAGGCTGACTCCCAATTGAGTTTAAACCATTGTTAGGGAAGTTAAAATGGAGGTAGTCTTGTTCAGGCTTCAGAAGTAGGAAAGCAAGCTTCTGACTGACTTCTGACCTTGCCCGGATCCTGCCTGGACTACATGCCTCCCTGCAAGCACAGTAATTGTTGTTTTTAAGTCACTCAGTTGTGTCCAACTCTTTTGCAACTCCATAGACTGTAGCCTGCTAGGCTGCTCTATCTATGGGATTCTCCAAGCAAGAATACTAGAGTGGGTTGCCATTTCCTTCTCCCGGGGACCTTCCCAACTCAGGGATTGAATCCAAGTCTCTTGCATTGCAGGCAAATTCTTTACCATCTGAGCCACCAAGGAAGCCCAGTATGTGGAGGTGTGTGCTAACTCGCTTCAGCTGTGTCTGACTCTTTGCGCCCCCATGAACTGTAGCCTGCCAGGCTCCTCTGTCCATGGGATTCTCCAGACAAGAATACTGGAGTGGGTTGCCAATTTCTCCTCCAGGGAATCTTCCTGACCCACGGATCAAACCCATGTCTTTTTCGTCTCCTGCATTGGGAGGCGGATTCTTTATCATTAGCACCACCTGGGAAGCCTCAATATGTGAATACACATTGCCAAATTGTCCTTCAGAAAGTTGTACCAACTTGCATGAGCGTGTGCTAAATTGCTTCAGCCACGTCTGACTCAAGACTACCAATGTACAGTCCTTGTATCTAATGTACTAATATATCAAGTAGCTAAAAGACAGTGGGCATAGATTTGGCTTGAGGAGCTGGCTTGTCCCTCAAAAAGAGAGTCAGGCAACCCTTCCTTATATCCTTCTCCTCCTCTTTTCTGAACAATCTGATAAAGGTCATCCATGACCTCCTCATGCCAGATCGTAGGGGCTCTTTTTCTGTCTTTTCTTTCTTAGTTACTTCCTCTCTGTGGCAGCTGACACTCTTAACCATCCTGATCTCCCCTGGCCATCATTTTCTTACCAGGTCCATTCCTTCTCAGATACCTGTATGAGCTCCTATTCTCTGTGTCTTAAATGATGGTGCTTCTCAAGTCTTGACCCTTGACCTTACTCTTCTCTTACTCTACGGGATCTATCTGGAGGATCTTCTGAAGACACATGTCACCAGTTACCACCTACATGCTATTGCTTGGAAGAAGGTGGAAGTGAAGTTGCTCAGTTGTGTCCGACTCTTTGCGACCCCATGGATTGTAGCCCACCAGGCTCCTAGGTCCATGGGATTTTCCAGGCATGAATACTGGAGTGGGTTGCCGTTTCCTTCTCTAGGGGATCTTCTTGACCCAGGGATCGAACCCGGGTCTCCGGCATTGTAGGCAGACGCTTTGCCGTCTGAGCTACCAGGGAACCATGATGTCTTTCCTGACCTTTCATGATACATCCTCAGATACCAATTGAAGGTTTTCTCTGGATGCCCTGCAGGCATGTCAGCCTTGACAAGTCCAGAACTGAACTCATTACCAGCTCGCTCTTCCTCTGTATTTGCTATCTTAATCAATAATGCTGCCACTTATCTGGCTTCCTAAGCCAGAGCCCAGGAGCCAGCCTAGATGGTCCCCCCCACTCCACCTCTATATCCATTTGGCGATCAGGGCTGTCCAGTCTACCTTCTTTACGTTACGTTCCCTGTTCTCCCCCCTCCCATTGCCACCCTCACTGGGACCCTCTTTATCTCTACTCCATTGTAAATATCCTTTATTACCTATTTCTGTGTGTTTAGTCGCTCAGTTGTGTCCAACTCTTTGGGACCCCGTTGACTGTAGCCCATCAGGCTCCTCTGTCCATGGGGATTCTCCAGGCAAGAATAGTGGAGTGGGTAGCCTTTCCCTTCTCCAGGAGATCTTCCCAACCCAGGGATGGAACCCAGGTCTCCTGCATTGCAGGCAGACTCTTTACTGACTGAACCACCAGGGAAGCTTACCCACTTCTTGGGCCTCTACTTCTTCTCAGGATGGTATGCTAAAGAAACAAGGGAAAAGGACCATGATGGTGAGGGCATACTTGTATCCAGAAAGAACAGAGAGATAAGCTGACTCTTCTATATGGGCCATGAGGACAGGGCTATTTACAGTTCTCTCTCTCTCTCTTTTTGAATATTATTAATTTATCAGATCGTAGTTGCAGAAAGCAGGATCTTTTAGTTGTGACACGTGGGGTCTAGTTCCCTGACCAGGGATAGAACCCGGACCCCCTGCATTGGGAGCACAAAGTCTTAACCACTGAACCACCAGAGAAGTCCCTACAGTTCTTTCTGTTTACCACCAAGAAACTTTTCGACAAAAGCCAAGGCCAGCCTGGTATCTCAGAATCAGTTCACCAGCCTTGGTTGCTAATTACTGACATTGTGTGTGCCTCTTTGGGTCACTGGTAGTCCTCGCCTGCCTTCATCCCCTGGTTCTCTGAGGAATCTAGAGTGGATGGTGTAGCATAAGGTGTGTGGGAAATGTGTAATCCCTTCGTGAGAAGTAATTCTCCCACCTGTGGGTCCTTCTCACCAAATGAATCCCAAGAGGCATTAGAAGCCGCAGACACTTGGCTTTGTGCAGAAGGCATATCAAAAATGATGATTCTGTTATCTGAGTGGCCCACAGGGACTCCCTGGCCCGAGTCTCTGAGAACATTCAGTTTGGAGTAGTACTCACCTGTGTGCATATTTTATGATTGCCTTTAAGAAATAAAAATTCTCCGATGCCAAACAGGTCTGTGCCTTATTCATCTCAGCCTCTTTTTCTTCTCTGCATTTTTATCTGGCACACAGTGGTTGATCCATAATTATTGATCAACAGTAACTCATGTTTATCAGGTACTTGCTCTGTGCTGAATACAGTTCAAAACACTACATATCTTTTTAAAATTTTTGGCTGTGCTGGGTCTTCGGTGTTGTGGTTGGGCTTCCTCTAGTTGCAGTGCAGGGAGCTTCTTGTTGTTGTGGCTTCTCTTGTTGTGGAGCATGGACTCTAGGGCACGCAGGCTCAGAAGTTGTGGCGCATGGACTTCATTGCCCTGTGGCATGTGGAATCTTCTAGGACCAGGAACTGAACCTGTGTCTCCTGCACTGGCAGGTGAATTCTTAACTCCCGGACCACCAGGGAGATCCAAAGTGCTCTACATGTCTTCATTCATAAAACTCATTTATCTAACCCATGTAACAACATTGCCATCTTCACTTTATAGCTGAAGAAATTGAGGCTTGGAAAAGTTATGGGAACTTAACCTGAAAATACAGAGGGAGTTAGTGGAAAAGCGAGCTGAGCCTAGGCAGTCTGACTCTGGAATCCCAACTCTTAACCATATTCAACACTGTTTTCTTGGTAAAAGATAGATCAGGATTATATACCAGTAGCTGGGAAGGTTGGTGGTGATGGTAGAAGCTGTGATTGTGGAGAGGATGGTGGCTCATAAAGCCTCAGCTATCACAGGGACTTATCCCAGGAAAAGGAAACATGCAAACTGGACTCCTACAGCACTTTGGTTGCAGGTTGGTTGAACCAGATCACCAGATTAAGGAAAGCAGGAATTCAGAGTAGACATTCTTCTCAAATCAAAACCTGGATCACTGGTCTGTTACCCCATGATGCTTCTCATACTCACTGTGAAAGCAGAAGAAACTGAAATTGATTTCTGATGAAGTGTATCTGTTTCTGTCTTCTTGCATTTCCTCCCCTGTGTATCTGGTCAGCATTTTATCTTCCCAGTTGGATCAGAAGCTCTTTTATGATAGGGACATTACTTGAAGCTTCAGGGGTTCCCCATAATGACTAAGTCAGGGATAGAGACTCAATCTATATTTGCTGATTGATGGATAGGTTAAGATTTGAGTATGGTCAGAAACTAGAAGGCAAGATATGTTTAGCCAGACATTTCCAGGCTAGTACTGTCTTCTTCTCCTAAGACAGAGGCAGTGGCTATAGTGTGGATGAACCCTTGAACAGCTGCTGTGTGTTATGTTGTGATGACTGTGGAAGCTACTCTGGTTCCAGGTGAAAAAAAAAGAGTCCTGACCCTCTCTGATATCAGAGATAACCCCAACAGCTAAATTCTCCTTGGAATTCACATCCAAGCCTGATCTTTGCCAAAACTGAAGGCTTGATATTGCTCTAAAGTTGGTGAAGAAGGACCTAATTCTTTCCCCCTGCACTCTGGGGATGAGGAAGGCTGAATGGCCAAACATCTTTCTGGAAAATGACTACACATATAGATTTAGTGGCAGGCTCGAAAGGAAACAGATGTTAACCGCTCATTCCTGATGTTGAGGTGAAAGCATCTAGAAACTTACCTGCTGGGAACACTGAATCTGTTCCCATCATGGATACTTTCTCCAGAACATTCCACTTCCTCCATTTTTCTCCAACATATCTTGGCTTCCTCACCCACTTTACTTTCCCCTCATCACAGAATACATATTTTATTGAAACTCCGTTTATAATTTGCATCAGATCAGATGAGTCGCTCAGTAGTGTCCGACTCTTTGCGACCCCATGAATCGCAGCACGCCAGGCCTCCCAGTCCACCACCAACTCCCAGATTCACTTAGACTCACATCCATCGAGTCAGTGATGCCATCCAGCCATCTCATCCTCTGTCGTCCCCTTCTCCTCCTGCCCCCAATCTCTCCCAGCATCAGAGTCTTCTCCAATGAGTCAACTCTTCTCATGAGGTGGCCAAAGTACTGGAGTTTCAGCTTTAGCATCATTTCTTCCAAAGAAATCCCAGGGCTGATCTCCTTCAGAATGGACTGGTTGCATCTCCTTGCAGTCCAAGGGACTCTCAAGAGTCTTCTCCAACACCACAGTTCAAAAGCATCAATTCTTCGGCACTCAGCCTTCTTCACAGTCCAACTCTCACATCCATACATGACCACAGGAAAAACCATAGCCTTGAGTAGACAAACCTTTGTTGGCAAAGTAATGTCTCTGCTTTTGAATATGCTATCTAGGTTGGTCATAACTTTCCTTCCAAGGAGTAAGCGTCTTTTAATTTCATGGCTGCAGTCACCATCTGTAGTGATTTTGGAGCCCAGAAAAATAAACTCTGACACTGTTTCCACTGTTTCCCCATCTATTTGCCATGAAGTGATGGGACCGGATGCCATGATCTTCGTTTTCTGAATGTTGAGGTTTAAGCCAACTTTTTCACTCTCCTCTTTCACTTCCATCAAGAGGCCTTTTAGTTCCTCTTCACTTTCTGCCATAAGGGTGGTGTCATCTGCATATCTGAGGTGATTGATATTTCTCCCGGCAATCTTGATTCCAGCTTGTGTTTCTTCCAATCCAGCATTTCTCATGATGTACTCTGCATAGAAGTTAAACAAGCAGGGTGACAATATACAGCCTTGACGAACTCCTTTTCCTATTTGGAACCAGTCTGTTGTTCCATGTCCAGTTCTAACTGTTGCTTCCTGACCTGCATACAAATTTCTCAAGAGGCAGATCAAGTGGTCTGGTATTCCCATCTCTTTCAGAATTGTCCACAGTTTATTGTGATCCACACAGTCAAAGGCTTTGGCATAGTCAATAAGGCAGAAATAGATGCTTTTCTGGAACTCTCTTGCTTTTTCCATGATCCAGGGGATGTTGGCAATTTGATCTCTGGTTCCTCTGCCTTTTCTAAATCCAGCTTGAACATCAGGAAGTTCACAGTTCACATATTGCTGAAGCCTGGCTTGGAGAATTTTGAGCATTACTTTACTAGCGTGTGAAATGAGTGCAATTGTGCAGTAGTTTGAGCATCCTTTGGCATTGCCTTTCTTTGGGATTGGAATGAAAACTGACTTTTTCCAGTCCTGTGGCCGCTGCTGAGTTTTCCAACTTTGCTGGCATATTGAGTGCAGCACTTTCATAGCATCATCTTTCAGGATTTGGAATAGCTCAACTGGAATTCCATCACCTCCACTAGCTTTGCTCGCAGTGATGCTTTCTAAGGCCCACTTGACTTCACATTCCAGGATGTCTGGCTCTAGGTCAGTGATCACACCATCATGACTATCTGGGTCGTGAAGATCTTTTTTACACAGTTCTTCTGTGTATTCTTGCCATCTCTTCTTAATATCTTCTGCTTCTGTTAGGTCCATACCATTTCTGTCCTTTATCGAGCCTATCTTTGCATGAAATGTTCCTTTGGTATCTCTGATTTTCTTGAAGAGATCCCTAGTCTTCCCCATTCTGTTGTTTTCCTCTATTTCTTTGCATTGATTGCTGAAGAAGGCTTTCTAATCTCTTCTTGCTATTCTTTGGAACTCTGCATTCAGATGTTTATATCTTTCCTTTTCTCCTTTGCCTTTTGCTTCTCCTCTTTTCACAGCTATTTGTAAGGCATAATAATTTGCATACAATCTAAAAAATCTAATCCAGAAACTCTAATTATCTTGCCATTCAATAATTATAACCTACACATGCGGCTCAGTGGTAAAGAATCCACCTGCCAATGCAGAGACTCAGGTTCAATCCCTGGGTCGGGAAGATCCCCTGGAGAAGGAAATGGCAACCCACTCTAATATTCTTGCCTGGGAAATCCCATGAACACAGGAGCCTGGTGGGCTACAGTCCATGCGGTTGCAAAAGAGCTGGACAGGACTTGGCAACTAAACAACAACAACACAGGTTGAAACAATATCTTCAGCTGCTCAGTGATCTGTCAGAATGAAATTTAACATCAGAGGTCAATCTACTTTTAAAACCATGTTCAGTTGAAATAAATGAGTTTTGTTCACAGCTTTTCTCTGTTCTTTTTTTTTTCCTAAAGGCCGTCACCTCTGTTTCCTTTACTTTATACTTTTGAATCCAAATTTCTGATCGTCTGTATGGTCTGCTTTCTCCCACCCACTTAAATAACGCAGTCTCCTCTCTTCTTGGAGCTACCTTATACTTAGAAGTAAAGTTTGAAGGAAAACTAAACCAAGATGGCCTCCATCTGTAGCCACTTCAGTTGTAAGAATCAGCAATGCCCTGACATTTAAAATCCACTCAAGATGACAAAAGTAGGGATGTGGCAGTCAGGCTTCTGGTTCTGTTATCACCAACAAAGGATGATCCCTCTACTGCCTAATTTTCTCATTATTCAGGCTGAAGGGGGCTTTTAAAAATAGACTAATTTGGGATCAGCTTCCCTTGTGGCTTAGTGGTAAAGAATCTGCTTATAATGCAGGAGACTTGGGTTCGATTCCTGGGTCGAGAAGACTCCCCGGGAGAAGAAAATGGCAACCCACGCCAATATTCTTATCTGGGAAATTCCATGGACAGAAGAGTCTGGTGGGCTACAGTCCATGGGGTTGCAAAGGATCAGACACGACTTAACGAGTAAACCACCACCACCAATTTGGGATCACTGGGAAGCTTTCCTTCTTTTTTTTTAACCTAGGTAGTTTTGTGACTCACTCAAGATAACTTTGTGTTTCATCAGACCCTTGAAACTAAAGACTGAAAGGATTAAAGAAAACCAAACAAAACAGTACAGCCTTCATAAATCTCTGACCAGTCTATGACTTTGGAGAGACTTACTGATTAAAGCGTCACTGTTAACACTGAAAGGAAGAGCTAGCACGTGACTGTAATGAAGCTTGTCCCCCACAGCTCCCTCCGCCCCAGAAGGCAGGGAACCATTGGGCTTTCTCCCTAAACAGTGATTCTTGCTTCTCTGAAGACTACTCTGTCCTATTCCAAAGGGGCTGAGTTGAGGCAGTCATATCTGTACAACATGGGTCAGGGGTGAACATCCATCCAAGGTGAGCCAAGCAGGAGCTCCTTCCCACAACCCAGGGAATGAAATCAACGGAGAGACTCAGGGTTCCCTCGGGTGATTGTGAACTTGGTAGCCAGGTTCTCTGGTTTGTGCAATTGAGAAGCAGGAGCTGGTATGGAGAGAAAAATGATTCACACATTCAGAGAGGGAGGAGAATTGAGAGAGAGAGAGAGAGAAGAAGAGCTTCCTGGTTTCCGCATAGCCTTGTACTTCCTGACTCCAGTCCACTTCTGCATTTTTGCTCTTGGGTTCTCTGAAACTCCTTGTAGTTTTTGAACATATTTCCCATTGCTGGTTTGAATAGTTTTTTTTAGAGTAGCATTTATGCTTTATAATGTACATATATATGTATATATACATATATGGAGAAGGAAATGGCAACCCACTCTAGTATTCTTGCCTAGAGAATCCCAGGGACAGAAGAGCTTAGTGGGCTACAGTCCATGGGGTTGCAAAGAGTCGGACACAATTAAACTAACACACATACACACACACACATGTGTGTATACACTGCCAAGTGTAAAACAGAGAGCGGGAAGCTGCTGTGTAGCACAGGAAGTTCAGCTTGGTGCTCTGTGATGACCTAGAGGGGTGGGATGGGAGGGAGTAGGGGGGAGGCTCAAGAGGGAGGGCATATATGTATACTTACAGCTGATTCACTTTGTTGTACAGCAGAAACTAACACATCATTGTAAAGCAATTATCCTCCAACTTAAAAAAAAATACCCCAGGAAACAAGTTTTCAGGTACAGAAAAGATAAAATAAGAATAATAAAAATGGTAATTATTAAAGCCACCTCATGCAAAGAATTGACTCATTGGAAAAGACTCTGATGCTGGGAGGGATTGGGGGCAGGAGGAGAAGGGGATGACAGAGGATGAGATGGCTGGATGGCATCACTGACTTGATGGACATGAGTTTGAACAAACTCCTGGAGTTGGTGATGGACAGGGAGGCCTGGTGTGCTGCAATTCATGGGGTCACAAAGAGTCGGACACTACTGAGCGACTGAACTGAACTGAAAGTTGAAAAAAGATGATTTTTAAGTTTTTATAATTCACAGCCACAGAATCCTAATTGATATGAGTAGTATTTTCCTTGCAGGCATTTGATTTTAAAAATTCACATATTAGAGACAAGATTTGAATTCAAGCATACCACTAGTAATAGAGGTATTAATGGTAACATAAATTTAGACCTGCAATGCTCTTAGAGATCATCATTTTACAGATGTGAAAACTGAGGCCCAGGAAGGCTAAATCCCTCTCCAAGGTTACATCTGTGTCTGAACCAGGTTTCTAGACTCTTGACTCCTAGATCTTGGCTTTTTCCCTCATTCCCACTAACTTTGATTGAAATATTGTATTTACTTTCACAACTTAAACACTTAAAAAAAACAGACTCTCAGCTTCTGTATATCCTTAGTCCTACTCTTTTGGATGAGACATTGAAACTTGAAGATGTTAAATGACTTCAAAAAGACTACACATGAACAGAAGTAGAACTAGTTTATTTACAGGTAGAAGTTCAATAGACCAGACTTCCCTGTCCATGCGTTCAGGCCAGCATTGATCCTGTTAGGCTGGCAAATCCATCATGGCAGGCTTTTTTGGGTTATTCATCTACTCAACAAACATTTGTCAAGTACTTACCATATTAAGGGACTTCCCAGGTAGCTCAGTGGTAAAGAATCTGCCTGCCAATGTAGGAGGTGTAGGAGACTCGAGTTCCATCCCTGGGTCAGGAAGATCCCCTGGAGGAGAAACTGGCACCCCACTCCAGTGTACTTGCCTGGAGAACCCCATAGACAGAGGAGCCTGGCGAACAACAGTCCACGGGGTCACAAAGAGTCGGACACCACTGAATAAGTATGCACACCCATACCATATTAAAGTGGGCACCGTTCCAGATCAAGAGATAGAACAAGAGGTAGATTCAGTTGGTCAGCCTCTTGAGGGTAAGTGAGCTTCAAGAGCTTTACCTGGTTTATGTATATCTGGGGCTGCGGGTGGGATCAGTCAGTGAACATGCAGAGTGTGTGAAGGTGACATAGGTACACTACTAAAGGCATGGGGTTTTTGACAGTGTCATCAGAATACAGCATGCTGCCCAAAGCTGAGTGCGATAAGTCAGGGACTGACTAGAGACTGAGAGAGACAAACAACAATCTACAATGCAGGCTTTCTGAGGAAAACATGCTCACCTCTCATGCTCACTTCCTGGTCTGACTTTCCCTCCAGCTAGAATGTGGGTTCTTGAGGGTGAAGTAATTTCATTTGTTTATTTATTTTCTGCATTCCCAGCATACATCAGAGTGTGCTGGGGATCCAGTCAAGGGAGCTTTTAGTCATGTTAAGAAGTTAGAATGTAAGAGGAAAGCCTCCCCAGCAAGACAATTGATCAATGAATCTCGGCAAGATGAGCTGGAACTTGGGTGGTGTCCACCAGAAATCAGGTCTAAGGAAGTCTGCTTTGAGCCAGATATTACAAGCCCCTCCCCCATGGGACATTTTTCTGTGATTGTGAAAATAAAGGAAGCTGTCTGGGGGTGAGGACTGGAATTGAATCTGCTGGTCCAAGGAAGAGATGTTCATGCAAAACTGGGATGCTGGGGGCAAGATGGTGGGTCTTCGTGGGTCCAAAGTCCTCTGAAGTAAAGGAGGGGCTTTTGACTTGCTGTGTTTTTTAAGAAATGCCCCAGTGCCCCCTGGGATTGAAGGTACAATCATCTTGTTAACACTAACGAGGGATATTATCATAAGTGTCAGGTTAAGCAGTGAGATTTAAATTGTATTTCTTCAACAGGTTTATCTATCATTTTGATAGATCATTCATTTGTCCATTTGTTCATTTACTCAGTGTATCATTTATCCATTTATCAAGGACTTATATTGTGATGGGGAAGGTTGGGAAAGACCCAAAGACACATGATTTTGCCATTAATGACTGCTAATGAAAAACTGTTGGCTTTTCCTACCATTCTTGGCCATGATGATAACAAGTGGCCTTTGGAAATTAAAAGTTACAGAACAGAGTCTGGCCAGTTGCACAGATAATTCAACAGCAGCAGGACTTAAGGACCAATCAGTTGGTCTGGATCACATTTCCAAGGTCACTAGGAGTCCTAAAAACCTATGTATAATAAGGTAAGTTTTTCATTAATCTATTTTTATTTTATGGTGCAGGAGATTGGTTGAAGCTGTCAAAAAAAAAAAAAATCACCATTGAGAATGCTGGCTTGGCCAAAGAATACTAGGATACCTCAGAGAGGTCACCCCAGGAGAGGGGAGGAGGGTCCTTGTCACAGCCTGAAGGGTGGTGTCTCACCATTGATCTTTGGCAAGTTGTGCTGGAAAGGGCTGGTCAGAGTTCCAAAGCGCAATATTATATTTCCAATTAAAATGTAAAAACAAACCTCTTCCATAAAACACATTGGCTTCAGCCCTGGGAAGTGACTACAAAGCCTGCTGCTGATTGAGAAAAGCTGAAAGCAGACACTGTAATTGATAAAGAAGATAAGTCAATCTGTGTCCTTTAAAGAATAATGAGTTCCATTTTTCATCAAAAAGATCTCCCTGTGCTGAAGAAACATTCTTTCAATAAATCTACTTAATGGTTTCCCCTCTAATGATATATAACATGGCAGGCCACCCATCATTTGCAATGCTAATTCAACCCAAAGGAAACCCAACCAGTTCCCAGGAAAGGCTGCTGGAAAACCATCGAAAGGGAAAAATTCGAAAGGCTTTTTGGGGCTCCTCAAGTAGGTAGATGGATGGGATTTTGAATACATAGAGTCTCACTAAACTTGAAACTCAATGCAAATGTGAGCCACTTCTGTGTGCTCACCTCCAAGGATGACTTGTCGGATGGTTCCAGAGTAAATACCTCAGATGCTTGGGCTGTGAGAAACGATGAGCTTTGTTTGTTTCCTGAGCTCATCCATCTCCCACAGCCCAGCCAGCCTTGGTGGTGTTGGGACCGTGGGCTGTGGAAGGCACTTTATGGCATTTGGGAAACTGAAGATGTGTTTTAAAGATCCTGTCTGAGTGATGCTGACAGGGCATGGTCCCTGCCCAGCCCAGGGCCAGAGCCTCAGGTGCTGAAAGGCCCAGGGGGAAGGAAGGGCCTGCCCCCTTCCGAGGGTGTCATTTAGGACCCTCCTCATCTGGTGCCAGGCAGCAGACTTATTGTTTGACCTGGCTGATCTTCGTGAACCCCATCTTTACAAATGGGCTGTTATCTCCACCAGGGCCCAGACTTTAGGGAGCAAAACCTATTTCCTGCGAGGGCACCCAGCCCTCTCGATGCTGGCGGACTTCCCCGCCTGGGAGTCATTAAGAACAAGCCTCCAGTGATTTCCTTCTGTTGCTGTTTGTTTATCCTCCAGTCGCGTGTGAGTCAGCCAGATCATGACTTGCGGTGGTTTTGCTTGTGAAATCTTATATAATTCTAGGCCTATTGTCATGTTGGGCCGAGCAGTTAGACTATAGAGTGTTTTCTCATTGCACAACATCGGCAAATCAATAGGGAGAAAACCTAAACAATGAGGTGACGCTGGCTGGTCAGGAACCCGGCTCCGAGTCACCCAGGGAGGCAGCCCTGCAGTTTCGCAGAGGCAGCCTGGTGGCAAGAGAAGCCTGGACGTCCCCTACTGTCACCACTGTGCAGTGACGGGGCCCGCCTTCGGGATGGGTGACACTGGGGTGACGTTTCAGAGAGGAGAGCGAAGCAAGGAAAGAAGAACAATGACCACACTTCACACAGAAACCGACCACATTTTTTTTTTTTACTGCGTTGTCTTCACCCTGGATTCCAACATGCTGGTCCAGAGCATGGCTGGCAAGACCTCTATGGATCCTCTGACTGGCTTTCCTTCCCCGCCATGTACATTACTGCTTTTGATCCCACTCCGTGACCCAAGTGCAGAGGCAGTTATCAAAGAACACTTTGGATGCAAACAGTGAGCGGCTTACAACACATGGATGGGGTGGGAGCGATGTCCACCACGGACGTGGAATCCACATAAATGGCTGGAGAGGCAAGACGCCTCCTCAGTGGCTAATAGGATGATGGCGTTCAAAACCCACAACTGGTTTTTGTTTTCTTTCTGAATTCCTGGCGTCTATTGAAACCAGTTGTTCCTACCCTTATTTCATATGTGTAATCACAAGTCTGACCTGATTTTCACCATGGTTGTTGGCATACATCTTTGAGTGGTGCACCCTGAAGTTATTCATACTGATATAGGATGAAGCTTACAAATATCTGCATTGAAAGAGAAACTGGGGTGACTCTATATGAAGACAACGACCATCACATTGCACAGCACAGTGTTGGTTAATCTTGGAATCGTCAGGCATTATTTAAAATGAGAGAGAATAGAAGCGAACACAAGTGCCACGAGAAAACAATCCTAACAACAGAACCAAACCCAATTTCTCTATTCATCATTGAAAAACCAAACCCAATTTCTCTAACACTTTTCATTAATTGTTATTTTAAGCTCCAGTAGCAGGATCGGATTTCTGCTGCCTCTGGGCAAATGAGTTATGATCTGATCTCAAGTTCCAAGGGAAATGCTCAAAGTTTTATTTTCCCCCAGTTGAATAAACAGTCCTATGTCTATTATCCCTTGTGTTAGAATAGTGTTGTCTTCACATAAGACTCAAATCATGGTATTAGTCATTCATTTCCTTGAACACAGACACCCTCATGCGTGCTGACAGGTTTATAAGGATGCGGTGGCAGCGCGGTTATGGGAGCTGCTAGATGACCGACCTTGATTTCTTGCAGTCCTGAGCGATGGAGCCCGGGTGTGTCTGGTTATTGTTCGCTTTCTCTCCCAGATGCTGGGCTTGTCTGGAAGATTAATACATTAACAAGAGCTGAAGGTCCAGGGTTGCACATCTTCAGACATGTTTATTAGCAGATGGCACACAGGATTCAAAGGTCACCACAAAAGTGACATTTTAAAGTGAAACAACAATATTTATGTTCAGATAGTCTACTGATGAGATCATGTGGAAATGGTTTTGATTAAATTAGCTTATAAATGGTTGCCAATCTATAGACAACTTAAAATGCCACGTCTGTTTACCAAATGTTTTCTTCTCACGCTCTCACCCTTTAAATATTAATGACCAAATGCTGTTTTTTCTTGGTCGGCGTGGGGGAGCGGATAAGATTTTTTTAACTGTAAGATCTGTATGTTTGGTTTTGACTTCCTGGGTTATCTGACTTTTTTTTTTTTTTTTTCATTCTAAAAATGTTATCTCCTGTGTGAGTTCTGAAATCTCACCTGCTATTATTCCTGCTTGGAAAGAATTTGGATTCCACTATCGTAAATACAATGGCTTGCAATTTCTTTAGTATAAATTGGGTCTCTGGAGGGACCTAAAGTTCAGTCCCTCGGATCAAACGTTATGTTCAATATCATAAAAGAGGTATGAGCTGGATCTCAGAAGTTCTTATTAAAGCTGCGATTTGGCCTCTGCAGCCCTCGGAAGCCACAGCTTTGTGACAGTGTGTGTGCTCATGTTTCATATAACAATGTGGAAAACAAATGCAGCCAAAGCGAGGGGGCCCTGCTCTCATCTTCTTTTTTTTTCCCCCTTCGCTGTTGTGCCTACAACCTAGCAGGGCTTTGAGGGAAAAATTTTACCTCAGAAAATGGTTTAGTCAGAGAATGCTCAACAGTCTGAAATCAAAGTCATCTTTTGTAAGTTTTGCAGGTCTCTGTGGTCCATAAAACTCACAGAAATATTCCCAGCAAAGGCATTAAAATGCAGAAATAATGATCCATCAGTAGATTAAAACTTTCACAGACATATTTAGAGGCAACAAATATGAACATATATACTGGTTCTCTTTTATTTACATTGAATTGTGTTATGAATAATTTTGCAGGATATAGATATTATTGTCTTGAGTTTTTCACTTTATTATGATGTTGATCTTATTTTCCAGACAAGTTACAAAATTACAAATGTAAGGATACCACAGAAGATGTACTCACTTTTCAAGAGAACCTTTTTCAATATTCATTGCCCCTTCCATTGAATCCAGTCCTTGTTCAGAAAATTGTTTCAAGGCACTTAAAGCTGCCTAAAAATGAAAACAAACACAGAAACAAGGAGATTCATTCACTGACTTTCATGTAATAAACAGGAATGCAATGGTAAAAGAAAGCTGTGATATATAGTAAAGGCTATCATTTTCATTCCTCTAAATAAATGCTTTTTTGTATCACTTAACAAAATTACATTTGAGAGGCTATATTATGATGGACCAATGTATGTCCTAGAAAGGCTTTATTTTTGTGTGTTTGCGGGGAGAGGTGGAGAGAGGAACCTGCATAAACTTTATGCCTTATCCATAATTTTGTAAGACGGCAACAAACTTTTGTTGGCCAATGTAGAAACGTCATAGAAGCCTATCTATGTTCAATGATGATTTTTGCATCATTTCTCCTTACATTCCTGAAACTACATGTTCTCTTCTTCCAGATGTGAAAGCATCAGATACTTTTTCCCAACTGTCCAAAGCTAGCATAAATGTACTGGTCAATTTTATAGACATTTAGCCCCAACCAAGTCACAGAATGTGAGCGGTGAAAGGGACCAAAGACACTCTTGAATTCCGAGGGGATGGTATGATGATGATAATCTGTATATAGAGAAAAAATCTGCCTCCGTGGGGGTCCTGGGGAGGCCCGCCTGGCCACCGCAGAGCCTCCTGAGGTAGGGATATGCCCGGATGCGTGGGATGCCGAAGGGTGTTGACAGGCTGGTGGAGCCTCGCTGAATAGCTGGGAGGCACCAAAAAATGTGATGCTGATAAGATCTGCATAACTTGTTGACACTCTTGTGCACGGTCCAAACTGTTATTTCTTTGAATAAGAATTTGGTTCTTCTTCCCCTCCCCCACAGCCCACCCTTTTAAGCTCGATTCAGAAGGGCTTTGTTGAGTCTGAGGTAGGTGTGAGCGGCCAGGCCTGTTTGTGTCTTGGAGATCCTGCTGGGTCACACCTTGGTCATCTGCATCTTCTCAAAGGCCTCTGGAAAAGAGTTAACTTCTGCCACTGCTCAAACTTTTATCTGCCAGCAGCTTCTTTTGGGTAGTTAAGTGCATGATCTTTTCTGGATCTCTTTATGCGTAATATATCTTTTCGGTTTGGATTTTTAAGTTAATAGACTTAATTTTTTTTTTTTTGAGAGCAGTTTTAAGTTTATAGAAATATGAAGCAGGGAAATGCTCTTCCCTTCCCCCTCCCTCAACATCATTTCCCTTATTATTAACATCCAGCATTACAGAGGTATATTAATTACAACTGATGAAATATTGATATATTATCATTAACTTAAGTCCATAGTTTACAGTAGGGTTTGCTCTGTGTTGTACATTCTACGAATTTTGACAAATGTACAATGTCATGTGCCCACCATTACGTCATAGAGAATAATTTCAATGTCCTAAAAATCCCGTGTTCCATGTGTTCACCCCTCCTCCCTTTCCACTTCCCCATCCCTGGCAACTCCTTTTTTTTTTTACAATCTTTATAGTTTTGTCTTTTTCGATGCCATATAGCTATAAGTGTACAATATGTAGCATTTTCAGACTGGTTTCTTTCACTTAACAATATGCATTTAAAGTTCCTCTATGTCTTTTCATGGCTTGTCAGCTCATCTCTTTTTATTGCTGAATATATTCTATTGTCTGGGTATACCACAGTTTGAGGGACATCTTGGGTTACTTCTGGTTTTTGATGATTATGAATAAAGCTGCTATCAACATCTGTGTGCAGATTTTTGTGTAATGTTTGTAACATTTTTTTAGTCCTTTTATTTTTAAAATATCAACCGCTATATTCAACCAAAAGGACTAATACATCCTCATCTTTTCCTTCAGGCTGTTTCTTCCTTTCAGATCTCTGAGCTGATCTTCCCAGTTCAGCTGAATGCCCACTGGAGCCTCCGCTCTGGCCTGGGAGAGCTGGGGCAGGGGCAGGGGCAGGGTGAAGATGGGGCGGCTGTGCTGGGCTCTGTGTTTCATCACTCTCTCTCTCTAAACCTGGAGTCCTTTAGGAATGGCAGTGCCCCAGCCCCATTACCCTTGATCTCGGTCTAGGCTCCTACTACACAGTAGCTGGTAGGTTACAGTGACACGTAAGCAGTAACCTTAGTTGGGTAGGACCAGTATGGCCATCTCATTGGGGTTACTATTATTGACTGAATTATGTCCACCCTCAAATTCATATGTGGTTCCAATCCCCCATACATAGAACATGGCCTTAGTTGGAAATAAGATCTTTGCCAACATAATTGATTAAGATGAAGTCATACTAGATCATCTATCCCAGGTGGCACAGTGGTAAAGAATTCGCCTGCTAATACAGGAGACACAGGAGACTCGGGTTTGATCCCTGGGTCAGGAAGATCCCCTAGAGTAGGAAATGGCAACCCACTCCAGTTTCCTTGTCTCGAAAATTCCATGGACAGAGGAGTCTGGTGGGTTTCAGTCCATGGGTTTGCAAAGAGTCAGCCACAACTGAGCTCACACACACACACATATATATTAATTAGATTAAGGTGGGTCCCAACCCATTATGACCAATGTCCTTACAAAAAAAAAAAAGGAAAATTCAAAAACAGAAACACACACAGGTAGAACACTGTGTTAAGAAAGTGAGTTAAGAAAGTGTTGAATCGATGCAACAGAAGCCAAGGAACACCAAAGGCTGCCGGGCAACCACCAGAAACTAGGAGAGAGGTATGGAACAGATTCCTTTCTCATGGCCCTCAAAAGGAACCAACCATGCCTACACCTTGCTCTTGGACTCCTAACCTCCAGAGCTGTGAGACAAGAACTTAGTGTCGAATTTATTGTGGGTGGTCCTTTGTTATGGCAGCCCTAACAACAATTACAGGCACAGCATCATTCCTCTATAAGGAAAGACCCTCTTTCCCCTCTCTTTGATATTTCCTTCATTGTCTTTTTATTATAAAAATAGTTTCTCATTACAGAAAAATCATAATATGTAAGCAAGCAAAAGGAATGTGACAATATTCAGTCTTAAACACCACTCAAAGCTTGGTGCATGTCTTTCCAATCCTCTTCTATCCCCCTCCTCACCGGTACACACTGTAACCTGGATCATATCCTAACACTATTTTAGAACCTGCTCTTTTCATTGAATCATTAGCGATTTTCCATAGCAACAGAAACACTTCAGCAATGTCATTTTGAAGGACTACACAGTATCTCACTGACTTTATGTGCCTTCCTGTATTTACTCAGTCTCTACTGTTGGACGTTGAGACCACATCCACTTTTAAGGCTCTTATTAACACTGCACCAGGACCTCCCTGGCAGTCCAGTGGTTAAGATTTTGTGCTCCCAATGCAGGGGGCCTGGGTTCCATCCCTGGTCATCAAACTGAGATCCTACATGCAGTGCAGCATGACCCAAAAAATAAAAAAGACTGTACCAAGCTTTCTAATACTAAATCATTGCCTACTATCCCAATAATTTCCTTGTGATAAAATCCTATAAGTTGAATTTATGGACCAAAATGCACGCATATTTTGAAAGATGTGATACGAACTTCCCTCTGCCCTCAGAGAGGTTGTATCCACATCAACGCTCTGAGGAGCACCTGTTTCTCTAGGTCCTTTTGGAATTACCTCTCAGAACAACTTGTGGATCAACTGGTTTTGTCATTTTATGGCCCCACTTTATTTTTCATTTGTCCATCCTAAGCATTTACTTTATTCACTAGACTTAACTTTGAGGGAAGTTTGGTTGCCTTCAAAAGTTAAATTCACCCTAAAAGGACTCAGATTTGGACATTTCTCCTCCTTAAAAAGTAATTCGCACAGGAATTGGACTTTTATTAAAGTCAATGAGGTGACCTCTGTGGTCCTGAAATACTCAGGGGGCCTGGGCAACCTGCCCACATGACTCTGCAGAGCATGGCCCTACGGGTGTGCACATCCTTGTGGGCTTGTCACGTGAACCTGAGCGCTGAAGTCCCACCCCCTGTGCACACGCATGGAGGGTGGCACCAGGCCTGCTCACAGTATGTGAATTATCAGTAGGAATGCTGATTTTTATCAATTTCTTCCCAAATGGACATTATAGAACACCTTCCATAGTAATCTGTCTGCACTGTGGTTGGTGTTGCTGAATGAGACTCCTGAGCGCTCCAGGGCTTCTTGGTCCTGTTTTATTCCCAGCATAGCTAAAATGACCACCAGTACAAATTCTTAAAAAATAAAAGCAAAGCCCACTTATGGGTTAACTGTTCAGCCCATTTTTCAGTAGTTGCTTGGGGAATACGGGCTGTGTCAATACCAGAAATCCTATGTCTTGGCTCACAGAGTCCAGGACCCTATGAAATTCGTTTTCTTCCATCCAAAAAGAGGTGCCCCTAAGAGATGAAGGTGAAGTCTCAGGGAGCAGGTTGAGTGCTTTAGCTCTTGCAAAAGCTTCTGGATGATGTAATCAACATGACAGGCAGGTCCCCAAGCACTGTGAAGATGACTGTCACCGCTCCAAGAACATCCTCCCAGCTGGAATGGCAGCACACTCTTTCACTTGATGCCATGAATGGATTTTCAGAATTCTTGTGTGGCTGGTTCCCTCCAAAGGTATGTTTAAAGGCTTTCAAAGAACATTCCCTTATCTGTCTGATGAGATAATCCAGCCCACATCTTATTGATAACCCTGAATACAATCGCTTCTAAGTATGAGAGGACTTCTTTCTACTTTGTAAAAGGCAATGAAGATACTTTATCTTCTCTATAAACAACAGTTGCTGCCATTTGATGAGCATCCCTGTCCCACAGTCATAAGACCAGGTCCCTTACCTGCGTGATCTCAGGTGTTAACACAGCCCTGCAAGGTGGGCCCTTCCCATGAAGAATTCAACAACCTACTCAAGGTCGCATGGCTAGTAAGTGGCAGAGCAGAGGTGTGAACCCGGCACACATCCTGGGTCACATCATGTTATTTTCTTCAGACATAAAACTGCTCACATTCAGCCTAGCCAATTTCAGCATAACTCCTTCCAAAGTCCGTCTAGTCTAAACGTCTAAACAAGGTCCATCTATTCAAAGCTATGGTTTTTCCAGTGGTCATGTATGGATGTGAGAGTTGGACTGTGAAGAAGGCTGAGTGCCGAAGAATTGATGCTTTTGAACTGTGGTGTTGGAGAAGACCTTTGAGAGTCCCTTGTACTGCAAGGAGATCCAACACAATCCTAAAGGAAATCAGTCCTGAATATTCACTAAAAGGACTGATGCTGAAGCTGAAGCTCCAATACTTTGGCTACCTGATGCAAAGAACTGACTCACTGGAAAAAGATCCTGATGCTGGGAAAGATTGAAGGAAGGAGGAGAAGGGGATGACAGAGGATGAGATGGTTGGATGGCTTCACCAACTCAATGGATGTGAATCTGAGCAAGCTCCAGGAGTTGGTGATGGACAGGGAAGCCTGGCGTACTGCAGTCCATGGGGTCACAAAGAGTCAGAAATGACTGATTGAATTGAACTGAAATGGATGGACCTGTGGACACGACTGAGCAACTTCCCTTTCACTTTTCACTTTCACGCATTGGAGAAGGAGATGGCAACCCACTCCAGTATTCTTGCCTGGAGAATCCCAGGGACGGGGGAGCCTGGTGGGCTTCCGGGTATGGGGTCACACAGAGAAAGACACAACTGAAGTGACTTAGCAGCAGCAGCAGAGACAGTCATATTGTGTGAATGAAGTAAGTCAGAAGGAAGAAAACAAATCATTCAATAATGCTTAGATGTGGAATCTAGAAAAATGATACAGATGAACTTATTTGCAAAGCAGAAATAGAGACACAGATGTAGAAAAGAAATAAATGGATACCAAGGCGGGAAGGAGGTGGTGGGAGGAATTGGAAGATTGGGACTGACATATATACACTATTGATACTATGTATTCCTGGGGATCTTTCTGACCCAGGGATCTAACCTGCATCTCCTGCATTGGCAGGAGGATTCATTACCACTAAGCCACCAGGGAAGTGCTAAAGCAATGGAATATTCAGTTCAGTTCAGTTCAGTTCAGTCACTCAGTCGTGTCTGACTCTTTGCGACCCCATGAATTGCAGCACACCAGGCCTCCCTGTCCATCACCAATTCCTGGAGTTCACTCAGACTCACGTCCATCGAGTCAGTGATGCCATCCAGCCATCTCATCCTCTGTTGTCCCCTTCTCCTCCTGCCCCCAATCCCTTCCAGCATCAGAGTCTTTTCCAATGAGTCAACTCTTCGCATGAGGTGGCCAAAGTACTGGAGTTTCAGCTTTAGCATCATTCCTTCCAAAGAAATCCCAGGGCTGATCTCCTTCAGAATGGATTGGTTGGTCTCCTTGCAGTCCAAGGGACTCTCAAGAGTCTTCTCCAACACCACAGTTCAAAAGCATCAATTCTTTGGCGCTCAGCCTTCTTCACAAGTCCAGCTCTCACATCCATACATGACCACAGGAAAAACCAGAGCCTTGACTAGGCGAACCTTAGTTGGCAAAGTAATGTCTCTGCTTGTCTGGGGAGGCCTTACAAATAGCTGTGAAAAGAAGAGAAGCGAAAAGCAAAGGAGAAAAGGAAAGATATAAACATCTAAATGCAGAGTTCCAAAGAATAGCAAGAAGAGATAAGAAAGCCTTCTTCAGTGATCAATGCAAAGAAATAGAGGAAAACAACAGAATGGGAAAGACTAGGGATCTCTTCAAGAAAATCAGAGATACCAAAGGAACATATCATGCAAAGATGGGCACGATAAAGGACAGAGATGGTGTGGACCTAACAGAAGCAGAAGATATTAAGAAGAGGTGGCAAGAATACACAGAAGAACTGTACAAAAAAGAGCTTCAAGACCTAGACAATCATGATGACGTGATCACTGACCTAGAGCCAGACATCTTGGAATGTGAAGTCAAATGGGCCTTAGAAAGCATCACTACGAACAAAGCTAGTGGAGGTGATGGAATTCCAGTGGAACTATTCCAAGTTCTGAATGATGATGCTGTGAAAGTGCTGCACTCAATATGCCAGCAAATTTGGAAAACTCAGCAGTGGCCACAGGACTGGAAAAGGTCAGTTTTCATCCCAATCCCAAAGAAAGGCAATGCCAAGGAGTGCTCAAACTACCGAACAATTGCACTCATCTCACACGCTAGTAAAGTAATGCTCAAAATTCTCCAAGCCAGGCTTCAGCAATATGTGAACCGTGAACTTCCTGATGTTCAAGCTGGTTTTAGAAAAGGCAGAGGAACCAGAGATCAAATTGCCAACATCCGCTGGATCATGGAAAAAGCAAGAGAGTTCCAGAAAAACATCTATTTCTGCTTTATTGACTATGCCAAAGCCTTTGACTGTGTGGATCACAATAAACTATGGAAAATTCTGAAAGAGATGGGAATACCAGACCACCTGATCTGCCTCTTAAGAAATCTGTATGCAGGTCAGGAAGCAACAGTTAGAACTGGTCATGGAACAACAGACTGGTTCCAAATAGGAAAAGGAGTACGTCAAGGCTGCATATTGTCACCATGTTTATTTAACTTATATGCAGAGTAGATCATGAGAAATGCTGGACTGGAAGAAACACAAGTTGGAATCAAGATTGCCGGGAGAAATATCAATAACCTCAGATATGCAGATGACACCACTCTTATGGCAGAAAGTGAAGAGGGGCTAAAAAGCCTCTTGATGAAAGTGAAAGTGGAGAGTGAAAAGGTTGGCTTAAAGCTCAACATTCAGAAAACGAAGATCATGGCATCTGGTCCCATCACTTCATGGCAAATAGATGGGGAAACAGTGGAAACAGTGTCAGACTTTGTTTTTCTGGGCTCCAAAATCACTGCAGATGGTGACTGCAGCCATGAAATTAAAAGACGCTTGCTCCTTGGAAGGAAAGTTATGACCAACCTAGATAGCATATTCAAAAGCAGAGACATTAATTTACCAACAAAGGTTCGCCTAGTCAAGGCTATGGTCTTTCCTGTGGTCATGTATGGATGTGAGAGCTGGACTGTGAAGAAGGCTGAGCGCCGAAGAATTGATGCTTTTGAACTGTGGTGTTGGAGAAGACTCTTGAGAGTCCCTTGGGCTGCAAGGAGATCCAACCAGTCCATTCTGAAGGAGATCAATCCTGGAATTTCTTTAGAAGGAATGATGCTAAAGCTGAAACTCCAGTATTTTGGCCACCTCATGGGAAGAGTTGACTCATTGGAAAAGACTCTGATGCTGGGAGGGATTGGGGGCAGGAGGAGAAGGGGACGACAGAGGATGAGATGGCTGGATGGCATCACTGACTCGATGGGTGTGAGTCTGGGTGACCTCCGGGAGTTGGTGATGGACAGGGAGGCCTGGTGTGCTGCGGTTCATGGGGTCCCAAAGAGTCGGACACGACTGAGCGACTGATCTGATAGAAATTATATATCTATACATAGATATATAATATCTATACATAGATACATATCTATTTCTGCATAGATACATAGAAATATTTTTGTCCCCCAAAGATTTTACAACGGTTTTGGGAATAAAGCCCCACAGGGTCTAGAACAGATGTCACAACCATTTCATGTAGGGCTTGTTTTGTGCGTAGTTATAGCAATGCCAGAAACATAATGCCAATAAGATGCTTCCCATACCGGTTTGTTGGTTTTGGTTCGTGTGTGTGTGTGTATGTGTGTGTGTGTGTGTGTTCACAGGATAGGGGTGAGCCTTTCCAGTCATTTCTGTCATTTCTAACTTTCCTCTGGTTGATGAGCAATTAAGCAAACTTGAAACCAGTGCCTACTCTTCCTGCTTTCTTCTGCAGGGATTAAATAGCTTGTAATGACAATGTAGAGACAACAATGGCTCATTAGCAAAATGTGAATTTTAACTCATCCCCTCTTGACACGCACCACTTTTAGGAGTCTTTGAACAAGATGCCCAACAGATCCTTTTATGCCTTTCTTTTTTTTTTTTTTTCCATTTCACACTTTTCCCACCGAGTTCACATCCTGAACCCCAGAAACAGGCTGTTCCCATTAAAGTCAATGGTAACCATACAAGTCCAAATGTGGCCTTCATTTTGAAGTTAAGTGTTCAAGGTTTGTTTTGTTTAGCCCTTTCCCCCTTAAAGTGCTTGCTCATATGGAACTCTTCCTGGGAGTAGATCTAACTGCTGGACTCACTTCAGAACGCACACAAACGGACCTATATGTGGCTCATTAAATCAGTCTCCTTTAATGAGAAAATCATAGGCTTCAAATTACAAACATCTTCAACTGAGCTCAGGACTCCTCTCACTTTTTTTTTTTTTTTAATGTGGTTGATTTTTAAAGTCTCTATTTTATTTGTTACAATATTGTTTCTGTTTTCTATTTTGGTTTTTTGGCTGCAAGATACATGGGATTTTAGCTTGCCAAACAGGGATCGAACCCACACCCCCTACATTAAAATAAGTCTATCCACAGGATCACCAGGGAAGTCCCATTACTCCCCTCATTCTCGTCCCAATAATCTTTGAGATCAACTCTGTGAAATCACTTAAATGACTGAAAAACCAGAAGGTCTTTTCTTCAGTAGGTTTGAAGCCTTACTACCCAAAGAATGTGAATTTTAATGTTTCTAAGTTATCATTTTCTTACTTTTAAAAGTCTGTAACAAAATGCCAAGTCTCTCTTTATATAAAATAAAAGAAACCCCAACACTGTATTTCTAAATTTTATCACATTGAAGCCTCAATCTGTATTACATTTCGGATGAATCCGTGGTTGGACTTAAGAAATAAAAATAGGATTATATTGAGCTTTAATTAAACCAATTGCTGCTCTGCTTTCTAACAATTTCACTACCGTCCCCACTTTCATTTGTGCTTACACAATCCTGGTTAGTTCGGGTAATTTTCATAAAATTGGTATTTTATTTTAAAAAAAAAGCTCCTACTGTTGGAACAAAGGGATGTCGGCTAAGGTGAAGACTACTCATTCTGGAGAAAAAAAGAGGTGGGGGTGGTCAAAAGACATGCGCATTTTAGACCATCTCCTAAGGCAAAGAATAGGAATTTTGGCTTGAGAATTTGGGGAATTAGTACAAAACGGGACATTTAAACTATAGACTTAGGCATCATCTTTATTTCAGTGATCAGGCTCTGACTGTTGGTTAATCCACGTAGCTGCCAGCCTTGACAATAATACAGAGTCGAATTTGAAAAAGGATTAGCTGTGCTAAGAGGAGTGTTTTCAGCATGCTTAGAACAAGCTCGAGTGGCGCCCTCATCGTGTTCTCGCCGTCCAGTCACGCTGTGTCTGTTTTACCAAGAGCATTCATTTTAAATTTGTGTGTTGTCTCTATTTTTGCTTCAACGAAAAGTCCCCTTTGTAATGACATTTATGGAAATATGTGTTGGGCACAAAGGCAAGCGTCCCTGAATGGTGACAGCATCTATCTCTGAGCTTGGCAGGATAATCCTCCCATAGGTGTCCATGTCTTACCCCCCAGAAGCTGAATATACTGCCTCACATGGTAAAAGTGATTTTGCAGATGGGACTGAGGTATGAACATTGAGATGGAGAGGTTATCCTAGATAATCCAAGTGGGTCCAATTTAATCACATGTCAAGTCACTTCAGTCGTGTCCAACTCTTTGCGACCCCATGGACTGTAGCCCTCCAGGCTCCTCTGTCCATGGGCTTCTCCGGGCAAGAATACTGGAGTGGGTTGTCAGGCCCTCCTCCAGGGGACCTTCCCCACCCAAGAATCGAATCCATGTCTGTCTCCTGCATTGGCAGGTGGGTTCTTTACTACTAGTGCCACCCAGGCCCTAATTTAATCACACAAGTGCTTAAAATTACAGAACCTTTCCTGGCTTTGGTAAGAAAGAAAGATGTGGCCAGGAAAATATGGTCAACGAAATGCAATGTTCTTAGTTTGAAGGCGAGGAAAGGGGGACACAAACCAAGGAAAGTGGGTGGCCTCTAGAAACTAGGAAAGGCAAGGAGATACTGGAGCCTCAAACACGAACTGCAGATATCTTGATTTCAGCTCAGTGAGACTTGAGACTCCTTTCTGAACTCTAAGAACTCTAAGATAATACATTTGTGTTGTGCTGAGTCTATCCTAAAGAAAATCAGTCCTGAATATTCATTGGAAGGACTGATGCTGGAGCTGAAACTCCCATACTTTGGCCACCTGATGCGAAGAACTGACTCATTTGAAAAAACCCTTATGCTGGGAAAGCTTGAAGGCAAGAAGAGAAGGGGACAACAGAGTATGAGGTGGTTGACTGGCATCAGCGACACGATTTACATGAGTTTGACACAAGATTGACGTGGTAGGCTCCGGGAGCTGGTGATGGCCAGGGAAGCCTGGCGTGCTGCAGTCCCTGGGGTCACAAAGAGTCGGACACGACTGAGCGGCTGAACTGAACTGAGCCACTAAGCCTGTTCGTTTTTTATAGCAGCAGGGGAAAACGAATACGCTCTTCTGGTCGCCGGGACAAGGAAGTGAAAGGGCATGGCACTTGCAGTCTGTCAGGCCTAGATTCAAACGCCAGCTCCATGGGACTTCCCTGGTGGGCCAGTGGTTAAGACTCCATGCTTCCATTGCAGGGACCATGGCTTCAGTCCCGTTCAGGGAACTAAGACTGCACATGCCTCGAAGCACGGCCAAAAAAAAAAAAAAAAGGAAAGAAAATGCCAGCTCCATTGCAGACCAGCTGTGTGTCTTCATGCAAGTGACTATCTCTCAGAGCCTTGCTTTCCGTGTGCCATGATTAGGCCTAAGCAAGCTAACCATAAACCCTTTCTATCATCTAAATACCCGGGTCATGTTAAAATTTCCCTGATAACTTCAATAATGTATTTTAAAGTTGGTTTCTGAATCTATATATTCCAACAGTTTACCAGTTGTATTTGATGGACCTTTTAGGATCTAGGCCTTCCATGGCAGCAGAATACCTCCCAAAGACATCTGAGTTCTTGTTCCAGAGATCTATGAATAACAGTTTTCAAGGGACTTTGCAGATGGGATAAACTGAGGGCCTGGAGATGGGAAGATTAGTCTGCATTCTCTGGTGAGTTCAATCTGATCCAATGAGCCCTCAAAATTAGAGAACCTGTCCCACCTCCAGTTAGAGAGAGACATAATGATGGAAGAGGGGTCAGAGGGCTGTGACATATTGGTGTTGACTATGGAGGAAGGGGCCAGGGAATGGGGGAAGCTTACAGAAGCTGGAAAAAGCAAGGAAACACTCTCCCCCGAGTCTCCAGAGAGGAACACAGCCCTGCTGACTCTGGATTTCAGCCCTGTGAACTGTGATCGACTTCTGACTACAGAAGTGTCAGATAATCCACCTGTGTTGCTTCACACCACTGTGCCTTTAACGGAGGGACTGAAGTCACACTGAGGTGTGACCTCTGCCACCAGGTTCTTTCCCAGGACCAGGCTGGTGCTGGGCCTGACAAGGAGGTCAGAGGGCCTGCCTGAGATGCTGGCTTGGGGGTCTGAGAAGAGGGGCCAGCTGAGTGGCAGCCCTCCTCAGGCAAGAGCCAAAGGACTCTTCTCAAAGCAGACTTCACCCTAGGATCAGGTCGCCAAGATCAAGCCACCTAAATCCTTCTAGGACCTCCCTCTGCCCCTGGGGCCCATGCAACTGCTGTCTCTTGCTCCTTCCATTCTGTGCTGGCCTCCTTTCTGTTCCCTGACTTTGACAAATTCCGCCTGACCTCAGGGACTCACAATGGCCAATCCCTCCAGCCACCCCCTCCTCAGGACCAGCTGCCTGTCAACAGTCAGGTCTCAGACCAGGTCTGAGAAGGCCTGACCACCCCCAGTGAATCACACATTATCCTCATAACACTTGTCACAGCCTGTCATTATTTCCCAGAGGGAGGGGCCTTGTCTGTCTGATTGACAACTGGGTACCATCATTCAGTCAACAGAGTCAGTGGTACTATGAGGTATCACCTCACACCTGCCAGAATGACCATTCATGAAAAAGTCTACGAATAACAAATGCTGGAGAGAGTGTGGAGAAAAGGAAACCTTCCTACACTGTTCGTGGAAATGTAAATTGATACAGCCATTGTGGAAAATAGTATGGAGGTTCCTCAAAAAACTAGAAGTAGAATTACCCTATCATTCAGCAATTCTAATCAGAGATACATAGACAATAGATTGGTGGTTGCCGAGGGGGTCAGGGGTGGGAGAGGGTTGGAGTGGAAGTTTGGGATTAGTAGCTGTAGACTGACAGATACAGGATGGATAAGAAAACAAGGTCCTACTGTATAGCGCAGGGAACTATATTCAACATCCTGTGATAAATTATATGTAACAGAATATGAAAAAGAATGTAGATATGTATATAACTGAATCACTTTGCTCTACAGCGGAAATTAATACAACATTGTAAATCAACTATTCGTTAATAAAAAATAAAAGGGACTTCCATGGTGGTCCAGTGACGGAGACTCCGTGCTTTCAACGCAAAGGACCGGCGTTTAATCCTGGTCAGGGAACAAAATCCCACACGCTGTCACTAAAGATCCCACATGCCACAATTAAGACCCAGCACAGTCAAGTAAATAAAGATAAATAAATATTAAAAAAAGAAAAAAAGAGAAGAAAACAGGGTCCTTGAGACCGGGGAACCACACTGGGCACCAGGAAAACTCAGCTGAACAGACAGGGCACCTGTCTATTCTCAGCATGTCTTCCAGCAGGAAGGAAAGCATGCGGACCACACCAGGCCGACAGGTGATGCTGTAGAGACAGCGCCTACAACAGCCCCGAGAAGAGCACCCAGGTCTGCCTCGAGAAGACGGTGTCATGGAGAGGCCACAGGGGACGCAGGGTGAGAAGGACTCCTTCGGGGAGGTGAGTGGTGGGCAGAGGGTGATGCTGGCAGGGGGCACTGCTCCTGCACAGGGGCTGGGAGGGAAGGAGGGCTTGGGGACATGATCAGAGTCCTGGGCGATAGACCAGGGAGGCTCCATATCCTGGAAAAGCTGAGCCAAGCCCGAGGGGCAGAAGCCATAGGCAAAGGGATTTGGTCTCCAAACAGGAAGGAACCTTGTGTCCGAGGAGAGCAAGCTGGGCCCTGAGGAAGGACTGGGTGGGACCCCTCGCTGGAGTAGGTAGCTGTGAGGCCGCTTGCGCCTCAGGCTCTCCGATGCTCTAAGTCAGGTGAAGAACGCCTCACAGCTGCAGAGTGAGCTGGCAGTTGCAGAGGTGACAGGTAGAGCTTTGTCACCTGTGATGACTGTGGTTTGCAGGGGAAAGCTGAGTTTGGGCCTGAGCTTCACCACAGGTCCTGTGATAAAATGTCTTTCCCTTCTCTTTCCTCAATGTCTCAATTTAGAAGATGGAGTAGCCGTACTATTACACGGGTGAATTGATGGTATGTCCTGGGGGTGTCTGCCACACACTGTGCTGCATGGAAAATGTGTAGCAACTAACCCTCGTGGGGAAAAATCCCTAACTGGTACCACCTCCAGCTCCCTCCTCACTGCTTGGAGGCAGGGCAGCAACGCGGTTTTAAAGTCGGGCTTATTGACCCGCTCCACCAACTGGCAACCGTAATAGGACTTTAGGCAAGTGAAACTCTCGACTCTTAAATGACATCTCACGTTCACGACACTCACTTTACTCTAAGAACTTTCCATCCGTAACTCATTTATCTTCACGGTTGCTATAAGGAGCCCTGACTGTCGTCTTCAATTTAAGAGGAGGATGCAGAGACAGAGATGAAGAAATTTATGCAAGATCAATTGGACTTGATTTTGATGGATCTGAAATCTGGACACAGATGGTTTGGCTCTGGAGCCAAGATTCTTAACTATTATATTGTACCATCTGCCAATCCAGTGATAGGATGCACCATCTGAGTGCTCAAGAAATGGCCTGATGGACTCCCCTGGTGGGCCAGTGGTTAGGACTCTGGGCTTCTACTGCAGGGGGCACGAGTTCAATCCCAGGTTAGGGAACAAAGATCCTACATGCCTCTTGGTGTGGCCAAAATATAATAAAAAATTAGTTTTAAAAAATATGCCAGTAGGTCTTATGTGTGGTGAGGTGCTTAAAAAGAAAGAAAGGAATGGCATGAGCCGGACCAAGAGCATGGAGCCTCGTGAGAGACAGGGTCTGAGTGCAGGCTCTGAGGATACGGGCTGCCTCTTTGATCTAATCTCTTACTTCCTCTTATGCTCTTTCGAGCTGTGGGCTTTGGGTGGGAATTGAGAATGTATCTGGAAAGATATATGTGAAATGTAAGTGTTCTAGCTGCTCTTTAGAACAAAATCCCAATTTCTGACTCAGGCCCTGACGCCCTCGTGACCGTCGCCATCTACTGCTCAGTCTCAGTTTCAGTCTCAGCAGCCTCATCACCATGCTTTTCCAAACACCAGAGCTCCAGCCACACCAGCCCCTCTGCTCTTTGTAGAGCACCTCGAGTTCAGTGCTGTCTCGTGGACCTTCACACGCTTCTCCCTAGAACTGGGGCCCTTCTCTCTGGTGTCCATAGGGCCCTGTCCCCCATTTCAGCCAGTTCTCTGCTCCACTGTCATCCCTTGAGACCAGTGACCCTACAGGAGCAACACATCCCATGCCTAGCCTGGCATTCTCGCATATTCTTACACTGCCTAATTTTCAGTGCTTCAGATCAGATCAGATCCATCGCTCAGTCGTGTCCGACTCTTTGCGACCCCATGAGTCGCAGCACACCAGGCCTCCCTGTCCATTACCAACTCCAGGAATTCCCTCAGACTCACATCCATCGAGTCAGTGATGCCATCCAGCCATCGCATCCTCTGTCGTCCCCTTCTCCTCCTGCCCTCAATCCCTCCCAGCATCAGAGTCTTTTCCAATGAGTCAATTCTTTGCATGAGGTGGCCAAAGTACTGGAGTTTCAGCTTTAGCATCATTCCTTCCAAAGAAATCCCAGGGCTGATCTCCTTCAGAATGGACTGATTGGATCTTCTTGCAGTCCAAGGGACTCTCAAGAGTCTTCTCCAACACCACAGTTCAAAAGCATCAGTTCTTCCACGGTCAGCCTTCTTCACAGTCCAGCTCTCACATCCATACATGACCACAGGAAAAACCAGAGCCTTGACTAGGCGAACCTTTGTTGGCAAAGTAATGTCTCTGCTTTTCAATATGTTATCTAGGTTGGTCCTAACTTTCCTTCCAAGGAGTAAGGGTCTTTTAATTTCATGGCTGCAGTCACCATCTGCAGTGATTTTGGAGCCCAGAAAAATAAAGTCAACCACTGTTTCCACATCTATTTCCCATGAAGTGATGGGACTGGATGCCATGATCTTCATTTTCTGAATGTTGAGCTTTAAGCCAACTTTTTCACTCTCCACTTTCACTGTCATCAAGAGGCTTTTTAGTTCCTCTTCACTTTCTGCCATAAGGGTGGTGTAATCTGCATAGCTGAGGTTATTGAGATTTCTCCCAGCAATCTTGATTTCAGCTTGTGTTTCTTCCAGTCCAGCATTTCTCATGATGTACTCTGCATAGAAGTTAAACAAGCAGGGTGACAATATACAGCCTTGACGAACTCCTTTTCCTATTTGGAACCAGTCAGTTGTTCCATGTCCAGTTCTAACTGTTGCTTCCTGACCTGCATACAAATTTCTCAAGAGGCAGATCAGGTGGTCTGGTATTCCCATCTCTTTCAGAATTTTCCACAGTTGATTGTGATCCACACAGTCAAAGGCTTTGGCATAGTCAATAAGGCAGAAATAGATGCTTTTCTGGAACTCTCTTGCTTTTTCCATGATCCAGTGGATGTTGGCAATTTGATCTCTGGTTCCTCTGCCTTTTCTAAAACCAGCTTGAACATCAGGAAGTTCACGGTTCACATATTGCTGAAGCCTGGCTTGGAGAACTTTGAGCATTACTCTACTAGCGTGTGAGATGAGTGCTTACTGGTCCTAAAATTTTATGTTATCTAAAGTAACCATTTCCTCAATTATTGCCCACGTCCCCATTAGAATGTAAGTTCCGTGAGGGCAGAGATTTGTCTGTTTTGTTCATTGCTAAGTGCTCCACACCTAATATAGACACTCATTTAATAAATACTTATTAGTTGAATAGGGCTTCCTTAGTAGCTCAGAATCGTCTGCAATGCAGAAGATCTCATTTCGGTTTCTGGATTGGGAAGATCCGCTGGAGAAGGGATAGGCTACCCACTCCAGTATTCTTGAGCTTCCCTCGTGCCTCAGCTGGTAAAGAATCCTCCTGCAATGAAGGAGACCTGGATTTGATCCCTGGGTTGGAAAGATCCCCTGGAGAAGGGAAGGGCTACCCACTCCAGTATGGTGGCCTGGAGAATTCCATGAACTGTGTAGTCCAGGGGTTGCAAAGACCCATGGACTGACTGGGTCCCACTGAATGACTCACTTTATTAGTTGAATTAATGAATGACTGAACGAATGGCTGAAAACAGTGACCAAGTTCAAGAATATCTAGCTATCTCATATATATGGCAAAGTGAAAGTAAAAGCGTTAGTTGCTCAGTCATGCCCAACTCTTTGCAACCCCACAAGCTGTAGCCCGCTAGGCTTCTCTGTCCATGGGATTTTCCAGGCAAGAATACTGCAGTGGGTTGCCATTTCCTTCTCCAGGGTATCTTCCCACCCAAGGATTGAACTCTGGTCTCCTGCATTGCAGGCAGATTCTTTACTGTCTGAGCTACCAGGGAAGTCCTGTATATATAGTACGGTTTTATTAATTCTCAGAAGTTCCCTATGGAAATTAAGGAGTAGCTCACTTCCTCCACTGATTAAAATCCAGAAGTAAGCATTCATTTGATGTTGAAAGGCTAATTATTCAGCTGAAGTAAGTAGCTGCTTGGACAAGGCGATGGCACCCCACTCCAGTACTCTTGCCTGGAGAATCCCATGGATGGAGGAGCGTGATAGGCTGCAGTCCATGGGGCCGTGGAGAGTCGGACACGACCGAGCAACTTCACTTTCACTTTTCACTTTCATGCATTGGAGAAGGAAGTGGCAACCCACTCCAGTGTTCTTGCCTGGAGAATCCCAGGGATGGGGGAGCCTGGTGGGCTGCCGTCTATGGGGTCGCACAGAGTCGGACACGACTGAAGCAACTTAGCAGCAGCAAGTAGCTGCTACATGTTGGTCTTTCAAATGAGGGAATTAAGTATCATGATAGATCCCTAAGGTGGGTGTTCTCATATATTGTGGACTTATTTTATGCCAATTACTTTATAACAACATTGGAAGAAACTTTCTTGGAATTAATTTTAGGTTTTTTTTTTTCTTAGAAATTCTTTGTTTTCTTCAACTAAGAGAAAATATCGTCACTGTCAAGTTCAGGAAGTAAACTTTTATCTTCTTTCTCTAGGTACAATTGAAAGAAGCACATCACTAATAATATCACACTTGGTTTGGTCATTTTTAGAAACTCCATTAAAAGTAATTGTTAAGGTTTATAATTAAATAGCCATCTTAAAGGAAAAAGTAGTATCCTGGTTTCCTAAAAACATCTTCATTAAGACAATATAGTCAAACAAAGAGATTTATAAATAATTATGATCACAAATGGTCCCCTTTTCCTGCCTCCACACTCAAATGAGAAGTAATTTAGTATATACCTTTGGGGATGCAGTTTAGGTCTGCCAAATTCTTCTAAGTTGTTTCAAGCTAGTACTCTGAGGGTTGACATTCTAATATATCCAAACAGAGGGTTTTTGGGTTTTTTTTTCCTAATTGTTTGGCTGCAGATAAAGATGTAAGGTTATAAGTATAAGAATTTATGCGATGATCAGTGATGGAATCCTAATCCATTTTAAGCTGTCAGCATGACAACTGGCAGTTCCCAATGTGTATTAAGAGACAGAGAAATTTTTTTTTGCCCGAGGGTACATTCCCTTTCAAAAGCAGAATATTTTTCTTCTTTTGCTTTCTAAAGATATCATGTCAGACTCCATTCTTAATGGTTAATCTTTTAAGGAGGCAAGATAAATTGGAGAGAAAATATGTGATAGATTTATAAATTGGGGGAAAATATAACATGAGGCATTCCAAAACGCAGTTTCAAATCAAAACCTTAACATGGGCAAGGGACGTTATATCAACCAACAGCATTCTTTAGAAATGCCTGACATTCAGTTGGATAGAATTATATATTGAAATAGATTGTAGGCATATTGGGGATGTTTTTCCTCTAGCATCTGGTAGTATCAAAGGCCAGGAGGAAGAGTGGGTCCAGAATTTAAAAGCTGCCTTTTGGATAAATATGTGGAAAGGATAGGAATTAAGTTATCAAAAGGCTAGAAGAATTTACTGAAAGTGAGAAGGGTGCTAAAAGCAATAAGCTATTTGGAATTTGATAGCACTCAACTTTAGGGCTTTGCAGAGCTGGTATTGTTAGCCAAATAAGGGTAAAGTGATCGTACAAAAGAGGACAATTTAAGTATGAGTCAAACATGAAAAGCAACTAGGCAATACCCTGACCTGTGAAAATAAGCAGTATTTATAGTATCTGAAAGTCTTCCCAGTGGCTCAGTGCTAAGGAATTCACCTGCAGTGCTCGAGCTGCAGGAGATGCGGTAGGATCCCTGAGTGGGGAAGATCCCCTGGAGGAGGGCAAGGCAACCCACTTCAGTATTCTTGCCTGGGAAACCCCATGGGTGGAGGAGCTTGATGTGCTACAGTCCACAGGGTCACGAAGAGTCACACACAACTGAAGAAACTGAGCATGCACACACATATAGCATCTTAGGGGCAACCTGGAGTGAGCCCCAAGGGAGCCTCCTCTATGAAGCCCTCTATATTTGGAAAAGAATAGTGACTGGTGATTTCTATGCCCTGCATCACTCAAAGGAAACTGCTAAACAGGCACCCCTAGAATCTCAATGCTCATGGAAAGACCTATTGCACATTGCTAGACAGAGGACCCTGATCAATCAAGGTCCTAGACCCCTTCCATCTTGTGACTCCACCCTTCTCTAGGCTTGCATTATGGTCCTCTCCATTCAGCCAGTGGAAGAGAAAATAAAATGGAAGATAGCACTTAGGAAGATTTTATGAAAGAGATCTCAAAGCCCTCGTGCTGCGGAACCCAGTGACATGACCATACTGAACTCCACGACTCCACCCAACTCCAGGTTGGGTAACTAAATCTGGCTGTGAGCTGAGGAAAAGAGGAAGCAGGTGTTATGAGCAATTAGTCTCAATTAGCACTCATAAGTGGTACTATGTCATCACACGCATTTGCTGAGGTATCTGCATGCCTATCTCCTAGAGCTGAAATTATAGTCTCCAGAACCTGGCAGGGAGAAGGCAATAGCACCCCACTCCAGTACTCTTGCCTGGCAAATCCCATGGACAGAGGAGCCTGGTGGGCTGCGGTCCATGGGTCGCTAGGAGTCAGACACGACTGAGGGACTTTACTTTCACTTTTCACTTTTACGCATTGGAGAAGGAAACGGCAACCCACTCCAGTGTTCTTGCCTGGAGGATCCCAGGGATGGGGGAGCCTGGTGGGCTGCCGTCTATGGGGTCAGTCGGACATGACTGAAGAGACTCAGCAGCACCAGCAGCAGAATCGGGCAGAGCTGGATGTTGTTGAATAGCTACAGCACCAGTGATGGCATAGAATTAAGGCTCATTTGTAGTCAGGGGACGTGGGCTGCCTGGTTTACAGAGCACAGCAGCCTGGAGATGCTAAGACTGGTGATCTATGCGTGAATATTGCCAAGAAACACCCAGGTCTTTCTCCCTTCCTCAAGATGGCCTCTCTGTGAAGATATTTCCAGAGGGCAAAGGGACCACATTCCTATAGTGGGCAAGGGGCACTTAAGTCTGTTAATTCTTAATGTGTCTTCATGCAAAAAGCCTTCCCAGGGACCCTATGTCTCTTAGGAGGTGCTTCATTGTGGGAGGGAGCTGTTGGGTTCCTGGATGACAAAGGATAGGGTAGAGGGTTTCTTGTGAACCCAAAGTTTGGGACTAAAAGTGGAAACAAAATATTTGTCAAGGGAACTTTCCTGGTGGTCCAGTGGCTAAGACTCTGTGCTCCCAATCCAGGGGGCCTGGGTTCAATCCCTGGCCAGGGAACTAGATCCCACATGCTACAACTAAGATCCAGTGCAGCCAGATAAATAAATACATTTTAAAAATAAAGTCTACTAAAAAATCTTTATCAAGGATAAACCAGACTTTCTTGTTAACTGAGAAAGAAGCCAGAAGTGATAGGTGAATAGGTAGGACTATATAATGTTATAAATTTATAGAATGTTATTCTGTCTCCATTTGATTTCACACAAAGTAGTAACAGTCCCCCTGTGACTGACAGAGGACTGGTACCTAGAATATATAAAGTAAATAACAATCCAATTAGAAGATGGACAAAGGACATAAAGACAAGGTTCATGAAAGAGGATTTACAAACGGCAAATAAACACCTGAAAAGATGCTTAATGTTACTAGCTGTTAGGACTATGATATCATTACAAACCTATTAAAACACTGAAAACAAACATTTGTGACAATACCAAATGAAGGAGAGAATTCAGAGAAACTGTGTCTATTGTTATACTTTTGTGATGGGACTATGAAATGGGTCAGCCACTCTGGAAAATAGTTTTCAGTTTTATAAAAAAATACAACAGAAACTAACTATACAGCCCAGCAATCATATTTTGGGGCATTTGGGAGGTTTGTGACAATGTACAGGAGATAGGAATCAAGACCATACCCAAGAAAAAGAAATGCAAAAAAGCAAAATGGCTGTCTGAGGAGGCCTTACAAATAGCTGTGAAAAGAAGGGAAGTTAAAGCAAAGGAGAAAAGGAAAGATATACCCATTTGAATGCAGAGTTCCAAAGAATAGCAAGGAGAGGTAAGAAAGCCTTCCTCAGCTATCAATGCAAAGAAATAGAGGAAAATAATAGAATGGGAAAGACTAGAGATCTCTTCAAGAAAATTAGAGATACCAAGGAAACATTTCATGCAAAGATGGGCTCAATAAAGGACAGAAATGGTAGGGACCTAATAGAAGCAGAAGATGTTAAGAAGAGGTGGCAAGAATACACAGAAGAACTGTACAAAAAAGATCTTCACAACCCAGATAATCACGATGGTGTGATCACTCACCTAGAGCCAGACATCTTGGAATGTGAAGTCAAGTGGGCCTTAGGAAGCATCATTACAAACAAAGCTAGTGGAGGTGATGGAATTCCAGTTGAGCTATTCCAAATCCTGAAAGATGATGCTGTGAAAGTGCTGCACTCAATATGTCAGCAAATTTGGAAAACTCAGCAGTGGCCACAGGACTGGAAAAAGTCAGTTTTCATTCTAACCCCAAAGAAAGGCAATGCCAAAGTATGCTGAAACTACTGCACTCATCTCACATGCTAGTAAAGTGATGCTCAAAATTCTCCAAGCCAGTCTTTAGCAATATGTGAACCACGAGCTTCCAGATATTCAAGCTGGTTTTAGAAAAGGCAGAGGAACCAGAGATCAAATTGCCAATATCCGCTGGATCATGGAAAAAGCAAGAGAGTTCCAGAAAAGCATCTATTTCTGCTTTATTGACCATGCCAAACCTTTGATTGTGTGGATCACAATAAACTGGAAAATTCTGAAAGAGATGGGAATCCCAGACCACCTGACCTGCCTCTTAAGAAACCTATATGCAGGTCAGGAAGCAACAGTTAGAACTGGACATGGAACAGACTGGTTCCAAATAGGGAAAGGAGTACGTCACGGCTGCATATTGTCACCCTGTTTATTTAACTTATATGCAGAGAACGTCATGAGAAACGCTGGGCTGGAGGAAGCACAAGCTGGAATCAAGATTACCAGGAGAAATATCAATAGCCTCAGATATGCACATGACCCTTATGGGAGAAATGAAGAAGAACTAAAGAGCCTCTTGATGAAAGGGAAAGAGGAGAGTGAAAAAGTTGGCTTAAAGCTCAACATTCAGAAAACGAAGATCATGGCATCCGGTCCCATCACCTCATGGCAAATAGATGTGGAAACAGTGGAAACAGTGGTTGACTTTATTTGTCTTGGCTCCAAAATCACTGCAAATGGTGGTTGCAGCCATGAAATTAAAAGATGCTTACTCCTTGGAAGGAAAATTATGACCAACCTAGACAGCATATTCAAAAGCAGAGACATTACTTTGCCAACAAAGGTCCGTCTAGTCAAGGCTATGGTTTTCCCAGTGGTCATGTATGGATGTGAGAGTTGGACTATAAAGAAAGCTGAATGCCAAAGCATTGATGCTTTTGAACTGTGGTGTTGGAGAAGACTCTTGAGAGTCCCTTGGACTGCAAGGAGATCCAACCAGTCCATCCTAAAGGAGATCAGGCCTGGGTGTTCATTTGGACTGATGTTGAAGCTGAAACTCCAATACTTTGGCCACCTCATGCGAAGAGCTGACTCATTTGAAAAGACCCTGATGCTGGGAGGGATTGGGGGCAGGAGGAGAAGGGGACGACAGAGGATGAGATGGTTGGATGGCATCACCAACTCAATGGACATGGGTTTGGGTAGACTCTGGGAGTTGGTGATGGATAAGGACGCCTGGCATACTGCGGTGCCTGGGGTCGCAAAGGGTTGGACACGAACTTTGAGCGACTGAACTGAACTGAACTATCCCAGAGAAGAGAAAATTTATGTCCACATCAATAACTTGTACACAGGTGTTCAAGGCAGTTTTGTCTGTATAAGTAAAAAACAAAAAAGCCCCAAACCCCCACAATAGATGAATTATTGAACTGTGGTACATCCATACCATGGAATACTACTCAGCAATATACAGGGATGAACTGTTGGTACATACAACAGCTTGGATGAATTGCAAGGGTATTGGGCTGAGTGAAAAAAAGTCAGTCTCCTCTTGAGTAATACTGAGTCACATACTGTATGATTCCATTTATGTAGCATTCTTGAAATGACAAAAGTCTTGCCAAGGACTAGTGAGTGATAGTGGTGGGAGGAGGAGTAGGCACAGAGTGAGACCGCAAAAGGGTAGCACTAGGGAGATCTTTGTGATGATCAAAGAGTTCTGTGTCTTGATCGTGGTGGTGGTTACATGAGCCTCTGTATGTGATAAACTGGCCATAAACCTACATTACAGACGTGGTCCAGTGTCGGTTGGCTTCCTTGGTGGCTCAGAGGTAAAGAATTCACCTGCCAATGCAGGAGTTGTGGGCTTGATCCCTGGGTTGGGAAGATCCCCTGGAGCAGGAAATGGCAACGCACGCCAGTATCCTTGCTTGAGAAATCCCATGGACAGAGGAGCCTGGTGGGCTACAGTCCATGGGGTTGCAAAAGAGTAGTACATGACTCGGCAACTAAACAACAACAAACCAGTGTCAATATCTTGGCTTGGATATTGTACTATAGATAAATAAAATGGAAAATAAATAATACATAAAATTGGGGGAAACTGAGTACAGAGTATACAGGGCTTTTTTGTACTATCTTTGCAACTTCCTGTGAATCTATACTTATTTTGCAATAAAAACTGAAATAAAAATTTGGACTATACTGTTTGTAAAATTAATATTTCTAATTTAAAAATAGTCCTCATTGTAAAACTTTGAAAAATACTTAAATGTCAAGGAAAGCCCCCCATATTATCTTCAGATCAGATCAGATCAGTCGCTCAGTCATGTCCGACTCTTTGCGACCCCATGAATTGCAGCACGCCAGGCCTCCCTGTCTATCACCAACTCCCGGAGTCACTCAGACTCACATCCATTGAGTCAGTGATGTCACCCAGCCATCTCATCCTCTGTCGTCCCCTTCTCCTCTTGCCCCCAATCCCTCCCAGCATCAGAGTCTTTTCCAATGAGTCAACTCTTCGCATGAGGTGGCCAAAGTACTGGAGTTTCAGCTTTAGCATCAGTCCTTCCAAAGAAATCCCAAGGCTGATCTCCTTCAGAATGGACTGGTTGGATCTCCTTGCAGTCCAAGGGACTCTCAAGAGTCTTCTCCAACACCACAGTTCAAAAGCATCAATTCTTCGGCTCTCAGCCTTCTTCACAGTCCAACTCTCACATCCATACATGACCACAAGAAAAACCAGAGCCTTGACTAGATGAACCTTTGTTGGCAAAGTAATGTCTCTGCTTTTGAATATGCTGTCTAGGTTGGTCATAACTTTCCTTCCAAGGAGTAAGGGTCTTTTAATTTCATGGCTGCAACCACCATCTGCAGTGATTTTGGAGCCCAGACAAATAAAGTCCGCCACTGTTTCCACATCTATTTGCCATGAAGTGATGGGACCAGATGCCATGATCTTCGTTTTCTGAATGTTGAGCTTTAAGCCAACTTTTTCACTCTCCACTTTCACTTTCATCAAGAGGCTTTTTAGTTCCTTTTCACTTTCTGCCATAAGGGTGGTGTCATCTGCATAGCTGAGGTGATTGATATTTCTCCCAGCAATCTTGATTCCAGCTTGTGTTTCTTCCAGTCCAGCGTTTCTCATGATGTACTCTGCATAGAAGTTAAATAAGCAGGGTGACAATATACAGCTTTGACAAACTCCTTTTCCTATTTGGAACCAGTCTGTTGTTTCATGTCCAGTTCTAACTGTTGCTTCCTGACCTGCATACAAATTTCTCAAGAGGCAGATCAGGTGGTCTGGTATTCCCATCTCTTTCAGAATTTTCCACAGTTTATTGTGAATCCACACAGTCAAAGGCTTTGGCATAGTCAATAAAGCAGAAATAGATGTTTTTCTGGAACGCTCTTGCTTTTTCCATGATCTAGCGGATGTTGGCAATTTGATCTCTGGTTCCTCTACCTTTTCTAAAACCAGCTTGAACATCAGGAAGTTCACGGTTCACGTATTGCTGAAGCCTGGCTTGGAGAATTTTGAGCCCTTCCATCAACTACAAGCCCACAAACTAGAAGTAACTGCTAATTAATAGTTTGATGTGCATTTTTCCAGGTATTTTGTTTGGTATATCCTTACACATATACATGCTGTTTCCCTTGTGACTCAGACGGTAAAGAATCTTCCTGCAATGCAGGAGACCCAGGTTCCATCCCTGGGTCAGGAAGATCCCCTGAAGAAAGGAATGGCAACCCACTCCAGTATTCCTGCTTGGAGAATCCCATGAACAGAAGAGACTTGTGGGCTACAGTCCATGGGGTCACAAAGAGTCGGATGCGACTTAGCCACTAATAGTTAATACTTGCTGCTAAGTCACTTCAGTCGTGTGTGACCCTGTGCGACCCCATAGAGGGCAGCCCACCAGGCTCCTCCACCCATGGGATTTTCCAGGCAAGAACACTGGAGTGGGGTGCCATTGCCTTCTCCGGATACTTAATACTTATACATATACATATATGTGAACTCTGTGTTTTCCTCAAATGGAATCACTATCTGCTTCTTCTGAAGCTTGCTTTAGTGGTACTCTAGACAGATGGTTTAAAATTAGATGGGCCGTCCTCCCTTGCGTTACTGAAGAATAAGGATTTGCAAGCCCAGCTGCCTGATTCCTTCCTTCTCTTGAGGAATTCTCTTGAGATCTGGAGCTCCGTCATCAAGGGGCACCCCCTTTCTTCGGGAATGTGGTTCCCTGGCCCACCTGTAGGCTTGGCAGCTCTTGCTGATGGGACACTGATACATTTGCTCTAGTTTGAACCCACTGGGGCACCTGAGGCTAGGGTCAGGTTTCCCTGCTTTTAAAAGAACAGGCTGGATAAAAATGTTTGCATTTGTTTATTAAAAAACACATTGTGTGTTTGGGAGAATTTGGCCTAATAATTGCTTTTATTTTAACACACCACCGGACAGCATGGTTAAATGGAGAGGGCAAGCTGGCGTCTCCCATCTTTAGTTGCTAGAAGTAACAGTATGTGCGGGCTCAGTCACTTCAGTCATGTCTGACTCTGCAATCCCATGGAGAGAGGAGCCTGCCAGGCTGCAGTCTATGGGATTCTCCAGGCAAGAATACTGGAGTGGGTTGCCATGCCCTCCTCCAGGGAATCTTCCCGACCCAGGGATTGCACCTGCATCTCTTACATGTCCTGCACTGGCAGGCAGGTTCTTTACCACTAGTGCCACATTGACCAACATTCACCAAAGGATCCACTGGTTAACGAGTCCTAAGAAGCACGCACCCTGCTGGGTCTGGGGAATGACTCTCAGCCATTACCTCCCTCTTTTCTTGTTCCCATCACAGACCCATCCCCAACGCGATTCTACTTGAAATTTACATTGGGCTAGCCTAGCTGTCTATGGTCGCACAGAGTCGGACACGACTGAAGTGACTTAGCAGCAGCAGCAGCAGCAGCCTAGCTGTTGAGGGATGGAAGCTTCCTAAGGAGGACCCCCCGGGGCAAAACTCTAAAACAAATCTACTGTAAACTCAGTCCTCTCAGTTGTAGGCATCACTGAATTGTAACTAGAGAAAGGAAAGGTCGGCAAAAATCATCTTGGCTGAAATTCACAGGTCAGGGATCATTGGGGAGAGATCATTTGGAGAAAAATTCCCATATGATTTTTTAAAAATCATTTGCCAACAGAAGACACAGACCTTAGAAAGGCTGAGAAACACTTACTGGGACCTGTGCCCATGGTTTGCTCAGAAACTTGTATCTCAAGGCGGTCATGGACTCTTCTGAGGTCACAAAGCTGCTGAACAGCCTGCCCCAGCCTTGAACCCAGATTATCCTGGAGTAGGACAGAGTGAGTACAGTTCAGCTGGAGGGATGGCTACATGTATTTGTTCATCGGATACTTACAGAAAGAGTGCCAGGCCCTGGGCACACAGAGATGAAGGACAGACAAGCCTGCCCGTGGGATGCCCCCGGGCGGGTAGGGAGCATGAACGCACATGTGATGATGTACACAGTCTGGCCAGCAGGGTGCTGGAGGTGGGGAGGAACTTCTTGAGTGAGGTGCAGCCTGAGCTTTTGTAAAGAAAGGCATCCAGGCAGAGACACTGGGGTGAGAAGCAGCATGCCCGGGTGCCTTGCGAAGGACAAGGCACCAGCGTTCCCAAGCGGCAAGGGGACACTGGGCCTGTCCTCACAGGAAGCCTGAGAGTGAGGCTCTATTAGTTTGCTGGGCTGCGTAACAAAACACCACAGACTGACAGACTGGGTGCCTTAAACAATAGAAACGTACTCTCTCACAACTCTGGAGGGGAAACTCTGGAGGAGATCAAGGTGTCAGCAGGGTCACTCACCCCGCAGCAAGGCTTGCAAACAGATGCCTGCCTGTCCCTGCATTCCCACATGGCTTTTCCTTGGTGCACATGCCTCCCTGGGCCTCTCTCTCTGTGTCCTAATCTCTTCTCATAAGGACACCACTCAGATTGGATTATGGGCTTCCCAGGTGGAACAGTGGTAAAGAACTTGCCTGCCAGTATAGGAGACATAGGTTTGATCCCTGGGCCAAGAAGATCCCCTGGAGGAGGAAATGGCAACCCACTTCAGTACTCTTGCCTGGGAAATCCCCCGGACAGAGGACCCTGGCAGGCTACAGTTCATGGGGTCGCAAAGAGTCAGATACAACTGAGTGACTAAACTGTTCTTGGCCCCATTTCATTTATAACTTAATCATCTCTTTAAAGGCCTGTCTTTAAGCAGTCACATTCTGCCGTACTTCACTGTATGCAGCTTCAATATATGCATTTTGAGAAGAAAGAGCCCAGTTTCTAACAAGGGCCTATGTGTCATTTCAAGGAGCAGGGACTTGGGCTACACAGACGTTCACCAAGACAGGGATATGCTCAGGTTTGCGTTTCTGAAAGAGCCCCGCGTCTGCAGCTGGATGGTGGCCATGGCAGGGAATGCAGTCAGGAAGCAGCAGAGTGGACCAAGCTTTCTCTTCCTGACTTGATCCTTCTTCAGCTCTTCTTCCACCAACAGCCCTTGTGGTTACACCACTTTCACTCTGTTTGGGCCCAAGGGGCCCAGTTCAGTTCAGTCGCTCAGTCGTGTCCGACTCTTTGTGACCCTATAGACTGCAGCATGCCAGGCCTCCCTGGCCATCACCAACTCCCGGAGCTTACTCAAACTCATGTCATTGAGTCAGTGATGCCATCTAACCATCTCATCCTCTGTTTTCCCCTTCTCCTCCCGCCTTCAATCTTTCCCAGAATCAGGGTCTTTTCAAATCTTCTCTTTGCATCTGGTGGCCAAAGTTGGAGTTTCAAATTCAGTATCAGTCCTTCCCATGAATATTCAGGACTGATCTCCTTTAGGATGGACTGGCTGGATCTCCTTGAAGTCCCAAGGACTTCTCCAACACCACAGTTCAAAAGCATCAATTCTTCGGTACTCAGCTTTCTTTAGAGTCCAACTCTCACATCCATACGAGACTACTGGAAAAACCATGGCTTTGACTAGATGGACCTCTGTTGGCAAAGTAATGTCTCTGCTTTTAAATATGCTGTCTAGGTCAGTTATAGCTTTTCTTCCAAGGAGTAAGTGTCTTTTAATTTCATGGCTGCAAGCATCATCTGCAGTGATTTTGGAGTCCCCCAAAATAAAATCTCTCACTGTTTCCATTGTTTCCCCACCTATTTGCCATGAAGTGATGGGACCAGATGCCATGATCTCAAGTTTTCTGAACTCTGAGTTTTAAGCCAACTTTTTCACTCTCCTCTTTCCCTTTCATCAAGAGGCTCTTTAGTTCTTCTTCGCTTTCTGCCATAAGTGTGGTATCATCTCCATATCTGAAGTTATTGATATTTCTCCTGGCAGTCTTGATTCTAGCTTGGGCTTCATCCAGCCCAGCATTTTGCATAATGTACTCTGCATATAAGTCAAATAAACAGGGTGACAATATACAGCCTTGATATACTCCTTTCCCAATTTGGAACCCCGTCTGTTGTTCCATGTCCAGCTGGGCCAAGCGGCCCAGCCAAGGGCAAAATGGTTCGGGTGCAGAGAGGCCTTTCCTGGGTGTCCATTGCTATCCCCTGGGTGACTGCTGGGCCCCTTCTGCCATCATCAAAGACAGCAACACCTTCCCAGTGGGGCTGCAGAGAGGGTCAGAGGCAGACAGAGGCCAGAACACCTGCCAGGCCCCTCAGCGGAGGTCCAGGGCCAAAAGATGGGCCGAGGTTCTCGGAGGCCAGGGGCTTAGCGGAACAGAGTCCCGGCCCAGGGCTGCTGCTTAGACACTGTCCACCAGACCAGGGGTTTAACTTTGGGCTCATGGATTCAGGGGCTTTATGAATTTAGACAGGGGAGAGATTCAGTTATGCATATTAACATCTAACAGAAACTTAGCACTTCTTTAAGCAAAATATTGAGCTTCCTTGGCGGCTCAAACGGTAAAGAATCTGCCTGCAATGCAGGAGACCTGGGTTCGATCCCTGGGTCAGGAAGTTTCCCTGGAAAATCTTGGAAATGGCAACCTACTCCAGTTTCTTGCCTGGAGAATTCCATGAATTATATTAGATGTATGGTTATCAGACCCACTGTGAGATCTAGTCAGTCAGTGTGCAAATAAACAGGTTTATTGCTATAGCACAGCTTTATTCTTTTGATAATTGAATATCTGATAATTGATTTTAATATAATTTTAAAAATCTTATGTATTTTAATTTTAGGTAGGTTCACAGTATTCTGTGCAAAGGTCTGCAGGTTTCACCAGATAACCAACAGAGTTGTTGTTGTTCAGTTGCATTGGTGTTTAGAGGTGTCATACACAGACATTTCAGACTGCCAACCACCCTCAGTTGTATCCAACTCTTTTTCGACCCCATGGACTGTAGCCCACCAGGCTTCTCTGTCCATGGGATTCTCCAGGCAAGAATAATGGAGTGGGTTGCCATTTCCTTCTCCAAGGGATCGTCCCAATCCAGGGACTGAACCCGAGCCTTCTGCACTGCAGGAGGATGCTTTACCACTGAGCCACCAGGGAAGCCCTCTGACAATAGATTCCATGGCTCGAAACACATTATAAACCAAGGCCACAGATACAATGAAACAGAGTCCAAAGAGAGGAAGCTAAATGCACATTTTACCCTCTAATAATCAGGCGTCTGGGAGCCAGGACTTCAGAGAATTAAAGCAGCTCCTGAGCAACTAGCAAGTTCAGAGCCTCCAAACAAAACACAGATCAAGATGAGAAAGATATCTGTGTTCCCCTAATGACAACTGATCTGAGTTCTTTATTATCCTTTTGCACACAAACCACAAATCTGAAAACGGAGAGACCTTTTGTAAAACACTGATCATCATCAGGTCGCCTCTGCCTTCAGCCCTGGATGTGTTTATTTAAAACCTACCAGTGTGCGCCAAACGGGGTGAGGGGCTTTGCTAAACTCACACCAGTCAGTGAATGTTCATTCTGTGCTTCAAGCGACCAGAGGCTTCCGTTGTGTATGGAGACACCGCAGGGTGTGGTAGCCTGGGGACTCTATCGCCACCCGGAGAGAGGACAGGAGCAAAATGGTGACGGCTTCTGCAATTGCCAACCACCCTCTGAAATGTCTGTGTATGACACGTCCACTTGCCAGTGCACAGGACGTGCAAACCAAACCAGGGAGGAACCATCCGTGAAAATATCAAAATGCCCAGTGGTCCATGAGCTGGTATCCCATGCTGCTGGGCTAGGCATGAAGTTCGTGGGTATCTTGCCGCATTTCTTTCCCAGAGCAACCAGGTAAATGGAATACTTGAACAGGGTGCTCTCCTTCTTAGCCACTCCTTCCTAATTCCGGGCTTTCTACTTTTGAGATGTTGTCTGTGTTCATCGCACTTGAACCTACAGCCATCAGTCCCTTTAATAGGGGTGTCTATAAAGAGCTGCCCTAAAATATGCTTTTTCAGTGCACTTAATGTCTTTCCAATTAAATCCAGATGTGAAAAGCTGAAGGATCAGTTCTCAGGACCAAACAAAATGACATAAATCTTGCAGCTGACAGAGATCCCACTGAGCTCGGTTGGAGAAACTCACAGAGAACTTGTTTGGGGCCAGAAAATCGGCTGGGTATAAAGACAGATGTGTACACTCTGATGCACAAAAATAAGTTAAGAGAGAGAAAACGTTCTTCTAACCCAGAGCCTCCAAACTGGGCTGGAGGCATGGAGCAGGTTGGTTGGACTCCCCTCCCACCCTCTGCTACATCAAAGGAGGTGATTGAAAAGGCTTTACTAGAAAACAGACCCAACCCAGCAATGCTTCCTGGTCTCCTTAATTGCTCTTCTCAGGGAGAGGAAGGTGGGCACTCCTGACAGACCTTTGCTGGAAGAGAACAAGGGCTGTTTGTGCAGCTGAGGGCTTGGCTTTATTTTTTTAATTATCGGGTTTTGTACACTTTCCAGAAAGTTCCTTTTAAAAATAGTATATTCTTCCTCCTCTGCTCCAGATGCTAGGAAGTACAGGTTCAACCCAAACCGTGTCTATTTCAAAGGGACACAAAAACCCAGGGCTGGAGTTCAAGGAGTTTGGTGGCAAGCTGCCCAAGGACTAGAGGCTTGGGTTTTCTCTTACCCTCCTGGTAATTTGGTTTTAAAGCTTGGAAAACAAATTCCCCTTGGAGGATGGGCTGCTGCAGGATGCAGTGTGGAGAAAGGCTGGGCTAGGGGTAGAAACCAGGAGCCAGGGGCAGGGAATGCGCCCAGGCCAGAGTCCAGGCGGCCATACTGACGGACAGGTGTACAGTGGACGCACAGCTCCCTGCTCATCCAGGAGGCTGGCTGTCTGGGTTTTAGGATCACAGGACGGCAGTGTGGCCTTTCCCCCTCAGGAGCGTCCCCTCCCCAAGTATCCCTTGCTTCTCCTCTCACCTCTCTCCTGCCCCATCGCGACAGCAGCTCTGTGACTGAGGATGGAGGGGCTGACACTACTCGCCCCACTGGCAGGGCGGTAAGGAGCCTCTGGACCCCTCCACAGAACATTTTGGCTTTTTCCTGCCATGCCTCCCACAGAAAGCCCTGATGAGAGTGCATTTCATTGACAATTTTATGACCCTGACCATTTCCCCCTGTAACCATATCTTTAAAATGACTTGTTGTCTTCAGGTGGGTGAGACTTCTTTCTACTTCCTGCTGCCAAAGACATCTCTGCCCAAAACAATGGGACTAAAGTCTTAGAAAGTGAGTTCTGGATCACAGAGCTATGACCACTTTTATTTTCCATCTTGAGATAAAAGCCAAAACATGTTTTTTAAATTTACGTTTGACATCTTTTCATCGGGTATTACTTTTCAGAGTGAATTCGAAGTGTTATAAAGATGTCTTCAAAGACAGACAACTTCAACTGGGAAGAAATGAATGCCAATTACAGTGCATCCCACATGCTAATTTATAGCACCGTAAAGGTACAGTTCAAAGCTCGAATGAGCCAGAAGGAAGCTGGTGGATTGATGGTTTGCAGTAAGAAAGGTTTAGAAACAATAAAATGTAACCAGGATTTTAGCTTGGAAATGAGCTAAAGGGTCCATTTGTTCCAAGTTACTGAGTTTTTAATTTAGATCTGCTGTTAAAACCTAATGCATTTTGTGTCTGTGGTTAGTAAATGACTCAAACCCAGTGTCTTTAAGGAAACATTGCAAAAGAGCAGGAATAATTCTTAGATAAGACTCGACGCTGCAGGTTCCTTAGCAAAAATGTAAGCTTGACGTCTCACCTTTAAAATAATGTGATTACAAAACACAAAAGTTAAAAAAAAAAAAAAAAACACACACCTGTGACTTTTTCCTCTTAGAGGTTAGCAATTGTTATAAAAGGGAAAGCTTATTTCCACAGAAGCAAAAATTTACCTGTAACAGCATATAACATATTGTACATTCATGAACACTTACTGGCAGTTATTTTCCCCAAATATTTGGACCTGAACAAGAATGCAAAGGCAGATCAGGTGGTCTGGTATTCCCATCTCTTTCAGAATTTTCCATAGTTTATTGTGATCCACACAGTCAAAGGCTTTGGCATAGTCAATAAAGCAGAAATAGATGTTTTTCTGGAACTCTCTTGCTTTTTCCATGATCCAGCGGATGTTGGCAATTTGATCTCTGGTTCCTCTGCCTTTTCTAAAACCAGCTTGAACATCAGGAAGTTCACGGTTCACATACTGCTGAAGCCTGGCTTGGAGAATTTTGAGCATTACTTTACTAGCGTGTGAGATGAGTGCAATTGTTCGGTAGTTTGAGCACTCCTTGGCATTGCCTTTCTTTGGGATTGGGATGAAAACTGACCTTTTCCAGTCCTGTGGCCACTGCTGAGTTTTCCAAATTTGCTGGCATATTGAGTGTAGCACTTTCACAGCATCATCTTTCAGGACTTGGAATAGTTCCACTGGAATTCCATCACCTCCACTAGCTTTGTTCGTAGTGATGCTTTCTAAGGCCCATTTGACTTCACATTCCAAGATGTCTGGCTCTAGGTCAGTGATCACATCATCATGATTGTCTAGGTCTTGAAGCTCTTTTTTGTACAGTTCTTCTGTGTATTCTTGCCACCTCTTCTTAATATCTTCTGCTTCTGTTAGGTCCACACCATCTCTGTCCTTTATCGTGTCAGGAAGCAACAGTTAGAACTGGTCATGGAACAACAGACTGGTTCCAAATAGGAAAAGGAGTACGTCAAGGCTGCATATTGTCACCATGTTTATTTAACTTGTATGCAGAGTACATCATGAGAAATGCTGGACTGGAAGAAACACAAGTTGGAATCAAGATTGCCGGGAGAAATATCAATAACCTCAGATATGCAGATGACACCACTCTTATGGCAGAAAGTGAAGAGGGGCTAAAAAGCCTCTTGATGAAAGTGAAAGTGGAGAGTGAAAAGGTTGGCTTAAAGCTCAACATTCAGAAAACGAAGATCATGGCATCTGGTCCCATCGCTGCATGGGAAATAGATGGGGAAACAGTGGAAACAGTGTCAGACTTTGTTTTTCTGGGCTCCAAAATCACTGCAGATGGTGACTGCAGCCATGAAATTAAAAGACGCTTACTCCTTGGAAGGAAAGTTATGACCAACCTAGATAGCATATTCAAAAGCAGAGACATTACTTTACCAACAAAGGTTCACCTAGTCAAGGCTATGGTCTTTCCTGTGGTCATGTATGGATGTGAGAGCTGGACTGTGAGGAAGGCTGAACGCCGAAGAATTGATGCTTTTGAACTGTGGTGTTGGAGAAGACTCTTGAGAGTCCCTTGGACTGCAAGAAGATCCAACCAGTCCATTCTGAAGGAGATCAATCCTGGAATTTCTTTGGAGGGAATGATGCTAAAGCTGAAACTCCAGTATTTTGGCCACCTCATGCGAAGAGTTGACTCATTGGAGAAGACTCTGATGCTGGGAGGGATTGAGGGCAGGAGGAGAAGGGGACGACAGAGGATGAGATGGCTGGATGGCATCACTGACTCGATGGATGCGAGTCTGAGTGACCTCCGGGAGCTGGTGATGGACAGGGAGGCCTGGCGTGCTGGGGTTCATGGGGTCGCAAAGAGTCGGACATGACTGAGCGACTGATCTGATCTGATCTGATCTGAAGAATGCAAAATCTATCATTCGCTGTATAAATACATGTATAAACATGTACTCCCATTTCTGTGCTCAGTATTCATGTCACTTTACTTTGCATCTACACCTAAGATGGAAATATATTCAAGAAACATATTCTTTAGATTAAGAGTGCTATCCGGGAAAAACTGAGAGGCACTTCACTACCCAAACCAAGCTGATGAAAACTGGCACAGAGGCTTGTCATAGCCTGAGTGTTTTGAGGCCAGAGCAGGTAAACTAGTTTGAAAATGGATAGCTCTTCTTAGAAATCAGAAGGAGAGAGGTTTTTTTTTGTTTGTTTTCTAGTAGGGAATGCATTCTTAGGATAGGTCAATTTTATTTTTCATTTTATACTAAAGAGAAATATAAACTCTGGTAACACAACATCTCTTTCTAAAAGACACAAAGATATTGATTAGGCATGTCTTTTTTTTTTTTTTTCTTTTTAAAGTCAAATGTCCTAGGTGTGAGTCAGAGCACCTGGGCCACTCTCCCCATTGAGGTGCCCATCTCCAAAACAAATGACTTTCTCCAGTGACCACTCTGCTCCAGAGGGCAGAGCTGAGTGCCTTCAGTCGGGGCACATCCGCACGGTCAGAAAACAAAGGGGCACTTCCGCTGAATGTATCTTCCTTTCACTCAAGACCATCTGATTCTAAATATTCTCCTTAGGGGGAAAAAACCGACCCAGAATATTAGGCTATTTAAAAATGAGTTATCCATAATAAAAAAATTCTCTATAAAATGGAGGTCATTAAATTTGTTTCTCAGTAGAGCAAGCTGTAAAACAGGCATCCTGTTTGCCCGTCCAAATTAGCAGCTACAAATTCTGCACTTTACGCTGCATGTTCGTTCTTCAAATGCCACACATTAATAAAGTTGCGTTTTACTACACAGGCCGAAACATTAAACAGTAACTGGGATATTACACCCACTGGACAAATTCATGATTCAAAGGACCCTGAAGAATCAGATTTCACCTTGGATTGTCTGTTTGCGCATTTCATTTGTAGATATGACCTAATTGAAAAAAAAACGTTAAGTGGATCTACCTTCAACTCACATATTTACCTATGCTTTTTTCTTTAACCCATTTTGCCCCTGTCTCTCTCCGCTCTTACCCCGTCCTGGGAACCGCCAATCTGTTCTCTTTACCTATGAGTCTGGGTTTTTGTTTGTTTGTTTTTTAATTCCACACACAAATGAGATCATACGGAATCTGACTTTCACTTAACAAAATGCCCCTAAGATCCATCCATGTTGTCATCAATGGCAGGTTCTCCTTTTCATGGCTGAATAGGATTCTTCTCTCTCTCTCTCTGTTTATTTATATACGTGGGTTTCTCTGTGGTTCAGACAGTAAAGAATCTGCCTGCAGTGCAGTAGACCCAGGTTCAATCCCTAGGTGGGGAAGATGCCCTGGAGAAGGAAATGTCTACCCACTCCAATATTCTTGCCTGGAGAATCCCCATGGACAGAGGAGCCTGATGGGCTACCGTCCATGGGATCACAAAGATTCGGACATGACAGAGCAACTAACACACACACACATACACACATATACACACATCACACACATCACACTTTGTCTATTTGTCAATGGACACAGGTTGTTTCCATATTTTGGCTATTGTAAATCATGCTGCAGTGAACATACATGGGAGTGCATGTATCTTTTCTGATTTTGTTTTCTTTGGATAAATATCCAGGAGTAAATTTTCTGGATCATATGGTAGTTCTACTTTAATTTTTTGAGAAGCCTCCATATTGTTTTCCACAGTGGTTGCACCAGTGTACGTTCCCTTCCATAGTACACAAGGATTCCCTTTTCTCCTTATACTCCTTATGCTTTCTATGTATGCTTCTTGATAATGTGACCATAGAAATGAATTTAAAAGGCTTCTTCATGTGACGTTTGTTTGCACCTGTATTGAGGAATACTATTCTAAACCCTAACGCAGTGGTGGCAACAGAGAAGGAAAATGAAGATCAAGATACACAGAAATGGGACCTTGGGGACCGTTTCCCAACAGTACCATATACTCATCCACTCTCTTCTTCAACATAACAAAAGTGATAATGCTCCACAACAATAAATTCAACTTCAAAACTGTCAATTTAGAGACGGGATTTTTCCCCCTCTAACACGTACTGAACATAAATAGCTATCTATGTTTAAAAGTTTTAATTTCTATACTACAATGTGAAATAGTACTTTGAAAGTTATTCCAAATCCAAATAATATGACTGTTATACAGACTTTGTAGTAGTGTTAGTCGCTCAGTTGTGTCTGACTCTTTGTGACCCCACGGACTGTAGCCCACCAGGCTACTCTGTCCATAGGATTCTCTAGACAAGAGTACTCAGAGTGGGTTGCCATTCATTCCCCTCTCTGTTCTTTGGGCTTCCCTGGTAGCTTAGTTGGTAAAGAATCCACCTGCAATGCAGGAGACCCTGGTTCAATTCCTGGGGTGGGAAGATATGCTGGAGAAGGTATAGGCTGCCCACTCCAGTATCCTTGGGCTTCCCTTGTGGCTCAACTGGTAAAGAATCTCTCTGCAATGTGGGAGACCTGGGTTTGATCCCTGGGTTGGGAAGATCTCCTGGAGGAGGGAATGGCTACCCACTGCAATATTCTGGCCTGGAGAATTCCATGGGCAGAGGAGCTGACAGGCTACAGTCCATGAGGCGGCAAAGAGTCAGACATGACTGAACAACTTTGACTTACACATAAACAGAAGAACAGAAAGGTGAAGTGAAAGTCACTCAGTTGTGTCCAGCTCTTTGCCACCCCACAGACTGTAGCCCATCAGCTCCTCTGCCCGTGGAATTCTCCAGGCCAGAACACTGCAGTGGGTAGCCATTCCCTTCTCCAGGAGATCTTCCCAACCCAGGGATCGAACCCAGGTCTCCCACATTGTAGGCAGATTCTTTACCATCTGAGCCAACAAGGAAGCCCTATGAGCTACAGGGAAGTCCCAATTTATAGCCTTTAAATTGTTATAAATGAAATGAAGTCATTTATTGAAAGATATTATAAAGTAACATGACATGGTCAGTGTAATAGTGGTGGGTATGAAATTCAGGGCCTTTATTTCCAGTGTCTGATCTCATTAAAAAAATAATAATAATCCATGATGAAATCTTACATTTGAATGGCATTTTTCATTTAACTATTTTTAAAGAGAGAAGATAAGAGACCAGGAAAAGACTAACGAGGACATTCATTCAAAGGCAACTCGGTATCATCTCAGCTTGGTTGTAGAAGTTCTAGATGGATGGCCTGTAGGCAAATGCCCACAGAAGACTGCTTGGGTGACTTTACAATAAGGCTAACAGTGAGACTGTGCTCCCTAGGGAACAATGACAGCAATGACAGCTGTGGATGTACAGGTCTGTCATTGTTGGAGCTGGTGGGTGGGTGCCTGTGAAGCAGGCAGAATACTTTGGTGGAGAGGACAGTTCCCCCCAGGCTAGAAGGGGAGTGGTTTGGGCAGTTCTTCCAAGCCAGCTTATGCTTAAAGATAGGATTCAGCCTCGAGCAGAGGTGGAAATACTTAGCCACGTCATCCTATTCAGTGTTTGTAGCATGACACTGGAATTCTCCCATGTGCAAACCCACCAAACACATGCCTTGCTGCAGGCAGAAGGGCCATCTGGATCCCATCTCTCTGTACCAAGGTGCAGGTCTGGGAGCCTCCTGCCTGCTCCGCTTAGGCTGGGGCTGGGACTCACTGCCACCTAATGGTAGGGACATTCCTCCTGAAAAGGTTCAGAAAGGATAGGCCCTCCGAGAAGGCAATGGCAAGCCACTCCAGTACTCTTGCCTAGAAAATCCCATGGATGGAGGAGCCTGGTGGGCTGCAGTCCATGGGGTCGCTGTGAGTCAGACGCGACTGAGCGACTTCACTTTCACTTTTCACTTTCACACAATGGAGAAGGCAATGGCAACCCACTCCAGTGTTCTTGCCTGGAGAATCTCAGGGACAGCAGAGCCTGGTGGGCTGCCGTCTATGGGATTGCACAGAGTCGGACACGACTGAAGCGACTTAGCAGCAAGGAGAGGCCCTGAGGATATGGAGAATTTAAGATCTTTGGCCTCAGGTCAAACTCCTTCTCTCTTGAGCTGTGTGGCCAAGGTGGAAGGTCCAGAGTTTGGACCACCAGTCAAAGGCCAACATGCCCAGAAGGCTCACACCAGCCACAGCAGACTCTGAGGTCTCTGATCAGATCTCCCTTGACCTGGGAAGGGCATGGGAAACATTCCCAATGGGCTCTGTGTGCATACTAAGTTGCTTCAGTCTTGTCCACCTCTTTGCAATCCCATGGATTGTAGCCCACCAGGCTCCTCTGTCCATGGGATTTCCCAGGCAAGAATACTGGAGTGGGTTGCCATTTCCTCCTCCAGATCTTCCTGACCCAGGGATTGAACCCATGTCTCTTAAATCTCCTGAATTGGCAGGTGGGTTCTTTATCACCAGTGTCACCTGGGAAACCCACTGGGCTCTGAGGCAACCACAGATCAGGGCAAGGATGGAAGAGGGTCATCACAGCCCCCAGAGACAGGCTCAGCACTGCTCCAAGACTTTGCTTGGGCTACTTTCTCTGCCTAGAGAGCCGTTCCCCACCTGCCTCCCCATGAAAAACCACTACTCATTACATATTAAAGATTCAGCAAAATCATCATTTCCTCCCTAAAACACTCCCCACATTCCCTAAGGATGAGCTGTTTCTGCTTTTTGTATTCCAGAATGTTTTGCCCACGTATTCATTACAGACTTTATCACACCCATGATACGCAAGGCTACACATCCTGTACCCACCAGGCCACCAGCTACTCAAAGTCAAGAGGTGTGTTGTACTTATCTCTGAAAATGAAAGTGTCTGTCTCTCAGTCCTGTCCCACTGCTTGCAACCTCGTGGACTGTAGCCTCTGTTCATGGAATTCTCCAGACAAGAATATTGGAGTGGGTTGCCATGCCCTTTTCCAGGGGCTCTTCCTGACCCAAGGATTAAACCCAAGTCTCCCGCATTGCAGGCAGATTCTTTACCGTCTGAGCCACCACGGAAGCCCATTTATCTCTCCGCTGCTACTGCTGCTAAGTCACTTCAGTCATGTCCGACTCTGTGTGACCCCACAGACGGCAGCCCACCAGGCTCCCCCGTCCCTGGGATTCTCCAGGCAAGAACACTGGAGTGGGTTGCCATTGCCTTCTCCAATGCATGAAAGTGAAAAGTAAAAGTGAAGTCACTCAGTCGTGTCTGACTCTTCACGACCCTGTGGACTGAAGCCTACCAGGCTCCTCTGTCCATGGGATTTTCCAGGCAAGAGTACTGGAGTGGGGTGCCATTGCCTTCTCCGATTTATCTCTCTAGTCCTAACACAAAACCCAAAATATAGTGGATGTTCAATAAATATTGAATGGATATATAGATGAGAAACTGAGGCTTGGTATCTGAAAGTGTCAGCCAAATCAAAGTTCACTGGCTTTTTAATTTTTAAACTTTTTATTTTGTGCTGAGGTATAGTTGATAAACAGTGTTGTGACAGTTTCAGGAAAACAGCGAAGCAATTCTCCCATACATATACTTGTATCCATTCTCCCCTGAACTCCCCTCCTATCTAGGCTGCCACATAACAGATTTCCATGTGCTATACAGTAGATCCTTGTTGGTTATCCATTTTAAATATAGCAGTGTGTACCTATCCATCCCAAACTCCCTAACTATCCCTTCCCCCCATCCTTCCCCACATCATGGAAGTCTGTGAGTCTGTTTCTGTTTTGTAAGTAAGTTCATTTGTTATTATTTCACTTTAGATTCCCCACTTAAGGGATGTCATACTATATTTCTCCTTCTCTGTCTGACTTAACTTCACTCCAAATGACACTCTCTAGGTTCATCCATGTTGCTACAAATGGCATTATTTCATTCTTTTTTAATGGCTGAGTAATATTCCATTGAACATATGCACCACATCTTCTTTATCCATTCCTTTTGTTGATGGACATTTAGGTTGCTTCCATGTCTTGGCTACTGTAAACAGTGCTGCAATGAACATTGGCGGTGCATGTATCTTTTGGAGCCATGTATCTCTGGATATATGCCCAGGAGAGGGATTGCAGGGTCATATGGTAGTTCTATTTTTAGTTTTTTAAGGACTCTTCAGACTGTTCTCCATAGTGGCTGTCCACCAATAGTGTAGGAGGGTTCCCTTCTCTCCACACTCTCTCCAGCATTTATGATTTGTGGATTTTTTGATGATGGCCATCCTGGCTGGTGTGAGTGATATCTCACAGTAGTTTTGATTTACATTTTTCTAATAATTATCAATGTTGAACACCCATTCATGTGTCTATTGGCCATTTGTATACTTCTTTGGAGAAATATCTATTTAGGTCTTCTGCTCAATTTTTGAGTGGATTGTTTTTATGCTGTTAAGTATCATAAATTATTTGTAAATTTTGGAGACTAATCCCTCATCTGTCACATCATTTACAAATATTTTCTCCCACTCTGTGGGTTGTCTTTTCATTTTGTTTATTGTTTCCTTTGCTGTGTGAAAGCTTTTTAGTTTAAGTAGGTTCCCTTTGTTTATTTTTGTTTTTATTTCCATTATTCTGGGAGACAGATCAAAAAAGATATTGCTGCAATTTATGTCAAGAGAGTGTTCTGCCTATGTTTTCTAGGAATTATATAGTGTCCAGTCTCATATTTAGGTCTTTAATCCATTTGGAGCTTATTTTTGTGTATGGAGTTAAAGACTGATCTAGTTTCATTTTTTTTTACACGCAGCTGTCCAGTTTTTCCAGCAGCATTTGTTGAAAAGACTGTCTTTCCAACATTGTGTAGACTTGCCTTTTTTGTCATAGATTAATTGACTATAGTCACATGGGCTTATTTCTGGTTTTTCTATCCTGTTTCATTGATCTAAATTTCTATTTTTTTGTGCCAGAACTATACTGTTTTGATGACGGTAGCCTTGCAGTATAGTTTGAAGTCAGGGAGCCTGATTCCTCCAGCTCTGTTTTTCTTTCTCAAGATTGCTTTGGCTATTCGGGGTCCTTTGTGTCTCCATATAAATTTTGAGACTTTAAAAATTCTAGTCCTGTGAAAAATTTCACTGGCTATTTTTAGAGTCTAAGAAGATGTTGAGGTTCAGTGTTGAGGTCCAAGTGAAAAAGGAAGCCAGGTACTGGCACAAACTAACTGCAAAGATGTACTCTCTCTGGTGGGCAGGATCAGGCTTAGCAATAAAAAAATATTCATATAATATTCAGATCTGGGAGCAGATGTACTTCAGTCTTGTTGCCACTGAGCATTGTTGAATTAAAAGTTAATCTTATAAAGCAATTATCCTCCAATTAAAAATTTTTTTTCTAAGGTTAAGCAGGGCATAATTACTGCATGGGATTAAGCATAAAAAATAAAAGATTATTATAAAGCAATTATCCTTCAATTAAAAATAAATAAAATAAAATAAATTAAGCATATTATATTTAAAATACACAGCATGGTCTACTTAGATACCAGTTGGTAGTATAGAGGACTTTAAACAAGATCTGTTTAAGATAGGTGAGCCTAAATGAATCCAGGCTAAGAAAGGGAACCTCTCAGCTTGCATTACACAGAGAAAGAATAACTGAAATCCGCCCAGAGTTATCAATCATTCATTCAGGCAGCTATTTTCTGAACACCTCCTAAGTGCACAGCACTGTCTCTGCTTCAAGGAAGGGGTAGAGAAAAAGGAAAAGCGCCCATGAAAGGAAGAACCCGTCATGTGGTCTGAGAGCAGCAGGCACTCCTCGAGGCAGGAAGGGGAGGGGCAGGGGGCCCAGAGCTGGAGGTCTTGGCGAGGTTTCATTCCATTTCATCTTACCAGGTAATTATTCTCTTCCTATTATTCATATGCAGGTCACCTGGGCTGGTACAATTCTATATTTTTATCGCCACTGACATTTTCTCTAGGTCAACGTTTACATTTTTTTAAATATGGAAAATTTATACACAAACACATGGGCATCCATTTAAAAATGGAAACAGTATAAGGGCTGCTGAATTCAAATTTGAAGAGTATTACAGAGACCTTTTATTTTGTAGTGAACCACACAAAGTGTATTAAATAACCACATTTAGCAAGTGAAACCAATATCCTTTTTTTTTTTTTTTTTCAAAATCTCGGATGCACTAATTTAATAAATGCATTGCTACCTGCACTTGCTAATGACATTCTTTTAGCCCTGACATCTTTTTTTAATTTGCCCTGGGCCCTCTTTGAAATGCTATGAGTTTTCCTCAAGGGCATGTTATATCCATGAATTAAGGGTTTTTTTTTCCCCCATAATTCTCTCTGGCCTTTTTTGTCAGAGAAAAGGACATGGGAAGGTACAAAAATGAGTTTGCCAGTGGAAAAAGGCAAGGATATTAGAGACCTAATCAAGCTTAGAAATACACAGAAACCTCAACAACCAAAAAAGCACTTTCGTTCTGATACTAGCATCTAATGCCAATCAATAACACAACAGACTGGAGGTTAGTGTCCCTTGGGGGCTGCTGGACCAACAAGCCTGTACCAGGTGCCTAGGGGCTCCAGTCAGCCCCCAACAGCCTCAGCTCTTACACATGTGGTTGGGTCTTCATCTCAAATGAACCATTCATGCCTAGGCTTCCTCTCATATTTCCATTTGTAATGTCATAAAGGAATTTCATTTTATACTTTCCAGACCAATGATTTGGTACAAAAACGATTTGCTGCCAAAATAAGAGGATGGGGGAGGAAAAGAATTCTCGCAGACACTTGTGAATCAGCAAAGCAATGGGCTGAGAGAAACTATGCAGTGACTTTCATCTTCTGGGTCCCAATGTCTCCAAGGCTTGGCTTGCAATCTATCACAATCTATTCAATCTGGGCTTTAAATACCAGTCTTAGTTTTCTCTTTGATGTCACATTTGTATTCATCTGACTTTAATTTCTACTGAAATGTCTTAGTTTAGGTGTTAATTTTTATGTTTTCCCACTAGGTTAGGCATGCTATGCAAAGTCTGGAATGACAGGATAAGTTAACTGGTTAACAGGTTAACATGGGCATTGACCAAGCAGAGCTGCCTGCTGCCCTGGGCTGAAGCAGGGCCTTCAACATCCCATTTTCACTGGGTGTAATTCATTTGGTAGCTGGGTCCTGGGGAGATGGAGTCGGGGGGATCTCAGAGAGGGGCCTGGGCAGCCATGGGGTTGGCGGCAGGCACTCAGAACTTGAAACTGCAGCTATTACCAATGGGTATGGAAGTGTGTCCATATTTTAACGATCAGTTAAAGTGAGTACATTGGTGGTGCAGTGGTAAAGAATCGGCCTACCAAAGAAGGAGACACAGAGACGTGTGTTCGATTCCTGGGTTGGGAAGATCCCCTGGAGTAGGAAATGGCAACCCACTTCAGTATTCTTGCCTGGAAAATTCCATGGACAGAAGAGCCTTGCGGACTAAGTCCATGGGGTCGCAAAGAATTGGACACAACTGAGCACATCAGTGTGTGCAGTGTGAGTACACCAATATCCATCTGAGGAATATCATCTCTATTAAGATCGACTTTAAAATTTCATTCCTTAATCTGATTTTTAAGTTTCATTACCAGGAACCTCATGGAAGGAACTACTATTCAATTAAAATCCTCAGCTTTACTTCCATAAAATATTTGGTTGGCCAAAAAGTTGGTTCGGGTTTTTTTTTCCCCCATTCGATGTTATGGAAAAACTCAAGCAAACTTTTTAGCCAACCCAACAAAACTGGCCCTAGAATTGACCTGGAATCTTGGTTTTCACAATTATGGTTTTCCTTATTAGACAGTTCAGCTTCATGATAAACTATTTGAATCTCATGGTTTCTACTCTAATCCCGATTCAATATTCTAAGATATTTAGGAATATTACTTTTACTCTTGTTCTCATTTTAGTGCACAAATACCTTTTTTACTTTATCAGTTCTTTGGACTTAACCTTGTCTAGGAAGTTTATAGAAACAATAAAGAGAGAGAGAAAAAAAGAGCCTGCAGTTTCATTAACAGTTGCCAGACATTCCTCCCAATACTTGTCAAGGAAAGCTCAAGGAAAAAGGTTAAAAACTGAGAACAACAACAACAAAATACCAACAGAAAAGTCACTCTAGAATGCTCTTTTAAAAAAAAAAATTATTACTCACCTGAATACCACCTCTGACTGTAATAAAAACATTGGCTCATTCTGAACCTCTTTAACAAAGATATAAGGAAGTGTCTATTGTTACGTGACCTGATTTTTGTCATGTGTATTCTCCAAAGGGGAAATCAGAATTTTATCCTGATATGTTCAGAACCAAAGTGGTGTAAACCAAGCTCTGAATACAGAGAAAGAACAGGAGGAAGTTGATGCTGTTTAGTGGGTGGATGGCACTGGAGAAGGGCAATAACACTTGACATTAATTATACATCTACCCACCTGGTCCGAGGCAGGGTATTTGCCAAGAAGTTCTTACATTCCTGTGGCCAGGAAACAGGGCCACACTAAAGTTTCATGGAAAACAACAGTGCATTATAAAACATTTTAATCACTCCAGCTCCCTGCAATGACTAAATAATCTAACAAAACTTTTCACTGAGTGGAAGACTACCTTTGCGAAAGTAATCAAATTTGGACTTCAAAAAATTTTTTTCTAAAAGAAGTTTCCTTTACTCATTTTTCTCTCATGACTAACAACTGCTGATTTAATGTTAAGTTGCCAAGGTTTTTATACTACAAAGATAGATGCAGAGATATAATTTACAAAAATAAAAAACAAAATCAAATAAAGGGTGCTCTTACTTTGTGTATCGACACAGAAGAGAAGCAGAGCTGTTTCTCACCTAGCATGAAACAAGTTAATTTCCAACAAACATAGAGAATAGGAGCCATTTCTGATAGGTTTTATCATTTTTTGTTGTTTAGTAGTTAAGTTGTGTCCACCTCTTTTGCAACCCCATGGACAATAGCCCACTAGGCTCCTCTGTCCATGTGAATCCCCAGGCAAGAATACTGGAGTGGGTTGCCATTTCCTTCTACAAGGCTTTAACACTCAGATCAGATCAGTCGCTCAGTCGTGTCCGACTCTTTGCGACCCCATGAACTGCAGCACGCCAGGCCTCCCTGTCCATCACCAACTCCCGGAGGTCACCCAGAATCACATCCATCGAGTCAGTGATGCCATCCAGCCATCTCATCCTCTGTCGTCCCCTATTCATACAAAAGACGTAGAGTTTTAGAGAGTATCTTTTCAGTACAGAAACTGGCAATTGCTAAATCCATTCTGAGAGCCTGCTGAATGTCCAGGCTTTTTTATAGGGACAATTTTATTTTAAACAGTAGTCATTTTAATGAGTAAACTATTCTATTAAAAGAATCTGAAATAAAATACCTACATAGCTATGTTGTTTACTATCAAATCAATAGTACTACAAGGGGAAAAAAGGCCTATGTCTGCAGAACATTTTATTGAAGTAAAATAGCCAATAACAATTCTAAACTGACATCTTAAAGACTAGTCATTAGCCTCAAACAGTAAAGAATATGCCCAAAACGTGAGAGACCTGGGTTCAATCCCTGGGTCAGGAAGAAGGAAATGACACACACAGAAGTCACTCAGTCGTGTCCGACTCTTTGCGACCCCATGGATTGTAGCCCACCAGGCTCCTCGGTCCATGGGATTTTCCAGGCATGGATACTGGAGTGGGTTGCCGTTTCCTTCTCCAGGGAAGGAAACGACAACCCGCTCCAATATGCTTGCCTGGGAAACTCCATGGGCAGAGAAGCCTGGCGGCCTACAGTCCATGGGGTCGCAGAGTCAGGACACGGCTGAGCCGCTAATACACACATCAATAAGGCAACTTTAAAACAGCTACAAGGCACCCTGGTTTCTGGGGGCTTCCCAGGTGGCGCTAGTGTTAAAGAACCTGCCTGCTAATGCAGGAAACGAAGAGTAGCAGTTTCCATCCCTGGGATGGGAAGATTCCCTGGAGGATCAAGTGGCAACCCACTACACTATTTTTGCCTGGAGAATCTCATGATCAGAGGAGTCTGGTGAGCTACGTCCATGCAGCCACAAAGACACATATCGGAGCACACACGCACACTGGTTTCCGGAGCTGCACCTTCTCCTGCCAGGAAGTGGGGCCCTCTCCCTGAAGTCTGATCTCTTGAAAATGATTCCCGTCACTGAGCCCGCCAAGGAGGCCCGAGCATGCGCAGAGCTCCCCACTGAAGTAAAAACCCACTCCCGACTCACGAAGCTCCGCCCCCAGATGTGGCCGCATCCCACACAGGCTCCCGTCCTCACAGCAACGCTGTTGTCACAACACCCCACGGGGCTGTTACTAAGGGCCCTGGTATGCGGCCGAATATATGCATTCAAGAAGTTCAAAACATATTTCAGGAATACTAGTCCTTGGCTCCACATCTCCGTGTGCTCAATGTGGCCACTGTGTCTGAGGGAGCAACTCCTCTGGGGCCTGGCTTCCCGGACTCTGGAGGCCTCTTGGTCCCCAGCCCCAGTCGTGAATACACAATGGAGTTGAGAGGAATGCTGCCGGAGGAATCTAGGGCAGAGATGAATGGGCTCCTTCTCCTCCTGTTAGACCATTCATACAGGTCATCACATCTCACTTCACCCCGTCCTCTCCTCGGCAGTGGCTGCCAACCCCAGCTCCAGCTCCAGCCCAATTTTGTATCCTTATCTTCTTAAGAGTCTCAGTGTCTTAACCTGAGGTACCCGATGAGTTATGTGTCTGGCAAGCATTTGGTTCACCACCACCCCCCACTCACCCCTCAGACTGGGTGTTGTGGAGTGGCTATTGTTTGTATATTGAACCAAGGAAGAACTTGAGGACAAGGGCATTGCTGTTGTTTTGATAAAGGTGGTTTGGAGAAGGCCATCTGCTCCAAGTGAGAAAAGTGACATGATTTAATCAACAGCACAGATGACTAAATCAAGATGTTATTCAGTGGCTCAGTCATGTCTGACTCTTTGCAATGCCATGGACTGTACCCCTCCAGGCTCCTCTGTCCATGGGATCTTCCAGGCAAGAATACTGGAGTGGGTTGCTATTTCCTTCTCCAAAATCAAGATGTGGGGCTGTTAATTCTTTTTGAACATGTATGCTAAATCCCTACAGGCGATGAGAGAGATTGTGAGCAAGTTTAAACACATTTGATGATCTTTTGGAACGCCCTTCAACGTTTCCTGGAAATTGCCATGAGTAAACTAACAGGGAAAGGATGGCTAGATGGTAATCACAAAGGGCTTTTGAGGAAATCACTTAAGCAAGAGGGGTGATTTCTGTCCTCTGCTAAGGCTCTGAGGACCCTTAGACTCATGGTCTTCTAGACTGGAGGTGTCTTATGATTTTCCCCTAGTTGCTTCAGAGGAGTTGGCTGTGGTGACACAGAAGCGTCCTTTGCTTCTAGGATGAGAAGCATGATGATTTAGTGCCAGACTCTGCACACAGCTGTTTTCATAGTCCTCACACTGATATCATAAGGGGCTCTATGACTGTCCTTGTGCACTTAGTACTTGGTCACAGTCCACAGATTTCCAATATGCTTCTGAAAGGAATTCATTCCAAATGGTTTAGCTGTCAACACTAGAATCTGCTTTGCATTAGGAGTCTGAATCACAGCTCTGAGTTTTAGTTTTTGGGGTGCACCTGCTCCCCTCCTGTGCCACCCCCCCCCATTCTTTCCTTCTTTCAGTTGAGTTCAACAGACATTCAGTGAATAACTGTGTGCCAGGTTCTTTGGTACACACTACGTGATTGTATGGGCTGTGGTGTCAGACTGACCTGGCCTGCAACCTGGCGGGGAGACCTTGGGGAAACTGCTTCACCTCTCTGAGTCTCAGTTTCTTCAATGGTGGTGGTTTAGTCACTCAGTTGTGTCCAACTTTTTGCAACCCCGTGGACTGCAGTCTACCAGACTCCTCTGTCCATGGGATTCTCCAGGCAAGAGTACTGGAGTGGGTTACCATTTCCTTCTACAGGGTATTTTCCTGACTCAGGGATTGAAGCTGGGTCTCCTACACTGCAGGCGGATTGTTCCTGAGCCTCCAGCGAAGTCCTTCAGTAAGTGTCCTCAAAGGAGTTAGTGCACACCAGTGTTTACCAGTGTCTGACACTATGGAAATGTGTGATACACAGCAGTTCTCACTATCACACAGATGTATGTGACAGACCACAAACAGCTCGTGGGCTAGTGGAGAGGGAAGACACTCAACATGCCATTGCAATAGTTCTGCTTAAGTGTTGGTTTTAAAGGAGCAACACTTATCTTAGCCTGAGTTAGTAAATAGGTGGAAGGTGAGGCTCAGGGATTGAGACCTGAGCTAAACGTATTGGATAAATAGGGGGAGATGTCCTCTCTCTTTGGTTTAAGAAAAATCAGAAATGGAAACAGTACAAGTGCTTCTGGATTCAAATTTGGAGAGTATTACAGAAAACTTTATTTCATAGTGAATCACACACAGGGTATTAAATAACCACATTTAGCAAGTGAAACCAATATTCTTATCTATTCCAAAATCTCTGTTGCACTGATTGAATAAATGCATCACTACTTGAACTTGCTAATGACATTCTTTTAGCCCTGCTGACATCTTTCTTTAATTTGCCCTGGGCCCCTTTTGAAATGCTATGAGTTTTCCTCAAGGGCATGTTATATCCTTGAATTAAAATGTTTTTCATAATTCTCTTTGGCATTTTCTTGCCACAGAAAAGGACGCAGAAAGATACAAAAATGACTTTCCCTGTGGAAAAAGGCAAGGACATTAGAGACCTAATCAAGATTAGAAATATACAGAAACAAACTTCAACAACAAAAAGTGGACTTCCCTTCTGATATTAGCATATAAATGCTGGTGGCTCAGTGATAAAGAATCCACCTGTCAATGCAGGAGACGTGGGTTTGATCTCTGGGTGGGGAAGATCCCCTGGAGGAGGAAATGGCAACCTAATCCAGTATTCTTGCTTGGAAAATCCCTATGGACAGAGGAGCCTGGCAGGCTACAGTCCATACGATTGCAAAGAGTCAGACACGACTGAGCGACTGAGCATGCACATATGCCAATCAATAACACAATTTCTCCTGTGTATCTGCAAATGCATCTGTATGTTAAAGACAGGATACCACATACATCATGTCATGCTGGTGGCAGCCCTAGCATGAGGATGGCACACAGCAGTGGGAGGAAGATGGAGACTGTGTAGGAGGGGGAGAATGCGGTGGGGAGAAGCAGGAGTCAGGCCGGGCCCCAGCTGCAAGCTCTCTCCCATCTGTGGAATGCAAGGGAACTCTGAAACTTGGAGCCTGCAGGAATGGAACTGGCCCAGTCGCCTGGGACTTCATGCTTAGGTCTCTGCCTGGCTACGGTGCCCCAGCCCAAGCTCCAGCTCCATTGTCCCCAGTCTGCTTCCACCCTTCTCCTTGATCAATCCAGCCTCCCAATCCAGCCTCCCTGCTTCTTTGCCTAGTGTGATGACCTGTTCCAAGCCTGTCACATCACCTTCTCTGTCAATCTTTTAACCACTATCCTCCATTTATAAGGATATTTTATCCACATCTACTGATAAATAACAAAAAATGTTAAACCTAAAAATATGTAAGAGATGTTTCCTTATTTCTGGTGTATCCATGAACTTCAGATCTCACCTACACTGTAATTTGCCAAAATGTGTTTTTAGTCAATTTAATGTCTTAATGATACCTACTAGTTAAAAAAATGTGCAAGTCCAGGAGTTAGGAGTCCATCTTCCAATGCAGGGGACTCAGGTTCGATCCTGGTTAGGGAACTAAGACCCTATATGCCGTGGGGCGACTAAGCCCAGGCACCTGAAACTAGAAAAGCTCCCAAGCTACAATGAAGCAAATACTCAGAACAGCCCCAAACCCCACAAAACTAATTACAATAAATAAATATGATAAACAAAATTTTTTTAATTAAAAAAAGGAACTCACTTGAGTGCTTTTGGAATGTACACAATTGATCAGGCAATAAAGACTATGGGATTCCAGAGCGTATAGTCAATGATGGGGAAGGAAATTATTTGCACAAGAGACAATTAACTTGAAGCAGGTAATGAGATGCTTTTGAATTGTGGTGCTGGAGAAACGGGGAAGGTAATGGCACCCCACCCCAGTACTCTTGCCTGGAAAATCCCATGGACAGAGGACCCTGGTGGGCTGCTGTCCATGGGGTCGCTAAGAGTTGGACACGACTGAGCAACTTCCCTTTCACTTTTCACTTTTATGCATTGGAGAAGGAAATGGCAACCCACTCCAGTGTTCTTGCCTGGAGAATCCCAGGGACGGGGGAGCCTGGTGGGCTGCCGTCTATGGGCTCACACAGAGTCGGACATGACTGAAGCGACTTAGCAGCAGCAGCAGCAGCAGCAGCAGCAGCTGGAGAAAACTCTTGAGAGTCCCTTGGACAGCAAGGAGACCAAACCAGTAAATTTTAAAGGAAATCAGTCCTTCATTGGAAGGACTGATGCTTAAGCTGAAACTCTAATACTTTGGCTACCTGATGCAAAGAGCCAACATACTGGAAAAGACCCTGATGCTGGGAAAGATTGAAGACAATGGAGAAGGGGGTGGCAGCAGATGAGATGGTTGGATGGCATCATGAGTTTGATCAAACTCTGGGAGATAGTGGAGGACAGGGAAGCCTGACATGCTGCAGTCCACGGGGTCGCAGAATTGGATGTGACTTAGCTTGAACAACAACAAGATAATGAGAAGGCTCCTTTCTTTTCTTTCCGGTCTGCTTGTCTGCCTGCTTCTGCTTACCTGCCAGCACTCATTGAGCCAAATGGAGAAGGGTGTGTCAAACAGGCCTGGATGTGACTCCTGGCTGTGTGACTATGGACAAGTTAATTAGTCATTGTGACACTCTCTAGAGAGTGATAAGACTAATACTGCCTAGTTTTATCCTACTTCATACCTCATCAAGGCAACATCCTGACCTTTGAAAATGAAAATGACCCATAGGTCTTTCTGGATGGCCAAGTCCATTGGCTGGACTTGAACTGGTTCATGTGAATTCTTTCCTGACCTACTTGCACCAGTGATAAACAAAATAAAAATGGCTTTTATAACAATGTTGTCCAGAACAATTGTATTCTTGACACTAGTACATGTGTGCCAGTTCTGAAGAGTAAATATGCTTTAGCCATGAATTTCCGATACTTGATTATAAAGGATACTGCTTCATAAGAAAGATCGTAGAAAAATAAATCACCATAATTATTTTGTAAGCTGATGACAGAAAACAAATGTTCACAGTTCAGGCTTCAGAGTCTTTCTGAGTCGTCAAGGCGTTAGCCTGATACTCTTCCTACAACTTTGCTAGAAGTTTATTTATTGTGTATAATCCACGATTCAGACCTTACTTTTATGGGAAGCACATTCAAGCAGAGGAGTGGAACCATCCACTCTATATCTGAAGGCGACTTTCAAGAAGGCAATTTCCTTTGGTTCTGATTTATCTCGTATCTGGGGTGAACAAAAGTTTGAATTCTGCAAAATGAGTTCTAATCAGCGAGCAGCTTCAGGGAACACGTATGAGCTGTAGGATGCAGAACAGGAGAAGGAAAGGGTCTCATGGCTCATGGAATTGACTCTGAGTATTGTCAACTGGAACCCTGCAAGCCAGCAGGTTTACTCATCGTGGATGTGCTCAGAAGAGGGAGAGGAGGTTGGTGGCTATGAAGTCAAGACTTTAAGATGGTACATCACAATTCTTTCTACTGACAGCCAGATTTGTTAGAAAACATTTTTATTCCACCATTTTTTTTTCCTTTTAATAAAGAGTCAGGATTTTTGCAACAATGCTTCCCAAGTTGCCTGAATAATTTGTAACAACTTCTAACTTTTGAATGAAACACTTCTGGGATACTGCCTGAACCAGCAGGCCCTAGTGGGTTTTTGTGTTGTTTTTTTTTTTTTCCCAAACAAGAAACAGGCTGGCAGAGGGACCAGGCAGAGCCTTGTTTCAAGAGGCCACTCAATCTTCTAAGCTCATACCAAGTATAAGTTGGTTCTCAGAGTCTACATTTCCTCTCTGAATCCTCTCTGAATGAAGGTCCTTGGGGCTGCTCACTATCCTTTTGGAGGGTGACACCTACTCACTATTCTCCCTCACTTTGAATATCATTTTTCAAGCTTTCTGGGAAACGCTGTTACACTTCTATGAAGAGACTCCAACTGCCAATCTCGAAATATTCTTTGAAACCAGTAACACCAGGTGCTCTGTTTAAGGCGGAAAGGAGGCAGCGCCATAGAATATACAATACGACATTTGTTCACAGGGAGAGCATTGGGCTTAAACACACACACACACACAATGGCAGCCTAAATAGCTCAATGTTTCTCTTGAAACACTCTAAGGGTTTCAGGAAATGCAAGGAAACTTTCAAAAACAGAGCATTTAAAAAAATGGAAACAGAAGAATCAAAGGAAACTTTAAAAAAGGGATCCAAGTTGAACAGGGCTTGTAATAACATGCTTAAAAGAGCGGAAGCTGGGAAGATGGATGGAGTTATATCATCAACCTGCAAATAAGAATGACCTCTTTCAGAATGAGAAAAGATCTACTCTTTGTAAGCAGTTTTAGAGGGGGTGGATTTGTTTTTGTGATATCATTTTAGGAAGATACAGCTCAAATGAGCTCATTGCCTGTTGGAGGATACTGCTGTTTTCTCAGTATAATTTATGTATGGAACCAGAGTCAATGGAAGAATAAACATCAACACAATGTTTTCTCTTGTTGCCAAGAAACTAATATTTCTTCTTGAATTTTTAGACAGTCTTGCTTTTCAAAGAGCAGAGACCTGCAGAGGAGGAAATTGAGGTGGTAGACAGCTGACCCCTAGGCCCAGCCCACACACACTGATAGCCTGGGTCTGGTCTACTTCCCTGGTCACTCGGGCAGTGTGACCCAACAGTGCCAAGGTATCCTATTCAATGCTCAACAGTTTAAAGACATGATGAACATTTCATCTTTTTGGCAGCATGTTTTATGTTTTCCAGCACATGTGATCATATTTCACTAAGTATTTGATGGCAGTTTTAAAAACAGTTCCTTTATGGTATCCTAGAGTATCCCCGTCCTCCTTATTTACTTATTTCTACATTTACTAGGAATATATGAGACTAGAAAATGTTCAGAGCCTCCCAGGTTGGTGCAGTGGTAAAAAAAAATCCAGCTGCCAATGCAGGAAATGTAACAGATATGGGTTCGATTCCTAGGTCAGGAAGATTTCCCAGAGTAGGAAATGGCAACCCACTCCAGTATCGTTGTCTGGGAAATCCCACGGACAGAGGAGCCTGGTGGGCGACAGTCCATGGGGTCGAAAAGAGTCAGATACGACTCAGTGACTGAGCACAGAGAAAACGTGTTAGACCCACCTTCTTTGTTAGTGGAGGTATTGGGGTGACTCATTTATTTTTTATTTCTTATTTACACTAATTATCTCTTTTAAATAAAGCTTAGGTTTCACTTTTCACTCTCATGCATTGGAGAAGGAAATGGCAACCCACTCCAGTGTTCTTGCCTGGAGAATCCCAGGGATGGGGGAGCCTGGTGGGCTGCCATCTATGGGGTCGCACAGAGTCAGACACGACTGAAGCAACTTAGCAGCAGCAGCAGCAGCTGCTGTCTATATTTTTTGAAGAAGGTGATTAACTTCTTTCTTTGCTTTCAAAGGACAATGGTTTAAAACTCTCCTTTTCCTAACCTTTCCCAGGCAAGATCACTTCGGACCTGTTCCAATTGATACTAAACATGAATAGTTCCATATGTCCATCACAGCCTTGCTTAGTTGTCATGATTTAAATATATGTGTGCACACACGTGTATATATGTGTACATGTATTGCTTACTTATATCACAATGGAATTTAACACCCCTTATTCTTTGTTGCCTTTTCTTTGTGTCTTCATTGTTCTGAGTTTCTTATCCCTGAGTTTAAAGGCAGTATATGCTATTGTGGGCTTCCCGGTGGCTCAGCTGGTAAAGAATCCACCTGCAATGCAGGAGACCCCAGTTCCATTTTGGGTCAGGAAGTTCTCTTGGAGAAGGGATAGGCTACCCACTCCAGTATTCTTGGGCTTCCCTGGTGGCTCAGACAGTAAAGAATCTGCCTGTGATGCAGGAGACCTGGGTTTGATCTCTGAGTTGGGAAGATCCCCTGGGGGAGGGCATGTCAACCCACTCCAGTATTCTTGCCTGGAGAATCGCCATGGACCGAGGAGCCTGGTGGGCTACAGCTCTTCAAGTCACAAAGAGTTGGACACGACTGAGTGCCTAAGCACAGCACAGCACATATGCTATGGTAGGATTAACCTCAAATGTTTTCATCTTTATCTTTTGACCAATTCAGCACATGCTAGGGAAGTGCTTTTGGATTTTAGAATAGCATACCTAGAGATCTCACAGACCTGAATGGCCATTCCTAAATTACACTGCTTTAAACCAAAACACCATGGGGTTAATCTCATAGCTCTGCTTCAATCCTCTTTACTATTTTGTATGTTCTATTCATTTTAATGTGGCTTACAAATCGTGAGCTCTCCTTTCTTTACACTGTAGTTCTGAGTCTTAAAAAGAAATTATTTTCCCAGCTATTAGCTCCCCCATCTTTGTAATAAAATTCCTGTAGAGGAGAGGTGAAAGGGCTTGAACAACGCCTTCTACCCTCTGGCTTGTTAGAGAGGATGAAGGGTTTCTAAGCAGGATAAAAGCAATAATCCAGGAAGGAAGCCAGGAAGAAAAGGGGGTGGAGGGAAACCTAAGCCAGTGTCAGGAGGTCGGTAAATAGAAGAATGTGACACAGAAGAGCAGAAAAAAGAAGCCACTCAGATAAATCTCACTATCCATCCTTGAAGGCCTGTTTCAAAGTCTTCTCCACAGAGCCTTCCTCGGCCTTCTTTACCCTCACACAGCCCCACCACTGGTGTCCCAGAACATTTTATCTGCATCTCCCTGCCAGTCCTTGCCAATTTCGACTTTGGATTATAGATACTTGTCTGATTTCCTATAAGCCCTCCATTAGTTCAACACAATAAATGATTACTGAGCTCCACTTCCCTTGATACCAGTTGCTTTGCTAGATGCCAGGGGTCCAAAGATGACCGGGACATCACCGTTGCCCTCAGGAAGCTAACGGGGGACTTCCTTGGTGGTCCAGTGGCTCAGACTGTGCTCCCAGTATAGGGAAAAGTGAAAGTGTTAGTTGCTCAGATCAGTTCAGTTCAGTCGCTCAGTCAGGTTCGACTACTTGAGACCCCATGAATTGCAGCACGCCAGGCCTCCCTGCCCATCACCAACTCCCAGAGTTCACTCAGACTCACGTCCATCGAGTCAGTGATGCCATCCAGCCATCTCATCCTCTGTCATCCCCTTCTCCTCCTGCCCCTAATCCCTCCCAGCATCAGAGTCTTCTCCAATGAGTCAACTCTTCGCATCAGGTGACCAAAGTACTGGAGTTTCAGCTTTAGCATCATTCCTTCCAAAGAAATCCCAGGGCCGATCTCCTTCAGAATGGACTGGTTGGATCTCCTTGCAGTCCAAGGGACTCTCAAGAGTCTTCTCCACCACAGTTCAAAAGCATCAATTCTTGGGCTCTCAGCCTTCTTCACAGTCCAACTTTCACATCCATACATGACCACAGGAAAGACCAGAGCCTTGACTAGACCTTTGTTGGCAAATAATATCTCTGCTTTTGAATATGCTATCTAGGTTGGTCATAACTTTCCTTCCAAGGAGTAAGCGTCTTTTAATTTCATGGCTACAATCACCATCTGCAGTGATTTTGGAGACCAGAAAAATAAAGTCTGACACTGTTTCCACTCTTTCCCCATCTATTTCCCATGAAATGATGGGACCGGATGCCATGTTCTTAATTTTTTGAATGTTGAGCTTTAAGCCAACTTTTTCACTCTCCACTTTCACTTCCATCAAGAGGCTTTTTAGTTCCTCTTCACTTTCTGCCATAAGGGTGGTGTCATCTGCACATCTGAGGTGATTGATATTTCTCCCGGCAATCTTGATTCCAGCTTGTGTTTCTTCCAGTCCAGCGTTTCTCATGATATACTCTGCATAGAAGTTAAATAAGCAGGATGACAATATACAGCCTTGATGTACTCCTTTTCCTATTTGGAACCAGTCTGTTGTTAGTTGCTCAGTCATATCCAACTCTTTGTGACCCCATGGGCTGTAGCCCACCAGGCTCCTCTGTCCATGGAATTCTCCAGGCAAGAATACTGGGGCGGGTAGCCATTCCCTTCTCCAGGGAATTGTCCTGACCCAGGAATCGAACTTGTGTCTCCTGCCTTGCAGGTGGATTCTTTACCATCCAAGCCACCAGGGAAGCCCCGCAGTGTAGGGGGGCCCGAGTTCAATCTGTGGTCAGGGAACTAAATCCCAAATGCCACAACTATGACCCAGTGCAGTCTCTGTTTATATACATATAATTCCCACAATCAAAAGGGAACAACAACAACAAAGAGGCTAACGGTGGCCCAGCCCTTGCCTACACCACCAGTCCCATTCCCTGCTGGGACTCATCATCTTGTCTCTGTCATTTCTGTCAGAGCAGTATCCCTTGCCTGAAACATTCTTTTCTCCTTTTCCTTCTTCTGTCTGTCAAGGCTCATGTGCAAACTCCTCAGGAAGGTTTCTCTGAATTGCCAAGCTGGGTTCCCACATCATAGACACACTTCCCATAAATCAAAACTTTCTGTTTGCAAAACTGTCTCCTCCAGTGGACTCAGGGTGGGACCCTTGCCTTCTCACCTTTGATTTCCTAAGATCAGTGACTATGTCTGGTCCATGGTGTGCATGTTAGTCACTCAGTTGTGTCTGAATCTTTTATGACCCTACAGACTGGGGCCCATCAGGCTCCTCTGCCCATGGGATTTTCCAGACAAGAATACTGGAGTGGGTTACCATTTCCTTCTCCAGGGGATCTTCCTGACCTAGGGATTGAACCCATGTCTTCTGCACTGGAGGCAGATTCTTTACCACTGAGCAACCAGGGAAGCCCAATAATTAATTAGCTCTCCTCATATGTCCCTCTAAGGTAAGGTGGGAAACAAGGACAGTGCTGAGGACTATTGGTGTCCGTTCTGCCCCTACCCCCCCGCCCCCCACACTGTGCCCAGATTCATCTGTTGAAGCCTCACCCCAAGGTGATGGTATTTGGAGACAAGACCTTTGGGAGGTCATTAGGTCATGAGGGTAGAGGCCTCATGAATGGGATTAGTGCCCTTCCAAGAAGAAACACCAGAGATCTCTTTCTCTCTGCGAAGTGAGGACCCAGCAGGAGAAACCAGAAAAAGGGCCCCCACCAGAAACAGCCCATGCTGGCACCCTGATCTTAGACTTCTCAGCCCCTCAAACTATGAGAAATATATTTGTTATTTAATCCATCTACTCGATGGTATTTTGTGAAAGTAGCCCAAACTGACTGTGGCCCAGGTCCGGATTTAAATGATGGCAGGGTTGGGAAACAGAGAAGGCAATGGTACCCCACTCCAGTACTCTTGCCTGGAAAATCCCATGGATGGAGGAGCCTGGTGGGCTGCAGTCCATGGGGTCGTGAAGAGTCAGACACGACTGAGCGACTTCACTTTCACTTTTCACTTTCATGCATTGGAGAAGGAAATGGCAACCCACCCCAGTGTTCTTGCCTGGAGAATCCCAGGGACGGGGGAGCCTGGGTGGGCTGCCGTCTATGGGGTCACACAGAGTCGGACACGACTGAAGAGACTTAGCAGCAGCAGCAGCAGGGTTGGGAAAGGGGCTTCCCAGGTGGCACAAGTGGTAAAGAACCTGCCTGCCAATGCAGGAGACGTAAGAGATGCAGGTTCAATCTCTGACTTGGGAAGATTCCCTGGAGGAGGGCGTGGCAACTCACTCGTTTTCTTGCCACGGATAAAGGAGCCTGGAGGGGCTACAGTCCATGGTGTTGCAAAGAGTTGGATGTGGCTGAAATGCATGCATACACAGGGAGAGGCAAGAAGACATATCTTCTGCTCTGTTCACCAGACTATTACCAGATTTGATACTAGAAAAAGGTGTGCCTGTTTCTTCTGTGTCATCTTAGAAAGTGTTTGGCTAGGAGACTGAGTAGAAGGATGGGGAGATACGAAGATTCTGGGACAGACATGGTAGGACCCTATTTGACAAAATGGGGAAGTAAGTGAAATGTTATTTTTGGTAATCTCTGGAGAAGACAGGTGGAGAGTGTTGCATGGATTCTAACCATGTCAATTCAAGAAAGGAAAACAATGTGGGCCAAAGGAAAACAGGGTGAAAAGTAGATTAACCAGTGACTACTTCTGCTGGGCAAGAACACACACATAAAAACATCCAGACAGAGGGCAACTGAGAAAAATCATATTAAAGCTTGAGTTAAAGAAAAACTCTGCTTAGAGGACAAGGTGCAACCTGGGAAAAATGGGAAACAGCTGAACTGACTTATGAGTGGCTATCTAATTGATATGACTTTAAAATGTGCCCATATATTTTATTTTTACATAAAGGTGACAGACAGCACAGGGCAGTGGGAGGGACCTGCTGGTCCCATGTACATTCAGAAGCTCTGGTTTTAGGTCTCCCTCTTAAAACTCACAGGCTCTGTCACTTTGAGCAAGTCACTTGGCTTCTCTGAATTTTAGTTTCTTCTCAAGATGATACCATGCTGTATTTTATAGGGTTGTTGTGAGGACTGACTCTTCATTAAGAAGTTCAGAACTGTTTTGCAAATCACTACATTCAGGGTTGGATGAGGGTGTTGGTCAGTTTTCTCAAAAGGCAGATGCTCCTTTATGTCTTGATGGCAAATTTCAATTACATGACCACCCCCAGGTGCAAAGAGTCTGGGAAAATGATATCCAGTCTTGGTTTTGAGGGTTTTTTCCTTTTTTTTATTGTTACTGTTTGGTTTTTGTTTCTATAAAGAGGAAAATTTCAGGAATAAAGGAATTCAGAAAGGTTTTTGGGTTCGTCAACCTCTGCCTCAAAACGCCCTACCCAGCTGCAACAGCACCTGCATAAGTGGACAGCAGAACGGAATCATGGGACAAGAGCTAGGCTGTGGGCTTAGGATAATGAATCTAATTAAATAGTAAATTAAGAGTAATAGAGTCCGTGGGTGGAGGAGCCCATTAAGAGCAACTGCTGAAGCGCTGCCACCATGAGTTTCCAGGAATAATACGTATGCATATTTCCAAGAAAACTGAGTAGGAGACCAAGCTGCCTCCTTTTACAGTCTCTTTTTCATGGTTGGATGTCAGCATTTGCTTTTCACTTCTCCCGGCTATCTACCCTGAACCTGGATGGCTTTTAGTCCCTTAAATGCCATTTTGGGGTGGGCTCCATTTCCTGGGATTTTCTGTTTCTGTCTCTTTTCCTCAAGAACTCAACTATCTTATGTTTCATTTTCTCAGACTCTAATTCTTGTTATTGCCTCTGTGACTGAAAAAGTAAGGAAGGACAAGAGAGAGGGAGAAAGGGAAGGAGGAGGGAAGGAAGGGATAAAGAAAGAAAAGCCAAGCTGAGGTGGATTAACCTTCTCTGATTTACTTTTATTTACACTTTAATAGTAGCCATTAATAGGAGAAGGCAATGGCAAGCCACTCCAGTACTCTTGCCTAGAAAATCCCATGGATGGAGGAGCCTGGTAGGCTGCAGTCCATGGGGCTGCTAAAGAGTCGGCCGCGACTGAGCGACTTCACTTTCACTTTTCACTTTCACGCAATGGAGAAGGAAATGGCAACCCACTCCAGTGTTCTTGCCTGGAGAATCCCAGGGATGGCAGAGCCTGATGGGCTGCTGTCTATGGGGTCGCACAGAGTCGGACACGACTGAAGCGACTTAGCAGCAGCAGTAGCCATTAATGTCAGAATACAAAGTCCTGCAACAGGGAACAACAAGCATGATTTGGGGCATTATAGGATAGGACCAGGAGATTTTCAGATTAGGGGACTTAGTCCTAACTTTTGTCAGCTAACATATCCTCACATTGGTTAAGCCAAAGACCAACACTGTTCACACCATCTGGAAACAGAGATGCTGGAAGGGAATGCAGAATGGACTTGCCTCTAGTCAGAGTGTGGGGTAATAGTGTACTAGAGTGTACACACAGGGTGGTGGTGTACTAGAACTGGGTGGGGAGGGCAGATCTGTCCAAACATGAGAAGGAAAACTGATGTGCTAAGGAGGGATGACACAGGGTTGAAAATGAAACTTCATAAAAAGCTACACAATTGCATAACACCCAATCAAAATACTCCTTGCTGCTAATGGGACTATTAGCATGGAGATAAAACTGTGAGTTATACATGATAACCAAGGAGGGGAGGGTGGGTAGAGGGAGAATACGATTAGGGAAGGAAACAGTGAAGATAAAAGTTGGCTTCATATTAAAACATACCCTGGACAAGATGAAGGTAACTTTAGTTTGCTTATTCTTCAATAGAATGAATTTCTTTGTCCTGTGTGTTTAGCTATAGGTGGGTACTATTAGAAAACCATCTATAAAAGAATAGGGAACTCTCCTCAATGTTATATGGCAGCCTGAATAGGAGGGGAGTCTGGGGGAGAATGGATACATGTATATGTATGGCTGAGTCTCTTTGCTGTCCACCTGAAACCATCACAACGTTGTTAACTGGCTGCTGCTGCTAAGTCACTTCAGTCGTGTCCAACTCTGTGCGACCCCATAGACAGCAACCCACCAGGCTCCACCATATAAAAATTTTAAACAGTTTTTTAAAAAAAAGAATATATACAGATAAATTAGGGATTACTGACTTTACCAAAAGAATTCTCTTAAATTTTCCTAAGTGCCATTTAAAATACTACACAGGTTATCAAAGTTTTTTTTTAATGTATAGTATAGCTTTTAAGAATTCTATTTCATGAGGTAATTCCATGTAATAGAGAGTTAAAGGTTTCCATCAATTTAGTTCAGCATAGAAAAAAAAGAAGAAACATACACTGCTAACAGAGAAAGGAGATAGAAAAATGCAACCCACCTTCAGCTGCAATGAGGGGTCATTTTATATGCTGTGCCAGTAAGCTCTTGTTTCACCAAGAAGAATTCATTAAGTAGAAAGAAAGTCAATAAAAATGAGCTTTATTAAAAAAGAACTGATATAATTAAAGGTATTGGTGAAAACGAGCCCAGTTATGAAGGGGAAATGACTCAGCTGCACGTTTAAGAAATGAAACAATGTTCCATAGAATCTTCTCCTAGTTTAAGTTATTTCGGAAACAGAAAAAAACGATATTCTACATAATTTGTAATAGCCAAGGTGAATGTCAGCATGATGGAGGGAGAAGTGCTTCCATAAAACTGTCATTCTTCAAATAGTAGTGAATGATAGTATTGACAGTGCTCGCAGCCCAAGAAATCTGTTCATGGGGGAGGTAAGAAAGCACACCCCCCCCACAACCTTTGGGGGCTTAACATGAGTAGTGGAGATGTTCCTTAATACCGTTCTGCATGTTACAATCTAAATGAGAATATTGGCTTTCTGGAATACATAAAGATGCAGACTGGGAAAAATAGGTTTAAGACTCTCTGAAAATCCCAGATCAGATGATATTTCTGCAGAAACAAATGTATGGGCTAGTCAAATGGAAGAGCACACACATTCTGCCCAAGAGCAGCAGAGTGGCCATGCCATACAGTTTTTGAAAAGCATTATCTCATCCAAGTTTATATGGTCTTAGTGACGTGGCTGAACATAGGGCAAAAATCCACACCAGAGGGAAATGGCAACCCACTCCAGTATTCTTGCCTGGAGAATCCCAAGGACGGAGTAGCTTGGTGGGCTGCCATCTATGGGGTCGCACAGAGTCGGACACGACTGAAGTGACTTAGCAGCAGCAGCAGCAAGACCAAGTCACATGTATGCTGGGCATTTTTGCAGACCTCAGATTCGGGGATCTGCAAAGATGCCAGAAGACCCCAGGGAGTGAGTGACTAGCACCCTCTCTCCCGGGGGGCCTGCAGCTTAATGCTGTCTTGTGAACTGAACACAACCTGGGAGACAGAGAAACAGCTGGAGGCCTGGATTTGCCAGCAATGCCATATGACAAGTCTAACACCTTCTAATATAACACCACCAAAAGGATAAAGTGCTTACTGGCTAGAAAGCACTAGAAAGGTTAGTGCAGTGTTCGACTTACTGGCTGCCTTACCACATGTCGAGGGGGACATAACAGGGGTATTGTGAGAAGAAGGGAGGCAGAAGAAGTTGGGAAATTTCCAGTTACAAAAATAATCAGTTCAGTTCAGTTGCTCAGTCATGTCCGACTCTTTGCAACCCCATGGACTGTAGCATGCCAGGTCTCCTTGTCCATCACCAACTCCTGCAGTTTACTCAAACTCATGTCCATTGAGTTGGTGATGCCATCCAACTATGTCATCCTCTGTCATTCCCTTCTCCTCCCACCTTCAATCTTTCCCAGCATCAGGGTCTTTTCAAATGGGTCAGCTCTTCGCATCAGGTGGCCAAAGTATTGGAGTTTCAGCTTCATCATCATTTACAAATGGATGGCACTTTCCAAATTGGAATAAAACGTTTTCATATGCTCTGTGACCCACACAATCTTTGCTGTCTAACCCCAGAGAGTCCTAAGACAATCGAATGAAATATCGTCTACAAGAATGATTTCACAACTATAAATCCTTTAGAATTTATGGTGGTATGCAGTCTAATTCCTGTGGTCATGTATGGATGTGAGAGCTGGACTGTGAAGAAGGCTGAGCGCCGAAGAATTGATGCTTTTGAACTGTGGTGTTGGAGAAGACTCTTGAGAGTCCCTTGGACTACAAGAAGATCCAACCAGTCCATTCTGAAGGAGATCAATCCTGGATTTTCTTTAGAAGGAATGATGCTAAAGCTGAAACTCCAGTATTTTGGCCACCTCATGCGAAGAGTTGACTCATTGGAGAAGACTCTGATGCTGGGAGGGATTGAGGGCAGGAGGAGAAGGGGACGACAGAGGATGAGATGGCTGGATGGCATCACTGACTCGATGGATGCGAGTCTGAGTGACCTCCGGGAGCTGGTGATGGACAGGGAGGCCTGGCGTGCTGGGGTTCATGGGGTCGCAAAGAGTCGGACACGACTGAGCGACTGATCTGATCTGATGCAGTCTAAATGGTTAAAAACACACACCCCAAAATACCTCAAGAAGCTTGAAGAGGAGTATCTGAAAATGGTTAGGCCTTCATCGTGTCCCTAGAGTCTGCAGGCATTTTTCTCTTGAAATGCTCACCAGTGCACATCAGAACTGCATAGTTTGGGGGCAGTAAAAGGCAGACGGTCTAATACAGTAAAAATAAAAGTTGGGTGACCAATTTGGGGGATGGGTTAGTTCATGATCTAATTACTGTCATCTTGTCATGATGTGTAAGGGAAAGACATTAGAAAAAGTTTTGATGAATCTGAAACTTTAAGTAAGGTTTGCTGCTGCTGCTGCTAAGTCCCTTCAGTCGTGTCCGACTCTGTGTGACCCCATGGATGGCAGCCCACCAGGCTCCACCATCCCTGGGATTCTCCAGGCAAGAACACTGGAGTGGGTTGCCATTTCCTTCTCCAATGCAGGAAAGTGAAAAGTGAAAGTGAAGTCGCTCAGTCATGTCTGACTCTTAGCGACCCCATGGACTGCAGCCTACCAGGCTCCTCCATCCGTGGGATTTTCCAGGCAAGAGTACTGGAGTGGGGTGCCATTGCCTTCTCCCTAAGTAAGGTTTACCTTACCTAAAACTTTGTCTACCCACAAATCGCTGCTCTGTTAACAAACAGAAACTGTCATGTTCTATCTCTAAGCATTGCTTAGGATGGAGTGTTCTTTAGCTTTGCTGTTTGCCACTCCTTAGGCACAGGAGGTATGTCCTGTTTACCTCCCATCTTAATGGGTGTGTCTATCGGGGAGAGAGGAAAAGAAAGTAGGCTGGATTGAACAAAAATTAATTTATGCCTTTTGATGTATTATAAAGCTAATTTCTACCCAATATTCCAACAGATCAACAGTCCATATGCCAACATATCACAGAAGGCTACGTTTAAAAATGGATCAATCTCCCCAGTAGAAGTGGGTATGCATGGTCTCCATATCCTCTGAGTCCAAAGATATAGAAGAATATATACAATATTCATAATAGCCAAAAATGGAAAAAGATAAACTGTGGGTAGTCCAGTCATGGGATAGTAAACAGCAATGGCAGTGACTGACCTCCACTAACACCCAACAGTATACAGAAATATAAAATTGAGTTAAAGAAATCACATAAGAACATTTACAGCAAGACTCCATTTATGCAAGGCATAAAAACAGGCACAACTAAATGATGTTGGGACTTTTGGGGATGGGGGTGTGACTGAAAAGGGGCACAATGGAGGTTTCTGGGTGCCTGTGTATTTCTTGATCAGGCTACTGGTTAAATAGATGTGTTCAATGATTGAAAATATATTAAGTGTATACTTACAGACTTTTCCCTGTGGTATATTTTATTTTAGAAAGATGTTTTGTTCAAAGTGGAGTGGCCTCTAAATTGACAGGATTCAATTAGATTTGTTCTAGCCAGTATTCTGATACCACCTGTTTCCAAACTTTCCAGTTCCCATGGATCAGGAAGCAATTGATCAACAGAAATTTAATTGTTTTCTAAGGCTTAAAGTTGAGACAGAATCTATAAATAAGGGTTTTTACTTCTATTATAAATCATGGATTCAGTAAATGCATCTGTAAATTCAATGGATCTACAAATCAGATCAGATCAGTAGCTCAGTCATGTCCGACTCTTTGCGACCCCATGAACCGCAGCACGCCAGGCCTCCCTGTCCATCACCAGCTCCCGGAGGTCACTCAGACTCACATTCATCGAGTCAGTGATGCCATCCAGCCATCTCATCCTCTGTCGTCCCCTTCTCCTCTTGCCCTCAATCCCTCCCAGCATCAGAGTCTTCTCCAATGAGTCAACTCTTCGCATGAGGTGGCCAAAGTACTGGAGTTTCAGCTTGAGCATCATTCCTTCCAAAGAAATCCCAGGGTTGATCTCCTTCAGAATGGACTGGTTGGATCTTCTTGTAGTCCAAGGGACTCTCAAGAGTCTTCTCCAACACCACAGTTCAAAAGCATCAATTCTTTGGCGCTCAGCCTTCTTCACAGTCCAACTCTCACATCCATACATGACCACAGGAAAGACCATAGCCTTGACTAGGCGAACCTTTGTTGGCAAAGTGATGTCTCTGCTTTTGAATATGCTATCTAGGTTGGTCATAACTTTCCTTCCAAGGAGTAAGCGTCTTTTAATTTCATGGCTGCAGTCACCATCTGCAGTGATTTTGGAGCCCAAAAAATAAAGTCTGACACTGTTTCCACTGTTTCTCCATCTATTTCCCATGTAGTGATGGGACCAGATGCCATGATCTTCTGATCTACAAATAGGTACTCTGAATTCAGTGGGTGCTATTTTGGTTATCTGGATTTTGTTCTATGTTTGAGATGTCTTAAAAACCTTGGAGATGCCATATCCTCTATATGACTGAAATCTAAAAAATGAATCTAAACTATCTACTGAATTTATTTAAATTGACAAAGGGTTTTTCCACTGACATATGATCAGGGTCTCACTTAATGCTAATTTGGAATCATAGAAAATGTTTTTGAAAATGATCATGTTATGATTTTTAACCCCCTCAGTTTATAAATCAAGAACCTGAAACTCAGGCTAAATGATATACCCATGGCCAGACAGATATTCAAAATCAGAATATGGACTAGAATTCAGGTTCTCTAACTAGTAGACCAATTTATATTCATTCTAGCTTTCTGGCTTTTATTTTACTGTTGATTCACAGAATCATGAACAACTAAAAAGAGATGGTATGAAATGAAGTTATAATGGGCCAACACTAAAATTTTAATTTATTGGGCTATTTACACACTCTAAAGATCAAGTCCAAGAAAGTTATGTGATCCTAAGTGATTACTGATTTTTAGAAACTAGCTAATATCAGTTAAGGAACTCATATATTAATACTATCTTTTTGAAAAATACTTTCATATTGGAAATTATTGTTATCAATGGGAGCTGTGGTGGCTATTTTATTTTCTTGTTTAAGAACACATATTATCACATATTATCAAAATGTCCTCACATCAGCCAGAACAAAATTTATCAGACTCTTCTACATACATCTGAAGACATATATTTAGATGGATTTGATGTTATCTCTAACTTCTTAGCTTCGGGCTATGGGTCCTGCAGATGTTTTCAATTTTTGAAAATACATCAAGTGTACACTTACACACACTTGGCCTATGGCCTATTTTTACTTTACAGTGGCCTTTCAAGGACTGTTTACTTGCTGTGGGTCCTTACTATTTGTAAATGGTGATAATTATCTGAAGTTAAAACCATTTACGGTGTTCATTCCATTTCCCTGGATGCATACGAATCTGACTCACTGACTGTACAGAAAAGTAGTTTCATTATTTTTGAACCAATATGCTTTCTGGCTTTGTATTATGGGTAATGTACTGTGACTTGGCATTGTGACCCTTATTCAGATTAAAAATATAAGTTTTCTTCGCCATGGCTGTGTAATATCTATAGCCTGATTTAGTACACGCTCAATAATAGGAATCGCTAGATAAGACTAGGTTAAAAGAAACCATCACACGAATGAATTGACAACATAACATTTGGTGACAGACATTAGGATATGAATGTATTCTCAGGCTGAGGCTCTTGGATGACAGGATATAAACTGCACTTTCCTCTCACTGCCTGAAAAAGTGGTAACCTCTCTCATGGTACTTCTCATGGTACTTGTATCCATGGATGGACTCCTTGGCCCACATGCTCAGTGGACACATGGAGACAAATGCTCACAAGTGGCTTCTAAGTACTGTAGAAATCTGAGCATAGAGGTAATATTAATTATATACCTAGTCCTCAATAACTATTGGGAGTGGGCATGATATAACACGAACGCATCCATCAAAGACTTCATGAGCAGCTATTCTGTCAGCTGGAGTTTAAACGAGATAAGCCATGTGAAGGGTTTAGCACAGTTCTGGTCTGTGATTAACACTTTATAAATGTTATCAGGGTGGAGTTCCCTGGTGGTCCAATGGTTAAGAATCCGCCTGCCAATGCAGGGGACAGCCATTCGATCCCTGATCCGGGAAGATGCCACATAGGATCTTCCAGAAGGACAACTAAGGCTGTGCACCACAACTACTGAGCCCGCACTCTAGAGCCCGTGCTCCAGAACAAGAGAAGCTGCTGCAAGGAGAAGCCCACATGCAGCGACTGGAAAGCAGCTCCCACTTGCTGCAACTAGAGAGAACCCCATGCAGCAACCAAGACCCAGCTCAGCCAAACATAAAATTTAATTAAAATTTTTAAGATGTTATCCAGGTAACACCTACCGAAGCAAGCAACTTTGAAGCTGGCATGAGAAGGAGGGAAAGAGTTAACCAGGCAGACACATGTAGAGGAAGCAGAGACTCGTCAAAGGCAAAAAGAGGCTGGCAGCCCTCTGGGACGGTCAGGGGTCCGGCAAAGCTGAGACATCAAGTGGCAGGAGCAAGGGCTGGGGTTATAGAGGTGACCAGGTGGCAGAGTACGAAGAGCCCCATCATTCTCGTTAGAGAGGTTGGTTTTTATCCTTTGTGCAGTAAGAATCACAAAAAGCAGTGCCTTCCACACCATAGGGTCTCATCTATTAGCTTCAAAATCATTTTCATGGATTTCAACCAGCATTACTTTTATAACAAAAGAGATCAAAGCAGAATGAGATAGGACAGAATAAAAGACATAAAACGTGTTTATATACTTGTGTGTGTATTGGGTTATGATGTTAAATTTATTTCTTATTGTAAGCTGCAGACTCAAAGATTAAAGGCCACTTCTTTGAAGGATTTAAGTGGACAAATGATACAAACAGCCTTGCACTTTGGAAAATCAATTTGGCTGCCGCATAGAAAGGACTGGAAGGGAAGAGGCGTGAGAACAGTAAGATCAGTTGCCACAGCCAGGCTACGCGGGTGACAGTGTTACCCGAGGGTGGAACTCGTGAGGATGAACGGACCTTCTGTAGATGGGTATCAGGCTGCTGAGCGGGCCGAGAGGGAGGAGGGGAAGGTGTTACCAGTGCAACCTGGGTTGCGCAAGCTTCTACCTTGGGCGGCTGGTTGAGCAACCGGATGAGTGTTGCTTCTCTTCTCTGGGGCAAGAAACATTAGTGCCAAAGTGGTTTTGAAGGCACTAGAAAATGATTAGGTCAGGACATGCCGAGGCGCAACGTTGAAAATATGAAGAACACAATTTAGATAACGTGATAGAAGAACTTCTAGAAACCGATCATTATCAAGTGTCTGTCTGATCCTAAAAGTTAGCACAGATATTGATATTAATGTTAGAAATACAAGTATGTGCGTGTATTTGTAGTAAGAAGAGTACATAAGGGATTTGCAAGTGTTCAGACATTAAGAACAAGTAGGAAAAAAAGACACTTTCTAAAGTAAATGCAATTAAGACTCCTAAAGTAGCCAGTGGGAATTTTTTATATGATGCAGGGTGGTCATGTGGTACTCTGTGACAACCTAGAGGGGTGGAATGGGGAGGGAGGTGGGAAGGAGGTTCAAAACGGAGAGGACATATGTATACCTGTGACTGGTTCATGTTGATGTATGGCAGAAACCAACACAACATTGTAAAGCAATTATCCTCCAATTAAAAATAAATTTTAAAAAAGACCAAAAAAAGACTCATTAATAGAATAAGGTTAATGATTACAGACAATGTATATAAGCACACATAACACCTGACGCACAGTAGATACTCCAACATCTGTTAGTTTTTCTTTCCCTCCACTTTCTTATATTTTGTCAACAGGTCTCAAGATATAACAAGATATAAACTATTTACGTGAGTATATTTTAAATAATCTGATAATTAGATTTAACAAATGATGGTTTCATTCACAAAACTGATCATGTGTTTTATTTTACAAGGGCTACCAAGAAGTTAATGAGCAAATCCATGATGTACCTCCAGTAAGTATACAGAAACTCATCACGGGCATTTTGTATATTTCCGTTCAGTTCAGTTCAGGCCCTCAGTTGTGTCCGACTCTTTGTGACCCCATGAATTGCAGCACGCCAGGTCTCCCTGTCCATCACCAACTCCCAGAGTTCACTCAAACTCATGTCCATTGAGTCGGTGACGCCATCCAGCCACCTCATCCTCTGTCGTCCCTTTTCTTCTTGCCCCCAATCCCTTCCACCATCAGAGTCTTTTCCAATGAGTCAACTCTTCGCATGAGGTGGCCAAAGTACTGGAGTTTCAGCTTTAGCATCATTCCTTCCAAAGAAAACCCAGGGCTGATCTCCTTCAGAATGGACTGGTTGGATCTCCTTGCAGTCCAAGGGACTCTCAAGAGTCTTCTCCAACACCACAGTTCAAAAGCATCAATTTCTTCTGTGCTCAGCCTTCTTCACAGTCCAACTCTTATATCCATACATGACTACTGGAAAAACTATAGCCTTGACTAGACGGACCTTTGTTGGCAAAGTAATGTCTCTGCTTTTGCATATGCTATCTAGGTTGGTCATAACTTTCCTTCCAAGGAGTAAGCGTCTTTTAATTTCATGGCTACAATCACCATCTGCAGTGATTTTGGAGCCCCCAAAAATAAAGTCTGCCACTGTTTGCCCATCTATTTCCCATGAAGTGATGGGACCAGATGCCATGATCTTTGTTTTCTGAATGTTGAGCTTTAAGCCAACTTTTTCACTCTCCACTTTCACTTTCATCAAGAGTTCCTCTTCACTTTCTGCCATAAGGGTGGTGTCATCTGCATATCTGAGGTTATTGATATTTCTCCCGGCAATCTTGATTCCATCTTGTGCTTCTTCTAGCCCAGTGTTTCTCATGATGTACTCTGCATATAAGTTAAATAAGCAGGGTGACAATATACAGCCTTGATATACTCCTTTTCCTATTTGGAACCAGTCTGTTGTTCCATGTCCAGTTCTAACTGTTGCTTCCTGACCTGCATACAAATTTCTCAAGAGGGAGATCAGGTGGTCTGGTATTCTCATTTCTTTCAGAATTTTATTTCACCTCAGTCTTATTTTCAGGGCTTTTCCTCAATTTCTCCACTTACACAATATCATTGAGAACTTTTTAAAGTCACTTAAACTCTTTTTTTGAAACAAGTCAAAGCCCAAATGGATAAATGGCCCAAATTCATGGATGGCTGCATGTTTGATTATTATTAATCAAAGGTATATGAGCTTGAGTAGCTGAATTAGTTCACTGAGCCTTGGATCTTTCTTCTTATAAAAATATATACAGAACTAGATAGACTAGTATAACGAGCCCCTACGAATCCACATGCTAGCTTCAACAACTGTCAACTCATGGCCAATCTTATTTTATCTAAACCCTCACCCACTTCCCAAACTCCTGGATTAATTTAAAGGAAATCTCAACCACTGTATCACTGCATTAATAAATGTTTTAGTATGAATTTCCAAAAGATAAGGACTCTTTAACAATATAACCATACACCATTATTATACCTAAAAACAGTTAACAATTACTCCTTAATGCCATCAAACACTAGCCAGTGTTCAAGTTTTCCCCCAAATTGTTTCTTAAACTTTTTTTTAACAAATTGAATTTTAGACACAGATTATTTCTGGATCAACTTTTAAAACAGTTCCTTGGTAAGTTATATTGGACAATTTTTTTTTTTTTTTTAATTTCTTTTGGCAGCACCATGTGGCATGTGAGACCGTAGCTTCCTGCTCAGGGATCAGACCCATACCCCCTGCACTGAAAGGCAGAATCCTAACCGCTGGGCCTCCAGGGAAGTCACAGTTCCTCAGTACCTTAAGCTTAGGATCAGGAAGGGAAACTTACAAAGGAACCTTCTCTTCCTGGCCTATAGCTGGATTCCTCCAGCTCTTCCTTCAACTTGTTTTTCTCTTCCTGTAGTCCTCCCAATCTGCTCATCTTCTTTGTGTGCAACTTCAGTTCATGAGTGCATAAGCACACATGCACACAATCACAATGGAAGAAGCTTTGAAACTTACTGAAACTTTTTTTTACATAAAAACAAATGATATAAAACTGAAAATTGTAATATAACAGAGAAACAGGCAAAATAAGTCCTTAAGAACACTGTTAAGAATTATGAAATGTATAACTAACAATTATCAAATCTTTGAGCAGCCTATTTTTTAACATTGATATATATAAACACTATTCACACATATATATGTAGGTATGTATATCTACAGGCATTCCAGGTGGCACTAGTGGTAAAGAACTTGCCTGCCAATGCAGTAGACGCAAGAGACATGGGTTCAATCCCTGAATAGGGAAGATTCCCTAGAGAAGGGCATGGCAACCCATACCAATATTCCTGCCTGGAGAGCCCCATGGACAGAGAAGCCTGGCAGGCTGCAGTCCACAGAGTCACACAGATGGACATGACTGAAGTGACAGCATGCACGCACATGCATATATATCCACATACATATGTAGGGATTTATGTATGTGTGTGGGGGCCCAAAAAGAACACTTTACTGTGAATATTCAAAGTAAAATATCCCGAAGTTTCTGAAAAATTTTATCTCCCTTTCAAAATATATTTAGGAATACAGACATACTGAAGTGAATGGCTTTAGGGGAATGAAAAAAAGAGCACACAAATGTCTTTCCTTCCGCTGCTGTGGTCAGCCTCTGCACTGGTTTCTCTCACTCCAGTCTTTCCTCCATGCCGCCCAACACATAGATGCTGACAGAGCTAGTTTTCTAAAACCCAGATCGGACACATCATTCTTGAACATCATCCATTGCTAACGATTGTCTATAAAACCAAGTTCAAATTTCTGTACGTGGGAGTCCAGGGTTATTACAATCCACTCCCAGCCTGCTTTTGCAACCTGGTACCCCACCTTGTGTTCCCACAGCAGTCCCTCTGTGTGTGGCAATCATTCCACGCCCTTGGTCTTCACACCTCGGTGTTGTTCCCTTTGCCCCAAATACAATATTTACTATTTATTCAACAGGTAATAAATATGATCTTGCAATGAAGTTAGGCATAAGGCCTGATCACTGCTCTCAAGGAGCTCACAGCCTGATGGGAAACCCAGATAAGTGAATAAATTTCAATAGAAATGTGATGAGTATAGACGTATTAATATGTATAGTAGGTTGGGTGGTGACATAAAGAAGGGAGGACTTAATTGTGTTACGGATATGAGACTCTTCGTCAGCATGCAGAAATACAACACACACACAAACACATGGAGGAAGGGGGTCTAACCTATGCTTTAAGCACCTCCCAAATTAAGTATGGAGAAATGACATGTGGCCATGGGATGGCTATATTCAACAGTTTCATCTAAAAGCATTCACAGTTTATTACAGGTAAGGCTGAGGACAGATTGTAATCACAAACTCAAATATAACTGCTTTACTTTAGGAAGTCTTTGTTACTAAATAAACACAAAATCTGTGGGAACCAAAGTGGAAGTGGAGGATAGCAAAGGGAGGCCAAGCATTGTGACATACACACAGAGAGATTCAAGCAATTTCTTCCAATAGAGTACCACACATGCTAAAATACACACACTGAGAAGTAAAGCTTCTGTTGTAAATTTGAGTTCGCCATACTTACTTGCTAGCTTCCCAGGTGGTGCTAGTGGTAAAGAGTCCACCTGCCAAGGCAGGAGATGTAAGAGACGTGGGTTGGATCCTTGGGTGGGGAAGATCTCCTGGAGCAGGGTATGGCAACCCACTCCAGTATTCTTGCCTGGAGAATCCCATGGACAGAGGAGCCTGGTGGGCTACAGTCCGTGGGGTCGCAAAGAGTCAGACACGACTGAAGCAACTTAGCGTACACACACACAGCACACAAACATACTTAATGCTATATTCTCTCTGATGTTATTTAAATACTTAAAAACTTAATATTTTTAAAAATTCTTAGGAAGATTATAAAACAAAGAGCGCATATATACAAATTCATTTTTTAAAAAGTCAACAAGCATCCATGCACCTAACTCCCAGGTTAAGAAATAGAACATGACTGGGATCTTGAAAGCCCGAAGAACCCCCTCCCCCATTGCCTCCCATTCCTTTCCTATGAATGGTGACCATTATCTTGTTTTTTGTGCTAATCATTCCTTTGGTTTTATTGTAATTTTACCATCTATATCCTACTGCCTCCACAAGCCTTGGGTTTAGTGTAGGAAAACACACAGCAAGCACGGACCTAACAGTCTAAGGAAACTCAAGCAATATTGCTGTTGCTAGATGGAAGGCCAGGAGAAGAGGGACTCAACGGGGGCCTATCCTGGCTTCAGGTTCTTTGAGGATTTTTAAGAGCCTCTGCTTGAGGCACTTAACCAATGGACCACCAGGAAAGCCCTCAGGAAGCTTTTTGAGAAAGAGAGCACAGGAGGTAAATATTTTGAGATTTTGCAGGTCTGAAACTATATTTGATTCACTCATTATTGATGAATAGTTTGGGTGGGTAGAGAATCTAGTTGGTGGCTATTTTCCTTAAGAACTCTGATGGTTTTGTTCCAGTGTCATCTTCCTGCATTGCTTTTGAGAAGCCCAGAGCTGTTATGATTCCCGAGCCTTTACATGTAACCTCTGGAAGTTCGTAGCTCTTCTCCTTGTTCTTGATATTGTGAAGTTTCACACTGATATGCTTTCATGGGGATCGATTTTCACCCATTTCATGATACACTCTGGATTTTTTTAATATGGAAACTCATGTTTTTCTCTTCTCTGTACTCTATTTTCTGAGACCCATAATATTTGGACATTTTTGTTTTCCTACACCTATTTTCCATCTCTTTATCTTTTTGTCTTGCTTTTTCACAATGTTTCTCAACTTTATTTTCTAATCCTCCTGCTGCTGCTGCTGCTGCTGCTAAGTCGCTTCAGTCGTGTTCGACTCTGCGACCCCATAGATGGCAGCCCACCAGGCTCCCCTGTCCCTGGGATTCTCCAGGCAAGAACAATGGAGTGGGTTGCCATTTCCTTCTCCAAAGCATGAAAGTGAAAAGTGAAAGTGAAGTCACTCAGTCGTGTCCGACTCTTTGCGACCCCATGGACTGCAGCCCATCAGGCTACTCTGTCCATGGGATTTTCCAGGCAAAAGTACTGGAGTGGGGTGCCATTGTCTTCTCCACTAATCCTATTAGCAAACAAAAACATATTTCTGGGAAATAGCCTCATCATATTTGTATGCCACATTGCAGTAAAGACTAGGGAACACCTTCTAAGCAAAAGTTTCAGGCCAGGTATAAAAGGAAAATGGGGCGAAACGCTACAAAGAGCAGTTGTAGCTATAAGACCAGGTGAAGTTATTGTAAGTGCAGTGTGTGGCTAATTCTTTGGGTCTACTGAATAGTCAGATTTACTCAACTGTTCTCTGCTCAGAGGACTTGTTATAAAATTTCTTCCCCTAGGAATTTCCTGGGTTCAGTGGTTAGGACTTGGCACTTTCATTGCCAGAGTCCCAGGTTTGATCCCTGATGAATCCCAGGGATGGGGGAGCCTGGTGGGCTGCCATCTATGGGGGTTGCACAGAGTGGACATGACTGATGTGACTTAGCAGTAGCAGTAGGGAACTAAGATCCTTCAAGTTGTACAGCCAAAAACATTTCTTCCCTGAAGACCCCATGTTCCAACGTAAGAATAGAAATTTCTACCAGCACTAAAATCTTGATGTCTTTCAAAGAATTTGTTCATTTCATATAAATTATTGAATGTATTTCCATAAAGCTGTTCATAATATTTCCTTATTATCCTTTTAATGTTTGTAGACTCTGCAGTGATATTACCTCTCATCTGATAGTAAAATTTGTGTCTTTCCTTTTTCCTTTTGTTGTTCTGGCCAGAGGTTTATCATTTTATTGATCTTCAAGAATCAATTTTTTTGTTTCACTGATTTTCTTTATTCTTTTTGTTTTTTATTTCACTGAGTTCTCCTCTGATTTTTGTTATTTCCTTTATTCTACTCACTTTGGGCTTATTTGCTTTCCTTCTTTTAATCCTTGGGGATGAAAGCTGAGGCCGCTGATCTGAGACCCTTCTTTTCTAATATAGTCATTTAGTGCTAAAAATTTCCCTGTAATTACTGCTTTAGCTGTGCTGACAAATTTGAATGAGTTGTAGTTTTGTTTTCATTCAAGATATGATCTAATTCCCCTTGTGATCTCTTCTTTGATCCATTCATTATTCAGAAGTGTACTTTGTAGCTTTCAAGTTTTGGAGATTTCCCATATTTGGTCCTGTTATTAATTTTGAATTTAATCCTATTGTGGTAGAGAACATAGTTGTGTGACTTGAGTCCCTTCAAGTTTATTTAGACTTGTGTTACAGCCCAGAATATGGTCTGTAGAGGTAAATGTTCCATGTGTACCTGAAAATAATGTGTATAGTGCTCGGTGGAGTGTTCTATTAACGTCAATTTGGTCAAGTTGGTTGATAGTGTTTAAGCTTTCTGTATCCTTACTGATTTTCTGTCTACTTTTTCCTCAGTTATTGAGCAAGGGTGTTGAAATCTCTGACTATAATTGTAGATTTGTCTATTTTTCTTGCAATTCTATCAGTTTTTGCTTCATATGTTTTGAAACTCTGTTGATAAGTGCATACACATTTAGGATTGTGGCCTCTTGATGAACTGGTCTCTTTACTACCACGAATGATCATTTTTATCTTTGGTAATAGTCTTTGTTCTAAAATCTACTTTGTCTCATATTAATATAGCCATTTCAGTTTCTTTTAATCTTCTTTGAGTGCAAAAAACCGATGGCCATGTACAGAACAATCATCTCTATAAAACATCTGACAAAAGTCATAAGCTAATATATTAACAAGTTCTATGTGGTTGAAAAGATGACATTCAGAGCAGGACACTGCAAATTGCCAGTATCAGCATCACTTAGGAACTCAACAGACATGCAAATTCTCAGCTCCACTCCAGAGCTACTGAAGATGACCCAGAAATCTATGTTCTAACAAGTATACCTGGGAATTTCAGTGCATGTCAAAGTTTGAGAGGCCCTGCCTAGAGCCCATTCTCACTTCTGATTCTAGGAATAAGTATTTGGATGAAAATATTTATTTGTGGTAGAAATGAACCCCAAAACCCTTTCTCAAGTTAGAAGGGTATTTCTGCAACCCTACATTTATATAATGTTGCTAAGAGTCAGACACGACTGAGCGACTTCACTTTCACTTTTCACTTTCATGCATTTTGGAGAAGGAAATGGCAACCCACTCCAGTATTCTTGCCTAGAGGATCCCAGGGATGGGGGAGCCTGCTGGGCTGCCGTCTATGGGGTTGCACAGAGTTGGACATGATTGAAGCGACGCAGCAGCAGCAGCAGCCCCAAGTAAAAACCCATTTTTGAATGTTAGTTATATAATAAAACTCCTGACTAAAGTGTAATAACAGAATAAATAACTATACAAATAATTAAAATTTGTTTTAAATAGAATCACATTTCAGGAAAATGGGGAAACATTCATTGCTTTGAGTTTTCTGCTGTGATCTTTAAAGGTAGGCAATGCTGCTTGTGGAAACAATGAATTTTCACTGCACATGCCTAGAGTCTTGGGGATCAATCAAAGGCAGGATGACTCAACAATTCCCTCCTTTTGGAACAGCTCTACAGGGCACAATTTTAGTTTCCCTGAAGGTCTAGCACAGAAGGTGAGTGAAGTTTCCTATCCTGCAGTCGGTCGGTGTATGTATACTCTATCAAGTGCTATGCCACAGAAGTGCGATTCTTCTTCCCTTTATTTATTTTTTGGCCACACTGCGTGCCTATAGGATCTTAGCTCCCTCACCAGGGACTGAATCCATGCCCCCTGAAGTGGAAGTGTGGAGTCTTAATTACTGGACCACCAAGGAATTCCCTCTTCTTCCTTTCATATAAATGCACTTTTATACCCCCTCACTACTTTCTGCTGCTACTTCTGATCTGTACCGTTTTTAAAGCTCCTCTGGGGTGTGGGGCTGCACTTGGTTCTTTATACATATCATCTCATTTAATGCCCCCTATCACCCTGCCAGGCAGGTACTGACCAACAGAACAGCTGACCTGTGATCCCACTGCCAGGGAGTCTGCAGATGAGGTGGCAGATTACTCCGAATCCAAATCCAAGAGAATTCCCACTGGGGCCACCAGAGCTACGAGTTATAACTTCAAAACACAAAGGACAAAGAAAAAGATTCAAAATCTACAAAAAAAAATTTTTTTAGTTCAATAATTGAATAGACATTTGAATGGTAAACAAGTTGGTATATTTCAGCCTACATGACATACTCTAGGTATTAAAGGAATCCAAAGGAAGGAGAAGATATTCCTTGCCTTGGCACTTTGTAAATTGACTACACACACCCTCACACAAACACCCTAAGCCAAGAGTTCCTTCAATAAACAGTCACAGGCAATGTTATGTGGCAGCCTGGATGGGAGGGAAGTATACGGGAGGATGGATATATGCGTATGTATGGCTGAGTCCCTTTGCTGTCCACCTGAAACTATCACAACATTGTTAATCAGCTGTGTGTGCGTGCGTGCTAAGTCGCTTCAGTCATGTCCATTTGACTCTTTGCAACACTGTGGACTGTAGCCCACCACGCTCCTCTGTCCGTGGGATTCTCTGGGCAAGAATACTGGACTGGGTTGCCATGCCCTCCTCCAGGGAAATCTTCCCAACCCAGGAATCAAACCTGCATCTCTTACATCTCCTGCACTGGCAGGTGGGTTCTTTACCATTAGTGCCACCCGGGCAGCCCCATTAATTGGCTATATTCCAATATAAAATAAAAATATAAAATAAAAAGTTAAAAAAATAAACAATAGCAAAAGCCATTTCACCTCTCATTTAATATGGTCTAGACTATGTATTTATATTAACTGTACTAAGTTTTATTTTTAACAGAAGTCTTTTATTGGGTTATAAGCTATGTATTACTTAATTTTTTGCAATCAGAAAGATCAAGACTCATTAGTTGTGGTACAGAAATTTTATCATATAGCAGTAATTAAGTAATTATTTTTATATATTGATTTGAACCACTCACTAAATAAAACTTAAGAACTTAATTTTGGGGATCACGGGGAGAATTAGGTTCATATTAAATATGGGAGCTATTTGGTCAATTAGGGTGGCTTATTTGGTGGTTTTCTCTACAAAGAATGGTAAACAGAGCTCCCATACCTTTTCTAATTTCCTTGTATCAGAACCAAATATAATATTTAATATTTGCTTTGTACCTTACAAAGTCGGACACGACTGAGCGACTGATCTGATCTGATCTGATCTTGTACCTTACACAAGAAATTGTTTTTTTAAAAAGCCCCATGCACAGAGTAGTCAGTGGTCAGCAAAAGAATTTGAAAGCCTAAAACAAGAAACAACACTGAAAGACAGAGTGGGAGAGCTTTCCTCTTTGGTATCTATTTCTAGTAGCATAAAAATGGAGTCACAGGAAAAAGTGTTTTCAACATGCTTATAAAAGATTAAAAAGGATCACATGCCTTGAAGGAATTTTAACAACATAACATTAAGGGGAGAGGAGGCTGTCATATGAAAGTAAAAGCATGTCCACAAGAACTTGAAGAAATCAGGAAAAAAAAACTCCACAAATTGTCTAGACAATCATGAACAATCATTGACTTGGTTTATTCTAATTTCAAATTCCCTCCTCTTAAAATATGTTATTTATATGTGACCATTTACACACCTCTTATCTACAATTTCAAAGGTGATGAGTTCAAAGTTTAATGAATTTTCTCAATACTGAATTTTTAAACCTTTGAAATTACAGTTCAGTAATGTACTATTAACTTAGCATTTTTAAGCCCAGCTGCAGGATCTAGAGAAAACGCAATCTCTTCTGATGATTAAATGTCAGTAATTAAACATAAAAACATTTGGAACCAGAAGGGCTGTATAAATGAACTGTCAGCATATATTACAACATTACAGGGTTGCGTAGGTAAGAAAAGGCTCCTTGAAGAAGTTGGCACAATGACCAGCCAATTGGAAAAACAGAGGAAGTGAGCTATCACAGCAGTAACGAAGAGGAATTCCATTAAGGCTCCAGGCCAGGTATGTGAAGGAGGTGTGATTGATATGTGGGACTTGGAGATTAACTGTGTGGGACATTCTGAGGCGGTGCCTACACACATTGAACATAATGCGATATTTGGTATCAGAGTTTGACTGAAGTGATGTTTACAGAGTCACTGCTCTTACCCTTTTCTTTTAAAGGCTAAGGATTTTGTTTTACCAATGGCATTAGCAAGGGAGCATTTTTTTGTGAGGAAAAGAAAAATATAGTCATGCCCAGAGTTAAGTCTCATATTAAGATGCAATTAGTGTTCGCTTTTAGTGTCAATGACAATTTAAAAGGCTACATTTCATACAAAGACAGGGATGACAATGACCATGAGCTCATCAAGTTCCCATGTTCCTATCAGTAGGTCCCTTTGGATATTGCTAATAAATGGTAATATTTTAGAAGCCAGCAGAATGACATGATATAAAAACAATTTCACAAATTTGATATTTATGAGTATGGGAGTATGGAAGAAGTCATTGTTTTGAAGCTGCTTCTAGAATGGCTACAGAGCATTGGAATTTTAGTTCAAGTTAACATAACATCTTTGAAATATTGAGGGCAGGAGGAGAAGGGGACAACAGAAGATGAGAGGGTTGCATGGTATCACCGACTCAATGGATGTGAGCTTGAGCAAACCCCGGGACATGGCGATGGGCCGGGAAATCTGGCATGCTGCAGTCCATGGGGTGGCAAAGAGTTGGACACAACTAAGCAACTGAACAACGACGACAACACAACATCCTTAAAATGTTAAAAGACAAAGGTTAGTTCTGAGTATATATATCTACTCTAAGTGATCATATAGTGGAATAGAAGTCAGCCGGATGGATTTGAATAGTCTCAGTTTTTAAAATATTCTTTCTGGAGTATCAGTGAAACACTGGAAATCTAGCACAATAGAATCTTGTTAAGGGATGGTTTTTTATTACATGAATTCTGATATGGGAAGGGTTCAATAATGTTTCACCAAACTCACCTATTACTTACAATAAAAGTAAGTATGTGATAGCTTGCGCTTCCCCAGTGGCTCAGTGGTAAAGAATCCACCTGCAATGCAGGCGACACGAATTCGATCCCTGAGTCGGGAAGATCCCCTGGAGGAGGGCATGGCAACCCACTCCAGTATTCTTGCCTAGAGAATCCCTATAGACAGAGGAGCCTGGTGGGCTACAGTCCATACCATCGCAAAGAGTCAGACACAACTGAAGCGACTTAGCACACACATGCAAACACATACAATAGGTTGGTTTGTAAGGTGGATGTTAGTTCTGTTTACCAACACCCAAGTTATAAGGAAAAGGTCCTGCTTTCCTGCTCATGACTTCTGCTGTACATATAGAAGAACGAAACAGGCTGGGAGTCCTAGTTCTGTTACTAGCTCACTCTCTATGGCAATTAATAATGCAAAGACTGGGATTTCCCTGGTGGTCCAGTGGTTAAGGTGCCACACTGCCACTGTAGGGGGTGCAGGTTCGATCCCTGGTCAGGGAACTAAGATCCCATATGCAGCATGGTTATGACCAAAAAGGTAAAAGAAAGAAAGAAAAAAATGCAAAAACTACACACATCGGAGGTTTAAGGTTTCCTACAAAATGTTCTCTAATTAAATAATGTTTAACAACTGGCCCCAACAGAAGTAAAAGACATAACCTTAAGGTACCTGCTTTTTCCATACCTTGTTAATTATTTAGTAATTTTACATCATAATTGTACTTCATCTTTCTTCCAAGACCAAGTTCAGATGGACACACTCCAAATCTCACGGGCACAAAGCAGCAGCTTGTCAGCCAGCATTGCCAGGGCAGTAGTCCCTGTTACTAGAATTCACAATGTGTCCTCAACACCAGCAACTGGTATTACAGGCAATTTTTTAAATGGTGCTCTGTTTTGCTTTTTAGAGGACTACATCCCTATACTTTTAAAATGATAATTGGTTCTAAAAGGATCAATCAGTTTGATATGACATATAGCATTGACGTTCTTCCCCACCCTCGTCCCGCCCAACTCTGTGTACTTCGGAGACAAACGATCCTCAGCCCAACAGGGAATTTACAATCCAACAACCGAGTGGCTCCAGGAGAGAAGTGAAAAAGTGCACGGTGGTTCACATAAACACAGTATTGATACTATGAATAAAATAAATAATGAATGAGAACCTACTGTACAGCTCAGGGAACTCTTAGTTCCTAAATGTGGTGACCTAAATGGGAAGGAGATCCAAAAAAAGGGGATATATTTATAATGTGTAGCTGATTCACTTTGTTGCACAGCAGAAACTAACACAACATTGTAAATCAACTATTCTCCAATAAAAATTGATTTAAAAAACTATATAACTTAAAAAAAAATTGGAAAAGCCCTTGATCCTGGAAAAGATTGAGGGCAGAAGGAGAAGAGGGCGACAGAGAATGAGACAGTTGGATGGCATCACCGATTCAATGGACGTGAACTTGGGCAAACTCCGGGACGTGGTGAGGGGCAGAGAAGCCTGGTGTGCTGTAGTCCATGGGGTAACAAAGAACTGGATATGACTTGGTGACTGAACAACAACAGAGAATTAAGAAACTTGTTTCTGGAAAAAGGTGACCTCTGCAATGAGATTTTAAGTATGATTTCAAGTATGATGCAAGAAATATGAAAGAAAAAGCAAGAACAAAATAAACCATCACGAAAGCCCAAGGAAAACTACATGGTTTGGCCAAAGCCAAAGAGTGTCTGTGGGATGGTGGGAGAAGAGGCTGCCAGGACGTCTGGGTCTACTGTTTAGGATCTTAGATTCTTCTGATAAGGAGTCCAGACAGGAAAAAAAAAAAAAAACAACGGAGGCAAGATCTCTCTCCACAGACATCTTACTTGAGACTAGGCTACTCAAAATATCATGTAAATAGAGAAAAATGATCAAATTCTATGTGCAAGGAGTGGATGTTACAAGCTTGTACTGGAGACTGCTCTTGTGTACAATTAACTAATCTATGTGTATCTGTATTAAATGCAAAACAATTTTTTTTTACTAAACATGAGATCTAATAACAGAAAATACTCATCAGTTTTTCCTGAAAAATATCTATTCTCCGTATCTGCTTGTAAACAATTGTTTTAAGCTAGGAATCCAAGAAAATGTCTTATAATGATCACAGAAAACCATACCTAATATTTCAGAATTTTCCTCTCTCATTAGCCATGTAACTCTTGAAATTGGTATGAGTGACAAATGTAATATGCTCCTTCACCCCTACTTGTGACATCATTCAAGCAAGGAAGCATTTGAATGGAGCCCTAGCTTAAGAACTGTCTTGTCTAAGAAGCTGCCAGTGCTACCCATAGGGCAGTCAAGGAAGTGATGCAGAGAACGTCCTATTGAAAGGCTTCCCCAGATATTACCTCTGGACAAGACCTTGGGCCTCAGTGCCTGCTATTAACTCTGGTGGGTGGTGGGGGTGGAGTTTGGTTGTCTTGATAGAAGAGAGGAACCCTGGTGTTTCCTCCCCAAACTGAAAACCTCTGATTGTCACTGGAGATTAATAAAGAGGTGAAGAGACAGTGAGTTTTCTGCAATAATAGAGGACGTTTCCAAACATGGCAGTGATTATGGATGAAGAATGCACTTTTCTCTCCCTTCACATAAACACCCAGGAGTGCCCTTCTATTTGATAAAGAGGATGACAGACGATCTGATTTGTTTGTTTGTTTAATGTGCAACTCTTGCCTGTTCCTGCTGCACTCTGCAACACAAAAAGGAACACTTTTCTTGCCAACTCCACACATTCGGCATGTTGGCACATCTTTAAGAGCTTTAAATATATCTGTAGAAGGCAATATTGTGTCAGTAATATTAATGTTGAACAGTGGTTTAAACAATTCCAGACCAAATTAGCTTAATTCCAATTAACAACTGATACCAGAAAAGAAAACCAACATTTGGGATCTAAGAAAGGAGAGGGTAAAGTTACTTTAAAACCAGATATAAATTTTCATTAGGTGCAACCTATATTTAACATAAAAATGAATTCATGCTTTATAATGAGTCAAAACATGTATTAACTGATAGTGATGAAATTATTTGGGAGAATTGGTGATTCTGAAAAAGAAAATTTTTAATCTAATTTGGGGGAAAAAATCAGTTTTACTATAAACAAAAAACATTTTGTGTGGTGTAAATATTTAGTCCAGGCAAAACAGTTTCAGTTTTGTCGCACAAAGTTTGTACTAGCTAAGTGTTACGGGAGTATATGGGTGAATGAATGAAAACTTTACTATGAACAATTTTGTCCTTTAAAAGAACAGTGGGGCAATGTAAGTAGACTCTTATGTAGCATATAATTTTTAAATTATTTTTATTTATAAACATAATTCCAAATAAAAAGATGGGACTAAAAATCAGAAAACAACATATATATTTTTTATATATTTTCTGTGCAAATGACACCAGGTTTGCATCCAGTCGTGGATGCAAGGTTAAAAAAATATGCTCAGATTTCCTATTTGAAGACCAAATTTATCATAAAATAGCTTTTGATTACAAAGAATCCAGCATTTATGTCTCTGCTAGTCCAAGGAAATAAAGCTGTAATAAAGGAAATAAAGTGGTAATAAATTGCTCTAAAGCAAAGGTAAAATGACCACTCAATTAAGACATAACTCTAAAAATCACCTTGAGGTTACATTGGGAAGAAATATGAGGAAAAGGGCAATTAAAGATCAGTCTTTTAAATTTGAGGCCTCCTTACTGACAATGAAAGATTCAGTTACTTAAACTGTTTTTCACTCTTTCATTTATGAGTTGCTTTTAATAACATTTCATTCCTTAACAGAGAGAATAAGGAATGCTCTTAGAAGAGAAAAAAGCTAGACCAGGCTATCAAAATCTTTGCTAAGAAAAATAAACGAATCAAGATTGATCTTGTGGATTTCTCAGAAGTTCACCAATTCCAAATGTTCACATACATTTCACAAGGGAAGAAAACAATAAAGCTTCTCTATAGTAGCATGGTGAATAACTCATGGAGGGCGGTAATGTAGGGGTTACTCCTGCATTTTGTAAAATGCATTAACTATAATTAACATAAATGTGCGTTTCTTTTCCTTTTTGAAAAATCCAAGTTTCTATTCTTCAGTACTGAGAAGTATGGATCAGTTTTGTCTACCAATTCTTTGGGGGCTTTGTAGAATATTTTTTAAGAACAGATTGAATGTGCTTTTAGCAATACTTTGACAGAAAGGGTGTTTTTTCCAAATTAAAAAATCTAACAATCATTTAAACTATTAAGTATGTTTACAGAGCAAACACAAGGGCGACTTCCTTTACATTTAAAGCACACTTGCTTCTTTTTCAAGAGGTCTTCAATATTAGTGACTGATAGAGCAAATGAAAAAGATTTTAAAAAATATGAATCACATTACCAAAAAAAAAAAAAAAAAAAAGACTGGTTATTTCCCCTTGTTTTAAAATTCTCTTCCTGCTGCTTTTAAAGTCCACCCCAAACACAGTTTGCTATAAATGTCACACAAATGGAATGGCTAAATAGTTTTGTACAACTGAAGGAGGCCTTAATCTAATGTACCACTGTCTGTCAGCTAATCTCTCCTGGTTTAACAATCTGAGTTTAACTACTTTGTGATGAATGAGACAGGGTGCAAATGACCTGAGTGTTTCAGCCCATAAAACAGGCTTAGGGAAATAAAACTTGCAAATTTGATCACCCCTCTCAGATTGGCTATCATTTGGCAATACAGTTAGGGTTTCCACAGAGACTAACAGTTTCAAAGAAACTGTCTAAGCTTAATATTAGATAACAAAATGTTAATACTTTACATGTAAAGTACCATTTACCCTACAGCAGACTCCTAGCTGCAAGATTTGCCATTACACAACTGAAATTCACATAGCTCTAAATTGAAAGATGGTGAGCTAGCTGTTGGAGGATCCACTGAAGCTGAATGTTTTGTAGACTCAGTTTTACAGAAAGTTTCTCAGGAGCATTAACCGGTAGTCACATTAAGCAAAAAAGACTCTGGTTGTTAACAGCAGTAGGTCTATTGTTCCAGAAGTAATAAATTTCAGGAGGTTCATTATCAAAGAAAGAGGTTGGGGCGGGGGAGTCTTTTTTGGCATTCTACATATCAAATCTTCTTCTCAAAAAGACATCTGCAGTTTAAAAAAAATTCCACCTACTTTTACTACTACAAACCTTGTTAATTTTCTACAGTTCTCTGCTCTGACTTAAAAGTCATTTCCTTAAGAAAACAGATGACAGACAACTTGAGTGACTGATTATATTGGGCCATCACTTTGTTTTTCTCCAAGGCCTTGGTTTAAGAGGATGGATGTTAGTGTAGATGACAGAAAGGGGAGCTTCGCATACGATTTCACTTCTGTTCAAAGACAAGCTAATGTAACCTCGCTGCGGTGCGATCAACTTGACAAATGGACACGGTGCAACCCTCTGCCTCCCACTGAAACCTGAGAGCCTGATTTATACAATGTTCTCCCTGTAGATAGAATAAGACTTCATGCTGCTTGGCTGTATAATGGGTTGATCTGATAATTCTTTGTATGTCATGAAATTTGATAATATGAAAGTGAAATGCATCTCAAACACTGAAGCGGGTTAATGAACTTATAAAACTACACTTAAGTCTTTTAAAGCCTGAATAAACAGACAAAGGGACTTATTAGCTCAAACCATACCAAGAAAACATAGCAGTTCTCATACTTAACTCTGCAATCAATGAGAGCTCTATATACGGCTTTTACTGACAGTGAATAAGAGATCCTTGCTCTAAGGAGTACAGCCCTATTTAAACAATTCGATGTCATCTGTAGACCTTGGTGTGCCTTATCTTTACCATCAGATTTTTCCGTCCTCAATTCTTTACCTCAAGAATTTTACATTACTTTATCCTGTTAAATTATGCCCCTGAAAGCTTAATATCTTTCGGTTTAAAGTAGGACATTCCTCAAAGAATTTATAAATACTACTATATTTTACAATTATACTATTCAATTTGCAAAATTAACAAACAGTTCATGTGGGGATGTAAACATATCCTAAACCAACTATGGACACACAAGTACACACACACACACAAATCATAGCTTCATAAGAAATATAAACTTTTGCTTTAAAAACATAGTGTAAATTCTTATTTATTCAAAGTCTGAATGTTTAGATACATTACTTTAAAAAGAGGCACACGGTGTAGTATATTTTGCAGGCCAGGCTACTTTCAAATCCTCTGCAGTAAACCTGTCTTTTGGTATCAATGCTTGCAAATAAATACCATGAATGTAAACTGCAATCAGAAGCAGTTTTAACACATGTAAATGTTGAATGAGGTAGAATTTTAGTCTTTTGTTTACTTTGCTGTTGTCACAAATAGAAAAAGCACTTATGAAAACATTTCATGCTGAAGTGAATGGATTTCAGCAGCTGCTGACTTGGTGACATGGAGAACCCCAGTGGAGACATCCTGCTGAATTAACGTTTTGGAAATGTTAAAAAGAAACTTCAAACAGACCTCGTTTTAGCAGGCGGTCAAAGATTTTGCTCAGTGGGGATCATGTGAAGACTAGCAGAGCAGTCACTCAACCATGAATCAGACTTGTCAATAGTTGCCCATTTTCTCAACAGGTGATTCAAAAAAAGCACACAGTCTATTTCCCCTAACATTTCTGTGTGTGCTTGCACGGAAAAAAAAAAATCCTAGATTTCTGCTCTGACATTATTTAGAAGGCACAGCATGTATAGCTGAGAAAATTATAGTTTCAGGGGTTTAAATACATTAAAAAATTTTCCGTACTTATGTTCGTTTCTAACCCAAAATATTTATCTAAGCTATATTTAAAATCTACTGATTTTCAAATAAACTTTTATCCTAAGTTGGAAATCTGGGACAATTCAATCAAAGAATTATAGAACAGTAAGGAGTCTTGGAGATACCGAAGATCAAGTTCCTTGTTTTACAGATGAGGAAATGGAGACCTACAAAGATTTAGTAAAGATTTCAGCAATTTGGCTAAAATTTCAGGACTTCCCTACAGCTCAAATGGTAAAGAATCTGCCTGCAATGCAGGGGACCCAGGTTCGATCTCTGGGTCAGGAAGATCCCCTGGAGAAGGAAATGGCAATCTACTCCAGTATTCTTACCTGGAGAATTCCATGGACAGAGGAGCCTGCCAGGCTACAAGTCCACGGGGTCACAAAGAGTTGGACACGACTAAGTGACTAACACACACACACATCAGCAATTTGTCAGAGATCACACAGGTATTTCTTTATGTCTTAGGACTTAGAATGTCCATCTGCTGATGTCTCAGCTCAACATTTATTATACTTACCCTTAAGAAATAAATCAGATTTAAGCCTCATTTAGCAATGTAAAAATACTTAAGGAAAGAAACCGTTAAGCTGGGCAAGATCTCAGGGTTCACTGTTTTCCTGATTTGGCATGTTTTGATTTTTTTTTCCTTTAAACTGGCCACAAAGAGAGTTAATGGAAAATTCCTTCCCACATAATGGGGGAGGAGTGAGGGGGGGCATGAAAAGAGGTCCAGCACCAAGCTTTGTTTTCAACTCTCAACATTTAAGAGTTTAGTACAAATATAGAGTACAAAAATAATAAAGCACTGCATTGTTACTGATTCAGATTGGCACTGTAAACTGTGCAATACAAGCTACTATTATGTCAGAAAATTACCAGGTATCCATTAAATAAGCCCAGACTATTTTCTATTGTTCAAGGATTTTTCGTTGTTTTGAAAGCCTAAGTACAGAGTTCAGTGAGAGTTCTCGGAGGTGACTCCACAGTCAGAGTGATGCTCACCAGCTTAGTCAACCTCACCTACCGCTCTGTTAACACACAGTCATTATCAGCAAAAGCGAAAATAGAACCTGAGGCTTAGGAAATCATTTCATATAGACAAGACATACCCTGTTGGAAAATACTTTACACTTTATTTGGAGAGAAAAATCAGGAGGATTTGTAAGTAAATGACAATCCATAAACAGACACACAACTATATACACAAGCTCTCAGAGTCCAAGTTCACAAGTTTAACTCCTCATATGGTAAGAGGAAGCAGGGTACTCTGATACTAAAGTTGACGGGAGTGTAAAAGATAGATTGGGTTTATACATCAAAATGAAAAATGTCCTCATCTTTTGACCCAGAATTCCCATATATAGAAATTAACCCTGAAGAGATAATTCAACAAGTAGGGAAAGATATATGTGCAAGGCAGTATTTTTTATGGTAGTACAAAGTTGGAAATTAAGTTAAATTAAAATTAAACTAAAAACTGGCCAGAAAATAAAGGTACATACATACAAAGGCATACATGCAGCTGTTAAACATGGTCATTCACTTAATACAAAGCTATGACAAAGATATTAAAATCACCATTCATATCATATAAAGTACAGTAATGTTAGCATATTTACTAAAGGAAATCAATCCTGAATATTCATTAGAAGGACTGAAGCTGAAGTTCCAATACTTTGGCCACCTGATGCGAAGAACCCACTCATTCACTGGAAAAGACCCCAATGCTGGCAAAGACTGAAGGCAGGAGGAGAAGGGGGTGACAGAGAAAGAGATAGTTGGATGGCATCACCGACTCAATGGACATGAGTTTGAGTAAACTCTGGGAGATAATGAAGGACAGGGAAGCCTGATAGGAGGCAGCCATGGGGTCACAAGGAATCAAACATGACTTAGCGACTAAACAACAAAAATATTAGCATACAGATTGGCAAATAGATGAATGGAACAGAATAGAAAAACCAGAAATAGACTCATGCTTAATTTGGTCATTTGATTTTCAACAAAACATCAAAGTAATCCAACTATGTTAGCATTCCCTAACTGAATGCCACGTGTAAACAAAGAAACAAACAAAACTTAGACTTCTCTCATCACACACAAAAATTAACTTTAGGTCTATCTTATACTTAAATGTAAAAGCTGAAACTATAAAGCTCTTACATGAAAAAAAGAATATCTTCACAAATTGGGACTAGGCAAAAGTTTCTTAAAACAGAGGTAAATGAGCATAAAGTAAAAATGTATGGTCTGTATCAAAATTAAAAACTTGTGCTCATGAAAATACACTGCAAAGAAGATGAATAAGGAGGCCAAAGACTAAGAAAAAAAGATACTTGTAAAGCATATATGACAAAGGATTAGTATCTAGGATACCAATAATGAACTTCTATAATTTAACAATAAAAAGACAAACAACCTATTTTACAATGGGCAAAAATCTGAACAGATTCTTCACAAAGAAAGATATATGAATGACCAATAAACACATGAAAAAGTACTCAACATCATTAGTCATCAGGGAAAAACAAACTCAAACCAATATGAGATATCATTACACACCCACATTATGGATAAAATTAAAAGGACACACGCAATGTTGGCAAAGATGTGCAGCAACTGAACTCTGCATGTGGTTGGTGGGAGCATCAAATGGTGTCTTACACAAAATGCACACCTACCCTCAGATCAGATCAGATCAGTCGTGTCTGACTCTTTGTGACCCCATGAATCGCAGCACACCAGGCCTCCCTGTCCATCACCAACTCCTGGAGTTCACCCAGACTCACATCCATCGAGTCAGTGGTGCCATCCAGCCATCTCATCCTCTGTCGTCCCCTTTTCCTCTTGCCCCCAATGCCTCCCAGCATGAGAGTCTTCTCCAATGAGTCAACTCTTTGCATGAGGTGGCCAAAGTACTAGAGTTTCAGAGCACCTACCCTATGACCCAGAAATTCTACTCTAAGGGACTGATCCAAGAGAAATGAAAACATAAAAGACTTGTAGATGAATGTTCATAACAACTATACTTATGGTAGTTAAAAACTGGCAAGAGCTCAGGTGTCTATCAAAAGGAGAATGAATAAACAAACTGTGGTCTTTTCCTACAATAAAATACTGAACTATTTGGCAGTAAAAAGAAACAAACCACAGATACACAAAGCAACATGGATACACCCCAAAAACGTTTTGCTGAATAAAAGCAGCAATACACAAGCAAGTGTATGCTATATGAGTTCATTTATATGAAGTTCTGGAACAGGCAAAACTAATAGATCATGGAGTAATATCAGAACAATAGTTACCTTTGATGGTGGCAAGGGCGGGGATTTATGGAAAAGGGACCTTGAGGAATTTCTTGTGGCGATGGTAATATTTTATATCTTGATAGAGGCTTGAGTTGCACAGGCATATGGTCAAGACTTGTCAGCTGGTACACTTTAGGATTTGTGCATTTTATTATATGTAAATTTTATCTCAAAAGGCAACAGAAGAACCATCAACAAACACTGAATTCAAGTTAATAACATGCATTTTAAATTACTGGAGAGGAGGAGGAGTACATGAATGTATACTCTTTTGAAATGTTATTTCACAAAGAGAGATTAATAGAGAGATGCTTAGAGACATATATGATGAAGCAAGTATAGTAGTCACAACTGTAGGTGATACAATGAACGCATAGAATTTTTGAAAATAACATTTTTGCAAACTAACATTTTGCCTCTACAAATAGATACTTCTCTCATCTTTGTATGCAATCAAGTTTGATGACTGAATGATATTCAAGTCCATCTATGGTAAATTCAAAAGAAGATATTAAGTAAAATTAGTTCAGTTTGATCTATAGGTCTGAATATCTGAGTTCTATTAAAAATCTAAAAATCTTTATTCAGAGTAAAAACTCTTTTTTTATGAGTTCTTTTTTTTTTAAAGAAAAGTCTCACATTTTTTAAGTCTCTATTGAATTTGTTACAACATTGGTTCTGTCTTGTCCCTTTGTTTTTTTGGCCTCAAGGCATGTGGGATCTTAGCTTAAATGCACATCCCTTGTATTGGAGGGCAAGTCTTAACAACAGGACTGCAAGGGAAGTCCCTAAGACTCTTAAAATGATCTGTATTATCAATAAACTGGTGGGCTGCCATCTATGGGGTCGCACAGAGTCGGACACGACTGAAGCGACTTAGCACAGCATAGCATTTGCACTGCAATTAGAAATATAAAAGATTTTAAGAAATAACGTTAACTTAAATTTTAATGGAAAGTTTTGATAACAACTAACATTTAAAATCTTATAGATTACTTATTTCAGAGAAGGCAATGGCACCCCACTCCAGTACTCTTGCCTGGAAAATCCCATGGATGGAGGAGCCTGGTAGGCTGCAGTCCATGGGGTCACTAAGAGTCGGACACGACTGAGCGGCTTAACTTTCACTTTTCACTTTCATGCACTGGAGAAGGAAATGGCAGCCCACTCCAGTGTTCTTGCCTGGAGAATCCCAGGGACGGGGGAGCCTGGTGGGCTGCTATCTATGGGGTCGCACAGAGTTGGACATGACTGAAGCAACTTAGTAGTAGCAGCAGCAGCAGCAGATTACTTATTTATATGCATACAGAAGGAAAAACATTTTTCTAGTTGTCCTATGTCAACAAAATGGAGATTAAAAAATCACAAGACATTGTAGAATCACCTAGACTAATGTATAATAAGAACACTTTATTACAATCTCAGAGTTCCTTTATCATATATTTAGTATAAAAACCTTAACTTTGTTCCCATTTCTAAAGTAATATATTCTATTGATAAAAGGAAGAGTTTTTACTATTGTTGGGTATGATTTTTTATTTGCAATTGAAACAATAAATCTACTTTATAGCACATTCTGGGTTGGTTGGCTATAACCCAAAATACCATGCAAGGAAACTGACCTGTTCAAATTAGAAGTGGACTGGTCTCGGTACACTAAGCACTAAATATATAATTATGTATAAAATTTAATGAAATATAGGGGAATATGATTATGGTATTCATTAATTTACAGATATTAAGTTTGCTACTTCATATTATAAAAACCACATAACAAGCCTCAGCAGGATTTCTTCATTTTCTTGGGTGATATAATATTTTTGTTCTCAGTCCCACAAATACATGGCATCACATATCAATAAAGGTCAATGAAGTAAAAGTGCTCTGCCATTTAATTGGAAGTGAGAGGTCTTTGTTTTTTTTTCTGGTTAATGAGTAAAAGTAATGGTTAAAATGTTAAAAAGTTTATTTTAAGCATTTATATCTCTAACTTGTTATTTTAAAAAACACATATCAGTTACTTTACCAAATTATTCATTACTTATTTAATGTCCTCTCTATTTAATGTAACATTATAGAGTCTTCCAGTCATTAAACAAAATGCCAATAAAAAGTCATGTTTTTTTCATTAGTTAATTTACCACATTTAAAGACAAGAGATCTTAAATTATAAATTACCAGTAGGAATAACTTACAAAGCTCCGTATATATAATATATATTTGAATAGTTAACACTAATTCTTGGGTTTATCTCATAAAAAATGTGACTGTAAAATAACAATGATTAAGGTATCTCAGAAATTAGGTATACAAATGAGCACTCTTATTAATATTCATCAACAGAAACAGCAATTAATATAGTTGGAGAAGTGCATTTTGGAATTACCTTTCACAAGCCTGTCTACCTCAAGCATACGTGTTCTCGCCCTCTCTCACACACACATAGGTACATACGTACACACAGGTACACAAATATGAAGTTATCTTCTTTTAAGATCATACTTTCAGATACAATAAAACTACTTTGCAAACATCTCTAAATAATTTGTGTGTGTGTCAGTTGCTCAATCATGTTCAACTCTTTGCGATCCCACTAACTGTAGCCCACGAGGCTCCTCTGTCCATGGACTTCTTCAGGCAAGAATACTGGAGTGGGTTGCCATTCCCTTCTACAGGGGATCTTCACAACCCAGGGATTGAACCCAAGTGTCCTGCATTTCAGGTAGATTCTTTACTGTCTGAGCCACCAGAGACACTGGAAATAATTTGTAGTTATTTCTAAAAATCAAAGCCCTAAAAAAGTGATAAAGTTGCTACCAAAAGAATGTTTGGAAAATTCTGAAGATATTTCTGAAAGTGGAAACTTACATGTATCACTAAAATAAACAAACATACAGTGCCTCCCAAGATGCTAAGATGGCAACTTCTTATTGAAAGTATTGGAAGAACCAATACTTACTTGAAACATACATGCTCTGGAATGTGTGCATGTGCATGTGCGTGTGTGTGTGTTATAACTCCCATATCTGAAGGAAGTGTCAGGATGGAAAGAACTGGGTCAGATATCAGAAAGCCTGGGTTTGAATCTCAGCTCTACCTCACAGTTTATAAGCTTTGCAAGTTTGGATAAGCCCCTTCACTTCTTTGGGTTTCAGGTTTCTCATCTTTAAAATAAAAGTTTGTCTAGACAAGCACAGTCTAATAGAAATATAAAATGGGATACATTTGTAATTTTTACAGCCACATTTTAAAAAGTAAAAAGAAAGAGATAGAATTAACTTTCAGAATATGTATTAACCTGATACATCCAAAATAATCTCATTTCAATATTTAATCAATAAAAAGTCATTAATGAGATCTTACACATTTATTTTTGGTACTGGATCTAGAATGGGAAAGACTAGAGATCTCTTCAAGAAAATTAGAGATACCAGGGGAACATTTCATGCATGCTGCTGCTGCTAAGTCGCTTCAGTCGTGTCCGACTCTGTGCGACCCCATAGACAGCAGACCACCAGGCTGCCCCGTCCCTGGGATTCTCCAGGCAAGAACACTAGAGTGGGTTGCCATTTCCTTCTCCAGTGCATGAAAGTGAAAAGTGAAAGTGAAGTCGATCAGTCAGTGAACCCATGGACTGCAGCCTACCAGGCTCCTCCATCCATGGGATTTTCCAGGCAAGAGTACTGGAGTGGGGTGCCATTGCCTTCTCCGATTTCATGCATAGATAGGCTCAATAAAGGAGAGAAATGGTAGGGACCTAACAGAAGCAGAAGATATTAAGAAGAGGTGGCAAGAATACACAGAAGAACTGTATAAAAAAGACCTTCATGACCCAGATAATCACGATGGTGTGATCACTCACCTAGAGCCAGACATCTTGGAATGTGAAGCCAAGTGGGCCTTAGGAAGCATCACTACGAACAAAGCTAGTGGAAGTGATGGAATTCCAGTTGAACTATTTCAAATCCTAAAAGATGATGCTGTGAAAGTGCTGCACTCAATATGGCAGCAAATTTGGAAAACTCAGCAGTGGCCACAGGACTGGAAAAGGTCAATTTTCATTCCAATCTCAAAGAAAGGCAATGCCAAAGGATGCTCAAACTACCATACAATTGTACTCACCTCATACACTAGTAAAATAATGCTCAAAATTCTCCAAGCCAGGCTTCAGCAATACATGAACTACGAACTTCCAGATGTTCAAGCTGGTTTTAGAAAAGGCAGAGGAACCAGAGATCAAATTGCCAACATCTGTTGGATCATCAAAAAAGCAAGAGAGTTCCAGCAAAACATCTACTTCTGCTTTATTGACTATGCCACCAAAGCCTTTGACTGTGTGGATCACAACAAACTGTGGAAAATTCTGAAACAGATGGGAATACCAGATCACCTGACCTGCCTCTTGAGAAACCTGTATGCAGATCAGGAAGCAACAGTCAGAACTGGACATGGAACAACAGACTGGTTCCAAATAGGAAAAGGAGTATGTCAAGGCTGTATATTGTCACCCTGCTTATTTAACTTCTATGCTGAGTACATCATGAGAAACACTGGGCTGGAAGAAGCACAAGATGGAATCAAGACTGAGGGGGAAATGTCAATAACCTCAGATATGCAGATGATACCACCCTTTTGGCAGAAAGTGAAGAAGAACTAAAAAGGCCTCTTGATGGAAGTGAAAGAGGAGAGTGAAAAAGTTGGCTTAAAGCTCAGCATTCAGAAAACGAAGATCATGGCATCTGGTCCCATCACTTCATGGCAAATAGACATGGAAATAGTGGCTGACTTTATTTTTCTGGGCTCTAAAATCACTGCAGATGGTGACTGCAGCCATGAAATTAAAACACGCTTGCTCCTTGGAAGGAAAGTTATGACCAACCTAGATAGCATATTCAAAAGTAGAGACATTACTTTGCCAACAAAGGTCCGTCTAGTCAAGGCTATGGTTTTTCCTGTGGTCATGTATGGATGTGAGAGTTGGACTATAAAGAAAGCTGAGCCCCGAAGCATTGATGCTTTTGAACTATGGTGTTGGAGAAGACTCTTGAGAGTCCTTTGTACTGCAAGGAGATCCAACCAGTCCATCCTAAAGGAGATCAGTCCTGGGTCTTCATAGGAAGGACTGATGCTGAAGCTGAAACTCCAATACTTTGGCCACCTGATGAGAAGAGCTGACTAATTTGAAAAGACCCTGATGCTGGGAAAGAGTGGGGGCAGGAGGAGAAGGGGACGACAGAGGATGAGATGGTTGGATGGCATCACTGACTCGATGGACATTGGTTTGGGTGGACTCCGGGAGTTGGTGATGGACAGGGAGGCCTGGCGTGCTGCGGTTCATGGGGTCACAAAGAGTTGGACACAACTGAGCGACTGAACTGACTGACTGAATGAATTTTGAAATCCTTAATGGTACACATCACATGTGAACAAACCGCATTTCCAACAGTCGGTAGTCACATGTGGCTAATGGTTAACAATTTGGATAGCATGGCTCTAAATAGTTGCTAACAATTCTTTCCATTTTAAAAACCTACTATTACTTTGCTGCCCAAATTAATATATTAGCATCAGAATTATTAGAAAGTTCAGCACAAACATATGAAAACCATAGATTAAATGCTTCCAAGGAGCATCTCCTTCCTGAGTAGGAGCATTCCTACTCAGGAAAGGTTCTTTAATTTCGTGTCTTATCTGGCATTTTTAAACTCCGGATGATTTTTCCGAACCCTGAACAATCATTCAGAAGTAAAGAACTGCAATTATCTTCTAGACTCAACCCCATAGAGAGCGGGTTCTATCAAACTGGCTTAAGTCTATTAATAATTGCCAAGTCCCCCATTTCACATTATGTGATGCAGATTTGGCCTTAATCTCAAGCTTAGATCTTTATGTAATCATAAAAATCATAAGACTCTTTTGCAAATGAATAAACATCCAAAGTTACTATTATAATGATAAACTCTATTTAATTTTTGCTTTGTTTCATGTAGCCCAAATGACTAACACTATCAGGGTTTTATATCAGTAAATCATAGCACAAGTGAATTAGTGTTCAATAATAAGATATCATTTTGTTGATTATTAGGAGTTTATTACTGGAAAAGCCATGTTCATTAAAACAGGTAATAATATCCAATAATATTTTCTTTTTTTTGAAAGATTTTTTTGATGTGGCCCATCTTTAAAATCTGTATTGAATTTGTTACAATATTGTTTTATGTTTTGGTTTTTTGGCCACAAGACAAGTGGAATCTTGGCTTCCCAACCAGAGATCAAACTCATACCCACTGCATTGAAAGGTGAAGTCTTAACCACTGGACTTCAGAGAAGCCCCAATATTTTCTTAATAATAATTGAGAAAAAGAACTAAGCCATTAGCTATGTAGTATCGTTAATCATTTGGTCATTTAAAGGCTAGAGAAAAATCTACTTGCATCACAGGACAACTGTTTAATTTCAATTACACCTATGACAGATTCTTACAAGTTATTTATCTCCAGGTACAATTGTACATCATCTCAATTAGATTATGAGTTTGTTACACCAAAATGTACAAAAATCATATAGATGTACTCTCTGACATTAGTATAATCTTATGAACCTTCTCTTTCCTCCTCAAATTCGTAATAATAGAACATTCAAGTGTTTCTGTATCCATTGGGGCTTCCCAGATGGCACTGGTAGTAAATACCCTGTCTGCTAATGCCAGAGAAGTAAGAGATGAGGGTTCGACTCCTGAGTCAGGAAGATCCCCTGGAGGAGGGCATTTATTTAGCAAAATTCTTTTTTTTTTTTTTTAAAAAGTTGCTAACAAAACATCCTATATGCTTTATGTAATAAGTGTTTCTGCAAATCTCGAAAATGTATTTCAACACTGTATAAAGAGAAAGCTGATGATACTAATTTATAGGTAGCAACCTAACAACAGTGATCCCTTAACAATGGGCATAACATACATTGTGTTTATAAGGGCTTCCAAGGTGGTGCAGTGTAAAGAATCCACCTGCAATGCAGGAGATGAGGGTTTGATGCCTGAGTCGGGAAGATCCCCTGGAGAAGGGAATGGCAATTCACTCTAGTATTTTTGCCTAGAGAAGATCATGGACAGAGGAGCCTGGCAGGCTACAGTCCGAGAGGTCACAAGGAATCGGACACTACTGAGGGGCTGAGCATGCACACAGGCATATTATGTTTGTAAATTTGTTCGTAGGATAAAATCATGTTATTTGGAGTCAATTTCCTACATTATTTATACTATTCAAGGAGCATTCAGCAGAGCCAGTCTGACATATAATATTGTCATGTCTAGAGGAAAAAAGATAAGCATTATTGCTATTCTGTAGTTACTATAACTAATCCCGCCAGGCAATTATCTTTTATATGTCAGTGTCCAATGAAAAAAGTAACAAAGGCAGAGTCAGAAAACCCTTAATGTTACGTGGTCCACTCCTACTGTACTGCCTGGCACTTTGGGGATATGTAATGTTTGCTGTCGGAGAAGGCAATGGCACCCCACTCCAGTACTTGTGCCTGGAAAATCCCATGGATAGAGGAGCCTGGTGGGCTACAGTCCATGGGGTCGCTAGAGTCGGACACGACTGAGCAACTTCACTTTAACTTTTCACTTTCTTGCATTGGAGAAGGAAATGGCAACCCACTCCAGTGTGTGAATGGCCATGCAGCACATACACTGTACAGTATATAGTATATATATACTATATATAATATAGCATATATATATAGTATATATGTGTATAAACACTGTAGCTTGCATTCATTCTATCTATAAAGAAGCACACATATACATATACACATAGTACATGTACTGTATATGCATATTTCCTTTTTTTTTTCTAACTAGAGAAATTTGTTGGTAAGAACTTTTAATCTGATTCTAAAGTCTGAATCTTAGCTCCCCATTTGGGTGACATCAAAACTCAAGTCTTTTTCCTGTTTTCATTCATTAAGAACTCCATTCATTCATATTTAGGTAGCCAGCATATGATAGGCTCAGGGCTGATACAAAAAGAATAAGTATATCATGGAGACAAATACATAGACCAATCATTATTGTTTTATAAACAAAGGAATTGCTATTTGGGAAATTAAGAAATGTGCCCAAGGTAACCCAGCCTGTGAGTGCAAGGATCAAGGGTCAAATCTCAATCTAAATGTCTTCCAACTATTCCCAGAGCTGAAACACACCAAGAGCTGGAAAGGAAATGTGATGGTTAATTTTATGTGTCAACTTCGCTAAGCTGTGGTGCACAGTTGCTTGATCAGACACTAGTTTAGATACTGTGGTGATAATATTGTGTAGATGTAATTAATATTCATAAGCAGTTGCCTTTAAATAAAGGAGATTATCCTCAATAGTGTGGGTGGGGCTCATCCAATCAGTTGAAGACCTTAGGAGCAAAATTAAGTTTTCAAAGAAGGAATTTTGCCTCAACACTGTAACACAGAAATCCCATCAGCCTGCCCTTCAGATTTCAGACTTAAGATTGCAACATCGACTCTGCCTGTGTTTCTGGCTTGCTGACCTGCACTACAGACTTTGGACTTGGCAGTCCCCACAACTGCATGAGCCAACTGTTTAAAATGTCTCTATGTATGCATCCTACTGGATTTTGTTTCTCTGGAGAACCTTCACTGATACAACAAGTCACAGCGAAGTACAGAGGCTGGTGAAGGATCAAAGTATGAATGTCGATGCAGTCCATGGAAGTGGAACGACACAGATGAACCGAGGAATCAAGGGTAACACTTGGGTATTGCAGCATTTAAGGCGCCAGTAAAAGATGAGCAGTCAAAAGTAAGAGGTGAGTCAAAGGAAAAGAGGATTTCATAAAAGAGGGAATTAATCCTGCAGAAAGGCCCAACAGGAGAGCTGTGTATATGTGTGCATGCCAAGTCACTTCAGTTGGGTCTGACTCCTTGCAACTCTATGGACCATATCCCGCCAGACTCCTCTGTCCATGGGATTCTCCAGGCAAGAATACTGGAGTGGGTTGGAAGGCTGAGTAGAGGCCCTAATATTTGGCAAATGGTAGGACAATGGTGACCATGGCCAGGACAGCTGTAATGATGGTTGGGATGGAAATCATACTGCATTCATTGATTACCTACCAGTAAAGAAAAGGGTAAAAAGTGGGAAAAGTTTGGCAATTGAGGAAAGGAAGAAAATAATACCTCAAAAAGGAAGGCAAAGTGGAGAGGAAGATTATTTTAGATGAGCCAGAGACTTGCAAGTTGAGGGAGATAGGCCACTGGAGAAAATAAAGGTAGATGGCAACTGTTGAGAAATCAAGTTCCTATAGACATGGAAGATCCTAGAATATGGGCTCTAAACCCCAGGCGTAGGGGATGACACTCATGAGAAGTGAAAAGCTCTTTGTCTAAGACAAGCGGTATATAGATATGACACTGGGACTCCATGCCTTTATTTATCCTTTATTTTCTCAGGGAAATTTAGAGGTGAGGTTATCGTTGAGAGTCTTTAGGAGGATCCTGGTAGGCTCCAGTCCATGGGGTCGCTAAGAGTCGGGCACGACTGAGCGACTTCACTGTCACTTTTCACTTTCATGCATTGGAGAAGGAAATGGCAACCCACTCCAGTATTCTTGCCTGGAGAATCCCAGGGACAGGGGAGCCTGGTGAGCTTCTGTCTATGGGGTCGCACAGAGTCGGACACGACTGAAGTGACTTAGCAGCAGCAGCAGCAGTACTATGTTCTTAGTCACTCAGTCATGCTCGACTTTTTGTGACCCCATGGACAGAGCAGCCTGGTAGGCTACAGTCCATGAGGATTCTCCAGGCAAGAATGCTGGAGTGGGTTGTCATTCCCTCTTCCAGGGGATCTTCCCAACCCAGGGATCAAACCTAAGTCTCCAGCATTGCAGGCAGATTCTTCATCATTTGAACCACCAAGGAAGCGCAGTCTAGTACTATAAGGGATTCAAAGAAGCATGAGACCCATTTGCTACCAGTCTACTTGTTCGGCTAATATGACCTAGTACATATTGAGTCACTGAACAGAGTTTTATCCATTCCTAGAATTAAATTATTACTAGTATGGGGTTATTGGAGAAGGCAATAGCACCCCACTCCAGTACTCTTGCCTGGAAAATCCCATGGACAGAGGAGCCTGATAGGCTGCAGTCCATGGGGTCACTAAGAGTTGGACACGACTGAGCGACTTCACTTTCACTTTCATGCATTGGAGAAGGAAATAGCAATCCACTCCAGTGCTCTTGCCTGGAGAATCCCAGGGACAGAGGAGCCTAATGGGCTGCCATCTATGGGGTCGCACAGAGTCGGACACGACTGAAGCGACTTACCAGCAGCAGCCGCAGTATGGGGTTATACAATATATTGTGGGAAGCCTTTAGCAAAATACACTCATTTCTGTCAAGAATTAGTAAAAATTACTATTGGTCCTCTGCTTTTCATCATTTGTAGAAATTTTTAAATAGAAGCTTGAAAATTAGATTTCCAGGTCACGGTTTGGGGCTTCCCTGTTGGTTCAGTGGTAAAGAATCTACCTGCCAATGCATGAGACATGGGTTTGATCCCAAGGTTGGGAAGATAACCTTGGCGAAGGGAATGGCAACTCACTCCAGTGGCTGCAGTCCATGTGGTTGTAAAAGTCAGACACAACTTAGCGACTAAGCAACAACACACAGTTTAGTTATAATTCCAATTTAAAAATAACTATGTGATCTTATATGCAGAGTACATCATGAGAAATGCTGGACTGGAAGAAACACAAGTTGGAATCAAGATTGCTGGGAGAAATCTCAATAACCTCAGATATGCAGATGACACCACTCTTATGGCAGAAAGTGAAGAGGGGCTAAAAAGCCTCTTGATGAAAGTGAAAGTGGAGAGTGAAAAGGTTGGCTTAAAGCTCAACATTCAGAAAACGAAGATCATGGCATCTGGTCCCATCACTACATGGGAAATAGATAGAGAAACAGTGGAAACAGTGTCAGAATTTATTTTTCTGGGCTCCAAAATCACTGCAGATGGTGACTGCAGCCATGAAATTAAAAGACGATTACTCCTTGGAAGGAAAGTTATGACCAACCTAGATAGCATATTCAAAAGCAGAGACATTACTTTACCAACAAAGGTTCGCCTAGTCAAGGCTATGGTCTTTCCTGTGGTCATGTATGGATGTGAGAGCTGGACTGTGAAGAAGGCTGAGTGCCGAAGAATTGATGCTTTTGAACTGTGGTGTTGGAGAAGACTCTTGGAGAGTCCCTTGGACTGCAAGAAGATCCAACCAGTCCATTTTGAAGGAGATCAATCCTGGAATTTCTTTGGAAGGAATGATGCTAAAGCTGAAACTCCAGTATTTTGGAGTAATGGATGGACTTGATGGATGTGAGTCTGAGTGACCTCCGGGAGCTGGTGATGGACAGGGAGGCCTGGCGTGCTGCGGTTCATGGGGTCGCAAAGAGTCGGACATGACTGAGCGACTGATCTGATCTGATGTGATCTTAGTGTCTATATGAAGAGATCACTATTACATATAAAAGCATAATAAAATAGCACAGTATTCTTTGATCTTACCATGTTCAAACGTTTAGAAGACTGCACTTGAGACTAATGATCAATAAGACTTCTTTATTATTTTCACAACTGTGAATGTAAAGTTATTAGACAAATAATATGTAACATTTTTTCCTTAAAACATAAAGGAATTTGAACATTTTTCTCACATTCTGTGAAACTATGAGATGGGTGGTTAGAGGCTAAAATCTTTACATTTTCCAGTGATGCATTAACTAAACCAAAAGGACAACTTTACTCATTTCAAAATGTTTTATTATAACAGCAATCTTCGAAGGCAAACACAAAAGATTCTTCCATGCTTAGAATTTAAAACATAAATAACCAATTTAATGCATCACTAATAATGTACAATAGATGTCTTCTTGTAGTACCAATTCAAATAAGAGACTGATGTAATCTGCCAGATACTTCAAAGTAACTAATTTGCTAATAAGAAAACACTTCTATTGTGCAAAATTCCCTACTAAAAAAATTTGCAAAAACCTTCCCAGTTGGATATTTACTAAATAGAAGTGTTGAAGTCTCATTAAAAATGCTATTTAATAAGAAAAAGAGGACTAAGTACTTTAGGTCTTAAAAATGTATCTTAGGCTTTTAAATGGAACTATATTTCTATTCAAAGAAAATAGATATTAATGGCAAAGTATGACCTCTTTTAGAACTGTGTATTTATATTCAATGCATTTATATTTCATGTCTTCAAATTTTAAATATCTATTACATCTGTTGCTATTATGTTATACACTCTATATACACACACTCCAGGTACATTATCTATGAAAAAAGTATAGTAGTACACTTCACTTTTCTATAAATCTTCCCCAGCAAGAATAGGTAAAATATTTCCCAGATTCTAAACTTCTGAAGGTAAAGACTTAGGTCAGTTTCCTGATCATATTGTATTATACTGTTTAACATATTTTTCCAGAGGAAGAAACCTTAGACTTCTGCCTTTTTTCTCTCTTACCTATCATGGAATCCATAATTTCAGCCTTAACAGGAAGAAAAAAAAAAAAGCCATACAAAATTCAACAAGTATTTCCCAAACACGTTTAATAAGATTACTGTTTGTTGACAAAGGCCGTTTGCAATTTGTCTTTTGGCCTACAAATGTCAAGCAAAATATGAATGTAAATTAAGACATGTTCACTTATCTGTTGTTTCTTCTCCAGAACCAGCTAATCCTGGGAAAGTACCTCTTATTCCACAAAGGAACAAGAAAGAAGGAGTTTCCATTTCTACAGTCACTGAAAGAAGGGTGTTCAGAAGTGGGCACAGGAGATGACTCTTCAGGCTGCTTTCAATGGTATTCAAAAGACCCAGGATCTAATTCTTCGATCTTTTTATGGTTAATGATAGAGGGATAGAAGTAACACCTATTGTGTTACCAACAGAAGTAACATATTACTGTTACACTAGGATTTTCCTCCACCACATACTAGATATTTTAGGACTTATGCTCTTAATGAAAGAAAAACCTAAATCATTTGAGCCATATAATAATAAATCATATTATCAAGGGAAGCATTATATTATTTATTCCACAGAATTTTACAACCAGAAAAAAAGATATTTCTTGAATTTGCTGAATTATTTGTGGCTTAATATTAATGGCTGGGTATGTCCTATGCCAGTCCATTAGCCATGTTTGGTTTGCATATTTGCAAATTTTCCTGGCTTCTCATGACCTACTGGATGAGATCCAAATTCTTTGTCCTGGCATCCAAGACACTTAACAGTCTGATCTCTGTCTCTCTAGCCCCTGTCCTCACTAAGATCTGAAGACCAACGTTACACTTCAACCAAAGGCTTCTGTCCCCTGAACGAGCCTCCCCCTCCCTGCCAGTGCCTGGGCTCCTACTAGCCCAGGGGCCACACCAAATACCCTTTATTAAATGCCTTATTTTTCTATTATTTATTGGGAAACCTGATTTATCCTCCTTTTCTAGAGAAGGCCACCTTCTACATAAAATTGTCTTAGTCAAAATCATCCTTAAGGGTCCCCCAGATTTCTTAAACATTTTGCTGATGTTTCTCATAGGTCCATTGTCTTTAATTTGCATTATAGATCTTCTTGTCATCACGGTAATCAATCTTTAGGGGCAGCATCCATTTCTCCTACACACCTTAAGACACATATCACCACACTGCTTGGATGCATCAGACATTCAGTAAAGGTTTATGGAGTGAATTAACTTTTATGTAATCATAACCTTTTATTCTGGATTTATTCTTACATGAGCAGTCACTGTAGAAACCAGCGTCAAAGACCATCACTGCCTATAATCTCCTTTCAAAAGCAAACAATAGAAATGATGAATCTCTCAATTATAAATTCAATTGGAGGTGAGACTAGAGATCAGCCTCATTCATAAAATGAGACAGTAGAAGCCCATAACAATATTGACAACCAGGAACTAAGCAAGGGGCCCTGAATGATAGGTTTCCTCATAACTATGAAAAAGATATACTGCATATCAAAGCGTGCATGGGACATGCCATTTGATGTAAAACAGAATGAATACAGAGTACCCTGAAGTACTTGATAATGAAGTTTTGCTGAATACATTCTTTCCTACGCTACTGAAGTGGTCAAATTTTAAAACCTCTAAGTCAATGAGGCTTAAAGTAATAGCAAGGCTCATTTCCTGGGATGATACATGATTCTCTGTTCAGAGTTCTGTCATCTGCATAAATTGAGAAGCTTGTAATGAAAGAATTAATAAAATCAGGTTTTCTTTCACAGAACTGGTTCAACAGTGAGTCACAATTTGAAAGTTACTCATCTAAAACAACAACAAAACATCCAAGCTCCTTGCCTCTGGTTTAAAACACAAGAGTGCTTTTTTTTTTTTTTTTTTTTTGGCACATAGAGATATTGAACAAATATTTGTTGAATGGATGAATAGATGACTGGTTGCTTTTTAAAATCAGAATATTAAATAAGAACACTGTGACTAGTGATACGATGCTAATATCTGAGCACAAACTTTAGAGGAAGAAACCAAAAACTGGCTTCTTGGGTGCAATTTGAGAAATGTTCCCCCAATTTTATACTATTTCTGCTTCTGTGGAACTACAGCTCCAGGGGAACTCCATTGCTCTTTGTGACTCTGTCCTGAGCTTACAAACTTTAGTGTGGGGGAGTCCGTTTCTGTTAGAACAAAAGCGACGTTTTAAAGACATCTGGATACAAGAAGGACAAAGTAAAAACATATATGAAAAGAAAAAAACAATACCTAAAAGAAGGGAAATCACTAGCAGTGTCAATGTTGAAAATAAAAGTGGATCATTACTTGCTGACTCTAACAAAGAAAATTTTCTGAATAGCACAGTTTAAACTGCAGTTTTGTCTCAGGTTATTCTGAAACATATTCTAAGTCCTATGAAATTAATGGAACCTCCAGAAACTTCTGTATTCATGCAAGAGAGAAATGCAACCTACAGTGATAGACATTGGTTGAAAAAGGACTTCTGAGAGCTTCCTACAAGCTACCACTAGATACAGAAGCTTACTTAAAATAGAGTTGGTTGTTTAGCTCAGGGTTCTTTAACAGTATTTTCCAAAGACCTATGTAGAGCACAGGAAACTGTGCTCAGAGTTATGTGGCAGCCTGGATGGGAGGGGAGTTTGGGGGAGAATGGATCTATGTATATGTATGGCTGAAACCATCACAACATTGTTTGTTAATCGGCTATATCTCAATAGAAAATTTAAAAAAATTTAAAAATAGCATTTCCCAAGAATTTTAGGGACAAAATTGTGAATGACAAAATTGTGAAAAATTTAAAGATAGCATTTCCCAAGAATTTTAGGGACAAAATTGTGAATGACAGTCATTCTGCCATTGTGTTTTATATAAAAAAACACTAAAATATTATATAAATATTTTAGTATTTTGTGTGCATCCCCAAGCATTCATAACTGTTTCCTGCCAAAAATCAACACAAGGTGTACCTTCACCCTCCACTTCACAGGAAACCTCAGGATTACATAGACTATGTATCTCAAATGTAGTGTTTGATTTTTTCAAAATGACGATTTTTAAGGACACATCACTTAGGAAGAAATGGCAAAGCTAGGCGCAGAAGCCCTGCTGTTTTCTCTCTCTCCAGCAGCTTACTTTTGCCACCTAGTGGGGAGGCAGTTTCCTAGTTACGTTTGTGTTTTGCAGGACTCTGAGAGCAAAGGTGAGCTTCTTAGTAGAATATCATCAAACCTACTTCAATATGATTAAACACACTTCTCTTTCATATTGGAGATTTTAGAAAGTTTGATGCATGCTAAGTTACCTCAGTCGTGTCCGACTCTGCGACCCCATGGACTGTAGCCCTCCAGGCTTCTTGGTCAATGGGATTCTCCAGACAAGAATACTGGAGTGGGTTGCCATGCTCTCCTCCTGGGGATCTTCCCAACCCAGGGATCGAATCCCCATCTCTTTTGTCTTCTGCATTGGTGGGTGGGTTCTTTACCACTAGTGCTACCTTGGGAAGCCCAGAAAGTTTGGGAATAACCATAAATAATTTCTCCAAATTGTTTGTCCCATATGCACTGATTTTCTTTTGAGCAGTCAGTTTTTACTACAATGATCAACCTAGAGGAGGCAAGGTAAAATAAACCTCCTCATATACATGTATTATTATAACTCTAAAAGCACTGACCTCTTCCTGGTTTCCAATCATTCTCCATCCTTCTACCTTATAGGACTTCACAAAGCTTCACACAGTCTATGTTTTTGCTCCTTTCTGTTTTTTTTTTCCCCCATGTTTCCCTCATTTTCCCTTTTTTTTTTAAAGCAATTAAAAATTTTTTTATTTACTTTTGGCTGTGTCGGGTGTTCACCGTCGCACAGGGTACTCTGGTTGTGGTGCATGAGCTTCTCCTGTTGCACAGCCAGGCTGTAGGGCACTCAGGCTTCAGCATTTGTGCCCACTGGCCTCAGCAGTTGTGACTCCTGGGCTCTGGAGCACAGGCTCAATAGTTGTAGTGCATGGGCTTAGTTGCTCCACAACATGTGGGATCTTCCCGGATCAGGGATCGAACCCATGTCTCCTGAATTGGCAGGGGGATTCTTTACCAGGGAAGCCCCTCATTCCTGTTTTACATACTTAGGTGGGGACCAAATCTGTCTTCACCCCTAATTTCTCATTGAGGTTCTAATCTCAAATCTTCAGTTATCTACTGAATATCATCCCTGGAAATGACACTGAATATGTCAAAAAACCTGCCATCATCCTTCAGAAGAATCAAAGAATGGACTTTCCTTTAGAGCCAGTGTGGCAGGCTTAATCAGAGCTAGGCAGCAGTACCAGGGGTTAAAAATGGCAGAAAAAATTTTTTTCAAGTGTGTGAAAATTAATGAAAAAAGTTAGGCAAAAGGAACAGTCAGGATCAGTTTACTGGGCAGGGTGGGAGGAAACACGATGAACATGAGTTTGGTGGAGCAATAAAAATGAACAGGAATTGAGGTCAGGAACATAGGAAATTTAAAACAAAGAAAACTGGAAATAAAAGGACAGAGAGTTTGGAAAACGATCACAGCTCAAGCCTTCAGGCTTAGGCACATGCAAGGACTAAGAGGGTTAGGACCAGCAGAGTAGTGGGGTCTCAGACCTGGAGGAACGTGGTGATAAGGTAACCCCCACCCACACCCCAAGCCCAGCTGCCATGGACGCTTCTGGAGAGCTTCAAGAGTTCCTGACCCAAATAAGTGATCGCTTACCAAAACTGCCATGATCATGAATGGCCCTTTATGCCTCTTGGTCTCTGAGGCTTCGAAGGTTTTTTTTTTTTTTAAAGTCATTTATTAAGATGGGGCTTTCAGGTGGCACAGTGGTAAAGATCCCATCTGTCAATGCAGGAGATGCAGGAGACATGGGTTCAATTTCTGGGTTGGGAAGATCCCCTAGAGAAGGAAATGGCAACCCATTCCATTGGGTTTATATTATAATAAAATATAATTATATACACCACAAAGTTCATCTCATGTGAGTAGTTTCAATAAACTTAGAAAGTTGTAGAAACATCACCACAATCTAGTCCTAGCCACTGGACCACCAGGAAATTCTCCATGTAGCATGTTTTTGAGGTTTGTCTTTGTTACAATGTGCATCATGTCTGGTTCTTGACCCATGACCCATGGAGTCAGAAAGAATCAGACATGACTGAGTCCACACACATAGGATACAGCCATACAATGGAATACTATTAAGCAATAAAGAATGAACAGATACACATTGTAACAAAGACAAACCTCAAAAACATGCTTCATGGGATTTTCTAGGCAAGAATACTGGAGTGGGTTGCCATTTTCTATTCCAGGGGATCTTCCCAACTAGGGATGGAACTGATGTCTCCTGCAGGGCAGGTGGATTCTTTACCATTAAGCCATCTGGGGAGCCCACATGGCTATATCACATTTTGCTTATTCTTTCATCAGTTGGTGGGCATTCAGATTGTTCCCAGTTTTTTGGCCATTTTGAATACTCACTGATGCTGTGAATATTCATAAATACATCTTTGTGAAAACATATGTTGGGGGGGAAGATGTAGGAGTGGAATTGCTGGATCATGTTGTAGATTTGTTTAACTTTTTAAAATTTGCCAAATTGTCTTCCAAAGTGGCTGTTCAATTTTCTATTTCCACCAGCAATCTGTGAAGGTTTTGGTTTCTCCCTATCTTTGCCAATACTTGTTATTACTTGCCTTTTTTAGCAAAATCATCTTACTGAATATGAAGTGGTATCTCACTGTGGTCTTACATTTCCCTAATGGCTAATGACACTGAGTATCGTCTCAGGTATTTATTAGTCATAATAAATAATAAATAAATTTACTTATTATTGTATATTTTCTTTGATGAACTGTCTATACATATAATTTAATAATTTCAATTGAGTTGCTTTCTTATTACACTATAAGAGCTCTTTGTATATCTGAGATACAATTCATATTTCCACATGATTTGTTAATATTTTCTTCGCAAGTTGGTGGCTTGTGTTTTCATTTTCTTAAATGGTGTCTTTTGAAGCACAAAAGTTTTAAGTTTTGATAAAGTCCAATTTACCAATTTCTCCTATTATGGATTGTGCCCTTTTTGTGACTGTGTTAGGTCTTCATTGCTGTATGATGTCTTTTGTCAGTTGCGGAAAGCAGGGATTCAGTTCAATTCAGTCACTCAGTCGTATCTGACTCTGTGACCCCATGAATCGCAGCACGCCAGGCCTCCCTGTCCATCACCAACTCCCGGAGTTCACTCAGACTCACGTCCATCGAGTCAGTGATGCCATCCAGCCATCTCATCCTCTGTCATCCCCTTCTCCTCCGCCCCCATTCCCAGAAAAACATCTATTTCTGCTTTATTGACTATGCCAAAGCCTTTGACTGTGTGGATCACAATAAACTGTGGAAAATTCTTCAAGAGATGGGAATACCAGACCACCTGACCTGCCTCTTGAGAAATCTGCATGCAGGTCAGAAAGCAACAGTTAGAACTGGACATGGAACAACAGACTGGTTCCAAATAGGAAAAGGAGTACCTCAAGCAGGGATTACTCCCTATTATATAGATGCAGTGTGTGGGCTTCTCTTGTTTCAGAGCATGGGCTCTAGGGTGCATGGGCTTCAGTAGCTGTGGCTCATGGGCCCAGAGTTGTGGCCCACAGGTTTAGTTGCCTCACGGCATGTGGAATCTTCCCAGACCAGGAATCAAACCCATGTCCCCTGCATTGGCAGGCAGATTCTTAACCACTGGACCACCAGGGAAATCCTGAATTGTGCTTTTGATGATGAATCTAAGAAGTGCTGGCCTAACCCAAGCTCAAGCCAAGTTTCTCCCATGATTCTTTCCAAAGTTTTACAGTTTTAGGATTTAAGTCTATTCTCCAAGTTAATTTTTATATGTGGCTGATATAAGAATCTAAATTATTGTTTTTAATATGGATATTTAACTTTCCTAGTACCATTTGTTGAAAAGACTATCCTTCCTCCATTTAATTTCCTTGGCATTTTTGTTGAAATTGAATGAACATAAATTATAAAGTCTCATTTCTGGACTATTCCATTTGATTCTGTTCCATTAATTTATATGCCTATCCTTAAGCCACTAACTTGAACAATGTGGCTTTATAGTTAAATGTGAATCAGTAGTGTAAGCCTTCCAGTTTTTTTCCTTCCTTTTCAAAAATGTTTTAGCTACTCTGAGTTCTTTGCATTTCCATGCAAACTTTAGGAATAGCTGATAAATATCTACTTTAAAAAAACAAAGCCTGCTGGAATTTTGTTAGCAATTGCATTGCATCTATAGGTCAATCTGGAGAATATCCAACTTAACAATAATGTCTTATAATCTATGAAAACAGAATGTCTCTCATGTAATATTTGCTACTGCTGTTTAGTTGCTAAGTCGTGTTCAACTCTTTGTGACCCCATGGACTGTAGCTCACTAGATTCCTCCATCAGTGGGATTTCCTAGGCAAGAAACCGGAGTGGGTTGCCAATTCCTTCTCCAGGGGATTGTCCTGACCCAGACATTGAACCTGCATCTCCTGCTTGACACGAAGATTCTTTATCACTGAGCCACCTTAGATCCTTAATTTCTCTCAGCAATGTTTTATAGTGTGAAATCAACATCTCTTTGGTTAAATTGATTCCTAAGCATTTTCTATCTGATGCTATTATGAATGACACAGGAAATTTTATTTTTGGATTGTTTCTCATATACAGGAATAAAATTGACTTTTGTATATTGATTTATATCCTGTAACTTTACTGAACTTGCTTTAAGACCTAATAGGGCTTTCGTTTGGTTGGTTGGTTGTGTTTTCCCTAGGGTTTTCTACACACAGGACCATATCATCTGCAAATAAAGGTAGTTTTGTTTCTTCCTTTCCAAACTGCATGTCTTTTTTTTTTTTTTCCTCTTTTTCCTTCTCTCCATATTGAACTGGATACAATCTCTAGAAAAATGTTGAATAGAAGTGATGAAAGCAGGCTTTGTTCCCAAACTTAAAGGTAAAATATTTAATCTTTCACATGAAGATGACATTAGCTATAGTTTTTTTTTTGTAGATGACCTTTATCAAGTTAAGGAAGTCCCCTCCCGTTCCTCGATTGTTCAGAGTTTTTAATCAGAAATGGGTGTTGGTTAAGCTGAATAAAAATGACTCACACCTTTGAGTTTTACTCTTTAAATAAAAGGAAAGAAATGGGTGTTGGATTTTGTCAAATATTTTTTGTCTAGAGATTATCATGTGGTTTTTCTCCTTTATTGATATGATGTAAACAACAACTGATTTTCAGATGTTAAATCAACCTTGATAACTGTGTTTAATCCTTTTATATGTTGCCTGATGTTGTCAAACAATTTATGAGGCTCTGCTAAATTTTTTTATTCTTTTTTTTGTTATTCAGACTAGATTATTTCTTTTGAACTATCTTGAAGCCTATGGACTCTTTTTTCTGCCATCTCAAATCTATTATTGAATCCAATCCCTTTACTAAATTTTTCATTTCAGCAATTACTTTTTACCTCTAGAATTTCTATTTGGCCTTAAAAAAATTTTTTTTTAATCTCTTTATTGAGAATCTCTATTTGTTGAGTCATTATCACTATGTTTTCCTTTAATTCTTTCAGCATGGTTTCCTTCACCACCTTGAACATATTTATTACTGCAGCTTTGAAGTCTTTGTCTGCCGAGTCCAACATCTGGGCCCACAGCTTTTTTCCAAGGAATACTGGTTACCCTTTTCTTTCTTTGTGTATCTTGTAATTTTTTATTGAAAACTAGAAATTTAGATAATACATTTTAGTTACTCTGGGTTTTAATGTTTCTCTCCAGGACTGTTGCTGTGTTTTTCTTGTTTATTTATTTGCCTAGATTAAATCTGTGGACTCCATTTCCCTCACAGCATGTGGCTGCTTGTGTCTCTTCTCAGTTTTTTAAAAATTTATTTTCCTTTTTTATTTTTAAACCCAGCCTCCTAGGGGTAACTCTTGTGTCTATACAGCTTAGTGGCAGTCAGTGACTGGACAGTGGTTGTACTTAAACACCCTAAGACAACAAAGCTTCTACTCTCTGACAATGAATCTGTGTTTGGGTTGGGGATTACATTCAAAGATCAGGCAGTTCTCCGGTCTACTTTGGCTCTACTTGCTGCCAGGCCCTCTTACATTTCCTCTGCAGGGATATGCAGATAAATCAGGGATGTACACCTAGCCAGGGATGGGTAGACAGCATGAGCCCTCTCTGGTCTCTCCTGCATGTGTATGAAGTCTTTTGATCAGCTGTGTTGAGTTTATTGAAGCCCCTTATCACTGTATCGTTTTCTAAGTCTCTCTAACAAATTTCTGGCTAGTCTGTTGGTCAAAGACTATAAGCTCAGTTTCACTGAGCTGCTAGCTAGCCTTTCCTGTTGGTTTGCTACTAAGATATTTACTGTTATTCACGATGCCACTGGCATGAGTTTTTCACATTCCACTTAAATCAAGTAAGGCCACTCCTCCAGTGAAACTGCTGATTTCCATGGCTGCTTTGCCTTTGCAGAACTAATGTGTGGGCTGAGCCTAGAGGTGGGGAAAGAGATCAGCTCCAGGCAAGAACACCAAAGAATTCTATCCTTCTTATCTGAAGTTCAGTAGTTTTTCCATCAATAAATATTTCTCAATTCGGTAAATGCCTCTGACCCATTTCCAAGTCCTAAAGTTAATATTTTTGACAATTCAGTCCAGGTTTATTGTTGTTTTTTTGGAAGATTTGCTCAGCTCTCACTATGCCATATTGGTAGCCTGCTTTAAATGTTATTTTTAATTGCTATTTCTTTCCACTATACTCAGCTGGTCACCAAGGTCTGCTGATTCTTTCTCTACAATGCTGTATTTAGTCACACCCATCAAGGTAATTAGCACCCATTCATTCTTGAATTACAATGACAGAAGTGTTCATCAACGTCAATTCTGCATCTGGCTAATAGAATAACCTTACAGGCACCAGTATAATAATATCCCTTGCTTCTGACTGAAGTATACTTCTTTGACGCAAAGAACATATAATTCATACTGCTCAATCTAGCTGTCAAGAACTTACTCAACGGTCTTGATCTTATGGAGCATTTATTCCTGGAGCTTCCACCAAGTTGAGTTTTTCTTCACCCACGTATTCCTCGCCAATTTCCATACTTCTGGTTTCCTTCATGTTGTTTTCCCTATATGGAAAGCCCCTATAATTTGTCTTTCACTTCATAGTCCATCAACTCTTAAAAGAAGCTTAATCAGGTAAATTCTTCTGCTCTTGATCATTTCGATAAACTACAGTCAAACTTCAAAATTCATATATATATGGAGTTTTAAAACATTTCTTGACACTAAATCATGTCGCTTTGCAATCAATCCTCAACTGTTTCTGCATATGTGTTGTTGTTTCTCCAACTTTTTACCTTTTAAATACTTTACTTTTTAGAGGAGTTTTAAATTCACAGTAAAATGGAGCAAGGAGCACAGAACGTTCTCATATACCCTGTCTCTAACTTTTAATTGCACTCAATTTGAGGGCTTTCCTTATTTACAAAATATGAAATACTTCTTTAGCATCTAGTACAGTGGTAGAGTACCGGATGCTAAAGAAGAATTTCCTGCTTTGTTGCAAAAGAGCTGGGACATAACTTGGTGACTAAACAACAGTGGTGGAAACATAGCTGGTGCTCAGTACGTGACAGCTGAATACTATACTAAAATGCTTTCTGATTTCCCATGGACATTTTTAAAAATCTTCCAAGAAAAATGATCACTTTAGGGTATCTCCCCCACCTTCCTACTCCCTCGAAGAACTTAACTCTTGCAAATATCTCTGAAAGCAGAGAGATATTAAAAATATTTAATAATTAGTGTGGTACAGACACCAACCAAAAGAAACAACAAAAAAGAGACCTGAAAACTCTTGCTGGCCCCCAAAATGCTCCATTAGATTGTGGGGAGACCGCAGAGGTCCTAGACATGAGGCTATGATGATAGCGGTGAAACATGGGGCAGAAACTATCAGCCAAGTGGCATGAAAGTATTTAGATACTTTAACTCTTGGTACAACTATATCAGGAGGTACAGACTGAATAACAGTTCTGCCAGTAAGTAAATTGGTAATCTGGATGTTATAATGAATACAGACTGTATTATCCATAAGATGGACTTCTATTGATCATGAACAGTTTTGGATTTGGACAGCGATATGGGAACAGCAAGTCTCTGAAATGCAAAATGCAGACAAGAAGAGGAAAGGGTCAGAAGCCAATGTCAAGGGTCAGTTAGGAGGTACAAGATGAGAGTACAAAAGGACTAGCAGGCCAAGACAAACACGGCAGACCCTATGTAAGTAACCAGGAGCCAGAGTTCAAGGTAAGGCAGGTTCAGCCAGGCCGAGAGTAAGGACACTAGGCAAAGATCGCAATAAACAGTTGTTTAGGAAGCAGAAATGTATAAGCAACAAGGAGACTGGCAGCCAGACAACTCTGTCCCTGAGCTGGAGATTTTCTTACTACATGCTTCCTACTAGGGTTTCATCCCTCCCTGGTGGCTCAGACTTTAAAGAATCTTCTTGCAATGCAGGAGACCCAGGTTCGATCCCTGGGTCGGGAAGATTCCCCTGGAGGAGGGAATGGCTTCCTACTATGGCAAGAAGCTATGCAAAAGCAGGTGCTATCTGCATATGAGGTTAGGTGAACCAGCTACAAAGCCTATCAGATGATGGTCTGTTAGAGTGAGAAATATTACAGGTGTGGGTCTTGGTAGACTGATGATGCTTCTTACCAAAGGTACCAGGTTTGCTGGTAGTACATCACTGTACAGGCTATGAAAGGCAACAGAGACATTTTAAAGTAACTATGTCAGCCCTTATTGTTTAATTTCACACCCATTAAATTTTGGGGGTTTAAAAAATGTCTTTACATTCCTCCCATCAGAGGATGCAAAAAAAAAAAAAACCACCAATGAACCAAAGAGTTTTTTAAAAATATGTGGAGAGACATTAGCTATCAACTTAGGAACAAAGAGAGCAGGTCAAATAACTGTTAGCGATGATAGAATAAAATTGAGAATTAGGAAAAATAACCAGTGACTTGCCTGTTTAAAAACAAGTTTTGGAAATGGGGAGAGGCATGACTTAATTGAAGGTGCATTGCTAAGAGAGAGAAGGTGACTGTTTTTCAGTTTTAAATAGTGTAATAAATCATACACAACACCATAATTTGAGTTTACGAGGAACGTAATACTCTTTAGGTTATAAAGGTGACCTCTGGTGGGCAATAATGCTCTCAAATTTGTGACCGAGGGAACTATATTCTATTGATCGTCACTTTAAAAAGGTCTATATAGGCAACAGTTCTCCATTATAACTTTCATATCCATTTAGCCAATTATACACATGTGGTATTTACTGACTCAATAATGTATCTGGTTATAATTCACCAGTATGAACTGTTAACAGAAAGGTTTTTAGGATATTTCCCCAACAATCTTCAAATCAACATCAAACATCTAGCCCTAGGAAAAGCTGGAATATTAAATTCCTACTTAAATAATTTAAAACTAGAATACTGAACTGAAAAATTAAGGAACTACTGAAATGGAATAGGTATACAGGTCCAAAACAGAACAAAACTTATTAGGGAAAATTTTTAGGAAACACTTTTGGACTCTGTCTCCTATGAGATCATAAACATGAAATTATCTTCAAAGAGATAAATCTGTTGTGAAACACTGAGCTACAGGTAAGGTGAGGTACAGAGCAAATAACCATATTGAAAATATTTTTTTCCTTGGTGCAACTGGAAAGTCATGTTTTGTAAAACTTAAAATTTCACACTCTCTGTTAATGAAAATAGTTGCTCTTCATCATTATAGGGAGCGTCCCAGGTGGTGCTAGTGGTAAAGAAACTGCTGTCAGTGCAGGAGACTTAAGAGATGTGGGTTTGATCCCTGGGTTACGAAGATCTCCTGGAGGAGGGGGGCATGGCAACCCACTCCAGTATTCTTGCCTGGAGAATTCCATGGACAGAGTAGCCTGGTGGGCTAAAGTCCATGTGGTCGCAAAGAGTCAGATAAAGCTGAAGCAACTCAGCATGCTTCCATCATTTCATGAAAAAAAAAAAGAAGGAAAACAATAACATAAACTCGTGGGTTTTGACTATAGTCCAAAATTATTTTATGGGTTAAGTTAATAAGTCACTTGTGTGTCCAATATGAGGATATATATAACCTCTTGGAAACGTGGTCATGATACACTAAGCATAAATAAAATTATGAGTCAGTTATAAAATGTATGGGCTTCCCTTGTGGCTCAGCTGTTAAAGAATCTGCCTGCAATGTGGGAGACCCGGGTTCGATCCCTGGGTTGGGAAGATCCCCTGGAGAAAGGAAAGGCTACCCACTCTAGAATTCTGGCCTGGAGAATTCCATGGACTATACAGACCATGGGGTTGCAAAGAGTCAGACATGACTGAGCGACTTTCACTTTCACATACTATAAAATGTATAATATTCAATCTTCCCACTCTCTTCCCCTGTAACTGATTGGTGGTTTTGGAAACTGGTTATATATTTGAAATGAAGAGACGAAAGATCATTATAGAAACAACAGAATATTCTCTATTACTTAAAACCTACACACAAAACTCAGCTAAGAAGCACTGCTAAATGGGATTTCAAAAATGACACAAAAGTAACCTTTTGCTATCAGTAAACTTTCTTTCAATGCTTCAGTGAATACTGATGAATAAAGATAATTATTTTTCCCTTAGTGAATTAAACTGCTTTCTTTTGTAAATAAATCCAAAATTCACAACCAAATCTAACTGTATTATAATACAGGCAACATTTTCAATAAAATGACACCTTTCTGAAAGAAAATGAACTCTGAATGACCATGTTAGAGGAACATTTGACACAAAATTCAAAAAGTGCATGCCTGATGTTTCGTCCTTCTAGTTCGGGGATTAGATCAAAAACTTTCTGTAAAGGAGAGGACAGTAAGTATTTCAGGTGTTGTAGACAAAAGGTCTCTGCTGTAATTACTCGTTTCTGTTGTTGTAGTGAAAGTGGTCATAGACAATACCCGAACACGTGGGCATGACTGTATTCCAATAAAACTTCTTAACATTAAAATTCTATGTAGTTTTCTTATCTCATGAAATGTGTGTACAAATGTGTTAGTTGCTCAGTCGTATCTCTTTGTGACCCCCAAAGACGGTAGCCCGCCACGCTCCTCTGTCCATGGAGTTCTCCAGGCAAAAATACTGGAGTTGGTAACCATTTCTTTCTCCCAGGGATCTTTCCAACCCAGGGACTGAATATGTGGCAGGCGGATTCTTTACCATCTGAGTCATCAGGGAAGCCCCCATCTCACGAAATATTAATCTTCTTTTGATTTTTTTCCCCCAAATTTCAAAGTCTAAAAGTCATTCTCAGTTCAGCTGGTAGGCTGGATTTGGCCCATGGGCTGTAGTTTCCTGATTCCCGTTCTAGTCCATTAAGTAATAACTACCCAGTGATAAGAAGCTTTACCTGGTGACCTTTCCTCCTGAAATATTTTTTGAAGATATGACTAAATATGTAACTATGCGTGGTGATGGATGTTTACTAAACTTGTGGCAATCTTTTCACAATATATACATATATCCACCTAAAACTAATACGATGTTATATTTCAATTATATCTCAATTAAAAAACAAATAGCTAAAAAACAAAACCAGAAGGAACTTGTGGACACAGCAAGGAAAGGGGAGGGTGGGATGAGCTGACAGAGTAGCACGGACACATATGCACTGCCACACGGGTGAACAGAGGGCTCTGGGAGGCCGCGGAAGCACACGCGGAGCTCGGTCTGGTGCTCTGTGACGACCCAGAGGGAAGCAGGAGAAAGGCTCCAGACAGACAGGATATATGTATACCTAGAGTTGATTTACACTGATGTAAGCAGAAACCAACACAACACTGTAACACAATTACCCTCCAACAAAAAAGAAATAAAATTTAAAAAGAAAGGGAAAAACACAAAAATGCTATTCGAACTACTGGACTAACTACTGACATATAAAATGTAAAGAAAAAACATATGGGAATTTTATACTGCAAATGGAAAGCCAGCAGAACAAATTTTATTCCCATAATCGTGGGATAAGTTTCAGATAAAAGAAATATCTTAAAATACAAAAACAACAAATATGAAAGCACTTTCCCAAAACAAACATTAAGACTGATGTGTCTTTTTAGTATCTCTCTCAGCATCCTATTTCATAAAAAATAAACAAAAATCAAGTTTCCTGTTGAATTTTGGCAGCTCCAGAACCTCCTAGAAGCTGCCAATGGCAGTGTTTATACCTTCTCTTTCAAAACCCTATGGTCCTCAGCACTGTGGTTTGACAGCGGAGCAAGTGAAAAAGTGAAGTTCAAAACTTATACTGAGTACATGTAATACAGAGAATGCCACAACTCTATTGCAGCTATGCCTAGGACAATGCAGTGAGGCCTGCTATTACACACCGTCAGTCTTTAAGTGTCCTTTATAGTAATACAAAGCCCTATTTGTCTTGGGAAATTGTGGCTCAAACCTCTGAAGTCCGTGCTTCTTTATATTCAGAGGGATGTACTTCTCCATGACACTATTCAGTGAATATTGACTTAAATGGCACCTGTACTCAGTCGTGTCCAACTCTGTGACCCCATGGACTGTAGCCCGCCCAGCTCCTCTGTCTATAGGATTCTCCAGGCAAGAACACTGGAGTGGGTTGCTGTTTCCTTTCCCAGGAGATCTTTCTGACCCAGGGATCGACCTGTGTCTCCTGCACTGGCAGGCGGATTCTTTACCACTGAGCCACCTGAGAAGCCCTACTGATGGGTAGATTACATTGTGAAATGCTAGAACCAGAAAGCAGTGTTGGAACTTGAAAAAAGGAATCTAGACACTGAGAAGGATGTACTCAGGTTAGAGAAAATCAAAGTTACAAACAGATCAGTAAAGAAATTAACGGAGATCTATGAGGATTCCCAAAGACAGTTACATGTATTCAGATTATTTAGATACTCTGAGGTCACGTTTGGAGGGCCTCAAGATGCTTTCGTAAAATACGTACCTATAAAGCCCACCACCAGAGGAAACAACTTGGGCCAAACATTCTATTTCTCTCATCAGTTCTATCAAATGAATCCTACCAAATCCAAGTCATTCTAAATTTTCTCAGAAATTCATTTCCATGCTATAAATATGTATTGAGTGCCTCCTAACTGGGCTTCCTGGTGGCTCAGAGGTAAAGAATCTGCTTACAATGCAGCAGCCACAGGAGATTTGGGTTTGATCCCTGGCTAAGGAAGATTCCCTGGAGGAGAAAATGGCTGCCCACTCCAGTATTCTTGCCTGGAGAATCCCATGGACAGAGGAGCCTGGTGGGCTTCCCTGGTAGCTCAGACAGTAAAGAATTTGCCTGCCAATGTGGGAGACCCAGGTTCGAACCCTGGGTTGGGAAGATCCCCTGGAGAAGGGAATGGCTACCCACTCCAGTATTCTTGCCTGGAGAATCCCATGGACAGAAGAGCCTGGTGGGCTCCATGGGGCCACAAAGAGTTGGACACGACTGAGCAACTAACACTATGGGTTTTATCACGCCAGAGCAAAGTCACAGAGAATACTAAGCAAAGAAGACACCACCCTGGACCTCAGTGCTGAGGGGGGTAGACTTATAAGGAAAAAAATAATGGGAAAATAATTTCATCAATATAATGGTGGGATGATGTAAAAAGTAGGTTTTGTTTCTCCAAAGAAGCTATACAGATGGCCAAACAACACAGGAAAAAAAAATGTTCAATATTGCTCATTATTACAGAAATGCAAATCAGAACCACAGTGATTTATCACCTCACACCAGTCAGAATGGCCATCATCAAAAAATCTATAAACAATAAATGCTGGAGAGGATGTGGAGAAAAGGGAACCCTCTTGCACTGTTGGTGGGAATATAAATGGATACAACCACTATGGAGAAAAGTATGGAGATTTCTTTAAAAAACTAGGAATAAAACTACCACATGACTGAGCAATCCCACTACTGGGCATATACCCTGAGAAAATCATAACTGAAAAAGACAATGTACCCACAATGTTCATTGCAGCACTATTTCCAATAGCCAGGACATGGAAGCAACCTAGATGTCCATCAACAGATAAATGGATAAAGAAGTTGTGGCACATATATACAATGGAATATTACTCGGCCATAAAAAGGAATGAATCTGAGGCAGTTCTACTGAGGTGGATGAACTTAAAGTATGCTACACAGAATGAAGCAAATCAGAAAGAGAAAAACAAATTATATTAACACATATATAACAGAATCTAGAAAAATGAACCTATTTGTAGGGCAGGAACAGAGAGGCAGACACAGAGAACAGACTTTTGTACACAGTGGCAGAAGGAGTGAAAGTGAAGTCACTCAGTCATGTCTGACTCTTTGCGACCCCATGGACTGTACCCAACCAGGTTCCTCCGTCCGTGGGATTCTCCAGGCAAGAATACTGGAGTGGGTTGCCATTTCCTTCTCCAGGAGATCTTCCCAACACAGGGATCGAACCTGGGTCTCCCACATTGCAGGCAGACACTTTACCATCTGAGCCACCAGGGAAGTGGCAGAAGAGAGGGTGGGACAAATTGAGAGAGTAGCATTGAAACATATACATTGCCACTACTGCTGCTGCTAAGTTGCTTCAGTCGTGTCCGACCCTGTGCGACCCCATAGACGGCAGCCCACCAGGCTCCCCTGTGCCTGGGATTCTCAAGGCAGGAACACTGGAGTGAACTGCCATTTCCTTCTCCAGTGCATGAAAGTGAAAAGTGAAAGTGAAGTCGCTCAGTTGTGTCCGACTCTTAGTGACCCCATGGACTGCAGCGCACCAGGCTCCTCCGTCCATGGGATTTTCCAGGCAAGAGTATTGGAGTGGGTTGCCATTGCCTTCTCCAAACATATACATTACCAGATATGAAACAGATAGCAAGTGGGAAGCTGCTGTATAAAACAGGGAAGTGATTATCCTTCAATTGAAAATTTTCAGAAAAAGTAGGTTTGGGGAAGGCTTATTGACTGGAGTAACATGTTGGCTGGATCTGATGGACATAACAAAATCTCTCTTATAAGCAAGGAGCAAATGGCCCCAGCAGAGGAAACAGTGCAAAGAAAGACAGATACAAGAGAGCAAGAGATGTGGGAACAAACATTCCAAGGCATAAAGTGTGAGTACAAGTTAGGCACATAGAGAATGGTCAAGGGTGAGACTGGAGACACAGGCAAGGATCAAGTCATAATGCCCTTGGAGTTCATCCTTTCTAACACGCTGAGCACTTGAAAGAGGCTAGTCCAAAATGGGATGTATAAAAAAATATGAAATATTTCAATAATTTAAAAAGTTGATTACAGGTTGAAGTGATAATTTAGATATATTGGGTTAAATAAAAAATATTATGGAGATTAAATTTATTAGTTTCTTTTTAGTTTTTAAGTGAGTCTACTAGGAAAAAAAAAATTGTAGGACTCCCTGGTGGCTCAGAGGTTAAAGCATCTGCCTGGAATGCAGGAGACCCAGGTTTGATCCCTGGGTTGGGAAGATCCCCTGGAGAAGGAAATGGCAACCCACTCCAGTACTCTTGCCTGGAAAATCCCATGGAGGGAGGAGCCTGGTAGGCTAGTCCATGGGGTCGCAAAGAGTAGGATACGACTGAGCGACTTCACTTTCACTAGAAAACTGTAAATTATTTATGTGGCATTTTATCCCTCACGTAATAGTCCTTGTGGTTGACTCCTCAATAACCCTTTCACCTCAAGCATTTAAACTAGCAGGGATCTCCTTTCTCTTGCCAGTGACTAGTTTAGATGCGGGCATGTCCAGGCTTGAGCTGGGAAGGAAAGATGGCAAGAGGAGTTCTAGCTACAGGTATCTTTGCCCCAGAAAGGAGACAGATGGAGACCAGAACTCATTTTTTTCCCCCTAAGATGTGGCTATTTGACCAGTGACACAGAGAACCACTGTGGCCATCTTTCCATGACACAGGGGATAAAGCAGAGGATGGCAGAGTTTATAAATGAAGTAAAACCCAAACCCCTGTTGACATCACTGAGCAGCTTTATCAACCAACCTTGGAGTTCACCTTTCCTCTGAACTTCCTGTTATGCAAGATAACAAGATTTTTTATTTTTTAAGCCAAAATGAGTCAGTTTTTCTGTTAGTTGTGGCCAAAAACAGCTGAGCTAATACACTCCATTAGACTAAAGGTCAAGGAAGTATATGTATTATCATTTAGGACTCTAGTTCTATGAAATTCTGTACATAGTCTACAATCTACAGTGTGATAGTATTGATTGGTGGGACAGCATATACTTAGATGGTATGTGTCAAGTATTTTTCTCTTTTAATTTCACATTACTATACAACTGTAAGACATTATGACACAATTACTCAAGTGAGTGTTGAGTGTGAAAGTCGCTCAGTCGTGTCGACTCTTTGGGACCCCATGCACTATACAGTCCATGAAACTCTCCAGGCCAGAATACTGGAGTGGGTAGCCTTTCCCTTCTCCAGGGCATCTTCCCAACCATGGATTCTTTACCAACTGAGCTATCAGGGAAGCCCCAGTTACTCAAAGAGGCCTGTAACTAGTCAGAAAAAGAACTATGAACAGGATTTAATCAAAAGTAGAAGAAAATACTCCTAAGATTTGTAAATTCTGTTTAATGGCTGCCCTTACGTTGAGAAGTCTGCCTTGAATTCTAGTCAAAGTACACATATTGAGAACAACTACACTTGATTTTACTAACCTGGACATAAACCCTTAAAGGCAATATAGCAAGTGAAACAAGTAAGCAAATGGCACAGTTTCTACCTCATCAAGTTATCAGAAGAATTAAATAATGTAAGTCGGGTCTAGCACAGTATCTAGTATATGGTAAACACATTATATATAAATCTGGTTATTGTTCAACCTGGTAATAACCCATGGGGAGCAGGAAGGGAGGCTAGGCAAGATGGGGATAAGGGATGAGGAGGTACTAACTATGATACATAAAATAAAAAAGCTAAAAGGATATATAGTATAAAACAGAATATAGCTAATGTTTTATAAAAACAATAAATGGAGTATAACCTTTAAAAATTGTGAATCACTATGTTGTACACTTGAAAATACACCTCAATATTTTTAAAAAAGCAAATAAATTTGGCTTGTATTCCTTTTCTCTTGTAAAATCACTGATTTCTGATTCTAAGTAATGTGTTAAATATGCATTGTCATTTGCTCTGTAAGATAATCTCACTTAGTGATAATGACTAGAGGTCAGTTTACAGCAAATATAAGCAGACAGGTTACACTTCATTGGGTAGTTAGTGCTTCGTTAGGTGGTTGATTATTAACTCATTCTTTCAGTTATACAAGGCAGGTGAGTTTCAGAGCTAATCTGAAAAAATTAAGGTAGGCAGTGGTAACACTGTTAACCAGAAATTAAGCTACAGTATTTTGACTAATCTTGCTTACCCAGCATTTGTGAAACTGGTGAGATTAATAATGAGTCTAAATGAAAATGAATAGATAGAAAATATACAGACAAGTAAGGAAGTTCATAATTTTGAGGCTGCAATAGAAGGTGACTGATGTAATTCAAAGAGACAGAGAGGGAGAGGTACTCAGTAACATCTTGGAATGATATATAAAGATGCAGAAGGGTATCAGGCCAGGAGACAGGATGGATAGCAACTTCTGTTATACCAAGACAGGATATTCTAAAAATCTTTCTGCAGTATTATTTTTGCTTTTACTAATATATACTCTACAAAATAAATTTAATTTCCAAATAAGATATTTTGAAAAATACTGACCAAAATCCTCACTAGCTCAATCTTAACAAATAAGTGGGTTTTTTTTTTTAATTCGGCTTAAGAATAAGGATGATAGCCCTTTAAATTACCATATGATCTATAAATTTTAAATTTTGCAAGATGACTGGCTCAGAGAGGACTATAACAAGTTACCTAGCTTATTATAAGGACTGTTAAGGCAGTTATCTTTGGATGCTCCAGTATCTAGTATAGGATTCCTACATAGTTGTTAACAAATGTTTCTAAAACAAAACAACATCTATAAATTTAAACTATATTTATATTCCGGACAATTAAACATTCTAAACTAATGTGAATGTGTAATATCACATTTCTTATGACGAATAAGGCAAACACATGTAGAACATTCTCACCCAGACAGGTGGGGACCTCCAGGCAGATACCGCCCTGAATAAGGCTGTCCACTGCCTGGATGAGAATTCAGAGTTCCCAAGTGGGAAACACTGGCCTACAGGCCCTTTCCCTAAAGTCAGACAGGAGCAGGCTCAGACCAATTTTTGGAGACTAATAATTATTCTAGGAGGCCTTAATCAACCACTAGTATTCAGAGGAGCTCTAACCCAGGCTATTAGTTAAACACAGCACGTTAACAAGGTGGACCCAACACTCAAAGAACATAAGAGAGGGGATGACATCCTTCCATGTTTCCCTGGGATCAAAACCACATGAGTAACTGATAAAATAATGAGTCTAAGGTTTTTTAAAGTTAGGTTTATTGAGGTGTAACCTGCATATAGTAAAATTTACCCCTTTGAGTGTACAGTCCTGTGAATTTGACAAATGTACACAGTCGTGCTTCTATCACCACAATCAAGATACAGTACATCTCAATTACCCCCAAAACTCCATGACAATATATGGTCAATCCCTCTCCACCATGGTCAATCCCTTGCCATCCTCTGCAACAACTGATGTATTTTCTATCTCTATAGTTTTGCCTTTTCCAGAACAGCACATATATCACATCTACAGAACGCAGCCTTTTGAGTCTAGTTTCTTTCATCTATTATGATGCAACTGGCCACAAGGCCAGTGAGACTGGGACAGAGTGAAAAGGAGAGTGGCAGGATTTGAAACTGGAGAGGTAGTGGGGCCACATCACATAGGAACTTGGGAGGCCATAACAAAAGTTTTGGGTTTACAACAGGTGTGATGAGAAGCCAATGGAAGTTTCTGGGCAGCTGAGCAATATGATCTGAATATCTTAAAAATAATTTTGGTCAGCCAGTTGAGAGACTACTATAGTGGTCTGGGTTAAAAATGCTCTTGACTTAAACTAGAATGGTAATGCTGGAGGTCGTGAAAAGTGTTCGGATTGGAGATGTATTTTAGAGGAAGACAAATTAGGACTGGATGCAGCACGTGAAGGGGAGAGAGGAGGCAAGGATGCTTCAAGGGGCGTGGCATGAGCAACAAGGTAGATGGTCATTTACCAGGATGGATAGAAGAGAAAGGAGATAAAAGATTAAAAGAGGGAAGAGCAGGTTTGGGATGGGGGAAAGCTCTGTACAACTGGATATCACCAGCATATAGATACTGAATCTCTTCCCCAACTATTTTGCATATCTATGTTGACCTTGATAGACAATTTCACTTACTGTTCCCCATCCTGTTACTCTTCGTACAGAGAGGGGAATGCACTGGTATACTACACATTCAGTTTCCACTTTACTGGGTTTCCAGAGTTACATTTATTTTTATTAAGAAGACAAGCTGTAAACTCTACTCAGTATTCTGTAATAATCTATGTGGGAATAGAATCTAAGAAAGAGCAGACATATGTATATGTATAACTGATTCATTTTGCTGCACAGTGGAAACTAACACAACATTATAAATCAACTATACTACAATAGAACTTAATTTTAAAAAATGAGGTATCACAGTGAGCAAAGTCTGTACTAAGATATTGGATGATGTCGGTAGTGCCAATCTAAAATAAATACTTGGAGCTCCAGCACCCAAAAAGAAGAAGGAGGAGGAGAGCTGTAAAGGTTCAAGGCTAGAGATGTCTTCCATTTCTCACCCGCATCTTCTATATACATAAGAACAATCTGAGTTTCCTAGGAAGGACTGCCACTAAATTTTACATATACTCTTTTTTTTTTTTTCCAAATACTTATTCTCTTGTTCAATTGCAGTGGTTCAGATGAATTAAGAATAGAAAACACTTATTAAGTACTAGTAATTTTTCTTGCTTTAAAGTACTTTCTTGTTTTCTAGTATTTACAACAAAACAGAACAAAAGCACACAGAATAAAATAGGTGAAAAAGCATTCAATGGCCCATCTTTTCACCTGATGAGTTGCAGCCTACGCTTTTGGTATGGTGAGGGGAGTAACTTTTGCTCAGACAAACCCTCGGTATGAGGAAATAGCAACACGATGTAGACGTGGAGCAGAGGTTTCCTCTGTGTCTGTTCTCCTCTAGGAGCCCAATTACCCAAGCACAAGGCAGGGGCACTGATCTCACCCCCACCCCTACTTTGCACCTCTCAGGCCACCAAAGCAGAGTGCTTGATAAACAGGATGGTCATTCTAGTCATGGCTCCATTTATGCATCTATCTGCCCACCCATTTGATGTATCTCCTAGAAGTCTTTTTTTTTTTCCATCTTAAAATTTCATGTAAATTTGTCCCCTGTAATGTAGTTGTATTTCCTTTAGTATAAAAATCTCTTTATTTACTTACCACTGAGTAACTAACATTCCAGATAAACGTAGACCAAGACCACTGTGTACAGTTGTGCAGGCTGTGCACAACACATCATGACTGGGAGCGCGTTTGCACTATAGTTACTGTGGATTTGTCTATTATGACAATTTTCTATTGCATGCTTTGAGTCAGAGGTGTCTTTTTTTTTTTTTCCTAATTTGTAAAAATGCCTTATGGGCTAACTGTAGCCCTGCCACTTGGTATACATATCCACATATATGGACTTGGTGCAAGCCTGAACCAGCCTCATTTTTTGACTCTTAAGGAAGCCAAATTCCAGAGGTGAAGAGACAAGGTCCCACAGCTAGTTCACAGCGATGTTGGGTTTGATTCCGGTCTCCATTCCCAGTCCAATACCCTTTTATAGCAACAAACTACCTCTACCAACAGTGAGCTGCTCTTCTCAAGTGTGAGGGTTTCTGAGAATGCTTTTACTCATTTGCTTTGCCTAAGGAGAGACCTTTGCAGGATGGATATCTCATGTTGCTGTTGCCCTTTGTTTTTTGGCGTGAGTGAATATAGAGAGTTAGATAAGCAGCAGATAGACTTCTTGCAAATTATTCAGAGGGGTGAAAGTATTGGAGTGTGTGCTCCCTAAGAGCAGGAACCATGTCTACCATTCATACCATGTCTCTGTGGCACCCAACATATAGCTCAGCTACAGTTTTATACAGGGAAACACAAAACATTCCATTATCTAGGTCAAACCCTGTGCCTCCAAGCCCTGCTATAGTCTCTTCTGCAGCTGGAGCTAACATCAGTGCTGAACCCTGAGAAGCACTGGCGAGACCTCTAAGCTGCTTCCCAGACTGGCATGCTATTATCTGTTAATAACTGGCTGGGCTCATTCAACCAAGAGCACAAAGATTACTTAGAGCACTGTAAAATGGCAGCACTAGAATGAATCTTGCAAGTCAACTAACTCAGCTCCCTCACTTAGCATCCTTGGAAAGAGAGTCCCAAAGAGATGACAGCATTCACCCAGGTGGCTGTAGCAGCTTATGTATGCTGTGGTTAGTAACTAACACCCAGATTAGTTATAATTCGATTACTGCTCCTTGCGAAACACCATAATGCCTTGTCACCAAGCAAATGATGACTGGAAATCCATAATGTCAGGGATATCATGAACTACAAAGGTATGCCCTTAGGAATGTTTTTTTAAGGTCTTGTTTGGGCTGGACAATAAACCATGTATTTGAGAAGATAACACTATTATGCTCTTTTATTCTTTTCATGCAACGATACTACTTAGAAAAGAAGAGTAAGGTAAGACTATTAGAAATTCTCAAATTTACTGAGAAAAGGATATGAAAGTGTGTTATGAATGTTATGCATGAAAATGGTTAATTTAAAAAGCACAGCTGGTTAGTCATACTGTAAGCTCTATATGTCTATTTATTTTGACTCCAAACTAGAAATTCTATGACCTAGATCATTAGTTTAGTCTAATCTCATGATTATTTTAATTGAAAATATGTATTATAAACAGGATGCATTCTCAAGCTGCTGTCTAAACAATCAAAGGCATTTGTCTTTTCAGAAAATACACTTTTCAGATTTTTAGCTTTATTTCAGAACTAAAACTTTTAAAAGTAAAAACAACACTGGAACATCATTTTAATAATATCCCAAGTTATGAGAATAAATGGATGGTTGTAAAAGTTTACTCAATTATTTTATATTCTGTAACATGAAACTCTCTTCAATAGAACTAAGTCATATGTGTCTTAGTGAGTTTATCATAGTGAGATTCCAGTGTTATCTATATTGTGTTGCTGACCCTTCTTTCCATATGTAATTATTAAAAATAAAATAACATAGGGCCATTACTTCTTCCTTATAAGAGAATTCTATATTTAATAATGAATCACAAACCAGAAGTCTAAAATAATCAACATCTCCTAAGATACCAGGTTTCCACCACACACACACACACACACACACACACAGAATTTTGATTTCTCAAAAGTCTAGTAAGTGGCACTAGTGGCTGATATATTAGGGTAAGTAAAGCTGTATGTGTGCACATAGCTTCCACTTTGATGGTCTGGGATGTCTTAGCTGGGCCATAGCACAGCAAAATGGTAGTGGCACATTATACCTGGTCATGACTGGCTTCAGTGGAGCTTCCAATAGCATGGAAGGTCATCTGCACAGGGGCTAATGTCAGACAGGTCACATACTCTTTGCCACTCTGTCTATCACAGTAGTGCACCTATAACAGAACACACGCAAGCTGCTGAATGCCACCAGTAAGAGGGAGCCAGATTCAACTGGTCCTTTGCAAAGGTTCTAGCTTTCAAGAAGAAATTCACGTAACTTATGCAGAACACAATTCAAATATTTAAAACCTTATTGGGACTCGAAGATCTATGGAGACTCTATTAATTTTAATTAATATTTTATATTAATATTATTTAAAAGAGTATTAGGAAATGCTTTGCAGAGTGCTCTACATTAGTACAGCCAGAAGAAAAATTCACAACTAAATGCTATACTCATTTTTTTGGTCCAACTTTTCATAATGCATAAAGGACTTTAGGGTCAGCATAAGTCAAGTTCATTTGAATCCAATAAAATTTTGTCAACCTGAATTTTCCTCATCTTTGACTCTATGTGTGTGTGACTGCCACTTGATTGGTCTGACATTCTTCTATTTCTACATTACAGTCCCTATAAAACCAATGTTACACACATATACACACACATACATATATATATGTATGTATGTATCTCAGTATACCATGTTCTGTCTGGAATTTTGACATTACAATCAAAATGAATTAAACTGAAATGACTTATAATGTACAGACCAAAATAAAGTTACTATAATATTATTTTTCTTTTAGTTGAATACAACCAACCATTATTAAAACCATGTGTAAGACACTCTATCAGAGGTAAGGTATGAGGGGTGGGAGTAGATGAATGTGAGTCCATCTGCCCAATGGAAAAATTTCCATCCTTCCATTTATCTACTTTCAAAAAAGTTCTATCAAGCAGTGTTTAATTCTAAGCTAATAAAGTAAAAATAGTGTTGCTTTTGTGATAAACAAACATACATATATATACACACACACAGTTATAATATGGACCTGACAGAAAATGATGATATAAATCCTCATCTAATGATTTAATATCATTTTTAAACCAGTAAGGTTAAGATTCGCCATTAGTGTCCCTTAAGGCAGGGAAACTTCCTGGAATCTATAAAAAGCAGTTTAGGGTTCAAATCAAGTCAACATACAAAGCTTTGTTTCCAAAGCACTTTAAAGATTTTGTTATAAAAATATTTTTTCCAAATTAACTTTGGGGAAAAGGATTTGATGACAGTTCGAATTCACTGTACCTCCTGAGCAAATTAAAAGTTCACTCAGTGTATGAGTTCAAGAATGTGGGCCTGTTGTTTACTATGCAGCAGTGAAATATGAGAGGAGGGGTGGAAATGAAACTTACCACATAACAGGTTTATGCAAAAGTCAATCAATGGTGACACTATAATAGCTACAGCTCACAACCATTTATGGTATAGTTAAAATATTATGTCTGATATAGTGCTATCATAAAACATGCTTTTTAAAATGAAATATAATCACCTTTTGACATCAATTGAAAGATTATATGAAAGACAAGACACTCTCCCAAATACCCAAATTGATAGTGAACATGCTCATATGTCAGCAAACTTACTGCAGCTTTATTTTTTCCTTCTAGAGAAATGAAAATTAGGAAGGACAAAAAGAGCACAAGACAATTCCAGCCAAAAAATAAATTTCAAACTTCATTTCCATCAGGGGCTTGGATACTAGGACTGAAAGATTTAACTTATCTTCTAATTCACCATAAGCCTGCAATATCCTGTAAAATATTAAGACATCCTACAGACACTGAATATTGGTAAAACAATACATGTCGGACTAAATGAAAAAGAGTCTCAGCAGAAGCCAAAGGGATACTCAGGCCAAGCAAAGTGACATCTACCAAGAACAAGGTTAGGGGCATGGACCACTGGTAAAGTCCAAAGGAAACACAGCTGCCCTTCAGGTATGGAGGGAACTGGGAAAATCATGTATTTTACAATAACTGTAGATGGAGTATAACTTTTAGAAATTGTGAATCACCATATCGCACACCTGCAACTTACATAATATTGCACAGCAACTATATTTCAACAAAGGAAATAAACATCATCTACATGGAAACCAGTAATGGATGAAACTAGGCTAAGTGTTAGCCTCCTCATTCTGCAGGGCTTCCATCAGAGGAGTGCCCAGGGCTGAAACAGAGGTAGAATGCGGAGGAACATGTCTCAGAAGCAGATCAAGTCCCCAAGTCCACCAACCACAAATATTCAAAGATGCTGGAGTATGAGGAAGACAAGAAGAAATCACTGTATACCCTTCCTTCCCTATGCGTCTTGAGCCAAAATGGGGAGCGGGGGCGGGGGGTGGGGGTGGAACATGAGCTTGTAGTTTTACAGTGAACTGCACAAAAATTTTCAAAACTAAAGGTGACCAGAAAACCATGGGATTTGCCAAATATAAAAAGAAACACAAATGAGAGATATGACCGATCATGGGGAAAAGTGGTGGCTGGAGAAATAAAATCATTTCATGTTTATACCCTCATTACACTGAGACTGCTCCCTCCAAACAGATAAAAATATGTAAAAAATAAATATATATATATAGGAAACTACTGCTTGAGGACACAATTTCAAATTAAATAAAAAGTTATTAAAAAAAGTTACAATATATAGACAAAAGGCCTTAAGAAAGAATCATATTTTATATAATCAATCACTAATAAAACAGGTTGGATATGGCTCTTCAGTTATTTATCCTCTTCCTGGACATAGAAACATTAGCGTTCACAAAACTGTGAATTTCTAAAGGAGAATAATGTATGAATGACATTTTAAAATTCATCTTTCTAACTCTAAAAATGCTTCCAATGATTCAAAGCATCAGCAGAAACCAGGAGTCTTAGAACTCTAAAATAATTAGGGTAATAATACCCCACTGCATTCTACAATGTACAAATCTTCAAGATTGATGGGTGAAATATTTCTGTTACAACAAAACAGTTGTTTCTACAAATGTGGACTTAAAATTTCCAATGTACAATGATAATATTCCAGTGTCATAGATCTTGATTTTGATCAAAGAGAAGTGAATAAAGATAATTTTAGAAAACTACATAAGTCATCTATGTTTATTTAAGATTTACTATTTATGAATCATATAATTTTGCTGTCTTTTGTATTCTAAAATGTACACAACTCATCTTGATTCTTACACTGTTGTAGCAGTAGTTCTGGATTTATAACACCATTGACCACAGCAAATTGACATTTTGTTTCTTTCTCTTGGGCTTACAAAAAATATTCCACTAAAAATAATGGGTCAGAAATTCTAATATGTGCAAATTAAATAATGCAGCTTCCTTTGAAATCTGCAAATCTATTATAATTTTTATGTTAAAATGTTTCCTAGTTTGATTTGTAATCGCATAAACCCAGATGAGATGCTATACTTATGCATTCTGTTAACAATTTCTGCCAGTTTAGAGATTTCTTCTTGAAAGAAGTGATTTGTGTCTGAGACTGATATTCAGATAATTTAAGAAATAAGAATTCAAACCTCAATTTGTGATATGTTTAAATGGAAAATCTTGATTTGATTTGAATAAATATCCTCATTCCTTAAAAAAAAATGAAATAAGGGAAAATACTATAAGCTATAAAATAACTTACATAAAAAGCTAGATATGTGAATTTTTCATGCCCTTCTGAAAACATGAGGGACCATTCAAATGAAAAATTTTAATTCTATACCCCCTACCTCTAAAAAAGGTTGAATCAAATTGTTACTTGCAGAGGCTGAGCAATCCCCTAATGTGGGAGTACTATTTTACCAATCTCATCGGGGAAATGGTTAGCCGCTTGTCTGTTACATATTTTTACCGGTCACCTGCTGTGGGACAAAAATGAAGACAGTGTAGAAAAGGTCCATATTTAAAGAAAGCTGCTCAGTAGATCGTTAAGATAAAGGTCTGTACATTGACATCTGATAATTAATACCATCATTGTGTCAAGAAAACATGTTTGATGAGCACACCTCCCATTCATGAGTTTACTCCACAGCAGCAGGCAGAGATCACATTGTAGCTATTACCTCCAAGGAAGGGTGAAGACAGCAAAAAGCTGAAGGGTGGCAATTTTGTACTAGATCTTAGAATACTCCAAACATGCTTGATTCTTGCAGTCTGCACACTAGCTGTACAAAAGATCTAAATCTTTATTAACATGAAAATCAGCATATTCTTGGCAAAGCATAAAACAATGCTCCTTGATAAATATGTAGAGTAAATTGGTAATAAACATTTCTTAACTACACCTTTTTTTTTTTTGAGGCAGTGGGGGAGGGGGAGCGCTTCTCAGGTGGCCCAATAGTAAGGAATCCTCCTGCCACTGCAGGAGACGCAGGTTTGATCCCAAGGTGGGGAAGATCCCTTAGAGAAGGAAATGGCAACAGACTCTAGTATTCTTGCCTGGGAAATCTCATGAACAGAAGAGAGGAACCTGGCGGGCTACAGTCCATGAGGCCACAAAGAGTTGGACATGAATGAGCAACAAACACTTTCACTTTCCCAGGTAGTAATACAAATCCACACTGTTATCTATTTATAACTAACAAATTTATAAGTGACAAATAAAAGAAGTTCCCCCAGGAAAAGTACTTAGAATGATGCTTAGCTCACAGTTACCATTAAAATAAATAATAGCTATTATTAGAATAACACATCCCATAATAATGTTTAAAATTAAGATATGACATGATGTATAATTATTTCCTCAATACTTTTCATAACTAAAGTCAAGGCCTTTATAACTAAAATGTAAACATATATTTAACATGCATAGTCATGTACCAGTGTTTTAGCTGGATGAGTAATCTATTTTACTCTGCATACAATATGCTTGACACATTAATGTCTCTAAAGGGATAAGTGAATGAATGAAATCACATTATACAGACTGAGCCTCAACTTGTAATTATCTTTTCTCCCTTTTGGAAATTCTATGCTTAGGAAAAGATTTGAAAATTACACGGCTTTATTTGGTATACAAAATCCAGCAGTGATGTACAGATTTATTTCTAGTATAAAGTCACACACAAAAAAACTGTCTAGCAAATGCAACAACAGATATGTTCTCAGTATTGTTAACGAAGATAACTGCATTCTTACTTTAAGTGGTGAGTTTGTACATGACACAAATCCTAAATCTTTGTTCACTGCTTTTCTGCTTCATTGACTATGCCAGTGAAGGTCCAAAGAGGCAGCCAATTAATATATAAATTATATATACACACACAGAATTATTTTAATTTTACATCCCTGATGGCTCAGACAATAAAGCATCTGCCTATAATTCGGGTGACCCGGTTTCAATCCCTGGTTGGGGAAGATCCCCTGGAGAAGGAAATGGCAACCCACTCCAGTATTCTTGCCTGGAAAATCCCATGGACAGAGGAGCCTGGTAGGCTACAGTACATGGGGTCGCAAAGAGTCGAACACGACAGAGCGACTTCACTTTCACTTCCATCAAAACAAAACACTACATAATTTTTAACAGTCAATTACACATCTACCAGAAAAGAAGTTCCTCTCTTCTATAGTTTGTACGCAGGCTTTGATGCACTCACACACACTCATTTACATATGCACAACAAGCTACATGAAAATCTATAGGCTTTGCAAAGAAATAACTTTTTAACAAGGAAAACTTTCTCCAAGGTCAAAGGAAAATAAGGTATATAGGCACTCTGTATACCCTGATGCTGGGAAAGTTTTAAGGCAAAAGGAGAAGCGGGTGGCAGGGGATGAGACGGTAGAGAGCATCACCAATTTAAAAATTATCAAATAGAAATGTTAGATCAAACAGACACACTGTGCTGTGCTTAGTCGACCAGTCGTGTCCGACTCTGAGACCCTAGGGACTGTAGCCTGCCAGGCTCCTTCTCTATCCATGGGATTGTCTAGGCAAGACTACTGGAGTGTGTTGCTGTGTGCTCCTCCAGGGGATCTTCCCAACCCAGAGATCAAGCCCCAGTTCCAAAAAGACAGAATAACTGAAGTGAAAATTTTATTATATGAGCTCAACGGCAAATTGGAGAGGACAGAGAGAAGAACCCGTAAATTGAAAATAAACCAACCAAAGTTACACAATCCAAAGATGGTGAAAAACTGTAAATCGTCTCAAAGACCTCCAGGACAAGAGGCTCAACACATACATAACTGGAGTCCCAAAAGGGGAAAACAAAGAAAAGGGCAAAAAAATTTTTTTGGAAAAAAAAACAAAAAACAGAAACTAGCCCTAAATCTTTCAAAACTAATGAGAAACATTATGGTAATCTAAATAGCTAAATGAATCCCAAGCAGGATTAAAAACAACCCTAGACATAGCACAGCCAAACTGGTGAAACCAAAAATGAACAGATATCTCAAGAGCTGGTAGAGTAAAACAACGCATTACATATATAGTACAGAAACAACTGGTTATCCTGTGGGAAAAACAGACTTCCATTCTCACCCATACCATACACAAAAAATTAAATGAATATCAGCATTAAACACAAAAGCATAAACCATAAAGTATTTGGAAAAAAATCAGAGAAAAATTTTTGCAATCTTGGGGTAGTCAAAAATTCCTTAGATAGGACAAAAAAAAGTATAATTTATGGAAAAAAACAAAAAATTGAACTTCATCATAATTGAAAACTTCCCCACTTTTTAAAAGATGCCATTAAGATATTAAAAAGACAAGTCACAAGCAGGGAGATAATATCTGCAACAGAAAGGATCTGTACCTAGAATATACAAAAAAAAAACTCTGATGACACAATAATTTTGAAAAATCGATACCAGAAACTGAGAAAAAAATGCGGACATTTCACAAAGATAGAAAATTGGCCAACAAGCACAAGAAAAGAAGTGCATATTATGGGTCATCAGGAAAATAGAAACTAAAATATCAAAGAGACAGCACTGTGTCCTTCATAGAATAAGACCATATCAATGTACGAGACCCTCATGCAGTCCTGGGAGGAAGCTGACATGATTTGTTGTTGCTTTTGTTCTTCAGTCTCTAAGTTGTGTCCAACTCTTTTGTGACCCCATGGACTGTAGCTCGCCAGGCTCCTCAGTCCACAGAATTTCCCAGGCAAGAATACAGGGCGGGGGGTGGGGGTGGGGGGGTGGGGGTGGTGGCCACTTCCTTCTCGAGGAGATCTTCCTGACCCAGGGACTGAACCACGTCTCCTGCATTGGCAGGCGGATTCTTTACCACTGAGCCACTGGGGAAGCCCATGCAATACGATACAGCACACTGAAAGAGAATCTGAGTTTCTTGTAAGCTTGAAAGCACACTTACCATGTGACCCAGGAATTTCACTCTGAGGTACTTTTTTCAAGAGAACTGGAAACTCTGCACAAAATCTTGTACATGAATAGTCGCAAACAGCTTTATTCATAATAGCCTCAAGCTGAAAACAACGCAAATGTCCACCAACAGATAAACTGAGAGTTTGTGGTATACATCCATGCAATGAACTAGCTCTTAGCAATACAAAGGAACAAACCTCTGATATGCACAACGTGAACAATCTCAAAAACATTACAGTGAGTGAAAGGAGGAAACAAAACTGTCTGTTCATGCCGTCTGATTCCATTTTTATGAAATTTTAGGCAATACTAATCTAATACTAACCAAGGATAGCCTGGTTGCCACCAAGCCACAGAGAGGTGAGAAAAACAGGCTACAAAGAGGCAACAGGGAATTTTTTCACAGTAACAGAAATATTCCCATCTTGACCCTGGTTGCAGTTACACAGTGGCATACATTTTCAAAACTCATCAATCTATATAACTAAAATGGGTGTAATTTATCGTGTGTAAGTTATACCTCAATGCAATCAATTAAACAATTACAAGGTATAGTTATTTGATACACTGATACAACAGCTGGCGACCCTAAGTTATTGCTCATTACCTCTCATAATCATAATTAATCTCCCAATTAATTTCCAATTAATTATCACCTTAGGAGACTAGTCATTTGAATTTATCTTGTGTCCAGATGTGACTGTGTACCCTTCCACTTGTCCTGTTCCCTTCACCCTGGCCATATTCCACATCCCACTCCCATCAATCCCATCGTGATGTTGGCTCCATGAGGACAGAACACTTGACTGTCATTTACGCTATATCCTTAGTGACAAAAAGTACACCCGGTTCACAGCAGGCGCTCAATAGACTTCAGCTGACTGAATGAACCAATCCTTTAAACTGTTAGCATTCAATGGGAATATCTCCGAGGTCTTTGCCCACTTTTCCTGGTCAGTCTAACCTACTTTTATGGCATCAGTTACATCTGCACACCGAAGACTCAAATATCTGAGTCCTATGCCCTCTTGCTGTTCACCAGTACCAATGATGAATGCCTACTAGACAGCTGACTTTGAAAGTCCCAAAGGCAACTCAAGTTTGCCATGTTTAAAATGGAACTTATTAACCTCCTCTAAGTTTATTCATCACATTCATACTAAAAAATAGAATCTTTCCTAAAACATTCATACTATCTTTCTACTTTACTTTACTCTCAAATTCTTGGAATGGTCAACATATAGTCTGCGTGCATCTGCCCACAATGAGGGAGACCTGGGTTCGATTCCTGGGTCGGGAAGATCCCCTGGAGAAGGAAATGGCAACCCACTCCAGTATTCTTGCCTGGAGAATCCAATGGACAGAGGAGCCTGGTGGCTGCAGTCTATGGGGTCGCAAAGAGTTGGACATGACTGAGCGACTTCACTTTCAACGTATCCTCAGATAGCCTCTAACTGCTCTTCAGCGCATTGAATCTAGCTTCCCTCCTGATCAGACCAGTGAAAGTACCCTCATAGAAGTCAGCACAAGAGACCATTTAATCTTATCTGTACCATGGACACCTGCACCTCCGCCCCACTCCTCTACAACCACTGTGTGCTCATAGCTCAGTTGTTCTGACTCTTCGCGACCCCATTGACTGTAGCCTGCCAGGCTCCTCTGTCCATGGAATTTTCCAGGCAAGAATACTGGAGTGGGTAGCCGTTTCATTCTACAGGGGATATTCACAACCCAGGGATCAAACTTGAGTCTCCTGCATCTCCTGCATTGGTAGGCAGATTATTTACCACCACACCACCTGGGAAGCCCCAACAACCATTAGCTTTGCTTAATTCAATCTTTGCTACTTTTCTACTGAATTCAAGCAAAGTCACTCTAATTGGTCTTTCTGCTACCAATCATTTTTTTGTCTAGTTCCTCCTCCCCATGCCTACAAAATTATCTTTCTAAAATAAAAAACCAATGTCACCATCCTTTTAAAAAGAAGCTGGTGGTCTCTAACAGCTAACTTCAAATTCTCAGCAACACACATCTTTTCAGCTTCCTTGCTGACACTTCTGCTTTGAATTCTAAGCATTTCTGAAGCATGTGCCCTTTTATGTCACAAGTACTTACCTCCTTCTGCCTACAATTCCTTTCCTTTTTAGAATTCACCTTAAGATTCTATGTACTTCTTAAAATTTATTCAAAAGTCCCTCTGCTATGAATTCTTCCTAATTCAATCGGTCAGAGCTGTTCATTCCCACCCATTTTTCTTACATGGCTGACCACACCTCCCCTGATCACTTACGATATTACACCTATAATGACACTTATTACGTGAGGAAGGCATTTCATTATTTCCTGCAGTATATCATGCGAAGAGTTGACTCATTGGAGAAGACTCTGATGCTGGGAGGGATTGAGGGCAGGAGGAGAAGGGGACGACAGAGGATGAGATGGCTGGATGGCATCACTGACTCGATGGATGCGAGTCTGAGTGACCTCCGGGAGCTGGTGATGGACAGGGAGGCCTGGCATGCTGCGGTTCATGGGGTCGCAAAGAGTCGGACACGACTGAGCGACTGATCTGATCTGATCTGATCTGATTGTAGCATGTTACATATTTACTACAAATATGTAATTTTTTAATTGAATTGTCACATTATGTTCAAAAACTGATTCCTGGAAACTGGACACAATTGTAATAATGGCCAATCTTCTGTGTATTGATTTTATTTTCCTGTCTGACCCCAATTTGACCATAATATTTCCTGTGCCCACTGCTTAGTATGCTACCTGGCATGTGTAGATACTTATTAAGTATCTGCCCAGAGTGATTAAATAAATAAATATTCAATTTATTTATTAACTAAATCAATTCTAGTATTCAATAATATTTTATAAATGAATTAACTTCATATCCATCTGTTCTTCACATACATACTGAAACTAATGAAAACTATTCTTAATGTACTATCTACTATTTCTAGAATTTTTAAAGTTGTGGACTGTGTATTCTTCTCCAATTGTAGTCCTTGTTTCTTCAAATGTTCTCTGCAGGGGTTCCCAACCTTTGGGATCTAATGCCTGATGACCTGAGGTGGAGCTGATGTAATGATAAGAGAAATAAAGTGTGCAATAAATGCAATGTACTTGAATCACCCAGAAACCAGCCCTTGCTCAATCCATGGCAAAGCTGTCTTCCAGGAAACCGGTCCCTGATGCCAAAAAAGGTTGGGGACCACAGTACTATAGGACTTGATTCTGAACTTTTATTGTACTTTAAAAAATACTACTACAGATAAAAACATTTTAGAAGCTTTTCAAACATCTCTTACTTCTAACAGTTAAATCTGCTTTTTGATGAGACTATGTGAAGACAGAACCTCCCTGAACCTGAAATCTTCCAGGGATTAGAAGGAACTAATAATTCTCTATGTGAACATGAGTAACCTGCATTACTAATAGGATGTTTTATTTGTGTAGTTCCGCAAATGTGTATTTACATCATAAAGTTATATCTCTGAATAAAATCTGAAGTTCCTTCCAGCTCAAAAGAGAATTAACTTTCAAATGACTCAGACTCAGTTGTGTACACAGTGGAATGCATGAAAGAAAAAAGAAGTGAAAGTGTTAGTAGCTCAGTCATGTCCGACTCTGCAACCCCATGGACTGTAGCCTACCAGGCTCCTCTGTCCGTGGAATTCTCCAGGCAAGAATACTGGAGTGGGTAGCCATTCCCTTCTCCAGGGCATCTTCCCGAGCCAGGGATCAAAGCTGGGTCACCTGCACTGCAGGCAGATTCTTTACCATCTGAGCCACCAGGGTGGAAGGTATAAATAAATTTATTAATGCAATCTATGACTAAACCAAAGCAATATCCAAAAGACCACAGATTACCATGAACACTAATCCTACCTTCAGGAATCAGACTTCAAATACTATACAATAGTTGGATTTAAAATAAAGATTTGTAAGCAAGAAGCAAAAATGTACTGGCATTTCTGCTGTGTCATAAAATAATATGTGTAATTCCTCTTTCGTTATCTGATACATAACAAGGCAGTCAATAAATGTCAGTTTCATTTCCTTGTTTACTTATGTATCTTCTAATACCCCTGGCATGTCATCAGTGTGCAGAGATCTTTACAGGCAGCATTCCACATACTGCTCTCTTTTTCTCAAGAGTTGTCCTGGATGAGAAGAGAACAATACATTTGAAATTTTAGATGCTGTCATTCATAGACCATTTCAACATGACTTAGAAAAAGTAGGTGTATATATATATATATACCAGCCTGACATGATGTAGTACCTGATGGGGTACTACAATTAATCTTCTGTTACTAAGTAAAAAATCACATCATTGCCAACCATTTCTAGCAAAAGGAAATGAAATTCACCTTTAGATGAAAAATAATTTCCTTTTCTTCAACTTGATTGAAGAAATATTTGCTTATTGCTTTTCAAATAATTTCAAATAGAATTCTTGAAATCTCTTGCAATACAAACAAAAAAGGCTACAGATATTTCTAGTTGGGGATGACATATAATGGCAACTATATTTTTCTGCACATCAGTGGCTCATTTCAGATCCCCATCAAAGTCACTGTGTTAGGACAGCTCTTCTATGTATTACTCTTTCTTTGAAATATGTCTTATTATGTATATGCTGGTGTATCAAGGCTCAAGAGTATGTCTATCCTGATTACACTCTGCAGTGATTTAGGGTGGAGTTAGTCTTGAATAGTTTATGTGGTAATAATGGACTATTTTGTTTCCCTGGTGGCTCTGTGGTAAAGAAGCCGCCTGCCAATGCATGAGATGCGGGTTCAGTCCCTGGATCGGGAAGATCCCCTAGAGAAGGAAATGGCAACCCACTCCAGTATTCTAGCCTGGGAAATCCCACAGACAGCGGAGCCTGGCGGGCTATAGTCCATGGGGTACAAAGAGTCAGACACGACTTGGCGACTAATGGACTATTTTATTTAAGTCTTGATTGATTCTTAACTATTATTCATCACACTGTGTTTTTATATGCATCAGGATTTCTTTCTTCAAATGTAATATTTTTCTCTAAATATTTGGAAATTTCAGCCAAGTGAGCTGATATGTAATTCTAATGGTTTTTATGAACTATAGTTATGTGAAACGTATTGACAGTTTGTATGCCCTTGAGGTTTTGGCCAAGTATATCAAACTCTGAAGAAACCAGACAACAGGTCAGTTTGCAAATAACAGGCTGCCCATTTGAAGAACAAACCTGAGTTTTAGGGTCACCACAGGAAGACCAAAGACTTCAGGAGAATTCTTCCAATTTCTCCAAGGTCTTTGCAAAGTTGAGGCTAAATCCAAGAGGGCTTTGTAAGAAGTGACTATAAATCAGAGTAAAATCTCTTGACCCCATGCCAAACCCATAAAGGTATTTTGCTCATTGTACTCTGAGTAATTTCTCATCACTTTATATACATTGTTTAACAGTGTAGATGAAAATCTGGGCTCAGAAGTAACACGGTAAGTTATGTTTCGAGGACAAATTAGAAATGGGGGGAAAGATTTCTAAGTGGAGGAGTATATGTCCATGCATGATTTCTTTCTCCATATTTTCCTATTAGAAGTCTACAAAATTTTACTTATACTAGTTTTTTAAAAATGGACCCCTTACTCCAAAAAAACTAGCCGCAAACAGCCTGATTATAAATCAGCCTGATTATAAATAAAAAAAACTCTGATTATAAATACATGGATTACAAAAAGTGAGGTATAGGAAAAATAAGAAAAAAGAGAAAGGACAAACACTGATTCTTGAGTTGGGTAAGCCCCACTCCCCATGTCCCATCTCAGTGTAAACTGTACTAAGACCAAACTGTTGAAATATGTTATGTCATACATGCCTTTAAGAGAAGCCCATGATCATAAAAGAAACCTGCTGTAATCATACTAAACTTCAAAAAAGAAGACATATTAGTTGAAAGGTACTATGTTTGAATTGTACTTGAAAAGAAAGTTTTTAATTAAATAGATACTTCTGAGCTCTCTACTGACATTCTCATCTTGCTAAAAATCGCACCAACATCTAAAACTCACAATAATGAAAAGGCACCCCGTCCAGTAAAACATTCCCTGATTTTTATAAAATAAATTAAATATGGTTTAACTAAGATACTAAGTGCTTTCTTTACACTCTTTATATGAAAAAAAACAAATCTAGTTTTTTATATTTCACTCTGGAGGTTTTAAAAACAACACTGCTCACTCGATGATAATCACAAGGAAGGGTACAGACTAAAAGATTAAAATTAAACCCATCTAGAAAGGATAATTTACTAAAATAATTCATTTTAATTTCCAGTCTAATTTTTCTAATGACTCAATTAAACGATGAAACTGCTTACAGTTAATTATACAGAGAGATTTCTAATATAATTAGTATGGAAAAACATATTTATGATGCAAAAACTCAGAATAATGTAAATTATAACACAATGAAACAAAATCTACTTCAGCTCAAAAGTTGATGAGCATTTCAAAAATGTCTCCTCCATAATAATTTTCTTTAAAAAGCTGAATGATTTTGAAATATTTTGGCATTATAATTAGAGAGTATCAAGTACACACCAAGGAACCCTGGACACTAAGGTATACCTGTATTTCAAATGAATTTTCATGAAATGCATAGAAGTTAAAGAAGCATACTAACTGGGCTGGACAAAGCTTGAGGTTCACAGAACTGCTGATACAAAATTTTTTTTTCCTAAAAAGTAATGTCAATAACATTCAAGTTCTAAAGGAAAATTAAAAAAAAAAACATACTAAATAAAACTTCAAAAAATAAATATTCATTTATGATAGAAATCCAAAAACTTGCATCTAAAATGTGATTAAAAACTTTAGGTTAGCCCAAGCAAGGATAAAAGAATTACTGAGAATATGCAAGTGTTCAGTCATCTTCTGACCTGCGGAGCCAGCTTTATTAATAATAACTTTAATTGTATAATAACTTTAATTATTTTATAGACTTAACGGAAAGGATGTGAGCTTAATACTTGCATTCTGGTGAGCAAATAAGCTTTTTGTCACTCAAATTTCAGTTAAAGAGTGGGTAATGAAAAAAAATTTAAAGTTAAAACAACATAGTTTTCAGTACACTAATATATTTTTTACTTTTAATACAATATAGCTGTCACATACAATGGCTCTGGTAGGCTTAAATCAAATGTCAATGGGCACAGAAGGCCAGAGAAGAGTTTATACAATATTCAATAAGCAATAATATCTATTCAGTGTACAATAACAAAATTTTAAAAGTACTAACCTTGAGACACAGAGAAAGAATTTATTGTTTTTAAGTTCCAGAAATAAAAATAACACAATAGCATGGAATCCGTAACAAGCTGGCCCTATCATTTCTAAACTATGGTCCAATTAAAACATTTAAGAAATAGAAACAATCTACATGTTTTTCTAGCAGGTAAATACACCTGAGAAAGTTACCTATAAAGAAATAGGCTTTAAAACTCTCAACCACAAAGACTCTTCTACTGTGACATTATGAGGATGTACTGGGCACCTGTCAGGGCATGGAGCCATTTCCCACAGTCTGTTCACCGCACAGCTGCAGGTCGCAGCTTGTCAGCAACACAATATTTCATATCAACACCAAGCTCGTTTGATCAAAGAAGCACAGTAATGTTTCAAACCATCTGCTTATATTCATTAGTATGTAAAAATCACCAAACACAATTTGGAAATGTTTACTAACTTGTCCATAAATAAGAGTGCATTATCTCAGCATAAACTTTAAAGAAAAAAAAAAATAGGGTCTGAGTAGTCAGCCCAAATATAGGAGTAACAGATTCTACATTTTGACTAAAGCAAAACTATTTTAAAATTATAGTCACTGTCACTGCCAAGAATTAACAAATAAATACAAATTTAAAAATTTAAGCAGTTCTTCTGGCAGCTAAATGAACATCTACCACAGTAACTTCTCCAAGCAAAACACTCACTTCAGAGCTTGAATCAATTTGTGCTTTGTTTCTATAAAAATCCAAATGTAGTATTACTTTTGGACATTTTTAGACAACTAGATTTGTAAATAAACAGTGAATTCCTTTCCATCACAGTTTATTTCTAGTTCATCCTTGCACATTATAGATAGAACTAAAAACTGCTTAGTTCTTTTTCTCCAGGACTTTAACTGTGTGAATCAAGGTCCTTTTAAACAGTGAGTTATTATTATTCTTAAGGTAAACCACAAAAACAAACCCTAAAATTTTAATTTTTAAATTAAATGATTAAAATTTCAGATGACAGAGCCAAAAACTGGTAACAGCTTTTTAGATTTCATATTAATAATCTAATTAAAAACACTAACCACTACCTGGCAAGAGATTGGAAAGAATCAGGTTTCTGTGAAGGGAAATAAACAAACAAAACAAAACATGCAAAAATTCCACTCCTTCAACCACATGATCTTCTCTCATATCTAAATTTGAAAAAAATTTATAAATACATGATCATTTTAGACAATACAGACCTTCTAGAGCATTTCTAAAGGAAATTACAGTTTTTGGTCTTAAGGAGTAAGACTAAGATGGAAAGGGGCGTGAAAATAGTGAACTCTGCGGGGACAGTCTGTTCTTTCTATACACAAGCGCGCTGCTGTTCATCCAGTCAAGTGGTTACAGTTCAGTACAGGATTTTCAAGGCAACTAAGATGTCAAAACACAGGTATTTCCTCTTCCTAGAGTTAACAATTCTTTTAAAAGATCTACCCACAGAGGATTATTGTGGTTTGTTTTTTTCCAAAAGGAACAATGACTAAATGGGGGAGGGGGAGAGTTTCCAGCCCCAAATTCTTATACACAACAAGAGGCCTATAAGCTAGGTGTAGACTGCCCAGTGAAATAGAATTATTGGTACCATCTGAGGTAGGTGCTACCCTAGATGGTTCCAAACACAATCCAGTAAAACAATACATGTTTTTATGCCTCAAACAGCTAGAAAGCATTTATTACTGTTCAAACACCATGGTTAATGAACTCCTAAGACTATAGACTTCTAGGATATTGTACCTTAGTGGCATCTCTGGATCATTACTAGCAACAGAATGCCAAATTCAAAATTGTATTAAAGTAAAATCAGCATTAGAAAAACTCAACCTTACTGTAAACTGAGGGAGCACTTAGCGTTAAATACTAAGACCAAATGTATGAAGGCAGGATCTTTACTTGGGAAGACAGAGTGGAGGGATAGATGCGCCCAATTGAGACCAATCAGAAGACAGAACAGAGGATGAAAAATGTCTTAAAAAAAAAAAAAAAAGAGGAGGAAGAAAGAATATGGAGGAGAGCCAGGCAGCAAAAAATAATTACTGGAGAGAATGAAAAATCTTTAAAATGAGGCATGTGCACATGGCTCGTTTTTCTGTCCTCCGTGTTCCTAATGATTTACAACATAAGTGGCACAGAAGTCACGCTAGCAGGCAAGAATGAGCTTTCTGATGGAGAGAGATGGAGGACTAGGGGCTAATGAAGTGCTTTGTTTTCTTGGTTTTGCTTTTAATTCATACCTGAAAGCCTTGAATCCTTGCTAAATATTCCAGCTGTTTTGAAGGTTGTACTGGAGAACAAGGGGGAGTAGGAGAACTTCCTTTTAAACCTATGGCTTCAGCTGTAGAAGATGTTCCGTTCATAAGGAGTTCCCTGGCAATTGTAGCTGAACTACTCGATGTGGGAGATATACTGAAGAAAGAGCTCGAGGGTTGGTTCATATCTTTGGGTGACAAATAGCCTAGAGTCGTGCCAGAGATTACTTTGTGGCGGCTGGCTTCCATCTCTTGATAAACATCAGGAGACAAATGAAGAATTCCTTTTGGAGCTATAAGTAAAATAAAGGAACATTGTTATTACACTTAAAATAAGTGAAACAGAAACATGTTAGAGCATTAGTGACTCAAGGATTTCACGTGAAACAAGGCAATGAAAAACACTGTTACCCGTCTTCCCCATACTTGCAAAGGCAACTGCAGTCTCCTATTTGGAGGCGAAAAAATGTACGTTTCAATATTCCTAAAAATCACTGGCTTAAAAAATCACAAAAGTGACTTCAAGGGAAAGCATATGTGGTGGAGAAGCTATGGAGGAAAACGGGTTACTGGTGTGTAGAAGTGCACTGGGGTTAAGATGAGGAATGTGTAGGGTCTTCAGCCTGCAATTTAATATTTTATGATCTCATAAAAGAGACACTAAATCCCTAATGTATGCAGCAGTTGAGACACAGAGGTAAAATGATGGCTGGGTCAGTCCAAATTATCTGAGCAAAAACCTCATACATCCAATGGCCTGCTGGTATTCCTCTCTCGACAAGGATGTCCCACTGTCAACTCTACCTAATGAACATGTTAAAAACTGACTGAGCGTCTTCTTCCCCCAAACTGTCTCCTATCTGGCTTATCTCACCATGATGGGGCTGCCCTGGCGGCTCAGTAGTAAAGAATTCGCCTGCCAATGCAGGCGATGTGAGTTTGATCCCTGGGTCAGGAAGACTCCCTAGAGAAAGAAATGGCAGCTCACTGCAGTATTCTTGCCTGGGAAAGCCCATCAACAGAGAAGCCCGGTGGGCTGCAGTCCATGGGGTCACAAAAGAGCTGGACACGACCTGGTGACTAAACAACAACATGAGACCACCATCCATCTGCTTGGCTGCCCAACCTAGACTGCTGGCAACCAGCTTCAACTCACCCACAAACAAGTAGCCACCATGTGCAGTCTAGAATGTGCCCTGTCAGCTTATCAAGTGTATCAGCTCAAGTCAAGCCATATGCAGATTCTAACATCAAGAGGAGTGAGCCTGGGGCTGTGTCATCGGTTGGCAGAGTTGTAAACATATTTCCCTTGACTTCCATTTGTCTGAGAGATATTTCAAACCACATTTCACATGCTTGTTCTAACGTCTTTGGGTCAGATATTAACGACTCTCAAATCATGACACTATCTTCTAAAATGACTGATCAATCACCAGTTTTGGAGAATCTGCTCTGAGAAAGAAAACTTAGACCCTTGGTCCTGCCGCTCCCTTTCCCACCACTAACCTCCTGATTCAGGCCCTCAGTGTTTCTGACAGGGCTATTGCAACCATCACTAAAAGCTTCACACTGCTGCTCTCCCCAGTGTCCATTTCCCAAAATGGGTCTATAACATAATCCCCAAATATAAGAGTTCCATGATAAATACATGGGGGAATATTGCAAACTATATCACAAACAACATCCCTTCAGGAAGATTAAAAATGCACGTCAGCACAGTAAAAACTCTGAGAAATCCAGAAGAACAGAAATCCATTTAACTTGGTTTAAGCCAGGATTTCCTAAATTCATATTATATCCAGGCTTCCCATGTAACATTAATAACATCTTAACACCCTAGGAAATGCTAAGGCTAGACATTCTCTCACTTTAAAGTCTTTACTTGTTCTCCATCACTTACACATCAAATCAGAATCCCTCAGGATGACAAATGAGGCCCTCAGTGCTCCGGCCCCTCCTCTCCTCCCCATCCTACTAAAATCTTCATGGAGACCCCATGCTCCACTCATGAAAATATAGTCACACCTCTCCCCATACTCTGGCTTGTTTGATCTCATCACATCTTTATTTCTATTGTTCAGTCTCTCTCTCTCTCTCACACATACCCACATCCACACCCACCCACGCCCCCGCCCCCAACACACCAGTTAAGCCTCCTACTGTTAGGTTCTAGGCACCATGCTAACCAATAGTGTCCTGACCTCAAGTCACCCTCAGTCTCTCAGCAGAGGAAAATGAAAGGGATAAATATCATGGTGTGGCAGGTACCTCTGCAGAGACGGGTTGGGGAGCAGTGTGAATGAGAAGGGAGAAGCACTGGGAGCTCAGGAAAGGCTTCCCAGAGATGGTACGGACAGCACATCCCAAGGGACGAGGAGAACTGGGCCCAGGAGGGAGAGAACTGAAGGCAGGGGGAGGCACGAACAGACGCAGGGGTCAGCAGACCTGGGAACCTCTGCCCTGGAGCAAGAAGGGGGAGATGGGGATTGCAACAAGGAGAAGTGGAGGGCTGGAGGGGCCAAGCTCCAGCGAACTTCATCCTGATGGTGTTGTAACATAAAGCAAATGAGTAAAAGTTGCCCAGTCGTGTCCAACTCTTTGTGACCCCATGGACTATACAGAGCATGGAATTCTCCAGGCCAGAATACTGGAGTGGGTAGCCATTCCCTTCTCTAAGGGATCTTCCCAACTCAGGAATGGAACATGGGTCTCCGGCATTGCAGGCAGATTCTTTACCAGCTGAGCCACAAGGGAAGCCCAAAACATAAAGGGGTTGCTTTAAAAAATAATTTTTATATGGCACTTCCCTGACATTCCTGTGGTTAGGACTCCACACTTCCACTGCAGGGGGCACAGGTTTGAAACTGCTTTGGGAACTAAGGTTCTACATGCCGCATGGCATGGCCAAATGAATAAATACATAAATTAATTATACCGCATAAAATATCATCCTATTTTATAGATTTAAAAGACTTCCCTGTAGCTCAAATGGTAAAAAATCTCCCTGCAATGCAGGAGACCTGGGTTCGATCCTTAGGTTGGGAAGATCCTCTGGAGAAAGGAATGGCAATCCAGTCAGCATTCTTGCCTGGAGAATCCCATGGACAGAGGAGCCTGGCAGGCTACAGTCCATGGGGTCACAAAAAGTTTGATACGACTGAGCAACTAACACACACACGTTTTACAGATTTAATTTATACCTTTGTGTTTCTTAGATTTACATTCAGGAAAATTTTTAACAAAAAAAAATTAAAAAGAAAACATATGCATTGGGGAAAAATTACAGATAAATCTCACTAGCCAGAGTAAACTATTTTTAACATTTTGCTTTAAAAATATACTTTTAGTCTTTTTTCCTATACACTTTTTGTTAATTGAAAAACATGATCCTTTTGTTATTTATAAAACTATGTACTTTCATTAATAACTTTAAGCTTAAAATTTCATTATATCAGTTGTTTCTTTAAACAATTTCATATTGTTGGACATCTAATTTATTTCTTTAAAAAAAAAAACACAGGGAAACACATTTTTTAAAATTACATCTTTATTCACATGAAAATTGATTTCCTTAACTCAGAAGCAGAACCGCTACTTCAAAGCATATGCATTTTATTTTTTTTACACTAATAAATTGCTCTAAATTGGTACAAATGCTAGTAGTTGTGCCAATTTCACACCTCCATACAAATATGTGCAAGTTTCTCCTTCTTATTTCAGTAGTAGATATTATTATTAAAAAACCTTTGCCACTCCTCTCTGTTAGTATAAATAAGTGGCAAACATTTTTAAAATAATAATATCTAATATAAAAATAGGGGGAAAAGGTACTTTTAGCTTCACTCCATGATATCTGGGGAGGTGAGAGAGGTTGGAGATTTGAGGGCTTCCCTGGTGGCTCAGATGGTAAGGATTCGTCTGTCATGCAGGAGACTCCGGTTCAATCCCTGGGTTCAGAAGATTCCCTGGAGAAGGGAATGGCAACTCACTCCAGTATTCTTGCCCGGAGAATTCCATGGACAGAAGAGCCTGGCGGGCTACAGTCTATGGGGTCGCAAAGAGTCGGACACGACTGAGCGACTTCGCTCTCACTTTCATGTGTGACCAATGGTTTAATCAATCATGCCTACATAATGGAACTGCCCCAAACGCCCATAAACGAGGAGGTCTGAAAAGCGTCTGAGTGTGGGTTGTGTCTCCCAGCTTTACTGGGACAGACGCTTCTGTGCTCCAGCTCCTTTTGAGCCCCACCCTGTGTAACTACCTTTTCCTCTGGCTTTCATTTTAAATCTTTTATAATAAACCCACAATAGTATCTTCCTGAGTTGTGTGAGCTGTTCTAGCAAGTCATCAAACTTGAGAAGGGGGTTGTGGGAACCCCCTGAATTTACACCATTTTGGTCAGGAGTACAGATGGGAATATGGGACTTGTGATTGGCAAAGCGGGGCATCTTGTGAGCCTGAGCCCTTAATCTGCGGGGTCTGCACTGATTCCAGGGAGCAAAGGAACCAAACTGTAGGACACCCTGTTAGTGTCCAGAAAGTTGGAGAATTGGTTGCTATGGAGGAAAAGAATCCCTACACAGTTAGTGTCAGAAATGCAGTAAAAACAGCCGTATGTCAACTCTGATCAAACTAGACATGTACGTGCAGTTTTACGTTCAATTTTATACCAACAAAGTGAAAACATCTGCCAATTTGATAAGTGAGATGACATATTACGTTTTCACTAGGTGTACCAACACCAGACACAACTCTTATTTAAAGGATAACTTAATGTATGACTCTAAATTCTATACTTAATTTAAGAAATCAAGAAGCTAAGAGCATTATTTCAGCAATGTTATTATATAGCAGTAATGGGCTTGCCAATAGCAATATTATCAAGCAACAAAAATGCTCTCCCAGCACTCTGGAGAGGGATTACATCACAGCAGAAGAACTCATGTGGGGTACAGTCTCCCTTATTCCACTGTAAAGCCCAAATTGACTTCATGAATAAAGAAGATTCCTTTCTATGGAGATCAACTAATATAATAGTTACAGAGAGAGTAAAGATATGTGTAGATGTCTGCAGTCAACTACCAAATGATTTTCAATGTGAATATTAGTAATATTAGTCACATTGAATTTCAACGTGACTGTCTGGATCAGTCACAATTCATTTAGGTTCTTTCTGTTGTAAATTTAAGTCACTTTTCAGTGGGGTAAAGACCTAAAGCAAGAATCAAAGAGTAATTTAAGGGCTTCTCTGATGGTTCAGTGGTTAAGAATCCGCCTGCCAATGAAGGGCACACAGGTTTCATCCCTAGTCCGGGAAGGTCCCACATGCTACGGGGCAACTAAGCCTGTGCACCACGACTGCTGAGAGCCTGTGCGGCTACAGCCCACGCTCGGCAACGACTCACTCAACTAGAAAAAGTGTGCAGCAGTGGAGACTCAGCTGAGCAAAAAATAAACAAAAATAATAAAAACGAGTAATTTAAAGCATACATATTTAAGGACTTTCCACTGTCTCCTGAGAAACCACCCATCTCAATTTATACTGCTATTAGCAATGTGTGACTAAATCTGCTTTCTTACACATCTGTCAAAACAGGCTTTAGTTATTCTAAAAATTACTATCACTCTACAACATTTTGTTGTTTATTAATTTACATTTTTTTGATTACTGCACAGATAAACTTTCTCTCATGTGACCCCCTTAGGCCCATGCCTTCTTTCTTGTTGGCTCTGACCTCAGTTTTGCCCATGGACTTGGAAAGTATTCCCCTGCTCAGCCTTGTAATGTCTGTCCTTTTCACCCTCTATCTGAAGATGTTCTGAACCATTCTTCCATCACCTACCTTTTGTCCCTGATGTGGCCTTTAATATTCCCATCTTAGTATTGTCAATCCGTAACCACTGTACACAGCTGCACTGCAGAAACCACACTGGCACTATTCAAGCACTTTACATGCATTATCTCATTTAATCCACACAACCACCATATGAAACGGATTTTTATTTCTCTAGATTATAGATGAAAAAACTGAAGCACAGAAAAGTCAGGAAACACAGCTTAGGATACGGATAATGTTTAGCAATGCTAGATTTTAACTCCAGGTGGTCTATCACTAGAGTCTGGACACATTACATTAAATGACTTCCTAAAAGAATAAGCAGAGGGAAAAAAGTGAAATGTCCAGCCAGTTCTAAACACCCAGGTTTAATCCAGGAAGTAAACTCCACACGTGAAGTTTACCCAGACTGGCTCCACAGTTGATCCATGCCACCATGGGTGTTCTTAGATGTTCCAGAGATAGCCTCACCAAAATCTTCCCTAAATTATATGACGTCATACAGGATTTTAAAAGCCCCAACGTGCCAGGAACTGTGATATCCTTCAAATGAGGAATGCCAGGCCATGGTGCCCTTTCTACTTGTTTTCCCCACTAGGTTTATGCTTCTCTCAAATGGGTGTGTAAACCCTCTAGCCTCCCACAGCGTTTTCCCAGTGCTCCAGTTCTTACTGGAAGAGCTGAAGGGGACATTCTGAATTGAGATCTCTTAAAAGGTCTTATCATATGTATAGATCAGCAAACTTAAGCAGAACTTTGCCTTTTGATGTTCACTAACATCATAACTCTTTGAAGAACATAAATGAGCAATAACTGGTACTAGGGGTATCAGAACAACAGGGCAAACCAAAGGAGTAAGAAAGATAACGTCACTTCACTGGTACAAGCAGTTAATGTTAGTCTATAAAAATGAGTTTCTCTGCACGTCCACAGAATGAATGCATTGTGTGTGCTTCATCACAAAGTCACATCTGACTTTTGTGACCCCGTGGAATCCCTACCCCTGGCGTGTAGCCCACCAGGTTTCTCTGTCCATGGGATCTCCCAGGTAAGAATAATGGAGTGGGTTGCCATATCCTTCTCCAGGGAATCTTCCTGACCCAGGGACTGAACAAGCATCTCCTGCATTGGCAGGCAGGTTCTTTACCACTGAGCCATGGAATGAGTGCCTAGCTATTGCTTAATAAAATGAACTTGTCACTTTTTATACCAAAGCTTCAAAAGAAAAATCTTACTCTATGTTTCCATAAATCAGCTTGAATCTTGCCACAATACTGCTGGATTAAATGTTTTATTTATAAATACTCAAAGTGAAGTTGCTCAGTCGTGTCCAACTCTTTGCGACTCCATGGACTGTAGCCTACCAGGCTCCTTCCTCCATGGGATTCTCTAGGCAAGAGTACTGGAGTGGGTTGCCATTGCCTTCTCCAGGGGATCTTCCCGACCCAGGGATCGAACCCTGGTCTCCTGCATTCCAGGCAGACGCTTTCTGTCTCAGTGAGATTTTTCATAGCAAAAAATTTTAATTCACATAAATGTAAAACACTTTTGTAAATGAAAGAAAGAGCAGAAACAGTGATGACGGGTTCTTCTGATTGAGATTTACGACAAGTGGGTAGATGTATGACTTTCAATGTAGATACTATCAAGGATGACTCACCAAATGTTAAGAAGAAAGTCAATTGTTTGTATAGGGTTTGAAAGCTGAGGGCTTAGAATTATACTCCTCCTCTGATCAGATAGAACATTTTGTTTAGTACTGATACTATCTCAGAAGACAGAGTCCTGCTTCCTAATAGGCATCAATTATCTTAAACCACAACCCACAACCTAGTTTTGGGGTTTGCCAATTTAGAACTGGATATCTGAAAAGTTACTTGGTTGTTACTAGAAAAAATAGACTCTTAATGAAGAGTTTCATTTTAACCTTTTCTTGTCCAAAGTTTCAAGTGACAGCAGATATAAACACATTCTGTGACTCATCTTCCTGATGGTGAAAGTGAAATCCACCTCTCATAGCATTTGCTATAAAGTCTACCTCTCCTGGCATTTGCTGCTCAGTGAATTTCCCTAGGGTGTTCTGATGATGGCAAAATCTCGTCATCATTCTAATGTTGAATAAACCTTATTTTTAAGGTATCAAAAAAATTATCATTTAAAAATTCTTAAAACTTGGAAAAATAAACTGCTGGTTCAAAACAGGAAATGTGAGAAAAGGATGAGCAGGAACAGCAAGATTTATCAATTTGACAGTGATTTTAAAAATCATTTATATGAAAACTCACAAAAATCCAAGTAAGGTCTGTAGTCTAGGTCACTCTGTGTTGTTCCTGTGTCAATCTCCTCATTTTGATAAAGTGCTATGATTTTGTAAGATGTTGCCACAGGGAGAAGCTGGGTGATGGGTATACACTGTACCATTTTTACAGCTTTAAAAACCCAGCTACATGAAAGCACTGTTAGGCTGCTCTGGGCATTTCCAGGATAGAGGATCTAGAATAAGGCTGGGCGGAGACCTCAAGGTGGAGGGAACCTTGACAGCTCCAGCTTCGGCCACTGCCTTGCCTAACGTGCAGCCCTGACTCCCTGGGCTCTGGCTGCTTGACCTCTGGTTCCATGATAACAAGGAAGAACATGATGGGAGTGTGGGCCTCGTGGCTGGCGTTCTGTTCTTCACCAGGGAAGCACCATGCCACCAAAACACAAGTGGGGAGCCTAGGCTCTGAACCTCACCAAGGCTTCCTTGGTGGTTCACTGTAAAGAATCAGGCAGTAATGCAGGAGATCCAGTTTCAATTCCTGGATCAGGAAGATCCCCTGGAGAAGAGAATGGCCACCCATTCCAGTATTCTTGGCTGGAGAATTCCATGGACAGATCCATGGTCAATTTGGGGGCTTTCCTGGTGGCTCAGATGGTAAAGAATCTGCCTGTAATGCAGGAGAGCTGGGTTCAATCCCTGGCTTGAGAAGATCCCCTGGAGAAGAAAACGGCAACTCACTCCAGTATTCCTGCCTGGAGAATCCCATGGACGGAGGAGCCTGGGGTCACAAACAATTGCATACTGAGCGACTAACACACACACGCACTCACATTAGCTGTAATGAGGCTCCCCTGTAATGAGGACCCTGTGGTAGTGCTGGACACAGCCTAGAAGAGAGCTGGGACTTTGATACTGCTTCTTGATATCAATCCAGACCACAGGGAGACTGGACTTCTACTCCCACCCAGCAATAATGAGTAGTGTCATAAGAGAAAGAGTGGGGAGTCAGGACATTAATCATCACCTAGCGGTAAAGGGCTCATCCTCTCTGTGATATTAGTGAAGATCATGTAAGGACCAGAATTCCTACTCCACCCAGCAATATCAAGGAATCTACCACCTTGGGCACCAATGGAGGCAGAATGGGGAAACTGAAGTAGAATTCTGAAAAGTGATCAAGTAACCCACAAGGAGTGAGAAAAGGAAAGCAAAAGAATAGAAAAAGTAAATAAGATGGCAGACTTAAGTCCTAAACATATAATTACATTAAATGTAAATGATCTAAATATATCAATTAACAGGAAACTAGCAAAGTAGATTAAAAACATGACCCAACTACATGCTGCCTAAAAGAAATTCACTCCAAATATACTGATATAGGCAAGCTAAGAGTAGGATGAGGAATAAGATGTATATCTTATAAATATTAATCAAAAGAAAGCAGGACATTCTATTTCTAAATAATGACATGGAGGTCTATGGACCCACCTCAACAAACAACCATAAGTTATGAATATTAATTTTAAAATACTTCTAAGTCTCTGGAAATTATTCTAAGGGCATATAACAAAACATCCTCCCATGTAATAAAAAATTTGGCTGGACTTTGTCCCCAGTTCCTGGGAGACAGCTTCTAAGTCCTTAGAATTCTGTGAGTGACAGAAGTGTCTTCTTTATTCATGGTGCACCCCTTGGACATGTCAGAATTTATGCCAACAAGATGACTCAGAATGGGGGATGGCTATGTCAGAAAGACCAACCATGTGTATAGAGGGTTGGAGCTTTGAGTCACGGGGCATCAACTGAACCTCTGAGGAAAGAGGAAGATTGGAGATTGCTATCAACTTCATGACCAATGCTTCAATCAGTTACACCTGTGATATTAAATGCCCACAAAAACTGCACAACCCTGGAAACCGAGTGAACCCCCACCTGGCAATACTCTGTGCATATTACACATCACTGAGTAGGGAGCAACATGTTCCTAACTTCATGGGGAAGGACATCAGAAAAAGTACACTGGAGATTTGTGTTTGGGACTCTTCAGATCTTATCCTATGTGTCTCTTCTTTTAGCTGGCTCTGATTTGAATCACTTTTGCTGTAATAATATTATAATCATAAATATAAGACTTTCCTGAGTTCTGTGATCCATTCTAGTGAATTATCTTATCTGAAGGGTAGTGCTTTTCAAACTATGGTGTCAAAAAAGATTCTTGAGAGTCCCTTGGACAGTAAGGAGATCCTAAAGGAAATCAACCCTGAATAGTCATTGGAAGGACTGATGCTAAAGCTGAAGCTCCAATACTTTGGCCACCAGATAAGAAGAGCCAACTCACTTGAAAAGACTTTGATGCTGGGAAAGATTGAGGACAATAAGGATGAGACGGTTGGATGGCATCACCAACTCGATGGACATGAGTTTGAGCAAGCTCTGGGAGTTAGTAATGGACAGGGAAGCCTGGCATGCTGCAGTCCACGGGGTCACCAAACATTAGACATGACTGAGGGACTGAATTGAAAGGGCAGTGGGAAGCCTTGACTTTATAGTCAGTTGGTCAGAAGTGAGGGTGGCCCTGGAAATCCTCCCAATAGTGGCTGGTGTCTTTTTTTTAAATTAAGTTTTGGCCTCCCTGGGTCTTTGTTGCTGTGAGTGAGCTTTCTCTAGTTGCAGAGAGCTGGGCTACTTTCTTGTCGCAGTGCACAAGCTTCTCATTGCAGTGGCTTCTCGTTTTGGAACATGGGCTCTAGGTCAGTGGGTTTCAGCAGGTGCAGCATACAGGCTCCAGAGTGCAGGCTCAGTATTTGTGGCGTACGGACTCAGCTGCTCCACAGCACATGGGATCTTCCTGGACCGGGGATCGAACCTGTGTCCCTTGTGTTGACAGGCGAATTCTTAACTACTGGACCACCAGGGAAGCCCTGGTTGGTGTCTTTTGAAGTGAAGCAGTGTTGTAGAAGACTATGCCCTTAACCTGTGATTCCTAGCCTAGCTCCAGGGTTTGTATCACTAGTCACTGCACCTTTATTCAGGGAAATCTAATAAATCTCAGAAAGAATAAAAGTCTCTGGTACTTGAGCCATGACTCATTCCTTCCACCACCTGCAGCTACAAAGATGGGGCTCTTTTTCTCCTCAACCACCTGTAAGTAATATGGTAATTCACTAGAAGAGCAGGCCACCAGAATTTCTCATTTCCCCTAGCTCCAAGCTGCAGAAGTTAAATTTCTCATGTATACAGCCAAAAAAGTCAGGCAGTCCCTTTTTACACCCAGCCACCACTCACACAGTGAAAGCTGAGAGCACCTGAGAACTGACTGCTCTGTCCTCAGCTTGCTCATGGGATGGAAGTTCACGTCAAAAAAGGCAAACCAAGAATACCAGAGACTACCTCCCCTGACCAACACTCTGCTCACAGAGCAGCAGTGTCCACTCAAAGAAGTGGGCCACTGTTCCCATTCCTACTCCAGAACAGTAGCTCAGAAATTCTGAGGTAGTCCATAAGAACAGAGTTCTGAAGTTTTCCCAAAGCAACTGACTTTATTTTAAATAGAAGGTAGGAAAGTTCAAGCCTAGGGGCAGTCAGTCATGCATAACTCTTCGCTGGCCCATGCACTGGAGCCCTCTAGGCTCCTCTGTTCATGGGATTTGCCAGGCAAAGATACTGGAGTGGGTTGCCATTTCCTCTTCCAGAGGTTCTTCCTGATCCACGGATCGAACCCAGGTCTCATGTCTCCTGCATTGGCAGGCGGGTTCTTTACCACTAGCACTAGGAAGCTCTACTGGAGGTTTTGGTAGTAAGTACTTCACAGCCAATGAGCTCTAGCAGTGAGCTCCAACATAAACCAGCTAATTTCCCAGAAAGAACCAGGGAAAGAGCTAGGAAAAGTGCCTCTAGGGACTGAACAAACCTGAAATACTGGTTTCAAAAACTATCCTGAAAAGGGACTCAAACTTGATTGTATCCGAATGAGAGCAGTTTATGGTTTTATGCCAACAATCAGCAGTACTTCCCAGGTGGGACCAGTGGTAAAGAACCTGCCTGCCAATGCAGGTTCCATCCCTACGTAGGGAAGATCCCCTGGAGAAGGGCATGGCAACCAGCTACATTATTCCTGCCTGGAGAATCTCATGGACAGAGGAGCCTGGTGGGCTACAGTCCATAGGCTCACACAGTCAGACATAACTGAACTGACTTAGAACGCAGGCACGCAATCAGTGGAACCAAATAGCTAAGTGTCGTATCACAAAACAGGCAAAACATTTATCACATTAGAGTGAGAAAAAGTAAAAGAGAGCCTATTAAATCTGTCATTCCATGTGACTATGAGCACGCTAAAGACGTTCCCTCTGAGAGGTGACATCAGAGGCTTCATTCTGCAAGAGAAATAAACTTCATAAAAATAGTCCAGCTTTTCTTCTGAAATCAGAAACAAGGCAAGAATTTCCCATTTTTGACACTTCTATTCAACAAATACTGGAAGTGCTAATCAAAGCAGTTAGCCAAGGGAAAAAAAAAAAAAAACCACACACAAATTGGAAAAGAAGTAAAATTATCTCTATTTGCAGATTGTTATGATATTACATGTAGAAAACATGAAAGATTCCACACAAAAAAACCTACTTAGAACTAATATATGAATTCCAGCAAAGTAGCAATACATGAAATCTACAGACAAAAATCAGTTGTTTTTTCCATACATGAAAGATAAACAATCTAAAAAGGAAATTACAAAAATAATTATATTTACAAAGGCATCAAAAAGAATAAAATATTTAGGGATTCTCTTAACCAATAAAGTAAAACTTTCACACTGAAAATTATAAAATACTGCTGAAAGAAATTAAAAACACACACATGAAAAAAGATCCTGTGTTCATAGATAGTGAAATATATTAATAATACTATTAAAAATGTTCATACTACCATAACAATTTCTAGTTACAATGCCATTACTATCTAAATCATAGAGGCATTTTTTGAAGAAATTTTTTAAAAATCCTAAAATTCATATAGAAGTATAAAAGACCTTGAATAGCCAAATCAATCTTGAGAAAGGAGAAAAAAGCTGGAAGCATCGCACTTACTGATTTCAGAATATATCAGAAAGCTGTGGTAATCAAAACACAAGGATACAAGCATAAATACTGACATACAGACCAACGGAACAGGTTTGAGAGCCTAGAAATGACATGCTTTACGGTCAAGTGATCGTCAACAGTGGTGCCAAGACTATACAATGAAGAAAGAACAGTTTTCTTTAACAAATGGGCAAGAGGATATCCACATACAAATGAAGGGAACTGGACCCTCAATCTTATACCACACACAAAAATCACCTCAGAATGGGTTAAGGACTTAAGACCCCAAACTGTAAAATTCCCAGAAGAAAACATAGGGCAAAGTTTTTACAACACAGGTCTAGGCAATGATTTCTTAGGTGTGATACCAAAAGCACAGCCAGCCCCCCGCCAAAAAAAAAAAAAAAAAAAGGCAAAAATAGACCAGGTGGAACAATGGCAAACTACAATGCTTCTACACAGAAAAGCAAACAATGAACAGTGCGAAAAAGCAATTTATAGAATGACAGAAAATATCTGCAAACCATCTATTTTATAATCAGTTCATATCCAAGATATATAAGGAACTTCTATAATTTAACAGCAAGAAAACTAATCTGGTTAAAAATGTACCAAGAAAGGACTTAAATAGACATTTCTTCAAAGAAGACATATGAATGGTCAATAGATATGAAAAGATGCTCAACATCACTGATGATCAGAGAAATAAATGCAAAGGCAAAACCATAATGTAGCATTGCTTCACACCTGGTAGGACGGCCATTATTTTAACAAAAATGAAATAAGTCCTGACAAAGATGTGGAAGAAACTGGAGCCCTTGTGCACTGTTGGTGGGAATATAAAATGGTATAGCCACTATGGCTGGAGCTACCTCAAAGAGTTACAAAAAGAACTATCACATGAAACAGCAATCTCACTTCTGGGTATTTACCCAAAAGAACCTGATGACAAGTTCTCAAAGAGATATCTGCACTCTAGTGTTCACTGCAGCGTAATTCACAAAATCCAGGAAATGGAAACAATCTAAATGCCCATTGATGGTTGAATGGATAAAGGAAGTGTGATTTATACACACCATGGAATATTATTTAGTCATAAAAAAGAATGAAATCCTATCATATGCAACAACATGAATGAACCTTGAGGAGATGATGCTAAGTGATATAAACCAGTCATAGAAAGACAAAACTACTTGATTTCGCATAGAAGAGGTATATATAGCAGTCAAACTCATAGAAACAAAAGCATGATGATAGAGGGGAAATGGAGACCTGCTGTTCATTGAGTACAGAGTTTCAGTCAGACAAGGTGAAAAAGTTCTGGGGATCTGCTGTACAACACTGTGCTTACAATTAACAATACTGTATTGTACACTTAAAACTATTAAGAGGAAAGAGCTCATGTTATTTTTAATCACAATAAAAAAATACTGAAATTTATAGTAAATATCCTACATTCCAACAACGAACAAGTGTAATTTGAAATTAAAAACACAATATCATTTATATTAGCACCTCCCCAAAATGAGATATTTAGGTATAAATTTAACAAAATATATACAGATCTGTATGAAGAAAACTCTGATGAACAAAATCATGAAAAACTAAATAAATGAAGAGATATTCCATGTTCATGGATAAAAAGACTCAATATTGTCAAGACGTCAGTTCTTCCTAACTGAACCTATACATTCAACATAATCGCAGCCAAAATCCCAGCACGTTGTTTTCTGGATATCAACAAACTGATTTCAAAGTTTATATGGAGAGGCAAAAATCTCTGTAAAAGACAACACAATACTGAAAGTGAAGAATAAAGTTGGAGGATTGATGCTACCTGACTTCAAGACTTACTACAAAGCTATGGTGATCAAGATAATGTGGTATAGGTGAAAGAACAGACAAATATACGATGGAACAGGAGAGAGAGCCCAGAAATGGACGCCCATAAATACAGCCAATTGATCTTTGATAAAGGAACAAAGGCAATACAATGGAACAAAGGCAGTCTCTTCAACAAATGATGCTGGGATAACTGGACACGCACATGTAAAAAAAATTAATCTAGACACAGACCTTATACCCATCACAAAACTCATAGTCATAAATGTAGAATTCAAATCTATGAAGCTCCTAAAAGATAACACAGGAGAATATCTAGATGACCTTGGGTATGGTGATGCTTTTTCAGCTATAACACCACATATCCATGAAAAAAATAACCGATAAGCTGGACTTTGTTAGAATTAAAAATTTCTGCTCCACAAAAGGCATTATCAAGAGAATTAGAAGAGAAGTTACAGACTAGGAGAAAATACTTGCAAGAGATACATTTAATAAAGGTCTATTATCTAAAAATATTTTATGAGAGACTCTTAAAACTGAAAAATAAGATATCAAACCATTTTAAAAATGAGCCAAAAACTTTAACAGACACCTCACCAAAGAAGATACAAAGATGACAAATAACCATATGAAAAGGTGTTTCGTATCATATGTCATCAGGGAAATGCAAACAAAAACAAACAGACATCACTACATAACTATTTGAATGGCTAAAATCTGAAACTCTGACATAACCACCATGTGCTGGTCAGAACATGGAGTTAAAGGACTCTAACTCATTGCTGACAGGAATGCAAAATGGTGAAGCCACTCTGGAAATTCATCTGATGGTTGCTTACAAAGCTAAACATACTCTTACTAGCATATGTTTCCTGGTATTTAATCAAAAAAGTTAAAAACTTATGTCCACATAAAAATCTGCACACAGATGTTTATAACAGCTTTATTCATAATTGCCAAAACTCAGAAGCAACCAAGATGTCTCTCAGTAGGTGAATAAACTGTGAGCTAAAAAGAAATGAGTTATCAGTTGTGAAAAGACACTGAGGACCCCTGAATGCTTATCACTATGGGAAACAAGTCAATATAAAAAGATTACAGGTCTGTGACCCCAACTACATGATATTCTGGAAAAGACGAAACTACGGAGACAGAACAGTGGCTGCCAGGGGTGATGCGGGGTGAGGAGACACAAAGACAAAACAGAAGATTTTGAGAACAGTGAAAATATTATGTATGATACTCTAATGACAGATATACATTAGTACACATTTGTCTAGACCTATAAAATGTTTAGCACCAAGAGTGAAGCCTAAGGCTCACTATGAACTTTGAGTGACCATGATATGCCGACGCAGGTTCATCATTTGTTTAAAAAAAGGTACCATCTGTTGAGCTATGATGTTAATGAGAAAATTTATGCATATATGATGATGGAAGGTCTATGAGACATCTCTATATCTCTTTCTCAATTCTTCTGTAAATCTAAAACTGCTCTAAAAAAACTAAAATGCTTTTTTTAAGTAACAACAAAAAAATATTAGCACAGAATGTAACAAAGAAAAGATGATACAGTTCAGTGGTAAACATACTTGAATGAAGCCCAGCTATCAGAGGTCAAGTTACAGATTGCCTCTTTACCTTGTTTCCTTCATCTGTAAAATGAATTATACTAGGGGAACTTGAAAATCTCTTTCAGCTCTAAAAGTCTATGAATCATCTTAACACAAACCAGAAAGCTTGGAATAAAACAATATCCTTGAGTAACATCACCCAAAAGCCTGTTGAGTGTTTTTAAAAATGGACTTTACTAAAGTTTTTTAGGTCTTACAAAAGTCATATGATGCAGATGGTGGTTTCACTGTTAAAACAAACACTGCACGTGCTTTCTCAGCCATTTAGTGTTTTTACATGATCCACCCAAACATCAAACTGGTATCTGAAACAATAGTTTGGACATTTTCCACATTATGAAACATCCTATAAAACATCCTTTCAAGAAAATGCGTATTTAATTTTAGTGGAATTTCTTTAAGAAAACATTATTCAATTTTCCCTTAATTATCAGCAAGTGATATATCTAAGAAATAAATACGCTGTCAAGTGGCAAATGCAGATCTTAGAAGACACGAGTTCAAGTTTTCACTACCTCTAACTAACTGAGTATCCTCAGGCAAGTTATAAAATCACCTGCAACCTCAATTTTCCTGTTTATAAAATATAAAAGCTGGATGTTCTCTGATCTTTTCAGTCTTAGGACTTTTGTTGTCTTTTTGTTCTATGAATACCACGATTCAAGTCTTTCAGACAGACTACATTTCTTTAGTAACAATAAATCATCTTTCTGTTTCTTCCACCAAAGACTGCCAATGTGAGATTCAGAACAGCTTGAGATATGAACTCAGACATACATTGTTCTAACCCAAAGCAAAGCAGTCTACTAAGAATGAATGCATTATTTCCATTAGGTTGTTGAAATACCAGTAATGACACCTATTATATGTAAAGAGTCCAGCAACACCATGCTGAGAACTCTAAGTCTAGATGACATCTAAGACCATTAATACAGTGGGAAGAAAAGTGAAACACTGCTTTTTTTCATTTATACAAATATTAAACACTGACAATGTCAGGTACTATGCTATATTATTTTATTTTAAAATAAAAAAAAGCAATTGATTTTTTTTTTCAAATTACACTTTCCACTTTTTAAGTTTTCTTTCATTTTCTTATGGGCAGAAGAGGAATAGTTAACCCTGTTTATCTTACAGACTGACTAGCTTCTCTAGTTTCAACTTTTAAAAACGTTAAAACTTCATTAAAATCAGCAATAATACCAAAACCAGTACGTGCATGCATGCTCAGTCACTTCAGTTGTGTCGAACTCTTTGCCACTCTATGGACTGTAGCCTGCCAGGTACCTCTGTCCATGGGATTTTCCGGGCAAAAATACTGGAGTGGGTTGCCATTTCCTACTCTGGGGAACTTACTGACCTGGGGATCAAACCCAGGTCTCCTGCATCTCCTGCACTGCAGGCAGATTCTTTACCACTGAGCCACTGGAGAAGCCCCAAAATAGTACAATGTATTCTATAAATACCTTCTGAAGGAATGAATGAATGCTACACCCATTACACACAGAGGTTTTAGGGAGACCATCACCATTGCCTTTCTAGACCCTAATTGCCTTCAACCATATAGCCCCCTGCTGCCTCTTTTAGTGCTTTTAATTGATAATGTGACTACCCACACTCCTCTCATTTCTCATATCAAGGGGATTTTTATCTTTTCAATTATTTATACTCCATGTAGTATGTGCAGAAAAGAACACAGACCAAACATACCTTCATTCACATTTGTTTTAAACAAAGTTTAAGTTTACTCATATTAAAACAAAATAATGATTAAAACTGGTGCATACTTAAATGAGGGCTTTCTAGGAGGCTCAGTGGTAAAGAATCCACCTGCCAATGCACAAAATATGAGTTTGAACCCTGGGTTGGGAAGATCCTCTGGAGAAAGAAATGGCAACCCACTCCAGTATTCTTGCCTGGACTATCCCACAGGCAGAGGAGCCTGGCTGACTATATAGTTAATGGGGCTGCAAAGAGTCGGACACAACTGAGAACATGCACATACACCATGGTCAAATGAACAGAAGACAACAGAAAGTACAGAATAAAACCACAAGCATACAAGAATCTTAATATACAACAGTCAAGTCAATGCAATGGGGATGAAAGCTGAATCCATACTTTTAGCATAAATCCCAGAGGTATCAAAGATTTAAGGACAAAAAAAAGAAAAAAAAAAAAAAACTATAGAATTTCCAGAAGGCAATTAAAGAATTTTTTTATAATCTCAGAATGGAGCAGGCATTATTAACTATGCTAAGATTACAAATGCTATAAAAGATTATAAAATAAAGGCCATTCAAATACATTAAAAGAAAACCAAAATTTAAAAGAAAATTCCACCATAAATAAAGAGACCAAGAAAAATATTGGCAAGTCATATCATAAAGGCACACACACATGCTCTTTTCAAGTAGGGGGAAAAAAAGACCAACAAAGTAATTTTAAAATGAGCAACAGATATAACTATAGCACTGACATAAACTAGTTTAGAAACAAAAAAAAAGTGTAGAAATGGCTCATAAATGTACAAAAGATATACTCAATCTATTCTCAATGGGAGAAATGCAAAATAAAACTACACTGAATAACATAGTTCAGCTATCAGATTGGCAAGTATCCAGAAGTTTGAGAGCATGCGCTTATTGAAGCTGTAGGGAAACAGGAAATCCCATACACTGCTGGTAGGAATGTAAACAGGGAAAGCTCTATTGAGCATAATCTGGTGATGTTTATCAAAATTATAAGTGCACGTATTGACTTACTATTTCCACTTGTGAGAATTTATCCAAAACACTAGCAAACATGTAAATGGATGTGGGTATGAGGTTTTATGCAACAGGATTATTTATAATATAAAAATACAGTGAAGTGAAAGTTGCTCAGTCATGTACAACTCTTTGCGACCCAACGGACTATACAGTGGGCTTCCCTGGTAGCTCAGATGGTAAATCACTGCAGACGGTGACTGCAGCCATGAAATTAAAAGATGCTTACTCCTTGGAAGGAAAGTTATGACCAACCCAGACAGCATATTAAAAAGCAGAGACATTACTTTGTCAACAGAAGTCCTAGTTAAGGCTATGGATTTTCCAGTGGTCACGTATGGATGTGAGAGTTGGACTCTAAAGAAAGCTGAGTGCCGAAGAATTGATGGTTTTGAACTGTGATGTTGGAGAAGACTCTTTTGAGTCCCTTGGACTGCAAGGAGATCCAACCAGTCCATCCTAAAGGAGATCAGTCCTGGGTGTTCATTGGAAGGACTGATGTTGAAGCTGAAACTCCAATACTTTGGCCACCTGATGTGAAGAGCTGAATCATTTGAAAAGACCCTGATGCTGGGAAAGACTGAGGGCAGGAGGAGAAAGAGATGACAGAAGATGAGATGGTTGGATGGCATGACCGACTCAACGGACATGGGTTTGGGTGGACTCCGGGAGTTGGTGATGGACAGGGAGGCCTGGTGTGCTGCAGTTCATGGGGTTGCAGAGTTGGACACAACTGAGCAATTAAACTGAACTGAAAGCACCTGCCTGAAATGTGGCAGACTTGGGTTCGATCCCTGGGTTGGGAAGATCCTCTGGAGAAGGAAATGACAGCCTACTCCAGTACTCTTGCCTGGAAAATTCCATGAATGGAGGAGCCTAGTAGGCTACAGTTCATGGGATCGCAATGAGTCAGACATGACTGAGCAATTTTACTGGTCACTGGATTATACAGTCCATGGAATTCTCCAGGCCAGAATACTGGAGTGGGTAACTGGTCCCTTCTCCAAGTGATCTTCCCAACCCAGGGATCAAACCTAAGTCGCCTGCTGGGCCGGCAGATTCTTTACCACTGAGATGCCTGGGAAGTAAACAATCCCAATGCCCATCAGTTCAAAACTAGATAATAAGACTAAAGTCCTACACATAATCAACTTGGAAGGATCTTTGGGACATATTGTTGAATGAAAAGAATATTGTAGAAGAGTGTGTCTAGAAAGCATATTAAATAAAGGTATGTATTATTTTATCCACATTTGAATTTGCTTCTATATGTATAAAAAGATTCTGGAGTAATATGTAAGAAACTAATCAAAAGTTACTTATTTCAGAGACAGGGTGGAAATTGCACCAAAGAGGACAAAAGGGAGATTTCTCACCTTTTTTGAACTTAAAATTTTTATCCATTCAAAAGACTAGGTAACAATAGAAGAGTAAAATAAATAAGATTAATGATATAGTCTTATTTATTTTACTCTTATATAGCAAAGCTTCCCTGGTGGCTCAGATGGTAAAGAATCCACCTGCAATGCAAGAGACCCAGGTTCGATCCCTGGGTTGGGAAGATCCCCTGGAGAAGGGAATGGCTACCCACTCCAGTATTCTTGCCTGGAGAATTCCATGGAAAGAAGAGTCTGGCGGGCTACAGTCCATGGGGTCACAAAGAGTAGCATGCAACTGAGAGATTAACAATGATAGAATAGGATTTGAACTAAATTTGAACTAATCCAACTAAAACATTATCAAAATGAAGTCAAAGGTATAAAAGTGACTTTAAAATGTTTCTATTTCAACTAGATATTTTGAAGGGCACTCTAGTTCTTCTACTACAAAACAATCAGTGTTTCCTGTAAATCTGAATTTACACATAACCCAGTTACACACAGATTCCACTCCAAGGTGTGTTCCCAGAAACTCTTACACATGTGTACCAGGAGACATGGTCAAAAATGTTTACAGCGATGCTGTTTATAATAACAGAATCTTGCAAATAACCTAAGTGGCTTAACAGGAGGATAAATTAATTACAGAATATGCACACAGTGGCACAGTGGATGGAATAACCATATGTTAACAAAAGTCTTAAATTACAATTTGAAGTGGGAAAACAAAGTTCCAAAAAGTATACAGCATAATGTCATTTTTTCCCTAAAGTTTAAAAAAGCAAAACTAAACAAATACTGTTAAAGGCACATACGTAACACGTTGGGAGGACTATATGTAACATCCAGAGCGAGCAGTGACCTCAGGTGGGAAAAGGCAAGCCAGCCAAGAGACGTGAAAGAAGGTAACGACACTGGCAACACTGTGGGTCTCAAATGGAGTGGTGGGAATCTTAAGTGTTTATTATCATGTGTCATAACTTATATGTGTTAAATTTACTATATATCAAGTATTACCTGTATTTTTTCTTTAAAAATAACACACAGTTTAACATCTCTTGGAAAATTACAATATATTATCTGGGAGTTTATAAACCTCCATCTTTCTAGACAAGCTGATGAATGAGTACTTACTACTCTTATTTTCTCCAATGTTTATTGTAGAGTTTCTCTGATAACAGAGAAAATCAACACTGTAGTTCTTAATACCTCAACTTTCAGTCTGGGAGACTTTCATCTGTGTGTCACTGCTCTGCTCTTTTTCAGTTGGAAAAATCCTAGTTCCAAACACCTTTGAACCCCATAGGGCTCTGAGAATACAGAGCACATATTTCACATTTCCAAAATCAATTTCAGAAACTGAAATTGCATTCAAACTTTAGAAAACTACTCATTTTCTCTTCTTAAAAAAAAGTCATAAAAGGCTCAAGTGGAGAGCCTTAGCTATTCAGATAACTACCTCCCTAACTATTTAGTATATATATATCATTTGTTTAAATTCAAACATTGTGCAATTCAGGCCAAAGTGTGTACATCTGTGAGTGTTATAAATATACTTCAATTTTTTTCTGATTATAAACCAGGGTATGTTTATTACAGAAAAAATTCTCTCATATTTTTCCATATCTTTTAGTTAAGTTATAAGAAAAAGGGGGCCTAAGCTTTGTGTTCTTACCCCTTCAGAAAGGCACTGCTAATTCACGATCCTCTAACAGGTGGTGAGTGCTTGTTGCTTCAATGGTTGGAATAATCATTTTCTAATTCTCAACAATTATATGGATCAGAAATTATGTAACATTTATTTCTTATCTGGACTTTCCTCATTGCTGAACAATTTCATTATTCAACTTCTGTTCTTTTTAAATGATTCCCTAAGTTCTTCAGGCATTTTTCTATTGCTGTTCAGCAGCTAGGTGTGTCCAGCTCTTTCATGACTCTGTGGACTGTAGCCTGCCAGGTTCCTCTGTCCATGGGCTTTCCCAGGCAAGAATACTGGATAGAGTGGGCTGCCACTTTCTCCTCCAGAGGATCTCCCTGACCCAGGGACTGAACCTGCATTGAAGGCAGATTCTTTACTACTGAGCCACCAGTTTATTAATCTGTAAGTGTCCTTTGTGTATTTTTAACCTGTGGCTATATAGCTGCAAGTTATGGCTTCTATCATTTGACTTTTTACTTTCTTATGCTGTTCCTTGAATTCATTTTTGGTTTTCATATATCTAAATCCATATCTTTCTTATGATTTCATTCTCTGCTCTTATGTTTAAGAACACTGTCATCCTGCAATTAAGGGACGCAGCCTTAAATTGTGCATATGGTTTCCTTTTTTCAAAAAACATGTATCTGAAATCGTTTTGCATGTAAAAATGTAAGTCAAGCAAGTTTTTTAAATCATGAGAATTTAAATCCATTCAATCTTTCTTGAGAATATTTCAGAAAAATAAACTTTGTTAATCTGATTAAAGACTTTCCTTCTAGTTTCAGGTTATTTTTCCTTAAATAAATGGGCATTTGATTATTAACTCAACTGGTATGCCATAAACAGATAAGTTTAACACTCTCTCATACCCCTAATTGAAATAACCAATGAATTGAGACTTCCTTGGTGGTTAAGAATCTGCCTGCAAATACAGAAGACATGGGTTCTATTTCTGGTCCAGGAAGACCCCACATGCCATGGGGCAACAAAGCCCACGTGCCACAACTACTGAGCCTGTGCTCTAGAGCCCACGTGCCACAAACCAGAGAAGCCACCGCAATGAGAAGCCTGCACACCATGACTAGAAAGCAGTCACCAACATTACTTACTGTGATAATCATTTCATGAGGCAAGTCAAAAATTATGCTGTACACCTTAAAGTTATACAGTGTTATATGTCAATTATAACAATAAAACTGGAAGAAAAAAAAGAAATAGACTGCCACAAGTAAGCTATATTCTTAGATTTCCAACACAGTATTTATGTTCAAATAAATAAGTTAAATCACTTGGCTTTATATTTAAATAGTATTGGCTCCAAGTAATTTAACTGTCTCATTACAAAGAAGCTTCTATTATGGATGGCCCCAAAGGGAACTGTATATTCTTGCCTGGAGAATCCCATGGACAGAGGAGCCTGGCAGGCACAGAAGTGGACACAACTGAAGTGTCTTAAGCTTGACACAAAAGTGACAAAATTTTTGATAAGTCAACTTCAATACTGCAAAGGTTAACACGAATTCTTTCCCATCCCCAAAGTATTTGTCTTGGGTCATCTCTAATGAACCCAGAAGAGTCAGCATATTTCACAGAGGCTAAATAAAACTTTTTAAAAGGTTAACGGAAAAATATTTATGTGAAAAATGCCTCCAAATAATGTTTTAGTGGGTGGATTCGGCACATACCAGTGAATACCTTTGAGCTGAGTCCAACTCTGAATTAAGCTGGAGTTTACCTTTAAGAAACAATGAACCTGCTTTTAAGTAAAATCCTGTATTAATAAGAAACATGGAATGCGAATTAAAAAAAAAGATTTTATCAACTGAACTGTATCTAAGTATTTTACAAAATTTTCCATGAGCCATCAGTAAGTCTTTAAAACTCACGATCTTTTAAAAAACTTGCTAGTCATTCATCTGTAAAAATCTAGCTTTTTATGTGCATGCCAAGCATAAAATTGCCCCCATGCTAAATTTAACACAAACCTCACATTACAGAGTTATGTGTTCCTACACTTTGACATGACTATGACAGTGATTCACAAGGTGAAAATACACTTAGAATGGTCTACGTTCTGCAACTCAGGACAATGAAGAAAGCCTGGGAAGGATGTAAAAATTAGGTCCATATTTTAAATCTGCAGCCAATCAAGCCAGGAACCTGGCTATGCAATCACAATCACTTGCAAAACCATTTAAACTATTTCTTAGCTGTACCTGTTAGCAGTTTCTTATGACTGTAATCTTTTTAAAAAAATATCTCCCACTTCAAATATTAAATGCACATGTACATTAACTTTTTTTTTTTGTCTACCTACCGTTAGGTGCTGGAGAAGGCAATGGCACCCCACTCCAGTACTCTTGCCTGGAAAATCCCATGGACGGAAGAGCCTGGTGGGCTGCAGTCCATGGGGTTGCTAAGAGTCGGACAGGACTGGGCGACTTCACTTTCACTTTTCACTTTCATGCATTGGAGAAGGAAATGGCAACCCACTCCAGGGTTCTTGCCTGGAAAATTGCAGGGATGGGGGAGCCTGGTGGGCTGTCGTCTATGGGGTCGCAGAGTCGGACACGACTGAAGCGACTTAGCAGCAGCAGCAGACAGTTAGGTGCTAACTGCACCAGGCTAAAACTGTCTTCTTTCCCCTTTACAGTTCTGCATTCTCTTAATTTTTGAATTCTATAGCTCCAAGTTAATTTCACAGTATTTATCCAAACAATGAGTGGTTAAAATTTTGTTCTTTTTAACTACAATTTGTGAAGTAAAGTTTAGCCAAGAAAACAATGAAGAGAGTCACTTTATGACATTTTGTTGTTTACAAAGTAATGTTACCTTTTTAGATGTTATTCAAGAGTGATTAGTCAAGTTTAGAAAATTAAAGACACTTAACATTATAAACCGATATGTGTAACTCATAACAGAGCACACTGAACAAGAAGATGTAAACGGAGCTGCTCAAGGTGATACAATATGGCAGTGAGGCGGGCAGTGAGGCGGGCAGCTCAAGCAGTGTCAAACTCCTGTCTTCCCCTCACGCATCGTCCTGAGCAACCCTGCTCTAACTTCTGCCTGAAAAACACTAAGACACAGACTGTCCACAGGGCAGAAAACACCTAGGGCAGAATTTCAAACTTAAGGAAGTGATTAAGTGGAAGAGACTTTAACCTAAAAGCTATCATACTATGTGAATTTAAATTACTTTTTAGGTGATGGAGTCATCATAGTGATCTACTTTTTCTTGTATTCAAAGTAGGTAGGAGCTGGCTCCAGAGGACCCAGGGGTTCCACTACCCAGAACTACACTCTCTTCTCAGGAGAGGAGAGACAGTTGGCTGTCAGAGCAGGACTGCCCTCGCTGTCCATGGGAACCTGGGCGGGGCCCACTCAGAGAACCTCTGTATCAGCCTTCTCAGCTCCACAATATTGGGAAGGGCCCAGGGAGCATTCTTTCAGATTTTGAACTACTGGAGACCAGAGCAAGTCCTAAAGTGCTAACATTTGGTTAAATTTTAAGGATGTTTCAAACAGCTTATCATTTCCAACATTATGTTTAAAGCAAATCTTTTAGACATTCTTACACATTTCTCATCAGTGAAACTCACTGACCTTTTTGTGATATTTCTTCCCCTACTTGCAAAGGAGCTCCAAATCCCTCAGAAAGTTAAAAAAAAAAATCAACAGACATAAAGATAAGGGTCAAAATACCACTGTTTAGTGATGGAGGCTTCAGGTCATCTATAATGTGCTTTCATGCTAAAACTACCAAATTAACAACTATCTGACTTACATATTTAAATATGTAATGTTTATGCTCTGAAAAAAAAATCTAATGTCAAAAGTAATCATTCAAATACAAACCATACATATTCTGTGGTCACGTGTACATGCAGAAAAATCTGAGAGATAAGAAGTTTAAGAATGACATTTTTGGCAAGCCTACACAAATATATAGAATTTTTATTAAAAAAAACAGGGGTAGGGGGGAGAAGGCATGGAAGAAAACTAACATCCACTATGTGCTTACTAAGAAATAGCTCCTGTGCTAAGTACTTTACATAAAACTGAAATCAACTGAACGTTTCTCACATTCCTTGACCCAAATAACTACGTGTTGTGCTTAGTCACTCAGTCATGTCCAACTCTTTGCAACCGCATGGACTGTAGATGGGATTCTCCAGGCAAGAATATTGCAGTGGGTTGCCAAGCCCTTCTCCAGGGGATCTTCCCAACCCAGGGATCGAATCCAGGTCTCCCACACTGCAGGTAGATTCTTTACTGTCTAAGCCACCAGGGAAGCCCAAGTAAATACAATCCTCTATATTCAAACAACAAAGGAATTAAAAACTCTCTCAGAATCCTGAACTGATTCCATTTTTCCTTTGGGCAATGTGCTGAGCCTATCACATTCATCATTCTTACACAGACAAAAGGCCCTGACTCATACTGCATTATTTAAATTATTCCCAGAAAATCATGAATACCATTGCCTCACTCAAACAGTCTTTTCAAGAGGCTAGTTTTGATACTTCAAGAATTCAATTCTCATAAGCAGGCTCTGATAAAAATTGTCACAAATTTCATTATACATCGAAAGATGAGCTACTAATATGAAAGAACACTCTTCATGACAACAATTTACGTATTTAAGCTAATTCAGCTTCTGAAAGTTATCAGGAAGAGAACTGGGGTTAGAAATGAGAGAGATCCGACTCTACTGGGGACTTCACTTTGCCAGGGTCTTCACTGGCTGGTTGTTTAATTTTACTAACTTACAGTAAAATGGTCACTTCAGTGAAAACAGATGGTTTTGGGGAGAGGCGGGGAGAAAGTTAAAAATGTCTACACTTTCAATGCATAACAGGTTGATCACGTACCTTTGAAAACAGAAATACCTGAAGTGGATTTTTATTTTTATTCTTTTTAAATTCTTTTGAAGAGCTAATTGGCTTTATTCAATGATCCATGAATCAGGCAGCATACTATCTAGCAACTAGAAGGATGCTCCAAACACTGGGAATTATCTTAGGTGAACAAAATTTGCCTGCCATCCTAAAATGTTTCTCTGTGACATGTAGATTATTTTAAGTTGAAAACAATCAAGGTCCAAAGACTCAGGAAGACCCTTTCATCTTCCCATTAACTACTTAGAAGAATTTAGTTAGAGGATTCACTCCAAGAAGGGAGCTATCACCATAGCTCCTTTCTCCCACTTCAGCAGAACTGAAGTGGATTTTTAAATGATGATATACTATTATTTGGAATAAAATTGTGAGCAATTTTATCCTTCAGTTCAGTTCAGTCACTCAGTCATGTCCGACTCTGTGACCCCATGAATTGCAGCACACCAGGCCTCCCTGTCCATCACCAACTTCTGGAGTTCACTCAGACTCACGTCTATCGAGTCAGTGATGCCATCCAGCCATCTCATCCTCCATCGTCCCCTTCTCCTCCTGCCCCCAATCCCTCCCAGCATCAGAATCTTCTCCAATGAGTCAACTCTTCACATGAGGTGGCCAAAATACTGGAGTTTCAGCTTTAGCATCATTCCTTCGAAAGAAATCCCAGGGCTGATCTCCTTCAGAATGGACCGGTTGCATCTCCTTGCAGTCCAAGGGACTCTCAAGAGTCTTCTCCAACACCACAGTTCAAAAGCATCAATTCTTCGGCGCTCAGCCTTCTTCACAGTCCAACTCTCACATCCATACATGACCACAGGAAAAACCAGAGCCTTGACTAGACGGACCTTTGTTGGCAAAGTAATGTCTCTGCTTTTCAATATGCTATCTAGGTTGGTCATAACTTTCCTTCCAAAGAGTAAGCGTCTTTTAATTTCATGGCTGCAGTCACCATATGCAGTGATTCTGGAGCCCCCCAAATAAAGTCTGACACTGTTTCCACTGTTTCCCCATCTATTTCCCATGAAGTGATGGGACCGGATGCCATGATCTTCGTTTTCTGAATGTTGAGTTTTAAGCCAACTTTTTCACTCTCCACTTTCACTTTCATCAAGAGGCTTTTTAGTTCCTCTTCACTTTCTTCCATAAGGGTGGTTTCATCTGCATATCTGAGGTTATTGATATTTCTCCCGGCAATCCTTACATTTCTGATATTTCAATTAGTAACTTTAATAATATACCAAAAATTCTAACGACTCAGCACAACCTAAAAGATGTGTACTATAGTGTTAAATGAAAACACACTTCAAATTTTTGTCTATATTCTAATTATGTTAAAGTGTTTGTGTGTGTACCTAAAAAGTAGAACTGTGAATACAGTTAATGCTGGGTTACAGTGGACTGGTAGATAACTGTTTCTCTTTCTTGATTCTTTTCTACTGTGATAATGTCACAATAAAAACAATTAAAAAAAAAAACAACATCATCACTTTATGGATAAAATGGTTTTCGGTCTGCAATGACTTAACCATGTTAAAGATATGAGTCTCTGTGTCTTCTGTCAGTTGCAGGAAAGCAACCACAACTTCCTGCATCCTTCAAAACACTTAGCATAGCATCTCAGGCCCAAAAAGATCCAGTAAATTCCCAGTGAGGGACATGTCACAGAACCACTGACAAGTAACCACCAAGTGTAACTAATATAAAGGTAGAAACTTACTGTTATTTGTTGGTTCAGGAAACCCAGCCTTTGGACCACTCCATCCTTTGTTTTCCCCTGTCTGAAAAATTAAACCGATTGTTTAAATTCAGGAAAGAAACTTAAATTCAAAACAAAAGTTAATCCTAATTAATAAAAAAAGGGTACAGGTTATTCTGTTCATCGTCTCTACTGCTGACCCCAGGACCATGGACACAAGAATTACTAATAAGAACTGTAACATCTATCCCTTTTCTACATTCATATTTGTTTCTTATGCCTCCTGATTTTATCTATTTAAATTTATAATTTACATCATCAAGAAAGCCCCATATTTAGCATAATATTTAGTATATATATTATGTATAACATGGGCTCTATCAAGGTGGCAAAGAAGTAAATAATTTGTTTTCAAATAGTAAACAATAATCTTCGCAAGTGCTAAAGTAACTAAAAGAGATTTTTTATCACTTCTGAAGTTAAATTAATGGTAGAAATATTATTATGTCTGTTCTGGAAAACTCCTGATAAGGGTCACTGAATACTGCTAATAACAGGTACAAAAAATTGAAAACTAAACCCTAACTCTTTATATTCCAGGATAATCTGGAATATCCTGGCTTTTGTCAGATGATTTGGTCAACATTTAGTGTAAAATACACTCTGAGCTCAGACATTTTGAAGTAGTAGTTTAATCAAATTATAAGTGACATTAACTGGTTATGTTCTCTTTTTGTGGAGCTGGTGTTATTGATATAAAGTAATTCGGGGTGAGGGGAGACATAATTCTTTTTATAATCTTTTTATATTATGCTATCAGATGTCAAAGATCAAATGGATAAATTAAATCCATATATACACAAACTGCTGCTGCTAAGTCACTTCAGTCGTGTCCAACTCTGTGCGACCCCATAGATCGCAGCCCACCAGGCTCCCCCATCCCTGGGATTCTCCAGGCAAGAACACTGGAGTGGGTTGCCATTGCCTTCTCCAATGCATGAAAGTGAAAAGTGAAAGTGAAGTCGCTCAGTCGTGTTCGACTCTTAGGGATCCTGTGGACTGCGGCCCACCAGGATCCTCTGTCCATGGGATTTTCCAGGCAAGAGTACTGGAGTCGGGTGCCATTGCCTTCTCCAAACACAAATTACATTTCTAGCAAATGGCTTGCAACTGTGAAAGGGTGGAAGAGAAGATAATGTGTGTAAATGCAGATACGCGTAGATGGGAAGGCCTGAGGAGACTCCCATGCACATGTTCTCTATAAAGCACAAGATAGAATCATAGAGAGAGGGGGCCGCTGAGGAAGGGAGGGAGGTTATAAATCTAAGGAAAGTGTACACAGTAAGCAAAAAGCCTAGGAAAGAAAGAGCTCAACGATTAGAAGAATACAGATCCTCAGGCATTTGAGGGCTCAGCTGAAGTTGGTAATAATATATTTAGCACTTCATTCCTCCTTTTCTCTCCTTCCACTAATAACCAAAGTTACTTAAATATTAGGTTTTATTCCCTAAGCCTGATTTTTCATCAACTGAATCCCAAGCCTGCTGCTCTCTGATTTCTATCTCAACACTCTAATGAAACTGCTTTTCTAAGGTTTCTGCTTTAACATGACAGAGTAAACATTAAGAGTAATCTCTTCTCTCTCCCCAAACAACTCTAAATTGATAATCCAATAATCTATAAACTCTCTCTCCTTCCCTCTGCCCCCAGCCTCCCCAGAATATGAAAGGAATCAAGAGAAGAGATAAGTCAAAATTTGTAACATGGAGAGTAGATTAATTATAACTAACTTAGCAGATGTGGGCCAGCTGAAACCTCACCTGCAGGGCTAGAAGCTAACAAAGAGCTTACAAAGAGTAAACTGATTTGTGCTTCAGAACCCCAGGAAGCCTCAGGAATCAGAAGCACACCTGGTACTTCTAAAGATGAATCCTGCAAGAGTGAAAATAGGAAGATTGTTTGGAAGTCTTTCAAATGTTATGAAACTTTCAGGTCACTTCTGTGACCCCAAGGAGACAAATTTCCTAAAATGTTGCCTCTTCAGAAAGGCCTAAAACAAAGAGACTCTGGACACCAGGTACAGCTGAGGATGGGATGGATCTATACACCACGCTGAAAAGAGAGATGGATTCCAAAGTTACATCCTAGCAGATAAGATCCCCAGCTCCCTTTATCACTGCGCCTCTAAAGACAATAATCAGTCCCCCAATCCGCAAGGAAGAGTGAGCATAACACAGGGAACAGAATAAAACCTCAAAAATCATTAAAAAAAAAAAAAAGCTCTCAGAGAGACAGAAGTATTATACCCATTAAACAAGAACAAGAGGTTATAAAAAGGAATATTCTGAAAATGAAGAATAGTTCTGGGAAATAAAAAAACAGTAGCCAAAGGAAAATATTTCAAAGAAGTACCGGAAGACAAAACTGAAGAAATCTCCAGTAAACAGAACAAAAAGAGAAGCAGAAAAGAAACAAAGGAAGAAAGAAAGAAGCAAAAAATCACTCTTTAGACTAACAGGTATCCTAGAAAGAACCAACAGCAAAAATGGAAGGAAAGAAATCATCAGAGAAAAAATATAAAAGTTTCCCCACTTTTAAAGTACACGAATTTCTGGATTAACACCCAAACACCCAAAAACAATTTACCAAAGAATACACAAATCCAGTCAGTCGCTCAAGAAATTTCAGAACTTCTGAGAAAAGATGTGAGAAAAGCATCGTGAGGGGGAGGAAATGTAAAAGTTTCATAAATTGACTAAAGAATCCAAATACTCTGGAATTTCAACACTAATGCTGAGAGGTAGAAAACATTGGTACAATGCCTTCAAAACTGTGGAAAAAATATTTCCTCTTTAGAATTATATCTCAGAAAAACTACCAATTAAGTGTGGGGGAAATAGAAAGATATATCAGAACTACAAGGTCTCAAAAAACTGTATTACTCATGCATTCTCTATCAGGAAACAGTGAAAGCATGTACTCCATCAACACAAGACAATAAATTAAGAACAAGGAAACTGTCCAGAAAGTAGGCAACTCAACAAGAGAGAGGCAAAAGGAATTAACAGGGAAATCCTGAAGAGAAGAACCAAAACATTGGGTCTTCAGCAGATCTATCAAAGAAACAATCCAACAGCGAAGAGGAAGATAAAGAACTCCAAGAAAGAAAAACAAAGAAACTAAACAGTAATGAAGTGTTTACTTGGCAGAGGGTAACAGGGATATGTCAGAGAGACACAGAAAACTATACATGTTGAGTAAGAAAACTAACTCTTCAGTTTTCAAAGCAGGAACTCAGATAACATCTAAAAAGAAAAAAATTAAGAAACTGCAGTGTAAGTTATTAATAAGAAACTGCAGTGTAAGTTATTAACAGTACAAAATAACAGAACAACTAAAACAGGTAGTAAGTGGTTGCCTCTGTAAAAAAGGTAACAGAAATGGGCAGTCCCAGGGCAGGACAGAATAGCTTTTTACTATAAATCTTGAGTCTTTATATCATTAATCTTGACTGAGTCTTGACTTGTTATACATATATGAGTATTACTTTGAACAATATATAATAATCAAATATAACAAAAAATGAAGCACATGCCAGTTACATCTTGATGCAGAACAAGCTCTAAGTTGTAACTGAAACCCCATGTAATTAAAAAAAAAAAAAAACAAGATGCAAGATCAGTGTATTTTTTAAAAAGTAAAGAGTTCTGCTCTTCCTTAGAATGTAGAAATGTAACGATGACTCAGACAATGTAAGAAATCATAACTTTTCTCAAACCCATCAGAGATCTGAGATTGTAAAGCAAACATATGACATGAATTCTAGAGAGTGACAAAGCCCTCTGAGGTGACGTTTCACTCACAGAATATTTCAACATTGGCAAAGAAGAAGGAGATGAATATCAAAAATATTGGTAAGAAGAAAGCAGATGAAATGTTAATGAATTCTAAAAGACTGTGTGAGGGTCAGCACAGCAGTTTAGAAAAATTAGGAACTCCAGAGAGAAGTTCTTTTCTATGGGCTTCCTTTGGGAAGTCAGGACAACTGGAGATACAGCGGAGAACCAAAGAGCCCCACTCAGTGGTGCAGGTGTGAAGCAGAGAGAACAGCACAGAAATCTGCACACTCCTATGGAGAAGGAAATGGCAACCCATTCCAGTACTCTTGCTTGCAAAATCCCATGGATGGAGAAGTGTTGTAGGCTACAGTCCATGGGGTCATAGAGTCAGATACGACTGAGCGACTTCACTCACTAGACTCTTCTTTTGCACAAAGCAAACAGCACAAGCTACAAGAGAAAAGGGAGAAACAAATCCTGTCTGCCTCTGAGATAAGGCAAGAAATTTTGTTGCTCCAAAAGCTCAGGCAAGGACTCACTGTTTCTGCAAAAAGATTAGAAGCAAAAGTCACCTGCTCCTAGGGAAAAAAGAAGGAGGTGAAAACCTTGAGAGCAAATCCCTGCACCAATATAAAGCAGATTTCTGAACATGCTGGGGAAGGGGCTGGAAAACCCTACTGCACCTAAGACAACCTACAGTTCAAAAGTAAAGTTTGGCTATCATGGAGAAGGAGGTAGAAACATTAGGAAAAAACCCACGTCTGAGACTCAGTCACACAGAGTTTGAGAATGAAGTCGTACAAGAAAATCAAGAGCTATGCTTCTATACCCAACACAATCCTACAACCAAATAATAAACAACAGCAATTGACTACGGAGCATAGAGATATCCCTCACCTCATGGCATAGCAAAGAGAGGACTGATGAAACCAGAGGATGGAGCAGAAACATTGAGGAAAATCTTCCCAAAACCTCACCCCACACAAAACAAAGATAGTGGCAAACCAAAGCTAAAGGAACCTGAAGTTCATAGTGACTGTGGAAACAAAACACCCAAAATGAGCTTAACTACCAACTAGATTGATGCCACCCTCCATGTTAATAGTCTGACAGAAAGAGAGACATGCCTGTTTCTTAACATAAGTACTACTTAACTCTGCCTTTAATGTTTCACAATACACAATGTCCAATGTTCATTCAAACATTATAAGACACCCAAAATTGCAAAAGTAAATATGTCAAACGATAAAGAAGTCAATAAAAGGGAGGCTCGAGGGTGGTGGTGGGTGGGGGGAGATATACGTATACTTATAGCTGATTCATGTTGCTATATAGCATAAATGAATACAACATTGTAAAGCAATTATCCTCCAATTAAAAATAAATAAGTGAAAATTAAAAATAAGAAAACAAGTCAATAAAACAGAGCCCAGAGATGACTCAAGTGCTAGAACTCTAAGAAATAAGTTTTATAATATCTATGATAAACAGGATAAAAGATCTAATGAAAAAGGCAGACAACATGCATGAATATTTGGAGAATTTCATTAGAAAACAGAAACCTTGTAAGAAAAGCACATGGAAATCCTAGGGGGAAAATATCACAGATGAAAATTAATATTGATAACATTATTAACAGATGGACACACCTGAAGAAATAAGTCAGTAATATTACAGATAAATTAACAGAAATTACTCAAACTGAGACACACACAAAAAAAGGAGTGAAAAATAAAAAGGAACAGAAAATCCTGGATCTATAAGACAATACTAATGGTCTAACATATATATAACTGTAAACTCCCAAGGAGAGAGAAAACAAGGAAGAAGAAATATCTGAAAAGAAAGATAATAGCTGAGAATTTGACAAAAATTTAAAAAACAAATCACAGATCTAATATATTCATATTCATTAAGCAGAAAAAAATACAAAAAGGAGAAGAAAGGAAGGAGGAAGAGGAAGAAAATGAAGAAACGGAGAAAAAGAAAAGGAAGGAGGAGAGGGAAGAAGAGGAGAAAGGAAGGAAAGAATTAAATTTAGATACATCAGAGTTACACTGCTAAGGACTAATTTAAAAAAAAAAAGGATATTTCTGAAGGCCTTTAGAGGAAGGAAGAAAGCATGTCAAGATGAAAAAGAGGATAATCACAGCAGACTTCATACAAAAGACTATGCAAGTCAGAAGACAATTGAAAGAGATCTCTGAAAGTGCTGAAAGAAACAGAAAAACTCAGAATCCTATACCCACACAAAACTAACTTGTAAAATGAATACAAAATAAATTTCTCATCAAACAAAAGTTGACAGAAATCACTGCCAGCAGACCTGCTAATACAAGTAGTAGTAAAGGAAGTTCTACAAACAGGAGTATAATACCAGAAAGAAATCTAGATCTAAACAAATGAACAGTATTGAAAATGGTAAAAATGAGGTTAAATGTATTTTCTGTGATTCTAACCATATAGAAAGAAAATTAACTATATAAAGTGAAATTTGTAACAATGAATTATGGGTTTTATACATATAAAGGTAAGTAAAATGTACAACTACATGAGAGGTCAAAGAGAAAAAAGTGAACAAAGAATAAATGGAATAAATAGAAACAATTAGAAAAATGAAAGGTTTAAATCCAACCATACCAAAAGCTACAATAAGTACAAATGGTCTGATCACTCCCAACGAAAGGTAGAGATTGTCAAAGGGTATTTTTAAAAGCAAGACTCAATTATATGCTTTCTAAAAGAAACAAATTTAAATGTAAAGACACTGATAGGCTAAAAATAAAATGGTGGGGGGAAAATACCCCACGCAAACACTAATAAAAATAAAACTGAAGTGACTATATTAATATCAAAAAGAATTTAGAACAAGGAATATTACCAGGGATGGAAAGAAAATCACATAATAATAAAGTTGTAAAGTCATCAAAAAGATACAACAATCCTAAATGTATATGTATATAACAACATAGCTTCAAAGTACATAAAACAAAACCGATAAAATTGAAAGTAGTCAAATTCAAATTTATAGCTGGTGACGTTAGCACTTGATAAAAGAAGTAAACAAAATCAGAAGAGACAAAGGACTTGAATGAAGAAACCAAAGGGAAATTAGAACATATTTTGATGAAGTAAAAACTCAACTTCTCAAAATTTGTGGGTCAGGGCTAAACCAGTACTTAAAGAGAAATATATATCACTAAATTCTCAGATCCACAGCCTAAGCTTCTGGCTTACCAAGTAGAAAAAGAACAGAAAATTAAACCCAAAGCAAATAAAGGAAGGATAAAATAAAGAACAGAAATCAGTAAAACTGAAAACAGAATAACAGGGGAAAAAAATCAATGAAATCACAATCTTGTTGTTTGAAAATGATAAAAACAATTGACAGACCCCTAGCTAGATTCATCAGGATAAAAAAAGAGAAGAAACAATTATCAATATCAGAAATGGGAGAGAAAATATCATTACAGATGCTATAGCCACTAAAAGAGTAACAAAGGAATCCTATGAACAATTTTATACCATTAAATTCAGCTTAGAGGAAATGGACAGACTCCTTGAAAGATTCAAACTGCCAAAGCTCGCTCAGCAGTAGGAAATCTGAGTAGTCTTATATCTATTTTTGCATTAATTTATAGTTAAAAACTTCTTACAAAAAAAAATTATAAACCCAGATGGCTCCACCAGTAAATTTTACTCAATGATTAATGAAGGAAGAATACCAAACTCTCTGAGCTGATGAAAGAAAAGGAGATATTTCTAAACTTACTATATGAGTCTAGCACTACCCTGATAATGATACTAAAACCAGTATTTCTACTTCAGATGATGAAAGCTTTCTGGAAGTGGATAGTTGAGATAGTTGTAGAACACTGTAAATGTACTTAATGCCACTGAGTTGTACACCTAAAAATGGTAAAAATGGTAATTTTTTGCTGTGTGTGTATATACAGGTATTTCACAGTTCTCAAAAGTTTATGTCACTTTGCTTTTATGAAAGACATGCACTAGTACCTGTTTTTGCTAACTAAAAGAAATCCAAAGAGGATTTTCACTTTCATGGAAAAACAAAAACACCGTTCAGTGTTTCACTCCACAGCTAGCCACACTGAGGCAGCACACACCAGGGGCAGTGAGAGTGTCAACTACACTCAGCATTTCAGCATGCAGTCACCACAGCTTTGAACCGTGTGTGAGGATCTGTGCTCTGTCTGGATTTATTTTGTGCATTCATTAGTAAGATGAGTCCTAAGGTAACTGCTTCTTTGTTTCAGGCCATTTTGGCTTACAAAAGGTTTCACAGGAATTGCTTTATTTTCAGATAGTGGGGGAAACCTGTATGACATAAATTTTAAAAATCCATCAATTTAAAAAAAATTCACCATATCCACAAACTAAACAGAAAAATCATGTGAGTATCAAATCAACAGATGCGGAGAAAACATTCGGCAAAATTCAACATTCACTGATAGTTACGGTGGGGAGACTTTTCAACAAAGCAGGAACACTAGGAACTATCAAGCTGATGTAGAGCAGGTATAAAAAACCTACAAGCATCATGTATATAATAGCAAAAGACTGAACAATTTCCTTGTAAGATCGGGAACAAAGTCAAGATACCTGTTTTTCTGTTTCAACAATCAACCTTCTATTCAACACTGAATGGGATGTTTCACTCAAGGCAATAAAATAAGACAAATAAATAAAAGCATACAGATTAGCAAGAAAAAAATAAACTGTCTTTATTAACAGATAACATAATCATCAATGCAGAAAATTGCAGAAAATCTACAAAATAAGCTACTTTAACAGATAAGTCAGTTCAGCAAGGTCATAGGATGCAAAGTCAATATATAGAAACAACTGTATTTCTATATGCTAGAAAAGAAAAATTAGAAACTGAAATTAAAAACCAATGCCATTACCAATAGCACCCACAAACATGAAACATTTAGGGATAAACATAAACAATGTGGAAGATATTTCTATAAAAAAGTACAAACACTGCTGGGATATATTTCAAAAAACCTAAATAAACAGAGCAAGATCTTGTTCAAAGGTTGGAAGACTCGATATTTTTAAGATATATTAATAAATGCAAACATGATCTATGTAACATTCAACACAATCTCAAAGAAAAATTCCAACTGGATATTTTTTTGGTAGAAATTGATTTAAAAATTTATTATGAAAATATAAAGATTAGCCAAAACAATTTTTTAAAAGTAGAACAAAGATGAAGTTCTTTATCTTATCTCAATCCTTATCCAAAAAAGGTACACTCTATATACAGTTGCACAGTTGAAGAACAGACATACAGATTAACAAACAGAAAATCTAGAAACAGATCCACGCATAAGTGGTCAACTCATTTTCATCAAAGGTCTAACAAACTCAACGGAAAAAGCATTAATTTTGGACAACTGGACAACATATGTAAAAAAGGAGAAGAGAAGACAGAAAGTGAGAGACAAGAATCCTTTATCTGATAAGGCACTGGCATCTAAAATATATTAAGAACTTTTATAACTCAATAATAAGAAAGTAAACCATCCAATTTTTTAAAAGACAAAAATTCTGAACAGATACTTCAAAGAAGAGATACGAGTGGTAAATAAAATATGATGAACTATTCAGCATTATTAACTAGGGAAAATGGAAATGAAATCCAATAAAACAACATTAAAGACCTAATAGCATCACCAAAGCTATAAAAATCGACAATACCAAGAGGTACAGAAGATGTGGAGTAAGCAGAAATCTCAAACATTGCTTGTGGAAATGAAAATGGTACATCTCTGGAAAACATCTTCAGTTTCTAATAAACTGGCATGTGCACTATTATATGAATATGTACCTAACAGGCTATATTAGAGAATATATACAGTCAAGATTTATACATGAATGTTTATAACCACTTTATATACAATAGCCTCAAACTGAAAACCTAAATGTTGGTAAAGAATAAAACAGTAACAAACAGAAAAGATACATGATAACAAACAATAAACAAATGGTAAATGCAACAACATGGATGAATCTCAACAATAAGGGTTGACACAAACGGGTACATAATGTACCATTCAATTTATTCAACATTCTGGAAAAGGCAAAACTGTAGAGACAGAAATCAGATCAGCGTTTGTCAGGAGCTGAGGAAAAGGAAAGACATTTACTATAAAATGGCATTAAGAAACTGGGGTAACAGTAATGTTATAAATCTTAATTGTGATGTGGTCATATACACACACTTGTCAAAATTCATTAAGCTGCAATTCACTAAATCTTAATGTTTTTAAAGTGGAGATATATTAGTGCATACATACAGAATATCTTTGTGAGGACATTTATCTTCTTCTTTTTTAATCCTTATACAAGATTCACTATACTCAGATACTATTCTAAATGATGTACAAACATTAACTAAACCTGGGAGATACCTTTAGAAAGAGACCAAGTCTGAGGGTCTCAGGGTAAAGTGAGGATAATTTTTTCTTCACTGTTCACTCTTTTGCACTTTTAAATTCTTCCATGGACAGAGGAGCATGGCAGGCTATAGTCTATGAGATCACAAGAGTCAGAAACAACTTAGCAACTAAACCACCACCACCATCATCACTCAGTTATGTGCATATCTTGATTATTTTTTTAAAAAGCCAACTTTTCAAAAGCTACTTTTAAAGATTTTTTTAATAATTGCTTTGTCACAGTCTCAAAAGATCTTCTTATTGACAAATCAAGGTATTAACTAACTCCTTGTACTTGATCTTTGCAGCATACAACTACCACTGTTTTTATTTTTGGCCATACCATGTAGCTTGTGGGAATCTTAGTTCCCTGACCAAGGAATGAACCTGGGGCCAGGCCAGTGAAAGTACCAAGTCCTGAACACTGGACCACCAAGGAAGTTCCAGGCACCTCTTCCGTAAAGTCTCTTGCTACTCTCTTTTTTACAGATATTCTTCCTTTCTGTATCCTCCATGCATTGTATCTGCTACTGAAATCTTAATACACACACTTAAGAAGCATGGCTGGTGTCTTTTCCCTCTCCTCTCTACACCACTGCCCTAGTTCACACCCTCAGTATCTTTCTCTTGAACAATTCTGCTAGCACTGGCCTCCCTGCCTTCAGTCCTGTCCTGCCCATATCCATTCACTACATTACTTATAGGACTGTCCTATGTAGAAAGCAAACCAGATCATGCCATTTTCAAGCACAAATCTCAAATTAGTAATTCAAAAGCACATTACTTCACATAAAAATAGTCATCTCAGCTACTCCTGACTTTCCAGATTCATCTTCATATATCTAAAATTTTAATTATACTGTAACTTTTGTTACGTGATGTAAGCTCCTCACCCCTAACACTTACTGGTCAGTTTCGTGAGTGCAGGGACCAAATTCCAGTCATCTTATCTTCAGTTTTAACTGTCGGCATTTAGTGGGCGTGATGATTAACTTTATGTGTCAACTTGTCTGGGCTAGGTACTCAGATATTTGGTCAAACGTTATTCAGGGTGTTTCTGTGAGGGTGTTTTTGGAAGAGATTTACATTTAAATCACTGAACTCTAAAGAGTAAAAAAATGACTCTAGAAAGTGGGTGGGCCTTGTCAGCTGAAGGCCAACAAAGGCTGACCTTTCCTGGAATGAGAGGCAGCTTGCCAGTCAATGGCCTCCAGACTCTGCAGCTCCTTCCTGAGTCTCCAGGCTGCTGGCATCCCAGCAAATTCTGGAGTAGCCAAGCATCCAAAACTTCATGGGTCGATTCCTTAAAATAAGTCTCTGTGTGATACACACACACACACACACACACACACACACACACACACACGCACACCTCCCTGTGGGACTCTGTTCCTCTGGAGAACCCTAACTAATAACACAGTGGGTATGCAAAAATATGTTTTTCTAATTAATGAAATTAATGCTGGTGTTTTGTTCTGTTTTATTTTCATTTAACTTACAAATAAAGTCTACGAGGAGATTTATTCTGACATATTTTTATAAATCACTTACCAGTTTTAAGTCAATATAAATGTGTTAAGTTAAAACAACATATACACAATGTAAGAACTACAGAAATTTGAACACGTGTTAGGTTTCATGTTACAAATACTTTTAAAAGAAGAAAACACATTCACTAGCCAGGTTATAAAAACAGAACTGAAATCTCCAGTGATATCACACAGATAAATAATTTTTAATCACTCAAAATAACTGCCTAGATATTTACAGCACCTTAAAAAGTGTATCTAAGTATTTTTTAATAGATAATTTCATTTTTACTCCAAACTTTACAAAGGTGAACCTGCAGAAACTGAAAATATCCCTGAAACAGAATCCGTATGTGAGAAAATGGCATGGAAAAAACCATATTGTTTATGACAGAAATAATTATTAAGCTTGTTTTGGGAATATTCATACAAATGAAATGTTTAATAAAAATAATTTCTACATATGTATAGATAAAATGATAAGTGAATACAAAGTGAAATGAAGTCAATTCCTGCCAAGTTAACTGCCAAGTCCTGAATTCAGGGTTCTCAGCTTCTCTTGCAAAACAGGCAGGTGTTAATGATGTCATTACCTGCTGCAGAAGAAATAGGGGACCATGAACACAAGTCTTGGCAGAAAATAAACACCCTCTGAGTTTACCTTTAATTTAAAGTAAATAGAAAAATCAGTTTATAGAGTGTCTGTCCTATATAGCTCCTGCCCTAAAGGGATAACTCAGGATCTTTATTTCCAGGGTTTTCAGCTATATTCCAGAAATAAAGGCTAACAACCTCCATTCTTAAAAAGCACAAATTAAAAAACTGGGTATATAAGGCAAAAATCATCAGTAAGGTAAAACTTACTACACTGGTATTAATATTATATAAAAGATATATAATTATACAGCAAATTTTTAATATTTTCTAATTGTAAGATTGTAATATTTTATCGTGACCCCTAAACAGTGGTTATTTTGTACCAGGAGAATCTGTATCTTTAAAGATATGAAGATAAGAGTACCAACTTGGAAAAGTTTAAACTTTACATCTACTTTACACTAGTTAAGACAGTACTAACAGTCAAGGAACCTTGGAACAGAACTTGCTCATTATTTTTATATTCTGACAGGACAGAACTTATCCGTGTAAATTTAACTCTCACCTTGTCAAGTTGATCTTGAAGACTAGTGGATGCTTTATAACCAAGTTGTAACAGCATAGCTTCCGCAGCATTTTTTTTGGCTATCTTTTTATTAGGTCCTGTTCCAGTAGCAACTTCATTCCCTACCTTGACCTGGTAAGAATAAAGTTAAGAAATGTAATGACAGCTGCTTTGGTAACAAACATTAACATCACAAAGCAATGTATTCTGCTCTCTAGCATTCAAAAATATAAACTTCAGTCCATAATACAATAGCAATTACGATCCCTTTTATACTACATATATATATATATATATGAATGCATACACAGAGAAAAGTATGGAAATCGGGTCCTCAAAATGTCAGTGTGGGTTATATCAGGATGACAGAATCTTCATTTCAGTTCAGTTCAGTTCAGTCGCTCAGTCGTGTCCAACGCTTTGAGACCCTATGAACTGCAGCACGCCAGGCTTCCCTGTCCATCACCAACTCCTGAAGCTTGCTCAAACTCATATCCATCGAGTCGGTGATGCCATCCAACCAAGAGAGTATTAGAACATTTTTATTTCCTTACATATTTCTATATTCTTTGATTTTTAAACAATAAATTTATTTATATAAGCAGAAAAATAAAATTCACATTGTAGAGAGTTGATTACAACTACATTTGGTATTCTTCATTTAAATTAATAAACTGAAAAGGCTAAAATTCGCATTGCTGCCATTTAAAATAATGTTAAAATGCGTAGTAAACCTGAATAGCCATTTCTCCAAAGAGGATATGGAGATGATCAACAGGCACGTGAAAAGATGTTCAGCACTGCTAATCATGAGGGAAATGCAAATCAAAAAACAATGAGATATTACCTCAAACCTGTCAGAACGGCTATCATCAAAACTATCCCAAATAACTAATGCCAGCAAGGATGGGGACAAAAGGGGACCCTTGTACACTGTGTGGATCACAATAAACTGTGGAACATTCTGAAAGAGATGGGAATACTAGACCACATGACCTGCCTCTTGAGAAATCTGTATGCAGGTCAGGAAGCAACGGTTAGAACTGGACATGGAACAACAGACTGGTTCCAAATAGGAAAAGGAGTATGTCAAGGCTGTATATTGTCACCCTGCTTATTTAACTTCTATGCAGAGTACATCATGAGAAACGCTGAACTGGAAGAAACACAAGTTGGAATCAAGATGGCTGGGAGAAATATCAATAACCTCACATATGCAGACGATACCACCCTTATGGCAGAAAGTGAAGAGGAACTAAAAAGCCTCTTGATCAAAGTGAAAAGAGGAAAGTAAAAAAGTTGGCTTAAAACTCAACATTCAGAAAACGAAGATCATGGCATCTGGTCCCATCACTTCATGGGAAATAGATGGGGAAACAGTGTCACACTTTATTTTTCTGGGCTCCAAAATCACTGCAGATGGTGACTGCAGCCATGAAATTAAAAGACACTTACTCCTTGGAAGGAAAGTTATGACCAACCTAGATAGCATATTCAAAAGCAGAGACATTACTTTGCCAACAAAGGTTCACCTAGTCAAGGCTATGGTTTTTCCAGTGGTCATGTATGGATGTGAGACTTGGACTGTGAAGAAGGCTGAGTGCCAAAGAATTGATGCTTTTGAACTGTGGTGTTGGAGAAGACTCTTGAGAGTCCCTTGGACTGCAAGGAGATCCAACCAATCCATTCTGAAGGAGATCAGCCCTGGGATTTCTTTGGAAGGAATGATGCTGAAGCTGAAACTCCAGTACTTTGGCCACCTCATGTGAAGAGTTGACTCATTGGAGAAGACTCTGATGCTGGGAGGGATTGGGGGCAGGAGGAGAAGGGGACGACAGAGGATGAGATGGCTGGTTGGCATCACCGACTCGATGGACGTGAGTCTGGGTGAACTCCGGGAGTTGGTGATGGACAGGGAGGCCTGGTGTGCTGTGATTCATGGAGTCGCAAAGAGTCGGACACGACTGAGCGACTGATCTGATCTGATCTGATGACTGTTACATGTCACTTATACGTGGAATCTAAAAATACAACAAACTAGTAAATATTAAAAAAAAAAAAAAAAAGAAACAGACTTACAGATTTAGAAAACAAACTAGTGGTTACCAGTGGGGAGAGGGAAGCAGGGAGGGGGTACTATAGAGGCAGGGGATTAAGAGGTACAAACTATTATATATAAAATAAGCTATAAGGATATACTATACAGCAAAGACCACATAGCCAATACTTTAAAGTAACTATAAATGGAGTATAACCTTTAAAAATTATAAATTATTATACTGTACCCTTGTAACATATACTATTGTATATCAACTATATATCAATAAAAACTCTTTAATCCAAAAAGAAAATTTTAAAAATTATATAGTTTACAAAGGATTATATTAAGTAGTTTCTGAAGAGTATATATAAAGATTAATACAATACTGTGGTTAAAAACAAAGACTTCTGAGTCAGATTTGGGTATGAAATCCAACTCCATTATTTCCCATGAACTGATTCAAATTATTTAATATCTCTAAGCCCCAGTTTTTTCATTAGTAAAAGAAGGGTAATACAATGACCTAACAGTATTACTCTGAAAATTAAACAAGAAAATGTATGTAAACTACAGTGTGTATTATAGCGTAATTGCTAAATAAACGGTAGCTTTTTATCATTAGAACTATCCCACCGTTCTCTTTTGTGAGCAAGATGCACACACATATGTACATCCATGTATTTAAATACACATCAGCCATCTTATATCCACATGTACATTCCCTGAGCTGGGTAATGATTTTTCAGTCATGTATATGCTGAGATAATATAAATATAAAAACTAAATCAGCAAACAAAAAAGGAAAAAAATTACATGAAGAAACAAAATACACAGTGAAAGTGGGATTTATTTTTACAGATTGTTCTCAGTAAGTGATAGAAGCAGCAGACAAGAAGATAATCACAATTTTGGAAATTAAACAATGTAATCTAAATAATCTATAGGTAAAGAAGACATCTCACTGGAAATATTTTAAATAAGTAATAATGGAAATAAAATATGTCAAAACTTGAAAGATGCAGCTAAAGAGGGTGTAGAAGAAAACAAATAAGCCATAAAAGCTTAGAAAGAGTAATGAGCTAACCATTCATCTCAAGTAGTTACTAACAGCAAAATAAATCCAAAGAAACAGAACATTAAAAACAAGAGCAAAAATTTAGGAAACATAAAACAAAGTACAACACAGAAGTTCAAAAAGCCAAAAGCTGGTTCCCTGCAAAGACTAATACAGTGATAAACCAAAGGTAAGACTGGTCAAGAAAAAAATAAGAGAAGACACAATTAAGAATGAAGATGGGAGATTATAAGCCTTCTGTAGCATTACAAAATAATAAGGGATACTGAATAATTCAGCTAATGGCAATATTTAAATAGAAAAATTTCCAGACAATACAAATTTCCAAAACTGGCACAGAATAAACCCCTAACTATATAAATCAATAACTAAAAAAGAAGTTAAAACCACAATTAAAAACTTTTTCACAACAAAAACTTCTGAGAGTTTTTCTAGCAAGTTCTACCTGATATTTAAGGAAGAATAATGCAACTCTTACAAAAATGCATCCAAGAATTAAAAAAAAAAAAAAAAAGAGGACTCCATCCCCAATTATTCAGTGAAGCATCACTTTGGTTTCAAAATCCAACAAGAAACGTAAAAGAAAAAAAAATTTAAAGACCAGTTTCATTCATGAACATAAATGCTAGTTTAAACCATGTACAGTACACTGAATAAAGCAATATGAAAAAAAAAAGAAAAATAATGACTAAGTTAAGTTTATTTCAAAAATGTAAGGTAGGTCTAACATTTGGAATTCAATCAATGTTATCTGCTATATTAATCAGTTAAGGAGACAAATCATATGATCCCCCACATAAACTGAACAAGAGCATTTGCGAAAACTCAATGTTTATTCATATTACTCAGCCACAAAAAGGAATGCATTTGAGTCAGTCCTAATGAGGTGAATGAATCTAGAGCCTATTGTACAGAGTGAAGTAAATCAGAAAGAGAAAAACAAATATCATCAGATCAGATCAGATCAGTCGCTCAGTCGTGTCCGACTCTGCAACCCCGTGAATCGCAGCACGCCAGGCCTCCCTGTCCATCACCAACTCCCGGAGGTCACTCAGACTCACATCCATCGAGTCAGTGATGCCATCCAGCCATCTCATCCTCTGTCGTCCCCTTCTCCTCCTGTCCCCAATCCCTCCCAGCATCAGAGTCTTCTCCAATGAGTCAACTCTTTGCATGAGGTGGCCAAAATACTGGAGTTTCAGCTTTAGCATCATTCCTTCCAAAGAAATCCCGGGGCTGATCTCCTTCAGAATGGACTGGTTGGATCTCCTTGCAGTCCAAGGGACTCTCAAGAGTTTTCTCCAACACCACAGTTCAAAAGCATCAATTCTTCGGCACTCAGCCTTCTTCACAGTCCAGCTCTCACACCCATATATGACCACAGGAAAGGCCATAGCCTTGACTAGGCGAACCTTTGCTGGCAAAGTAATGTCTCTGCTTTTGAACATGCTATCTAGGTTGGTCATAACTTTCCTTCCAAGGACTGTCTTTTAATTTCATGGCTGCAATCACCATCTGCAGTGATTTGGGAGCCCAGAAAAATAAAGTCTGACACTGTTTCCACTGTTTCCCCATCTATTTGCCATGAAGTGATGGGACCAGCCTCTTGATGAAAGTGAAAGTGGAGAGTGAAAAGGTTGGCTTAAAGCTCAACATTCAGAAAACGAAGATCATGGCATCTGGTCCCATCACTGCATGGGAAATAGATGGGGAAACAGTGGAAACAGTGTCAGACTTTGTTTTTCTGGGCTCCAAAATCACTGCAGATGGTGACTGAAGCCATGAAATTAAAAGACGCTTGCTCCTTGGAAGGAAAGTTATGACCAACCTAGATAGCATATTCAAAAGCAGAGACATTACTTTACCAACAAAGGTTCGCCTAGTCAAGGCCATGGTCTTTCCTGTGGTCATGTATGGATGTGAGAGCTGGACTGTGAAGAAGGCTGAGCACCGAAGAATTGATGCTTTTGAACTGTGGTGTTGGAGAAGACTCTTGAGAGTCCCTTGGACTGCAAGGAGATCCAACCAGTCCATTCTGAAGGAGATCAGCCCTGGGATTTCTTTGGAAGGAATGATGCTAAAGCTGAAACTCCAGTACTTTGGCCACCTCATGCGAAGAGTTGACTCATTGGAGAAGACTCTGATGCTGGGAGGGATTGGGGGCAGGAGGAGAAGGGGACGACAGAGGATGAGATGGCTGGATGGCATCACTGACTCGATGGATGCGAGTCTGAGTGACCTCCGGGAGCTGGTGATGGACAGGGAGGCCTGGCGTGCTGCGATTCATGGGGTCGCAAAGAGTCGGACACGACTGACCGACTGATCTGATCTGATCTGATGGGACCAGATGCCATGATCTTCGTTTTCTGAATGTTGAGCTTTAAGCCAACCTTTTCACTCTCCACTTTCACTTTCATCAAGAGGCTTTTTAGCCCCTCTTCACTTTCTGTCATAAGGGTGGTGTCATCTGCCTATCTGAGGTTATTGATATTTCGCCCAGCAATCTTGATTCCAACTTGTGTTTCTTCCAGTCCAGCGTTTCTCATGATGTACTCCGCATATAAGTTAAATAAACAGGGTGACAATATACAGCCTTGACGTACTCCTTTTCCTATTTGGAACCAGTCTGTTGTTCCATGTCCAGTTCTAACTGCTGCTTCCTGACCTGCATACAAATTTCTCAAGAGGCAGATCAGGTGGTCTGGTGTTCCCATCTCTTTAAGAATGTTCCACAGTTTATTGTGATCCACACAGTCAAAGGCTTTGGCATAGTCAATAAAGCAGAAATAGATGGTTTTCTGGAACTTTCTTGCTTTTTCCATGATCCAGCGGATGTTGGCAATTTGACCTCTGGTTCCTCTGCCTTTTCTAAAACTAGCTTGAACATCAGGAAGTTCACGGTTCACATATTGCTGAAGCCTGACTTGGAGAATTTTGAGCCATATATTAACACATATATATAGGATCTAGAAAGATGGTAGTGATGAACCTATTTGCAGAGCAGCAGTGGAGACTCAGACATAGAGAAGAGACTTAAGGACCTGGCTGGGGTGGGGCAAGGAAGGAGAGGGTGGGATGTATGGAGAGAGCAATATGGAAACATACATTACCATATGTAAAATAGAGAGCCAATGGGAACTTGCTGTAGGACTCAGGGAACTCAGACTGGGGCTCTGTGACAACCTAGAGGGATGGGATAGGGAGGGAGGCAGCAGGGGTGTTCAATTGGGAGGACACATAGATAAACCTATGGTTGATTCAGGTTGTTTGGTAGAAACCAACATACTGTAAAGCAATTATTCTTCAATTAAAAATAAATAAATTAAAAAAAAATTTTAAAGGACGTCTTAACAGCTATCAGAAATTTTATAGTTCAGATCTGCGCAATGTTTTTGAAACATTTCATCTTGCTTTTTCTGCTGAAACCACAGTACAACAAATCAACAGTAGTCTTATGGACTCCACTTAGAAGCACCGATCTAGTGCCTGGAGTGAACACTAGAGGTGTTCACACACCACCTTCACCTTGGGTGAACACACACCACCTTCCGTATCTGTTGGCCTGCTCCCGACCCGAACAGCAGGCCCTATATACAAAGTCTTCCAGTCCCTGGCTAGAGTCAGCCTCTGCTACCTGTTGTTTTTTCCAGTGCTTGGTTTGTTTCCTGGCTTCACAAGACCCTGTGCTGCTGCTGGAAAACTTGAAGCTGGAAAGATGAAGCTGACTATGCCAGAAGCTTCTGCTACTGCTCTGAGGGTCAAAAGACTTGCCAAAGTAAAAAGCAGTGAAAGATAATGGAGCAGCAAAAAAATGTTTCAACTGTTTTCACAAGCTATACACCTCTTCTCATTCTCATTCAAATCTTTGGCTCCTTCATCCTTCAATCTGTTACTGCCCAAGCCTGAGGCCCTCTGTCCCTAGGTTCCCGTTCTTGGGACAGGGGGTTCCCATCACAGCACTCATTTTAGATCTGAGTCTGCTGGCTTTCCATCTAACCTACTCTGACACCTGAAGACTTACTTCCAGAACAAGTGCTTCCAGATTCACTTTTCCTATTCATCCACCCCTTGCCTAACACAAGCTTTTATAGTTCCATGGTTCAATAGCTTGTGAGTAGCTGGTTACCCCAGAGTTATTTGTTAGGACTGAAAAAGACCACTTGCTAAAGGACTTTGGTTCCCTGCCAGCACTTACAATGAGCATTCAAAAAAAAAAAAAAAAAAATCACTGCATTATAAAAGTCAGTAAGCATGTAAATGGGCTTCCAGGGTGGCTGAGTGGTATAAAGAAGCCACCTGCCAATGCAGGAGCCACAGCTTCAATCCCTGGTTCAGGAAGATCCCCTGGGGAAGGACACAGCAACCCACTCCAGTATTCTTGTCTAGGAAATCCCATGGACAGAAGAGTCTAGTAGGCTACAGTCCATGAGGTTGCAAAAGAGTAAGACATGACTTACTGACTAAATAACAACAAAGCATGTAAGTAAACCTCCAAAAGTCATCTTCCTAGAAAGCTTCTAAGATTTATGACTACTGTCAGATTTTTACATTAAAATGTAAATTTTCCTGCAAAGAAGCTCAATTATTTTACTATGCAATAATTTTATGATGACTAGATTTTTGTCTTTAAACAAATCACTTAAATTAAATCCTCTGGACTTCACTGGCTGTCCAGTGGTTAAGACTCTGCACTACCACACTGGGGGGGGGCATGGGTTTGATCCCTGGTCAGAGAAGTCAATGGCAACCCACTCTCATGGACGGAGGAGCCTGGTAGGCTATAGTCCATGGGGTTGCTAAGAGTCAGACACGACTGAGCAACTTCACTTTCAGTTTTCACTTTCATGCATTGGAGAAGGAAATGGGAACCCACTCCAGTGTTCTTGCCTGGAGAATCCCAGGGACGGGGGAGCCTGGTGGGCTGCGATCTATGGGGTCGCACAGAGTTGGACACGACTGAAGTGACTTAGCAGTTAGCAGGGAACTAAGATCCCACATGCCATATAGTGCAGTCCCCTCCCTGACAAAAATTCAAGATACTATTTTTTTAAAATAATAATATTAAATTAATTCATTAATGAAGTCTTCAAAAAACTAACAAGAAGTCTGGTAAAATCAGATCAGAGATCAGATCAGTCACTCAGTCGTGTCCGACTCTGCGACCCCATGAACTGCAGCACGCCAGGCCTCCCTGTCCATCACCAACTCCCGGAGGTCACTCAGACTCGCATCCATCGAGTCAGTGATGCCATCCAACCATCTCATCCTCTGTCGTCCCCTTCTCCTCCTGCCCTCAATCCCTCTCAGCATCAGAGTCTTCTCCAATGAGTCAACTCTTCGCATGAGGTGGCCAAAATACTGGAGTTTCAGCTTTAGCATCATTCCTTCCAAAGAAATCCCAGGGCTGATCTCATTTACCAAAAAGTTAATGAAATTTCCTCAATATATATATTTTAAAACTTGAAATCTTAAAAAAAAAAAAACCCAAACCTGAGATCTTAATCTCAGATAGGTAGAAAAATTAACATATGATATATAATAATAAAATGTGCGGATACACAATTAATTTAGTTATCATTATTTTCTCTTTGAAATATTAAAATACCCCTTTCCAAAAAAAAGAAAAAATTTCCTCTGGACCTAAATGCCCAAATAGTATCACTGGAAATTTTCCTTTACCTAGTAATCAATACAAGTAATGACATCCATTTTATAACACACATTTATTTGTGGGGTTTTTCTGGTGATAGACAAATATGAGCATATTATCTTTAGATCGTTTACTTCCACATTCAATAATAATGATTCCATTATAACAAATGATAACGTTGTTTAAGCAGTTTATACAAAACCCTTTACTTTGATGAAGTTACAGCAACACTGTAATGAATCCACTGGGGCTTTCAGAAGAAGGAAAAAACAATATGAATTCAGTGTGAAAACATTTAAAAGCACAGCCAAATGTTCCTGTTTGACTAGAATGTTTATGAATACCCATAAAATGGAAGCTGGCCTAAGACATTCTAAATTCCTCTTTCAAAAGGGGTATTCGGTATATTCCACAGGAAAGGAATTGCTTAATAAAGTCAAAGCCAGTTTTTATTTGTAACACAGGTCTAAATGATGTGTGTGCGGCGGGGGCGGGGGTGGATCTTTTTTCCCTCAAGTTTTGGAGTTCAGAAAATACTTTCTAGAATTCCTCAAAGTTAAGAATGTAAAAAGAAAAATGGTGCACATACTTTACAAAGTAAAAAATACTAGAACAACACTGCTCTGGGTCCTAATGACATCTAAAAAACCATGTGGTTAGTAACCACAGCAGAATCCCTCCTCCTTGGACATCTAAGTTAACAACCATGGTTTAGTTGTAACTAAAACATAAGTTTATATCTCCAACAAAAGTCAAACATACTAGCTCTCAGGCAGGCAACAAATATACCTCATAGGTTTATAAGATCCTGCAATACACATACCACCATATTGGGTACTGTGAGATAAAGAAACACGGAGGTTATAAATTGGGAAGGAAGGTAAAACGACATGCACAAGAAGTTAGTCAACATGAGATATCATGTTTGAGTCTAGATGTCTGCCATATGGTCAGCACTTAATTAACATCTGTTGATTGTAACTGGGTTATAGCAAACGTGAGATCTACAGGTTTGGCTGGAAAAGCTTCTTTGACAAGCCTATTGTTGTTCAGTAGTGTCCGACTCTTTGCAACCCCATGGACTCTAGCCTGCCAGGCTTCTCTGTCCATGTGGGTAGCCATTCCCCTGTTAACCCAGGAATCGAACTGGGGTCTCCTGAATTGCAGGCGGATTCTTTACCAGCTGAGCTACCAGGGAAGCCCATAACCTAATAGAAACAATTGGGACCATAAAGAGAATTTAATACAGACTGGGTGCTAGAGGATTCTAATGAGCCATACCTAATACAAGAAAAAGTAAAAACCTTCCATGTGTTTTAGAGTCACACATTAAGCATATAGGCTAAAATGACATGTGGTTACAAATTAGCTTTAGAAAACTTCAGGAGAAGAAGGAAAAGAAGGAGAGAGGAAGGGAAGAAGGAAAAATTGATAGCCAAAGCCAAGTGCAGCGGAAATCTTCACTGCTGTTTTTGGATGATGGGCGTAGTACCCAAGAGGCCGCTACACTCTTCCATTATACTGTCCTTTATTGTGTACTATTAAACATATCCACCCATCTTTGGATATGCTTAAAATTTTATAATAAAAATGAAAGGTTTCTATGCTACTGAGACTTGAGTTGGTAAATGAAGATGGATAGGTAGCATTTAAAAAGGAGGGAATTTTAGGCATTCTACCTCACTCCCAGTCCCCAGCCCTAGACCAATACACCAGCAACCACTCTTCAAGTTTCTAGGCTGTACAAAGCAGCACTTAAATCTCTCAGCAACTCAGAGCCCCTCTGTGCTCACCAAAGTTAGGCAGCCAGCTAGCCCTCTTTTCTCGATTTCTCCAATGACCTGCAAGCTCATGCTCTTGGCCCTGTTTCACCTACTACCTCCATCCTTTTAAATTATGTTTCTAATTCCATCTGTCTTTTATTCCCAGTAGTTAACAGACTCCAGCTGCAAATTGCAACACATTAAGTTAGAGATAGGCGTTCTCAATGATGAACTCTGGGTGAGCTCATGGTCCCTTTGAAACCTCACACTCTCCAGTCTGACATGTCCTTGACACTTGAATGTTCCAACCAAGTTAGTAGATGGATCTGGAGGGAATGAACACTTTAAGTGTAAACAGTTTTATCTTCTACTATTAATTCCTAGTCTTCCTTCCCACTATATCTCTATTCTAGCCTCAGGATTTCTAAATGTTTTCAGTAGTTTAAAAAAAATCTTTTAATATAAAAGTGAGACATACTTGCATCACAAATTCCCGACGTCGCGGCATTCCTCTTTCTGAAAGCAAAACGTAATCTGGCTCCTTTTCCTTTTTGGCCTGTTGAATCTGAGCCAGGCGGCTAATGGGGTTCATTCCTTGACCATATTCTGGTCCAGCCTAAAAAATAATTGAAGAAAAAAATTTCAACATATGAAACATGCTTGTGAAACTTCTTACTGGATCCTTAAAGAAACCATGGTTCTCACCTCCTCCCTTGCACCCCAAAACTGTGACTGGAGGAAATAAATGAAAATCAAGACAGTTTATAAAGGAAAATCATAAAGTGAATCTGAAAGTAGGGTTTCTAGAGGATTTAGGGCTCACAGGTATTACTGGTTAGTTGGGTCAACTATCCTTTTTAAACTCTTTAATATAGTAGGAGTTGTTTCACAACTTGTAGTCATCAAAAAACACCAAAAAGAAAAAAGACAAGCTATCAACTGAGAAGAGATATTTGCAATATATATAACTAAAAAAAGATGTATCCAGTATCCAAAATATATATTTTAAAACTCCTGGGGGGAAGAGCTAAGATGGCGGAGGAATAGGACAGGGAAAACACTTTCTCCTCCACAAATTCATCAAAAGAACATCTAAACGCCAAGTAAATTCCACAAAACAACTTCGGAATGCCGGCAGAGGACATCAGACACCCAGAAAAGCAACTCATTGCCTTCTAAAGGAGGTAGGAAAAAATATAAAAGACAAAAAAGAGACAAAGAGGGAGGGACGGACCTCTGTCTGGGGAAGGGAGTCTTAAAAAAAAAAAAGAGAAGTCTCCAAACACCAGGAAACTCTCTCACTGCCGAGTCTGTGCCGAACCTGGGAAGCACGGAGGCCATCATAACAGGGAGGAAAATAAATAATCAATTAAAACCCACAGACTACGAGCCCCACGATAACTTCCCCAGTGGAGAAACAGCGCAAACGTCCGCATCTGCCATTAGCAATCGGGGGCTGGGCAGGGAGGTGCCGCAGGCCGCTTCTTCGCGGGCCGCTTCTTGGCGGGCTGCATTGGCCTGACTATTCCGAGCGCTACTGAGCGGAATAATTTGGGCTGGCAAACCAGACTGTGGGATACCTACCACACAAAAAGCCAGCCCTAACCCCAGACACCACCAGGCCCGCGCACAGAACAAAAGACTTTACAGAGACAGTCGGCTGCAGTCCGTCCCCCTCCGGTGACAGGCAGCCAGAGCCGGAGGGAGGCAATCACAGCCCCAGAGAGGCATTATCCACAAAACTGTAAGCAGGCTTCTTTGCTAACTAAGACTTCTTATGGCTCTGGTCGGCTAACATCCGCCTGGGAAAGTGCGCCAGTGGTGCACTTGGAGGACCGAGTGGCGGGGAGGCAATAAGTCGCAGAAACCGAGCTTGCTGAACGCCTCATTACCTGTGCTGCTGGATTCCGCAAAGGGCACAAAACGCAGGCCCAACCGAGCCTGGGCCTCTGAGGACTACCCGAGTGCCTGAACTTGAGCGGCTTAGACCTGGGAGGGGCAAGCAGCTCAGGGCCGGTCGCGGATGGTTCTGGCGGCGAAACAGAGAGCCTAAGCAGAGTGGGCAGGGAGGCTACACGCGTCGTGAGCAGGGGCAGACCCAGTGTGGCTGAGTCACTGCAAGCACACACCAGTGGTATTTATTTGCAGCGTCCCTCCCTCCCCGCAGCGCGACTGAACAAGTGAGCCTAAAAAAAAAAAAAAAAAAAAAGGGTGTCCACCACCGCCCCCTTTGTATCAGGGCAGAAATCAGACACTGAAGAGACCAGCAAACAGAAGAAGCTATATCAGAGAGAACCGCCGAGGAAGCAACAGGCAAAACTAAAATCCCGTGGTTAGTACCAACTACAGAGAAAGGGGCCTATAGATCGTGAGAAATTTAAGCCGGAACAAGGAACTGGCCGAAAATGAACTGAACCCACAATACTCACAACAATAACAGAGAAAGTTTTATATATATTGTTACTATTTTTACCATCATTCCTTCTTTCTTTTTTTATATATATTTATATATTTTTTTTTTATTAAAAAATTTTTTAATTTTTTTATCCTCTAGTACTCCTGTAATTTCCACTTTTACAATATTTTTTATAACTCTTGCGACCCCCTTTTTCTTTTTCCTTTTCTTTTTTTTTCTGTCTTTTCTTTTTTCCTTTCCTTTAACATTGTATTTTTGAAACTCCAAACTCTGCTCTAGATTCATAAGTTTAGCTTATTGGTAATTGCTATCAATTTTTTACCTATTCATTTTTTTTTATAACCTTTGTGACTTTTTCTTTTTTTTTTCCTCCCTCTTTCTATCTCTTCATCTTTTCTTTGACATTGTATTCCTGAAACTCCAAAGTCTAATCTAGATCTTTAATCTATGCTTTCTGGTATATGTAATCAATTTATGCCTATTACTGACTGGATCTGTCTCTCTCCTTTTCATTCCCTCCTTTTATCCTTCTGAGCACCTCTGTCACCTTCCTCCCTCTTTTCTTCTCTGTATAACTCCGTGAACATCCCTGAGTGGTCCAGTTGTGGAGTGCAGTATAGAAGGAGAAGTTTTTGAGACTACTGTAAAAATAAGACCGATAACTGGAAGCAGGAGGCTTAAGTCCAAACCCTGATCCCACGGAACATTAATTGACAGCTCATCAAATGCCTCCAAACCTACGCTGAAACCAAGCCAATATACAGGCTACCCAAAGTGACCCCAAAATCATAGACATCTCATAACTCATTACTAGACACTCCATTGCACTCCAGAGAGAAGAAATCCAGCTCCATTCACCAGAACACCGACACAAGCGTCTCTAACCAAGAAACCTTGACAAGCCACCTGTACAAACCCACATACAGTGAGGGAACGCCACAATAAAGAGAACTCCACAAACTGCCAGAATACAACAATTCCCAAACTCAGCAATTTAAACAAGATGAAGAGACAGAAGAATTCCCAGCAGGTAAAGGAAGAGGATAAATACCCACCAAACCAAATAAACGAGGAAGAAATAGCGAATCTACCGGATAAAGAATTCCAAATAATGATAGTGAAACTAATCCAAAATCTGGAAATCAAAATGGAATCACAGATTAGCCTGGTGAAAAGCATTGAGAAGATGCAACAAAAGTTTAACAAGGACCTAGAAGAAATAAAAAAGAGTCAATATATAACGAATAATGCAATAAATGAGATCCAAAACACTCTGGAGGCAACACATAGTAGAATAACAGAGGCAGAAGATAGAATTAGTGAATTAGAAGATAGAATGGTTGAAATAAATGAAGCAGAGGAGAAAAAAGAAAAACAAATTAAAAGAAATGAGGACAATCTCAGAGACCTCCAGGACAATTTTAAACGTTACAATATTCGAATCATAGGAGTCCCAGAAGAAGAAGACAAAAAGAAAGACCATGAGAAAATACTAGAGGAGATAATAGTTGAAAACTTCCCTAAAATGAGGAAGGAAATAATCACTCAAGTCCAAGAAACCCAGAGAGTCCCAAACAGGATAAACCCAAGGCAAAACACCCCAAGACACATATTAATCAAATTAACAAAGATCAAACACAAAGAACAAATATTAAAAGCAGCAAGGGAAAAACAACAAATAACACACAAGGGAATTCCCATAAGGATAACAGCTGATCTTTCAATAGAGACTCTCCAAGCCAGGAGGGAATGGCAAGACATACTTAAAGTGATGAAAGAAAAGAACCTACAGCCCAGATTATTGTACCCAGCAAGGATCTCATTCAAATATGAAGGAGAAATCAAAACCTTTACAGACAAGCAAAAGCTGAGAGAATTCAGCACCACCAAACCAGCTCTCCAACGAATACTAAAGGACATTCTCTAGACAGGAAACACAAAAAGGGTATATAAATTCGAACCCAAAACAATAAAGTAAATGGCAACAGGATCATACTTATCAATAATTACCTTAAATGTAAATGGGTTGAATGCCCCAACCAAAAGACAGAGACTGGCCGAATGGATACAAAAACAAGACCCCTACAAGAGACCCACCTCAAAACAGGGGACACATACAGACTGAAAGTGAAGGGCTGGAAAAATATTTTCCATGCAAATAGGGAGCAAAAGAAAGCTGGAGTATCAATACTCATATCAGATAAAATAGACTTTAAAACAAAGGCTGTGAAGAGAGACAAAGAAGGTCACTACATAATGATCAAAGGATCAATCCAAGAAGAAGGTATAACAATTATAAATATATATGCACCCAACATAGGAGCACCGCAATATGTAAGACAAATACTAACAAGTATGAAAGGAGAAATCAACAATAACACAATAATAGTGGGAGACTTTAATACCCCACTCACACCAATGGATAGATCAACTAAACAGAAAATTAACAAGGAAACACAAACTTTAAACGATACAATAGACCAGATAGACCTAATTGATATCTATAGGACATTTCATCCCAAAACAATGAATTTCACCTTTTTCTCAAGCACACACGGAACCTTCTCCAGGATAGACCACATCCTGGGCCATAAATATAGCCTTGGTAAGTTCAGAAAAATTGAAATCATTCCAAGCATCTTTTCTGACCACAATGCAGTAAGATTAGATCTCAATAACAGGAGAAAAACTATTAAAAATTCCAACATATGGAGGCTGAACAACACACTCCTGAATAACCAACAAATCACAGAAGAAATCAAAAAAGAAATCAAAATCTGCATAGAAACGAATGAAAATGAAAACACAACAACCCAAAACCTATGGGACACTGTAAAAGCTGTCCTAATGGGAAAGTTCATAGCAATACAGGCATACCTCAAGAAATAAGAAAAAAGCCAAATAAATAACCTAACTCTACACCTAAAGCAACTAGAAAAGGAAGAAATGAAGAACCCCAAGGGTAGTAGAAGGAAAGAAATCTTAAAAATTAGGGCAGAAATAAATGCAAAAGAAACAAAAGAGACCATAGCAAAAATCAACAAAGCCAAAAGCTGGTTCTTTGAAAGGGTAAATAAAATTGACAAACCATTAGCCAGACTCATCAAGAAACAAAGGAGAAAAATCAAATCAATAAAATTAGAAATGAAAATGGAGAGATCACAACAGACAACACAGAAATACAAAGGATCATAAGAGACTACTATCAGCAATTATATGGCAATAAAATGGACAGTGTGGAAGAAATGGACAAATTCTTAGAAAAGTACAACTTTCCAAAAGTGGATCAGGAAGAAATAGAAAATCTAAACAGACCTATCACAAGCAAGGAAATTGAAACTGTAATCAGAAATCTTCCAGCAAACAAAAGCCCAGGTCCAGATGGCTTCACAGCTGAATTCTACCAAAAATTTAGAGAAGCGCTAACACCTATCCTACTCAAACTGTTCCACAAAACTGCAGAAGAAGGCAAACTTCCAAACTCATTCTATGAGGCCACCATCACCCTAATACCAAAACCGGACAAAGATGCCACAAAAAAAGAAAACTACAGGCCAATATCACTGATGAACATAGATGCAAAAATCCTTAACAAAATTCTAGCAATCAGAATCCAACAACACATTAAAAAGATCATACACCATGACCAAGTGGGCTTTATCCCAGGAATGCAAGGATTCTTCAATATCCGCAAATCAATCAACGTAATACACCACATTAACAAACTGAAGAATAAAAACCATATGAGTATCTCAATAGATGCAGAGAAAGCCTTTGACAAAGTTCAACATCCATTTATGATAAAAACTCTCCAGAAAGCAGGAAGAGAAGGAACATACCTCAACATAATAAAAGCTATATATGACAAACCCACAGCAAACATTATCCTCAATGGTGAAAAATTGAAAGCATTTCCTCTAAAGTCAGGAACAAGACAAGGATGCCCACTTTCACCATTACTATTCAACATAGTTTTGGAAGTTTTGGCCACAGCAATCAGAGTAGAAAAAGAAATAAAAGGAATCCAAATTAGAAAAGAAGAAGTAAAACTCTCACTGTTCGCAGATGACATGATTCTCTATGTAGGAAACCCTAAAGACTCCACCAGAAAATTACTAGAACTAATCAATGAATATAGTAAAGTTGCAGGATATAAAATCAAGACACAGAAATCCCTTGCATTCCTGTACACTAATAATGAGAAAATAGAAAAAGAAATTAAGGAAACAATTCCATTCACCATTGCAATGAAAAGAATAAAATACTTAGGAGTATATCTTCCTAAAGAAACTAAAGACCTATATATAGAAAACTATAAAACACTGGTCAAAGAAATCAAAGAGGACACTAATAGATGGAGAAATATACCATGTTCATGGATCAGTAGAATCAATATAGTGAAAATGAATATACTACCCAAAGCAATTTATAGATTCAATGCAATCCCCATCAAGCTACCAACGTTATTCTTCACAGAACTAGAACAAATAATTTCCCAATTTGTATGGAAATACAAAAAACCTCGAATAGCCAAAGCTATCTTGAGAAAGAAGAATGGAACTGGAGGAATCAACCTGCCTGACTTCAGGCTCTACTACAAAGCCACAGTCATCAAGACAGTATGGTACTGGCACAAAGACAGAAATATAGATCAATGGAACAAAATAGAAAGCCCAGAGATAAATCCACGCACATATGGACACCTTATCTTTGACAAAGGAGGCAAGAATATACAATGGATTAAAGACAATCTCTTTAACAAGTGGTGCTGGGAAAACTGGTCAAACACTTGTAAAAGAATGAAACTAGAACACTTTCTAACACCATACACAAAAATAAACTCAAAATGGATTAAAGATCTAAATGTAAGACCAGAAACCATAAAACTCCTAGAGGAAAACATAGGCAAAACACTCTCTGACATTCATCACAGCAGGATTCTCTATGACCCACCTCCCAGAATATTGGAAATAAAATCAAAAATAAATAAATGGGATCTAATTAAACTTAAAAGCTTCTGCACAACAAAGGAAACTATAAGCAAGGTAAAAAAGACAGCCTTCAGAATGGGAGAAAATAATAACAAATGAAGCAACAAACAACTAATCTCAAAAATATACAAGCAACTCCTATAGCTCAGTTCCAGAAAAATAAATGACCCAATCAAAAAATGGGCCAAAGAACTAGGTAGACATTTCTCCAAAGAAGACATACAGATGGCTAACAAACACATGAAAAGATGCTCAACATCACTCATTATCAGAGAAATGCAAATCAAAACCACTATGAGGTACCATTTCACGCCAGTCAGAATGGCTGAGATCCAAAAGTCCACAAGCAATAAATGCTGGAGAGGGTGTGGAGAAAAGGGAACCCTCTTACACTGTTGGTGGGAATGCAAACTAGTACAGCCACTTTGGAGAACAATATGGAGATTCCTCAAAAAACTGGGAATAGAACTGCCTTATGATCCAGCAATCCCACTGCTGGGCATACACACTGAGAAAACCAGAATTGAAAGAGACACGTGTACCCCAATGTTCATAGCAGCACTGTTTACAATAGCCAGGACTTGGAAGCAACCTAGATGTCCATCCACAGATGAATGGATAAGAAAGCTGTGGTACATATACACAATGGAGTATTACTCAGCCATTAAAAAGAATGCATTTGAATCAGTTCTAAGGAGGTGGATGGAACTGGAGCCTATTATACAGAGTGAAGTAAGCCAGAAAGAAAAACACAAATACAGTATACTAACGCATATATATGGAATTTAGAAAGATGGTAACAATAACCCTGTTTACGAGACAGCAAAAGAGATACTGATGTATAGAACAGACTTTTGGACTCTGGGAACAGGAGAGGGTGAGATGATTTGGGAGAATAGCATTGAAATATGTATAATATCATATCTGAAACGAGTCGCCAGTCCAGGTACAATGCCTGATAACGGATGCCTGGGACTGGTGCACTAGGACGACCCAGGGGGATGGTATGGGGAGGGAGGAGGGAAGAGGGTTCAGGATGGGGAACACATGAATACTTGTGGCGGATCCATCTTGATGTATGGCAAAAGCAATACAATATTGTAAAGTTAAGCAAAATAAAATTTAATTAAAAAAAAAATAAAACTCCTAAAAATTATAAGAAAAAGACAATCTAAAAAAATTGAGCAAATGAGATGAACAGATATTTAACAGAAGAAAACATATAAAAAGATAATTCATCTCATTAAGATTCAAAATGCATATTAAAACCATAGTGAGGTACTATTTCACACTTATCAATTTAGTAAAAATTAAGAAGTCTGACCACACCCAAATGGTGAAGATGGGGAATAACAAAAACTTATATAGTGCTTATCCTAATATAAATTGGGAAACAATTTGGCAATGTCTCTAAAGCCCATGACCCGTTCCTCAGTGGTCTATTCATCTAAAAACCTGTTACCCAAATGTGCCACTTCATTTGTACAGGAATATCCACAGCTGCATTATTCAAAATAGCAAAAAGGAAAAACTAAAATAACCTTATGGCATGCTCATACAGTGAAAAGGCATACAGCAGTGGAAATTAAGATTTAAGTACTGCTACCTGCATCAAAATGAATGAATTTAAGAAAAAAAAAATAGTAAGTGGCAAGAACAAGCACAGAAGAATATATATAATATGATATAATTTATATACACTCCATTAAAACATAAAACACTGGTGAAATTAAATAAGGTCTCAACAGGTGGACAGGCACACGTTAACGGAGCGACAGATCCAATATTTTTAAAAAGTCAATTGATCTTCCAACTGATCTACCAGTTCTCTGCAATCTCAATCAAAACCCCAGTATGCTCTTTCTGGGTAATAATTAATAAGCCAGTATTTAAAATTCACATGGAAATGCAAAGGAAAAATAATCAAAACACCTTGAAAAAAAGAACAAAGTTGGAGGAATCCAAATACCTGATTTCAAGACTGATCATAAAGCTATAATAATCAGGACAGTATGTGTGGTACCGGGACTTCCTGGTGGTCCACAGGTTAACAGTCTGCCTTGCACTGCAGAGGATGCAAGTTCAATCCCTGGTCGGGGAACTAAAATCCCATATGTCACAGGGCTACTAAGCCTGTGCACCACAGCCAGAGTCCATGCACTGAGACAAAAGATCTCGCATGATGCAACAAAGATTCAGTGTGCTGCAACTAAGAGATCTGATGCAACCAAAAAAAAAAAGACAGTATGTGTGGTACCAGCATAAAGAGAGAGAAAGAAATGAATGAAACACAACGGCAACCCGAAATAGATCCATACACACATGGCCAAAAAGGGTGCGAAAGCTGTTCAGTGGAGAAAGAGGAGCCTTCAATCAGTGGTGCTGGAACAACTGGATATTCATGAGTAGAAATAAATTTCAATCCACACATCACAGAAAAACAACTCAAAATGGCTCATAGGCTTAAATGTAATATCTAAAACTTCATAAAGAAAATACAGAAGAAATTTTTCTGGTTTTGTCAGGTAACGATTTCTTAGACACAACGCCAAAATTACATTCAGCAGTAATAATAACAACAACAAACCAGTAAGGATAATCTTATCCAGAGAACTTTTATCTCCAACAGCAGAAAACCTTCTCTGAAGCCTTACCTTGTAGAAGAGAATTACATTAAAATTGAGAATATAAATTCAAAGACATCATCAGGTAGTCTTACATTTTAACAAGGTAACTCTGTAGAGTAAGTTAAAATCCAAAAGGAGTTCACAACCAACGAGTCTGAAACTGGCACTGGCATCAGACGTGACTGGACCCGAAACCTGACTCTGTTCTGTGATCTGAGGGAAGTTTCTTAAACATCAAGAGCCTCATCTTTAAAATGAGGATAATATCTACATCTCAGAGTGATTAAGAGGTTCAAATGAGACAATGTGATAGCTTCATTATTCTAAATAAAATCAAGGTAAATCATCAACAGATATCTTCCCTGTTTCTATTGCACAATAAGGAATGGTAGAACCTAGATGTAAAAGACATTTAAGGAAATGACTAAAATGTTGAAAACCAAGATACTATCCAAGGTGACCCACTTACTGGCCCATTATAAGGTCTGATCATACTCAAAATTAACCTAGATTTCAACTCATTGTATCCATGTTGCTTTCTCAAAACAACCTTACATTTCAGAGAATATCTATAGACTTTAACATAAGACAGATATGATACAAGTAATTCCAAGTGTGATGTATGTGAGGAAAAATGCAGGGGGCTACATCAATGTGGGAGTCAGGGAGAACCAGAGAAGGCTTCCCTGAGGAAGTCAAGTGTCAGCTGACATCTGAATGGTGGACAAGAAGAAAGTTCTGCAATTAAATGCATATATAATAGAGGTAGTAGCAAAAAAATCATTTTTGAAGTTCAAAATGTTTCTCCCCTCTTTCAGAAATAACATTTCAACAATATTCTTGCTTTTAATGGCTATAGTTAAAAGTAACAGGAGTTATATTTATAGTCTACTATAAAAATGATAGATCTTTTTTTAGACTAAAGGCTGGGTATTCTTAATTTAAGATTAGTTTAATAGATTAGGTGCAAGTTAATGTGACTAGTTTTGCAGTAATGTAGAGCACTGTTCTTTCACTATGGTGAAGCTTTATGTAGATTTTATATACAAAAGAATTTAGGAAAACAGACCATGGATACATTCATATACATATAAAATATGAACAGACAGAATGAGATACAAAATAACAAAAGCTAGTATTTATTGAATGGGTTTCCCAGGTGGCTCTGTGGTAAAGAATCCACCTGCCAAGCAGGAGTCTGGGCCTAGGTCAGGAAAGTGGCCTGGAGGAGCAAATGTCAACCCACTCTAGTATTCTTGCCCAGGAAATCCCATGGACAGAGGAGCCTGGCAGGCTACAGTCCACGGGGTCACAAAGAGTGGGACATAGCTTACGACTAAACAAGCAACAAGTATTTATTGAGTACTTACTACTTCTGTTAATATGTATTTAATAATAATAACTAATGCATTCTATGTATCATCTTGAGTAACATGTAACAATCCTGTGAAGTAAGTTCAATTATTTTTCATCTCATTCCTCTGAACTATGCCTTAATTTTTTTTTGATTAATGTACGCAAAATCTGATTCCAAAAAAGAGAATCACAACCTTCTGAAAAGCCATGTGGCTCTACATTCTTCTCCGAAAAGGTACTCACGCCTAAGAGAACAGAAACCAAGCCACCCCATGACCTTCCCAGGTGTGCTCAGCCTCTCAGTCGTGTCTGACTCTACGACTCCACGGACTGTAGTCCGCCAGGCTCCCTCTGTCCACGGGGACTCTCCAGACAAGAACACTGGAGTGGGTTACCATGCCCTCCTCCAGGGGATCTTCCTAACCCTGAGATCAAACCAGGTCTCCTGCACTGCAGGATTCTTTACCGACGAGCTAACAGGGAAGCCCGAGGGGCGGCTCTGTGACCCAGCACAGGAAGCGCTGGAGCCCATCTGCCACACCAAGTGCTTTATATTTGCTGTTGCTGCTGCGGCTGCTATCATCAGTGTGAGTGTTACTCATACAATTATTACTCTGCATCCTATCACCATGTCCTAAAATCTTGGGAAGTTACCACACAGCAGTGTGGACTGCACAAAGAACGCTGGATTATGGATCAGTAGTTCAGGTTGCCACACGTGCTCAGTGAACACAAGCAAGCAAATTCTTTGAACATGTTTCATAAAACCTTATTTGTAAAATGAGGGGCAACATCTGCCTTCATTGTGATGAGAATTTTACCAAAGGTGCTCATGACTGAGAAAGTATTTTTTAAGCCATAAAAAACTACAAATATGCAAGGTATTATTATTTAATGAATGAACCCAAGTATACAAGTGTCTGAAAGCAAAACAGAATTACTATTCATTTACAGACATATGTCCAACCCTGATTCTGCTTATAACCCACAGGCTTAGGTGCCTGTCCTATGGAAAAACATTTACCTAGAGTTACCAGGGGAAGATTCCCCTGGAGGAGAGCATGGCAATCCACTCCGGTATTCTTGCCTGGAGAATCCCATGGACCAAGGAGCCTGGTGGGCTACGGTCCATAGAGTTGCAAAGAGTCAGATACAACTGAAGCGACCTAGCATGCATGCACTATAATAAATATATATATATTATATATATAGTATAACATTCACAAGCATATACTTACCTTTACTATTGTTTTAGGGCGTTTTTTAAAAAATAGTTTTGGCTTTTCAACCACAGGCAGGGGTGGAAGTTTCTTAAGCTCCTGTAGCACAGTGGTTGCAGCGCGCTTCTTGGAGAGTTTTTTGCTATTTCCCTCTCCTTCAGCGGAGAACTCTCCCACTGACACCCGGGTCACAAAGCTTTTCATGTGTGGTGGTCCACTTTCTTTAATAACCTATTAAATATAAGTAAAAGATTCAATACAGGGACTTAAGATGGATTTTTATGGCATGAACCTTTCTTAATGTTCATATAAAAATCAAAATTGAAATTATTAAGAATTATGCCAAGATTATGGATTTCTTCAATAAAGCTAATATGAACTCATTATACAGAGACTCTTCATTTATACTTATGATGCTTAATGAATTACATTGGAAAAAACAGAAATCTAAATAAACATATTCAAGTCATGGTCAAAATTGTGTTTTACTAGCTTAAAAAAGGCAATTCTAATTATGGTTGCCCTGTTTCTTATGGGACAGAAAATTAAGATCATAAAACATACCATTACTGCATACATATCTAACTTTCTCCTCTGGATGAATAAGTTACTGGAGTATAAGGAGTATGTCTCACTGGAGTTCTATAACTTATGAACCATCTTGCATGTGGAAGACTCTCAAAAACAGGTGATAGATGAAAAATTACCTATTTTTTGATGGAGACCTCAAAGGTTGTCTTACAATAAGGAATATTTACGCTCTGTGACATGGTCTTAAATAGGTAAGTAGATTTGCCATAAAAATACCTAGCTTTCTAGAGTAATGGATTATGAATTTGTCAGCTATGAATGTTGCTAAATCCTGTATTTAACATGCTCTTTTTAAACTATGCCAATTTGGGGAAGCAAAATGCCTTCCAAGACCTGAGTGCTCAAAACTTCATTGTGTCTGTCAAAAGCCCGACCTATTAAAAAAAATACTCTATTTAAATAGTTTACCACTGACCATTCATTATATTAAAATTTTATCTTCTAATATTGGATACCAATGAAGAAAAGATACAGTATCTCAATAATTCAGTATTACTGAGGATAAAGGAATTTATGATAAGCATACTTTCCAAGTAATTTAAGCTTACAGATTGAAACACCAAAACTGTTTAACCACTTTGATGGACATCTTTCTCAATTAAAAAATATACATATATATTTTACTGACTAAATATTCAACCTCTTACTGCTCATATTAGATCACCATTATAAACATGAAATATTCTACACTAAAGACATCTAAGGCCTCTAAGGACATCTAACACTTTTAAAACTGTTCCTGTTCATCTAGCATTTAAAAGGCCCCATCTTCCAAAGACTTTCAAGTTAAATGCAGTTACTTTTGATAGGCTTTCCATATTTTCCCTGTCATTTCTCACTGGGACCAATAGGCCCTCAGGCACATTCTCCTCCTGCCTTCTTCATTCTGCTGCCTTTAATCTGCTATGGGCCAAGAAACCAGGTAGCACAACTTGTAATAGAACTACGTTTAAGAAAGAAAACAGGCTCTCGGTTGAGGTGAGTAGATCCTGCCAGTGAGTAAAGCGTGAGAGCTTTCCAATAGGTGAACAAAACATGATTTGAAGGAAAATATTCCTCAACTGTTTCACCTTATTCCTGGGTTTTGCATATTTCCTAAATACTTGAGTTGCAAAATTAGTGACCTCTTAATAAAGGAGGTATTATAAAAATTTAATATTTTTTCTTTTTTAAATGCCACATAATTTTACAAATATTTTATGAAATATTTATCCAGTTTTAAACTAGAGAACTGCTTAATTATGTCTTAGTGACTTATCAGTAAAGGTTAAATGTAAAGTTAAAAGATTAAATTTATATTTTGGCCTCCATAAATTTAAAAGAAATTAAATATTAATATATACATGTGACTAAATATTAATTATATATTGAATATTTTCAATGTGACCTTGTCAAAATGCCAAATCTTATAGGTTACTATAAATTATCTTAAATTTGGAAAATAAATTTTATGATGAAACAAATGGCTGAATAGAGAAAAGCCAGAGAGATCCAGGAGGACTCCATGATATTGTAAGCTCTGTTTTCTTAGGGCCTGCATCATTTCATTATAGACAGCTCAAACAGAAGGTAGCATATTAATTCTTTCAGGATGCAAAAATTTTATTTGTCAAATTTGTTTTGTTTGTTTGTTTAAAACAATGAGCCGCAAGGAGGGAAAAAAATGGGAGATCTCTGCTGAACACATACCTCAAAACTGACAGGCATATTTCTCTTCAGAGCAATTTCAAACACTAGGCTGATCTCAGACTTATTTGCATCTTTGTCATCATCCATTTCTTTTCCTGATTCGCAATTCTAAATCACAAAAAAATAGGACGACATTGAATCTTCACTTTGTAACAAGCTTTACATGTACTGAACAACCAAGAGAACTTATTTCACACATCACAGGAAACCAGAGACTGGATCTTGTGAACTCCCATGGAACCACTGCAGTCAAGAGCTTTGCTGAGAGGCTTCTTGTGATTTGGTTTTAAGTTTTTTTCCCTCAGAGTAGAAGGATAAATGCTGAGTGTGGAAACCTTTTACTCAAACAAACACTAATCTGATGCAGATATCCCCAGATCTAGTTTTCTTTACAGACCTCCATCTCCCTCTCTCTCTCACATACACACACACAGTATCTCCACAAGTGTGTGATATTTAATCTTCTATGAAGACTAAGTTGCAGAAAGAGTATAGAATGCAAACCAGGATGCTGGAGCTCTGCGTCTGGATCTGCACCTATTTAACACTTACTTCTGGAGCCTTACACATGCTGAATACCATGTAAGCCTTAAAGAGATCAAGAGACAATATTCTTGCTGTCAAGAAGCTTAGGACTTAGTGGAAAGACTGAGAAGCAAACCTAAGAGTCATGATGAGAATGCACAAGGACAAAAATACTAAGTCTGCCATTAACTACGATAAATCTCAAAGGGGAGGGACAACAGGCTTGAGGAAAGGCAAACTAAAGGCTGGACCTCTAGCTTCAAATAACGAAGTGGAGAACTCAATAAGAAGGGGACTTATTAGACACTCCTGAACTAAAGATACCATTTTGAAGTCAACAGAGAAAGCAGCTGAAACCATGGGAATGAGTGAAATTACTGAATATCTGCTTCGAATAACCTCACTGGTAAAATAAAGTAGGACTGAAAAAATCCATAAATATCTCCTCCACTTTAAACTCCTTGATTCTGGGTGAATTAACACAATGTAATTCATGCTCAATAAAACACAGTACTCAATGCAAAGTAAATGAATGTTATTTCTCATCCTTGCTCACATTCTCAAATCCTGCCTTGCCTGGGAAATGGACTCCCTAGGCTGAGCCAAGTGCTCGAAGGCAAGGCCATGCCAACAAGACACAAGAGTCTAACCGGGCACACAGGTGAGCTGAGGCACCGCCACAGCTGATCCAGTGTTCCCTTCTACTAGCAGAGACATCCTCTATTCGTAAAGAAGCATTTCTTTGTCTTCTCAGTAATCTCCCTGAGCAGCTATTGGAGATAGGCTGCCACACACCGCAGGGACCCACCTGAGCTGATTTTTCTGGGATAGGTTCATTCTGCAGTGCCTGAAGGGCTTTCATCGCGGCATTGTGTCTAGCGGCTTGTCGAGTCTTCCCTTCCCCAAAAAACTCATTATTTCCTACAGTCAGCTGAACATAAAAGATCTTGGGCACTGGGCAATGATACCTAAAGAAAGAAAATAAAAATGTTAATGTAAGTTCAATAAAAATCACTCTGTAATCATTAGTAAAATTTGTTTTGTTTAAAATATTAATAAGCAGGTATGATCCACTATGTGCGTCTGTGCTAAGGGACTCTAGTCGTGTCCGACTTTTGTGACCCCATGGACTGTAGCCTGCCAGGCTCCTCTGTCCACGGGGATTCTCCAGGCAAGAAAACTGGAGTGAGTTTCCATGCCCTCCTCCAGGGGCGCTTCTCAGGGATCAGGCCCAAGTCTCTCATGTCCCCTGCACTGGCAGGTGGGTTTTTTAACCACTAGTGCCACCTGGGAAGCCCAGGTCCATTATAACCTCCTATTAACCTCCATAAACTTCACAAATGTATTTATAAAAGATAAAATGTGAGTCAGCATATATATTGATAATAAAGCATGTATGCTGATCTCCATGAAAAATGTTATTTTGGAAAACATTAAACATAACTTAATACTGTAAAAATTATTTCATTATATTACAGAAGACTCCCTGGCAACAAGTTTTCAGTTACATTTTGATGGAAGTGAGCCAAATGGCTGGGGCTGAAGGATGGGGACCTGCCACAGAGACAGAAATAGGCGAGACCATCCAGGTGACAATATGTAGACTGCCATGCTTTTAGCAGAAGGTAACCATGATTAGTGGGGCAATGGCACCCCACTCCAGTACTCTTGCCTGGAAAATCCCATGGATGGAGAAGTCTGGTGGGTTGCGGTCCATGGGATCGCTAGGAGTTGGACACAGCTGAGTGACTTCACTTTATTTTTTCTTTCATGCATTAGAGAAGGAAATGGCAATCCACTCTAGTGTTCTTGCTTGGAGAATCCCAGGGATGGCGGAGCCTGGTGGGCTGCCGTCTATGGGGTCGCACAGAGTCAGACACAAATGAAGCGACTTAGCAGCAGCAGCAGCAATTATGATTAGACGTGGGAAGGGCAGAAAGATGGAACCACTACTGTAAAGTAATAAGTACTTTGCAAAGTACTAAGGAGAGCCGATTCAACATAAGAAAGAATGGGGAGTTATAGCCAATTCTAAAGCAGACAGAACCACAATAAAATGTATTTAAGGTGAAAACTTTTAGCAGGTTTATGTTTAATGAGACTGAGAGGAAGCATAATTAGAAAGCTGCAATGATGCCAACATGAGAGGAGATTGTAAGGGGATTGTAAGAAGAAAGGACATTTAACAAAAGAAATTAAGAGGCTTTGCAATATAATCTATTAATTTAACAAGTATTTATGGGGCACCTTCTTATGATGAGATAATATCACAGCAAACAAAAACATACCTTACAGTAGAGAAGACAGACAATAAATAAAATAAATAGGCAGAATATCTAGGATGTTAGAAATACATGTTGCTTTTTAATGTTTATTTATTTGGCTGTGCCAGGTCTTAGTTGAGGCACACGGATCTAGTTCTCTGACCAGAGATGAAAGCTGGGCCCCCTGCATTGGGAGAATGGAGTCTTAGCCAGTGGAGCATCATGTAAGTTCCATATACATTTTAAACAGAAAAAGAAGTGAAGGTTCAAAAGTGAACTTTTTAAAACTTGCATATATTAAGATTACAACAGAAACACTAGTGACACCATCTGAACAGAAGCAGTGATTTAATTCATTCACTGGTAATGGCAGTGAATGGAATAGTGAAAGTCTCTGGAGAGAATCAAGCAATTATCCAAGAGCTGCAGATCTGACTGCAATATGGTCTTGCGGTGTCGTGTGTACCTTTAGCGGCTTTCTCCTTTTTTGCCAACTACTCTTTTGAAGTCATTCATATTTGTTGCCTGGAGTCCCAATAAAAGTAAAATATGAAATTCTTGTTGTTTCTTCTTCCCTTGATTGGCTGAGGGGTGAGGAAAGAGGGGCAGATAGAATGATCAGTCAGTGTCTCACTGAGAAGGCGACAATTGTGAAAAGAGCTTGAGCAAGTGAAGAAGGAAACCAAAGAGATACCCGGAACAGGGCACAGAAGGCACTGAAAACACCAGTGCAAAGGCTCTGAGTCGAGCATCAGGAATGTTGAAGCAGTTCAGAGGATTCCCACCAGGTGAGAGTTGAGGGTGTAAAGGAAGGTAGGCTAAGAGCTGGAACCGGTGCCCAGATGCCATAGGGCCTTTCTTAGAAATCACTGCAAGGATCTGACTTCTACCCTGAGTGAAATGGCCAGCCTCCAGAAGGCTTTAAGGGGAGAAGTGACATAATCTGACTTACACCTTGGAAAGACCATCTGACTATTATGTTGAAAACAGACTGTAGGGGAATGATGGCAGACACAGGATATCTGTAAAGAAGCTATTGCAATAATACAAGGGCCTGAACTAGGGTGACAGCAAGGGAAGGAATGGGAAGTACTTGGATTCTGGACGAATTTCAAAAGTAGAGAAGATGAGTTTACTGAAGCACTGGCTATGGAATACAAGAGAGGAGTCGAGGAAGACGCCAGAATTTCTGACATGAGCAACTGGAAGATGGAGTGCCCATGCATTAAAGTTGGTGAAAACTGCAAAAAGAATGGGTTTGTTGGGGATGAATACCAGCAGCTCTGGTTTGGAGATTTTGAGTTATTCAGTCTTTTAGACATCCAAATGAAGATGTTAGACAGTCAGATCTAATAAGTCTGGATTTCAGGAAAGAGGTCCAAGGTGGAGATAAAATTTGGGAATCATCAATATATATATGCTGCTGCTGCTAAGTCGCTTCAGTTGTGTCCGACTCTGTGCGACCCCATAGACGGAAGCCCACCAGGCTTTTCCGTCCCTGGGATTCTCCAGGCAAGAACACTGGAGTGGGTTGCCATTTCCTTCTCCAATGCATGAAAGTGAAAAGTGAAAGTGAAGCCGCTCAGTCGTGTCCGACTCTTAGCGATCCCATGGACTGCAGCCTTCCAGGCTCCTCAGTCCATGGGATTTGCCAGGCAAGACAACTGAAGTGGGGTGCCATTGCCTTCTCCACAATACATATATAGGTGAAATTTAAAGCCACAAGACAGTGAGAACGCTGTGGGAGGGAGTGATAGGAGGAAAACCAAGCAAGCAGAATATCCTTCTTGTAAGCCAAATGAGGACAAGAACATCCAGGAGGAGGGAACAGTCAGTCCTATCAAATGCTACTTTACAAGTCAAGTGAAATGAAGACAGAACTATGACCGCTGAACTGGGCAACTGAGCAAAACTCACAGAATCAATTTTGATGGAATGCTGAATTTATCATTGAAACACTGAAAAATTAAGTTAAAAATCACTCCAGGGCTGGAAAATGTCTCTTTTTAAGCAAAGAAAAGCCAATCAAGTTACCACTAAGGTTTAGACGATTATTGGTGTCCAAGTGGCAGACCTCTATAGTCAACCTGAGATAAACGGCACACAGCCCATTGTATAAGAATTCACAGGCAGATGGGACTCAGCAGTGAAGGTTTACTGAAGGTGAAGGACTAGAAATGTACATCAGTACTGAAGATGAGATTTGGGAGGTAATAATTGAAACCATGTTGAGAGAATAAGCACCTGGAAAGGGTAAGTGTAAAAGCACCAAAAGAAAAAAGAAAAAAAGAGCCTAAGGCTGGGATCTGATGAATACCCATGATCAAAAGGCAGGGGAAAGAATAGACGGCAGCGAAGGGGATGAAAGAGGGTCAGAGTTAGAAAAGAAATTACAACACAATGTCAGAGGAAGAGATAATCCACAATGTCAAATGTAGCAGAGAAATCCAGAGTGAGTATGAAAAAAAAGGCACTGTTTTACATGTTTAAAGTCAATTTTCTTGGCCCACAGTTTTCTATTAAGATAAAATATGTTAAATGTGTTTTCGTTATATGTCATTATGTTCTCATTTTTAATTGCCAAATATAAAAAAGTTAAAGGAAGAAAAATCACTTATAGTAAAAGATATTTTTAACATGCAGAGACTAAAAAGCATTAAAGCCACAATTCTTTTTGCTCTTTGATTGCAAAAACTAATGATGTATTGAATTATATAATGTCCTAATACCTATTTTGCCTTAGATCCCTTTAATGCAGAAATTTTGACAGACTAATATCATGAATGCAGGTTATCTTCCTTCTCACAAAATTCCGTTTTCCTATCTTCACAGAACTTTATGCATATTTCTAACTGGTTCCACTATAAAACTTGAAAACAGACAACCTGAAATCAGAAATTTACCCTTGGACTGAGATCTTATGTGGCAAGCTTTCACCATAGAGCAAATGTTTACAATTAATTATACACTTCTGAAAACAGAGGTCCACGGCTGGAATGCTAACAGATCTTTAACTACAGTGGAGGGAGCGGGCGCCACTATAATCACTAAGGCCTGCTGACAATTACAAAACTCATTTCGGTTTGCCACAGAGACAAACAAAATTTCTGTTCATTATAACTTTACTGGAATATGATGTCATAACACATAACCATACTGAAACAATCTGCTGATTTTCTGACCAAATTATTAATTGCACACTAAAGAGCCCTTGGGGCCTCTTCCTTTTTGGCCATCAAAAATGGCTATATGTACGCGTATGTGTGTGATGTGGATACGTGTGTGTGTATGTGTGTATGTATGTGTGTGTATGTATGTATGTATATATATATATATATATAGTATCACATAAATATCAGAGGGAAAATGTTGTATTTTTAACGTAAAAAGTAAAATGCTCTAGCACTAACAGCAGGAAATACCAAGACCCGACGACTGACTTGTTTCATTCCATCCTCTTACTTAACAATGATTCTTAATAATTTACCCCACATGGTTTGAATACCTTATATATCACATCTCCTCATACCATCATGACTATTACGATTAACCAGAGCACTCTCATTAATGGCTCCCAGATTGAATTATAGGAGAGAAGATGAAGAATTCCTTTCGTGTATTAGGTCCTGGTCTCTAAATATTCATTTCCCGTGGTTAAAAAAAAAAAAAAAACAACTCAGGTATTTAACTTTAAAAGCTGGTATAGACAGAGGATGACATGGCTGGATGGCATCACCGACTCAATGGACATGAGTTTGAGTGAACTCCGGGAGATGGTGATGGACAGGGAGGCCTGGCGTGCTGAGATTCATGGGGTTGCAAAGAGTCGGACACGACTGAGCAAAGACTAAACTGAACTGAACTGATAGTCCATTTAATGGAGTTCCTTTTTCTATTTTTATTTAATTCTATTTTATTTTTGGTAAAGTACTTATAATAAGTGATGCATGTATTTCTACAAATTAGTACATATATACTTACCTAATCTTATTCTGCTCTTCTTTTCTCTTTTAATATTCATCAGTTTGGTTTTATTTTTATAAAAACTTTTTAGTTTGTAGTGGGGCATACCTGATTAACAATGCTATGCTAGTTTCAGGTGAACAGTGAAGGGACTCGGCCACACATGCACATGCATCCATTCTCCCCCAAACCCCATCCCACCCAGGCTGCCACATAACCCTGAGCAGAGTTCCCTGTGCTCTACAGCAGGACCTTGTTGGTTATCCATTTTACACTGCTCTTCTTGAATGATTTTCCTTAAATAGGATTTTGTGATCAATGCTTCAGTCCCCATAGTAATTACTGTTAAAAGATGAGCCATGAAAACTCACCCATCCAGGCTATTAAACATTCAGGGTCAAATGATTTCTACCCACCGCTTCTTCCAGAGTATGTTTTGTAAAGCATGATTCTGCTTTCATAAGCATCTTTGGTGCTTGTTACAGATGCAGGTTCCTGTGTCCCAACCCTGACCCGCTGAATCCATCTCTGAGAATGGATCACAAGGCTTCACTTTCACAAGTTCCCCTGGTGAGCATGCACACTATAGTCTGAGAGTACCTGCAGGCTACAGGATGGCTGATGCAACCTGATGACCGCTTCAAACCCCATGCAAGCAAAGGCCTGAACACGCTCCTTATATCACCACAGTTAGGTGTTTTTGCATCTCTTTCTCATTTAATCCTGAAGGAGACTGACATCTCCATGGTCACCTTGTGTGTGTTAGTCGCTCAGTCGTGTACGACTATTTGCCACCGTGTGGACTGTATCCCACAGGCTTCTCTGTCCACGGAATTCTCCAGACAAGAATACTGGAGTGGGCTTCAGTATTTACTTCCATTTACTTCCATTACTCCCATTTACTTCCCCAGGGGATCTTCCTGAGCCAGGGATTGAACCCAGGTCTCCTGCATTACAGGCAGATTCTTTACCATCTGAGCTAGTAGGGAAGATTTTATGGTCATTTTGAGATGTAGCAAAACTCCCCAACAGTTACTGGGGGTCAAACTCAAGTCTTCCTAACTTCAGAGCGCAGGACATTCAAGTCATTTCCTGATAATCTGCCTTACCTTCTTCTATTTTTGTTCACATATGTTTATGATACTAGCTATATCCTTGGCGGGGGAAGGCAATGGCCCCCCACCCCAGTACTCTTGCCTGGAAAATCCCATGGACGGAGGAGCCTGGTAGCCTCCAGTCCATGGGGTCACTAAGAGTCGGACAAGACTGAGCGACTTCACTTTCACTTTTCACTTTCATGCACTGGAGAAGGAAATGGCAACCCACTCCAGTGTTCTTCCCTGGAGAATCCTGGGGACGGAGGAGCCTGGTGGGCTGCCGTCTATGGGACTGCACAGAGTCGGACATGACTGAAGCGACTTAGCAGGAGGAGCAGCATATCCTTGGCAGGCAAGAGAGTATCATGCAGGGTTTTTTCTAAACCTAATAACAAGGTCTACTAACAGATGTCAGTTGTGCTTTACTGACAAGCTGCTGAACAAACAGAACTCCACAATGAGATTTTATGTTTTTATGGTATGTCAGGCCAAGCAGGGACAAAAATAGGCACAGGTGGGTAACCTACCAGGCACTAGTAATAAAGAATCCACCTGACAATTCAGGTGACACCAAAGATGGGTTCAGTCCCTAGGTGGGGAAGATCCCCTGGAGTAGGAAATGGCAACCCACTCAAGTATTCTTGCCTAGAAAATTCCATGGACAGAGGAGCCTGGCAGGCTGCAGTCCGTGGGATCACAGAGAGTCCAACAGACACACATACAGACGGACACACACACACACACCCAGGAGCAAAAGATCAGAAAAATGGACACACACACACACACACACACACACACACACACACACACACCCACCCACCCACCCAACAGGAGCAAAAGATCAGAAAAATGGGCTCAAGTACCACCCTGCCTAACAGTCTTTTAAATTTTATAAAGGCTGCTTGTAAGACCACATTTCCCCCCCATTCCTCTTTGTCCTCTGTCTGCTAATAGTCTTATAAAAAACAAACAAGCACAATTTCAAATAAAATAAAAGCTTCGCTTTTCTTTAGATCTCAAAAGTCTTTAGATTTGGCCTGTCTTCAAGATTTCACAAGTCACTACAACAATAAAGAAAAGAATGGTACTTGGTTCTTTTGAATTAGTACTTGACATTCCTTATACAGTTTTGCTTTGTTTCTGAGCAAAGAGAAGGTTTTACATTCTTATATATTCTCGTGAGAACATGATAGTCTTACATCTCACTGTCAGTTATAATGACTTTCCATACCATAGACCCTTGCCATCCTCCCTAAAGTTACCTCATTAATGCTCTCTTTGTGGACTCATTTTATATTTATCTTTCTAAACAACCAGAATCCTCCGGATTATTCTCTGCCTTCTTCTCCAACAGCCCCACTTTTCTAAGTATCATTTTTACAAGGTGAGAAAGATATAGTCCAAATAACATTATAACTCTTAAAAATTGAAAAATAATTGCCTCATTTTATTTGATAGCCTTATTCATAAATCTCAGCCCAGCTTAAGTGTTCATATCTCCCCTACAGGTTTATGTCTTAAATATATGAACATGTTATCTTCTGATCTAATAAAGAAGGGCCTTGAATTTCTGTGTTTACTTCTAATATGGACTGAAAACAGCAATGTCATTTAATCTTTCTATCTCAGTTTACTTAGCTGTAAGATGTTGGCAGAATTTATGTTTAAAGGACTCTAAAAAGCCAAACTGAGAATTCAAATGCCCTGTTGATTATTCTGATGCTCTGTACACTTTTTGGCACAACGAAGCATTCTTTTTCTTGCGATAGAAAAATAACAGGCTTTATCATAAAGCTATAAAATAGTCCCTGGCACATTTTCAAGCTTGTATGTATATAAAATGTCCAGATAGGAGAGAGTTCTTTCTCTATTCACATCTATAAATTTTGAAAATATATCTTTTATGGGAATGTTTAGTCTTGAGAAATTTCAAAAATGAACATATATTAGAAAAGATTCACAGGGCAGCTGAAAATAAGCTTTAAAAAGTTTTTATAATATTCTATTTGTTAAATTATTAGGTTGGCCAAAAAGTTTCATTCAGGTTTTTCCATTACATCTTATGGAAAAACTCGAACAAAACTTTTGGCCAACCCAATGTTATATTTAAAATGCATAAAGAAAAATACAAAAAGATATGCACTAAAAGCTGGGATGGGATGTTTTGAAGTGATTGAATTATAAATGATAGTTTCTTTCGTAATTCCAAATGTTTTAAAATAATATAGCTGTACTGGTATATAAACAGAAGAAAATGTTAAATTGAAATAAGTCTAGGCGTTGTCCAAAGGTAAACCTGTATTCAAAATGTAAATCTGATGAATTAGTGGAATGACTTGTAGAATATAAAATATGAGCCATTAAGAGTCAGTAATTTGTACCAGGTCACTGATGCCAGGACCACAATAGGACTATGGAAACCAGAGCATGTTATCAAAGAGCCCCACTGTATAAACACATAATCAGCACCCTCAATCCCACACTTGGATCCAGCATGAAACTATTCTTGCCCCTTCCCTAAATGCTTATCTAGATAAATCATCACCACCACCATCACTGTGATTACAGCAAACACACAAAACTCACTACGTGCCAGTCATTATTCCAAGCTGTGTGCATACTCAACTCATTCAGTCACCGTAACGATCTCAACATCACTTCACACATGAGGAAATGAACAAAGATGTTAACTCATTCGCCCAAGGCCATACCACTTGAGTCAGCATTTAAACCCAGACAGGGGCTTTCCTGGTAGCCTACCTGGTAAAGAATCCGCCTGCAATGCAGGAGATCCCAGTTCAATCCCTGGGTCGGGAAGATCCTCTGGAGGAGAGCATGACAACCCGCTCCAGTATTCTTGCCTGGAGAATTCCATGGACAGAGCAGCCTGGCGGGCTACAGTCCATGGGGTTGCAGAGAGTTGGAAACGACTGAGTGACTAAGCACCCACAGTCTCACTCTAGAGTCAAGATCTTAATGCCTATATTATGCAGCCTCTGAATAAAATGGATAAATGAGCACTATAAATTTCAGAGCTACTAACCCTAAACTTTGGAAAGGTGATGACAGATCTAGGACATCAAGGCAATTTTAGTCAAACTAGATATAAGAGATCAGTGCTTACATCGGTTCCAAAGAGAAAGCTGGGGGCAGTAAGTTCAGGAGACAGAGCTGACACCAGCCTACTGACCTTCCTCATGCTTTGTCTCCTCTCTTAACCCACCTTGTTGGAACCCATGCTTTGAACGCTAACGATCCCACTGTTGTTGTTGTTCAGTTGATAAGTCGTGTATGACTCTTTGTAACCCCATGGACTGTAGCACACCAGGCTTCCCTGCACCTCATTATCTCCAAGAATTTGCCCAAGTTCGTGTTCATTGCATCAGTGATGCCATCCAACCATCTCATCCTCTGATGCCCTCTTCTCTTTCTGCCCTCAATCTTTCTCAGCATCAGGGACTTTTCCAAAGTCCCATTAGGGAACTGCATTAGTTTCCCATTCAGATCAGATCAGTCGCTCAGTCGTGTCCGACTCTTTGCGACCCCATGAACTGCAGCACGCCAGGCCTCCCTGTCCATCACCAACTCCCAGAGGTCACTCAGACTCACATCCATCGAGTCAGTGATGCCATCCAGCCATCTCATCCTCTGTCGTCCCTTCTCCTCCTGCCCCCAATCCCTCCCAGCATCAGAGTCTTCTCCAATGAGTCAACTCTTCGCATGAGGTGGCCAAAATACTGGAGTTTCAGCTTTAGCATCATTCCTTCCAAAGAGATCCCAGGGCTGATCTCCTTCAGAATGGACTGGTTGGATCTCCTTGCAGTCCAAGGGACTCTCAAGAGTCTTCTCCAATACCACAGTTCAAAAGCATCAATTCTTTGGCGCTCAGCCTTCTTCACAGACCAGCTCTCACATCCATACATGACCACAGGAAAGACCATAGCCTTGACTAGGCGAACCTTTGTTGGCAAAGTGATATCTCTGCTTTTGAATATGCTACCAAGGACATATCACTTCACATCCACCAGGATGGAAACAGTTGTGCAGCCACTGCATTCCTTAAAAGTTACACACAGAATTACCATTTGACCCAGCAATTCACTCCCAGGTATATAAAACCTAAGAGAAAAATTTAAAGGTGCTGAAACAAAAATGGGTATGTAAATTGTTCATAGCAGCATTATTCGTAACAGCCCCAAAGTGGAAATAACCCAAAGGTCCATCCAACTGATGAATCAAAAAACAAAATGTAGTATATCCAAACAATGGAGTATTGTGCAGCCATACAAATGAATGTGTGAGTGCTAAGTTGCTTCAGTGTCTGACTCTTTGTGAGCCCATGGACTGTAGCCTGCCAGGCTCCTCTGTCCATGGGGATTCTCTACGCAAGAATACTGGAGTGGGTTGCCATGCTCTCCTCCAGGGGAGCTTCCTGACCCAGGGATCGAACCCATGTCTCCTGCATCTCTTGCACTGGCAGGCGAGTTCTTTTACCACTAACACCACCGGGGAATGAAATCCTGATATATGATACAATGTGGATGGACTCTGAAAACATTAAGCTAAATGAAAGCTAGACACAAACTCTACATTTTGTAATGACTGCATTCAGATGAAATGTCCACAACAGGCAACTCCACTGAGACAGAAAGGAGATTAGCGGTTGTCAAGGGCTAGGGAAAGGGAAGGTGGGGAGTAACTGCTAAGGAGTATGGGGTTTCTTATAGGGGTGATGAAATGTTCTGGAATTAGATAGTGGTAATGGCTGCACAACTCTGTGAATGTAGTAATTCACAATGCACTGAACTCTACAAAGTGGTTAAAATGGTGAATTTTATGTTACTGTGGATTTTACCTCAATAAAAACCAATTTAAAAAAATGTTCATACTCCCTAGGCTTCAATCTTCTGTTTCTCATAGACGAGACAGTCTTCCTAGGTGATGTCACCTGTTCCTACTTACATTCTTGGCAGACTCCCAGAAATTAGCCTGCCAAACTGGGGGAGCACAGGGGAGAGAGAATAAAACCATTCCTCCCTTCTGAACACTCAGGAATGAATAACCTGATCCTCTTCCTGCCCTTGTTTGGTTGCCAGGGGTGTGGGTAGGTGGGGTATATGAATCAAATTATTGGCTCAAGAAATATTGATTAAGGGCCTAATTTGTGCTAGGGACTGTTTTAGTCCCTAGGGATGGCAGACAGGACTCAGGAGACAATCAATCAAACAGTATCTACTGGTAAGAAGGGCTAGGAAGAAAAGTAATGAAGAGGAAGGGAGCAAAGTTAAAGGGCTCATTCAGGAGGTAACACCTGAATAAAGAGAGAGATGGAGTAAGAATTCTAGGTGTCCATATGCCAGGAGGAAAAAGTGTCTCAAGCAAATAGCACGGCAAGTGCAAAGGCCCTGGGGCGGCAACAGAGGGGGGCATTCTTTGAAAAAGAACAAGTGTTCTTGTGCCTGAGAAGCAGTGAGTCAAGGGGTGAGTGGTAGGAAACTAGTCATACCTTCACTCCACGTGTGACAGGAGCCATGGGGGTGGGGGGAGAGGGGTAAGCAAGGAAGTGACACGGTCTGACTTCCTACTGAAAAGTCTCACTGCTGTTTGCCCAAAGAAAGGCAAGAAGAGAGTGGTTGGCAGGACATGGCATAGTCCAGAGAAGTCATCTCTGAGCCTGAATTTGCCCAGGAGGATACAGCAGAATTGCAGCAGAGATGAAAGCCCACCTAAAGACTATGGTCATTATTTTAAGATGACACTGGTCAGCATAGTTTATACTTTCCGAGGTATATTTGCAACTCTATGGACTTTAGCCCACCAAGTTCCTCTGTCCTTGGGATTCTCCAGGCAAGAATACTGGAGTGGGTTGCCATGCCCTCCTCCAGGGGATCTTCTCAACCCAGGGATCAAACCCATATCCCTTGCATCTCCTGCACTGCAGGTATATGCTTTACCTGCTGAGCCACCAGGAAAGCCCAATACAGAGGCAGAAGAGCTGGACTTAACCAGTTAAAGTTCTGCAAAGCATCAGTGATCACTGAAGCAGGGACGCACTAGGAAGCACAGGAGTTAAGTGACTGACCAGGATGGTAAGAAAAGAATGATAAGCTCCAGTGAAATGCAGCCCTGCAGAATCTGGCAGATTACTAAAGGCTGCAACTGTCCTGGAGCTCTGCGCAAGGTGTGCCCTGAGCACAGGTAATGGAGGACACCCTCTATTTCCTGCCATCCTGCTGAACGGTGGGCATGGATCAGCGGCAGCTAGGCACGCCTCCCGTGTAATGGCTGACATGCAGTGCTGGAACTTGTGACTGGAAAAAAGGGTCCCCAGCAAAGCAAGCTGCGGGGAGCTCCCCTGCCAGAGTGTGTTGCCGCTGTGTCCCTCTGGGCATTGAGGCACAGTGTCTGAGACTGGTAAATGACTGGCATGACAGCAAGCCACGTGAGGAGTGATGGTACAAGAATGGGGTTGGGGCCTCAGGACAGAGTGTCTCAAAGTGAAGTGAAAGTGAAGTTGCTCAGTCGTGTCCGATTCTTTGCGACCCCATGGACTGTAGCCTACTAGGTTCCACCGTCCATGGGATCTTCCAGGCAAGAATACTGGAGTGGGTTGCCATTTCCTTCTCCAGGAGATCTTCCCGACTCAGTGATTAAATCCAGGTCTCCCGCATTATAGGCAGACGCTTTTACCATCTGAGCCACCAGGGAAGTCCCTCAAAGGCCCACATAAAAACCACCAGAGTCCAGGACTTCCCTGGTCGTCTAGTGGTTAAGACTCCAAGCTGTCAGTGCAGGGGTACAAGTTCAATCCCTGGTCAGGGAACAAAGATCCCACATGCTGCCTGGTGTGGCCAAAAGATTAAAAAGAAAAAAATCATCAGAGTTCTCCTGGAGGGGTCGAGGAACACCAGTTAAAAGGCAGATTCAAGACTATCAGACTCTTCAGGTGAGTCCAGTAATCAACACCATTAACAAACTGCCTTGGTGATTTTTTTATTTTTTTTTTATTTTTCTTCCCTTCCCCTGCTTGTGAATGCAAAGGATTTCAATTTCTAAATGTTAACTTTGTCCTATCTCCCTTACTGAATTCTCCTGCTGCTTGTAACAAGATTTTAGTTCTCTCGCAATTTTCTAGATAATCACATCTGTGAAAAACTGGTAACTTTCTCTAGTTCTTTCCATATTCTTTTCATTTTTCCCTAAATTAAATGGGTCCATACTTCTAACTTTATCACTACGAACAAAGCTAGTGGAGGTGATGGAATACCAATAGAGCTATTTCAAATCCTCAAAGATGATGCTGTGAAAGTGCTGCACTCAATATGCCAGCAAATTTGGAAAACTCAGCAGTGGCCACAGGACTGGAAAAGGTCAGTTTTCATTCCAATCCCAAAGAAAGGCAATGTCAAAGAATGCTCAAACTACCACACAATTGTAGTCATCGGAATACGCTAGTAAAGTAATGCTCAAAATTTTCCAAGCCAGGCTTCAGCAATACGTGAACCATGAACTTCCAGATGTTCAAGCTGGTTTTAGAAAAGGCAGAGGAACCAGAGATCAAATTGCCAACATCCTCTGGATCATCGAAAAAGCAAGAAAGTTCCAGAAAAACATCTATTTCTGCTTTACTGACTATGCCAAAACCTTTGACTGTGTGGATCACAATAAACTGTGGAAAATTCTGAAAGAGATGAGAATACCAGATCACCTGACCTGTCTCTTGAAAAACCTATATGCAGGTCAGGAAGCAATAGTTAGGACTGGACATGGAACAACAGACTGGTTCCAAATAGGAAAAGGAGTACGTCAAGGCTGTATATTATCACCCTGCTTATTTATGCAGAGTACATCACGAGAAACAGTGGGCTGGAAGAAGCATAAGCTGGAATCAAGATTGCCGGGAGAAATATCAATCACCTCAGATATGCAGATGACACTACCCTTATTGCAGAAAGTGAAGAGAAACTAAAAGGCCTCTTGATGAAAGTGAAAGAGGAGAGTGAAAAGGTTGGCTTAAAGCTCAACATCCAGAAAACGAAGATTATGGCATCTGGTCCCATCACTTCATGGGAAATAGATGGGGAAACAGTGGAAACAGTGGCAGACTTTATTTTTTTGGGCTCCAAAATCACTGCAGATGGTGACTGCAGCCATGAAATTAAAAGACACTTACTCCTTGGAAGGAAAGTTATGACCAACCTAGATAGCATATTCAAAAGCAGAGACATTACTTTGCCAACAAAGGTCCGTCTAGTCAAGGCTGTGGTTTTTCCAGTGGTTATGTATGGATGTGAGAGTTGGACTGTGAAGAAGGCTGAGTGCCAAAGAATTGATGCTTTTAAACTGTGGTGTTGGAGAAGACTCTTGAGAGTCCTGTGGACTGCAAGGAGATCCAACCAGTCCATTCTAAAGGAGATCAGTCCTGGGTGTTCATTGGAAGGACTGATGCTAAAGCTGAAACTCCAGTACTTTGGCCACCTCATGCGAAGAGTTGACTCATTGGAAAAGACCCTGATGCTGGGAGGGATTGGGGGCAGGAGGAGAAGGAGACAAAAGAGGATGAGATGGCTGGATGGCATCGCTGACTTGATGGACGTGAGTCTGGATGAACTCCGGGGGTTGGTGATGGACAGGGAGGCCTGGTGTGCTGCAATTTACGGGGTTGCAAAGAGTCAGGCACAATTAAGCAACGAACACTTTCACCTCCAACTGAATACTGACGAGGAACTGAAAATGGATGGTCTTGTTTCTTATTTTAATGGGAATGTGACCAGCGTGTCCTTATAAGCATAATGCTGGCTTTTGGTTTGGGTTAAGATGGAATGGGATGGTTGTATGTGAAAGAGAGAGAGACTATGAGTGCATCTATAGAATATATAGTTTACAGTGTTAAATTAATATTCCATTATTCAAAATGTATTGAATTTTCTAAGTCAAGAATGGGTTTTTAAATGTCTTTTCAGCATCTGTGTAGTTAACAATTTTTGCTTTTTATCTGTTAATAAGGTGAATCTTATTAACATATTTTCTAATAGTGAAACAATTTTACATTCCAAGAATAAATACCACTTAGTAAGGGTACTTACTTCTATATACTGACAATTGTTGGCCAATATTTCAATTAAGATTTTTCCACTGATACTCTAACACACAATATTGATCTGAAGCTCTGTCCTTTGCTGTTTCAAACTTGCGTTGTTGAGCTAGACATCAAGGTTATTCTTCACAGGTTCAATAAAATCCCTCTGAGAAACCACTGAGGCCGGGTGCCTTTCCTTCAAGGTGGTGGGGGAAGGTGGCTTCCCTTTTACTTACCCTTTTACTTATCCTTTTACATGGAAAATAAAGACATCGCATCTTTATTTTCTCCTTTTGAGGTCAGTTTTGATCATGTCTATTTTCCTACAAAAGCAGCCCACCCGTGATCGTAGGTTCTGAACTCATTCCCACTGAGTTGCACACAGCCGCCCGTCAGGAGGGTTTTCAGTTCTGCATCTGTAGTGTTTTCCCATCCTCAGACTGTGTTATGCATATCTGCGCTTTCACCTCACAATGGCTTGCCTTGATTAAGTCACCTATTCATATACTGTATTGGTTCTAAGAATAAGATGTTGGATTATACATGTTTTTTTCTATTTTTCTTCGGTTTTCTAATTTATCTATCAATACAATTCATCTTCCTTCCTCAGACTTCTGTTACTCCTTTCCTAACTTCTTGTGTTGGACATACAATTAATTTTCGAGGTATCTATTTATCATAGATATAAGGTTAATGAACCTGCCTTCTAATAGGCTTTATGTTGTCTGAACTGTAATGTCTTCAAGAGGGAAATACACAATACAGTGTTTCCTAAGTATTTTTGGTAATGAAACTCCCTTTCTAGTGAACTAGCATTCTACAAAACACACCTAGAGACATACTGCGTTAGTTAGGACTCTGCATATCCCTCCAGGTTACTGCTTAATCTGCTAAAAGCTTTTTATCTTAAATGTAATAAAGATTACTTAATATTTTAAGAAATATAATTAAAAATACTTATCAAGTACACTTAAAAGATTGATCAAATTAGATAAACACTAAGAGAGTGAACAGAGATCTTTAGATTACATTAAGATCAATCGGATTGAGGCTCCATCTTAATACATATCTCATATATATATATATCTCATCTATAAGTTCTTTGGGTTAAGAGGAGGAACTTTTTCTAAGACTCATCAGTAATATGAAAGATTTTGTCTGTATCAACTTTCTTCATCTGATTCAAGTGGCAAACCAGGGGGAAATGACTGCAATTTTCATGAAATATCACAGCACATCTGTGTATTTATTCAGGAACAATTTTTAAGTGTGTGTGTATGTGTGTGTATGTGTACGCAAACACCTCGAGTGCACTTTGCACTTCAAAAGCTTTTGTAAAATGTTTAAAGAAATACAATTCAAAATTTTAATATGTATTTACTAAATACTGCATGCTACTAGTCTAACAGCAGATCCTTTAGCTTAAGGAAATTATGGAACACGTGGCTTATTTTTTCTTTGAGTTGAAAGATTTTCTTATTCAATTCCATCAACAGATCAGCTTTGGTTGGGGGCTGTCTGAAAGTGTTCTCTGAAAACCATTGGTGAAGAGAACCTCTCAACCTCTCAAATCCTTTCCAGTTCTTGAGACTAGTTTCAGAAAATATTTTAAATACTTCTGCTTCTTCATTAGCTTAAGCCCCAATGATGTATGTTATGTTACAAACGTAACAGATTATAATTTTAAAAGGGGTCTAACATGCTTTGTGGATAAATTAATTTTGTAATGTCTAGAACAAAAGATTCAAGTTCATGACTGTTTGCACTGGAATCTTCCAAGAGCTTTAGAAACTGTTTGCTTTGTTACAATGTCGAACCCAGACATCAACTCCAGTGCCTTTACTGATCAGAATTAACTATCAACTTTGGAGGCTTGCCCACTTCAAATACTCCCAAAAGTAACATGGAGACATTACATCAGCGTCATTGCAGGAAGATTAATGTGCTTTGTTTGGAGATGCAAACAGTAATTATACTTACTGCATACTTCTAGTATTTTTGTCTTTTTTACCTAAATCTAAGTGAATCTACTTGTATATTTGCATATAGTTTAATAACAAAAATGTGTAGTTAACAGATATTCACTGGAATATAAAAATTTATTTGGCATTTTCCCAGCTAATTGTTTTTACAGCTTGACTTCACTTATGCATTAGCTGCATTCATAAAAAGGTTTACATAAAGCAAATATTTTCATACTAAATCCCATTTTCCCACTGTTGCCCAATATTAAATCTTGAGTTGTATTTCTACAGGAAAATGTTGGCTCCAACACATCATAAAAATTATAATTAAACATCTAAAGATGTATGCCAAAGAATAGGTACATTTAATCAATTATTTTACAAAATACATTTTATCCTCTCACCTGCAATAAAGATTAATCAAATGGATAACCATTTTGTTTCACATTCCTACAATCATTAGAAGGGCATGTACATTAAAATAACAACAAATGCAGAGTTTTGGGTGACTTCATAGTAACTGAAAGTAGAAATATAACTTATTACCTGAAATTGCCACAGGGAGACATGTTGTCAGATGCAGGCAATGCAAGTAGTCTCAGATTATTGATAATAATCATTAAAGGGTCTTAGAAATTTCTTCTGGTTATTGGTAATATACTTGGCATTTTATTATAATCCATACCAGATGACTTACTGGAATTATACTGACCAATGGAGCCAACACCATCATCTGACTCAAAGATTACTTTTCAAAGAAATGGAAAAAAGGACATGCTCAACTACCTGAGATCCTTTTACAGCATAAAAAGGGTGAAAGGCACCTATTGCTAAAGTAGAAGAGTACCTGGGACTTACAGAAAATTTGCCAGCTTTTAACTATAAATACTTTGAGGTAATGCTAAGCAATTCAATTTTCAGTCATTTTAAATTAATTTTTTAATTTTTCTGCACAAATTCTCCAGGGAATACTATGCAGACTGCAACTGTCTATGCACCCCTTTCCACAACAGATGCAGATGATCTAGGTACGCTTTTCATCAATAATAAAAAATAAATTAAAAAAATAACAACATCCTTACTTCAGAATCTGCACTAACCTGCAAAACATGAAATCTTCATTTCTGCCATGAACCTCGAGGAAAAAACATGGCATGGCAACAGATCAGATGATCATACTGAAAGCCGTGGGGCTGATACTCAGTATGACTATGGCACAAAGGAACAGGCTGAGTAACACTTAAAACTTTAAAAGGCTAACAGTTCCAAACTGATGGTTGCTGGGGTAAAGGACAGTTGGGGAGTTTGGGGTGGACATGTACACACTGCTGCATTTAAAATGGATAATCAACAAGGACCTACTGTACAGCACAGCGAACTCTGCTCAGTGTATGTGGCAGCCTGGATGCGAGGGGAGTTTCGGGGAGAATGGATACATGTGTATGTATGGCTGAGCCCCTTTGCTGGTGACCTGAAACTATCACAACACTGTTAATCAGCTATACTTCAATACAAACTAGAAAGTTTAAAAATAAATCAATTTAAAAAATAAAAGATTAACAGTTCCAACCTCTGATTATTCAGATAGTTTATTCCTGATCACAGTATGGATAAGAGACTACCCTTCAGTCATGCACTGCAAATTCTCTTTTGTAGGCAAAGCAGCTTTTGAGGTTATCCTTGAATCAGTCTGCCATGATCTCCTAATATTCCAAAAGTGGTGACATTTATAAGAGTGAGCATAATGCAGCAGAAATAAAGCATGAGTTTTGCAGATATGTAATCCTGGCTAGAGGACCACCTTGGTCCTCTACTGGCCTGTAACCCACAGCAAGTTACACTCGGGGTTGGAACACAGTAAGAAATCATGGTTGTCTGCCTCCTCTTTCTTGGCAACTAACCCATCGTCCTTCTTAGACATTCCACAGTGCTTTTATGATACTTCAGCACCTCTCATGCTTTTTATTATTCCCCTTAATTAAACTAAGGGCCTTGCCACCAGCTCCATGTAACTATGTCTGCCAGGGGAGCCCAGGAGGGAGATGAGGCAGTGATGCTGGCGGGTCTCTAGCCTTTCACTTCACGTGCTGGGCGGTGCCCCCATCAGGACCCTCACCACATCAGGGAGAACAGCACTCTGTGACTGCCTAGGAACACTGCCAGTTGGTTCATTAGTCATTTGAGAATGCTGATGCACATCAAAATATCAGGTGGTGTTCAGAAGGCATAATGACATGTCCGGATATTACAAAGACCACGAAAAATCAACTACATAAATCTTCAGACGAATCTAATGTAAAGTAATGAACATTACTTTTACTACACTTTTAAAAATTCTGTCTTATGTCTCAAGGACATCTATTTACATGTTTGGGGTTATGTTCTATCCGTATAAACTGTTCTGTATCGTGTCAGTCAACCACAGTGTAGGAGTCTAGTAATTAATTTATCTTTGAAGAAGTGCATCCTGACCGGAGACTGTGAGAATGTCAACAAATAATGAGGAAATAAAGAAAGCGAGTGGGTCAAGGTTCTGATAACTGAAGCCAAGAAAAAGCCTGGGAAATTACTGAGCAGTAAGCTCCCAGGAAACCTGCACTGAGAGAAGCAGCACACCATCATAAGAACAACACCTGAGATAATCACATACACAGTCCAAACAGCAGCAGAGGGTCCGAAACCTGACTCTAAGGGCAAAGAGACAGTGAAAGTCACTCAGTCGTGTCCAGCTCTTGGCGACCCCCACGACTATACAGTCCATGGAATTCTCCAGGCCAGGATACTGGAGTGGGTAGCTGTTCCCTTCTCCAGGGGCTCTTCCAAACCCAGGGATCAAACCCAGGTCTCCCTCATTGCAGGCAGATTCTTTACCAGCTGAGCCACCAGGGAAGCCCTGACCCAGAGGTAAAGGAGAATAACTAAACAGGTGAGGGTGCTTTTTTCCATCTCAATGAGAGAGACAAGGGATGAGGAAATGGCAGAGAAAAAGCATGAAGGCAACAGGGTGGAAAGTACCTGAGGACGCTAGGTATGGTATTAAATTATTTTATTACATTCCATTAGAAATAAAGACCACTGAAACAGCATAAACATGTACTTGATTTAGGAAAGATCAGAACATGAGAGAGTTTTATTTTTGTTTTACAGTGGGATATGGAGACAACTAAAATGTTCAATACAGTTTAAAAAAAAACAAATGACCTGCTGACTTTACTGATTTCAACAAAGTCTTCCATATGATCTTAAAAAGACAGGATGTCAATCAATGGGTCATTCAAACCTAGTATGTATAACATTCCAGAAGTATTTGAGGAATTCTGAGGAACACAAGAGAATTCTGAAAACCTGAGATCCACATGGGAGTAAAGTAAGAATGCACCCTGATCAAATTTTATTTATTTCTGCTATTCTCTTTTATTTACTTTTATCACTCTTCTGAAAAATTCACTCAAGAGAACAGAAGAAAGGCTCACACACACAAAAAAAGACTATATAGTCTTACTTGTGGAGAGTGAGAGCTGTTGCAAGACAAGGAGAGAAACTTGCAGTATAATCTCAGATGGTAAAACTGGGAACTCCCCAGTCACAGAGGCAACAAGACTGACAAGTGCATGAGTGCAGTGATCCCCAGGGAATAAAATCACCCAGACATGCAGGAGAAATCCCGGCCAGACACTGAGCACTTGAGAGCTGGGGAACTTATGATGACGTCAACCAGATGAAGAGCTAATCTTATCATCTTGGTTGTCATTTGACTCTTGTTCTATGAAAATGTAATTCTAATAACACCAAAATAAGTACATTCTTTTACTTCTCGAATTTAAGAAGGCAAGGCTGCCCCTGAAAAATGCCTGTGAACCCTGTAACCGACCATAAAACCCCTTTACTAAAAGAAATGTTTAGAATGAATAATTCACATACTCTTCTGGGGTGATGTTCTAGGAAGGTTGTAAATGGACTGATTTCTGCTCAAACACAGGGGAAAGGGGAATCTTATTCACTGTAGTCTTAGTGTCTCTTATCTGGCGTGATGCTGAGCACTTAAAAGGAGTCCAACAGGACTTCCCTGGTGGCGCAGTGAGTAAGAATCCACCTGAGAATGCAGGGAACACGGGAAGATCCCACATGCCACAGAGCAGTTAAGTCTGTGCCACAACTACTGAGCTCCTGCACTCTAGGGTTTGTGCTCTGCAACCAGAAAAGCCACCGCAATGAGGAGCCTGTGCACCGCAACTAGAGTAGCCCCCACTTGCCCCAACTAGAGAAAAGTCCATGTGCAGCAACAAAGACCAGCACAGCCAAAAATGAATAAATAAAATAATAAAAAATATTTTAAAAGAATAAAATGAATTTAAAAAAAAAAGGAGTCCAACAAATCTTTGTTAACTAGGGGAAAAGATCACAGTTAGCATTTACTGAGCAGTGACCCTACACCAGCACTGTGCATATGGAAATTCATCTAGTCCACACAAGAGCCCTAGAAGGTAAATACTATTCTCACTTCCATTTGACACCTGAGGAAACTGAAGGAGAGAGAAGCTAAAGTAGCCTGGACGAGGGAGGTCAGACGGGCTCCACAGCCTCCGTGACGGCTCCTCCATACACTGCAGTCCTCTCCACATGAGAGTGGATGGCTGGGGGAGCAAACTGGCCAAGCAAGGGCCAGGCTCTAAGCTCTATGGGAATAATGCATGAAGAGAGGACAAATGAAGAGATGAGGGGACAAAGCAGGCCTTTCTGCAGGCTGAGTTCAAACTAAACAGCTGTCTGTGAGGTCCGGTGAGGGAACGTGCCAGGAGTAGACAAGCTCAGTTGTGACAGTGGACTCTAAGAACTTCCCAAACTTGGCATGATCAGTGACCTCAAGGAAGAAAAGCTATGACAAACGTAGACAGCATATTAAAGGCAGAGATATCACTTTACTGACAAATGTCTATATACTCAAAGCTATGGTTTTTCCAATGGTTAGGTACAGATGTGAGAGCTGGACCAGAGAGCAGGTTGAGCGCTGAAGAACTGATGCTTTTGAACTATGATATTGAAGACGACTCTTGAAAGTCCCTTGGACAGCAAGGAGATCAAACCAGTCAATCCTAAAGAAATCAACCCTGAATATTAATTGGAAGGACTGATGCTGAAACTCAAGCTCCAAGACTTTGGCCACCTGATGAGAAGAGCCAACTCATGGGAAAAGACCCTAATGCTGGGAAACTAAGGGCAGGAGAAGGGGGCAACAGAGGATGAGATGCTTGGCTGGCATCACCAACTCAAAGGACAGGACTCTGAGCAAACTCCAAGAGATGGTGAAGGACAGGGAAGCCTGGCATGCTGCAGTCCATGAGGTCACAAAGAGTCAGACACGACTTAGTGACGGAACGACAGATGGGAAATCTTAGAAGGGAACTATTAAAACAAAAATGGAAATTCCAAAACTGAAAAATAAAATTTTCATATTCACTTAGATAGACAAAATAACAGAAATGAGATGACAGAGTCAAGATTAATCAACAGAAATTATACAATCTGTATAATTAATCAACAGAAATTATACAACAGAGGTAAAATGACTGGAAAAAATGAATGGGGCCTTGGAATCTGTGAGACAATACTAAAAGGTCTACCAGGAAGAAAGGAGATAAAGAAGGCAGAAAAATATTAAAAGACATAAGAGCCAAAAACATCTCTTGGCAAAAGATGTTAAGTACACAGTCAACAAATTCATTGAGTAATATAAAGAAAACCACACAAGACACATATACTTGAATTGTTAAAACCTAAACACTATACACAGGAAATGATCATTCAAATGATGGTTGACTTCCTTTTTTGTCAGTTAAGGAAAAAATATGGTTGTTTTTAAATGGTTGACTTCTCATGAGGAAAAAAAGTGAGGCCCAAAGACAGTGGAACATCATCTTTAAAGTGCTAAAAATAAAAAAGCTGTCAATTCAAAAATCCTGTATTCACTGAAAATATACTTCAAAAATAAAAGTAAAATAAAGACATCTATTTTAATGAAACTGAGGGAACTTACTGCCAGAAAACCTGTAGTACTATAAGAAATGCTGAAGAAAAAACCTCAAGGCTAAAGTGAAGCCAGATGGAAACCTGGATCCTAAGAACGGAATGAAAATGGTGAACTTGTGAGAAAATGTGAAAGACTATTTTTTTCCTTTAACTTTCTTTAAGATATGCAGACTACTTAAATTCCAAATTATTGTGGCAGTTCGTAGGGTATGCACACGTAATACAAAGAACAACATAATTAACAGAGGAACCGAGGGGTTAAATAAATCCCCACAGTTATCAGTTCCTAAAATCTTCACACTAAGTTATAAAAAATGAGGCAACTCCATGTAGTAACACAGAATAATCTTTAAGGCGTTAACTCAAACTTTAAAAAGATTCAGAATATTGTTACAGAATGATGCTCTGTTAAAGTAAATATACACATTCAGCCAGAGGATATCCTGAAAGGATAAGCATGAATCTGGCAAGGGCAGGTTGGGTACTGGAATGCATGGGTGGTACACTGTTCACACTAATACTTAACTTTTAAAAATTTTGTAATATATAAAAGTAATACCAAACAATTAAAAATAATATACACAAAAAGCAAAAGCTCTGAGAAGTTACACAGTAAGAAAATGTTTACAGTGTCCTTGATTCATCATTTCCCAAACCTATATGACTAAAGGCACCACTCCCTTGCCTTTTTAAAATAACAGCTATTCTATCTCAAGAGGGGTTAGTGATGTAGGTAGTGGCTTTTAAAAAAAAAAAATCACTCTTGGATTAATTGAGCTAACTAAATACAGTAAGAAAACTACTCAGGTCATTCGAAATACTATTTTTAAAAAAGACTTAGACCACCCGAGTAACTCTAATTATAACTGCAATTTCACTGGCAGTTTAACAAAGTTGCATCCACTGAAAAGTCTAAACTCAGTATCTTCCAAGATACACTTAAAAGTAGTCACTATCCCATGACTTATTTATTTTAAAAAGTCTTTCTTGGGTGTCTCTGACATTCCTGGCCAAACTGAATGAAATTAACTATCTCTGAAAGCACGGAAACTATTTGTTTGTTAATAGTTTCCATTAAAAATGCCACAATACATTTTTAGTTCCTAAAGTTTTACTTCCTAAAGATTGATATGAATTATGACCATGATTTTGGTGTAAGGATGAAAACATTTAAGTTCAACTAATATTATTAGAATGCATCCATCTCGGTGTTACAGGTTAATATATAATCTTTTCATCTGATAATACACTCATTTTACTAGTTCTCTGAATTCTGGGTTCCTCTGGATTTTAAATAATCCACTAGTTAATCTTCTTTGAGTGAGTAAGTGAAAGCCGTTCAGTCACAGTCCATGGAATTCTCTAGGCCAGAATACTGGAGTGGGTAGCATTTCTCTTCTCCAGGGTATCTTCCCAACCCAGGAATTGAACCAGAGTCTCCTGCATTGCAGGCAGATTCTTTACCAACTGAGCTAGCAGGGAAGCCCTCAATCTTCTTTAATAGTGTATTTTATGCAATTTCTCTTTGCACCTATATGAACAAAGGAGTAAGACCACAATATGTGAATACTCAGAAGTTCTTTAAATCAGGAGACTGTATATGTTTCTATGCTGTTTGAAGTGAGGACATGATCCCAGTTTCATCTGGGCTAACAATGAGAATTTATTATGAAAAGATTTGGGAAACGGATGAGATGCTAAAACAAAAGAAACAGACGCCTACTATATTCAGCTGCTTTTCTTCTTCATAAATCAAGTGTTGATAGTGAGGTGTTAACAACCCATACTTCATAGCTATTCTCTACAACCCTCTCAGATGACCCAGAATGAAAATAAGTTTCTGTATTACAAATCAAACCAAAAATTATATTGAAAAGGACGTTTAAGCACTTTAGAAGTATCTACATATTCCAAGTTGATTCTTAAGGCATAATTCCATTATTCTTATTCCAGTTTGATATTGTTTTTGCTTCTCCCAAACCATAAAATTTGTTAAGAAAAATAAATTCATCCATAAAAGCGTTCATATATTTCAAAACAAAAATTAAATCAACTCTCTATAGAGTGAAAAAGAGAGTTATCAAACAGAATACATAATAGAAACAAAGTTATGCAAAACTAAACTGGTTGCTGCTGCTGCTGCTGCTGCTGCTGCTGCTGCTGCCAAGATGCTTCAGTTGTGTCCGACTCTGTGTGACCCCAGAGACGGCAGCCCGCCAGGCTCCTCCGTCCCTGGGATTCTCCAGGCAAGAACACTGGAGTGGGTTGCCATTTCCTTCTCCAAGGCATGAAAGTGAAAAGTGAAAGTGAAGTTGCTCAGTCATGTGCGACTCTTAGCCATCCCATGGACTGTAGCCCACCAGGCTCCTCCGTCCATGGGATTTTCCAGGCAAGAGTACTGGAGTGGGGTGCCATTGAACTGGTAGCAACACATATCAAAGAGGAACTAATCTAAGAAAATTTACTCTGGCTATTTTAGGAGGAAAATTCAATTAGTGATTTGGTAGGCCAGCAAAATCCAATAAGAATATTATTCTGCTGATTATAAGATCATTTGAAGTAATTATTTTTTAAAAAGATTTAGTCTACAGCATTGTAAGGGGCTTCCCAGGTAGTGCGGGGGTAAAGAACCTGCCTGCCAATGCAGGAGAGGCAAGAGATAGGAGTTTGATCCCTGACTCAGGAAGATCCTCTGGAGTAAGAAATGGCAACCCACTCCAGTATTCTTGCTGGAGAAATCCCAAGGACAGAAGAGCCTGGCAGACTATGGTCCACAAGGTCGCAGAGTGGGACACGACTGAAGCGACTTTGCAAGCAAGGAGTTTCATTCACCCCACATGTAAAACAGTATTAAAATGTGGCCACAAGAATTCTGGCATTTTCATAATTAATGCCATTCTGTATGTTAATACTGAAATGTCTTAGAAAAAAAAAATCGAGACACAGTCATGGAGACCATACTGCTTACCTTTAACTAGTTAAGATCGCAAGGAAATCACATAAACCAGCATTACCTAAAGTCTGTTCTATATCCACAGACAATCTTTAATATACCAGAATCCATCACCAAATGAGTTTGGGAAATACTATACATTAGATATATTTCTAGAAGATTTATAACACACACAAGCATACCATAAATTCTGAGAAGCTGTGCATTAAAGAAACTTTTGGTTTAATCCAGATTCTCCAAATTGACTCAATTGGTTTTTTTTAAGAAGTAGTCATTAACATCTCCCCAAACTAAACTTCCTTAAAACGCAACTTGGGAAATTTTCTCATCAGTAGAGAGGAGACAAATATTGCTTCAGGTTCTAAATTTTAAAATTCTGAGAGATTATTTGTGAAAACTGCTCAATATTTAATGCAAGTTCACAAACCTGAACCCTCTGGGCCAAACAAACTCATTATGCTCCCACAACACTGGGCCCTTCCTCTTTTGGAGCACTTACCTTCAGATTGAAATCACCTCTCTAATCGTCTAGACTCTCCTTAATTGGGAGAGAGAATCATACTCCATCATTCTTATTTCTTCAACACCTAACAGGGTACATGGATTATTAAATACTTTGCTTTTGTCTTTATTCTAATGCAACAGATTCCTATTAACTCATAACCACTCTTAACCCCTCTCTTATTGCCTCTCTATGCAACTATGGTTACGTTTCCTCCTCCTTGAAAACCTTCATCTCTCACTCCTCTTAAGATAGAGGCCAAATGCGATAGGACAGCCCTGGCGGAGCTCACCTCATCTACCCTTCTCCAGCTTCACTTTGTATCATTGCTCCTCTCTGCTTTATACATTGCAGTCACACAAAGACAGTACAGATGCCACCAAATGGCACACAAAAAACGGACAGGACAGGGACTGGGAATGTCAGGGTGAAATCAGGTGTGTGGCCATGAATGGCATGACTAAAATGTTCCACTAGTGACAGGGAACAGAAAAATTGCTTGAAACTATGAGACTGGACAACTCATTTGGAAAATGCAGCCAGTGTGGCTACAGCAGAGGTGACATGGTAGAGAGCAATCCATGAGGTCAGAAAAGTAGACCAGGGCCTTCGAGGGCACTGGGCACGCAGTCAGCTGCTACCGCCTCTGGGCATTTGATCTCCGGTATCAAACGAGATTTGACAGCACCTCTTGGATGTCTTACTGGAATGTTTATCTGAGGTCTTACTTTCCATTTCAAATCAGTTTCTCCTCCATTCTTCCCCATCTCAGCAAAGGGCAGTAACTTCCACACACTGGCGAAAGCCAGAAACTTGAAAGTGCCTCCCACTGAATTGAATGTAATGAACATTCTCCATGCTCAGTGGCCATTTCCTCTGATTAGCAGAGCAAACTTGGTGAAGAACCTAACTCCATACACAGAGTACTCCACTGATGACTGCCTCCCAGGCATATATTACACACGTACTTGCATCTGATTCCCACGGGAAGGAATTAACATTCCTGTAGGTGCAGAGGCTGGGTAAAGTGGGAAATTTAATCTGGGTGTCCCTGAAATGCCACATGTTCATCTAAGACAAAAATGGAACATCACCTAGCTTTCAACCCTAACAGTAGCTTCAGGCTAGGAGGCAGCAGTGAGAGAGGAAGGGGACCCTACAGCCGTTGACAGTCTTAAGTCTAAAAGAGAGAGATTCAGTGAACCCTATCCAGTAGGATCAAATGTCCCAAATTGCTTCATTTTTACACTCTCTAAAAAGAAATGGATACCACAGACTAGGAACTACTGTTCTGCTTGGAAACTTCCCCATGATTATTATTTGTGCTATTATTACTTCATGGTGACTAGCAACAAACTTCACACAAAAATAACAATAAATTATGGTGTATTACTACAGTGAATGCTAAGCAAATTTATTAAGTGTATAGACAGTTACATGGAAAATCTTAATACATTTTAAGGGAAAGAGGAATAGATGATTTCCAAACAAAATATTAGTAGCAGCACCTCTGAAAGGTAAGACTATCAGATAAGATCAGATCAGTCGCTCAGTCGTGTCCGACTCTTTGCGACCCCATGAACCGCAGCACGCCAGGCCTCCCTGTCCATCACCAGATCTGGGAGGTCACTCAGCCTCACATCCATCAAGTCAGTGATGCCATCCAGCCATCTCATCCTCTGTCGTCCCCTTCTCCTCCTGCCCCCAATCCCTCCCAGCATCAGAGTCTTCTCCAATGAGTCAACTCTTCACATGAGGTGGCCAAAATACTGGAGTTTCAGCTTTAGCATCATTCCCTCCAAAGAAATCCCAGGGCTGATCTCCTTCAGAATGGACTGGTTGGATCTCCTTGCAGTCCAAGGGACTCTCAAGAGTCTTCTCCAACACCACAGTTCAAAAGCATCAATTCTTCGGTGCTCAGCCTTCTTCACAGTCCAGCTCTCACATCCATACATGACCACAGGAAAGACCATAGCCTTGACTAGGCGAACCTTTGTTGGCAAAGTGATGTCTCTGCTTTTGAATATGCTATCTAGGTTGGTCATAACTTTCCTTCCAAGGAGTAAGCGTCTTTTAATTTCATGGCTGCAGTCACCATCTGCAGTGATTTTGGAGCCCAGAAAAATAAAGTCTGACACTGTTTCCACTGTTTTTCCATCTATTTCCCATGTAGTGATGGGACCAGATGACATGATCTTCGTTTTCTGAATGTTGAGCTTTAAGCCAACCTTTTCACTCTCCACTTTCACTTTCATCACAAGGCTTTTTAGTTCCTCTTCACTTTCTGCCATAAGGGTGGTATCATCTGCATATCTGAGGTTATTGATATTTCTCCCGGCAATCTTGATTCCAGCTTGTGTTTCTTCCAGTCCAGTATTTCTCATGATGTACTCTGCATAGAAGTTAAATAAACATGGACAATATACAGCCTTGACGAACTCCTTTTCCTATTTGGAACCAGTCAGTTGTTCCATGACCAGTTCTAACTGTTGCTGCCTGACCTGCATACAGATTTCTCAAGAGGCAGATCAGGTGGTCTGGTATTCCCATCTCTCTCAGAATTTTCCACAGTTTATTGTGATCTACACAGTCAAAGGCTTTGGCATAGTCAATAAAGCAGAAATAGATGTTTTTCTGGAACTCTCTTGCTTTTTCGATGATCCAGCAGATGTTGGCAATTTGATCTCTGGTTCCTCTGCCTTTTCTAAAACCAGCTTGAACATCAGGAAGTTCATGGTTCACATATTTCTGAAGCCTGGCTTGGAGAATTTTGAGCATTACTTTACTAGCGTGTGAGATGAGGGCAATTGTGCGGTAGTTTGAGCACTCTTTGGCATTGCCTTTCTTTGGGATTGGGATGAAAACTGACCTTTTCCAATCTTGTGGCCACTGCTGAGTTTTCCAAATTTGCTGGCATATTGAGTGCAGCACTTTCACAGCATCATCTTTCAGGATTTGGAATAGCTCCACTGGAATTCCATCACCTCCACTAGCTTTGTTCCTAGTGATGCTTTCTAAGGCCCACTTGACTTCACATTCCAGGATGTCTGGCTCTAGGTCAGTGATCACACCATCATGATTATCTGGGTCGTGAAGCTCTTTTTTGTACAGTTCTTCTGTGTATTCTTGCCACCTCTTCTTAATATCTTCTGCTTCTGTTAGGTCCATACCATTTCTGTCCTTTATCGAGCCCGTTTTTGCATGAAATGTTCCTTTGGTATCTCTGATTTTCTTGAATAGATCCCTAGTCTTTCCCATTCTGTTGTTTTCCTCTATTTCTTTGCATTGATCGCTGAAGAAGGCCTTCTTATCTCTTCTTGCTATTCTTTTGAACTCTGCATTCAGATGTTTATATCTTTCCTTTTCTCCTTTGCTTTTCACTTCTCTTTTTTTCACAGCTATTTGCAAGGCCTCCTCAGACAGCCATTTTGCTTTTTTGCATTTCTTTTCCATGGCTATAGATAGTTAAAGGTTTATAGTTCCATGACTATAGATAGTTAAATCAAAGGTTTGTATATATGCTTGTCCTAGAAGGTAGCAAGAGGAGCGAAGAAAATGTGGAGCTAAGAAGAAAATATGCAAAATCAGATATAGATTTTTTTAAAACTACATTTTATGAGACTTACTGTAGTCTTTTACTAACAAAAACAGATTCTGACACCTACTTTCCACTTTTGGTAGTCTTATTATTCAAAAACCTTTTGTGAAGAATTTTCTAGCAATGAAATACAAACTTCTATCTTTACTGAAAACATTAAATTAGCTATGTATGATGCTTTACTCCTAAAGTCTAATAAAATTTATACACATACAAGGAAATTATGAGTTCCAGGATAAGACAGAGTAGATGTACTTCTCTCCTCCCCTCATGCTAAGTATATTAAAACTCCAGATCATTACATGTACCATAAACTTCAGAAAATTCTGAAGGCTGGAGAAGGGAAGCTGGCTAAAGAAACTGGGACCAGATGAACAACATACCAGGATTTCTTTTTGTCTAATATACCCTGAACTGGGTGCTAAGAAGCCAGCAATCGGGAAATGTCAGTGTGTACAGACAAAACACACACACACACACACACACACACACACACACACACACACACACACAAAGGCTTATTCTCTCTAGCCAAAAGATGAGGAAAAGGGCAATCATGCAGGACAGAGAGCTTTTAGATAATAATTGGTATACTCCAACAATGTATCACAAAAAAGCTGCAATTCCATCCCATCTGTGCCAGCAAGATTTATATAAGGAGCCTAGATTGCCGTTCTCCCCAGCTATAATGAGGAGCTCTTTTTCCCCCTGCTGGAATGCTGTCAGAGATAGCCATGTGAAGTTGGGACTTTCATTCCTATCCAGAGGTAATGAGCCTCCTTCTCCCCTGTGAGGTGTCCATGACACTAAGTAGGAAACCTGAATCTCCATCCAGACCTGGCGATAGCATGCCCAAGTCCTCACTTTCCTACAGGTGCAGTATCAGAAAAAGCCTACTAAAAAGATTTAAGTTAGCTCCACAATCTCACAACATAATACCCCAAATGTCCAGATTCTAGCAAGATCAGTCATCATACCAAGAACCAAGAAAACTTCAACCTGAATGAAAAAAGACAATCACTAGATACTAAGGAAAGACAACACAGATGTCGGAATCAACTGACAAGTATTTTCAAAGCAGTTGTCATAAAAATACTTCACTAAACAATTACAAACATACTTAAAACAAATAAAAAATAGGAAGCCTGTGTCCAAAAAAACAAAAACCAGAAGATATAAAGAAACAAGGAGAAATTTAAGGACTGAAAAAAAATACAATAACCAAAATGAATAAGTCACTGGAAAGGCTCAAGAGCAGAGCAAAGATGACAGAGATAAGAATCAGCAAAAATGAGCCTAGGACATAAATTTCTCAATCAGAGTAACAAAGAAAAAATAGACTGGAGAGAAAAAAATTAACAGACTCATAGAACTGCAGGGCTATCACAAATGATCTAAACATTTGTGTAACTGGTGTCTCAGAAGAAGAAAAGAAAAAGTGTATAGGGCTGAAAAGTAAGTCCTCTTTCAAAGTGACTGGAAAATCACCAAAGTTTTCAAAAGATGTAAATTTACAGATTGAAGAAGCTGAGCAAACTCCAAACAAGATAAACCCAAAGAAAACTATGCCAAGACAAACTCCTGAAAATTAAATCAAAGAAAAAATTTAAAAGCCACAAGAGAGAAATGACACATTATCACAACCTACCAATAAAGGAAAATCGATTTGAATTGCAGTGGATATCACATCAGAAACCATGGAGGCCAGAAGAAAGTGACATAACATTTATCATGTACTGAAAAAAAAAAACTATCAACACAAAATTCAACATCAAATAGGCTTATCCTTCAGGAATGAAGGGGAAATCAAAGCATTTTCAGATGAAGTTAAACTAAAAGAATCTGTTGCCAGTGGACCTATCTTGAAAGAATAGAAACAGAATGTTCTTGAAATGGAAAGAAAATGATAAGATCTTGGAACATTCAAAAGGAAAAAAGAACAAGGGAATAATTATAGATAAACTGAGGGGATTTTTCCCCATTTTGATTTCTATGCTATATTTAATGCTTGGGGGGGAAAAAAAAACACAATACCACTGTCTGATATGGTTCCCAAAGTACACACTTAAAACAATATTACAAATGAAAGATTATTAAGGGACTTACAGGGAGGCTAAGGTTTCTAACATTACTTTTACTGGTAACATGCAAACACCAGTGGACTCTGATAAGTTATGCATGTATAACATAATATTTGGAGCAAGCATTTAAAAATCTATACAAAAGGATATACACTGAAACACCAGGTAAATCAAAATAGAATATATAAGGCACAAGCAACCCATATGAAGGAAGGAAAAAAGAAAACAGACAAAAGAAAAACAGAAAGTAATTAACTGATGAAATGAAAAACAAAATAGGCCCTGACATATCAATAATTACAGTAAATATAAATGGTCAAAATATTCCAACTAAAAGATAGAAACTGGCAGAGTGAATTTAAAAACATTATTCAAATATATATTGTCTGTAAGAAACTACTGAAAATATAAGATTACAGGGAGGCTGAGAATAAAATGATAGGTAATAAAAGAGTACTATTTTAATATCAGAGTAGATTTCAAAGCAAAGAAATTACCAGAAACAAAAAGGGAAACAACATAAAGATAAAAGGGTCAATTTACCAAGAAGATACAGTAATCCTAAATGTGTATGTGCCAAACCACAGAGCTACAAAATACGTGAAGCAAAAACAGAAATGAAAGAGAAATAGACAAGCCCACAATTTTATTTGGAGACATTAATATACTTCTCACGATCGATAGAACAACCAGACAGACAGAAAATCAGTGAAGATACAAACTTAACACTTTTAACCAGTATGATCTAATCAATATTTATGGAACACTCTACCAACAACAGCAGAATATATATTCCTTTCGAGTGCCCATGGAATATAAACCTAGAAAGACAATATCCTGAGCCATAAAATAAATCTCAAGTTTAAAAGAAGTACAATCATACAGAGTACACTCTCCGACCATGAGAGAATCGGACTAAGCATGAGTAGCAGAAAGGTAACAGGAAAAATCTCCAAATATTTGGAAACTATACAACACACTTCTAAAACAATCCTTGGGTAAAAGAAGTATCAAAGGAAGTAAGTATATACATACTGAACTGAATGCAAATGAAATACAACATATCAAAATCTGTGAGCTAATGCTAAGAGATAATTTATAGCACTAAATGTGTACATTAGAAAAGAGGAAAACTCTCATATCAATAACCTACGCTTCCATCTAAAGAACACAGAAGAGCTACATAAACCCAAAGCAAGATGTAAATCTAAAATGGAAATCAATAAAATTGAAAACAACAACAAAAACCATAGAGAAAAGCAATGAAACAAAAATGTTGGTCCTTTGAAAAATCTGATAAAGTTGACAAACCTCTGACAAGTGTGGCAAAGAAAATAAGATGACACAATTATCAATACCAGGAATGAAACAAAATATCACTACAGACTTTGTAGACAGAAAAGGGATAATAAAGGAATACTAACAACAGCTTTATACACGTGAATTTGACAACTTAGACAAAATGGACCAAATCCTCAAAAAGCACAAACTATCAGAAGTGATTTAAAATGAAACAGATGACTTAAATAGTCTTAAGTATTCAAGAAACTGAATTCATAATTTTAAAGTTCCTGAAAAACCTAAGTCCAAATCCATACGTTTTACAGAATTCTATCAAACATTTAAAGAATTAATTCTGTGCAATTTCTTCCAGAAAACAGAAAAGTCAACACTTCCCAATCCTTTTGAGTCCAGTACTATCCTGATACCAAAATCAAGGAATGTACCAAACAAATAAAAAAGCTATAGACAAATATCCATCTTGACTATAAACACAGAAATCTTTAACAGAATATTAGTAAGTAGAATTCAACAACATACATAAAAATCACAGATCATGACCAAGTGGCATATACTGAAAGCATACAACATTCAAACATCAATATTCAACAGTCAATTAATATAATCTATCACAATGACAGCTTAAAAAAGACAAATCACATAATTAGATCAATTGCTGCAACAAAAGAATTTAACAAAATTCAACACTCATTCATTACAAAAATTTTCAAAAATCTAGTTAAGAAAAACACTCTCAAAAAATCTACTTTTAAAACATACAGCTAAAATGATGCTTAATCATTAAAGATTAAATTTTTTCTCCCCAAGATCAAGAATGAGGCAAAGAGGTATGCCCCATCACTTGTATTCAACATGGTGCTATAAATGCTGGCTAGTCAGTGCAATAAAACAAGAAAGGAATATAAAAAGCATACAGATCATAAAGAAAGAAATACAAAACTATTTGAAGATGGCTGACTATGGAGAAAATTTCAGGAAATCTATTTTAAAAATCACCTAGAACAAGGGAGTTCAGCAAGGTAACAGAATACAGGATGAAAATTTGGGGGCGATAGAGGATGAGATGGTTCCCATCTCAAGAACTCAGATCATAGTTCCCTACGATGAACTTTGATTCTGCATAAGAATGAGGATTCATAGTAAGAATCTTGGTGTTGGAAGAAATCTTAAAAGTCATCTAGATTAGTGTTTTTCAAAGTACAAATGACAACCCATCAAGGAGTCATAAAATAAATTTAATGAATTACAACTAGCATTTTATTTTTTTTTTTTCAGTAAAATAATTTTTTATTTTTTTTATTTTATTCATTTGCTTATTTATTTCTTTTTCTTTTTTTTTTTTTTAGACTTTTATTTTATTTTATTTTTTTTTACAATATTGTATTACTTTTACTATACATCGAGATGGATCCGCCACCAGAATACCCGTGCTCCCCATCCTGAACCCTTCTCCCTCCCCCCTCCCACACCATCCCTCCAGGTCATCCCAGTGCTCCAGTCCCAGGCATCTGTTATCGGGCATCGTACCTGGACTAGAGAAGGGTACCCTCTTACACTGTTGGTGGGAATGCAAACTAGTACAGCCATTATGGAGAACAGTATGGAGATTCCTCAAAAAACTGGGAATAGAACTGCCTTATGACCCAGCAATCCCACTGCTGGGCATACACACTGAGAAAACCAGAATTGAAAGAGGCACGTGTACCCCAATGTTCATAGCAACACTGTTTACAATAGCCAGGACGTGGAAGCAACCTAGATGCCCATCCACAGATGAATGGATAAGCAAGCTGTGGTACATATACACGATGGAGTATTACTCAGCCATTAAAAAGAATACATTTGAATCAGTTCTATTGAGGTGGATGGAACTGGAGCCTATTATACAACTAGCATTTTAAATAAAACCAAATAGAAAATATTATAGACTACAACACACATGTACTGCATCACAGACCTTCTGTTTTACTTGTATACGTGCATGCATGCTCACAGCTAAGTTGTGTCTGACTCTGACACGATGGACTACAGCCAACCAGGCTCTTCTGTCCACAGGACTTTCTAGGCAAAAACACTGGAGTGGGTTATCATTTCCTCCTCCAGGGGACCTTCCCCACTCAGGTATCAAACCTGCGTCTCCTGCATTAGTAGGCGGATTCTTTACCACTGAGCCACCTATGAAAGCATCACTAGGAACAAAGCTAGTGGAGGTGATGGAATTCCAATGGAGCTATTTGAAATCCTGAAAGATGATGCTGTGAAAGTGCTGCACTCAATATGCCAGCAAATTTGGAAAACTCAGCAGTGGCCACAAGATTGGAAAAGGTCAGTTTTCATCCCAATCCCAAAGAAAGGCAATGCCAAAGAGTGCTCAAACTACCGCACAATTGCACTCATCTCACACGCTAGTAAAGTAATGCTCAAAATTCTCCAAGCCAGGCTTCAGCAATATGTGAACCGTGAACTTCCTGATGTTCAAGCTGGATTTAGAAAAGGCAGAGGAACCAGAGATCAAATTGCCAACATCTGCTGGATCATGGAAAAAGCAAGAGAGTTCCAGAAAAACATCTATTTCTGCTTTATTGACTATGCCAAAGCCTTTGACTGTGTAGATCACAATAAACTGTGGAAAATTCTGAGAGAGATGGGAATACCAGATCACCTGACCTGCCTCTTGAGAAATCTGTATGCAGGTCAGGAAGCAACAGTTAGAATTGGTCATGGAACAACAGATTGGTTCCAAATAGGCAAAGGAGTTCATCAAGGCTGTATATTGTCACCCTGCTTATTTAACTTCTATGCAGAGTACATCATGAGAAATACTGGACTGGAGGAAACACAAGCTGGAATCAAGATTGCCGGGAGAAATATCAATAACCTCAGATATGCAGATGATACCACCCTTATGGCAGAAAGTGAAGAGGAACTCAAAAGCCTCTTGATGAAAGGGAAAGTGGAGAGTGAAAAGGTTGGCTTAAAGCTCAACATTCAGAAAACGAAGATCATGGCATCTGGTCCCATCACTACATGGGAAATAGATGGAGAAACAGTGTCAGACTTTATTTTTCTGGGCTCCAAAATCACTGCAGATGGTGACTGCAGCCATGAAATTAAAAGATGTTACTCCTTGGAAGGAAAGTTATGACCAACCTAGATAGCATATTCAAAAGCAGAGACATCACTTTGCCAACAAAGGTTCGCCTAGTCAAGGCTATGGTCTTTCCTGTGGTCATGTATGGATGTGAGAGCTGGACTGTGAAGAAGGCTGAGTGCCGAAGAATTGATGCTTTTGAACTGTGGTGTTGGAGAAGACTCTTGAGAGTCCCTTGGACTGCAAGGAGATCCAACCAGTCCATTCTGAAGGAGATCAGCCCTGGGATTTCTTTGGAAGGAATGATGCTAAAGCTGAAACTCCAGTATTTTGGGCACCTCATGCGAAGAGTTGACTCTTTGGAGAAGACTCTGATGCTGGGAGGGATTGAGGGCAGGAGGAGAAGGGGACGACAGAGGATGAGATGGCTGGATGGCATCACTGACTTGATGAATGTGAGTCTGAGTGACCTCCGAGAGCTGGTGATGGATAGGGAGGCCTGGCGTGCTGCAGTTCATGGGGTCGCAAAGAGTCGGACACGACTGAGTGACTGATCTGATCTGATCTGATACATAAATAGGGACTAGGTCACACTACTGAAAAATTATTCCTTACCATAGGTTAGTCAAGAAAGTTTTAAGTCATTCACCTACATCAAGCCACAGAAGGAAACCTCTCTTGGATATCCTTGTCAGATGATAATGCCACCTCTCTTTAAATATCATCAAAAGTAGGATATTTACTACTTCAGACAGTAATGTTAGGAAATATTTTATGTAGAACCAACATCTTTCTCTATTGATTTTTGATACACAATTCAGAGAAAAAAGGTTTTTTTCTTCCAAAGAAAAATACTCTGCAGTCCTGTTTCTTTTCTTTTTCTTTTTTTAATCAATGAACAGAGACGGTTACACCTAAACTTCAAAAACTACAAAAGAAACTTTTTTTCTTTTGGTTCCCAACAGACTGGAGACAAAGGGCAATAAAGGAACAGAGAAAGTACATAAGGACCCTGACTGGAGGAAAAAAAGCAATACCGAATAAAAAGGTCAAGTCAGTAAAGGAGTCTCTTTGTAGAGATGACATGAATAAAAGTATCAGACTCTGCAGACAATATCATGAGAATACGCATTATTTACCAGCAAATAGTCTCATTTTGGAAATGAGACATATCTTTTTTTTAAACACACACATCCACAAAGAGAGAGAGAAAAGAACTATATTCAAATGAAGAGGAAAAAATGGTGCACAAATGATACCCTCTCATTAACTTGTGAGGAAGCCATTATCTGAAATTTATCAAAGCAATTATTATTTCTGTCCAATCTTCCTGTCATTAAATAGATATATATAAATAATTATTTTATAAACATATAATTATCCAAACATGTATTCAGTTAGCTGGCAACCTCATTCTACCTAAAATGCATAAAAAATTCAAAATGTATGAAGTGAAAAATTATGACATCAAAAAATTCACAAACTAAATAAAGCTCATGAACTTCACACCTGGGCTTCTCAGGTGGCTTGGCCGTAAGGAATCCACCCACCAATGCCTACCAATGCAGGAGACGTGGGTTCGATCCCTGGGTCAGGAAGATCCCCTGGAGAAGGAAATAGCAACCCACTCCAGTATTCTTCCTGGGAAATCCCACGGACAGAGGAGCCTGGTGGACTACAGGGGTAATCCTGGGGTCCTGGGACTGCAAAAAGTTGGACACGATTTGGCAACTAAACAACAACAACCTCATACTTACATGGAGCACCTCAGAGCCCAATCCAAAACCTTGTTATTCTTACTCTGCTCCCAATTCTAATTATATTATCAGTTTCCAAGACAATAGCAGTTTAAGAACATTAAATTAGCAGGCAAGCACTGTATACACAAGTGCTCTGACATGCAACAAGATATAAGGTGATAACCTGACTGTCAAGGATGATTTATAACAAGGTGCTCAAGAAACTGATGTCAAGCATAAGGACAAGCCACAGTCTCATGAGGCTTAGAGTGACACTTGCCATTTATATGGGTGAGACTGAGTCAGCATGTGAGATTCTTTATGTTCATAACTGTTAGCATCTTTTTAATTTATTTTTAGTTGGAGGATAACTGCAATGTCAACATTTTTAACATGAAAAAGGTATGCCATAACCTTTAGAATATTTTCTCTTCACAATCAGTGAAGTAAAAAAAAGTTTAGTTTTCAAAAAAGGGTGAAACCCTCCACGATTTGGAACCCTTGGCTGTCCAGAAACAATTGATTCCCTGAGATCTGCAGTTAACTGTAACTTTTACCTTCTACTTAGCTCTTTCAAAAGTTCTATGACTACTTTAAACCAACATATCATCAAGTAATCTTTGATATTAATAGAGGGTACCGTGTATTTGGGTTAGTATTCCAATGACTGCATATTAGAATCACCAGGGGAACATTTTTAAACACTGGTGTTCAGATGCCCCAACCAGAAATTCTGATTTAATTAGTCCAGATAGAGCCTGCCATCAGATGTGTTAAAGCCTTCCAGGAGAGCCTGCCATTCAGTTAGGGTTGGGAACCACTTGCACAAATCATTTTCTGCGTGACATCTTTAAGAATCTGTAAGGAGTCTTCAGAGGGATACAGGATGCGGCATTTCGCAAACTTATCTTCAAATCCATTTTTCAAGGAGCACCTGGTAATTCATCAAGATAAATCTTAAGTTTGGAATCAAATTGAGTAACTTTACAAATTTATTAAAGCTCTAATGTGCTTACCAGGGACAGGGAAAGTGAGGGAAGAAAGAAAAAAAAAGGTTCACTTTTATACAGCTACTTTTTATTATATTACAAAAATTCCAAATGAAAGATTTTAATTTGAACTAAGAAACTTCACAGTTTATTTAACTGATGCTGACATTAAGTCTGTGACTCAAAAGCATTCATACACCACGAAAGCTAATTCCAAAAGTAAATTTACGCTGCCCTCTAATGGGTCAAGACAAATATTTTTACCTGGACTATGCCAGAAATACCAATGGTGGCTACAACTTTATTATTTCATAAATGGGAGAATTATTTTAAATACTATAGAAAGAAAACAAGATTTCACTTTTGGGTGTAACTGAACTCAAAAGATCAACTATGACTGCCATATTTGTGTTCAAGACTTTTTAAATTACCAATCATCATCCACTTCTTTTCATCATCCATTTCACCACCCATTTTCACTGCCACATTTGTCAATGCATGTAAAAGGCAAAAACTGTACCCCACCTCTGTGCATTCTGCAATGGTCATCTCTAACTCAGCTTCTCTTCAAATAAGTCCATGGCAATGGTCTTCAAACTTAATGCTCATACCTCATAAAGGAATTTTGAAAACTATGTATATATACTCCTCGACATTTTTCATTACATTTAAAATTTTAATTAGTATCTAAAATTTTTCATTAGCAGCTGAAATACAAAGGATGAAGTTTCTGGCTTATTGTAAATATTAATATCTCAAAATAAAGGTGCTATGTTACTCTTCTAAATGTACTGAAAAGAATCTAAATATCACAGTAAGATGACATCTACCCTTATCTACTTCAAAAATACATAAATTCTGTTAAATATATTAGGAATTTTACATCAATTTTTTCTTCTTGATCTTCCTTTTATTCTACTTTCCATAGATTTCTATTCTAATGTTACATTTTGTTGCTCACTCTCTCACAAACCTATGCATCAAAAACATGAATATTAATTCAAATTTTCAGAAATTTGTATTGCCTGTGATCATACACATGAACATTTAAAAAATCTGTGGATTAGCCATTATTGCAATTATTATTAGCAGATAAGTAATGGAACATGAATATTACAAATTTTTATAAATAACTTTCTAAAAATGTAAAATCTTAATAGGCATGCTTCTCAATGAGATAGATAGGGCTTTTTAAAAAAATGTACACTGCTGTATCTAAGGAAGTATTTCTTACTGCTAAAAAAGATAGTTTCTCTATTTTATTCTTATTTCAGAGTTTTCTAGGCATAATCACTGACAATTATTCACAAGTAAATCATCCTTGAGTTTTGTTATAGCAAAAATTTTTTCCATCACAACTTACATTGTGATCATCAAAAATTATTTTTAATGACGTGACAATTGACAACTTGACTGGCTCCTCAAGAACTAGAAACTGCTTGATTTACAACAGGGTGTGTTACATGTTTACTGAGCTTCCCAGGCGACGCTAGTGGTAAAGAATCCTCCTGCCAATGCAGGAGACACGGGTTTGATTCCTGGGTCAGGAATATCCCCTAGAGTAGGAAATGGCAAGCCTCTTTCAGTATTCTTGCCTGGAAAATTCTATGGACAGAGAAGCCTGGCAGGTTACAGTCCATGGGGTTCTAAGGAGTCTTTTTAACTAATGCCCCCAAGACACACACACATGTATGTATCTCAAACTTCACATCCTTTACACTTGCTGTCAAGAGCATCTGCAATATTACCCCTGATCCTACATTACATCTCAAAGAAAGCATGAGAAAGCTTCTACAAAAAGAAGTATTACAAAAAAAAAAAAACAATCTAGGAGCAAAATATAATAAACCAAAAATGAGTTAAAAATTTTTATAAAGAAGACCCTTCTAACTCTGAAATTGAACCTTTAGTAAAACAACTTTATAACAAGAAAAAATACTTGGAACTATAGAATCATTAACAAAAATAATAATGAAAATACTACATAACAGAATCTAAGGGATACCTGTAAAGCAGTGATCAAGGAAACTGCAGAGCTGTCAACAGTTAAGCTATAAAAATGAAAACATTAGAATAAATGGGTTGAATTCAACTCAGTAAGCTTTTCTAAGAGTTATACACTTTAATTAATTTGGTATCAGAATCTATTTGCTCAAGTTCTTTTCTCATATGTTTATATGTTAGATTGCAATTTCTTTTTCTGTCCTGTCTTGGCCAGGGTTAGGTATTAATGTTGTATTTGTTTTTCTAAAGAAAATTAGAAATTCCACTTTCCTCTCTATCCTTTCCTCTCTACTGTCTAGTCAATATAACATTAAAACTATCTGGTCTTTGATAATTTGGGGGATAGAATTCCCCCGTGAAACCACTTGGGCCCATTGCATTTCTATGGGCTTATTAACTTTCTCAATTTTTTTCCAGCCTATATCAACGTATTTAAGCTACCTCTAATGGGCTGATTTGGTGCATAATATTTTCCTGGGAAATTATCTATACCATCTAGGTTTTTAAACATATTTTTACAGAAGTCTGAAAAGTAGTCTCTTGTAATTTGTTCAGATTTTTCTCCAACTCCATGGTTATTTTCTGTCATTTCTCTTTTTTCACCTATTCTTTCTCCCTCTTACCTCCTCCATAGTTAGCAAGTGGTTTGTCTATTTTGTCAATTTTTAAAAATCACAGTTTTGATTTATCAACTAGATCTACTTTCCTTTAGTCTCTACTTCATTTATTTCTGTTTTCAGCTTCCTTATTTCTTCCTCTGTACTTTCATTTACTTTACTTTTCAAACTGGCTTTTAGGTTGGTGAGCCATCCTATCCACACAAAAAATATCTTTTCATTCACTGAAGTTTACTTTTATGTCTTTCAAAAGTATTCTACAGTCTTCATCATGCATCTTTACACATTTCTTCTTATGTTTATTCATCAGTGTTTTCTTCTCTTTGTTACTGTTATAAGTGAAGTTTTCTCTACCGTTTTATTTGTTTTGTTGTTGTGTCCAACTCTTTTGAGACCCCAAGGACTGTAGCCTGCCAGGCTCCTCTGTCCACAGGATTTCCCAGGCAAGAATACTGGAGTGCGCTGCCACTGCCTTCTCCAGGGGAATCTTCCCGACCCAGGGATCGAACCCACATCTCCTACGTGGGCAGGCGGATTCTTCACCACTGAGCCATCAGGAAGTCTACTTATAAGTCCTTGTATATTTGAAGGCTATTGATTCTAGATATAATTTTATATCGTGCTACTTTGCTGAATTCTTGGTTTCAATTATTTTTTTTTAATTAAATTTTATTTTGCTTAACTTTACAATATTGTATTGGTTTTGCCATACATCAAGATGGATCCGCCACAAGTATACATGTGTTCCCCATCCTGAACCCTCCTCCCTCCTCCCTCCCCATACCATCCCTCTGGGTCGTCCCAGTGCACCAGCCCCAGGCATCCGTTATCAGGCATCGTACCTGGACTGGCGACTCATTTCAGATGTGATATTATACATATTTCAATGCTATTCTCCCAAATCATCCCACCCTCTCCCGTTCCCAGAGTCCAAAAGTCTGTTCTATACATCAGTGTCTCTTTTGCTATCTCGTAAACAGGGTTATTGTTACCATCTTTCTAAATTCCATATATATGTGTTAGTATACTGTATTTGTGTTTTTCTTTCTGGCTTACTTCACTCTGTATAATAGGCTCCAGTTCCATCCACCTCATTAGAACTGATTCAAATGTATTCTTTTTTAATGGCTGAGTAATACTCCATTGTGTATATGTACCACAGCTTTCTTATTCGTTCATCTGTGGATGGACATCTAGGTTGCTTCCAAGTCCTGGCTATTGTAAACAGTACTGCTATGAACACTGGGGTACACGTGTCTCTTTCAATTCTGGTTTTCTCAGTGTGTATGCCCAGCAGTGGGATTGCTGGATCATAAGGCAGTTCTATATCAAAGAGGACACTAATAGATGGAGAAATATACCATGTTCATGGATTGGTAGAATCAATATAGTGAAAATGAGTATACTACCCAAAGCAATTTATAGATTCAATACAATCCCCATCAATTATTTTCTAAGCCTTATGCCTCTAAATTGCTCACTCTCTCTCTTCTCTAACTGCACCAACTAATGCCTCTGAAAGTGAACGTGAAGTCGCTCAGTCGTATCCAACTCTTAGCGACCCCATGGACTGCAGCCTACCAGGCTCCTCCGTCCAAGGGATTTTCCAGGCAAGAGTACTGGAGTGCCTCTAGGACAATGCTGAATAGTTCTGGAGATGGTGTGCCTTATTCCATATCTTAATGGATATGTTTTAAACAAGTTAAATTCCATAACTTAATGGAAATGTTTTAAACAAGTTAAAAACACTCAATTTTTGAGGTGTATGTGGTAATTGCTGTCATGGCATTTATCACTCTGTATTATAATCATCTACCCTCTCCCACTAAGTTATAAACTCAAGAAAAAAGGTGATGTCTTACTCATCTTCATGTTCACCACCATCTTGCTCCTCAAGAGCTCTCACTGACTGACATTGACATATTGAATGAATCAATTTACTAATAAATATATTCCTGTGTCAATGAATCAGAGAAAGAACATGTCCGCAGACAAGAATCAGGAATGGAGAAGTGGTTTTAAAATTGGTGGGGATCACTTCATATCCATTAGGATGACTATTAAGAAAACAAAAAAAAGTATGGAGAAGGTGGAGAAATTAGAACCCTTGCACAGAAACAAATTTGGATGATGTAGATTTTATCTTATAAAGCAGAAATTTCCCTACAAAATATGGAAACTGTTTTGTTCCAGCATGCCATTTCCACTCCTTAACAACTTTACACTGCACTAAACATTATATTTCATACTACTGCTATAAGGCATGTCTTAGCCACAACACCCTGGAAAAAAATAATGCCATTATCACTTTTTCATCTTCAGGTCCTTTCTACAGTTTTTACATCTGGTTATTTAGCCTGCTGCTGTCTTTAAGCCTTCTCTTAAAGCATGGCCAACCTTAAGGCTCTTCTTTGTGACTGACTAAATTTGTTTCCATTAATAAACAATTTGAATTAAAACCGTGGAGGAGGAAACTCCCTCTATCAGCCCCTTTTCTACTCCTGATACTTACTATTAGAGTTGCAAGAAGCTCACTACTATAGATCAGGTGGCATAAAGAACATGTTCCTTTAAGTTAGAACAATTTACAAAGTATGCTGCTCCCTGTAATTAAAATGAGTTTTTATAGGCTATCTTGGGAACTTTGCTACCATTTATCACAATCTTTCTATGAGAAAATACATTCAAGTTTCCAGTCACCAACATAAAAACAAACTGCACCATGGCCTATTTTGATGATCACCCAAATCTTGCCCAGAATTTATTAGACACAATATTCCATTTCCAAGAAGTCCTATTATTATATGAACTTCTATAAACATATGGCATAAACTCCTATTATTAAAAGTCATAGCACTTGCATTAAAAACTATACTTCAATTTCTTTTTAAGTCCAATTAAAGTTAAAAACTTCACAAACCCCTCACTAAATATCATTAAGTTAGTCTCTCAGTCGTGTCTGACTCTTTGCAACCCCAAGGACTGTAGCCCACCAGGCCCTCTGTCCATGCGACTCTCCAGGCAAGGATACTGGAGAGGGGTAGCCACTCCTTTCTCTAAGGGATATTTCCAACTAAGGGATCAAACCCAGGTCTCCCACATTGCAAGCAGATTCTTTACAGTCTGAGCCACCAGGGAAGCCCCCATAGTTGAAGGAAATATATAAAAAGTGATTATTAATGAGAAACACCAGGCAGATGACGCTCTTTCTCAATTCATAAAGGAACTCTCCAAAACACAGGAAAAAAAGATTCAGAATTTTCAAATTTCTCAGAACTAATATAAAGAACCTATACAAATTTTCTTTGCACAATTCTGAAAAATGAAAGCCCTTCATTCACCTGACATGCAACCTTAAAAAGAGCTTTGTAAACTCATCTGTCATTTTGCCCAGATATTTCCTTAAAACAAAAGTAAATAAATAATATGCACTGTTGAAGCAAGATTCTGTTCAAGTGAACAAAAAGAAGACATCTGTGAGACAGCATTGCTTCAAACACAAAGAAAATTAAGTATTGTGCTTGGTTTTCAGAGACTGAACAACAGATTAATGAAATTAGTCTCAATAGAGAATGTGGTTTATTTCTCCTAAACTAGGGTAAAAATTGTTTAAAAATAATAAATTTAGCATTTATCAGATTTAAATCATGGTTGCTGCTGCTGCTGCTGCTAAGTCGCTTCAGTAGTGTCCAACTCTGTGCGACCCCACAGACAGCAGCCCACCAGGCTTCTCCATCCATGGGATTCTCCAGGCAAGAACACTGGAGTGGGTTGCCATTTCCTTCTCCAATGCATGCAAGTGAAAAGTCAAAGTGAAGTCGCTCAGTCATGTCTGACTCTTAGCGACCCCATGGACTGCAGCCTACCAGGCTCCTCCATCCATGGGATTTTCCAGGCAAGAGTACTGGAGTCGGGTGCCACTGCCTTCTCTGAAATCGTGGTTGCGTTTTCCTAAAGAATCATGATGAACTTGAGAAGGGAAAAACAATTATTCTTTTGATGCAATTTCCTCATATTCACATTTATGGAAAATAATACATAAACTTTTAGTATAAAGAACTCAAAAACAGAATTCCTCTCAACATTTAGTGGTTAAGACTCCACGCTTCCAATGCAGGGAGACGGATTTGACCCCTGGCTGAGGAACTATTAATAAGATCCCAAACGCCACACAGTACAGACAAAAAGCAAAAAGAAGTCAGAAAGGATTTCAAGAGCATTTTTTTTAAAGAGACTAAACAAAACTCAGACAAAGATCAAGCAAGAATTATAAAAAGTAACTTTTTAAATTTAAGAATTGGTTTTGTTCACTTCTGCTTTTGTTTGGGGACTTTTTTTTGGGGGGGGCACAAAAAATGTCAGACTCATGTGGCATGAAAACACTTTTTATTTAATAAACATACCAGATCATTTAAACCCTCCTAATCTAGTTATGTTGGTGAGCCTTGAGCCTGCCTGCCTTCAACAGCAGAGCCAAGGAATATGAAATTCTGGATGTGTATTATGGGAAATTCATTAACAAGTTATTAGTACTTGAATATTAACTCAGTGGCAAGAAAACACAGACTAGCCATTTTTCAGGAATGAAAGTGAGAAAGTTGAAAGATCAAAGGTAAAACAGATGGCTCTAATGCTATGGCAAGGCGGCAGTGGAATGTGCATGGAACAGCTACATAAAAGGCACAGGTGCTCTGAGGCTTGCATGTAAATCCTAAGTCAACAACCGCTCAAGTACACAGTGGTTTTCCAAAGAAATAACTCTGAGCTGCAATGACAGCATTATTCCAAGGCCAACTGAATTCCAACAAACAGCCAAGAGTATGCATATCTGTATTACAGAATCAGCCATCCCTTCTCTGAAGTATATACTCAGAAATAATAACAGAATTATAGTGTAATTTTTTTAATTGGATAGAAATGAAACTCTGAAAACCTCTCAAAATAATGTCCTGGAACAAATACACAGTTATTTATTTTTAAGGAACTAAAAACATTATGGTAAAATAAGGTAATAGGCCATGTGTGGTCACGGAATTGTTATTTTAATCCTGAGAACTACCCTATGAAGATGCAAAATTTATTTTCTCCAATTTATAGGTGAGTTAACTGAGAATGAGAATGTTTGAGTAACCTGCTCAAATCCACACAGCTACCATTTCAACTCCAGAGTATGCACTTGTAACTAAACAATATTACTCATGATAATAATAAAGGCTAACAATTAAATACCATTTATTGAAAGGCAGAAGTGAAGTAATTAATAGACATTTTAGCCTCACTCTATGAGGTAAATATTACTTTAGCCCCTAGTAAGACATTTATAATGGTTTTAGCCAAATGCTTGAGAGGCAAAAATCAGATGCTTTCTGAGAAATATTTTTAGCGTCAAAGAAAATTGAGAATTACAAAATGTATTGTTAAGTCAACTTTATTGAGGTCTATATAATGAAATCGGCCTATTTTAAGCTCATAACTAATGAGTTTTTACATTATCCATTTAACAATCACCAAAATCTAGATAGTTTGGGTAAACTCTGGGAGTTGGTGATAAGACAGGCCTGGCATGCTGCAGTCCACGGGATCACAGAGTCGGACACAACAGAGCGACTGAACTGAACTGAACTGAAAATCTAGATATAGAATATTTCTATCACCCAGAGAAAAGCATTGGTATCTTGGAAAAGAAATTCCCACTTTTTTTTGGTCACAACAGATTAGTTTTGCTTTTTCTAGTGTCACAAAAATAGAATCTTCTAGTACATACACTATGCATCTGGCTTCTTTGGTTCAGCATAATGTTGTGGCCCTCACCCATATTGTGACTTGGACCAGAAGTGCTACTACTGAGTAGTATTCCATGCCATGGATATGACACAATTTAACCATTTACCTGGTGGTGGATATGACCAGTTCAGGGCTATTCAGTTCAGTTCAGTTCAGTCGCTCAGTCTTGTCTAACTCTTTGCAACCCCATGAATCGCAGCACGCCAGGCCTCCCTGTCCATCACCAACTCCCGGAGTCCACTCAGACTCACGTCCATCGAGTCAGTGATGCCATCTAGCCATCTCATCCTCTGTCGTCCCCTTCTCAAGGCTACTACAAAGAAAAAATGCTACAAACATGCATGAACAAGTCTTTGAAGGGCCACATATTTTCTTTCCTCTTAGGTAAATACCAGAGTGGGACTGCTGGATGGCATATAAGTGTATATTCAACTAGAGTGACAAACCACGACAGAATGGTCATATTAATACTCCCAGCAGTAATTACGAGGGCGCCAGTCATTCCACCCTGATACTTGGTATTATCAGCCTTTTTGGTGTTTTTTTTTTTTTAAACTGGGGCAGGGGGATGTTTGTTTTGGCTGCGTGGCTTGTGGGATCTTAGTTCCCCAACCAGGTATTGAACCTGGACCCACCGCAGTGAGAGCACAGAACCCTAACCACTGGACCACCAGCAAATTCCTTTCAACCTTTTAAAATTTTAGCTATTTTATGCCACATTTCCCTGATAACTAGTGATTTCAAGCATCTTTTCATGTGCTTATTAGCCATTCTTTATCTCTTCATTGAAGTGTCTAGTCAAATATTTTGCTCATACTTGTCTTCTTGTGTTCGTTTATATCATTCTGGATTCAAATCCTGTCAAGATAAGTACTGCAATTTTTTTTCCAGTCTGTCCTGCTTTTTCAAGTTTTTCGTTTTAGCCACATCACATTGGTACATGGGATTTTAGTTCCCAGAACAGTGATGGAACTTGTGCCCCGTGCAGTAGAGGCAAGGGAAACCCTAACCATTGGACTGCCAAGGAATTTCCCCATCACTTTTGCACTTTTTTTTTTTTAAAGGTAAGAGGTGAATTTATTCAGAGAGAAACACACTCCACAGACAAGAGGGCCATCACAGCACATGAGCACAGCAGACTTTTTCCCTCTTAAAACTGTGACTTTGGGGTACTAGAACTTTTAAATTTTGATGAAGTTCAATATCTCAATTTTTTTCTGCTATGATTTGTGTTCTTTGTGCTCCAAATCTCTGTCTCCAAAGTAACAAAACACTTTCTTCTAGAAAGTTTACAACTTTTTACATGGAGGTCTATGATCTATTTCTAATTAATTTTGTCTATGGTGTGAGGTAAGTGTTGAGGATCCCTTTTTCCTATCTGGATACTCAACTGTTTTACCACTGGTTGTTGGAAGGAGTAGACTCTGCCTATTAACATCTTCACTGAAATTAATTTTGAAAAACAAAACAAATTGACCATATGTGGGTATGTTTATTTCTTGACTTTATAGTCAAAAGATCAGCAAATTTCTGTACAGGGCCAGATGATAAATATTCTGGGCTTTGCAAGCCATTAAACTTCTGCTGCTGCTGCTGCTGCTGCTGCTGTGTCACTTCAGTCATGTCCGACTCTGTGAGACCCCAGAGACGGCAGCCCACCAAGCTTCCCGTCCCTGGGATTCTCCAGGCAAGAACACTGGAGTGGGTTGCCATTTCGTTCTCCAATGCATGAAAGTGAAAAGTGAAAGTGAACTCGCTCAGTCGTGTCTGACTCTAACGACCCCATGGACTGCAGCCTACCAGGCTCCTCCGTCCATGGGATTTTCCAGGCTATACCTACTCAACTCTGCTAATGTAGCAAGACAGCAGCTACAGAGAAAACACAAACAAATAATCATGGCTGTGTTCTAATCAGTTCAGTTCAGTCACTCAGTCGTGTCCGACTCTTTGCGACGCCATGAACTACAGCACGCCAGGCCTCCCTATCCATCACCAGCTCTCGGAGGTCACTCAGACTCACATTCATCGAGTCAGTGATGCCATCCAGCCATCTCATCCTCTGTCGTCCCCTTCTCCTCCTGCCCTCAATCCTTCCCAGCATCAGTCTTCTCCAATGAGTTAACTCTTCACATGAGGTGGCCAAAATACTGGAGTTCCAGCTTTAGCATCATTCCTTCCAAAGAAATCCCAGGGCTGATCTCCTTCAGAATGGACTGGTTGTATCTCCTTGCAGTCCAGGGGACTCTCAAGAGTCTTCTCCAACACCACAGTTCAAAACCATCAATTCTTCGGTGCTCAGCCTTCTTCACAGTCCAGCTCTCACATCCATACATGACCACAGGAAAGACCATAGCCTTGACTAGGCGAACCTTTGTTGGCAAAGTGAAGTCTCTGCTTTTGAATATGCTATCTAGGTTGGTCATAACTTTCCTTCCAAGGAGCAAGCATCTTTTAATTTCATGGCTGCAGTCACCATCTGCAGTGATTTTGGAGCCCAGAAAAATAAAGTCTGACACTGTTTCCACTGTTTCTCCATCTATTTCCCATGTAGTGATGGGACCAGATGCCATGATCTTCGTTTTCTGAATGTTGAGCTTTAAGCCAACCTTTTCACTCTCCACTTTCACTTTCATCAAGAGGCTTTTGAGTTCCTCTTCACTTTCTGCCATAAGGGTGGTGTTATCAGCATATCTGAGGTTATTGATATTTCTCCCAGCAATCTTGATTCCAGCTTGTGTTTCCTCCAGTTCAGCATTTCTCATGATGTACTCATGATGGACATGTATACACTGCTATATTTAAAATGGATAACCAACAAAGACCTACTGTACAGCACAGGGAACTCTTCTCAGTGTATGTGGCAGCCTGGGTGGGAGCTGAGTTTAGGGGGAATGGATACATGTCTACGTATGGCTGAGCCCCTTCACTGTTCACCTGAAACTCTTACAACATTGTTAATTGGTTATACCCGACAAAAAATTTTTTTTTAATTTTAATATTTTTAAATAAAGTAGATTTCTTTATACATCATATAGTTGTATCTCCCGCTGTCTTATACAATCTGACACTCTTTTAACCAGTATTTTAGACCATTTACATTTAACATAATTATCAATATACTCAGGTTTAGATCTATCACATTGCTCTTTGTTTTCTATTTATGAGTTCATTACTCCTTTTTCTACCTTTTTTCTGCCTTCTTCTAGATTACAGTTTTTTACGACCCCATTTTATCTCCACTATTGTATTCTTAACTATTCTTTTTTTGCCCTGCATCAATACACATCTTTAACTCACCACAACTTCTCTTCATATCAGTTCAGTTCATATATAATATAAAAAATATATCCAGGTTTTCTAGATTTTATAGTGAGAGGGTAAATCTAGTCCCACTTATTTCATCACAGCCAGAACATAAACCCCCAAAATATTTTTTAATACTTTGATTTTTATCCTATACTTTGGGGGAACAGATGTTGAGAGACCCTCTTCATATTGCACTTCAAAGAAAAAAGCTGTATTTCGATTTCATAAAATGAAGAGTGTTGCATCTGGTTTAACCAAGCAATTAGTTTTGTTTTATTTAAAGGGTTACAATGTACAGTAGTTCCTATTCTTCTTTTTTCTTTCAGTTACAAGCTCTCCTTCTTAATTTTAAATAAGACTGCCTAAGACAAGAGCTTCTGACCCAAATAATTCTTCCTTTACCTTTATCTCCCTGGCTCTCTGATTCCTGGCTTCATTGAATTCCAGTTCATTCTCCCTCATTTTTGCTTTGGTAACCTATTCAAATTCTCTTTTCTGGCTTATGAGAGTTTAATGTTTCTTTATTATGGGCTTAGACTTATTTCCCAAAATGAAAAGCATCCCTAATTTAATTAATATAATCCTATATAAAAATATGAGGAAGTACTGAAAGTTGTCTTGCAGTCTTTCAGTTCTACATCTATTCTATAAAGTGATATCTTCATAAAAAATACCATTTTTAAAAGAAGTATCATTTTGAAAAGTTCTGACATACATTTCATGAATAAAGCATATGATAAAAGAGAAAGAATATATTCAATAAACCAAGAAATATAACAGGTAAAATCAGATATAGAATGAATTCCTGCTTTTTACCACTTCATATTTATTTGAGATGGATGGCATCACTGACTCAATGGACATGAGTGTGAACAAGCTCCGGGAGTTGATGATGGACAGGGAAGCCTGGCGTGCTGCAGTCCATGGGGTCGCAAAGAGTCGGACATGACTGAGTGACTGAACTGAACTGGTTTATTTCACTTATCCAAGAGGCTTTAGAATTATGTACTTAGCTAGAAAGCATCACTACGAACAAAGCTAGTGGAGGTGATGGAATTCCAGTGGAGCTATTCCAAGTCCTGAATGATGATGCTGTGAAAGTGCTGCACTCAATATGCCAGCAAATTTGGAAAACTCAGCAGTGGCCACAAGATTGGAAAAGGTCAGTTTTCATCCCAATCCCAAAGAAAGGCAATGCCAAGGAGTGCTCAAACTATCGAACAATTGCACTCATTTCACACGCTAGTAAAGTAATGCTCAAAATTCTCCAAGCCAGGCTTCAGCAATATGTGAACCGTGAACTTCCTGATGTGCAAGCTGGTTTTAGAAAAGGCAGAGGAACCAGAGATCAAATTGCCAACATCCGCTGGATCATCGAAAAAGCAAGAGAGTTCCAGAAAAACATCTATTTCTGCTTTATTGACTATGCCAAAGCCTTTGACTGTGTGGATCACAATAAACTATGGAAAATTCTGAAAGAGATGGGAATACCAGACCACCTGATCTGCCTCTTAAGAAATCTGTATGCAGGTCAGGAAGCAACAGTTAGAACTGGTCATGGAACAACAGACTGGTTCCAAATAGGAAAAGGAGTACGTCAAGGCTGCATATTGTCACCATGTTTATTTAACTTATATGCAGAGTACATCATGAGAAATGCTGGACTGGAAGAAACACAAGTTGGAATCAAGATTGCCGGGAGAAATATCAATAACCTCAGATATGCAGATGACACCACCCTTATGGCAGAAAGTGAAGAGGGGCTAAAAAGCCTCTTGATGAAAGTGAAAGTGGAGAGTGAAAAGGTTGGCTTAAAGCTCAACATTCAGAAAACGAAGATCATGGCATCTGGTCCCATCACTACATGGGAAATAGATGGGGAAACAGTGGAAACAGTGTCAGACTTTGTTTTTCTGGGCTCCAAAATCACTGCAGATGGTGACTGCAGCCATGAAATTAAAAGATGCTTGCTCCTTGGAAGGAAAGTTATGACCAACCTAGATAGCATATTCAAAAGCAGAGACATTACTTTACCAACAAAGGTTCGCCTAGTCAAGGCTATGGTTTTTCCTGTGGTCATGTATGGATGTGAGAGCTGGACTGTGAAGAAGGCTGAGCGCCGAAGAATTGATGCTTTTGAACTGTGGTGTTGGAGAAGACTCTTGAGAGTCCCTTGGACTGCAAGGAGATCCAACCAGTCCATTCTGAAGGAGATCAATCCTGGAATTTCTTTAGAAGGAATGATGCTAAAGCTGAAACTCCAGTATTTTGGCCACCTCATGCGAAGAGTTGACTCATTGGAGAAGACTCTGATGCTGGGAGGGATTGAGGGCAGGAGGAGAAGGGGACGACAGAGGATGAGACGGCTGGATGGCATCACTGACTCGATGGATGCGAGTCTGAGTGACCTCCGGGAGCTGGTGGACAGGGAGGCCTGGCGTGCTGCGGTTCATGGGGTCGCAAAGAGTCGGACACGACTGAGCGACTGATCTGATCTGATCTGATACGAAACTGTAATATTTACAGGTCAAAGCAAGGTCAAAACTGGCAATTTTATATAATTTAACCTGTCACTAATCAATAAACGTAAGTCTTGGAGTATTAACCAATGCTAAGTCGCTTCAGTCGTGTCCGACTCTGTGCGACCCCATAGACGGAAGCTCACCAGGCTCCCCAGTCCCTGGGATTCTCCAGGCAAGAATACTGGAGTGGGTTGCCATTTCCTTCTCCAATGCATGAAAGTGAAAAGTGAAAGTGAAGTCGCTCAGTCGTGTCAGACTCTTAGCGACCCCATGGACTGGAGCCTACCAGGATCCTCTGTCCATGGGATTTTCCAGGCAAAAGTACTGGGGTGGGGTGCCATTGCCTTCCCCGGTATTAACCAAAGAGAACTTTAAAAAGTCTATAGGTTGTTTTTATCAGTACACAAGCGCCATCTAGTGGCAGAAAGCAAAATTGTAGCTCTGTACTTGTTAATACTACTGCTGCTAAGTCACTTCAGTCGTGTCTGACTCTGTGCGACACCATAGACGGCAGCCTACTAGGCCCCTCTGTCCCTGGGATTCTCCAGGCAAGAACAGTGGGGTGGGTTGGCATTTCCTTCTCCGATGCATGAAAGTGAAAACTGAAAGTGAAATCGCTCAGTCGTGTCCGACTCTTAGTGACCCCATAGACTGCAGCCTACCAGGCTCCTCCATCCATGGGATTTTCCAGGCAAGAGTACTGGAGTGGGGTGCCATTGCCTTACAAACATTCAATTTCTCAACTGTTCTACTTTCCAACATACTTTTGAGAAAGGCATTACAAACTGGTAACACTTTGATTGTTTAAACAGGCTCAAAATACCTAGTAAGCCAACATCATAATAATTAGCAGCTAGTCATCAGCCTATAAACTTTGAAATGTAATTAATAAGCTATTTCATAACCTAAAATCCAGTTATTTCTAGTTTTACTGATAATTAACATAATGAAATTAAATCAGCTCAGATGCTTCAGAAAAATCTGTTTCATCTATCAAATTTCTACTAACAGCCATAGCTGTCCACAAAGTTCTAAGTCTCACAGATTTATCTCACAGGGAAAACGGGAGACCATGAAACTTCAAGCAGTACCTGGATCAGCCTATAGAGACAAGTTTAACTTGCTATGACTCAAACTACACATGCTAAGAGAAAGCAACTTTTCTAACCTAGCTACCAGTGACTGGACCAGGACCTGGACACATTAGCCAAAAGCAACCAAATACTATCTTGACACAAACACACCAAGCACACTTGATGACAAGGGGAACTTGGCAGAGGAGCGTGCCATGAAATTGTTCTAAATGGAATGACAGCAATCCAATATAACCAAACTCTTTGAGGAAAGAAGCTTAAATACTAGATGAATGAATAACAGACGTGTCACTCAAACTTAGGTTGTATCCTAAACAATGCCATTTTATCCAAGATAATATTACACATTCCTATTATGGAAGCCCTAGACCCTAAAACTCCTCTTTCCATATGTACTCCCAACAAACCCTCAATGCCAAAGATAAATCTTCACATACCCTTCACTGAGGCTTTAAAGAGTGATAAAATGGACTCTTTATAAGGATCTCACATTCAGTTGAAACTGAACATAGTCAAAACCGAATTCCTCCTCTCTCCAAAGGTCTACTCCAGCTCCTCTCACTGTGAACACTTTTACAACATATGTGAAAGTCACCCTTCATGGCCTCTATCATGCAATCCCCAAGTCTGCCTCCTAAATATCTAGTCACTGTCCCCTCTTCTCCAGCTTCACTTTCAGGTGCTCATCACATTAAGCCTGAATTACAGCATCCTTGTAATGCACCTTCTCCCTTAAACTTTCAGCCTATCCAAACTATTTCCCATATAGTGCAAAAGCAATATTTCGAAGACAAATACACAATTATTTTATCTCTCAACTTAAAATCCTTTCAAGGCTCCCAATCAGCTCCAGGATAACCTGTAGACCCCTTGGCATGCCACTTGAGGACATCCAGATTAGCAACCTGCCTGAACTTCAGCCTCTTTATTCCATTCAAACCAAACTGCCTGCATGTCCATGAATAAACTACACTTCTCAGGATTCCTTATCCTTGTTCCCAAAATCTAGATTGCTTTTTTTAACCTTCTTCAGCTGGCTGATACCTTATTAACCTCGAAGATTCAGTTCAATTGTCAATTCCTTCTGTCAATTCAGTTCAAAGCCAATTCCAAGTCAATTGGCTTCTTTAATTCCCCAATCTGAGTGAGGTGCTTACTCAGCGTTTCCACAGCAGTCTATGGAGACATCTATCACTCCGTTAGTTCCTCTTCACTGTCTTCCTCCTCTAGTCAACTACAGTCTACCATATTGTCTTTCACCAAATTATCTACTCTAACACAACATGTGGCAAAGAGTAGTCATTAGATAAATGTTTGCTGAATGAGTGCAATCTTGCAAAAAGAGGAAAGTAAGGGAGGTCTACGGCATCATGATCGAAGTTATCAGAACAAGGACTTGAACCAAATATTCTGACTATAATGCAAATAATTTTCCCTCTGAATCTCTGCCTTCAGGGAACAACTCTATAACTGTGCTCTGAAGAGCAGTTTGGATGGGACTAAACCCTGTTTCTCTAGGTTGACAGATTCTGGGATGAACAGATTACCTGGAACTTGTCTAAGAGCTATCCACAAACAAAAATGTGTTCCTCCTCTAGTATAAGTCTAAGGGCTATGTGGCCTACGAGGTATAGCAAATGGAAGACAGTGTTTTTGAAAATCAAGTCAAGTAGAGGAAAAATGAGACAAGAGCTAGAAAGAGAGAAACAGAAAATGAGGGTGAAAGCCCTACAGTTTATCATGCCTGAAGATTTTCCCAAGAGACTTCCAGTTACACATAGAGAAATTCCCATGTTCAGCCTACACAGTTTGAGTTGTGGCCTTTGACTATCTGTATCAGTAGACCAGGGGGCTTTCTGGCCATTAGCCCTGCAATAAGGCTTTTTAAATCTGTGAATACAAAAAAACTAATCAACTATTTGCAGGAGGCCTGATTTCAGCCATTCTACTCCTTGAGATAATGTCTGTAAGTCTTTATTACAAAAATATAAACAAAAGCATAAAATGTTCACCAATCTTACATCTTGTACTGTCATATAAAGTTCTGTGTGCACTCAACTTCATATGTGTCAGTTAACACTACCCCAAATGAGAAAGAAAAAGATGTTCTGGATGTATTCATTTTCAAATATCTTGGGTACATTAGATGGAGACCCAGGTATTTCAGAATTTGAGTTGTATACACAGAGTTTACTCATGGATAAATCCTTTCCCCCAGTCAACATAAAATGAGGCAGGCTCGGGGAGGGAGACCTTTTATGAGCTCCTGTTTAGGCCCTTGAATAAGTTCAAGTGGGAAACCTCACCAGAAAAGAATTAAAAAAAAAAAATGAGTAATATCTAATTATTAAATAATATTATTTTAAACAGAAAATGAAAAGATCTTTTCAAAACTCCCTCTAAATGACACCTGTCTCTCTGACTTCTTAACCTTTCAGAACCTGCCTTAGTAAAAAGCTACCAATTCATCTGGAGTCTGACAAAGAGGAGAGCATCTCCTCTGATCTCTGGTTCCAAATTACCTGTCACACACGCAGGTGTTGTCACCTGCAAATTAAGATCATATATGAAACCATAACGTTAACAGCCTAATGAGTAATGGGTAGGTTTGCCCTTTTGTGAGCAGAGAGTGTTTAGGTTGAAACATGGTTTGATTGTTTACCAGTACTTCTTTATTTTCTTTTTACCCTTTTTATGATCTGCAGAAAATTCTAAAGACTCTTCAAAAATCTGAAGGAAGAGTCCACTTGATCCATTAAATGGGAAATGCCTAAGGCATAATCGTTTGGAGAAGTTGTTAAAAAATTCTCACAGCCTCATGACAACCATGGAATAAGACCGTGAAACCAGAAACTGCCAAGAAAGGAAAAATGATAATGTTCTTAAGGTGGCGCTAGTGGTAAAGAGAAGGCAATGGCACCCCACTCCAGTACTCTTGCCTGGAAAATCCCATGGATGCAGGAGCCCGGTCGGCTGCAATCCATGGGGTTGCTACAAGTCGGACACTACTGGGCGACTTCACTTTCACTTTTCACTTTCATGCATTGGAGGAGGAAATGGCAACCCACTCCAGTGTTCTTGGCTGGAGAATCCCAGGGACGGGGGAGCCTGGTGGGCTGCCGTCTATGGGGTCGCACAGAGTCGGACACGACTTAAGTGACTTAGCAATAGCAGCAGTAGCAGTGGTAAAGAACCGGCCTGCCAAGGTGGGAGACACAAGAAACGGAGGTTCGATCCCTGAGTCGGGAAGAATCCCCTGAAGAAGGGCACGGCAACCCACTCCAGTATTCTTGCCTAGAAAAATCCCATGGACAGAGGAGCCTGGAAGGCTACAGTCCATATGATCGCAGTCGGACATGACTAAAGCAACTTAGCACAAATGTAGGCACTCACTTAACAGAAAATCTAAAACAGGGGGAAAAAAATCAAACCAAACCACTTGTCTGCAATGCAGGACGCCTGGGTTCGATTCCTGGGTCTGGAAGATCCCCTGGAGAAGAAAATGGCAACCCACTCCAGTATTCTTGCCTGGAGAACTCCATGGAGAGAGGAGCCTGGCGGGCCACAGTCCATGGGGTCATAAGTCAGACACAACTTAGCAACTAACCCAACCACCTGACTCCTGTCACATGCTCACAGCCCCACTCCTCTCCTTCAGGCCCAGGCCGTTCCAGCCACACTGGCCTCCTGGGGGCGGCATCGAGGCACCAGGCTTTGTGCTGCTTTTTCTTCCGCCTCAAAGTTCTCCCTCTCTCTTAGCACTGACACTGCTTATTCCCTCTGCTCCTGGGCCTTGATCAAAATAGTCACCTCACCTAAGACAGAAATTACTGTCTGATTTTTTCATTGCTTTAGCACTAGACTGCTTTCATGTAAAAGTAGTAAGTTCACTAATCAAAAACTTTACTTCAAATAAAGGACTACAGATATCAAAATACACTAAGCTTTAAATATAATATTCTCTTGAATATTCAATATAGTACATTAAAAGAAAAGTATCTTATAAGTATGAAATTGACAAGGTGTTCCTATCTCAGGTGATCAAACCTATCTGTTGTGCTCAAGTAGGCAAGTAATTGTATTTATATTCAGTAACTTCAGACTGATGAGAAAGGCAAGGGTATGTAACAGAAAAAAGGGAAGCAAAGCAACCATAAGAGAAATGATATGTCTCTCCTGCTTCCCATGCAGCGTGGACACCAAGTTGAGGGCTGGTAAGCCTGGCAGTGTATGCTCCAGTTAGACAGAAGAGGAAGAGAATCGAACCACATCCAAAGGAGACTAGTAGAGCTAAGAACTTAGTCCAAAAGGGCAAGAGGAAGATGGTCAATACTCTCTGACAGCATTACCTGAGGGGAAAAGATGGACTACAAGTCACCAACTGCAGGTTTCAGCAGGGCAGACGAGAGAGGAATCAGCTACTTGGTGGACAAGTGGCATCACACCACAAAGACCACATGAGCCAGCACTAAGAGGGAGCGGCGGGGAGAGGCACCCTCCCTTTTCACCAGGACAATAAAGTAAATCCCCCCCAGATACACTGGAGAGGAAAGAGAAAGGGGCGGAAGTTTTTCTTAGAGAACTTAAACAACAATATTTAAATGAGCCATTTATAATTTGAGTAAGACTGAATCGTGAATGGTAATTTTTCCACTACCAAGCAAGACACCAAAAAGTATTAGATTATCTATATAATAACTTCTCCTATCTGGATGGTAATAATTTGTCAGCAAATACACAAAATGCTTTTAAAAGCAACAGTATCCCAACACTAAAAGGAATGATAATTATGTGACTGGAGAGAGGTTATAAGCTAACACTACAATGGCACCCATGCTGCAATATAAATGCATCAAATCAGTGTTCTCTGTACCTTAAGCTTACACAACATTGTACGTCAATTGTGCCTCAATTAAAAAAAAAATTTTAAGAATCAACAAATATCTGATCAAACATGAGAAAGAATTTCTTAGGCATAGAAGCAGTGGGAGAAATCACACCAAAAATTTTATAGATTATGCCATATAACATTTAAAAACTGGAGTACATTAAAAAACAAAACTAAAAAAGCCAATTTTTAAAAAACAGGAAAATCAAACAAATATTCTTAATGCTAATATCCTCAACACACAAACATCTGAAGACAGATTAAGCAACGCAATCAAAATTAGCCAATTAAAATGGACAAGTAACTAATAAATATTTATTTTAAAAAACTGTTGAGCCTAACAGGTTATCAATAAAACTAAAAACTTTAAACATACCACTTTTTAACTATCAAGACTGTGTTTTAAGCTCAATGTTGTCAGAATAGTTTGAAATACACTATAAGAAATTAGTATAAACTTTAATGTAATTGGATAATATATTATTCTTTTTAACCCAATACTCCCCTTATAGTAATCTATCTTAAGGAAATAATCAATGATATAAACATAAACTTGCATATAAAGATTTTTTACTGAAACATTATTTATAATTGTCAAAAAAAAGGGGGAGGAACAATCTCGATGATCAAAAACGTGTTTTTTAATATACTTATTATTAAGTATATTAATGATAAGTCTTGTTTACACTTGACTAAATACTTGTAAAGTATACCTCAACCATATGAATATAGCCATCAAAACTGTTTTTCAAAGGTTAAAGATAAAGGTTAAAGAAAAATGATACCTCTATTACGTGAAAAGAAGGTGTAATACTCCACGTTCAAAATGAACAAACAATGATATATTCATACAAAGAACATTATTCAGCAATTAAAAAAATGGTAGAACCTAGGTATAAGCAACATGGATGAATCCCAAAAATCAAAAACTGAAAACAAACAAGAAAACCATTATACGAAGTGAAAAAGGCCAGACACAAAGAATAAACGCTGTAGTAGTCTATGTAAGTTCAAGGACAGGCAAAACTAATCTATGGAGATAGAAGAGTGGTTATTACTTCTGGTAAGAGGAGTACCAAGTGCAAATAGGTGTGAGGAAACTCTCAGGGGGATGGAAATGTTCTGGAGCTTGATAGGTGATGATCACATGAGGACACACAGATGTGAAAGGTCATCAAATAAACTATAAATACATAGGTCCATAAATAAAATAATAAAGTCATCAAGATGTACATTTAAGACTCGTGCATTTTACTGTTTCTATATTATACTTCCATAAACTAAGACAGAATTGCATATAAAGGATAATTTATATTTGGTTAAATATATTTGTATGAAAAGAACAAGAAGAATGTAAAGCACATCAAAATATTAAAGGTTGCAAATTATTTGTATTTTTAACTTTCTGCATTTTCCACACTCACTACAATGAGCCATATGACCTTTATAAATAATCAGGAAAAAATAAAAACCCTAAGATTTTTTACAGAATTCTGCCACATGTGCAAAACTATCCCAAAATTATTCAGTGTGCAGAAACACTTAGTAAATCCTAATAACTTTCCTGTAAGTTATAAACAGTCATGTTTGCAATGTATTCAGACAAATTAAGAAAAGTACTAATTAAGCTAAAAACATCTGCTTGCTGAATAAATGAGCAAGACAACAGTGTTCCACTGTTCCACAGTGTGCTGTGGAACAACTTTAAAACATTGGCCTGCCTGCAGCAAATGTGGGGCTCTCATGAGCTCCTGTAAAAGTTATTTTTTTAAGTGTATTACTTTATTCTTATAAGCCTGATATATCTATATTCCATGAAAAATATCCCAAGTGAACTTTCTTTACAACAAAAATACCCTTTGAGTTTCAGAAACTTTGATAATATGCGTAAAATAATAAATAAGAACAAAACCAAAGAAGACATACAAACCTCTGATTGTACATGCCCCGAAAGTTGTAATTAGCTCTATAATTGGGGAAAGGCTTTGGGTCTAATGGCCTGTAGATGGCAGGCTCTCCCCTTTTCATAGCAAGCCCATTCAGTTCCACAGTTGGAGTGATACTACCTGTTTAAAAGAAATATTAAAGGCACAGAAGTGAAATATTTCCATAATAAATCATCCAGCCTATGTTTATTTTACATATAACTAGCACAGAAGAGTAGATGGCCCCTTGTCTGATCTGTCTTAGGAGGTGCATAAACAAGCTGCATAAACAGGAAAGTCATTTCTAATGAAATCTCTTCAGGGTTTTTGTAACATTTTCTGTACAGTAATGACCAAAAATTGAACTTTACAGTTACACTATTTCAAAAGAGAGAAACAAAACATTCATAAATCGCGTAGTTTGTACGTCATAAAACCACTGAACTTGACAGTTACTTCCTCCAGAAAGCTTATGATTTTTAATCATTAAAAGCATTATCATCTGTGAATATTTTTATTTATATTTTGGTAATCAAGCAACTAAAATTAGCAAAAAATACAGGGTTATCAGTAATTCTTGTACTTATCTAGTGAAAATAAATTTTTTCTATAACTAACAATGGGAAAAAATAGTACGTAAAACAATGTCCTGTGAATAATCTTTAAAGATACTGAAGCATTTATGGATGAAGTGACATATCTGAGACTTATTTCAAAATAATTCAGAGGACAGAGAGATGAGAAGTAAGATGGGATGTGTATGTAACTGCTGCACCTGATGACATACAGAGATGTTCACTATCTTACTCTTTCTACTTTTATAAAAGTTTGAAAAATCCCATAATAATTCACAAATAATGTACAACTATTATGTCAACTTTAAGTAGCAAAAAAGGTTATTTAGTTAAATATATATATATATATGTTCCACATGTTGTTGTTTAGTCACTAAGTCATGTCCAACTCTTTGCAACCCTGTGGGCTGCAGCACACATTATAACAAATCACAAAAATGAACCTAAAGCCTTAATATAAAGTAAAATGTATTTCCAGTCTAATTCTCTATTATTTCATTTGAATTATGCCTTTTTCAGGCTTCCCCTATAGCTCAGCTGGTAAAGAATCCGCCTGCAATGCAGGAGACCCCGGTTTGATTCCTGGGTCACAAAGTTCCTGTGGAGAAGGGATAGGCTACCCACTCCAGTATTCTTGGGCTTCCCTGGTGGCTCAGACAATAAAGAATCCGCTTGCAATGCGGGAGACCTGGGTTCAGAAGATCCCCTGGAGGAGGGCATAGCAACCCATTCCAGTATTCTTGCCTGGAAAATCCCCATGGACAGAGGAGCCTGGCGGGCTACAGTCCATGGGGTCGCACAGAGTCGGACACAACTGAGCAACCTAAGCCTAGCATAGCATGCCTTCTGCATCACACATGTAAGACTCCATTCATCACTAACATGGGTCCACTTATTGCAGAAGAGAAACTGGGGCACAGTATCAGCCAAGGGGTGGTAGAGCCTAACACAAATGCACAGCTGGCAGCCGGGCCAAAAGTGAGTCGTCAGGAGTCATAGGCTGCTAATTTTACGTCTCATTTCTAAGGAATTCACATGAAACCACTTATTAAAGAGTATAATAAGGACAGGAACTAAGAAAAAAGAATAAAAGAAGTGGGAGGACAAAGGAGGCAGAAAAAGAAAAAGGATAAGAAAAAGTTAACATATTAAATAAGTCCAATTAGTCCAAACCCAAATTTAATGCACACACTCAGAGCAGAGGAAGAGTATGTCAAGCACAAAGAGATTCTCTTCTTGTTTCTTACAGTATTTTACCGAGGTATAAGTAAAATGCACAAACCTTGAGCATACAGCTCCATGAAATATTATCCATGTAAACACGCATATAACCACCACTCAGATTAAGATCTGAACATTTCCATCACCCAGAAATAGCCAGTCAAAACCCACCTCCCCACCTTACCTGTTCTGACTTCCGCCATCATAGATTAGTTTTGCCTGTTTTTCAAATCTGAATGTATATTAGTTTGTCTTGTTTCTTTCCTTCAAAATAAGGCTTTGTTGAATATCACTATTTCAGACTTTGTCACTGAATAATATTCTGCTCAGTTTATCTAACCTGCTTATTGATGGAATATTTGGGTTGTTTTCAGTTTGAGGCTATTAAGTATAAAACCACTCTGAACATTTTTCAAGAAGTCTCTTGGCAGACACACACACTCTTTTTAGCTGGGTATACATCTAGTAGTGAAAGGGCTACATCACAGAGTAGGTTTATGTTTAACTTTATTAGAAACTGCCAGTCTTCCAAAGATGTTTTAACCCCAAAGAGCCATGAACGCCTTTAGAAGTTTAGACTTTTCTTATTTCAGAAAGATTTGTTTAATAATTAACAGACTAATCACTTGTATGATTTATGTCATTATGAATTCTTTACAACAATCATACAGACACAAACAGCATAAAGTTCAAAGAGGAAAAATAGAAAGAAAAAAGAAGAAGAAGCTTGAAAGACCTCATCCTTTAAGTGTGACCATAAACAGAAAACTAATGTCTTTGAAAATGATTAGTGAAATGATTTTAACGCACTGGCAGGATACAGCATGTCTGCCACCCACACCAAAATTATATTTTAAACTCGGTAAAAGTACTGTATTCATATTATTTAAATAAAGAAATAATCCCATGTAAATTCCTCACTTGAAAGTAAGGCTACAGTACATTATCTTCACAGAAATGCTAGAAACTGGTGTTGTGAAGGAGAGGAGAAACGGAGAAGCACAAACCATACAGAAGAGGCCCCAGCTCCTCCAGAGCGAGGGGCTCCATCTGCTTCCTACAGAATAAGACCGACATCTCTACACGTGAACACCTTTTGATACTGGATTGGCCAAAAATTTTGTTCAGGTTTTTCCATACGGTGTTATGAGAAAACTCAAACTTTTTGGCCAGCCCAATACTTACACAGTAACACTCTCACAGAAAACATTTAAAGAATAATCAAACTATGAGCTGCCTCCAGGAACTGCTAAGTAGTACCATGGTTTTCAACATGTGTGAGTTAAGACCCAAGTTGCATAAAGATGACCATTACATAGAAATCCTCATATATTTTATGGCTATAAAGTTAACATTGTAAACACATCATCAGCTTTTAGTGGTTTTTAGATACATCAAAGGGAATTTCTACATTTACCGATGACAAACATAAAAAGACTGATTAATTAAATATACAGAAGTACATAACAACAATTGCAGATTCCTGTTATGAGACAGATTTAAAAAAGATGCCACAACTAGTTCTCAAGGAGCAACATATTGCCAACATTTAAAGAAACAACTTTGTAGGAAGTTAGAAAAGTCCCTGGAACATATAACAGTAGTCACTCAATAAATATTTGCTGAAAGAATTAATTGATTAGTCAGTCAATCAGGGCTCCTAAAAAAATGACTGTAACCAGGGAAAAGAAAATGCAAGATGACCTAGAGACAACTTCTACTGCCAGAAAGCAATGCCCAAAGAATGAGGAGGAACTATCTGAAGGACACAGGAGTCAACCTGAGGGGCCATACCACTGGCCAAGCCTGGGACAATGTGAGCATCAAAATAAATAATGATAATAATAATAAATAAATCTTTATTTATTTATTCAGGAAGCAACCTGAGCATCCCAGGTTGCTCAGTGATAAATATCAGAATCTGCTTGCCCATGCAGGAAATACAGGTTCAATCCCTGAGTTGGGAAGATCCCCTGCCCGAGGAAATGGCAACCTGTGTCAGTATTCCTGCATGGAAAATCCCATGGACAGAGGAGCTTGGCGGACTGCAGTCCATAGAGTCACAAAGAGTGTGACACGACTGGATGACTGAGCATGTGAGCACACACGCAGACACACATATCATAAGCCTGTAGGTAAAAGAGGAATCCAAGAATTGATAGTGATATAAACAAACAAAAAACTGAGGGGGATGAGAAAGCTCTTGGGTAGAATTCCAACTAGCTAATAAATCAAAAAAGAATACGGAATTTAAAATCACCCTTTGGCAACCTTCAGAGTAGTCACTGATTCAGACAAGAATCACCAATGGATGTCAAAGCTGCTAGGTGAATGAAAGTTTGATAAGGAAAAGAATGTTTACATAGTCTCAAAGTATCTCCTCAGAAAATACTTATTAATTATACTGTTTAATAATAAAACATACTTATTAACTTTACAAAACAGAAGCCTGGCTGACACACTCTTAACCAAGAAACCAACGTCATCACTAATGGGACATTTCAACATCCTGGATCTCCGGACATAAAACACTGAGATGACCCCAGACCACTTCTGTGATGTTTGTGCTAAAAATGCATAAGTCATGAGGAAACGCCAGACAAATTCAAGTGAGGAGCATTCTACATACAGTGTGTGGAAATGTCAAGATCATAAAAGGAAGACTGAGGAACTGTTCCAGTTCCATTCATGTAAGTGGAATGGAGAGACACAGTAGGCCAGTGATCCTGATGAGATGCCGTTCCTACAAAGGACGGTACTGGGGTCATCACTGAAGAGTGAGTGGAGTCTGGTGATTGATGCCAGCGTCCTGAGTGGACAGTCTCTGTGCACTTAGGGAATAAGGGGTAATGGGACACCATGTCCATAACCTATTCGCAATTGGTTTAGCAATGTTAATCATTTCTGGGTGATGGTTACCTGAGAGCTCTATGTACTCTTTCTATAAAGTGTGTCTGTGTATATAAAAGAAATTATTTCTTTAAAAAAGTTAAAAAAAAAAAAGAGGAAGAAGAAAGCAAATACTTCTTACATACACTCCTCATTAACTGACAGATTCCCCATGCAGTACTAAATTTAACTCCTCTCTTGGATGTAATTACTATTTAAGTCCCATCTACTTCCTATGAAGTCAGGCCTGGATCTCCCCTCCTCTGCAGTGCAGAGAGGAATGGAGTGAATGGATTACCTTTTCAGTAAATAATGCTAACTGAATGTCTATGTATTAAAAGGGAGAAAAAAATCTTAAACCCTACCTCAGCTCATACATAAACTTCAATTCCTGACAAACTTAGATCTAAATTTAGAAGATTAAAGAATAAAACTTAATAATAGTTATATAAATAATAATAATTATTATAATAAGTTTTATAATAATAAAAATAATATGAGGTCATCTTCACAAGTTTGTGAGAGACAAAGATGTCTTAAACAGCACACAAAAAACCACTACCATTCTAGCAATTCCCCTTCTGAGTATTTATCCCCTCAAAATAAAAAACACTAACTTGACAAGATATTAATATGTGCACTCTCATGTTCACGGAAGCAAGCTAAGTGTCTGCTGATGGATGGATGGACAATGAAGAGGTGATACACATAAACAACAGACTATTAACCAGCAATTTTGAAAAAAAGTTGCCATTTTTGACAATATGGATGGCTCTTGAAGGCATTATGCTAAGTGAAATAAGTCAGATAGAGAAAGACAAATTCCACATGACCTCACTTATATGTGGCGTCTAAAAGAAAGAAAACACACAAAAAAACACCAGAATTCACAGATACAGAGAACAGACTGATGGGTCGCCAGAGGTGGGAGATGGAGGTAGGTAAAGGGGGACAAGAGATACAAACTTCCAGTTACAAAGCAAATAAATCAAGAGGATATAATGCACAGCATGGTAACTACAGTCAGTCATACTGTAATTTATATATGAAAGCAGCTAAGAAAGGTAGATCTAAAGGCTTCTCATCACAAGAAAAAAACATAACTATGGGGATGGATGTTAATGAGACACTGTGATGATCATTTCACAACATATACAAATATCACATCATTGCGTTGTGCAGCTGAAAGTAATATAAACCTATATTCAATTACACTTCAATTTTTTAAAAAGCACTATCCATAAGGGGAAAGACTAATATATTATACTTCATTGATATAAAAATCTGTTTACTAAAATGTACCATTAGGAATACAGAAAGATATTTGCCATACACATATCTGACAAAAGATATTAATCCAGAATATCTAAGAAACCTGTAAGTCAATAAAAGAACTGAAAAATAACAACCTGCCAATGCAGGTTTTTAACAGGAAAAATATATCAATAGCAGAGAAGATCCTATTGCCAAAAGGCATATGTAAAGGTGTTCACTTTAATTACTAGGGAAATGCAAATTAAAATCACAATGAAATACTACTATATCCCCAGAAGAATAGGCAGAAATTTTGAAAGCTGAGGATGCCCTTTGTGGACAAGGACATGGGAAACTCGCATATACTGCTAGAGGGAGGAAAAGGTGTTAGGTTGAACATTATGTATAATACTGAACACATGCATAACCTACTTAGCTACACCCCCAAAAGAAATGTATACATCCAAAAATGTTCATAGCATGGTTGTTGCTTAATCACTAAGTTGTGTCCGACTCTTTGCAACCCCATGGACTATAGCCCACCAGGCTCCTCTGCCCATGGGATTCTGCAGGCAAGAATACTGGCATAGGCTGCCATTTCCTTCTCCAATTCACAGCACAGTAGTCTTATCTCTAACAGCCCCAAACTGGAAACAACCCAAATGTCTACCACCAGTATAATAAATAAATCGTGCTATATCCATGCAGTGGGATATAACATAGCAAAAAAATACTATACTGGTAATAACACAGATGAATCTCACAAACATGACACTGAGAAAATAAGCTACGACAGAAGACTCTGGCAGACGATTCCAAGAAGCAGGCACAACAAATCTAGGATGACAGGACGCAGAACAGTGGTTCCCTTCGGAGTTGTTTAACCTAGTTAACTAGCAGGGCTTTAACCCCTATGAGAGCGGCTTCGAAGGCTCTGGGAAACCCTGCAAAGCATTCACAGTGCAAAATCCCATCAAGGCTCCACAACCATAATTTGTGCACTTGCAGATACATAGTTATATTTATTTCAAAGTTTTACCTCAGCAACAAATAAATGTATAAAATGTCATACAAATAAAAAATTAAGTTCAAAGTTAAAAAAACTAATTTACCCCCCAAAATCTACTCATTCTGTCAGGTCAGTACGACGTTCAATGGTGGGAACATCTCCACTGGCCTTCAGACTCTCCTGTTCCCTTGCTCTGACTCCTCTGCTCACTGATCTTCTGCTATAGCCCCGGGAGTGGGCCTGAACCGAAGCTCAGCACACAGCTGCTTGCGCTTCACAGCCTCTGCCCCAGGGGGCAGGTCCACAGGCCTGGCTTCCACCAGCGGATCAGTAACACTTGTCCTTCTGCCTATTCCATGAACATGAGTTTCTTCTCTTTCTCTTCACCCATCAACTATGGCTGTGATTTCCTAACTGATTTAGCTTCTAGTATCTTCCACCTTCCATACACATGTCAAACTCAACATCCTAAATTGCTCTTTTGAACACATCATTCATCTGCTGGTAAAAATTAATCCCCGAACTAGAGATAACATTTATTTCCTAAAGCTGCATTCCAGTCCATCACTATCTGCTTTCTAACTACGTCTCTAGTCTTATCTCATATCAGCCACTTAACTGCTGCTGCTGCTAAGTCGCTTCAGTCGTGTCCGACTCTGTGCGACCCCATGGACGGCAGCCCACCAGGCTTCCCCGTCCCTGGGATTCTCCAGGCAAGAATACTGGAATGGGTTGCCATTTCCTTCTCCAATACATGAAAGTGAAGTCACTCAGTCGTGTCCGACTCCTAGCGACCCCACGGACTGCAGCCTACCAGGCTCCTCTGTCCATGGGATTTTCCACACAAGAGTACTGGAGTGGATTGCTATTGCCTTCTCCAAGCCACTTAGCTGTTCTACTTAAAAATCATCTACAGGGGGAGGGGAGAAAAAAATCATCCATAAAGAAAATATTTTTTTGCCAAACCCACAGTCCAGATTCCTATTCCATGGAGTTTCCTCAGTATTCCCATAGCCTGGAATACCCTCTCCTCTGTCCTACGCCTGCCTGCTCTCTATTCAAGACCTATACCTCACCTCAACTACCTCAGTACATGTGTATCATTACTTATAATACTGATGTCTGCTATTACTCACTTGGTACTTAATCTTTAACACTGGGTTACATGTTTTATATAAATATAAATATAAAACCCTTACAGAAAAGAACAATGGTTTTATTTTACATCTCTTAGATCTCTTAGATGTATTAAAATAAATGCTTAATAAATAGAATTAGTCCTATGGTGCTAATGATCAACCAGTAATCTGAACAGAGTTTGAAAGTTAAATATAGTCTTTACCTAGCTTTAAGCTAAAAGAGTTTTTTTTTTTTATTATAACAGTATTTTGGCTTATTTACCCATACTTAACAAATACTGGAATAAGCTGAACATATGTAAAAGGACTACCATTAGGAAGGTCACAGAGTTCTGGAAAGAGCAGTCCTTGAAAAAGGAGAGTGTCTACAGAGCACGTTCCACATGGGAAAGAAGTGCTGACCTGATTATGAGTATGAGCATGTGGACTATAACTAAATAGGCTATGGAGTCAGTGTTGGCAGGCAAAATGTCTTTTTTCACTCCATCACAAAAATACCTAAAGCAACACTGGTCAGAAGGTAACCACTTGCATTAGTAAGTTAAAAGATGACTAAATGGCATAATGTTGGTACTAAATTTACGGAACTTTATTAATTCAATGCTATCAATTCATGTATGGCGTCCAATACAGGTCTGTTCTTCCCAATAGATAACTGGACATATAATGCTGCTGGTACTGCATGCAATCGACTTTTTAAAGTCGATGTATAGAACAACTTTTTAAAATTATTCTTAGGAGCTTAAAACTAGAACTCTCATTTTCTTAGAATATTATACACAGGAAGTTTTACTGGATTTGTGGGCTTCTTAACAAACTTCATATGAATGTTTTTAAATGTAAATGGCAACCATCTTTACATGAGCAAACAAAATAGTAAGATGCTTAGGGCTAATTTTATAATTTTCTATTAAACTAAAATAAAGACTATTTTAATTAATAATTATATGTTATATACTTAGAGGGAGAAGGCAATGGCACCCCATTCCAGTACTCTTGCCTGGAAAATCCATGGACAGAGGAGCCTGGTGGGCTACAGTCCATGGGGTCGCTAGAAGTCGGACACGCCTGAGCAACTTCACTTTCACTTTTCTCTTTCATGCACTGGAGAAGGAAATGGCAACCCACTCCAATGTTCTTGCCTGGAGAATCCCAGGGATGGCGGAGCCTGGTGGGCTCTGTCTATGGGGTCGCACAGCATCGGACACGACTGAAGTGACTTAGCATAGCATATACTTAGAGAAATTGATGACTTCTATCTTTGCTTTAGAAAAAAACCTCAGTCCTATTTTCATGTCTTTGTATCCAAATGCCTTTTTGTCACATTTAAAAAGTAAATAATATACCTTTACAGTAGCCATTAAAGCAGAATTTTAAAATAATTCCAATTACCTTCTTCATTCTCTCATCTTCAGTTACTATACTGCTGTCTGAATACCCATTGACTATGCAACTGGCCTGCATGAAGGAAAATACAGGAAACAGCACATGCAGAGGACAAGAACACAAGGAACCAAGTCAGGGCCATACCTGGGTTATTATTAACATTGCTCTTGGGTGGCTTCTGAACTGGTTTGGGGAGCGTGGATTCCGTCAAAGCTTTGTTAGCGACGGCTTGCTGGGCCTTCTTTATACTGCTCCCTTCGGATTCCCATGTCTGCTCCCCAAGACTCAGTTGCACTGAGAACATCTTGGAAAAACATAAAGAGACCAGGAAAACATTGAAATTTTTCAGGAAATAAAATGTGCGGTCTGAGAGAAAAACAGACACACCACAGAATCAAAATGTTAGAGCTAGGGTTGAGTTTATAGGTCATTTGTAACAAATATCTTATTCTGTCTACTGAAAGAATGTTAAGAGGTCGAATTCTGTTCTATCCAGAGGCTTAAAGGCAGCTCTAAGTGTACATTTTTGGTAGAATATATCAAGAAGAAAGAGCTTCCCTAAATGGAATCATATTGTTAATGCCATTCAAATAGTCCTCAAAAAAAGAATAAGAACAAAGAATAAGAGAAACTGTAAGAGAATCCAAAAGAACCTGTCTCTATAACTGTCACAAAAACTAATTACTTAAACTTTATACTTAACACAATTTAGTCAATGAGTCGGGAAATCCTATTAAATATCCTGTCACCAAGAAACTCTCAATCCTCCACAATCAAACTTTAGCCAGTCACCAAATCCAATCAGTTTTAACTTCATAAATATTTCTCAAATCTCCTTCCTCTCTCTGCCAGGAACTCTGCTACACTGGCTACAGTCTTTCATCATCTTAGTTTGGATGTAATAATCGCCCATCTGATTGCTGCTAATACTATCTTTCTAAATCTCAAATCCCATTGCATCACCCAGAACACCACCAGCTTGAAAACCAACTGCCCCCCCGTGCTGCACGCCACAAAGGAGTGACCTGTTCATCTTCACTTCACACACACCCCTACCCTTGCACATCCTAACATTCCCTCTACACCGTATTTCCACATGGGCTCAAACACCTCTAAAATTTAGGATCGAGTTATACAGTATACACACACAATCTGCTGCTTTCCTCCCTAGATAGCTCACTGCTCTGTAGAAATACAAGGTAAGAACCTCAAAATGCTTATTAATTATTTAGAAATAAATGTGAATTTACAGGAAAGAGATCAGGTAGCAAATACCTTTTAAAACCAAGTGTTTAGAATTAGCATCATCAATAATCATACAAATGAATATCACATGCCTCCCAACATGATCCAATGAGAAATATGTAGCATTCTTGGCCAAAAATGTTTACTGTGAATCTAATCATAGGAAAACAATCAGACAGGTCTGGATTATGATGTATTCTCTAAGAAACTGACTGAAACTCTACAAAACGTCCATGTTATGAAAGAAGAAAGACAGAAGAATGCAAAGGGGCTGTCCTAGATGAAAGGATGCTAAAGAGATATAGAAGGTCACAATAAGCTATCAATAAGCTATTGATCAGACTTGTACTAGAAAAAAAAATGTACAAAGCGTATTTAGAGAACAACCAGGGGAAACCAGGGAAATTTGACTATCGACTATATAATAAATAATGTCTTCAGTTATAATTTTCAATTAATTGAGTAATGACAGTATTATGGTTATGAAGAAGAATATCTTTGGCCTCACAAGATAGATATACAAGTATTAAGGATAAAAATGTCATGATAGTTGAAATTTATTTTCAAACTATTCAAGGAAAGAGTATATATACATCTATACAGAAGGAGCAAAGAAAGAAATAAATGTAGCAATGTACTGAATAAATTAATGACTAGTAAATATGAAAGATTCATTATTATACTGCTCTTTCAATTTTTCTCACAGATTTTCAATTTTTCTCATAGATTTTCAGTTTTTCAAAATATACAGCTGAAAATATTTACAATCATTTGAAATTCAAAATATATACATATCTTTTACAAGTGAGTAATTTTTCTTTTGATTCAGTGTAAAATTTTTATCTAAAACATATTTTAAATACATTTGCCCAATTTTAAAATGATTTCTCAATGACTAGGTCTTTTGGTTTTCAAATTATATAGTATGTAACAGAGAACTCTGCCACAAAAGATATATTATCTCTCCCATTTCTTCCAAATCAGTTCACCCTCCAGAATGTTTCATCCATTTTTCGTTCATTAATTCAGGTTCAAAACCTCAATAGCCCCTTTGTTTATCCTTGTCTTCTTAAGATTTATTTCACAACACTTCAAAACTGTTCCCTGACATTTCTCTTGTCACCACCTTAGTCCAAGGCCCTATAAACTCAGGTTTCCTGCCTCCTAACCTTCCAGATGTCACCACTTTTCCAGTTCACAAGCCAAACACCTTTGAATGGTCCTCCTTGTCTGCTCCATTTCTCTCTACATTCTCCCCTGCATCCAACTGATTCAATTTCAAAAACACTTTTCAGATCTGGCCTTTATCTGTATTCTCAGTTAAGAGTATCAATGTATCTCTCTCCTAAATTACTACAAGACCACCCTAACAGCATTTCTTTCACATAAGACTTTCCCATCAAACTGTCCTTCTTGGGAATTCCCTGGCCATCCAGTGGTTAGGACTTGGTACTTTCACTGCCAGGGCCTGGGTGAAGTCACTGGTTGGGAAATTAAGATCCAGAAAGCCATGCCATCATCAACATGAACATGCTATAAAATGCAAATGTATCCAAGTCAATTCTCTGCTTTCTGAGACCTCTTAAGAATTCCACTATGCTGCACCTAAAGGCAATGCAACATTATACATCAATTACATCTCAAAAGAAAAACAAACAAAAAAAAACCTGGAGAGGAAAAAAAGTCCCACTATAATAAACATTTAGTAGCAATTTTGAGTAGGAGTCCTGGGACATACTGCTTATGAGCTTAAGTCACAGATCCACCATTTACTACGTGTCACAGTAAGGAAGTTATTTACTCTTTCCATTTGTCTTCTTACTTCTTTAGTGAAATCAGGGTAATAACCACAGAATGGTTATGAAAGTTAAAATGGTGTAAATATCCCCATTTGAAATGCAGAGACTATCAAACTGGATAAGAAAACAAAATCCAACTACATGCTTCCTACAGGCAATGCACTTCAACTATAAAGATACATGGTTTAAAAGCAATGGGATAGAAAAAATATATCATAACATAAATTAATGCAAAGTCATAATGGTTATAATAATATTAAGCAAAGTAGATTTCAGAGCAAAGACTACCACCAATAATAACAAAGGTTCACTTCATAATGACAAAGGAGCCAACTAATCAAGAAGAGGACTAAAGATTCTAAACACTTGGGCAATGCAGTTCATATATACAAGGGAATATTACTCAGCCACAAAAAGGAATGAAACAGTGTCATTTGCAGAGACATGGATAGACCTAGAGATGGTCATACAGAATGAAGTAAATCAGAGAGAGAAAAACAAATACTGTATAACATCACTAATATGTGGAATCTAAAAAAATGGTACAAATGAACTTATCTGCAAAGCAGAAATAGAGACAAAGATGTAGAGAACAAACTTATGGATACCAAGGAGGGGAAGGGAGAATGGAATGAACTGGGAGATTAGAGCTGACATATAAACACCACTAGGAATAGAACAGGTGACTAGTGAGAACCTCCTGTAGAGCACAGGGAGCTCTCCTGGGTGCTCTGTGGTGACCTAAAGGGGAAGTCTGAATAAAGAGGGGACTTGTGTATAGTTGATTCACTTTGCTGTACAGCGGAAATTAACACAACATTGCAAAGAATTATACTCCAATAAAAAATTAATTAAAAAAAACAAAACACTCAGGCAACTAACAACACGGCTTCAAGATACACGAAGCAAAAATGAACAGAATTCCAAAGAGAAATAAAGAATCCACCATTAAAGTCAAAGACTCAATACCCCCTCTCAATAACTGATATAACAATGACAGCAGACAATCAGGAGGAACAGAACAGAGCTGAACAACACCATCACCCACTATAAACTGACTGCAATGTCTTTAAAACACTCTACCCAAAAAGGGCAAATATACATTTGTCCTCAACTTCTCACAAAATATTCACCAAGACAGACAATATTCTGGACTATAAAATAACTCACAACAAAGTCTAAGGATTCTAGTGATGTAAAGTATATTCTCTGACCACAATGGAATTAAATTAGAAACTAATAACAGAAAGACCTCTAGAAATTGCCAAATATTTAGAAAATAAATAACACATTTCTAAATAAACAACACATTTCTAAATAACCCACGGGGAAAAGAAGAAATCAAAGAGGAAAAAAAGAAAGTATTTTAAACTGAATGCAAATGAAAACACTCTCAAAAGATGACGCTAATAAAAATGCTAAAGGGAAATTTCCAGCACTACATACCTACACTACAAAGGAAGTGAAGTTTCAAGTTAACTTCAGTTTTAATCTGAAGAAACTAGAAAAAGAGTAAATCAAAGCTGATGTAAACAAGGGAAAAAGTAATAAAGGTAAAAGCAAACATAAGAAAATGAAAAATAGGAAAAAAATGGAGAAAACCTCACAAAACCAAAAGCTGGTACTTTGCAAAGATCAATAAAATTTGTAAACCTCTATGAAGACTAAGCATGAAAAAAAAGAGAAGACACAAATTACCAGCATTAAGAATAAGAGAGATGACATCACTACAGATTCTTAAGGGAATATTTTTTAACTTTATGCCAAAAAACTCAACAGCCTAAGTTTTTAAAGGCCACTGTTATGAAAGCTCATTCAAGAAGAAACAGGCAACATGAATAGCCTTATATTAATACATGTTAAAGGAACTGAATCTGTAGTTTAAAACTTTCCTAAAAAGAAAATTCCAGGCCCAGATGATTTGGATATAAATTCTACCAAATGTTTAAGGAAGAAATAATGCCAATTTATAAAAACTCTTCCCAAAACCTGAATCAGAAGGAACACCTCTTGACTTATGTTATGAAGCTTGCATAACTTTGATAATGAAACCACAATAAGATACTACCAGGGAAAACTAAACTACACACCACACAAAACATAAAAGTCCTTATCAAAATTCCATTAACAAGTGGAATCCATCAATACAGAAATCAGATAATACTTTATAACCAAGCATTTCAATCCAGGAAGACAAGGATTGATTGTACATTTGAGAGTCGAATAATGCAACTCACAATAATAAGCGATTAAAAACAGCAACGTCATATGACCATCAATGTAGAAGAACCATAAGACAAAAACCAATATTAATTCATGTTAAAACTCTCAGCAAAAAAAATAAAAGTAGAGAAGAATTTCCTCAATCTAATTAAAGACATTTTATAAGCTACATTTAACATCACAATTAATGAGGGAAAACTGAATGACCAAGTCAAGAACAAGTTAGAGATGTCTGCTCTCATCACTTTTACTCAACACTGCGCTGCAAGTTCTAGCCAATGCAATTGGGCAAGAGAAATAAATAAAACGCAATCAGGCTGGGAAATAAGATTTAAAATTGTCACAAATAGCTTGTGGGACACCCAGCAGGATCTTAAAAAAAAAAAAGTCTACTAGAACTAATAAATGAGTTTAGCAAGACTGCAAGATGCTAGATCAATATACAAAATCAGTGTATTTTTGAAGCAGATTCACAGAAAGAACAAACTAGTGATTATGCAGTTGGGGTAAGAGGGGAAATGTAGGGATGGGGGAATGGAAGGTACAAACTACTGACTATACAATAGACTTAACGCTGCATTGTGCAAATGGGGAATAGAGCCAACATTGTGTAATAACTATAAATGGAAAGTAACCTTTAAAAAATATATAAAAGGGCTTCCCTGGTAGCTCAGTGGTTAAAAATCCACCTGCCAATATAGGAGGCATGGGTCTGATCTCTGGTCCAGGAAGATTCCACATGCTGTGGAACAACTAAGCCCGTGCACCACAACTATTAAGCCTGTGCTCTAGAGCCTGGAGATCCCAACTACTGAGCCCCACGCTCTAGAGCCAGCGCTCCGCAAGCAGCAGCAGCCACGCGATGAGAAGCCCGTGACCACAACCAGAGACTAGGCCCCACTAACTGCAACTAGAGAAAGAATGCACAGCAACAAAGGCCTAGCATACCCAAAAATAAATATATAATTTTTAATTACATAAAAAATTTATAAAAAGAATTTTTAACGTGTCATAAAAATAATCTGATATATTTCACTCTCTTCTACATTCTTTGGCACTGTATGGATTCCCTATATTAGAAAGGCAGTTATTTTTAGCACTACTTGACAGTATAAATTAAAGTTAACCTGCTATGGAAAAAGTAGGAATCTTCAGATTTCTCTATTTGTACTTTTATTCTTCACACTCTCATGTGTGCATACTTATACAAAAATGCTATACATATTTCAATGATTTAAAATGTATAAAAGAAAATATACAGAACAAAAAATCACTGTATTTTTATATATTAGCAATGCTTAATAAGAAAAATTATAAATTGACATTTTTAAAAACCACACCACTTACAATGGCTTCAAAAACATGAAATATTTAGAAATAAACCTAAAGATGAGAAATACCTGTCCATTGAAAACTACAAAATATTGAGAGAAATTAAAGAATGTCTAAGTAAACAAGAGATACTTTGTTCATAGGTTGGAAGATTCAATTTTTCTAACATGTTAATCTTCCCCAAATTGAGCTATTTATTCACTGCAGTTCTATTCAAAATCCCAACAAGGTGCTTTATAGAATGGACTAGTGGACTTGAAAATCTGTATGAAAATGCAAAGTGTATTTAATAGCCAAAATGACTCTGAAAATGAAGAACAAAAGTAGAGGGCTGGTACTACCAGATTATAAAGCTATAGTAATCAAAACAGTTGGGCTTCCCAGGTAGCTCAGTGGTAAAGAATCCACCTGCCAATAAGGGGACATGGGTTCGATCCCTGGACGGGAAGGTCCCCTATAGAAGGAAATGGCAACCCACTCTAGGACTCTTGCCTGGGAAATCCCATGGACACAGGAGGCTGGCAGGGTACAGTCCCTGGGGTCACAAAGAGTCACACACAACTTAGTGAGTAAAACAACAATCAAAACAGCATAGTATTTCCCTAAAGACAGAAAAAGAGACCAACAGAACAGAACAGAGACCAGAAATAAAGATATATAGAGACAGCTGATTTTGGACAAAGGTGCAAAGGCAATGAAGTAGGAAAAGGACAATCTCTTCAACAACTGAACATCTGTAACCAAAAAATAGAAATAAAAAATAAATTTTGTTACATATCTCATATCATCTATAAAAATTAACTCAAGGTGGCAATTAGATCTAATTAGACTCAAATGTAAAAACTTAAACTATATAACATCTAAAAGAGAGCACAGAAGAAAATCTTATGACCTCTAATAGGGCAAAGATTTCTTAGGTATGATACCAAAAGCAAAATCTATAAGAGAACAGATGGATAAACTGGAGTTCATCAAAATTAACAATTACTGCTCTTCAAAAGACAGTGTAAAAAAAAAAAAAAAGAAAAAGATAAGCCATGAAGAGGGGGAAATAATTATCAGGCACATATCTAATAAAGGATTTGAATCCAGAATATATAAAGAGGCAAAACAGCAGAGCAGAAAGCTCCAAAAAGGAACAGTGTCTGTCATATTATACTCAACAGATATTTTACCAAGGATTTTTAAATCCTGTATACAACTATTAATAACATACAATGAGACAATTATCCAGGTATCTCCATTATCAACATACTTGCTAAGAATTTACAAACTATCATCCTATTATACTATACTAGAACAGGTACAATAGTTCTCAAATTACAGGTGAGATTCTAAGTTGTTTGAGGCCACACAAGCCAGATAATGTAAGGCAAAGATGAAGCCTGGTAAATCTAGCAAGAATTAAAAGAAGAAAAATACTTCACTTCAAGGCCACTGGGTAGAACTGCCTCCCTCAACAATATTTATTCCAGAGTAAACTTTCTTCAAATGTCACTATGACAGCAGCTTTCTTAACACTCAGCCATGCATATCCACAACTCATCAAAATAGGGAAATAAAGTAAAAAAAAAGAAAATACCACTTTATGTTATTCATGGTTGTCTGCATTGTAATAGCCTTCTTTTGAGATTTGAGAAAACCTAAACAAGTCATAAGAAAATAAAGAACCGGATTTAGGTACCTAAGAGATACAATATAGCAATGTCATAATAACTCACATAAATATAAGGAATAACAAATAACAAAAATAAAAGGGGACAAGGCAAACATTAAAATAGTTTTTATTTACTAGTCACACATTAAAAGTTCTGCAAGTTGTTCACATTCTGTAAGATTCAATGAGGAAAGAAGAAAGCATGTAAATATAGATCAATACTTCCCATCAAGAAGTATGTATGAGAAGATAGTTCTATACCACCTTGAAGACATTAATCCCTGTCCTGTGTTTCTCAATTCTGGATGCACATCAGGGTCACCTGAGAGCTTTAAAAAAGTCCTGGTATCTGGGCCTCATCCAAGACCAATTAAATCAGAATTTCTGGGAGTAAGACTCAGGCTTAAGTATTTTTTAAAGCTCCAATGAATAACCAAGGTTGGGAACCACTACTGTTAAATACATGTGTATGTACATAAACACATTTTTACATACCTATGTAAGTTGCCATATAACTGGCTAATGTCCCAAGAAAATTAATGAGTTGGGGCTAGGTTTAAATTTTTCATGCCAGAGATAATCATTTATTTCACTCAAATATATTTTATGTCTCACTTAAAACCACTAGCAGACATGCATAAATGCAAATGACTTAACTTTCCACAAAAAGGATTCAGACTTAGCCAACTAATATTAACATTAAAATTAATTATGACTTAAGACCAACCTAGACAGCATATTAAAAAGTAGAGACATGACTTTGCCAACAAAGGTCCATCTAGTCAAGGCTATGGTTTTTCCAATGGTCATGTATGGATGTGAGAGTTGGACTATAAAGAAAGCTGAGCACCGAAGAATTGATCGTTTTGAACTGTGGTGTTGGAGAAGACTCTTGAGAGTCCCTTGGATTGCAAGGAAATCCAACCAGTCCATCCTAAAGGAGATCAGTCCTGGGTGTTCATTGGAAGGACTAATGTTGAAGCTGAAACTCCAATACTTTGGCCAGCTGATGCAAAGAGCTGACTCATTTGAAAAGACCCTGATGCTGGGAAAGATTGGGGGCAGGAGGAGAAGGGGACGACAGAGGATGAGATGCTGGATCGCATCACCAACTCAATGGACATGGGTTTGGGTGGACTCCAGGAGTTGGTGATGGACAGGGAGGCGTGCTGCAGTCCATGGGGTCACAAAGAGTCGGACACGACTGAGCGACTAAATTGAACTGAACTAACCTTTCACTCAAGAATATGCTACTTATTCTTGTTCTCACTCTTTTTAAGACGAGCAACAGGCTAAATGGTATGGTGTATGACCAAAGACCCAGAGCAGTAGGTGGAGGTTGCCAAAGGAATCTCCACATTTCCTTAAAACCCAAGGGAATCTAGGACTGTGTACAAAGAAGAATGTGGGGCACAACAAACCCAGTCCATTAGAAGCAGAATTTGAAAGTTAAGGGAGGAGAGGGGAGAGAAAGCTGGAGGAATGACCTTGACTAGGCAAAGAGGGGTTGGGACTTGGTAAAGAAATAGAAACAACTACTCATTGTCCTCTACAAGTCGTTCATCCATACCTCAGAAGGGACGGCAGAGTTGGAATTTGGTTTGGGATTTTGCTAAGCCTGTCCTAATCAAGAGTGGAAGAGAGTTAAGGGTACATACCAAGTGTATGGAATTAAAGCTGAAAAAGGAAACTTGAAGACTGAGGTAAGTGAGAAATAGTAAAACAGTGGTAGAATCAATGGACTTGTGGTGTGGAAGGACTACTGAAGGCAGACTATTAGACCGAATGAACTGGGTGTCAGAGACAAATGCATGGTTGTGATTCTAATTCTGGAGGGTCTTGCAGTTACTGGTAATGGTAAAATCAAGACTTTGATCACAGGAATGAGTGGCTGAAGGAGAATGGAAGACAAGATAATTGGAGAAATGTAAGAAACTAAAATGTCAGAATGCTGAAATAATCATCATTCAGACAGTATCACCAAAAATTAAGGAAGAATATTGTAGAGACTGAAAGTGAGCCATGAGAAATGTGATGGAATCACTCAGAGGCCAGCAAATGACTAGTGTGATGTCACATGGGCGGTGAGTCTATTAACATGAAATTCAAACTTGGAGGCCCATCTAAAGGAAGAATTCCTGGAATTGGCAATGAGAATAAAAAAACAGGAGACATACTAAAGGAATTATGAATTGTAGTAGGATAAAGTATTTATTGCTCTAAGGAAACGGTCTCACACATCACAGTAGCACAGCACAGTAACAACTACAACTAAGAAAGTCAGGGCCTGCCAGAGGCCCAGTGGAGGAAGCAGAGAAGTTTCACAAAAGTTTGGAAGATGTGAGATGTGTGTTCAAATCTGACAGATGTGAAAAACCATGAAACACTATAAGAAATTCAAACACTTCAACAAGATTAAGGGTAGAAAGAATGAGTGTGTAATAGATATGAATTAACAGGTATGGAAGAGAAAGGCTACCATCTTTGTCTCTGAACAAAAGATATTCTGAACAAATTAAAGTGCTGCCCAGAAATCCCTCATAGAAGTCTCCAATATGGAACAAAATGGACAGATTTCAGTTTCATCTCATTTCCCTTACTTTGAAGGAGACTCTAGAAGACAATTAAATAATCCAATAACCTGTACTGTATGAAGATTAACCAACTTTTAGAGAATCAATTGCTTCCACATTGCATACAAAAATGTATAATCATTATCATAATCTCTAATATCCAAGATTAAAAATGTATCAAGGATATGTGTGCACAAGTGATATTTTTAAAAACAGGATGACAGAGCTCAAGCATAAATGCTTTAGTCATAATTTCTTTGCAATGTATACACAAGTAAACATGTATGTATGAGGCTATATAAAAATATAAATCAATTTTACATTTAAAAGAACAATATTATAAATGAATACACAGCTAACAACAAAACTGGTATATACAACTTTTATAAATGATGAATCTCGGAATTAAACATCCTATTGGAAAAGGCGTCTCACTGAGTAACTGTTGCTGTATTTTACTCTGCATCCATTTTTAGGTTATCAGTTACTATGTCATGGGAAAAGCACCATACTTGGAGGTCACAGAATACATGTACAAGTGCTGGCGCTGACACTCATGACCTATTAAGCAAGTTACTTAGCTTTTCTGTGCCTGAGTTTGTTAATTTACAAAATGGAAATCAAAAATTCGTATCTCATGTGGTTTCATTAAGATTTTTGTGAAGTACTATATCAGAATGAACTCTGCAAACCATAATGAGCTATACAGGTACAGACTTTAAAATACTTTTAAAAGAGAACTAAGAGAGCCTTTAGGCCATCCAGTACCCCCTCCCCCCAAAATAAAGCACAGTTAAAACCTGAGATGATAAATCTCACAGATTTGATAAGCATGGCTCACCACCTCTCTTCGGAACCTTACCTTCGAATGAGCAGGCCCTCTTTCTTTCAGAAGTTTATACTGGGGTTGGACTCTATTGAAACGGGCTAACTCATTTACCAGACACATTGGAGTTTTCTCTTTGGGATTTGCCATTTTATCTTGGAGAGAAGCTGTAAATAAAAAGGCTGTAAAGTTTTTGTGAAGAATGACTTTACAAAATGGAAGAAAAACTAGTTTTGACTTTTTCAGGTTGAAATCAGATTGTATATTTGGACTAAATTATTTTCATGAATTTTAGATAAAAGTTTCAAATCATCTAAATTTCAAATCATCAAACCATTTGATCATCATTCAAATCATCTAAATCATCTAAATTTCCATTACATGCAACAGAAATATGTATCACATTTTAAACAATAAATTATTAGGTAAGTTTTTTCCTGAGTACCTAAATTGCTCTCTATACATAAACATGATAACAGCATGCTTAAAGCCTGAAAAACAGTATAAGATTATATAATAACTTTTAATTTATCCTATAACTTTCTTCTCAAGAAATTTTAGCATAAACACGTAATTCTTATTCTTATTGCTATAAAACTAAATTTTATCTGTTTTATCATGTAATCTTCCTTTTTTCCTTCTCATTCTAAGGTAGCATATTAAATTGAAAAAGCTCCAGACATGGGAATCAAGTCCTAAGTTTAATTACTAGCTCTCCTGACTATTATTTTTTCATAACTTTTTTTTAATGAAATTTTGGGAAAAAAATTAGAATAATTTAACAAATGACCAGTTACCACCCAAAACTAATATTTTGTTTGCTTTTAGTCTTACTTTTTAAAAAAAGGAAAAACAGTATTACATTCCAGTTAAGGTCCCTTTATCATTTCCAGAAACTACCACTATGTGAATTTAAACTATATCCCTCTCAGATAATCTAAAATACATTTATATGCATGCATATATATCCACGAAGAAATACATAATCCTGACATATGTGGTTTTGTAGTTCACATAAATAGTAATATAACAGACATACCATTTTCACAACGTTCTTCACTCTTCATTATGTTTTTGAGATTTAACTCATAGATCCAGTGTATTACTTCTTAACTGATGTATAATTTTCATCACAATACCTTAGCCATGTTTTAACCTTCCTTACTGATAGAAGACTTTTATTAATAGATTGTCTTCAATTTCTCACTCTTACAAGTTACACTACCTCAAACATCACTAAAAAGGACTGTACCTTTCCTAGGAAGCATGATAATTACTATATCCCTCCAACCTTGAAAATGTGTAGTATGGTCAGATATTTTCATCTCTGACAATCTGATGTCTGACAAAACTATTTTTGATTATCTGGGTTTCCTCTTTTGGGAACTAGTTCTGTCCTTTTTTCTACTGACTATTTTATGTATAATATTTATCAATCTTTTCTTTTGTGTTCTATGACTTTACTACCTTAAGAAACTCTCCCCTAATCTGAAATGTCTTAATTATTTTTACTTAAATTTACTAAGCCTATTATCCTTTATCTATACAGTAAGAGTAGTAAGTATATTCTACTTAACTAACAGGTTGTTATAAGGTTGCTACTGCTGCTGCTGCTAAGTCGCTTCTGCTACTGCTGCTGCTGCTAAGTCGCTTCAGTTGTGTCCGACTCTGTGTGACCCCAGAGACAGCAGCCCATCAGGCTCCCCTGTCCCTGGGATTCCCCAGGCAAGAACACTGGAGTGGGTTGCCATTTCCTTCTCCAATGCATGAAAGAGAAAAGTGAAGGTGAAGTCGCTCAGTCGTGTCCAACTCTTAGCGACCCCATGGACTGCAGCCTACCAGGCTCCTCCCTCCATGGGATTTTCCAGGCAGGAGTACTGGAGTGGGGTTACAATTTTAAAATACATAGTACTTTAAATTCTACCACAATTACAGCTTCAGAATATTTTTATAGTATCTTATCCTATATTTTTCCTTCATCTCATTTACAGACATATTTAACTGCTTTTTTAGTTTTTCTTTCACCTCCAATTTTAAAACTTAAACATAGGGACTTCCCCAGCAGTCCAAAGTTTCAGTCCGTGGCTGAAACTCTGCCTTCCAAAGAGAGGGCAGGGGTTCAATCTCTAGTTGGGGAAATAGGGTCCCACATGTCATGGGGTATGGCCCAACACTAAAAAAAAAAAAAAAAAAACCTAAGCATAAAACATGCAAATAGATTACTTCCTGCTCAATTAAACTGGAGTCACAATATATAAAGAATACATTAACATTAAATAAATGGAAATAGCTGGAGAAGGCAATGGCACCCCACTCCAGTACTCTTGCCTGGAAAATCCCATGGAGGAGCCTGGTAGGCTACAGTCCATGGAGTTGCTAAGAGTCAGACATGACTGAGCGACTTCACTTTCACTTTTCACTTTCATGCATTGGAGAAGGAAATGGCAATCTACTCCAGTGTTCTTGCCTGGAGAATCCCAGGGACGCAGGAGCCTGCTGGGCTGCCGTCTATGGGGTCGCACAGAGTCGGACACGACTGAAGCGACTTAGCAACAGCAGCAGCAGCAGCTGGTTTTAGGAACTTCATCTATGAACTTTCTATGACAAGGTTTAATGTAGAAAATAGTATCTTTTTTAATACTTTTGATTTACTTTTTAATATGCTTTACAGGACTAATAATTTGGTATAATAACAATCACAATCATTATTAAGAAATTATTTTATAACAATACTACACAAATACCTAGTAAGGCATGAGTTAAAAAAAAAAATAATATAAGCAACCAACTGTAGGACCAATACAGTTGACAGTTACTTCTACAATTAAACCATTCTAAATGGCTTGCAAAGCAAAAATAAACAAATAAGGAACACCACAAAAAAGGCAAAGACTATTAGTCAAGAAAGGTTGAGGAAATCTGCATTTATAAACATTTTATAAACATTTCTGAGCCAGGAAGTCAGTTATTATATAAAATACAAAGTGATCTGGGACTACAGTCAAATTTTGGTCCTTGCATACCATAGTGTTAAATACTAAAGTACAACAGATCACACAGCTACTTGAACATCAAAAAGCAAAAGAAGAATGAAAATGAGAAAATATTTAAGCCTGGTAAAAATGAGTTATTTTGCATAATACTAAAACAGCATTTATACTGCTACCATGACAATTTTCGTAACTCAGCAATGCTGCATATTCATCTGTTATGATACAAAAAATATTAAGATCATAGCAAGAATAATGTGATGATTTTACAGTATAAAAAGTAACAGCACCGGATTTAAGCATGTTTAAATGTGTTTAAAATATGTTTATAGCTCTATAAACTTAGCTCTGTTTAGTAAGAAAATCTGATCTAAATTCCTTAAAGGAAAATGATAATAACATGGCACTAATACTTATATTCCACTCATTCTAGCTTTCTGCTTCATAAAAATTACATGAACCCAATAACGGATTCACAGAATCCATTAATGGAATCCAATAATGGATTTAATGTTTAAGTTTTGGTGTGAAAGATGTGCAAAATACACGTAAGATCAATAAAACTTCAAAATCCAAATGTTTAGTTAGTAAATTTAAAAATAATTAGTCCTAGTTCAGATTTTACTTTACAAAATGATTAAAACTTTATTTTCCATAGCTGTTCCTGCATTCAATCAGAAATCTTATTAACAATACTAACAATACTAATAGAGTTCAATGACAAAGTAGTAATAAAAAATTAAACCAAAATTTTGATTAAATATCTACAAAATTATAAAACAAATTGGTCTATAAAAGTTGAGATCCATAAACTTTATTATTTTTTAGAAAAGTCAGTAGTACAAAAAGTGAGATAGATATATATACACACACACACACACACACAATATTGTTGCATAAGTATATGTTTTCAAGAGACTGCAAAAAGCTTCAATTCAATTTGGTGGCTGGAATAGTAGATACCTACTTAGAAGTAAATAAAATTAATGACAATGAATTTCAAAATTTTAAAACTTTGCTTCTAAGAGAACAAATGTCATATACTTAAGAGCCTAAGAGCCTGTTTTGGGTATCTCTGCCACTGACTGACTTCTACACATAATGTTGAGAAAGTACTTAAATCTCACTTTCCTGGACAGTGAAATAGAAATAATAATTGTTTTTATATTACTGGATTATAGTATATTGGTTGAATCAAATGATGTAAGATACTATTAACAATAAGAATCCATTATTACTCTGCATATAAATAATCTTTAGCACACTATCACTGAATATGAATACAGTGATATGATTTCATAAACTTTTTTCATGGCTTCCTAAGCTAAAATATTCTGAGTTAAAATGTTTGTTAGGATAAGTTGATTATATTCATACTATTATACTTCTTTAGTATTCTATAAAAAGCATGTATTTGCTATTATTTTTCCACTGACCTACTATAACATATTAAGCTTGCTTCCATTGAAAAATCCCCAAGTGTGATATATATTACATTTAAGCTTTCTCGTATTGCTGTTAGGGAGGAGTTTACCTTGGATAAAAAGTTTGTTTACATATAACTCTCCATAAGTTTGACAAGTTACATTGGTAAAATAGCTGTAACAAAAGGATCTGTACACTCAGCAAAACAGAGGCCTACCCTGCTTTTTGAGACAGATTGTTTCTATACTTAATAAAATGTCCTAAACTCTCTGGGACTTGTTCTTCAAAATATGCCAAAATCATACAGTTTACAGTTTTCAATCAACAGGCAAAGAATACTTGTTCCAAAGGAGTTCAGAGTCTGTGAGACAACACGCACACAGAGAAGAAATAAACACACTAGACTACAACATGGTAGGTACTAAGATAAGGCTTTAAAGGGACTCCTCAGGTGAAGGGATGTTGAAAGGCAGGTTTCAAGGGGTGTGATTAGATTACATTACATTAGTTAAGGAAAGCAGGCACTCATCAAGTTAGTGAGAGAGGGAAAGAGAAAGAGGCAGAGCTTTTCCAGAGCACACATGCAGAAGAAAGCACATTAAACACATCACATTCTGGAAAATGCAAGCAGACCACAGGCAGAATGTAGAATGCAGAGTAAGATGTAGCAGGAAAAAAAAAAAAAATGTGACCAGAATCCACCAAAACACCAAAAGCTGCCTAAGCCAGAACTCAAGAGTAGCACCATTTTTAAGGTAGTTAAATTACAGCTGAAGAGATGTCAGGAAACCAGAGGCTAACCTCACCTGCCAAGGCAAGTCTCTCCATAGCAGAATCCGTGTCCATCACAGGTACAAAAGTGACTGGAACACAGTCTATGTCTCTCTGCTGGCTCCCCTCTCCCTATTCCCTGCTACTGGAAGGGGCTCATCCGAATTCCCAAGTAAAATAAAAAGAAAGAAAATAGAGTCAAAAAAGAACACGTAATTTACCTTCCAGAGTCCTGACCTCTAAGAGAAACACAACTGTCTGTCCACAGCTGCAACTAAAACATAGCTTATAACTTCAGATCAGACCGTAACCTAAGGCTGTCCAAGCAAGATCACCATCCAAGGATCAAATTGCTGTACTAGAATTGCCTGTTAATTAGGAAAAATTAAAGTTCGTATCTCATATGGTTGTGGTGGTATTTTAGTCACTATGTCGTCCAACTCTTTTGACGCCATGGACTATAGCCCGCCAGGCTCCTCTGTCCCTATCTCAAATAGACAAGAAAAATTAATTCCAAATGTATTCACGTGAAGAATATAAAAATATGACAAAAGCACAAGAAAACTTGGCTAAATGTATGTCAAAATCCTGCAACATAGAAAACTTCTAGAAAGAAACCTAAAAATCATGATGGGATAAACTGATAGATTTAACAACACAAAAATGTAAAAATTCTGTAAAGCAGAACACACCAGGAATGACACTAAAAAATTGTCAACATAGACAATTCCCCTGGATCTATAGATTAATTTGGTGAAAATCAACATTTTAACAAAGCTGAGGCTTCCGATCCATGTATATGACATATAGTCAATTTTCATTCTTGAGATGATGACATCTCAGTGATGGCTATGTTTTTTAACGTTCCTGCAAAACAGCGAATTATTATATACTGAGTCATTGCTTCTGGGGAAATAAAAGGTTAGGTTCCTGTAAACATCTGGGCACAACATTTTTTTAAAGTCAATTAATAAATAACCTTGTTTTATGTGTGTTTTATCTAGCTAAAGATCCCTTAATATATACTGTTGAACTCACTAATATTGAACTCAGAGCCAACAATAACTCCTGAATGAAGTTTAGCTAAACAGATATATCTTCTTCATAAGACATATCACAGCCTTCCTGTGCTTAAAGACACTACAAAGCACTTCAGCACTATGCTTGGGAGCCATTTTAAATAGCTAAATCACCAACCAAAAAACACAAAAATAAAATGTGGCACTAAATAAACCAAGAAAAGGGCACTTGCTTATGGCAGGAGAACTGAAACGAGAGCAGACTGTCATCTTGTTCAACCCCAGTTCAGACTGTGCACACAGGCAACTCAATTTTTCACCACTCCGCACTTGTCAGTGAATGATAACAAAAGCACTGCAAAGATTATTTAGGGATTACATATAAATTTTAGCAAATAGACCAATTCACAAATACAGAATCCATGAATAATGAGGATCAAATGGATCTCAATTATTTAGACATCCTTTCATTTCAGCAGTATTTTATAGCTTTCAGTATTCTTTAACACACTTTGTTAGATTTATCCATAAATATTTCATTTTTTTATACTATTTTTAAATAGTATTTTTTTTAAAGATTGTTCCTTGCTGTGCACGCTCAATCATGTCAGACTCTTTTGCAAACCCAGGGACTACAGCCCATCAGGCTACCCAGTCAATGTAATTTTTCAAGTAATACTGGAGTGAGTTGCCATTTTCTACTTTAAGGGATCTTCCCAACCCAGGGATCAAATCTGCGTCTCTTCTGTCTCCTGCAATGGCAGGTGGATTCCTTACCACTGTGCCACCTGGGAAGCCTTCCTAGTGTATAGAAACACAATCAATTTTTGCATATTTATCTTGTATCCTTCAATCTTACTATACTTATTCATTAGGTCTAGTAGGAGTCCATCAGATTTTCTACATAGAAAATCAGGTCACATCTGTTTATTAGGACTTTGTTTTATTCCTATTCCAGAACCTATTGCCTGGTTCTGCATCTTCAGAAACCACTCCTTCCACTTCAAATATTTTTGAAAAGTTGGTGTAGAACTAATATTATCTCTTCCTACAGTATTTAGTAAATTCACCAATTGGTCCAATAGGTGAACTGGACCTACAGTTTTCTTTGTGGGAAGTTTCTTTTTTTAACTACAACTTTAGTATCTTTAATACATATATAGCTATTCAGATTATCTCTTCTGCTTCCTCTAGAATTAATTTATCCTTTTTCTACATCATTAAGGTGGAAACTAAGGTCATTTATTTGAGATCTTTATTCTTTTCTAATATAAATCTTTAAAGCTGTAGATTTCCCACTAAGTACTGTTTTAGCAACATCTAGTACATTGTGTTTCTGTTCTTACTCAATTTAAAATACTTAATAATTTCCCTTTTTGTTTCTTCTTTTAATCATGAATTACTTCTAAGATGCTATTTAATTTTCAAATATTGTAGATTTCCCAAGGATATTTCTATTAATAATTTCTAATTCAACTGCACTGTTATCTGAGAAGGTTCATTTTAGGAGTTGATTCCTTCTGAATTATTGAGATTTGTATTATGGCCCAAAATACAGTCTATCTTGGTAAATGTTCTGTATGAACTTGTGAACAAATGGGTATCCTGACCTTCTTGTATAAAGTGGTTTGTAAACGCAGCCAGGTCAAGTTTGTTGACAGTGTCATTCAAGTCAACTACATCTTTGAAAGTTTTTTTTTCTGTCAGTTTGTTACATCAATTATTGAGAGGCATCACTGAAATCTCTGACCATAATTGTGAGCGTTTCCTTGAATTTCTATTAGTTTTTGCTTCGTTTGTTTTGAAATTCTATTACTAGCTGCCAGTGGCTCAGTGACAAAGAATCTGCCTGCCAATGCAGGAGACCTGGATTCAAACCCTGGGGCAGGAAGATTCTCCAGAGAAGGAAATGGCTACCCACTCCAATACTCTTTCCTGGGAAATCCTGTGGACACAGAAGCCTGGTGGGCTACAGTCCATGGGGTTGCAAAAGAGTGAGACATAACTTAGCAAATAAACAGCAACAACAACAACAAAACATTTAGCACTAATAGTCTTCTTAATTAACTGATCCCTTTATTGTTACGAAATGATCTTCTTTAACCCAGGTAGGAAATACTCCTTGCTCTGAAACCTACTGTAATACTAACAAAACCAGTCCAAGTTTCTTTCAACTAAGTCAGTCTGTTATGTCTTTTTCCATTCTTTTAATCTATTTGTGTTTACAGTTACTATTTCTTATAGGCAAGTATATGGTTGGATCTTGCTTTTTAATTCAATTTCAGCCTTCAAATCAGGATGTTTTTTAACACTACTTACTTTTTTAAAAATATTAAACATCACACAAATTTATGTGTCATCTTTGTACATCTCTGTATCATTCCAATTTTACATGTTCTGCTGAAGCAAACACTATTTACATTTAATGGGATTATATAATACCATTAGGTTTGAACCTATCATATTATTATATTTTTCCCATCTAGTCTTTGGTCCCTTCATCTTTTCATGGTTTCTGTTGACTTAATTATTTTATATATTCAATTCTATCTACTGCTTTGGCTTATCAGCTATAAGTTTTTGTTTTGCTATTTTACTAACTGCTAGAGTTTATGACATATATCTTATCTACCTTTATATTGTACCACCTAATGAAGGGCGTTAAAATCTTTAATAATATCTTCCATTTCTCCTTCAACCTTCAAGCTGTTACTATGCACTGTACTTTGCTGTATGCTATAAGCCGCACAATAGCTTAATATTTTTGCTCTGAATAATAAATGACCTTTCAAAAAGATTATACATTTACCCAAGTAATGACCATTTCTGCTTTTTTCTTTGTTCATCTTTTGCACTTTCCTGTTGCCTGAAGGACATTCTTTAAAATTTTTCCTATAGTGGTAAGGTATTTGCATAGACATTTCACCAACAATGACATACAAAAAGCCAACAAGCAAATAAAGAGACATTATACATCACTAATATCAAAGATGCAAATAAAAACTCTAAGATGCCACTTCATATCTAGTACGATGGCCATTAGCAAGGAGGAGAGAGGGTGGGAGGGGAAAAGGAAGGGAGGAAGAAAGGAGAGAAATAAGCACTGGTGAGGACGTGGGGAACGTGGAGCTCTGGTTTATTATTAGTGGGAATGTCAAATGGTGCAGCCACTATGGGAAACAGTCATTAAACAGAGAACTACCATAGGATCGAGGATTTTCACTTCTGGATATATACCCAGAATAACAGAAAGCGGGCATCTGAACATACACTTGCACCCCCAAGCTCACCGCAGTATTACTCACAATAGCCAAAAGGTAGAAACACGCCAAATATCTATTGACAGATGAATGGATGAACAAAATGTGATATACACACAGAACAGAGTAGTAGCCAATGGTGGTTGACAGGGGCTAATGGATTGAAGAATGGGGAATTAGTGCTTTAATGGGTACAGAGTTTCAGTTTGGGAGTATCAAAATTTCTGCAGATGGATAACGGTGATGGCTGCGTAACACTGTTCATGTACTTAATGTCACTATACCCTTAAAAGTGGGCTTCCGTGGTAGCTCAGTGGTAAAGAATCCACCTGCCAATGTAGAGATGTGGGTTCAATTTCTAGGTTGGGAGAGTCCCCTGGAGAAGGGAATGGTAACCCACTCTAGTATTCTTGCCTGGGAAATCCCATGGACAGAGGAGGCTGGTGAGCTACAGTCCATGGGGTCACAAGAGAGTCAGATACAACCTAACAACTGTATAACAATAAGATTTAAAAATAGTTAAAATGTTAAGTTCTGTGTTATATACTGAATATTTTATAATAATTAAAAAATTTTAAACAAAAGAGTCACTTCTTTTTCATTTCCTGTGGAATATATTGTTATTGAAGTATAGTTGATTTACAATGTTCTGTTAATTTTGGGTGTACAACAAAGTGATTTAGTTATATATAAAAAATATACACATATATTCATCAGGTTCTTTTCCAATTATAGGTTATTACAAGATACAGAATACAGTTCCCTGTGTTATATAGTAGGTCCTTATTATTTATCTATTTTAAACATGGTAGCGTGGAGAGGGCAATGGCACCCCACTCCAGTACTCTTGCCTGGAAAATCCCATGGGGGGAGGAGCCTGGTAGGCTGCAAGTCCATGGGGTTGCGAAGAGTCGGACACGACTGAGCCACTTCACTTTCACTTTTCACTTTCATGCATTGGAGAAGGAAATGGCAACCCACTCCAGTACTCTTGCCTGGAGAATCCCAGGGACAAGGGAGCCTGGTGGGCTGCCGTCTATGGGGTTGCAGAGTTGGACACGACTGAAGCGACTTAGCAGCAGCAGCAGCAGCAGCGTGTATCTGTTAATTCCAAACTCCTAACTCATCCCTCCCCTACCTTTCCCTTTGGTAACCATAAATTTGTTTTCTATGTCTATGAGTCTGTTTTGTAGTAAGTTCTTTTGTATGACAAGTCACTTCTTCTCAGAAAACATTCTCAGAGGGAACAGAATCCAAAGTTGACAAGTTATTTTATGGTATGTTTAAAATGTCATTTGACTCTTTTCTGGCTTGTACATTCCAACAAAAACTCTGTCATCCTTATCTCTATTTCTCTATATATAATGTCTTTTTTTTTCCCCCGACTGATTTGAACATTTCCCTTTACTATCACTGATTTTCAGTCATTTGAATATTGTTTCTCTCAAATTAGATTCACTGAGCTTTATACAGTTATGAAGTTTATACTGGATTGGCCAATAAGTTGGTTTGGGTTTTTCCATAATATTTAATGGAAAAGTCATTGAAAAGTGAAAGTGAAGTCGCTAAGTTGTGTCCGACTCTTTGTGACCCCATGGACTGCAGCCTACCAGGCTCCTCAGTCCATGGGATTTTCCAGGCAAGAATACTGGAGTGGGTTGCCATTTCCTTCTCCAGGGGAAAAGTCATTTTTTGGTCTAATATTTTCCTGTTCCCCCTACCTTCTCCTGAACATCTAATTAATTTATCTTAGACTTATGATGTTATCCAACAGCTCACAGACGCTCTGTGCATTTTTTTCCTGTCTTTTCACTCTTTGCTTCATTTTGGTTAGTTGCTATTCCCTACATATTCCAGCTCACTTACCTTTTCTTCTACAGTGTCTGCCATTAATTCCATCAAGTATTTTTTACTTCAGATATTGCATTCTTCATTGCTAGAATTCCCATTTAAGTCTACTCTCATACCTTTTACTTATATTCTCATCGTTTTCCTATTTTCCTCTACCTTCCTGAACATTGACAGCATTATTAATAGCAACTCTTTTTACAGATTTGCCTGCCGAATCAATCACCTTTGTCATTTCTGGGTCTCTTTCTAGAGATTAATTTTTTTACCCTAGTTATGGGTTATATTCTCATGCTTCTTTGCAAGCATTTTAATTTTTTAATAGAAATGAAACTGACATAACATCAAATTAGCCATTTCAAAGTGAAGACATCAGGGGCATTAGTACAGCCACAATGTCGTGCAAACACCACCTCTACCTAGTTTCAAAATGTTTGTATCGCACCAAAATAAACTCCATACCCACTAGGCAGTTATTCTTCTTTTTTCCTTACCCTTCAGGACCTGGCAACCACCAATCTGCACTCTGTCTCTATAGATTTACTTATTCTAGCTATTTCATGTAAATGGAATCAGATAATATGTGACTCTAGTGTTTGACTTCTTTCACTTAGCAGAAGGGTTTTGAGGAGCATCACATTATACCATGTACCAGTATGTCATCTTTTCTTACAGATAAATAATATTCTATGGTGTGTATGTACCACAATTTGTTTACCCATTCATCCATCCATTTGGGCTGCTTACACCAGCTGGTTATTATAAATAGTGTTAATATGAACATGTGTGCATATATTTGAGTAACTGTTTTCAATTCTCTGGGGTATATATCTAGGAGTGGAATTGCATGGCAATATTATGTTAAACACTCTAAAGAAATCCCAAACTGTTTTCTACAGAAAATAAAACACTTTACATTCCCTCCAGTATAGTACAAGTGTTCTGCTTTCTCCACAACACCAGCAACACTCGTTACTGTCAGTCTCTGATCCCAGCCATCCTAGAGAGCAAGAAAGGATGCTCATGGTGGTTTTCACTTGCATTTCCATAATTACTAATGAGGCTGAGTATTTTTGTTCACATACATGTTGGTCGTTTGTACATTTTCTTTGGAGAACCATTTCTTCAAGTCCTTTACCCATTTCAGTTGGGTTTCTTTTTACTGCTGAGTTACAAGAATTATAGTTCTTATATTTATGTCACTGATCCATTTTGAGTTAATTTTTGTATGTGGTGTCAGACAGGGGTCCATGTTTATTCTTTTGCATACAGATATCCAGTTGTCTTAGAACTCTTATTTATTGATGATATTATTCTTTCCTGCACTGTGTGGTTTGGGGCAATCTTGTCAAAAATCAGTGGGTCATATATGTAATAGCTTATTTCTAGCCTCTCAATTCTATTCCATTGGTCCCCCTTCCTTACGCCAGAACCACAATGTTTTGATTATTGTAGACTTACAATATGTTTTGAAATGGAGTATGTAGGAGCCGTCCAACTCTGTCCTCTTTCAAGATTGTTTTGGCTATTTGGGTCCACTGAAATTTTATAAGCAGGTGAAGATCAGTTTTTCAAGTTATACAAAAAAAGGTCACTGGAATTTTGACAGACTTTATACTGAGTATGTAGACAATTTTGCATAGTACTTCCATCTTAACAATACTAAGTCTTCTAATCCATAAACAAAAAATATCTTTCCATTTACTTGAGTCTTCTTTAATTTCTTTCAACACTGTTATACAGTTTTCAGAGTACAGGTCTTACAGTTTTCAGAGTACAGGTCTTCCAATTTCTGTATGCTTCTGGATGCTATCATAAATGGAACTATTTTCTGAATTTCCTTTTTGGATTCTACACTGCTGTTATAGAGAAACAGAACTGTATTTTGTATCATCTTGTACTGCAGCTTTTCTGAATTCATTACCTCTGTTTTTTTCTTTGTACTCAGAGATTCTTTGGGATTTTCTACATACATGGCACATGTCATCTGCAAATAGAAATGGTTTTACTTCTTCCTTCCAGATTTGGATGTCTTTTATTTCTTTTTCTTATCTAATTACTCTGACAATAACTTCCAGTACAATGCTGAAGCAGTGGTAAGAAGAGGCATCCTTGCCTTGTTCCTGAATATAAGAACTTTATATAGTCTTTCACCACTAAATTGGATGCTACCTGTGAGTTTTCCATAAATGCCCTTTATCATGTTGAAGCAGTGCCCCTCCATTCCTAGTTTTTGAGTGTTTCTATTATGAACAGGTGTTGAATTTTACCAAGTGCTTTCTGTATCACACAGGAGGTGATCATCTGTGTGTGGTGTGGGTTTCCATTGTCTATTAATGTAGTGGATTATATTGATTGATTTTCCTATGTGGAACCACTCTTGCATTCCTGGAGTAAATTCCACTTGGCTGTGGTATACAATCCTTTAAATATATTGTTGGATTTAGTTTGTTAGCATTTTGTTGAGGACTTTTACACCTATATTCATAAGGAATACTGATCTGCAGTTTTTTCTTCCTCATGGTGCCTTTGTTTTGACTTTGATATCAAAGTAATACTGGTTTTATAGAATGCATTAGGAAGTATTCCCTTCTCTCCTATGTTTTGGAAAAGTCTGAGAAGGATTGGTGTTAATTCTTCTTTAGATGTTTGGTAGAATTCATTAGTGAAGCCCATCTGGTTCTGGACTTTTCTTTGTTTGGGAGGGATTAAAAAAAAAACAAACCCTGATTCAATCTGTTTACTTCTAATAGGTCTGTTGAAATTTTCTATTTCTTCTTGAGTCTGTTTTGGTAATCTGTGTTTCTAGAAATCTGTCCATTTCATGTAGGTTATCCAATTTGTTAGCATACAACTGTACTATGAGCCATAGTACTCTCTAATAATTCTTTTACCTCTTTAAGGTCATGGTAATGTCCCCACTTTCAGTTCTGATTTTAGATATATGCGTCTTTGCTCTTTTTGTCAGTCCAGCTTGTCGGTTATCTTTGCAAAGCACCAACTTTTAGTTTTAGTGAATCTCTATACTGCTTTTCATTCTCTATTTTATCTCCACTTTAATCTATATTATTTTCTTTCTTCAGCTAGCTTTGGGTTAATTTACCCTTTTTCTGGTTTTCTTAAAGTGAAAAGTTAGGTTATTTGTTTGAGATTGTCCTTTTTAAATGTAGGTGTTTACTGCTATAAATTTCCCTCTGAGCACTGCTTTTACTGAATCCCGTAAGTTATAGTATACTGTATTTTTATTTTCATTTGTCTTCGTTGTTCAGGCGTTCAGTCATATTCAACTCTTTGCAACCCCATGGACTGCATCACACCAGATTTCCCTACGGGTCCATCACTGTCTCCTGGAGTTTGCTCAAACTCACGTCCATTGAAACAGTGATGCCATCCAACCATCTCATCCTCTGTTGCTCTCTTCTCCTTCTGCCCTCAATCTTTCCCAGCATCAGGGTCTTTTCCAATGCATTGGCTCTTCACATCAGGTGGTCAAAGTATTAGAGCTTCAGCATCAGTCTTTCCAATGAATATTCAGGGTTGATTTCCTTCAGGATTGATTCATTTGATCTCCTTGTTGCTCAAGGGACTCTCAAGAGTCTTGCCCAGTACCACAGTCCAAAAGCATCAGTTCTTCAGCACCTCAGCCTTCTTCATGGTCAAACTCTCACATCCGTACATGACTACTGGAAAAACCATAGCTTTGACTATATGGACCTTTGTCAGCAAAGTGATATCACTGATTTTTAATACACTGTATAGATTTGTCATAGCTTTTCTTCCAAGGAGCAAGTATCTTTTAATTTCATGGCTGCAGTCACTGTCCACAGTGATTTTGAAGTCCAATAAAATAAAGTCTATCACTGTTTCCATTTTTCCCCATCTGTTCACCATGAAGTGATGGGACTGGACATCATGATCCTAGTGTTTTGAATGCTTCTGAAACCATATTTTTCACTCTCCTCTTTCACCTTCATCAAGAGGCTCTTTAGTGGCTTTTTGCTTTCTGCCATTAGGGTGGTGTTATCTGCATATCTGAGGTTATTGATTGTATCTCCTGGCAATCTTGATTCTAGCTTGTGCTTCATCCAGCCTGGCATTTCGCATGATGTACTCTGCATATAAGTTAAATGAGCAGGGTGACAATATACAGCCTTCATTTGTCTTTAATTATTTGCTTATTTACCCTATGATTTCTCCTTTGATCTGTTGGCTGTTTAATAAGAGTATGTTGGTTAATTTCCACATATTTCTGATTTTTTTTTATTCTTTCTGACATTGATTTCTAGCCTTATTCCACTGTGACCAGAGAAGATTGAAACCATGGTTTCAATCTTTCAAAACATACTGAGGTTTGTTTTGTGACCTAACACACCGCCTATTCCTGGAGAATGCTTTATGTGCACTTCGTAAGAATTTGTATTCTGATGTTGTTGAATGCTTTTTATATGTTCATTAGGTCTAATTAGTTTATAGAGCTGTTCAAGTCCTCTGTGTCCTTACTGATCTTCTATCTAGATGTTTTATCCCTTATTCAAGGTGAGGCAAGCATTTTAATTTTGGATGACAAACACTGAATTTTACACGTTAGGTTCTGGATCATGTGGCATTCCTCTATATAGCCTTGGACTTTGTTGTGGTGCAGTTAAATTACTTGGGATCACTTGGCGTCTTCTGAAGACTTTCCAATACCCTATGTATTACAAGGTCTTTATAAACTAGACAGTGGAAACACAAACTATTCCCAGCCTCGTGTGAGCTCCAGAAATTCTTCTTACTACTCTCCAGTACTTTTTTCCCTGACTTTGATGTGGTCCTGTCATGCATCTACAGATTAGAACTGAGCCAAAGACTCAAGAAGAACCCTCTGAAGCACTTTAGAATGCATATATGCTTGAGTGCACTCTTGATTATATATTTGCCACTTCTCCCCACAGCTCCCTCCTCTCTGGTACTCTGACCTACAATTCTAACCACCTTGGCCCTCCCAAACTCTTATCTTTGTTTCCTAATCCTAGCAAAACTTGGTTCTGTTTTGATTCCTCCTCCTTCTACTGCAGCATGCAAAAAACTCTAGGCTCTGTTATAAACTACTGCAAAAGAAGGACTTACTTCCATTTGTTTCTATTCTCTCAGGGATCACAGTCTGTTGCTACCTGTCATCCAATGTCTAAAAACCATTGTTCACATATATACACACACACACACACATATATATATGCTCTCAGTTTTTTAAGCAGAAAGAGTATATCACTGCTGCATAACAAATTACCCTCAACTTAGTGGCTTAAAAAATAAGCATTTTAAAAATCTACTTTCTAAGGTTCAGCAATCAAGGACCAGCTTGGCTTAGTGGTTCTGGCTCAGAATTTCTCATGGTGCTGCAGTCAAGACATTGGTGGGCCAGCAGTCCCTGGGGTGGAAGTTTCACAAGGGCTAGAAGACCTGCTTCCAAGAAGGCTCAGTCACACAATGTAAGCTAAAGGCCTCCGTTCTTGTTAGCTGTTGGCAGGAGACCTCAATTTCTCACCATGTGGGCCTCTCCAGTGAGCTCTTCACAACATGGCAGCTAACTACTCTCAGAGTGAGCAATGCAGGGTGACACAGAGGGAGAAAGAAGCTTTTTTCTTTTGAGGGGCCACACTCCGCAGCACGCAGGATCTTAGTTTCTCACCAGGAACTGACCTTGTGTCCCCTCTGTGGAAGCACAGTCCTCTGGGCTGCCAGGGAAGTCTTCCACAAGGTCTTTTATAACCCATCCCTGGAAACAATCCGTCACTTCTACCATATTCTACTGGCCAGACCTGGCAGAGCATTAACACAAGGGTGGCAGAGAGCACTGGGGGCTATCTTGGAAGCTGGCTATCCAGAAGACAAATCCTGTTATGCCAGCATGGCAAAAAGCCAAAATCCTTCTTAAACATTTTATCTTCCCTGTGATTACTACTTTTTTTAATCCCTTAACTGTAAACTGCATCCTATGACTTTAAAAAGGGATGGGCAGATTGTGGACCCTACTCCAAAGACAGACTTTGAAGAAAAATAAGAATAAGTACCAGCAGCTTTTAAGTGAAAAGGACAGTCCTGAGGCATATGGTAAGAAAGAAGAGAGCACTTGCAGCTGACCTGCCTTGAGAAACATTCAAGTACTTCACTCCCCCAAACAATTCCTTACTCTAATGACCAACTTAAACATCTGCCCTCCTTTCCCAACAATCTCCAGAGCAACAATAGCAACAATACCAGTCATAGTAATTTTAACAGAAGTAACAAGAGTGCTAGGACCAATGCTAAGCACCTGCCCTTTGTTGTCCCAATTATTCCTCACAACAGACCTGGGGGATACTATCATTATCCCTTAAACTTTAGACCTTTTGTTTCTTAATGACCAAACCTTGGCTTTACACTTTACAGTATACCTTGATACAACTTTATTCTTTCTATATAATACCTGGCTCCCTCTTGTTCTATAGGATTCTCAACTTTTCTGGCACTGAAACTCTATTCTGTCCTCCCTATTCTCCTACTTCACTTCAATCAGGCCTTAAAGCTTCCCCTTAGCTTCCATGTTCCCCACAGCAACTACCAAACCTCTTTAGAAGGAATCACCACCTTAGACTCCTATTAAATCCCTGCTGCTGGGCTCTCCCAATGCTACAGCTGCCTAACACAGACTTCCCAACCCCTTGAGACACACTGCCCAGTCAAGTGTGCTTCACCAACTAATCCGAAACCATTTGCCCTATTTCGGTCACTAATTTTCAAGTATCATTTCACAGCACATGTGGCTTCTCAATGTATATTTGCTGCAGTTTAATGTTGAAACGGTTTCTTTTCCCTCAAAGTAAAAGTGTTAGTCACTCAGTCATGTCTGACTCTTCCCAACTCCATGGACTATAGCTGACCAGGCTCCTCTGTTCATGTAATTCTCCAGGCAAGAAAATTGGAGTGTGTTGCCATATCCTTCTCTAGGGGATCGTCCCAACCCACAGATCAAACCTGGGTCTCCTGCAGATTCCTTACCATCTGAGCCACTAGGAAGCCCTAAGGGCTAGTAATGAAACATGAGGAAGAAAAATCCAAACTCTTAGTACAGTATGCGGGAAACACAGGTTACCATCAGTTATTTGTTGAATGAATGGAAAAAAAAAAAAAAAAAAACTAATGACTAACTTAGAAAATTCTGAAGGGGATATAATCCAAAAAATTTTTACAAATAAAAAGATAAAAGATGCCAGTGAAAACATATAAGCAATTCACAAAAGCCAAAATACAGAAGAATATAAGCAAATCATAGAAATTCAAATATCACTTTTTGTCAGACAGATTGACAGAGACAGAAAATTTGTCACAGAAATAAGGAAACAGGCATTCTGATAAACTTCTAACAGATATAATTTTGTATTTTTGGTATTTATGCATCAAATATCTTTAAAATCTGCATATTCCTTTGAATACTATTTCCATTTCTAATAATTAATTGCAAGAAAATAATGGACAAAGGAACACAGGTGTATATAAAAAATACTCATGGTGGCAGTAATTATAATACAAAATCTGTCCAACAATAAGGATTTGATTAAATAAGTTTTAGTACTTTCAAACTATGGATTAAATTACTTGAGTGTTACGTATTACATAATCCCAGTTTTTTAAAATAATACATATTCACATAAAAACATACCTGCATAGAAAAAAAAATTAGACGTATACACCCCAAAATGTTAGCAGTGATTACTTCTGCAAAAGAATAATAGAATTACTGGTGATTTTGCTTTTCCTTTTTACGTATCTGTACCACCTAATTTTTCTGCATGAGTTGTACATGCATAAGAACACACACTTTTAAAAGGTGAAAGTAAAAATGTGAAAAACAACTTAAAGGCAGAAGTATCATTATGGCAGCAGAACATGGTACATTCCTATGTTCCTTAGTAATAATGTCAGCTAGAGACAATACAATATCAAAGAGGATACCAAGTAACTCAGTATTCAATACTCTGGTTTTAAATTAGTTCTAGGAACACATATGGAATAATTTGCTAGTACTAATCAGGCATTTTAAGAAACAAAACACCTCCCAAATAAAAATTTATCTACTAACCCTAAAGATAATACTGAAAATCACAAAGTGAAAAATCTCAACTGCTGCAAGATGCCAGCTTCAATGGCCTTTTCATGCCTTTTCACATTTATCTTGAGAACTCTCTCTCTAATGCGAAAGCAATCACCATAAAAATAACAAAACATAAAAGTCACTTGTAAGTTTAAAAATTCAATGTGACTTTAGGTTTGGCCAAAGAGGAAGTGTTCCCTATAACTTCTACTATTCCAAATTAGGTTGGTTTTTTCTCTCCGACTTGAACAGTTTGGGAGGATAAAACTTAATAACAAGAGAGGGTCCTGAAGCAAGCTGAGAAATACTTATTTGCCACAAGCAAAGCATGTCCATCTCCTGGCACTGTGGACAATTTCTAGCCAAGGCGCAGGGAACGGCTGTGGCCATGCAGAGTGTTGCCTAGTTTTTGTCTGCAAGGCCTGGTTCAACATGACCAGCAGTACTGAGGGTTCGTAAATCCTCATTAGGACTGACCCATAGACCATAATTTTCAATGACGTGGTCTAACATAAAACAAATGGTAATTTCTATCTATCTATGGTAGAATTACTGTACCCATATAATTAACAGCAGGTATCCATACAGTCACTTCGGGGGAACTTCATACCTACAGCGCAGTTTGTAAGTCACATCCCATAAAGCGCCATCAGTGCAGCCAGTGGGACTTGACAGCAACCCTGAAGGCACAGGAAGCACTAAGCACAGTACCTTCCCTTTAGCCTGTGCGAGTAACATCTTTGAGGAAAGCAGTATTTGCTACACAAGAAAACTGTCTAATTCAAGGAGAAAATCAAAGATCAACTTGGCATAAAGAAGAGATTTACATTACTGGCATCTGCGTGAAGCAGCATCATACAACACCAAAACTTACAACACAATTGTGGTTACTGTTGACAAGAATGGAGCTCTCCCTGCTTTAGTGACAACCCTAGCACCATTCACCCACTCATCCAGCAAATACATAAATATCACAGACAATAAGAACTATTCTAGGACCTGGGGATTCAGCAGCAAACAAAGTAACAAGGAAGACAGATGTTAATTAACATTACCTATTTGAACAGAATTTCAAATGTCACAGTGTCATTAAATAAAAGGGCAGGGTGTTATGAGAGCACATCCCAGGCCTGTGAGTCAACTGAACCAAGCACAGGGCAAGAGGTGGGTGGGGGGAGAGTGAGAAGAGGCCCAGGGAGAGATAAAGCAGGAACAACCATGCTTAATCCAGGACCTCAAAGAGTCTAGCTTCACTGAACCATTTAGACTGTTTCCTAGGCACACATTAAGTTCGAGACGCAGAAAGATATCCAAGCTAAGAGATCAAGTTGGTAACTGCTCCCTAACTCTGAAGCTCAGAAAAGAGGTCTCAATGAAGTATAAACTTAGAAGTCATTGACTCAGAAATGGTATATGAGGCAGAGAAACTGGCGATTTCTTAGGCAAGGTGAACTTCATGGAGTGGGGATTAGCGGGGAGGTCATGGATTACTCCCTCAAATCACAATAAAATGTAATTTCTTCTTGCAGTGAAATTAATTACTCCTCTTTTGATTTGCAAATGTGAAATAAAGTAATTTTATAAAATTACAGTTATGATACAATACCCTTTTTTGTTCAGAAAGGGTAAAATTAAATGTATAAAGTTCTTGGAGAAATGTCAAGACCTAAGAAAACTATTTCTTACAGTGAGTCTAAGGCATTATATGCTATAGTTTATTTAGCAGAGCACTTCCTTTTAGCCTTCTCCAGCAGCCCAGAAAAAGGAATCTTTTTTTAAAGCACTGATACAACTACTTCACAAGATTTGTCACTAGAAGTGCTTCTAGTCTGCAGAACTGCCACCTACTGAAGCTAGATCATGACTTCTGAATACACCAAGTCCTGGAGGGATGTGACATCAGAAAGAACAGACGAACCTTCTGCTGTTAACACTCAAAATCTACCAGCATTCAGGACTACTGCTATAATTCTTACACAACCTGCCCTGCAGCCTTCCTATGACAAATATATAGTATGCAATTGCTCTATAAACTGGTGGTCAGGTTGTGGTTATAGGAAAGCTGAGTTAAAATGCTCTACGATTTATGGCCCAAGCACCATATAAGAGTGACATGCCTTAACACAAACTCACCTGATTTATCTGAAGCATGTTAAAACAATATTGACCAAAGTGCTGTATCCCTCACGGCTCCAAAAACTAGAAAACGAAAATGAAGAAATAAAAGTTCAACTTAGTTGGTGATCACAATGATTAGCACTTTAAACACATGTTCGTGACCAAAAATCAAATATATAATGGAGCAGATCTAGATCAGTGTAGAACTTTCTATGATGATAAACATATTCTAGATCTTCACTGTTCAAGCTGGTAGCCACATGTGGCTATCGAACACTTGAAACGTGGCTAAAACAAATAAGAAAGTAAATTTTAAACTTCCTTTGATGTTATTTAAACTTAACCACATGTGGCGACTAGCTACCATACTGGATGGAGCAGATCTAGGCTGAACAAAGTCTCTTCTGGTTCTAGAGTTCAACAATTTCAGCAAAAGTAAAGCTGTTAAAACAATCTAAAAGTTTCAGATTAATATTGAATATATACTTCCCTTGCTCCAGTAAGGTTTTAAAGAGCTCTGTTCCCATCCTTTATAAGATAAATTAAGCCTGAAGATGTAACATGCATACTCTGTTAAGTGGAATGGAAAAGAGCACATGGTAAGGCTACCTAGTTTTGGTTTTTTCCTGTTTCTGGCTTTAATATCATTACAAAAAAACTGCATGCATATTAAAATTTTATATAACATTTTCAAAAAGAAAATCACCACTGTGACACATCCCATTCTTACATTTGGATTTGTTTCCTTATGGGTCTGACCTCCTTGTGATGGCTGTATTATTTTCATGTGGCAAATCTCTTCTACACGTAACTTAAAAATAGCTATCAGGGACTTCCCTGGCAGATCAGGGGTTAAGACTCCATGCTTCCACTGCACGAGGCACAGTTAGATAGTTTCACTACCAGGAATCAAACAAGATCCCACAACTCCCGTGACCCAAAAGAAAGATAGCAAAGAAGGGCAGGAAAACCCAAACTTATAAATAAATGGACCTTGTAATGGGAGAAGTTAGACACAAAATTATCTACAGTCCCCCCAAAAAATTATCACAACTTTTATATACAGCAAAAGTTAAATTCAATCACTTGTGTAGAAACTTTTATACTAAAAAATTTTAATACTGAACTTTCCCTCTGAAGCAAAGGTTCTTGAGATAGGTATATACAGACACCATATGAATATGCATGTGTTTATATATATATACATTTTTGACTACCATTTTTTCAAGATGACAAACTAGAGTCAATTCAAAATGACTTTGAAAGTTTTCAATTATCTAATGGTGACCTCAGCATCTATGTCAGTTTTTACATTTTTCAAGAGAACTGCATGTTGTAGAAATAGCACAAGGCCTGAGTACTGGTGAATTTGCATTTTAGTCCAAGCTCTTCAGGAGACTGCCTTTTGCGCCTTGGTAAATTACTTTGTGTATCTTAAGAGTTCTTTCTCTTGCTTCTATTTTCTTTTTTCTTTTTTAATTTTTGAAAAGTAAATGCAAGTCCTCTGGTAGGCAGCCTCTAATGAATAGAGGAAAGCAGCAATAACAAGCTACCATTTCCAAGACTGAGTTATAAAAAGACCATCATTACCCTCCTGCATGTCACCTGCTCTCGTTCTCTCTCACCTGTTTGCTCTGTGGGAAGCCGGCTGCCACGCTGTACGCTGTCCTGTAAACAGACCTACGTGGCAAAGAACTGAGGGACACCTTGGGCCAACAGCCCAAAAGAGACTGAGGCTGTTGGTCCAGGACACCGCAAGAACTCAATCCTGCCAAGAGTCTCATGAATGACTCAGAAGCAGATCTTCCTCTAGTCAAGCTTTCAGATGAGATCACAGCCCCAGAAACAGCTTACCTGCAACCTCTAGGAGACCTTGAGCCACAGGCACCCAGATAAACTGCACCCAAATTTCTAACCCACAGAAACTGGGATGATAAATATTTGCTGTTTTAAATTCTTAATTTCTGGTGTAATTTGTTATGCGGCAATAAGTAAGACAGTCCTGGTCAACTCTAAAGTTCTATAATTCTATGATGCTTTAGGTGTTAACTAATATATTTAGGCAAACCCCAAAAATCCATTCCCTGTTCAACATTAATAAATAATTAATGCTAGAATATGAAAGTGGTAAATTATGAAACTTAAACATTTACATTTTAGTCAAAAGAAAATCATTAAAAAGTACAGCATTTGTGAAATGGTGTTAAAATACACCACCAATGTGTAAAACTACAAACCAAACCAATTTTCTTTTTAAATCAAAAAAAGTTCATTTGGACATTAAAATATGAATTAACTACTAAAAGCATTCTCAGTGACTTAATATCTCTTACTTCCCAGAATTTAACACTATTGAATAAGAATTTACCAAAGTTAAAAAAAATCTCATTTTGTTTTTCATTTATGCCTCTAAAAGTTAAAAATGCTTATCTATAGACCTGTATGTGTTTCTTCAATATTAGAGTTTGGCAACACTGGTGGCTGATCCTGAGAAAATTGAATAAGAATTTACCAAAGTTAAAAAAAAATCTCATTTTGTTTTTCATTTATGCCTCTAAAAGTTAAAAATGCTTATCTATAGACCTGTATGTGTTTCTTCAATATTAGAGTTTGGCAACACTGGTGGCTGATCCTGAGAAAAAGGCACAATAAAATACAGGGGAAGTTCTAATCTTCCGATATACAAAAGGCAGTTTTATGAAGAAGCAAAAACAAAAGCACCTATTCACTCAAAACTGACGATACAATTTTAAAAATTCTGTAAGCCTTTCCTTCACAATTGTAAAGATCTGTATAAATTAAAACATGAAACTAATCAGTGTGTAACAGCACTCTGGGAAGTCACAGGATAAAAACTCTGAACTTAGTTTTTTTCACAAACAAGTTATATTAGATTTATACCAATATAAAGATTTCAACTATTCCACAGACAATCTGGAATGCCCACCATAGCACATCTCTTTAAACTTCATTTCTTCTTTAAAGACATGCCACATCTACTGTCCTATATTTAAAAGAATCTGATAAAAATATCAAGTCTTATCAATAAAATGCAGAGCATTTTATACTGCCTACAGCTTCATAAAATCCACCTTCCCTTCATCTGTCAAAAAGTTTCTAGCTACCATTCATTCCAATTACAACTATGTACTTTTAGAGAAACCTATTCACGTGTCCCAAAAATGCCCTACAGTGATACCCTGTCAGGCACATTAGGACATGTAGTTCCAGATTCCAAGCTACTAAATGAAAACAGACAGGATGGTTTATGGAGACAAGGCACCACTACCTGGAGGGGACCTGCCACTCACGAAGAATTAAAGGTCCAACATGAATCTGAAATGTACTGCTGTTATCACTCGCTGTGTGTATTATGAACCACATTCTGCTCATCTGATTAATTGAAAGCTGTGCAAAATTAAATCTGTAAAATCCTCAACAATTAAATCCCGCTTTATAAAATGGCATTATTACATTATTATATCTATACAATATCTTATATTGACACCTATCCCACAACTGACAGGCAACCCTCACTTCAATGTCTTATCTGACAATATGAAAAGCAAAACATTTACTATCCCCATTCTTAGATTCCAAGCCACTACAAAACTGAATACCAACTCAAAGCTTCTTACTCTAAAATTTTCATGGGCTTCTTAAAAAGTGTTTTAAAAATAGTTTTTCATTTTCTTTTCAAAAGTACCACAAGTGAATATTTTTCTGTAAGAAAAACAGAACAATTTGGTACATATTTTAACAGTGCCCAAGAGACTATGAAGGCTTCCCAGGTAGCTCAGTGGTAAAGAATCTGCCTGCTAATGCAGGAGACCTGGGTTCGATCCCTGGGTTGGAAAGATCCCCTGGAGGAGGGCATGGCAACCCACGTCAGTATTTTTGCCTGGAGAATCCCATGGACAGAGGAGCCTAGCAGGCTACAGTCCATGGGGTTGCAAGAGTCAGACACAACTTAGGGACTAAATAACAACAAAGAATCTATGATATACTCTAGAGAAGTCTCACTCCATGAACCATTCCAGTGGAAAACATCCACATACATACTACCAGCCAAATAAAATAGAAAATAGTTATCAGACACCAATTTTAAATATCAGGTATCATATTTTGCCATATTTATATTACCTCCTTTAATCCCCATCACCTTGGAATGTAGGTGATATCCCTGTTTTTCTAGAAGTTGGGTCACTCCTCCATGGTCACATCACTGGGATTAAAACTCAGTTTTGTCTGGTTCAAAGTCCCCTTCCCTCCATTATATGTTAAATAATAAAAGAAGACTCAACTCCTTAAAAATATTCCTGTAACAAAGGGCCTGATCTCTAAAATAATGGCAAGGATCCTATTAGAACTTCAGGTAATTACACAAAATCGATGACACAAAAATATAAATTATAATTATTATGAATTCTATACACACACCTAATATTTTGAGTATCTAGAAAAGGCATGAATATATCTAGATATGATGTGATTATAGTGTGTATTTCTCCACTATTCAGTCTAATAATAACAAAATTCAATTTTGCAATATCTAGACTTTTATTATGATCTGTACACATAAATGATCCTATATCCAGTGCTCAAAGTATACAAAAGAAAAGAAGACAGAGAAATAGATGTAAAGAGGAGGTTAACTACTGAGAAAAAAGAAAAGAAACCCAACACATTGGCCAATTATAACTTTCAGAACCTGATTCTAATACAGAAAAACCACTCAACCTCACTTTCTATACTGTTTGTATACTAATAACTGATAATCAGCTTAGATATTTTTGATAGTCTTATTCTTTGCTGAAAACCAGACCAAGCCTCTCCTTCCTAGAATTTCATTCCAGGCATGGCAAGTAAGCTAAAATGTGAAATTTACATGGTCTTCCATGCTGAATTATGTCAGAGTAAAGAACTATGATGTATGTAACTTATCCTCAAATGGTCTAGGAAAAAAAAATTATGTGTGTGACAGAAAGAAAGTAAATGATAAATTGTAAAATGGTAAGAGGTGACTCTGAGTTAAGGTTACAAGAATACTCTTTGCATTATTCTTATTATTGGTACTTTTCTGTAAACTTGAAATTATTTCCAAATTAAAAGATGTAACTTAAAAATTACATGGCAGTCTATCTGGAGTTAACAGTGCAAACCCGGATTATACAGCAACATTGTCACAAATACAAAATACAGATTTTTAAAGAAAATTTTAGTGATGGGTGAAGAAATCTGAACCATGTCCTACCAACTAATGATCACTCAGGAATAAATTTCAAACTACAATGCCATGGAATGGAATGTGGCAATCGGTGCCTTGAGTTGAAAACATAGCAGGACAAAACCGTAGACATCACATAGTTTGTTTTAAGTTTCACAAATTTAATGTAGGCCTACTGCAAAATGCAGCAAATTTACAATTCAAGTGGTACGTGTCATCTCTGGTTTGCAATAAAATACAAACTGAAAAATGAAAAACCTGCCAAATTACAAAACAATCGAGATGCAGAGTATCTGGATTTTGATGGTTTTATGAAACAAGATTTTTTTTTTTCCTACTGCGGCTCAGTACACCGTGGTATGTGTGAATCATCTTGAGAACGCAAGGACAGAGAAGAAATAGCCTCCAGGAGCAATGTTGCAATCTTTTCTCCTACAAGGTTACTATTATCCCGCGTGCCCATCACACTTCTGATTTCAAATATTCATCATGCTTCCTTAAAACATAAGGATGCATCAGAAAAAGTGATTAATACTCAAAGTTACCTCAAATCGTGAAATCAAACATTAAAATTGAAGGTTTTCAGCTAACAGTTAAACACCTTTAAAAGATCATCTCATCTTTTCTGCAGGAATCACCCAACTTAAAATCCTTTAGTATGTTCCGCTAATTGAATGGTTCTTCTCTATCCAAGGAGATATAAACCTTTTGGGGAAGGGGCGGGGGGGGGGGGGGGGGCGGTGCAGGGAAACGCATCACTCCAAGTAAAGATCCTTTCCAAAGAAAATTCTCCGCAAGTGCAAAATTCTGCACATATTTCCAAGGGACTTTCAGATCCCAAGGCCATTATCCCCGCCCCCTCTCCAGAAGGATCCCAGCTGAAGCGTTTCCCCGATCGCCTCTGCGGAACACCCCCCTGGACTCAATCCACACAGTGCCCGGCTCTCCCCTGAGGACGGAAGGCTCCGTCCTCTCCGGGTGGATTCTGTAACCGATCTTTGTCTCTCCGCCCAACTCCCTTCACCTCGGCAAGGTCACTAGCTGCCAACCACCCCTCTGAGCCGAGCCCTCACCGTAGTAGTTCGTAGGAGCCACGGCACAACTTGCGTGTCATAGGATACATTCTGCCCCCTTCGGCCCCACCTACCTTCCCCATTTCGGAGCCTTACGTCTTCATCACTTGCCCATTATACAGAAATAGCCACCACCGCCGGCCCCCGGCGCGCCCCCGCCCCGCCCCGCCGATCCTCCCGCGCCCCCCGGGCCCCTTCTTGGCAGACCCTCCAAGGATGGCCCCCCCCCCCGTCCCCCTCCCCTCCCCTCCCCTCCGCAGGGACCCTCCCCCTCCCTCTCCCGCACTGTCGCCTCTCCCGCAGTCCCCTCTTCCGGCCGTTCCCACCCCCCGGCCCCCCTACGACCCCCACCTCCCGGGTCCCTGCTCCCCCTCACCCACTGGCCCCCCCTCAATCCATTCGTGCCGGCCTCCTCGCCTCCCTCCCGGCTCCTCCCCCTCTGGACACCTGTGTCGTCCCACCCCCTCCACACTCGCCCCCCCCAATTCATTCACCTCCTCCCCGGCTCCCTGCCCCCCGCCATCCTCCTCCCCTCCCCCTCCCGCCCCGAGAGGGCCCGAGGAGGGAGGGAAGGCGCGGGGGAGGGGGAGGCCGCCAAGGGGCCGCTCTTCTCGGGGTTCGCCGCGCGCCGCGGACCCGCAGAGCTCCCCAGCGCCCTCTGTCTCCTCCGCCGGCAGGGCGGAAGTCGGGGCCTCCCGGACGCCCCCAACGAGGGTATTTACCTTCTCGCCGGGGACACTTTGCAGACGACTCCAACATTGGCAAACACTACAGAGAACTGACCCCGCTCGGCCGCCGCCGCCGCCGCCGCCGGCTTCCACCCCTCGGGTTCCCCGCCCCCCGCCTCCGCCCGCCTTTCGGGCGCTCCCGCCGCGCCCTCCCGGGCCCGCGCCGCGCGCTCCCGCCGACGCAGCCGCTCCCGCGCCCCAGCCCGCCCGGCACGCGCGCGCGCGCGCCCCCGAACCCCCGCGGACCTGCGCCGCGCGCCCGGCACCGACCCTCCTCCCTTCCTCCTCTCGCCGGCCCGCGGCCGAGCGCGGCCATTGTTCGTGGCTCCGCTCCCGCCCCCTGGCGGCCGGCAGTGCGCCGCAGTGGCGGCCGCCGCCGGCGCTGCGGTGCTGGCGCCGGCAGGCCGGGCCCCCGGGCCAAGGCCCAGTCCCCCGGGTCCTTGAGAAAGGGGGGCGAGCGAGCGCCCGGTGATCGCGCCCCGTCCGCAGTCTTCGGGCCCCAGCGGCCCGGCTCCCCGCCCCCTCGGCTGCAAAGGGTGGGCCTGGGGCAGCCTCGTCCACACCTGCAACTCGGCCATTGCCTCCCCCGCCCAATGGACCCCCTGCTCTTTGCCGGCGGTGTCTGCACCCCGACTCCCCGCCCGTACCTTCCCCAGGCTTTCTCGCTGCCCCCCTTTGCTCTGCTGGGGACGCGCTACCATCCCGCGTCTGCTCCGGCCGCTGCTGTGCGATGCACGGTTTAGCGGATCCTGCACCTTTCCAGACTGGGAGGAGGAGGGGGCGGGGGAAGGGGAGGGGGTTAGCGCAACTGTCTCGCCCAGAAAACACTAGTGATCAGTAATCACCTGCTCTCCAAGAGCCGCAACGTGGCCAGACAGCCTCCTCGACCAGAAAAATCACGAAAAGAGAAATCTTTCGAACCAAAAAGGAGGAGGATCATCCTAGAATAGTGCCCTAGATTCTAGATTGTTGAGGTAAGAACGCCAGAAAACTCGAATTACTTCTTGATTCGTCCTGGTTTTGATGTGGGTTACTGATGTCTGGATAACTTCAACCCAGTTAAGCCCCGTGAAATCCAGCACTCCATTCAGTAAATGGCACCATAAATAATCTGGTAATAAAGTACGTCTAGAAATAGAATTATTACTGTGTTTCACAAACTTATCCATTTGCATTATTATTCCCAGGGTTCCTCTCCCAGGATCAATTCTCTGCCTGAGACATGTCTACCAGACCTGTGATTTCTTCCAGTCATCACATAAAACCGATAGTTCTCTGAACAGCTAGGAAGACAGTGTAGCATACAGGTTACAAGAAAGGGCATTCTAACTAGATAACCAGGCCAGGTTATCCACGTATCAAGTAGAAGACCATGAGGATGTTATTTACCCGATGAGTTTTATTCTTTTGTTGCCGAGGAGACAACAATGTGTATTTTTTTTTAAGATTTATTTATTTTGACTGTGCTGGGTCTTCCTTGCTGCATGTGCTTTGCTCCAGTTGCGGTGAGTGAGTGCTCCTCTCTAATTGCTGTGTGCAGGCTGCTCATTGTGGTGGCTTCTGCTGCTGGTGAGCACGGGCCCGAGGGCGGGTGGGCTCAGTAGTTGCAATGCCCCAGCTCTAGAGCACAGGCTCAGTAGTTGTGGCACATGGGCTTACTTGCTCTGCGACATGTGGGATCTTCCCAGACCATGGATGGAACCAGTGTCCTCTGCACTGCCAGACGAATTCTCAACCACTGGACCACCAGGAAAGCCCTATAATGTGTGTTCAAATGTCATAGTATGCACAAAGCCCTTTAAAGCAGGGCCTGACCCATGGTAGGTCTCCTGTGGAAGGACATCATCTCCTGCCATGTTTTCCCTCCTAGAACTCTTTCCTAGGCTTCTTCCCCTCTTTTTCACCTCTGCCAGTTCCTTCAAACTTAACGTGGTGCATCCTCCCTAAGTGTGCCCTAGTCCTTGATTAATGACTTCTAGCGCTCAAGTCTAGCATTCAAATACTTGTTCAGTGCTTTGAGTGAGAACATGCCCTTCACACCAGCAAAATGGAAGGACAAGCCTCCCACATTTGTGCCTTTGCTGGGCTCCTCCCGCTCCCTGCAGTCCATCCTCCTGTGAGCAAGTCATCCTTCAGTTCAGTTCAGTTCAGTCTCAGTCGTGTCTGGCTCTTTGCGACCCCATGAATCACAGCACGCCAGGCCTCCCTGTCCATTACCAACTCCCTGAGTTCACCCAAACTCATGTGCATCGAGTCGGTGATGCCATCCAGCCATCCAATACTTTAGCCACCTCATACGAAGAGTTGACTCATTGGAAAAGTCATCCTTCAGATCCTTCCAAAATCACCTTCTTGAGAGCATTTTGCAGTTCCTCTGAGCAGGCCAGCTCTTTTTCTTCTCTCTCCTCTGACATGATAGGTGTATTAGATTATTTCTGAACCTGAATCTATATGCCAAACAGTACCTTGTGTAAGGCCAGGCTCTGTGTCTCATTCATCTTTGTAGTCCCAGCATCCAACAGCCAACAGGTGGAAGTAAATGCTTTCAGAATAAATGGACGAGTTGATGCTTTTAGAAATGGCACTGAAGTGGTCAGAAGTGTCATTCCCTCTTATTCAGGTCGTTATAGTTCATTGAAAACTTTATCTCCATTGTAACTTTTTCTTACAATTAATTTTAAGGCTTTGGTTATCCACTTGCTAATTAAGAGATGTTGGGAGGGGGAGAGAGACCATGGGTGTGTTACATTTAAGCCCCAAATCGAATCAATTTTTTAAATTTCATTTATTTAATTTAGTTTTGGCTACACTAGGCAGCATGTGACAAGCATGCTTACGGTGAAAACACCAAACATGGTAAAATCCATACATGCAGTATTAGAAATGTTTTTATGCATAGTATAAGACTGTTTTGTTTTTCTCATTAAGTTGGCAGGCAGAGAACCAGAAAATCGGCTGGTAGTATGAGAAAAAAATTCCAGAGAGAGAATTTATCATCTGGCTTTATTCTACCATTGTTACTCTAATTCCTGATACTTTTCTTTGTGCCTTGCTTGTAATTATTTAAGTTTTCTTGAAATAGAAAAAATGTGTAACACAGGGGCCTGGGATAGCAGGTGTTTCTTCTTAAATAAGTTCAATGACTTCTCCTAACCCGTTTTAATTGTGTCTATTTTGAAAGGTATCATTTAGCACTTTGTCATCTTTCCTTCTTGTCCTATCCCCTCTTCAAAAGGCTTCATTATTCTTTCTCCCTTCCCATTTATAAAGGAGGGGGCGGCAAAAAAGAAGAAACATTCTAGCTGTTTATACTTTCTCACTCTTTCATCTCTTTAGTACTTGTTGATTGCATTCTGAATTAGTAATATATTGCAGTTGTAATAAACCATCCCCAGGGAAATCCCTGGTAGCCCAGTGGTTAGGACTTGGCGCTTTCACTGCTGGGGTCCAGGTTCCATCCCTGGTAAGGGAACTAAGATCCCGCAAGTTATGCAGCATGGAAACAAATGAATGAATGAATAAAATAAGCTATCCCCACATTTAGTGACTAAAAACAACAGAGGTTTATTTAGTTCAGGCAGTCTGGGCAAGGCTCAATAACTTCATATTTAAACTGCTCCCACAGTTATCAGCTAGGACAGCTCACAGGCTGGGAGCCCAAACCAGGTAAGGACACACTCACTCACACCTGTGGTTGATGCTGGCCGTCTACTGGGACCTCATCTGAGGCTGTCGGCCAGAACACCTACCTGTGGCCTGTGAGCTGCTTGGCTTCCGCAAAGCACAGTGGCTGGGTTCCAAACAACAGGAAGTCAAAAACACTTGTTCTTTTAAGGCCTGGACCCAGCAGCTGGCACAAATGTGCTGTGAACTCTGCCATATTCTATTGGTCCAAGAGTCCCAGGGCCCAGATTCAAGGGGTAAGACCAGACTGTCAAAGAATTTTAGAGTCACATTTAAAGCTCTACACATTCACTGAAATATATCTCCTTGTCTGTTCACTGTTTTGCTCTTGTGTTAAAATAACGATGGCATTGAAAAATGTCTTTTCGTGGACACCTGGGTCTGTATGTATCATGGCGACTGACTTATTGAATGTGTCCCTCCCCCACTGAAGACACCTGAATGATGGAGGCTACAAAAACCAGGTTTAGTACACTTTTCTAGTCAACTTCCAGCCTCAGGTCAAGGGGGAGGCTTCGGGCAAGTCAGGTAGTCAGCAGCTGCAGCAGTGGGAGAGAGGAACGGGTAGGTTGGATGCTGGAGAAGAGGCCCAGGCTGTAACATGCAATTGTAACACCAAGTCACGCTGTGTTTCTGGAATGTGTGCAGTTGGCTGTGCGCCATGCAGCCAGTGAGGAGGTGAGAAGTGACCCAGGGAGGGACCAACAGAGGCAGGGTCGAGGCAGGGTCAAGCCAACTGGCAATGTCAAGAGGATACATCACCCAGGACAGGGGCTGCTCCTTCCTCTCCCATCCCCTTCTCAGCATCTCTGTTGTGCTTAGTTGCTAAGTCATGTCTGACTCTTTGCGACCCCACAGACTGTAGCCCACCAGGCTCCTCTGTCCAATGGGGATTCTCCAGGCAAGAATACTGGAGTGGGTTGCCATGCTCTCCTCCAGGGAATCTCCCCAACCCAGGGATTGACTCCAGATCTCCCACATTGCAGGCAGCTTCTTGACTGTCTGAGCCACCAGGGAAGCCACCAGGCAGGTGCATTTTTTCATTTACTCATTCAGTGTTCATGCTGTGCCTGGGGCAACCCCAAAATATGGCAGCTTGGCATAAGGAGTATGTTAAGCTAAAGGAATTTGAGAAACAGCATGTAATGGAAAAACTTTCTGACCTTCCCCTGAAACAGGTTATAAAACCCTCATGTGAAACATGCCCTCTTTATACCCAGAGGAAAGAGCATCCTTATCTTCCAAAGATGAAAGGACACAGAGAGGAACCTGCACGAACAAGCCTTGCTAAGCTTCGGCCAGTTTCCTCCCCTTACCTCATAACCTCTGCCTCATTACATCTTTCCCCAACGTCCCCCTGTTCATCAAACCTAGCATAAAAGTTTGCAGCTTTAATTGTTTCTTTGGCTTCTCATTGCCTTATGAAAACTTCTGTGTCCCGTAAAAGTTGTGTCCAATAAATTTGCATGCTTTTCTTTTGCTGATCTGCCTTTTATTATCGGGGTCCCAGTAGAGAACTTGGCAGTGGGGAGACAAAGATCTATTTCCTGCACTACAGCTGCCAGTGACCGTGATGTCTGTCAGGGTATCAAAATTGTCTGGTGCCACTCTGTACCGCTGCCACTATGCGGAGCCAGCAGATTTGTCTGCCTCACCGACCCAAGTTCCAGTGTGCTTCCCTCTGATGCTGAAAACTTAGCTGCTGTGCAAATCAAATCTCAGAAACAGATTTTAGGGTGCAATAGTAAATAATAGCTTTATAGCTTCCACAGGCAAAGAGGGACACGGCAGACTTGTGCCCTCAAAAACTGTCTCCCACCAGGGTGGAGAGTGGAAGTATTTGGTGAAGAGTCTTATAGCAGTGCTTCAAAGGTGCGGCTGCTGATAAGGGTCAGTGTATGTGCGGGGTAAGCATTCCTTTAATCTGGCCTCAGGTGGTCTCCTGATGAGCTTCTGTGATTCTCAGAATGCTCAAACTGTGACTTTCCTTGGAATGAAGAATGCTTCATCGAGTATCTCCCATTTAGGGTTTAGTTCTATAGAAGAGTTTAAAGATATTGTCATATATTCTCTGAGGCAGAACCAAGACTCTCTCCCAAGGCTGCATTATTGATTCTTGATTGCTCCTCGCTTGTCTCCTCCTCCCCTCCCTTCCCTGATTAGTAACTGACTTTTGAACCTACCCTTTGAAACAGAGAAGGTCACGGAAGCTGAAGCCTATTACTTACAAGCTAGAAGCAGAGGACACAGAAAGGCCTCTGTGCCCAGGAGCCCCACAGGGTCCTGTTTGGTTTCACATCCATCCTGCCAACTGCCCTCCAACACACACACACCCACACACACACAGGGTCTGTCTGGTTTCACATCCATCCTGCCAACTGCCTTCCAACACACACACAAACACACACACACACATTTCATTTCTTAAGACCTGATACACAGCTTCTATCCAGTACCTGCTGACCTCTAAGCCCACAGTTACACTTACTTGCATCCTCATCTCTTAGGATATCTTCCCCTAAGAGTGATCCCAGCTGTCCGCAGCCTCACTGCAGCCTCAACACTTGGCTGCTGACCCTCTGCCATTCCAACCTTTCAGGATCCTATGCTCCTAGCTCCCTAATTTGCTTGCAACTGCACTAAGGAGTGTCTCCTTGACCTTCTAAGACTCGCACTGGCAAGACCACCACTAGGCTAAACGCTATGGAAGGTAAAGGAAACACAACGTCTTTCCATAAACCCACTTAAACATTCTGGTCATCATAATTGTATCAGCACTCACGTTTCTCCATTCACTCCACTAAGTGGCCCAGGAGGCAGCGTTTCACCAAAATGGCTGGTACTCCGTGCACAGGGGCTCCCGCGTCAAAGACTCGCAAAGTTCTCTTCTCCGTCTTCTGACGTACTTTACCGCTCTTGTGCATTAGGCTTTGGGTCCTCAGTGAAGAGGGTTGAGCCTATGGACATTGGCCTTTCTGCCAATCTTTATCTTAACTAATCTGCTTGAGATTTGCATCAGGTGGTTGCAGGTCAGGTTTTTCATTATAAACTTTGCTTTCCAGCTTTTAAAATGTCTCCAAACTGGGGTAAACAGAACTGACCTATTTGGTTGTCTCACTGTCCTGGCCAGCCTTTGAGAGCACAGTGGTAAGACCTCTGTTTTAACCCCATCAATGTCAGTTTTATGCAACTCATTTTTAAATAAACGTCTAAAGCTTTCCACCTGGCTGAGATGAATTCCATGGCCCTTCTTATTCTTTTGTCTTACACTCCATCAATATTTCCTTTATTCACATTATTTCTTAAGAACAATGTTAAAGTTTTCATACTTCTAAGACCAGTCCCTTGACTCTTTCCTTTGCCTCTCCCCATTCTCCTGCTAATTAATCTGTTTTTATAAGCATCTGCAAGACCCATGAGGGGACGCTAAGAAAGCAAATTCCAGATTCTTGCTTGATTATACATCACTAAGGCTACCTATCACTGAGGCACCAGGAGATGTGGGTTCAGTTCCTGGGTGGGGAAGACCCCCTGGAGAAGGAAATGGCAACTCACTCCAGTATTCTTGCCTGGGAAATCCCATGGATAGAGGAGCCTGGCAGGCTACAGTCCATGGCATTGCACAAGAGTTGAACACAACTCAGCAACTAAACAACAGTTCAGTTTAGTTCAGTTCAGTCACTTAGTTGTGTCTGACCCTTTGCAGCCCCATGAACTGCAGCACGCCAGGCCTCCCTGTCCATCACCAACTCCCAGAGTCCACCCAAACCCATGTCCATTGAGTCGGTGATGCCATCCAACCATCTCATCCTCTGTCGTCCCCTTCTCCTCCTGCCCCCAATCTTTCCCAGCATCAGGGTCTTTTCAAATGAGTCAGCTCTTTGCATCAGCTGGCCAAAGTATTGGAGTTTCAGCTTCAACATTAGTCCTTCCAATGAACACCCAGGACTGATCTCCTTTAGGATGGACTGGTTGGATCTCCTTGCAGTCCAAGGGACTCTCAAGAGTCTTCTCCAACACCACAGTTCAAAAGTATCAATTCTTTGGCACTCAGCTTTCTTTGTAGTCCAACTCTCACATCCATACATGACCACTGGAAAAACCATAACCTTGACTAGATGGACCTTTGTGGCAAAGTAACGTCTCTGCTTTTCAATATGCTGTCTAGGTTGGTCATAACTTTCCTTCCAAGGAGTAAGCGTCTTTTAATTTCATGGCTGCAGTCACCATCTGCAGTGATTTTGGAGTCCAGAAAAATAAAGTCAGCCACTGTTTCCACTGTTTCCCCATCTATTTGCCATGAAGTGATGGGACCAGATGCCATGATCTTCGTTTTCTGAATGTTGAGCTTTAAGCCAACTTTTTCACTCTCCTCTTTCACTTTCATCAAGAAGCTCTTTAGTTCTTCTTCACTTTCTGCCATAAGGGTGGTGTCATCTGCATATCTGAGGTTATTGATATTTCTCCCAGCAATCTTGATCCCAGCTTGTGCTTCCTCCAGCCCAGTGTTTCTCTTGATGTACTCTGCATACAAATTAAATAAGCAGGGTGACGATATACAGCCTTGACGTACTCCTCTTCCTATTTGGAACCAGTCTGTTGTTCCGTGTCCAGCTCTAACTGTTGCTTCCTGACCTGCATATAGGTTTCTCAAGAGGCAGGTCAGGTGGTCTGGTATTCCCATCTCTTTCAGAATTTTCCACAGTTTATTGTGATCCACACAGTCAAAGGCTTTGGCATAGTCAACTAAACAACAACAAGATTATTTGAGGTACCTAGGCAAAAGTGGCCCCCTTAACGCCAACATTTACCATGATTCAGGTGACGAGCATAGTCAGCAAGTGACTATCCTGTTAGGAAGGCACTCCCACGTGGATGCATATGAAGCACAGCAGGTGCTTCACCTGGAGTGCGCCACTGGTGTTTATAGAGGGAGTTGGGCAGTCTTTCTTCTCAGGGTAAATAGATCTTACGTGGCTTGTATCCAGTTCACAAGCCTGGCTGTTCCCTCAGGAACACCCTGCTTTGTGTCTTGATCAAGTATAGTTTTCTGTGATCTGTCGACTAAAAAAAATGCTCACCCTAAAAGCTGAGAATTACATTTTATTCAGCAAACTCTGAGGACTTAAGCCCAGGAGATAGCTCCAAGGGGCTTTCTGAAGAGGTAAGAGGGGAGCCAGGATATTTAGGAGTTTTTGCAAGAAATGAGGTAGTAGGAACATCAAAACATCACTGTTAATTAAAGAAAAATAGATATCTCAAGTCAATGAAGTTAGCGCTTCTCTTTGTATGGGAAGATGCAAAAGTCTGGGTTCTTTGAAATCATTCCTTGGATATGTAGATATATACCTTATCATTAAGGAAAGAAAAAAAGTTGCTTGCCTTATCAGTAAAAAAAAAAAGGGGGGAGGAGGATCTTACAGCCATCAAGTCATCACATTGCAGCTGGCCTGATGGTGAGCCCTAAAGGAGCTCAGGGTAGAAACAGGAAGCCGAGCCATCAGACACTGCAGCCGACAACCCCCACCACAGAGCACCCTGAGAGACTCGGGGTGAGAAAGTACAGATCCTGACCCCAGACAGCTGAGGTGCACATCAAAGGAATGATTGCAATGAGTCCTGACTTTTGCATCTTCCCAAATAGAGAAAGGCATTAAATTCCTTAAGTTGAGATGATTGGTTTTCTTTAATCAATAGTCATCTTTTAATGTTCTGATTTATTGTCTTTGTTGCAAAAAGTCCTTTATATTGTGGTCCTCCCTTACCTCTTCAGTGCAGTCTCTCAGAGCTGAGATGCTGTGTCCTGGGCTTAAGTCCTCAGTTTTATCTACCAAATAAAACATGAGTCTCAACTTTTAGGTTATGCATTTTTTTTCCAGCCAACAACCTTAACTATCTAGGGACAGAATCCTCATTTCCTCCATCCTGAATCCATTGGGGGTGGAGGAGGGGACGGCTGCAGTGGCTGATGGCTTGATGGCTGTTTACTGATACAGCAGGTGACATTCTTTGTCCACAGTTTAATAGTGAGGCGTGTGTGCCTGCTAAGTCACTTCAGTCATGTCCAACTCTTTGCAACCCTATGGACTGTAGCCCGCCAGGCTCCTGTGTCCATGGGATTCTCCAGGCAAGAATACTGGAATGGGTTACCACTTCCTCCTCTAAGGGATCTTCCAGAACCAGGGACCAAACCCACATCTCTTACAACTCCTGCACTGGCAGGCAGGTTCTCTACCACTAGCACCACCTTGGCTGTTCCATAGTGAGCCATGGGTCATGGATAAACCCAAACAGGCTCTTGCATCTGCAGCCTTCAAAACCAAAGATGCTCCTGCTACATTACTCTCACAATATGTTTTATTAAAGGTTCTTCAACAGCTACAGAGAGACTTTACTGGTGGTCCAATGGTCAAGGCTCCATGCTTCCACTGCAGGGGGCATGGGTTCAATCCCTGATCAGGGAACTAAGATCCTGCATGCCGTGTAGCACGGCCAAAAAGTAAATAATAGTTTTTTTTTTAAAAAAAAAGCTGCTGATACCAATCCACAAAATGAAATTTTGGAAAACTCAGCAGTGGCCACAAGATTGGAAAAGGTCAGTTTTCATCCCAATCCCAAAGAAAGGCAATGCCAAAGAATGCTCAAACTACCGAACAATTGCACTCATCTCACACACTAGTAAAGTAATGCTCAAAATTCTCCAAGCCAGGCTTCAGCAATATGTGAACCGTGAACTTCCTGATGTTCAAGCTGGTTTTAGAAAAGGCAGAGGAACCAGAGATCAAATTGCCAACATCCGCTGGATCATGGAAAAAGCAAGAGAGTTCCAGAAAAACATCTATTTCTGCTTTATTGACTATGCCAAAGCCTTTGACTGTGTGGATCACAATAAACTGTGGAAAATTCTGAAAGAGATGGGAATACCAGACCACCTGATCTGCCTCTTAAGAAATCTGTATGCAGGTCAGGAAGCAACAGTTAGAACTGGTCATGGAACAACAGACTGGTTCCAAATAGGAAAAGGAGTACGTCAAGGCTGCATATTGTCACCATGTTTATTTAACTTATATGCAGAGTACATCATGAGAAATGCTGGACTGGAAGAAACACAAGTTGGAATCAAGATTGCTGGGAGAAATATCAATAACCTCAGATATGCAGATGACACCACTCTTATGGCAGAAAGTGAAGAGGGGCTAAAAAGCCTCTTGATGAAAGTGAAAGTGGAGAGTGAAAAGGTTGGCTTAAAGCTCAACATTCAGAAAACGAAGATCATGACATCTGGTCCCATCACTTCATGGGAAATAGATGGAGAAACAGTGGAAACAGTGTCAGACTTTGTTTTTCTGGGCTCCAAAATCACTGCAGATGGTGACTGCAGCCATGAAATTAAAAGACGCTTGCTCCTTGGAAGGAAAGTTATGACCAACCTAGATAACATATTCAAAAGCAGAGACATTACTTTGCCAACAAAGGTTCGCCTAGTCAAGGCTATGGTCTTTCCTGTGGTCATGTATGGATGTGAGAGCTGGACTGTGAAGAAAGCTGAGCGCCGAAGAATTGATGCTTTTGAACTGTGGTGTTGGAGAAGACTCTTGAGAGTCCCTTGGACTGCAAGAAGATCCAACCAGTCCATTCTGAAGGAGATCAATCCTGGAATTTCTTTAGAAGGAATGATGCTAAAGCTGAAACTCCAGTATTTTGGCCACCTCATGCGAAGGGTTGACTCATTGGAGAAGACTCTGATGCTGGGAGGGATTGAGGGCAGGAGGAGAAGGGGACGACAGAGGATGAGATGGCTGGATGGCATCACTGACTCGATGGGTATGAGTCTGGGTGACCTCCAGGAGCTGGTGATGGACAGGGAGGCCTGGCGTGCTGTGGTTCATGGGGTCGCAAAGAGTCGGACACGACTGAGCGACTGATCTGATCTGATCTGTACTCCATGCTTGGCTGTGCCCTCTTCCACATGGAGGTGTGCAGTCAGCAGGTGGGAGTGTGCGGCTAAAAGTTCTAACACTTTAGCTAAGACTTAATTTTCCTGGTGACCAACCCAGCTACTTATCATCTCATTAACATTAAAAAAGAGACACACATCACTCAGGACATTCCAAGAATCTTAGAAGTTCTTGTGTCGTTGTTGTTCAGCTGCTAAGTCACGTCCAACTCTTTGCTACCCCATGAACTGCAGCACACTGGGCTTCCCCTGTCCTTCGCGATCTCCCAGAGTCATGTCCATGGAGTCTGTGATGCCGTACAACCATCTCATCATGTCGTCCCCTTCTCCTCCTGCCTTCAATCTTTCCCAATATCAAGGACTTTTCCAATGAGTGGGCTCTTTGCATCAGGTGGCCAAAGTATTGGAGCTTCAGCTTCAGCATCAGTCCTTTCAGTGAATATTCAGGGTTGATTTCCTTTAGGATTGACTGGCTTGGTCTTTCTGGTGTCCTGCATTGCAGGCGGATTCTTTACCAACTGAGCCACAAGGGAAGCCCTTTCTGGTGTCAGGGAAGACTAAATATTATAACAAAAGACACTCCTATTCCCCCATCGTTTAGGAAATTACAGGAGTTTCAGGAACACTGTGTCAGAAACTTGGGGCAAAGATCAAATATATATTTCTTACTATATGACAAATGCATTTTATGAGAATTTTAAAAATATAACTCCTCTGGGTGGTCACAGTTCCACAGACGCAAACGTTATTGAGTAAATATCACCTTTGTGCCAGGAAAATGGGCATAAGGAGAAGATGCAATGGATCTCCAACCCCACTAGGCCCTCAGTGAGGGCTTTGTGACTGGGCCCACTCCAGTACTCTTGCCTGGAAAATCCCATGGATGGAGGAGCCTGGTGGGCTGCAGTCAATGGGGTCGCTAAGAGTCGGACACGACTGAGCGACTTCACTTTCACTTTTTCGCTTTCATGCATTGGAGAAGGAAATGGCAACCCACTCCAGTTTTCTTGCCTGGAGAATCCCAGGGGCAGGAGAGCCTGGTGGGCTGACGTCTATGGGGTCACGCAGAGTCGGACACAACTGAAGTGACTTAGCAGCAGCAGCAGCCTGAAATGGTAACCGCTCTGTTTCCATGCTGTGGACTCGGTCAGTTGTCTGAAGCTAGCTGGTGGTTGACAATATCCTGAGGTCAGAAATGATCTAGCCCTTCCCATTCCACCCCCAAGTTAGTGCCATTTTCCCACTTCCATTCAGTGAGTGACTATTTCCCCTTATAGAACAAAAGGAATCAAAACACTTGTCACTAGATCCTATCAGGTCAGTTTTTCCAGCACTTCTTTTAGCAGCAGACTCAATGGATACCGTCAGAATTATTCTTGGATCCCCTAAATTCAGACTATAAAGCCAGAACCAGTTGAAAACAGGGTTAACAATATCAAGTATGGAATCTTTTGAGCTAATTCCAGACCTTAAATAGGACTGATCCAGAATACCATGTACTGTAATTCCATGCAATCATTTCAACAGACATTAATAGATGTTATGTGAGGAATGGGTTCTTTGATTAAATGTGTCTAAGAAGCTGTTAGACACATTCTTTAACAAAGTTAGAGAAGCTTCTTTACTGCAGAATTTCTCAGAGACTTTCTTCTGCCAATATAGATGAAGTCTCCAAGAAGGGATAGGTTATGTTCTGTTTCCCAAACTTATTTGGCTATAGGACCTCTTTGGCAGGGAGCACATCCATGGAGCACAGTTTGGGAAACATTTAGGCATGGTTGAAAAATCAAGCAGAGAGACTCTGCCTGTAGATGGAGCTAAAGACACCAATTCCCAGCTAGGAACTGGAAGACAACTGGTAAAATAAGACATTGCTAATTCCCCTGGTATCTTTACTTATCAACAGATCATTTTGAAAAATAAAATTGATTTTTTTAGAGCAGTCTTAGATTCATAGCAAAGTTGAGCAGAAGGTACAGAGGTTCCCCACTCATCCCTTGCCCCACACAAGCATAGCATCCCCCATCATCAACATCTACACCTGCACCAACACCCTGCTTACATTTGTGATGACTGACACCTCGTGATCACCCAGAGTCCACAGTTTACATTAGGGTTCACTGTTATGTTGTATTTTTCAAGGGTCTGGCCAAAGGTATAATGATCTACATCCGCCAACTGACCATGTTTTCATAGGTCTTCTCTCCGTTCTCTGTACTCCATTTTTTTGTTTGTTTGGTTTTGGGCACCACATGCAGCATGTGGGATCTTAGTTCCCTGACTGGGGATTGAACCCGTGCCCCCTGCATTGGCAAGGCAGAGTCAAGCACTAGATCTCCAGGAAAGTCCCTGGTACTCCATTTTCTTAACTCTAAGATCTAAAATGTCAAATTTGAAAGCACTATTGATGGCTCAATGTCTAAAAAAGATAAAGTTTGATGCTTTAAAGCAATTACAGCCTATGGGCCAAAATTAGCCTGCTGCCTGTTTTTGTAAATAAAGTTTATTCAAAATACAGCCACACGCTTTCATTTACGTATTGTCTATGGTTGCTTTCATGAATCTACAGGGTTGTTGCTGCTGCTGCTGCTAAGTTGCTTCAGTTGTGTCCAACTCTGTGTGACCCCATAAATGGCAGCCCACCAGGCTCCCACATCCCTGGGATTCTCCAGGTAAGAACACTGGAATGGGTTGCCATTTCTTCCTCCAATGCACTTCCTCCAAAGTGAAAAGTGAAAGTGAAGTCGTGTCCAACTCTTCGCGACCACATGGATTGCAGCCTACCAGGCTCCTCTGTCCATGGGATTTTCCAGGCAAGAGTACTGGAGGGGTGCCATTAGCCTTCTCCACTACAGAGTTGAGTAGTTGCAATAGAGTTTGTAGGATCGCCCCCTCCACCAACTGAAAATATTTACTATCTGGATCTTTATTAAAAAGTTTGCCAGCCCTCACTGAAAAGAGAAAATAGAAGGTGGTGTTAGTTCTGTATTCAGTCTTTTTCAAAGTCATATTTCAATGAATTTTGCTAGTTTACACTTGAAATGATGCAGTTAATTATATTTTGTTCGCATTAGCCATCTCTGTGTATTCTGCAAGTTTTCCTTTCTCTCTCTGTTTTTCATTCTTTGATCACACCGCAGCACGCTGGATCTTAGTTTCCTGACCAAGAATTGAACCCAGACCCCATGCATCCTCTGCGGTGGAAGTGTGGAGTCTTAACCACTGGACCACCAGGGAAATCCCTCCTTCCTCTTTTCTCAAAGAGCTCTCCCCTTCTTCTGTCAACTGGAGAAAAAAAAAAAGCACAATTTAGGAATTCCCCAGCAGTCCAGTGGTTAAGTCCAATGTTAACAAATGTACAACATAAAAGCTGCAAGTTAGGATTTACTTGGAGACTTTACTGGGGACGATAGATAGCTGGGGAGACAGCCTCTCATATAGCTCTGAAGAATTGCTCCAAGGAAATCAGGGAGGAGCCAGGATATATTTGACTTTTGCTGGAAAAAAAAATGTGGTCGAATATCAAAAGATTACTGCTAAGCACAGAAACAGACATCTCGAGTTAATGATTTTAGTGGTTTTTTATGTCTGGGAAGATACAGGAGTCTGGGCTCATTGAAAATTTTCCTTAGATATGCATCTTAACGGTCTGGGGCCAGTATTCAGAGCACAGAATGTTTCCTGTCTGTCTCTATTCTGAATTCCCCTAAGGACACACTGATGTGGGGAATGGGGATTGGTGGCTGCAATGGCTGATGGCTTGATGGCAGGATTCTTTGTTTATTGGAATGGCAGGCAACATTCTCTTTCCATATTCCCATAATACACCTCCCTCCTAAATATGGAAGGTACATAGATACCTTATTTTTTTTTTTTCAAATTAATACTTCTGGTTACAAATGGCAGGTTGAACACATTCATTTATCTCTCATCTCCCCAACATCCTCTTATAATAAAGTCAAAGAATCTGAAAATTCTAAGCTCATGAAGAAAAATTTAAAAAAAAACACCAGTGAACAAAAAATAGTTAAGAAAGTTGAGAATATGTACAGTGGATGAAGAAGTGCTGACAAATATCATCACCCGTTAGCCAAGAAAGCAGAACCTAAGTGCCGAGTGGAAAATGAACTTATTTAACAAGAAGAATCCAGGAACAGCCCAGAAACTGAGGCATCAGGTAGTGCTTAAAGGGGATAAGGCATTGAGCTCACAGCATAAGAACTGATTGAAAAACAGGAGCCATTAAATGAGTTTGTACTCCTGCAACAAACAGCTGAACAACTCTTGTTTAGTCCCCCTAAGGAGATGGGAGGCTTATTCTCCAGGGAAATTGATCCACAGCAGCTAAGAGTGACCAGATGAGTGAGCTGTCACCAGAGTATAGTCAGCAGATACTTTCTTGTACCTGAACTGCTCCTCGTTTTTTCCCTTTACTTAGGCTGGAATCTGCTTAGTCTGAGATCCTGTTTCAATTACAGAGGGCAGTGCCTTAGGGCAGTTCTTAAACCTCATGTGCTGGTGTGTTCTCAGTCACTTCAGTCCTGTTGAACTCTTTGAGACCCTGTGGACTGTAGCCCACCTGGCTTCTCTGTCCATGAGATTCTCCAGGCAATAATACTGAAGTAGGTTGCCATGCAGTCAGTCCTCCAGGGCATCTTCCTGGCCCAGGGATCTAACCCATATCTCTTATGTCTCCCACATTGGCAGGCAGGTTCTTTACCTGGAAGCACCACCTGGGAAGCCTTGACAAGGATCAAAATCATCTGAGGGTTTATGAAAACACTGAGCCCCACCCAGAACCTTCAAGGGTTCTGATATGGTAAGTCTACAGCAGTCCAGAAAATTTGCTTTCTAACAATATTCTAGGTGATGCTAATGAACCATTAACCTAGAAATGTACCTAAGTAGAAGGAAACTGGATCCCTGAACAATCAGATGGAAGGAACAGTCTATTTACCCAAGCTTGACAGATATTCAAAAGAGAACTTTGTTCTTCAAGCCACTGAACTTTGGATCCCTATCTGGCGTTCTATCCTTACTAACAGCCACACCTCGCTCCTGGAAGTGCGGCAGGCAAGCTGATACCTAGGCCAAGATCAGATCAGATCAGATCAGTCGCTCAGTTGTGTCCAACTCTTTGTGACCCCATGAATCGCAGCATGCCAGGCCTCCCTGTCCATCACCAACTCCCGGAGGTCACTCGGACTCACATCCATCGAGTCAGTGATGCCATCCAGCCATCTCATCCTCTGTCGTCCCCTTCTCTTCCTGCCCCCAATCCCTCCCAGCATCAGAGGCTTTTCCAGTGAGTCAACTCTTCGCATGAGGTGGCCAAAGTACTGGAGTTTCAGCTTTAGCATCATTCCTTCCAAAGAAATCCCAGGGCTGATCTCCTTCAGAATGGACTGGTTGGATCTCCTTGCAGTCCAAGGGACTCTCAAGAGTCTTCTCCAACACCACAATTCAAAAGCATCAATTCTTCAGTGCTCAGCCTTCTTCACAGTCCAGCTCTCACATCCATACATGACCACAGGAAAGACCATAGCCTTGACTAGGCGAACCTTTGTTGGCAAAGTAATGTCTCTGCTTTTGAATATGCTATCTAGGTTGGTCATAACTTTCCTTCCAAGGAAAGTTAGAATTTGGTTGGCTGCAGAGAAACAATTTACAGATACTGCTGGAGTTACCCAACAACAAACAAAAGCAGTAACACTCAGGCTTATCGCCTTATCACATACAGTAAATCCTACACGTCAATAAGCCTTGCCCATGCACAGGGCATGAAATTAAAAGACACTTGTTCCTTGGACAAAAAGCTATGACAAACCTAGACAGAGTATGAAAAAGCAGAGACATCACTTTGCTGACAAATGTCCACATAGTCAAAGTTACGGTTTTTCCAGTAGTCATGTACAGATGTGAGTAAAAGTGAAGTCGCTCAGTCGTGTCCAACTCTTTGCGACCCCATGGATTGTAGCCTACCAGGTTCCACCATCCATGGGGTTTTCCAGGCAAGAATACTGGAGTGGGTTGCCATCTCCTTCTCCAGGAGATCTTCCCAACCCAGGGATTGAACTGGGTCTCCCATATGGTAGGCATTGTAGGCAGATGCTTTACCATCTGAGCCACCAGGGAAGATCCTACAGATGTGAGAGGTGGACCCAAAAAAAGGCTGAGGACCAAAGAATTGATGCTTTCAAACTGTGGTGCTGGAGAAGACTCTTGAGAGTCCCTTGATTGCAAGGGGATAAAACCAGTCAATCCTAAAGGAAATCAATCCTGAAAATTCATTGGAAGGACTGATGCTGAAGCTGAAGCTGAAGCTCCAATACTTTGGCCACCTGATGCAAACAGGTGACTCACTGGAAAAGACCCTGATGCTGGGAAAGATTGAGGGCAGGAGGAGAAGGGGACAACAGAGGATGAGATGGTTGGATGACAGCAACTGACTCAATGGACATGAGTTTGAGCAAACTCTGAGAGATGATGAAGGACAGGGAAGCCTGGCATGCTGCAGTCCCTGGGGTCACAAAGAGTCGGACACGACTTAGTGACTGAATGACAACAACATGCACAGGGACCCAGCCAGCTTTTTGTGTCTACCAGACACAGGAAGAAAGTATCTAACATGAATGAAAATGACTGAAAACGAAAACAGGGGAAAAAATAGGACTAAGACGAGAGACAATGCAAGGAACAGAAGTTTGTTTTGTTAATCACCATTAATCAGAGTTTAGAGTCAATACTGTATCCTTTAAAAAGAATTAGATGTTTTGGCTTCCCTGGTGGCTCAGTGGAAAAGAATCAGCCTGCCAATACAAGAGACATGGATTTAATTCCTGGTCGAAGAAGATCTCGTCTGCCATGGAGTAACTAAGCCCACCCAGTGTGCCACAACTGCTGAGCCTCTGCTCTAGAGCCAGGAAATCGAAACTTCAGAGTCCAGGTGTTGTAACTACTGAAACCTGAGCCCTAGAGCCCCTGCTCAGCAGCTAGAGAAGCCACTACAATGAGAAGCCCGCGCTGTGACTAGAGGAGCCCCCCGCTCACTAGTTTTTCTCTCAACTAGAGAAAATCTTCTGCAGAAAGGAAGACCCAGCACAGCCAAATAGATACGTACAATTATATAGAAAAAGAATTGGATGCTTCCCTACAGGAAAAAAACCCAGAAGGAACAGTCGCCTCCTGGTGGTTGACTGAGGTAACACATCATTCCGGGCTTGGGTCCAGCCAGCCAGGGACTTCACAGAGTGTGACCGCGCCTCCACACCCGTCTTGTCTATGCAGAAGAAACTAAGGACCTAACGAAAGTCTCCCCACTGACCGGGCCCTCTGAGCTACCCCTCCCCCTGCATGGAACAGAAAGTCATGATGTTTTAAAGCAGAGCCAGAGAAAGCTAAGCCCCTCCTGTTTTGGTATTTCAGAGCTATAAAAAAGGTGAAGGGGGGAAAAAAAAGAATTAAATGCTTTAAAAAAATTTATAACCTGAAAGAATGTGTTCTTAGAAATTTAAAATAACTGAAGTAAACATTAAAGCAAAAGAATGAAAAACAAATGTAAAAACATGAAAAACAAATAAGCAAAAAGGTAAACAATAATTTTGAAAGAGGAAAAAAAGACTTTTAGAGAATCAGTTAAGTAAATGAAACATCCCTCTACTGAGGGCTCCAAAAACAGAAGATGAAGGTTAGAAATTACCAAAGAAACAGTAAAAGAAAATTTCCCCAAGCTGAAGGATAGGAATTTCTAGATTGAAAGAGGCCATCAAGCACCCCACACATGATTGAAAAAGAGACCTATTTAAGAGGGAGGAAACATATGTATATCTATGGCTGATTCAAGCTGATGTTTGGCAGAAACCAACACAATACTGTAAAGCAATTATCTTTCAATTAAAAATAAATAAATTTTTTAAATAAAGAATTTTAAAAAGAGATCCATTTAAAGGCATGTTGTCATGAAATTAGTACTTCAAAAAAATCTTCTGGAACTTTTGTTTCCAAAGAGGAAACATATCACATACAAAAGAACGAGAAAGAATTTACCTCCTGTGCCTGCCTTCTCTTTCTACAGGGAGAGTGAAACCAAATGAGAAAGTAAACAAAGAAGAAGAAAAACACAGGATCCAGTAAGCAGGGGTCCAGTCTCCATGACACACTAAGGGAGTTCCCAGGATGAAGAAAAGGGAAATGCCTGCATGACCCACCACAGCTGTGGGGCGGCCTGAGCACAAGCAACCCGGAGCAAACAGGAGACACAGGCCTTGGGGACCTGACTCCCAGAGAAAACGGACCTGACAAATCCTCTGTGGAAGACTATTCCCCTTCTGGGCTTCCCTGGTGGCTCAGATGGTAATCTGCCTGCAATGCAGGAGACCCAGGTTTGACCCCTGGTAGGGAAGATGCCCTGGAGAAGGGAATGGCTACCCACTACTCCAGTGTTCTTGCCTGAAGAATCCTAAGGACAGAGAATCCTGGCAGGCTACAGTCCACAGGATTGCAAAGAGTTGGACACAACTGAGCAACTTACATCCCCCTTCTGCCAAATATTTTGGCTTTTTCCATGATAGCCCTCCTTTCAGTGCCCACTCCTGAGATTACAGACCCCTGCCCCCTGGGATGGCGAGCTTGGCCAAAGAACCTACTTGACCCAACATATCTCGAGTAAATGTGATGAGTTACGTGAGGGGAAACTTAAAGAGCCAGTGTGTGCTCTCCCACCAACCCGCTCTGTTCCAAAAAGAGGCTACTCTTCATTCAGTCCCAGAGCAGAGACAGCATGCAGCCAAACTGGGACAGACTTCTCTCATGAGAAAAATCAAACAAAACAACTTCTCTCTTGTAAATCTCTGGAATTTGTGGGTAATTTGTTACCACAGCCTGACCTATGTTCTGACTGATATATCATCTGATACATTTGACCATGTGGAAAAATGTATTGCAAGAATGTGGGAAGACTTAGTGAGAGGTACCTGGAAAATTAAGCGATTACATTCATTTATTTTAAAAATATTTATTAGCTCCTAGCACGTGTCAGGAATTTTTTCCTAAGGCACTAAGAATATGAAAAACAAGAAGGTTAAAGAGACAAAAATTTTTTGGCCGTGTCACACAGCATATGCTCGGCCGTGAAAGTGCAGAGTCCTAACCACTGGGCTGCCAGGGAATTCCCAAGTGAAAGTCGCTCAGTCGTGCCTGACTCTGCGACCCCATGGACTACACAGTCCATAGAATTCTCCCGGCCAGAACACTGGAGTGGGTAGCTTTTCCCTTCTACAGGGTATCTTCCCAACCCAGGGATCAAACCCAGGTCTCGCACATCACAGGCAGATTCTTTACCAGTTGAGCCACAAGGGAAGCCCAAGGAGGTGATTACTAGTAATTATTAATGTCAAAAAATGCTTATGGGAAAGAGAAGAAAATCATGACATACTTTTTGCCTCATCAGAGAATAATGTTCACATAGTTACCATATAAGAATTGATGAGAATAAAGGGAGGGTAAGCAGTGAGGTATGGAAGTAGTCATCTAAATCCTAATACACCATAATGGGATAATATCTAAAATTGATAAATCAAAAATAAGTTATAAACATATTATGAAAAATATATGGAATACACTAAGTTAATAAGTTCAGGAAGGTTGCAGAATACAAGATCAATACATAAAACTCAATTGTATTTGTATATACACCAATAAGCAATGTGAAATTGAAAGTATTAATAAAATAACAATTTCATATGAAACAGCATCAAAAAGAATAAAATATTTAGGATTAAATTTGATAAAGGAAATAAAGACATATATCCTATGTTTAGAATTGGAAGACTTAGAGATCAAGCCAGTCAATCCTAAAGGAAATCAGCCTTAAATATTCACTGGAAGGACTGGTAAAAACTCCAATAGTTTGGTTGCCTGATGTGAAGAGCTGACTGATTAAAAAGACACTGATGCTGGGGAAAATTAAGGGCAGGAGGAGAAGGGGACGACAGAGAATAAGATGATGGCATAGTACCACAGACTCAATGGGCATGAGTTTGAGCAAACTCAGGGAGATAGTGAAGGACTGGGAAGCCTGGCATGCTGCAGTCCATGGGGTCACAAAAAGTGGGACATGACTTAGCGACTGAAGAACAACAATTGTAAAGATGCTGTTATAAATATGTTGTTTACATCTTTGTTGTAAAGATGGCAATACCACCCAAATTAATTTACAGACTCGATATAATCCCTATCACAATCCAAGCTGGCTTCTTTGCAGGAAATGACAAATTGATTTTAAAATTCATGTGGATATTCAAGGGATCCCAAAGAATCAAATGGTCTTGAAAAAGAACAAAGCAGGACGCCACACATTTCTTGATTTGAAAACTGACTACAAAGCTATACAGTCAAAACAGTGTTACTGGCATAATGATACTTAGAGATGTAACTCAATGGAATAGACTTGAGAGGCCAGAAATAAATCCACACATGTATGGTCAATTAATTTTCATCAAGGGTGTCAAAATCATTCAATGGGGAAAGAACTGTCACTTCAACAACTGGTGTTGGGGCCACATGAATGTGCATAAGTAAAAGAATGAACCTGAATGTCTATCTCACACATACAAAATTAATATTGGTATGGCCAAAAAATTCACAGAAGAAAGCATCAGATCAGATCATTCGCTCAGTCATGTCCGACTCTTTGCGATCCCATGAATAGCAGCACGCCAGTACTCCCTGTCCATCACCAACTCCCGGAGTTCACTCAGACTCACGTCCATCGAGTTAGTAATGCCATCCAGCCATCTCACCCTCTGTCGTCCCCTTCTCCTCTTGTCCCCAATCCCTCCCAGCATCAGAGTCTTCTCCAATGAGTCAACTCTTCACATGAGGTGGCCAAAGTACTGGAGTTTCAGCTTTAGCATCATTCCTTCCAAAGAAATCCCAGGGCTGATCTCCTTCAGAATGGACTGGTTGGATCTCCTTGCAGTCCAAGGGACTCTCAAGAGTCTTCTCCAACACCACAGTTCAAAAGCATCAATTCTTTGGTGCTCAGCCTTCTTCACAGTCCAGCTCTCACATCCATATATGACCACAGGAAAAACCATAGCCTTGACTAGGCGAACCTTTGTTGGCAAAGTAATGTCTCTGCTTTTGAATATGCTATCTAGGTTGGTCATAACTTTCCTTCCAAGGAGTAAGCGTCTTTTAATTTCATGGCTGCAGTCACCATCTGTAGTGATTTTGGAGCCCAGAAAAATAAAGTCTGACACTGTTTCCCCATCTATTTCCCATGAAGTGATGGGACTGGATACCATGATCTTCGTTTTCTGAATGTTGAGCTTTAAGCCAACTTTTTCACTCTGCATTTTCACTTTCATCAAGAGGCTTTTTAGTTCCTCTTCACTTTCTGCCATAAGGGTGGTGTTATCTGCATATCTGAGGTTATTGAGATTTCTCCCAGCAATCTTGATTCCAACTTGTGTTTCTTCCAGTCCAGCATTTCTCATGATGTACTCTGCATATAAATTAAATAAACAGGGTGACAATATACAGCCTTGACTTACTCCTTTTCCTGTTTGGAACCAGTCTGTTGTTCCATGTCCAGTTCTAACTGTTGCTTCCTGACCTGCATACAAATTTCTCAAGACGCAGATCAGGTGGTCTGGTATTCCTATGTCTTTCAGAATTTTCCACAGTTTATTGTGATCCACACAGTCAAAGGCTTTGGCATAGTCAATCAAGCAGAAATAGATGTTTTTCTGGAACTCTCTTGCTTATTTCATGATCCAGCGGATGTTGGCAATTTGATCTCTGGTTCCTCAAGCCTTTTCTAAAACCAGCTTGAACATCAGGAAGTTCAAGGTTCACACATTGCTGAAGCCTGGCTTGGAGAATTTTGAGAAGAAAGCATAGATGTAAATCTTTGTATCCTTGTATAAGACAACTGATTTATAAATATGATGCCAAAACCAGAAGCAAAAGAAAATAATAGGACTTCATCAAAATTAGAAACTTCTGTGCATGAAAGTGTCAAGAAAGTAAAAAGACAACATACAAAGTGAGAGAAAATATCTGCAAGTCATATATCTAATGGGGTAGTATCCAGAATGGGAGAAGGCAATGGCAACCCACTCCACTATTCTTGCCTGGAGAATCCCAGGGACGGCGGAGCCTGGTGGGCTGCCGTCTACGGGGTCGCATAGAATCGGACACGACTGAAGTGACTTAGCAGCAGCAGCAGCAGTATCCAGAATACATAAAGAGTTCTCACAACTCAACATCAAAATGATAAATAACCCAATTAAAACATAGGGCAATGGAGAGACTGTTAACACGGGATTTCTTTTTGAAGTGAAGAAAAAGTTCTGTGTTAGATGGTGGTGATGGTGGCACCACATACTGAAAACCACTGACTTGTACACTTTTAAAAAGGTGAGTGTTACAATGTGTGAATTATACCTCAATTTTTGTAAATATTGAGAGAAAATATCAGTAGACACAGCTAACCGAGATGACAGTGGTAACTTCTAGAGAGCTCCACCTTCTCTATAAACAGAGTGAGCTGATAACTACTGCTTTTTTTTGCATCTCTTAGTATGTCTGGCATTCAATGCTATAAATATTTATTACTTTGATTTTTAAAAATTTATTTTAAAAACCACTGCATCTCAAAAAAAAAAAAAAAAAAAAACTGCATCTCAACCCCATTCAAGGTCTCGGTGGAGTCTGAGAATGGAATGAAAATATATCATTATTTTCAATCCTCTTCAAAAAACATGACTTTTTACTTTTGGATAGGAAGGGAGTGGAATCTTGCCTGAACTCTATTTTCTTGAATTAAGAAACAGAAAGGATGGGGAATGGATGGCACAGAAATAGAGGTGGCATTAGTTAACTTGAAGTCAATGAAAATCTAAAATCAAGGGGAAATTTAAATGAGCCAAGAGCTTCTTATTTATAAAATTGATTTAAATGGTTATGCTTGAAAATGAGGTTGGAAAAAGGGAGCCACTGGACTTCCCTGGTGGTCCAGGAATTAAGAATCCACCTTCCAATGCCAGGAGAATGGGTTGGATACCTTCTCTGGGAGGATTTCACATGCTGTGGCGCAATAAAACTCGTTAGCCACAACTACTGAGCCCACAGTCTGAAATAAGAGAAGCTACCGCCACAAAGAGTAACCCCTACTCACCACAACTAGAGAAAGGCCGAGAGGAGCAGCAAAGAAGCAGTGGAACCAAACAAACAAATAAATACATTTTTAAAGGGAGCCATTAAGTTATAAAATATCTTCAATTTCCAAATGAAGATAAGAATAAAGCTATCAGAAATAAACTACTTACCAAGCACTCTAGATCAGTGTAACTCAAACTAATGGCTTGTGTAAAATATAATAAAAATGAATAACTAGAAAAATGAAATAAAGGAACGAATACATACAAGCTACAAAGCCAAATTTTCATTATTAGATTTAACAGACATTGGGCTTCCTCAGTGGTTCAGTGGTAAAGAATCCACCTGCAACGCAGGAGACACAGGAGATGAGAGTTCCATCGCTGGGTTGGGAAGATCCCCTGGAGGAGGGCATGGCGACCCACTCCTATGTTCTTGCCTGGAGAAGCCCATGGACAGAGGAGACTGGCAGGCTACGGTCCACAGTATTGCCAAGCATTGGACACGACTGAGGTGACTTCACACACACGCCTATATACATTAGAGAGTGGGCCCAGGGTATATGTGTATACTTACATAGCAAAGGGTAGAAAATATCTAGGGACTTCTCTGGTGGTCCAGTGGTTAGAAGGCCACACTTCTATTGCAGGGAACACGGGTTCCAATCCTGGTCAGGGAACTAAGATTCCATATTTGCATAGTGCAACCAAAAAAAAAAAAAAAAAGATAGGGGCCAGACTTTATATTCATTAACCTTAAGGGCTAAGAGAAAAGGGACATAAAGGGGGAAATTTTTACTTTAGTTCATACATTCACTCATGATTTATTTGAAAATCATGTACCAACGACCAATTATGTTCCAGGTGGGAAGAAAACAATGACAGATAATAAGCAAGTAGACAAAGAACTTGAAAAAAAAGGAAGGAAAATAGGAAATCGGCAGGGAGAAGGGAGAGAGGGAAGGTGTAGGGAGGGGGAATGAAAGCAAATTCCAGCACAGCTGATAGCAGAGTATTTTGTCCCGTCTATTAGACAGTGGGTGCTAAATGGCTTCAGTTGTGTCCGACTCTGACTCTGTGAACCCGTAGCCAGCCAGGCTCCTCTGTCCATGGGATTCTCCAGGCAAGAATACTGGAGTGGGTAGCGAATCCCTTCTCCAGGGGACCTTCCTGACTCAGGGATAGAACCCGGGTCTCCTGTACTGCAGGGGGATTCTTTACCATCTGAGCCACTAGGGAAGCCTAGTATACAGAAGCGAAGGAATACCCGCCCCCACCCTCCAGGAGGTGGAAGAGACAAGGAGGCATTCTTGCCTCGGGCCTCCAGAGTAGAATGGCCCTGCTGTCATCTTGGTTTTGGACTTCTGATTTCAGGACTGTGAGATACTAAATTTCTGTTGTTTTAAGTCACCAAGTGTGTGATAATTTGTTACAATAGCCACAGGAAATTAATACACCATGATTACAGTAAAGTTAAAATACCAAAACTTAGAATACTGTAAAATTGAACGAGAATTATTTAATGCATCTTAACTGAGGAAGGAGCAGGTTAAATTCTTATTGACTAGCATTTATAGACAATTTACTATTTAAGCACTTTAATGTATTAGCTCATTTAAGTCTTACAACAATGCTCTGAAGTAATTACTATCCCTTCTTAGTATTTGGAAATAAAAAACCCCAGGTACAGAGGTTTAAGTAACTTGGCTGATGTCACCCAGCCATGAAAGGGCCAATAAATTGTTGTTGCTGTTGTTGTTCAGTCACTAAGTTGTGTCTGACTCTTTGCAACTCCATGGAATGTAGCTCCTGGCTCCTGTATCCATGGGATTCTCCAAGAATACTGGGATGGGTTGCCATTTCTTCCTCCTTGGGATCTTCCCAACCCAGGGACAGAACCATGTCTCCTGCATCTCCAGCGTTGGGAGGCAGATTCTCTGTCCATTAGAATTCCCCAACCTCATTCTTGTTGTGTTGGGAAACTTCTCCCCAACTGCATGTGGTCCTGATGTAGCTGTAAACTCAGTCCCACAGGGAAAACCATGAGACCCACACCTGCCAAAGTTCCCCGTACCCCCAGGCTCAGCGGTGACTGAGGGGTGTTGCAGACAGAGGATACAAAAAAAATTAAGGAGAGTCCACTCTAAGACGGCTTTACCAATCCTGGGAAGAGACACTAGTTTTCTTGGAGGTGCAAGGCTGGAAAGTATAGGTGTCAGTGATCCTCTTCCTCACCATTTGGGGAGAATTTGTAGAATAAAGCTAAGTAGAGCTGGGAGAGGGAGACAGAGCCCTGACTACCTCCTGTGAGTCCTGTTTCCAGCTTTTCTGAGGCTAGTGCCACTTTTGACTCTCTGTTTTTATCAATCCACTAGTACTTTTGCCTAGAAAATCCCATGGACGGAGGAGCCTGGTAGGCTGCAGTCCATGGGGTCTCTAAGAGTCGGACACAACTGAGCGACTTCACTTTCAATTTTCACTTTCGTGCATTGGAGAAGGAAATGGCAACCCACTCCAATGTTCTTGCCTGGAGAATCCCAGGGACGGGAAGCCTGGTGGGCTGCAGTCCATGGGGTCGCACAGAGTCGGACAGGATTCAAGCGACTCAGCAGCAGCAGCAGCAATCTCTTTTAGCTAAAGCTAGTTTTCCTTGAAAACAAAAATAGCCCTAATACGAAGCCCAGGTTCAGCTTGAAATGCGGAGAAATGGGAAGGATGTTTATGAACATTAAAAATAATCTGAACACTTCTTGGCCTTTTGGCTAAGGTGAAGTGTAAACATAATCTAAAATTTCTTTCTGATGACTGGAGAGTTTGTCACTGATCTTAATCTTAAAACAATTCTCTCCACTAAAATCCCGTATTTATTTTAAACAGGAAGTACGCATTTGTGCTCAGTCGTGTCCGATGCTTTACGATCCCATGGACTGTAGCCCACCAGGCTGTCCATGGAATTTTCCAGGCAACTGAAGTGGGTTGCCATTTCCTACTCTCATGTATCTTTCCAACCCAGGGATCAAACCTGCATCTCCTGCCTCAGCAGGCGATTCTTTACCACCTCGTCACCTGGGAAACCCAACAAGAAGTGTTTTCCTCTTAATATTTGGTTAGCAGTTTATATATCTTCCTCTGTTTCTGCAATAGAATTACAGTTTGTACATTTTGCTGTTGTTCCCTTGCTGTGTTATTCTCCCAGACAAGTACTTACACTCCTAATACTAAATTACAGCTGAAAATTTGTCTTCCGTCCTCCTGGAAAAGAAAGAGAAATAACATTGCTTGTAACCTAAGAAACTTGGAAGTGAGTTAAACCAGTCATCCTCAAACCTGGCTGTGCCTCAGATTCATCTAGGAGAGCTTTATTCCCCTAAAGTATGAATTGTGGCTCCATTCCAAGTCTCACTGGAAGAAAATTGAGTTGAATTGATTTAACACTCAGCAGTGCTATATGGGCTTCCCTGGTGGCTCAGACGGTAAAGAAACCGCCTGCAATGCAGGAGATCCAGGTTCGATCCCTGGGTTGGGAGGATACCCTGGAGAAGGAAATGGCAACCAACTCCAGTGTTCTTGCCTGGAGAATTCCATGGACAGAGGAGCCTGACGGGCTACCGTCCATGTGGTCACAGAGTCGGACACAATTGAGCGAATAAGCACGTGCACTGCTCTCGTGAACGAAGTTATAATTCTTTCTTAAAGAAACAAAGATATAAAACATGATCTGTCACTGGCCAGCATCCATGAGCTCATGAGAATCTGTTCAGCTTTGTGACTAGAGGAAAAACGTTCACCATGGAAGACTGAGCAACAGATGTAATTCCACGAACACTGAAATGAAATACACAGATATTATTCTAGAAATATTCTAGAGCTTTGTTCTGTGATGCAGTTGAGTTGCCTGGAAAGAGCTTAGTCCTCTTTGATACTTGCCTTTGGGTTTTTTGTGGTGGGAGCAGAGTTGGGAATCCATTTTTCTTCACTACTTAGGCAATGCTCTCCTGAATATTCCATGCTATGCCACAGAAATAACAGGATTCCCCTCTGGCTGGGGCGAATACAAACTCTTCTCAGCTTTTTGTCATCTCTTAGGGTTGCCCTTCTTTGGTGCGGCTCTTTTCTCAGACCCAAATGTGGTTTTCTCACAGGCTGAGGACTTGCTGGCTGCCACCTGCAACCTGGACCTTGAGGTTCCACACTGGAACTCTCTGCACATTGCTTCCGTTTCTCAGCGCTGGGACCTGACAACGCTAGTCACACTGGGCCTCCCTTGCCTTCCAGCTTTGTCTCCTCACAGAGGAGGCGATGGGGCTCCACTGAGTTCCCCTGCCCACAAGGCAGCCTGGAAGACCCTCTCCAGGCAGGAAGCTGTGCTACATGTAGGGTTCACCACAGCTGCTTCCTTTCTCTCAGGAACACTGTCCTTCCTTGCCTGATAGCCCACGTTTGGGAACTGTTATTTCATACATTTCAAACCCACAGTGGCTCAGTGGTAAAGAACCTGCCTGCTGATACAGGAGACATAAGAGACATGTGTTCAATCCCTGTGTCAGAAAGATCCCCTGGAGGAGGGCACAGCAACCCACTCCAGTATTCTTGTCTGGAGAATCCCATGGACAGAGGAGCCTGGTGGGCTACAGTCTATGGGATCACAAAAGAGTCAGACATGACTGAAGAGACTTAGCACACAAGCATTTAGTTCTCTCCATTCTTTTCTGTTCTTTACCTTCTTCAAGTTGGTCCTGCTTACTTTCTGATAGAAACAGAGAATAGAACATGAATGGTTACTAGGGGCTGGAGGTGGGAGAAACAGGGAGATGTTGGTCAAAGAGCGCAAACTTCCAGTAAGATGAATCAATTCTGTTGTTGTTATTGTTCAGTCGGTCAGTCGTGTTCAACTCTTTGTGACCCCATGAATTGCTGCACACCAGGCTTCCCTGTCCATCCCTAACTCCCAGAGGTTGCTCAAACTCATGTCCATTGAGTCAGTGATGCCATCCAGCAACCTCATCCTCTGTTGCCCCCTTCTCCTCCTGCCTTCAATCTTTCCCAGCATCAGGGTCTTTTCCGGTGAGTTGGCTCTTCTCATCAGGTGGCCAAACTATTGGAGCTTCAGCTTCAGTCCTTCCTGGTGAATATTCAGGGTTGATTTCCTTTAGGATTTACTGGTTTGATCTCCTTGCTGTCCACGGGACTCTCAAGAGTCTTTTCCAGCACCACAGAAAAAGTTCTGAGGGCCTAATACACAGTGAGGTAGGAGGAGAAGGGGACGACAGAGGTTGAGATGGTTGGATGGCATCACCGACTCAATGGACATGAGTGTGAGCAAACTCTGGGAGATGGTGAAGGACAGGAAAGCCTGGTGTGCTGCAGTTCACAGGGTCTCAGAGTTGGACACGACTGAGTGACTGTACAACATTGTAATGATACCGTGTAATAGGGAATTCCCGGTGGCCTAGTGTTCAGAATTCCAGGCTTTCACTGCTGTGGCCTAGGTTCAGTCCCTGGTCGGGGAACTAAGATTCCATAAGCTGTGTGTCGAGGCTAAAAGAAAACCAAAACCAAAAACAAAAACCCCAAAACATATTATAAACTTAAAAGTTGCTAAGAAAGTACATCTTAAACGTTTTCATTACAAAAAAGAAATGGTAGCTATGTGAGGTGATGGAAATATTAACTGACCACACTGAGGCAATAATTTCACAATATGTAAATATATAAAATCACCATATTGTATACTTATTTATTTGGCCACACCGTGCGGCAGGCAGGGTCTCAGTTCCTTGACCAGAGATCAGAGCCAAACCCCTGCAGTGGAAGTGAGGAGTCTTAAGCACTGGGCCACCAGGAAGTCCACACTGTACACTTGAAATTAATACAGTTGTATGTCAATTACATCACAAATGCTGGAAAAAATTAAATTAAAAAATATAGTTCTTTCTATTTCTGCAGTACATTTAAGGAAGGTTCTGCTGTACCTTAGACTTACACATGGGAAAGCATTTTAACTCTTTTTTGGCCAGGCCCTGAGGTGAAAGTGCCCAGTCCTAACCACTGGGCGGCCAGGGAATTCCCAGCATTTTAGCTCTTTATTGGGAGGGTCAGGCCATCTCTACAGGCTCTAAAATTTCACAGAGGTCAAGGGAGCCAAAATATTTGGAGTTATCCACCCAGATGTCTCCATCCCAAGTGTCAAAGTCTCAAATTATCCCAGCTGGGGCTTTGACCCTGGCGTAAGAAACCTCTCTCAGCTGAGCATTCATATATCCTCGAAACTGAAGGCTATTTTACATTTGAACTTCGGTATCCAGCTTTTCCTTCTCTCCCACTGCAGGAAATAAGATCGTCCTTGGCAGTTAACAAAGAGGCCCTCTGATGTTCAGACACATTTTTCCATTGTGTGTTAACTGCCCTCAATTTTGCATTATCTTTCTATTGGGGGTGCTACAGAGGTCTGAACTGTGTTCCCCTTCTCACCCAATCCCCAATTCATATGTTAAAGTCCTAAATCCCAATGTGCTAGTATTGGGTACAGAAATAATCAGGTTTTGGAGGCTTCCAAGGAGGCTCAGGGGTAAAGAATATGCCTGATGCAGAAAGGCAGATTTGATCCCTGGGGTTGGGAAGATCCCCTGGAGAAGGGAATGGCTACCCACTCCAGTGTTGTTGCCTAGCCGTGGACTGGACAGAGGATGCTGGTGGGCTGTCATCCATGGGTTCGCAACAACAATGAAGAGGAACAGCATGTCCCTTCTTGTGTCTCTCTGTGAGTGCAGGAAGAGGTCACGGGAGCAGAGATGGCAGCTGCTTATCAGAAGAGGCTTCAGACACTTTGCCAACACCTTGATCTTGGAGTTCCCGCCCTCCAACACTGTGAGAAATCATTTCCTGTTGTTTTGGCCACTCATCAATGGGATTTAGCTATAGGGGCCCAAACAGACCATCAGTGGTCAACAAAATTAACAAGCCAGCCAATTCCACTGTTCTCTCATAGTTTCTAAAGGCATGAACCATTGTACTGTCCAAGATGGTCTCTAGTGGAAAATTATTCCAAGTCATCACCTCACTGTCAGGGTGACAGTGAGTGATGAGGTCTTAAAATTCCATCTTATCATCTTTTTGACAACACCCAGTGCCAACTGTGCTGATTCGGGTTGTTGAGGAAGCAGACACTGATTTAGGAGCATGAGAGGTTTGTTGTGTAGTTTGTGGAAGACAAAAGTCAGATGCGGCTGGGAAAACCAAACTATGATGCAGATATGAAACCTGGAAGGGAACAAGGGGAGATAGCAAATATGGGTATGGAGAGATGCAGATGCAGATCTCCCCTAAAGGGTAGATCTAGAGCAAGTATTACCTGTTTGGAGAAGGTCCCACATTGGGCTGAAGGGGCCAGGCCTCTACAAGCTTAGTTATTGGCTGGGAGATAGTTGGGAAAGGGGCTTCCCAGTGGACACTAGTGGTAAAGAACCCGTTTGCCAATGCAGGAGACGTAAGAGACAAGGGTTCAATCCCTGGGTGGGGAAGATCCCTTGGAGGAGAGCATGGCAACCCACTCCAGTATTCCTGCCTGGAATCCATAGGGTTGCGAAGAGTCAGACATGACTGAAGTGATTTAGCATGCATGTATGTTTGAAAAAAGGGTGACTTTGATTCTAAAACTAAGGCAGATTATCCCTGAAGGGCTTCAGTTAGGGCTGGTACCAGCTAAGTACACTGTCTGCAGCTGACCAGCAAGTTACTTCAGGAAGGGAGATGGGAGTGGTGCACCCTCACTGACACCATCACTGTTTGGTCACTCTGAGATATTTTTAGAGTGGAAAATGTACATTTCAGCAGATTATAAATTACATAACAATACATATAATTTACTTATTCAAATAGAAACCAAAGGAATGACCATTTGGAACCAGCAGAAGCTCACCAAAAACAAGCTGCGCCAGAAAATCAGCATCTCCTTTCTTTGATAAAACTATACAGAAATATGGCCTGAGAGGTGATAAGTTTAATGTGTGACAGAAAGGTATTAGTAGTTTAAATAACACACTGGGCTACAGATACTGCAGCCTGCTGTCCTTTGCTTGTTTTAAACATGGGAAAGATGTAGAACAGATGCTTTGAGGTAATACTGAAAAGGAAGGAGAGGGAATATGGTACAAGACGGGAAAAAGCAAACAAACACAAGGCTCGGACAAACAAACAAAAAGACACACAGCAGGACTAAACAAGGGGAAACCACACGAGTAAGTAACACACTTTGTTGTTGTTGTTTAGTTGCTAAGTCGTGTCCGACTCTTTTTGACCCTGTGGGCTGTAGACCACCAGGCTCCTCTGTCCATGGGATTCTCCAGGCAAGAAAACTGGAGTGGGTTGTCATTTCCTTCTCCAGGGGATCTTCCCAACCCAGGGATCAAACCTGTGTCTCCTGCACTGGCAGGTGGATTCTTAACCGCTGTGCTACCAGGGAAGCCCAAACAAAGTGAAAGCTTACTCAAATAAGTAATGTAATTTACTGGGGACAAAAACAATAAAATTAAGGAGGAAAACAAACAAACAAACAACCCTACACAGATATAAGCAACATAAAAAATATAGCTTTACCAATCAAAATCAAGTGTGATGTGGCTGCCAGAAAAAGTGAATTCAACCACAGGTATTATTAAAAGGAGTGCCTAAACCAGTGCTTCTCAAACTTGTTCTGAACAGCAAACCCTTTCTCCTAATGCAAACATATGCAGACCATCAGTGTGAAACATATTCAAATATGTCCCTGAGGTAATTCCAAGGAATTCCTAGAGCTGTGAGAAACAGCTTGAAAAACTTTGACCTAAACTGGAGAGTAAATTGCATTCTCTTATTTGAAGTAGTGAGATCAATTCTGGTTGTTAATTGTTGTTTAGTCGCTGAGTTGTGTCTGACTCTTTTGCGACCCCATGGACTGTAGCCCACCAGACTCCTCTGTCCATGGCATTCTCCAGGCAAGAATTTTGGAGTGAGTTGCCATTTCCTCCTCCGGTGGCAGAGGGAGTGGTGTCAGATTCAGATTTTAATTCCAGCTCCATCACTTTCAAGCTGTGATTTTGAGCAAACTGATGACAGTTAAATTTGTTCATGTTCTCATACCTATTTCAGACCATTATCATTCTTAGTCTTTTATTACTGAAAGCTTACTAATTCTGTTTAATCAAGGTAAAGTGTTCAATAAAATAAAAATATTTAAAATGTACAATGTAATGAGTTTATATATAGGCGTATATACATATATACACACACACACATATATGCACATCTGTGAAATCAAGATAAGAAAAAGAACATATCCATCACATCCATAAGTGTATTCACACCTGTTCTCACCACTCTGTATTCTCCAGCAAACAGGTATCTGATTTCTTTTTTGGCCGCATGTTATGCAGGATCTTTGTTCCCCAACCAGGGCTTGAACCCATGCTTCCTGAAGTGGAAGCACAGAGTCCTCACCACTGAACTGCCCAGAAACCCCTGGTTTATTTTTTTAAATTGATGTTTAGCTGATTTACCAACAGCATGTAAGTTTCAGGTATACAAAACAATAATTCAGTTTTTGAAACTCATACTCCATTTATAGTTATTAAAAATATTGGCTATATTCCCTGTGCTGTACAATTTGTAGCTTATTTTATACATAGTGTAGTTTGCATCTCTTAATCCCCTATCCACATCTTGTCCCCTGTCCTCTTCCCTCTCCTCACTGGTAACGGAGTTTGTTCTCTGTATCTGCGAGTCCACTCCTTTCTGTTATATTCACTACTTTATGTCATTCTTCGGATTCTACATACAACAACACACAGCACCCGTCTTCCTTTGACCCATTTCATTACGCATAAACCCTTCAAGTCAATCCATGTTATAAATGGCAAATTTCCATCTTTTTATGGCAGTGGTATCTCATTGTGTGTAATACATGTGTACATATATATGTCTATATATACATACACCACATCTTCTTTATCCATCCATCCCACCCCTAACTCCTTTCCCCTTTGGTAATCATAAGTTTGTTTTCTAGGTCTGTCTGTGCTGCTGCTGCTAAGTCCCTTCAGTCATGTCTGACTCTGTGCAACCCCACAGATGGCACCCCACCAGGCTCCCCGTCCCTGGGATTCTCCAGACAAGAGTACTGGAGTGGGTTGCCATTGCCTTCTCTGTGTCTGTGAGTGAATGTTTCTATTTTAAAAATAAGTCCATTTGTATCATATTTTAAATACAAGTGCCACCATATGATATTTGTCTCTGACTTATATTGAAAAGCAGAGACATTACTTTGCCAACAAAGGTCCATCTAGTCAAGGCTATGGCTTTTCCAGTGGTCATGTATGGATGCGAGAGTTGGACTGTGAAGAATGTTGAGCGCCGAAGAATTGATGCTTTTGAACTGTGGTGTTGGAGAAGACTCTTGAGAGTCCCTTGAACTGCAAGGAGATCCAACCAGTCCATTCTGAAAGAGATCAGCCTGGGATTTCTTTGGAAGGAATGATGCTAAAGCTGAAACTCCAGTACTTTGGCCATTTCATGAAAAAAGTTGACTCACTGGAGAAGACTCTGATGCTGGGAGGGATTGGGGGCAGGATGAGAATGGGAGGACAGAGGATGAGATGGCTGGATGGCATCACTGACTCGATGGACGTGAGTCTGAGTGAACTCCGGGAGTTGGTGATGGACAGGGAGGCCTGGCGTGCTGCAATTCACGGGGTCGCAGAGTCGGACACGACTGAGTGACTGAACTGACTGACTGACTGGCTTACTATGATAATCCCTAGGTCCATCCATGTTGCTGCTAATGGCATTATTACATTCTTTTTTATGGTTAACACCCTATTGTGTGTGTGTATACACACATATATATATATGTATGTATATGTATCCGAGAAGGCGATGGCAACCCACGCCAGTACTCTTTCCTGGAAAGTCCCATGGACAGAGGAGCCCGGTAGGCTGCAGTCCATAGGGTCGCTAAGAGTCGGACACAACTGAGTGACTTCACTTTCACTTTCACGCACTGGACAAGGAAATGGCAACCCACTCCAGTGTTCTTGCCTGGACAATCCCAGGGATGGGGGAGCCTGGTGGGCTGCCATCTATGGGGTCGCACAGTCGGACATGCCTGAAGTGACTTAGCAGCAGCAGCATGCATCCGTATGTATGTATGTGTGTGTGTGTGTGTGTGTGTGTATATATGTGTGTGTGTGTGTGTGTGTGTGTGTGTGTGTGTGTGTATATGCTGTATATATGTGTGTGTGTGTGTATATATATATATATCTATATATATAGATGCTGGGTTAGGGTTTATTTTTATTTATTTTAACTTTATTTTTCTGGGCTCCAAAATCACTGCAGATGGTGACTGCAGCCATGAAATTAAAAGACGCTTACTCCTTGGAAGGAAAGTTATGACCAACCTAGATAGCATATTCAAAAGCAGAGACATCACTTTGCCAACAAAGGTTCGCCTAGTCAAGGCTATGGTCTTTCCTGTGGTCATGTATGGATGTGAGAGCTGGACTGTGAAGAAGGCTGAGTGCCGAAGAATTGATGCTTTTGAGCTGTGGTGTTGGAGAAGACTCTTGAGAGTCCCTTGGATTGCAAGGAGATCCAACCGGTCCATTCTGGAGATCAGCCCTGGGATTTCTTTGGAAGGAATGATGCTAAAGCTGAAACTCCAGTATTTTGGCCACCTCATGCGAAGAGTTGACTCATTGGAGAAGACTCTGATGCTGGGAGGGCTTGAGGGCAGGAGGAGAAGGGGACGACAGAGGATGAGATGGCTGGATGGCATCACTGACTCGATGAATGTGAGTCTGAGTGACCTCCGAGAGCTGGTGATGGACAGGGAGGTCTGGCGTGCTGCAGTTCATGGGGTCGCAAAGAGTCGGACATGACTGAGCAACTGATCTGATCTGATCTGATAGATGCTGTATCATATATATATATGATATATATATATCACATCATCTCTATCAGTCCATGAATACGAGGTTGCTTCCATGTCTTGGCCACTGCAAACAGTGCTGCCATAAACACTGGGATGTATATTATCCCATCAAATTAGAGTTTTCTCTGGATACATGCCCTGGATCGTATGGCAGTTCTAAGTTTCTAAGGATCCCCCACAGAGTTCTCCAAAGTGGCTGCACCAATTTACATTCCTATCAACAGTGTAGGAGGGTTCCATTTTCTGCACACCCTCTCCAGCCTTTACTTGTAGACTTTCTGATGGCCATTCTGACTACAGTGGGGTAATTAGTCTTGAGTTCTGATTTTCATCTCTCTGATAATAAGCAACATTGAGCATCTTTTTTTAATCAATTGCTTTTCATAATTTGTGCCATAGTTAAGAAGTCTTCGCCAAATTCAAGATCTCAGATTTTCTGTTTCTTAAAGAATTTTCAGTTTTTACTCTTAATTTAGGTGTATGATTCATTTGGGATTAATGTTTGTATATGGTGTGAGGTAGGATTCTTCAAATGCACTAGTACCACGTGTTGAACAGATTAATTTTTCCCCCTAGAAGTACCATGGCATTTCTTTTGAAAATTATCTTTGGACTCCCTGTTGTGTTCCATTGATGTATATGTTTATGCCAGTGCTTTATAATCAATTCACATCAGGGTCATCTGCTGCCTGCGTTACAATTAAGCCTCCTGTTGTAACCCTTCCAACCCACGGCCAAGGTAACTTTTCTGAAGTGCAAATCTGATTCTGTCAGTCACTACTGCCCATAAGATAAAATCAAAACTCTATAACCTGATCTTTCATGTTCTAGCTTTAGTTTTATCTTGTATTTTCCCTCATTCAAATTTCATGCTGCACAGTTCCCTCACCCCCTTGGTTTTTCTATTTGCTGTATGCTTTATCTCAGATGCAAATCCTCTTCAGTTACCCTGGAATTCTTTCCAGACTCCCTTAGCTTTGATTATTCCTTTAAAAAAAAATTATTTTGGGGGAGTATAGTTGGACTTACAGTGTCATATTAGTTCCTGACGTTTCATAGCAAAGTGAATACACATGTATCTACTCTTTCAGAGTCTTTCCTGTGTAAGTCATTTGAGTAGCGTTCCCCGTGTTACACAGTAGTTCTTGTTGCTCAGTTGCTAAGTCATGTCCAACTCTTTGTGACCCCATGGACTGCAGCATGCCAGGCTTCCCTGTCCATCACCAACTCCTGGAGCTTGCTCAAACTCATGTTCATTGAGTCGGTGATGCCATCCAATCATCTCATCCTTTGTCACCCCCTTCTCCTCCTGCCTTCAATCTTTCCTGGCATTAGGGTCTTTTCCAATGAGTTGGTTCTTTGCATCAAGTGGCCTCAGTATTGGAGATTCAGCAACAGTCCTTCCAATGAATATTCAGGATTGATTTCCTTTAGGAGAGACTGGTTGAGTAGGTTATTAGTTATCTATTTTATGATTGGGCCTGCTTTGATGCTCACTCTGCATCCTATTATTACCCTATGACACCCCTGTCCTCCCCTCCTTGCCAGATCATAACCTCCTGGGGACCCAACACGGACTCAATATTTGAATGTGTATAAAGTTAAACAAGACAGGTTCTTGTTCTTGAGAAGCTAGCAATATGGGGTGGCATGCAGAGCAGTAACCCATATCAGATGATGTCACTCCCCACCCCACACTTTCAATGCTTTCTAGGTCTATTTTTTCTGCTTTTTTACCCTGGTATCTTGTTTCCCAGGTAATCTTTGTGTACAGATCACTGAACTGAAATGAATCACTTGCAGGAATAACTTGAGGCTTTCTTCAGAGAGAAACTTCCAATTGCTTTTGATCTCCTCGGGAGGACACAGCCAGTCAGGGACTTCATCTTAATATACATCCACAGTCTGACATTTCCCAAACCACTCAAGGGTGCAAGTTTGAATCACGGCTCTTTTCCCAAGTGATTCTTCCTCTAGGAGTGGAGTTCTACTGGGCTGTGGCTTTATGTTAGTTTTGATGGGTGGGATGTTGGCAGAGTAGCTTAGACCCATTTGGGGATGTTCTGGACTTTGCTAGGCAAATATCTCTATGATGTTGCCCAAACAGGGGCTCAGTTTCCTAATTTCCTCCTAACTGGCAAATGCCCTGAGAACAATGGCAACTTTGCCTGCTAGGCCCATCTGTTTAGTGGAAGCCATGAAAAATCAATTTCAGTCTTACCCCGAGTCATGAAGTCCTACATCATTTGGCTTTTGGCTTCTGCTCCCATCTCTGAACCAGCCACACCATCCTTTGGGTTGACTTTCCGACAAGTCCTGTCCTAGAGCTTCTGTACTTGAAACCTTTGTACTTGCCTAGAATCCATCCATAAAGTTTCTATTTTTCAAGCCATGACATAACTTGTTCCTCTGATTGTCAGAAACTACCATTTATCTGTGGGCCCAGATGGCTCAGTGGTAAAGAATCAGTGTGCCAATGCAGGAGATGCAGGTTTAACCCCTGGGTCAGAAAGATCCCCTGGAAAAGGAGATGGCAACTCACTCCAGTATTCTTGCCTGGGAAATTCCATGGGCAGAGGAGCCTGGCGGGCTACAGTCCATGGGATTGCAGAGCATCATAGAAGACTGAGCACACACATGCATGCATGCCATTTATCTGTACCCCTTCACATTCAGCACTTTTGTATTATCTTCCTTATTATAGGCCCTTGGAAGATATATACTTTTTCTTACCTGCCATCCTTCGTGATATAGGATAGGTCATCACCAAGTATTTGCTTAATGCCCATTCTTAACCTTAATGACTGTTAGGCTTACTTTTATGATTTCAAAGTTCCACAGATATATTGTTTAAAATAATCACATTTTTGTGAACATATTCAAGCAATTTACCTCAGAGATAAAGCATTTTAATTAAAAAAAAAAAGCCAATTAAGAATGACTCATGATTAAAGCAAATTTTTTCAAACTCTCTGGGACACAAAGGGTAGGGTGTTCTAACATTTCACACAGATGGTGGTTTGCTTTAGATTTGTTCAAAAATTGCTAGTGCCTATGTTTCCTTGAAAAAGCTGGGATAAAAATACAAGTACAATCAGGTTAATTCAACTAACATTTATTAAAAGCTTTTGTGATAGGTACTGTGTGCCACAGTGCTGGGTACACAAACACAAGTGAGACATGGTCCCAGTGGAAAGCGTTCAGGACACAAGGCTGGTAGGACAGCCTTCTAAAAGGGAAGGACAAAGATGATAACCTTATAACTACATTTGTAGTGGACCTTGCAAGTAGAAAAGGAGATAATGAACATTCCAGCAACAGGGAAGAACATTAAAGAACACAGTAGTCTTTTTGTGCTGTTATCTATGGAACAAGGTGTGTAGGGGGCTGAAGAGCAGCCTGAGAACAACAGGGTCAGGCAATGAAAAGTCATAACAAAGGGACTGGAGAAAAGGAGGAAATACCAGAGATGGTTTAAACAGACAGGCTAAGCAGGACCTGATGATGAAAAATGTCAGAGAAGACCGGTAAATAGTGTTAGATTCTTCATTTGTATAATTAGGTCCGATAGGAATGCAATTAACTATAACAGAAAAGAGAAACAGACATTTGGGAGGTTGAAAGTAGAGATAAGAGATTTTTAATGTTAAGCTGGATACCTCTTCTGTGGGACAATCATCCATATTAGTGTCTTGTATGATTACATGTATTTACCTACATTAAGCACTTGAAGGTCAAGTACATGTATGAAAGGTATTTTCTGCCTTATTTCAGCTTTCCTTATTTGACACTTTTATTCAGTTAATGTTTAATTTTGCCATGTGTTACCTGAGTGTGAAAAGTACTATGGAATATAGGGAGGATTTCAGTAAGATCACTTATCCACATAGCTTAAACTAGTGGAAAAAATTCATCCCTTCTGTGAGAGGTAGAAATTATTTTAAGGATTGTAAAAGAGGGAGAGAGGGCCATCAAAGTACAAAGACAAACCTTGCATTTATCTAATCAGCTACTCATCTAGTTGTTTAGGGCTGTAGAAACAGCTTGCAGAGATAAAAGAGCTTTATGGTAGCATGGCTGCCCCAGTGGAGGAGTATGGTGTTCCTGGGCAAGCAGATCTCCTGTGAAAAGAAAACTTAAGACTAGCAGCAGGGCACACTGAATTTCTTCCTGCCAGGAATATCTGAGATGTGGAGATGTTCCCTTCTACTTATTTCTTTCTCTCTTCTCAGAGCTTCAGGAGCCTCTCAGTTATGTAAGTTAGTTGATCTGTCTGTACACTTGGTAAAGTATCTGCAAGTTCATTACAGCATGTCCAGCCTGAAGTTCAGGAGCACTAGACTCATGATTAACTCAAAATAAGTGCTCTGGTCTCAATTTCCATCTTTTCTGAAAATGCCCAGTCTTTAACCAGGACTTAATTAATTGAAGCATGAAGAATCACTAAAATATACTAGGCTATGCTAATAAGCAAAGATGATCTTTAAATAAACAAACAAAGTGCTTTAGTGACTATCTTCATTCTGTTGTATTCATTTTGGAAATGGACACATTACTATCTCCATAATCTTTTAAAGATCACAGTCTTTTGCAAAGGGGAACTACTATGTAATTTTTCACATTATTATAAACTACAAAAAGTTTTAATATCTATCCAATTTAGCATTGAAGTCTACAAAAAAAGAAATCAATGACAACTGCTTTATTATTAAAAGTTACTGAGTTCCATAAAGCACACAATGTAGTTTATATTCAACTAACAAAAGTTTCATACATGTATTTAAAAATATATAATATATAGATTTATCTGTCAACATTTATATTCTATTTAAAAAGCAGTAGCTTTACATATTTTACAACTTGATTTTATAAAATATATACATCCACCCTATGCAAATCTTCCAGCATGAGCTTTCATTCCTATTAATAAAATGCACAATTTGTATTTCTGAATATTAAAAGAAAAATGGTACCAACTAAAAATAAAAAATTCATTATAACTTGAACATGCATCTAACTCTTGGCTACTAGATAACTGACTTAATAATCTATTCAAATAACTGTGTTACCTTGAGCTTGACAAACAATTTGCATTATGTAAACAATCTGTGGTTAACTATGAAGAGACTTGCATTTCTAGGTATCTGAAATAATCTACCAAATTCTTTATTTGCCCTGTTTCAGGTTTTTAATTAGAGAGGCAGGATTCTTCAATTATTTGATGTGCCATGAAATCTGACAAGTCGCACCTGAGAAGCCAAAGCCCTGTGAGTTTTGAAACCACACTTTTGCCTTTGAGAAAACAGTTCTGAGAATTATTGTAGGAGCAGTTTTCTCAAAACCCCTGATGATGTGTATACCAAGAAACAGAACAAGAACTGCTTCTCCCTTCTCCAATCAACTGCACTGAACTTGCAAAACTCGAGTTCTGGTACGTGAGGATGTACTGATGTCTATTCAGACATTTCTGCCAAATAGTCAAAATGGCTTCAGATATCACACTGTTTTACTAACAAAAATTTTTTTATAAAAAAGATATTCATGTGATAATTTTTGAGATTCATCCCCAAATAAAAGTTGCAATACTACCATTAGAGAATGAAATTTTAAAAAAAAATCTAAATTATCAGGAGCATAGTCAGAACTAGAACTTCAACTTGAAGGACAGAGATCTAACTTTGAAGTACAAATTTAGATTCCATGGACCTCTAGTGATAAGGGTGTATATAAGTCTGTCTTTAAATTCTGCTGAGAAGATAAAAATCTCCTACAAATTATTTTTAAAAAATAGTTCCATCCAAATCTCAAAAATGATTAACATTTAATCATTAAATGTTAAAAACTTAAAAGGAAAAACATGTTCATCAAAATAAGTAATTTAATTCATTAGGGCAATAATTAGTCTTTGAGGGACTTCCCTGGTGTTTCAGTGCTTAAGAGTTTACCTTCCAATGTAGGGGGTGTGAGTTCGATCCCTGGTTGGGGAACTAAGATCTCGCATGCCTCAGGGCCAAAATAATAAAAAAACATAAAACAGAAGCAGTATTGTGACCAATTCAAAACAGACTAAAAATGGTTCATATCAAAAAAAAATCTTAAACAAAAAGGCTTTGAGAGAGTCACATCCAGAAAGTAAACAAAATTCCCTCAATATCAGTATTTCAGAACTAAATTAGAGCTAACTGATAGCGTATTTATCAAGCAATTATTCAACAAGTTTAGCCATCTACTGATGGACTAAAATTATTTATCAGAAATTTTTGTAGAATGGAGTCTTTTTATTAAGACTTTTTTTGGATATAATTTTAATAACCCTCTGGATTTCCTATCCTCAAGAATGGGAAAGGGGGAGTAAAGGAGAAGGGAGGAAAGACGGGAGGGAAGAGGGGAGAAAAACTGAGTGGTCAGAGGGGCAGTGAAGACTGATCCACTGATACCTGTGAGATGAGAAGGTAGAAAAATAAAGGAGGAACAAAAACAAAGACTGCAAAGAGGACTAGAGCCAGGAGGTGCAGATTAAAGACACCTTCTTCACAGACCTTAATTATGCAAAGGTATCAGCATAAAAGAATAGTGCAGCAGCTGGCTTTTGGTAGCAATGAATCCTCAAAGGGACATTCAGTCAAGCCTCAGCTCTTTTGGAAAATAAATGTGCATACACAAGTTACAAACCTTATGCATTCAGCTAAAATATGTACAAAAAACTAAATAAAAGTGAGATGGAGAAATATAAGCAGCAGTAACCATAAAGGCTGAGAACTAGTGACACTGAATTCTTTATTTAAAAAAAATTTTTTTTAAAACACACAGTACCTCCTCTTCTCTTCTATTTTTAGGAAGAAGCTTTAACAAGTTTTAAATGTCTCAATTCTCAAAAACAATAGGCTTTTAAAAAAATAAGACTTGATTACCAGAAACAAGTAATATGTGGTTACATACCATTTTCATATCATTACTCATTTCAATTTATCTTTGATGCAACCTGGGAACAATTAAGCAGTCACTAGATACCTGTTTAGAATCTGAAGAAATTATTATCCACCACAGGAATCTAATGATATATGTTTTTGCATATAGTTAAAATTTCAAAAGGGAAAAAAGTAGCTAACTATTCTCATTACTTTGTACCAAATATTTATATACCTAGTCAAAACAATAAAGATCAAGATCTTTCTCCAGATGAACTGTATATAAAAGCTATTTTTAGCATTTTCTTCCAGGGATAAAAAAAAAAGTCTTATTTCCCTGCTGGCTAAAAAGGAGGAATTTGAACAAGTCCTTAATAGAGATGAATATTAAATTCCTTAAGAGAACTGCCATAAAATTTGTTTTTAAAAATTTATCTTAAAAAACTGAAAACCATTTCTCTCTTTAAAATTTATGGCATTAATTACCTACTTGACTTTTTTTTTTTTGAAAGGGCACCAAGTTTGTGATCTAAGCATGCAAAATAAGGAGCTGAATGTGTCCCTGCCTTAACAGAATTTGGCAAACCAGAAGAATGGCCTTAAAATAAATAAATAAATAAATGAAAAGGAAGAGAGTCCATGCTGTCTAAATCTGAAGGTCTAACTCTGTAGAGCTCTACAGCAGACAGTGCCTCACGGAGGGAACGCGGGCAAGAGGCAAGTAGCATGTTCCTATGTACACACTTGCTTGGTATTCTGGTTGCTATTCAACAACGTATTACAGAGAAATATTCTTTTTATTATTACAAAGTCAGTAATTGCCCCTTCTTGAGCAGTGACTTAGGTAAACATCTTTACGTCTTTTAATAATGTAACATATTTAAAATTAACTAAATCTAAGTGCACATGAGTTTTCAATGATTCCTAAAGTTCAAGGAAGTAACGCAGGTGTTATCAGACTGCAAATTCTGAATGGTTGGTGCATCTATGTTTTAGAATATTTTGTCCCATCTTCTTTCCCTTAAACCATAAAATGTACCAGAGTTATTTGGTTCTCCTCTACTTTCCGTCATCTTAATTTATTTTATGGTATCTCTATGTAGAGAGAGAGGTATGTTAAAATATTATTATTCATATTAAAAAATTCAATTGAGACTATATATGACCTATTAATCTATATGATAGCAATGTTATCCTTTGACCTGGTATATTAATTCCTTTGGTGAATAAATGTCACAGGTCATTTCCTTATAAAAGGATTTTAGTAAGAGGACCAGCAGTATGGAGAGAGATTTCCCTCACCCCCACCCGGGAAAATGACCAAGTGAATCAGTAGTTTAGAGCAGTTATGTAAAATATGAAAAATACATCATTTACAGCTGCAATTTTCATATTAAAAAGCAGTTAAAAACTAAGAGCAGTTCAAAGCATTCCAAAAAACATTTTTTTTGTCTTAGCTAAACTGGCCAACTAATAGGACTGATAAGAGACTGCTGAGAGAACTTACATACATCTAGGCAAGACAGAACAAAAAGGTTTTTAATTTTGAACAGTGGTAGTTGCTATTAATAACTAGCAGTATAAATAGTGTCCACAATTTGGTGGCTGGCCATAGTTTAAAATTTTTTTTTCAAGTTAATTTCTACAGCAGACATATTTTTGAAGTCTACCCACCCCTGAGTTCAACAATTATACTTTTAGAGTGTAAAATTATATGCCCTTAATTAACAACATGTACAAAGCTACAAAATGTCATCTATACAGAGATTAAAAACAATTTTTAAAATATTATCTGCCAATTATTGATTGGATGATTTTGCTGGGGTACATATTTCAAACCTTTCAGCCAACTGGCTTTCATTTTTAAGCCCAAATTGATTCATATATTCACTGTAGGATATGTCATAGAGTGCAATAACAGGCATTAGTAAAAATAACATTGTAGTAGAAACAGATTTTGCATATGCGAAAAGGTAATTTATAAAATACATTAATTGCTTTTTAAAAAGAGAACCTAGTTGCAGTATCATTAACTTACATGGTACTGAGAGTTGGACCTTTCAAACAATTTTTTTTCTATAGAAAAATGTTGTCTACCTGTAAGTGAAGTCTTAAATAACAACAAAACAGAACAAAACAAACAAATCCCTCTAGAAAAAAAAATCTGTATGGTTGTGTGAGACAAATAAGCAAACATACCGTTCTATAGTGTACTTTTGCCTAAATTTTAAAATAAAAATGTCCACACTCTTTTGTTAAAACATTAAGCCTCTGTCAAAAATGTATTTCTTATTTTAGGGTACAGGATAGAAGGACAAGATGATACTTACAAGTAAAGAAAATTTACAAGAAAAAACTTGACAAAAGTTTTTCAATTAAAAGTATCATAACATTCAAACTTGACTTCAAACATAACAAAAGAAACAAAATTGCAAACAAAAATGTTTATGGATTTTCCAAACATAAATAAATGAAATAGTGTTTAGGCAGTAGGGCTCATGCTGATGGCTAGCAGGAAGTAACAGAGTGTCATCTATTTGGAAAAAATTGATAATGTACAAACAACAAGCCCAAATTATGGACTGTAGCAGTTTAATAATCACTGCCATTTTTCTTACTTCCAAAATAAAGCCTTGATTAAACCACTTATACCCTATATTATTCATACCTTTACTTCAGAGATTGAGGAACTATGTACAACAAACGAATTTATTTTCACCATAGGGATAACATATTGTACCTCTCTGCCAATGTTACTTGAAAACCGTCCATGTCAAAACAATTTGACAGCAGATATATAAACAATTCAATAAATACGCAATGATCTTTCATTACAGTCCTTTAAAGACGCATGTTAAGTCATGCTGTTAACCTTAGTTTCACAGTGCATAGAATCCAAATATGAGCAGTTGGGGTGACTTTCAGAGTAATGTTGGATCCCTCACTTTATTTATAATCCCACTCTAACCGTTAAGTTCATGTCATAGGCCCTATCACGCATTAATCATTGAGTGGCAGAAGGGTGAAATTTTTTCCTGTTACAACGTCCATTGCCGGCAATGAACGTCGCAAAACCGCCAAGGAAGTCATTGTTATTGCACAATACATGAGGACCTGGAACTTTTCAAAAGCTTAAAAAAATAAAAATAAAAAATGGAATTATATTTGACATTTCCTGACACCTGCATTAATACTGTATGACTAATCAAAGCATGTCAGTTGCCTGGACTCAACCAGCGATCAACATGCGCCCCGAATGCACACGAGTAAAAATGCAGTCAAAGGAAGCAGTCTTCATTGCCTATAGGTCACTTCCAGTCAAAGGTTAAAGTTCAAAGACTGAATGATCAAAGTGCTCATTTTCTCAGTAGGACTATCTTCTGCTAGGAGGATGAGAACAGTGGCATCAACAAGTATCATCTTTAAGAAAAGGAGAAAAAAGATAATTAAAACAGTCAAGCATGCATAAGTAAAAGTTACAAGTCAGTCTAATACAGCAAAAATTTCAAGTAGCAAGAAGAATATGGTTTATGTTTCTGACTCATCTCCCTGGATCCCCTGCAAATGAGTCTATTTTGTGTTCAAGTATATATTTACAAACAAATCAAACTCTAGGTTTTCAGAGAAGTGGTAGTTTGCACAAATTTTAAAATGATATTATTATTATCAGTACGTTAAGTTCTATTTAAAATAATAAATTGATATGTGTTAGCACATATTAATGATTACCAGTCACCAGAGAATTCTTTTACAGGTAACAATTTAAAACTATAATGAGACGGCAAGAAAACTCAGAACCAACACTGTCACACTGCTTAACAAAGACTAATACAAGTTGTGTCTCTGAAGGAAGTAACTTCACAAATGAGGAATAATCTCTAACTCAATCAACACTAAATGTTATTAACTTCTCTTCAGAAAATAAATTTTCAGGAAGTATATATATATACATGCAAAGGAGATCATTTTAAAAAATCCCAAAGATTTAGTGACACCTTCTGATAGCTTCAACACATTTATGTAACATAAATTCTGGGGGGTTCATCACTTATTTCACAACACTTACCTCACAAAACATATTTGAAGGATTGTGAGGATTAGTTATTATTTATGAAGTACCTTTAGAAAGATTTAAGATCAGTGGCAACTAACTCAAAGTTGTGAAAGCTCTGAAGGAGAAAATTCTGAAAAACTGGCCAAAATGTTTTACACAAACCACCCCCTATTAGGACTGATATATTGCTCATAAAGACTCAATGAGAACTAAAAAGCAGTAAATCTGACATCTATGCTGGGCAAATTAGTGAAACATTTCACAACCCTATAACTTAAGGGTAATATAAATGGTGAAACAGACTAAATTTTAAAAATAAGCTGTATCTAAGTCATTAGAATCCTTTAAATAAATAAATAACATCTTTAAGAAGAGATCAAGTAAATAGTTTACAGCCTCTGCCACATTAAAGTGTATGTCTTATGGGACTTCCTTGGTGGTCCAGTGTTTAAGATTCTGTGTTCCCAATGCAGGGGATGCAGGTCTGATCCCTGGTCAGTGAACTAAAATCCGGCATGCCGCATAGAATAGCCAATATATATACATATCTGCTCCTTCAATGACTGCGGATCTTGAAATAAAGAAGATATGTTTGTCATGGATCAGAACAAGCTTCAGAATATGAGGAGGTTTCTTAAAATCTCACTTCTCCAGTAGAGAGAGTATTTTATAACACTAGGGTTCTTGAAATTAGTACTAAAACTAATCACATTTAAATCGCTAAGCTAAGAAATGCCACTAAAATCTACCTAGGATGTCAAACTACTGGGGAGGAACTTTGGCTGGACCCATAAACTGAAACATTATATATTCATGATGGTTATATGGCTAATAAGGAATCTACGATTAAAAGTTCAATATGGAGACAGGTAATGACCCAAACCCATGTCCACCTTTTCCCTAAATAAGAGAATCACTAAGAAGGAAAAAATTCATTTGTTAACAGAGGGAATAGTTTCCTAGTTTTGGCTTTCCCCCACAAAAAAAGTTGTTAGAGTTAACCTATCTTGGCTCAAGACAAGTATAGGTCTATAAAAGGTGGTGAAAGAACACAATTATGTTTAACCTCTTGGCTACAATATTTGTGGCAAAATTATGGCCTAAAAAAAATCTTATCATAAACCACTTAATTTTTTTCTTGAACTAGAGAAGACCCTACTAAAATTATACCCTCAAATATAATATACAAATTAGCCGTTCTTAAGAGGTGACACCTACCATGGCTAACTTCACTGGGTCTCTGGAAATTATGAATGAGAGAACTATATTAGAAGATCACTTAATTTTCCCCAAAGTATAAAAACTATCACATTTTATTGGAAATCACCTCCCTGAATATTCCCATGGACAGAAGACAAGAAGTAAAGGAACAGAGTAAGAGGTCAGTAGATATGAAGTGGGATTCCACCTCCAAGAAAAACAAAAATAAATCTTTACAGTTAAGTTTGTGTCTCAACAGTTTAGGGAATAAAAAGTTTTCCTCTGATGAACTGATTCAAGAAAGATTACACAGTAGATCACAGAACTGCTGCTGCTGCTGCTACTGCTAAGTCGCTTCAGTCGTGTCCGACTCTGTGCGACCCCACAGACGGAAGCTCACCAGGCTCCCCTGTCCCTGGGATTCTCCAGACAAGAACACTGGAGTGGGTTGCCATTTCCTTCTCCAATGCATGAAAGTGAAAAGTGAAAGTGAAGTCGCTCAGTTGTGTCCGACTCGTAGCGACCCCACGGACTGGAGCCTACCAGGCTCCTCCGTCCATGGGATTCTCCAGGCAAAAGTACTGGGGTGGGGTGCCATTGCCTTCCCCGCACAGAACTGCTATCCCACAGAAAATAAAGGGCAAAGAAACTGAGTGAAAGTTTGGACTCAGGAATTTAGAAAGTGGTTGTACAACACTAAAAGGCAGTACAAATAAAAAGGTTCACAACTAACTGAGGTAACATATTAAGCAAGGAGAAAAGGAATTGTTATACTAGTCTCAGATAATATTATGTTCCTATCCCCTTATAATCCTTACTGTCCTAAAGGAAATGTTCCAGTTGAATGGAACCAGAATGTACTCTATAGTTTTATACAAAAAGACATTCCTCTACTCCTCCCCAAATTATCATCTCATCAGTCTACTGGACATAATATCTAAACATTATGTCAATTTAGTTCTTATAAGTCTAGTTTTCTGGAGCCAATACTCAATAGTCATTTTAAACTATACTGTTAAGTTATCTATCACCTTAAGGAAAATGTTTCAGGAACCACAGATCTACACGCCCATCAGTGAAAAGTGATCATTTATGACACTAAGTCGTTTATATTTAATATTGATACCAGGAAACAGACAGGTATTATCAATGGATTCTACTTGGCTATCTCACTGAAATATTTTTATGATGTCATAAACAGGTATTTTTTTATCTTTTTCAAGAACAATTACATTTGCTTTATGATACAGAACTCAGGTTTAATCATTAATCTGTGCACTAGACTGGGTACAGATCTATTTTCTAAGGAAAATTCTAGATTTGAATTGTAGATTAATTCCTCAGTCCTTTTGTATGCTGAGAAGAGTTGTCTTATTACCTATTTTGGTTAGGTCCCTTTAATTTTTTAACCCTATTCTCAGCTCAACTGATTTTTCAATGCATATGGACCCCTACTTAACTGGCAACACAGAATATTTACATTCCAATGCAGGTATGGCCTTAATTTCTTAGTGAATAGAAAGTGAAAGAGTTCTGGGCAACAGGTTGATAGTCAACTTCAAGTAATTAACAAAAGAGAATATATATTCACATACCAATGACTTTTTATACTTTAATAACTTATGGTGTGCTGGAGAAAAATCTCAAAAGAAGTGCAAAATAAGGTGTGATGTGTACAAAGTAACAGTGGGCTAGGATGACTGGCCTAATTTTCAAGGAGTCCTAATAATATGGAAGATCACAAATTTAAACTTGGGCTTCTTTTCAACACTGGTATTGGGCAGCTCAATTGTGGTATGTCAGCTGAGTCCTTCTCATCTAAACAAAAGGAGATCAACTCAATTTCAGATTTGTTGTTTTTCATTAATAATGAGTCCATTGTACATTCTGGAAGCTCCTTCTAAGGTGCACAGATGTCACTAATCTGAACCCAAATCTCTCTTGCCTCTTTGATTACACCTGACAAACATCCTGGCCCATGCTGACCCAAGTATGTTGGTCAGCACCACATAGAATGGCTGTGGAGTTTGACACCTGAGGCTTACAATTCTGCATGGTTTCTAGAAACTGAGTAAGTGTTTCAGTGAGTTCTTCCAACACCAAGCCAGCCTTTGTTTAGTCTCTGATCTTTTGTTTACCACTGCAGGTCACATCTTGACATTGCTATGACCTTGTAATCCTTTCAGAATTAAGGTGATGATAAGAAAATAACTAGAGTCCATATTTCTTGGTAACTCACATTCTAAGGAGAACACAACCAGATCTTTTGGAACTAAAGCGGCTAAACAGAAAAATTTAAGCTGAAATTTCCAAAGTTTCAAAACAAAGCTGATGTGGTTGTGCTTAATCAATGAACTAAAAGACGCTTACTCCTTGGAAGGAAAGTTATGACCAACCTAGATAGCATATTCAAAGGCAGAGACATTACTTTGCCAACAAAGGTTCGTCTAGTCAAGGCTATGGTTTTTCCTGTGGTCATGTATGGATGTGAGAGTTGGACTGTGAAGAAGGCTGAGCGCGGAAGAATTGATGCTTTTGAAGTGTGGTGTTGGAGAAGACTCTTGAGAGTCCCTTGAACTGCAAGGAGATCCAACCAGTCCATTCTGAAGATCAGCCCTAGGATTTCTTTGGAAGGAATGATGCTAAAGCTGAAACTCCAGTACTTTGGCCACCTCATGCAAAGAGCTGACTCATTGGAAAAGACTCTGATGCTGGGAGGGATTGGGGGCAGGATGAGAAGGGGAGGAGAGAGGATGAGATGGCTGGATGGCATCACTGAGTCGATGGACGTGAGTCTGAGTGAACTCCAGGAGTTGGTGATGGACAGGGAGGCCTGGCGTGCTGCGATTCACGGGGTCGCAAAGACACGATTGAGCCACTGATCTGATCTGATGATTACCTTTTTGATAAGATTCTTCCAAATTCAACTATAATGCCAAGGTGAACTATTTTTCATATTGTTTCATATTGTTTGTAACTGTTATCGTGGAATGTAGAAAAGAGAAGACAATAGAAACTAAACAGCTGAAACGCTTTCGCTATGGAAAGATAAAGGAAGAGTCCCAGGAAGAGTCCCTATACTCAACTACCTGAATGACAGGGTGGGGGCTCTATCATCTCAGAGTGTAATGAACACTACCCTTCATTGATTTCGTATGACAGTCATTCATGGAGGAAAACCATCCACTTAATGGAGAACGCAGGAGAGGAATGATCCAGGCATACAAGGTTCAAGCCAAGAGCAGAAAACTATCAACGTAAGAATGGGGGTGTGGAGGATGGTGAGTGTTTTCCAGTGTCTGACTCTGAGACCCCGTGGACTGGCAGGCAAGAATACTGGAGTGGGCTGCCATTTTCTCCTCCAGGGAATCTTCCCAACCAGAGTACTGAACCTACGTCTCATGCATTTCCTGCACTGGCAGATGGACTTTTTACCACTGGGAAGCCCAAAGAATAAACTGAGGATGTTTTAAACAAGATTATCTGTAAATGAAAAAAAGTATCTGTATCTGAAACAAGAAACAAGACCAAGAAAGTTATGGTTTAGTTGAATTAGAATCAGGTGCCTTTTTAAAATGGCTAATTCATATGGGGGCAGGGATACTTTTAATCTGTTTATTGGGAAGATGAATTCCTATACAAACTCTGTACTATTTTACATTAAGTAAGAGGTTTAGTTTAAACAGCCTTTAGAAGAAAAAAATTCTTCGCTCACTTGGAGATGATCCATCTTTAAACAATTAAGACTTTTCTACTTTAGTTATAAAAATAGATTTCTCAAGTAACACATAAAAACTACTATGAAAAACAACATCTATGAAGTATATTTTAAAGAATTATTATATTTCCTGACTTATATATAAGTTTTCTTATTCAAAAGCAGGCAGTAAGAAATTTTAGAAGTATTCTTAAGTAAAGGCCTTCTTGTAAGTCCTTTCAACATAACAAGACAGCATTAGAGAGCTTCAAAGATGATTATCTTTTTGAAATTTCCCCATGGAATAGACGGAGAAGGCAATGGCACCCCACTCCAGTACTCTTGCCTGGAAAATCCCATGGACAGAGGAGCCTGGTAGGCTGCAGTCCATGGGGTCGCTAAGAGTCGGACACGACTGAGCAACTTCACTTTCTCTTTTCACTTTCATGCATTGGAGAAGGAAATGGCAACCCACCCCAGTGTTCTTGCCTGGAGAATCCCAGGGACGGGGGAGCCTGGTGGGCTGCTGTCTCTGGGGTCACACAGAGTCGGACACGACTGAAGTGACTTAGCATAGCATAGCATGGAATAGAAAAGAAAATGGAAATATATTATCTAACAATGGGGTGGGACAGAGTGGCAAAGAAGACTATACTTTCAAAATACATGTATTTTCTAATTCCATCACTCTAAGACAATTTCTTCTCAAGCTTAACAACAAAAACAAAAACTTAAAAGTGGTTTTAAAACACTGTGGGGGGGGGGGAAAAGGAAAAAAAAATACTGTGAAAAAGATAATAGGGGAATTTTTCTATTATTAGTGAGGTTGGGTCAGAAATCAAATGACAACTATCTTGCCAACTTTGACATTTTAAAAAATGTTTGATCTAGTTAGGTTTCTCAACATTCTTGATTGACTTATCTTAATCTCTGATAATTTCAAGAACTTATGAAAGGTAACGGGGAAGGCAATGGCACCCCACTCCAGTACTTTTGCCTGGAGAATCCCATGGACAGAGAATCTCAGTCCATGGGGTCGCTGAGAGTTGGACACGACTGAGCGGCTTCACTTTCACTTTTCACTTTCACACATTGGAGAAGGAAATGGCAACCCACTCCAGTGTTCTTGCCTGGAGAATGCCAGGGACAGGGGAGCCTGGTGAGCTTCCGTCTATGGGGTCGCACAGTGTCGGACACGACTGAAGCGACTTAGCAGCAGCAGCAGCAGCATGAAAGGTAAAGGGGACTGTGACACTCAAGGAATGTTTTTGTTTTTGTTGGAAAAGGTTTTTTGTAAAGGCACAGAGGGAAGAGACAACTCAGTGCTTAGTCCTAAAAGACAAGAGGATGTGAAAGAAAGAAAAGCTGTTGCTTTCTTAAAAGATTAACTTAATACCTCAGATATGCAGATGACACCACCGTTATGGCAGAAAGTGAAGAGAAGCCTCTTGATTAAAGTCAGAGGAGAGTGAAAAGGTTGGCTTAAAACTCAACATTCAGAAAACTAAGATCATGGCATCTGGTCCCATCACTTCACGGCAAACAGATGGAGAAACAATGCAAACAGTGACAGACTTCATTTTTTGGGCTCCATAATCACTATAGATGGTGAGGGCAGTCATGAAATTAAAAAGACGCTTGCTCCTTGGAGAAAAGTTAGGACCAACCTAGACAACATATTAAAAAGCAAAGACTTTATTTTACCAACAAAGGTCTGTCTAGTCAAGGTTATGGTTTTTCCAGTAGTCTTGTATGGATGTGAGAATTGGACTATAAAGAAAGCTGAGCACCGAAGAATTGATGGTTTTGGAGAAGACTCTTGAGTCCCTTGGACTGCAAGGAGATCCAACCAGTCCATCCTAAAGGAAATCAGTCCTGAATATTCATTGGAAGGACTGATGCTGAGGCTGAAATGCCAATAATTTGGCCATGTGATGCGAAGAACTGACTCATTTGAAAAGACCCTGATGCTGGGAAAGATTGAAGGCAGGAGAAGGGGACGACAGAGGATGAGATGGTTGGATGGCATCACCAACTCAACGAACATGAGTTTGAGTAAACTCCAGGAGTTGGTGATGGACAGGGAGGCCTGGCATGCTGCAGTCCATGGGGTCTCAAAGAGTCAGACACAACTGAGCTGAACTGAACTTGCTATACCACCAGGCTTCCCTGGTGGCTCAGATGGTAAAGAATCTGCCTGCAATGCAGGAAAGCCAGGTTTGATCCCTGGGTCAGAAAGATCCCCTGGAGAAAGGAATGGCAACCCACTCCAGTGTTCTTGCCTGGAGAACTCCACGTACAGAGGAGCCTGATAGGCTACAGTCTATGGAGTTGCAAGAGTCAGACTCAACTGAGCGACTACCATTGCTATAGCACCAGCGAATAAGAAAAGTTTTATTAAGCTCTTTATCCTCCTCCTTCAACACCACACTCATTTTATAAAACTGCCAATAAGTTTCACAATATTAAAATTTAATTATTTTACCGTGTTGAACTTTTTCACTCATGCTTGTAATTAATTTATTCTTGAGTAGCAATTATAAATGCTCTTTATTTTTACAAAGCTATGTTTTCCACAATTTTCTTTTTTGACTTTACATTCACTGTGATTTCAGGTTTTTCTCCAAGCTTTTATATAAGATTTACATTTTCATATATCTAAATGTTTAATCTGTGACTCCTTTTAAGTTCAGAAGTTCTTTCTTCCTTCCTCCAGAATTGATACCCAACTTAAATACTTCTACTATATGTAGTTTTAAAAATGCTTATTAATTCAATCCAAGGAAATATTTTCTATATGAAAAGATAAAAATCTTCTTTCCCCAAAATACCAATTTTCTAACAGGATTACTTACTAAATAAGTTTTCCTTTCTCACTGGTTTGTGATACATTTATTTATCACATATTCAAAACTTATATACAAAAAGGCCTAGAAAAGAATAATTCTATTTTGATGTCTGTTCTTACACTATTATCTTTTGGTGTTTGGTAAACTTATCCTCCTTCAGTATCTTAATTAAAAAAACAAAAAAACAAAAACAAACCTGCTTTCTCATCTTTCTTCCAAACCTTAAAAGCACCCATTCTATCATTGAACTGAATTTCTACTGAACTACACATTAAAGCAATAATTTGTAAAGAATATATATTTTTATAATATTTCAAAATAGTAATTTTATGGTTTCTTTTCTGTTTTTAATTTAAAACACTTCTTTGAGGAAGCAGTTTAGAAAACGTGCTAGCAGCTTTCAATTATTAAGTGACCATCACCCAACAAAAACAAATTAAAATATTAAAAATAATGTATTCATAAAGCTACAATCAGTAGAACCTCAGACTTTTTTAGGAATAACTATTAGATTAGGAAGAGCTTTCTTTAAGTTAATAGGCCATCTCTAACAATGTGACATTCTACCCGCTAACAACAGTACCACAACTGAGTACACTGGCATCATAACTTCTATCTCCAGTAACACTTTTCCAAATAGCTAGTTCTAATTTGATTTATTATTATTAAGTACTTCTTTTTTGTAATAAAATAGTAGGGCAGAATATTCAAGCAATTTTAGATTCTACTTGTATGATGGCCATGATTTTATGTGCTCCATTAAAAATCTGGTCTAACTTATCCACAACATCCATTATATAATTCCTTCTTTTTCCCAAGCAGATTTATAATCTTTCAAACATAAATACTGAAAAATTATCATTCTAAATAAAACTGCTTACCATGATACCACCATTTTGTTTTCTTTGGATTCTTGTTACATGTTCGAACATAAAAAGAATTATCTGGTGGTCGTCTCTGAAACGAAAAAGTTTAAATAGATAAGTTACAAAACAGGAAAACACAAGGAGATCGTTTTAATAAAAACTTATAGGCAAAATTATTATAGAATGTATAAGAAACGATATAAGTGCTGATGTCACAACTGAAAAAAAAATATATTCCAGGAAATGTAGCCTCTAAAACACTGAAATTGTTGTTTGTTTGTTTGTTTTTTCCAAAATAGATATGCATATGTGATTTGGGTTAGCTTCCAGTGGGATTACTAGAGAATGACGATCAACCATAGTGGCAGCATTAGGTTCTAAAGAATTCTAGTTTTGTTTCTCTTGTCTCCCTAGAAATAATTTAATAATTATTTTTATAAGCTGATCAAAACAAAAGTCTACCTAACTAGCTTTGTCTGAGAAATTCTAGCAATTTATAAACAAAGGATTATTGTTCTCCTATAAAAAAAGTATAGTTAAGGAGAAACCAAAGGATTCAGTTTCCAAAATGTATGTAAGAGGAAATGAAGGGGGAGATACATTAGCATTTCTGCTACATATGTCCAGGCCAGCACACTATTAGAAGCATATGGCAGCTCTACAGGGGAGCTACATCAGAAAGAGTGATGCCAACAACAGTGAAGATAGGTTGTAAAAGAATTTTCTTGAAAACTATTAGATGTGGATCAAACACAAGAAATATGTGCCTCTCTACAAAGATTTGGAAACATGTGAAATGTGTATTAGAGCCACTGAAGGCAGGTTAGTGGATATATGACAGGTCCAACTAAATAGCAATGGTGAACAGGACCACCAACGTAGCGGAAAGCAAATCTGACAGTCTCACTTGATGCTTCCAAAATCCATATACAAATCTATGATCTAACTCTTATGAGATAGCAATCACAGTAATTTAACAGAACAAGTAGAGCATAAGACAGTGAACAACTACTCCAAGATCATCCTGTTTATATAGTTTAGAGAAAATTCCTGAAAAATTACCATGAAATTAGATGCCTACTTCAAAGAATAGATGGTCTGCTATTGTCTGTCCTGTAAAGTCATAACCTGTGCTTGTGTAGAATAAACTGCTACTGCTGTAACAATTTTATAAACTCATTTACCACAACCCAATCTTCAAAAATCAAAAGAAAGGGGGAAAATTCATTCTGTTTGCTTTTATCAAGAATATAAGCAACTTAGTAAGTGACTAGGAGATATGTTTCTTAAAAAACTAAAGTATACAAAAAAATTGGATTAGCTGAATTGTTTTAAGAATGGAATACAAGCTGGAAAGTTTGGACTATCTATATCACAAGATTACTGAGACTAAAGTGTAGGTTACTGAACGGCCCCTGATCTCAATATCAGAAATGATCTTTCATCTGCGGACATAATGGATTTAAAAGGCTTCAGTCTAGGGAACCATTCTTGACTATGAAAAAGGAAATTGGAACAGAAGAATTATGACTAAAAATGTCTCTGGTAAAATTAAAATTTGTATTCTGAGAGTTGACTATTAAAGTGAAATTCATATATCCATGTCCACTACAGAATAAAACTCACCTGTTTTAACAGAACAATTTCCAGTGAATTTTAAAAGACTTTTTTTTAAGTCTATTTCGTGCTAGATTCCTCTCAATGCCTGAGCATGCTTCCTCTTCATCTTAGTAACCTGGACTTAGCACAGTAACAATGGCACATAGTAGGGTCCTAATAATGTCTGAATTTTATAATTTTTCAAAAAACCAATGCTGTCAGAATCTAACTTCCAGATTATCATTTTGGTTGAATAAATTATAATTTATAGTTTATATTATATAATATAGTTTATCAATAATTTAAATGGAATGATTAGTCTTACACTTACTATGCAAGAAACACCAAGAGCAACTAGAAAGTGAGGGGAAAGATGAGGGTTAGAAAAGGATGAAGGAGTTAGAGAACAAAGTCATTTTCTAGTTTTTAATAGTAAATCATTGCATTTAAATGTGAACAGATATAATAATCATAAGGCACATGTAAGAACTATGCACAAACACCACTGGCATTAATCTTAACTTATTAAATCCTATAGTTACTGCCTCATCTTTCTATATGCATTAAAATTAAGAGAAACCTTTGTAATTGTAAACTGCTCTGTGCCACACCTAAATTTAAAGTCTGTATATGTGTTGGGGTTGGAGGTGGTGAGAGGAGAAAATATGGAAGCAATAAATGAATAAAACTTGTTTCCAAGCCCTTGGGGTTAACAAAAGCTCAAGTGTAGCCTAAAATGTAGCCAAGAAAAGCCAACAACCAAGAGGAAATTCAAGTTAGGTGATACTAACATTAGATGATTGGAGAAGGCAAGGGCACCCCATTCCAGTACTCTTGCCTGGAAAATCCCATGGACGGAGGAGCCTGGTGGGCTGCCGTCTATGGAGTCACAGAGTCGGACACGACTGAAGCGACTTAGCAGCAACATTAGATGATATGTACCCTCTTTCATCTATTCTAAGACGTACATTTTTTTTCTTAATATTTTACCCATATGGGGATCGTCTTTCAACTAAGGGTATGTGGCAGTTTTCTTTCCTTCTCTTGTGATACATAAAATTGCATATTAAAGGCTCTCACATTAGAATTAATAAATATATATGCAATTTAACCCATTATTTCCCATTCTTATTTGAACAACATTTTTTCTTATAAACTGAACACCATGAAACCTCCTATGGAACTCACATTCTAAGAAACTCACTTTGCAAACAAGTGGCCTAGAGTGTTTCAAAATCTAGATAAGCTACCATTTAAAAATGAAGTACTCTCTTCAATGTTCTCTAAATAGTAATTTGGTAAAAGTGACAGTTCAAATGGAAAAAAAGCTCTGCTACAATAAATGAATAACCCTACAGCTCCCTATTCTCTAAGATAAATTCATTTCTCCTTTCAACAGAATACAAAACAAAACCCTCCCCTCACCCTCACTATGGAGAAGAGAAGCTTTAAAATGTAGAAATACAAGAATATTGAGACACTAACCATCAAGTAGGAATGACAAAGAGGGCTGGAAACAGAGAGGATTTAGATACTTTAAAAGGGTATTCTAAATTTAACTCACATGATTTTTCTTTCTGGTCTTTTACCCCTTTCTCCATCAGACAGAATCTGTAGATTAGTAAAGGAGAATAAGAGGAAAAGTCCTGAAAATTCTATTAATAATTTAGTCTGCCGCCTTCAGTCTAGTCTTTATGGTAGGAGAGCTCCGGTTCCTGGAAAATTCCCTAAAGCAGGCTTATAGGGTGGAAACCAGCAGAGAGGCGAAGGGAGCCAGAGGCTTGTTTCTGGGGCTTCCCACAGTGAAATCTAGAAACCATAATTTCTTATACACTTTTGCCCTGTGCATGCCTACAGAAATAAAACTTAGAGATTATTTAAGAACATCTGAAGGCATTTCCTATTTAAGAAATATAAAGTCTGATGTCTATTATTAAATTATTTTCCAATCTACTACTAAACATCCTCTATAACTTCACAGTAAAAAGCATTAAGTACTTTCTTCAAATAAATTTTATATTAAAATAGTTTCTCTAACTGAACTAAAAGAAAAGCTATTACCTGAATAGTTCTGAAAAGTCCTACCTTTTCTTTGCAGCTGGAAAGCATGCTAATAATGCTAAGACAAACTGACTGGACTGAGAGCGCTGGGGACCAGTCTTCTGTTAGAATGGATAAACAGATATGACCATTGCTATAAACATGAGGATGAACAGGAATATTTTCACCAGTAAACATGACCTAAGAAAGAACAAAAACCATTAATTTTATCTGTATTACCAAAAAATAAAATATTCTCCATATAAGTTAATATTTTAAAAACCAAATTGAAAACAAACAAAATGCCAGGAACAAGATAAACAACTGCTTGTAGTTTATTCTTATCAATTGAACAAGTAATGGTTTTACTAATATGAATAACCATGTAGTAGGAAAAAAACCTTCAGATTATCTAGTTTATATTTCAGCTATTTTTCACAAATTACTTTTAAATTTTCTAAATTACCAAGCATTTTTAGACTAGTGAAAGACAACTGTATGTACAAGAACAGTTTCTCAAATTCAACTCATTGTTCTCCACATACATAAATCAAAGACACTAAAATTCCAAATCCTAGTGTTCAATTTTAGGACAATATAAATTACATGTAATAGGAACACTCCTACTGACGACAATGCTATTGTCTAAGGTGCCATATACATAAAAGGAAATGACTGCTATATATTCTACCTCATCTAAACTCAAACTTCAGTATGATGAACAATTTCAAATTACTACTTATTAAGGAGTAAAGACCTATGTGCTTGGATGAAAAAGCAAAGGTTGAATGAGTCTCCCAATTATTTGCTCATTTTCTCTGCTCTTTCTTTTACTCAATTCTTCTACCAGTTCTCTCCTTTATCCATCTTCCCTCAGCACTGTTTTGAAAGATAATAAATCTGTTATTTCCTTCCTTAGCCCTAATACATTCAGAATATCAATAGTGCTGCTTCTGAAACATATCTATCTAAGCATCTGCATAGGCAGGAGAGTAAATTCATATATTCCAAGGAATTTGTAAGTACAGGCCAAACTAGAAGTTTCATATTTAACAAAGCTTGGATATATGTTAGCTCATAATAAATCACTTTGATATAACCATCAATCCTCTAGGTGAATTATGGAATACGGAATGAAGCAGGGCAAAGACTAATAGAGTTTTGCCAAGAAAATGCACTGGTCATAGCAAATATCCTCTTTCAACACCACAAGAGAAGACTCTATACATGGATATCACCAGATGGTCAACACTGAAATCAGATCGATTATATTCTTTGCAGCCAAAAATGGAGAAGCTCTATACAATCAGCAAAAATAAGACCAGGAGCTGACTGTGGCTCTGATCATGAACTCCTTATTGCCAAATTCAGACTGAAATTGAAGAAAGTAGGGAAAACTACTAGACCATTCAGGTATGACCTAAATCAAATCCCTTATGATTATACAGTGGAAGTGAGAAATAGATTTACGGGCCTAGATCTGATAGATAGAGTGCCTGATGAACTATGGAATGAGGTTCATGACATTGTACAGGAGACAGGGATCAAGACCATTCCCATGGAAAAGAAATGCAAAAAAGCAAAATGGCTGTCTGGGGAGGCCTTACAAATAGCTGTGAAAAGAAGAGAAGCAAAAGCAAAGGAGAAAAGGAAAGATATAAACATCTGAATGCAGAGTTCCAAAGAATAGTAAGAAGAGATAAGAAAGCCTTCTTCAGCGATCAATGCAAAGAAATAGAGTAAAACAACAGAATGGGAAAGACTAGGGGATCTCTTCAAGAAAATCAGAGATACCAAAGGAACATTTCATGCAAAGATGGGCTCGATAAAGGACAGAAATGGGATGGACCTAACAGAAGCAGAAGATATTAAGAAGAGGTGGCAAGAATACACAGAAGAACTGTACAAAAAAAGATCTTCACGACCCAGATAATCATGATGGCGTGATCACTGACCTAGAGCCAGACATCCTGGAATGTGAAGTCAAGTGGGCCTTAGAAAGCATCACTACGAACAAAGCTAGTGGAGGTGATGGTCCAGTTGAGCTATTCCAAATCCTGAAAGATGATGCTATAAAAGTGCTGCACTCAATATGCCAGCAAATTTGGAAAACTCAGCAGTGGCCACAGGACTGGAAAACATCAGTTTTTATTCCAATCCCAAAGAAAGGCAATGCCAAAGAGTGCTCAAACTACCACACAATTGCACTCATCTCACACGCTAGTCAAGTAATGCTCAAAATTCCCCAAGTCAGGCTTCAGCAATATGTGAACCGTGAACTTCCTGATGTGCAAGCTGGTTTTAGAAAAGGCAGAGGAACCAGAGATCAAATTGCCAACATCTGCTGGATCATTGAAAAAGCAAGAGAGTTCCAGAAAAACATCTATTTCTGCTTTATTGACTATGCCAAAGCCTTTGACTGTGTGGATCACAATAAACTGTGGGAAATTCTGAAAGAGATGGGAACACCAGACCACCTGATCTGCCTCTTGAGAAATCTGTATGCAGGTCAGGAAGCAACAGTTAGAACTGGACATGGAACAACAGATTGGTTCCAAATAGGCAAAGGAGTACGTCAAGGCTGTATATTGTCACTCTGTTTATTTAACTTCCATGCAGAGTACATCATGAGAAACGCTGGACTGGAAGAAGCACAAGCTGGAATCAAGATTGCCAGGAGAAATCTCAATAACCTCAGATACGCAGATGACACCACCCTTATGGCAGAAAGTAAAGAGGGGCTAAAAAGCCTCTTGATGAAAGTGAAAGTGGAGAGTGAAAAGGTTGGCTTAAAGCTCAACATTCAGAAAATGAAGATCATGGCATCTGGTCCCATCACTACATGGGAAATAGATGGAGAAACAGTGGAAACAGTCTCAGACTTTATTTTTCTGGGCTCCAAAATCACTGCAGATGGTGACTGCAGCCATGAAATTAAAAGACGCTTACTCCTTGGAAGGAAAGTTATGAGCAACCTAGATAGCATATTCAAAAGCAGAGACATTACTTTGCCAACAAAGATTCGCCTAGTCAAGGCTATGGTCTTTCCTATGGTCATGTATGGATGTGAGAGCTGGACTGTGAAGAAGGCTGAGTGCCGAACAATTGATGCTTTTGAATTGTGGTGTTGGAGAAGACTCTTGAGAGTCCCTTGGACTGCAAGGAGATCCAACCAGTCCATCCTAAAGGAGCTCAGTTCTGGGTGTTCATTGGAAGGACATGTTGAAGCTGAAACTCTAGTACTTTGGCCACCTGATGCAAAGAGCTGATTCATTTGAAAAGACCCTGGTGCTGGGAAAGATTGAGGGCAGGAGGAGAAGGGGACAACAGAGGATGAGATGGTTGGATGGCATCACCGACTCAATGGACATGGGTTTAGGTGAACTCTGGGAGTTGGTGATGGACAGAGAGGCCTGGTGTGCTGCGGTTCATGGGGTCGCAAAGAGTTGGACATGACTGAGCGACTGAACTGAACTGAATGTTTAAAAAAAAAAAAAATTGACTTTAAAGATCTTGAAAAGGAGACAATGAAGGTTACACATAACGACTTAAAGGAACAATCCAAAAAGAAGTTATAACAATTATAAATATATATGCACCCAACATTGGAGCATTGATTTATCTATGACAAACATTAATTAATATGATAGAAGAAATATGCAGCAATACAATAATAGTGGGAGACTTTAATATCCCACTCATATAATCTGGCTGTAATAGACAAAGTAAAGAGCAAAACACATTTACTTATGAACCTCAAAAAATTCAGTTCACTCAGGAGAGTTTAAAAAAAAAAAAAAAGACTTATTTGTTCACTCTGTAAAGGTTTATTGACTATTTTATGGGTTTGGTACTACTTTGAGTAGTAGGGAGGAAGAGGTGACAAATGTGATCCTGTCCTAAATAATATATTGTGGTAAAGATAGACCTACCAATACAAAATACTAAGATGTGCCTAAAGATGAGGACACCCAAACTGGACTTTTTGTTTCCTGAACTTTTCATTTCGAGAACAAACCTCCTAATATAGGATGAATTCAACATGATTTTTTTTTAAGTGTTCTTTGTGATTAAAAACAGAAAGCCATTGGTTAAGAAATTACATATACTCCTCCCCACCATCACTCCCCTTCTTTCTTCCCATTTCCCTCCCACCCTTATTGATCCTTTCCTTTGTCCATTTTCCCCTAAAAAAAAAAAAAAAAAAAAAAAACGAAAAACAAGGGATTTTAAACCTATTGCATTCAGGACAAATGCATCCAATCTAAAACTTCCAAGAATCCAAAACACACGAAGTAACTTGTTGCACATGGTACACATGGTACAGGTAACCCATAGGAGTTTGTCTAAACAGGGAAAGGCTGATTTTCCATGCCAGAGGAGAATTCCTGAGATATAAGAAAAAACGTTTTTCAACAGTTTATTCACGTAAAAGTCTGGTAAGCTGTCTGCACAGACAGTTTTGATGTAAACTTTGCTATTCTGGTTCTCTGCCTAGGACACAAGCGTAACCACTGGTGAATTTTTTCAAGGCCACACTCTTAACTGTCCTCGTTTATTTAATATGCAGTACAAGCCTAAGGAGGAAATGGACATTTCAAGCTTTTTTAATGCAGCTAAATAGGTTCTGAAAACTTAAAAGAGTCTTTAAAATTTTCAGAGTTGAAAACCTATTTTTGAGGGGCCAAGGGAGTCGCAAATAGCTGATAAACTATCTAACACAGATTTGACAAGAAAACTGAATACAATGAATTTTAAACCAAAGGGAATAAAGAGTTTTGCTAATTTGTTTTTTTAAACAATTTTTTCAGATTCAAAGTAGTCATTCAGATTAAACAGCAACAAGAGTGCACATATTCCCTATTACGTAAATCAAACTGAATACAATGGAATTACAGACTTTCAAGAACAAGCTGTTTAATGGTAAAAAATTTAGAAAAGGATCTTAGATCTAATGTACGTGAACCACATCTGAAAATCTGAGTCTGCATAAGAAGCAGCCCTCAAGTGTCTCTAAATTTCCAAATACCCCACAATCTGTGTGGCTCAAATTCAAAAGCAGATGAGAGCTGAAAAAGAACTATGCTTTTGGAGGTAAGAATGCATTTCCCACATACAACCTAAAATTTTAAGCAAGTTAACCTCTGGGTAACCTTTGGGTACTAAATGTATTATTTGTTCATAAAACTACTAAGATCTAAACTGAATGCTACCAAAAGTGATAATATAAAGGGTAGATATTAGCTAACTGTTTCTAATATGAAATTCATGTTACTTGTTATACCTGAGGACTTTAAACATCAAGCTCAATACTCACTGACCTCACAGTACTGAGATCTTACACAATGCAGGCATACTAATGTGTTCAGACTAATGCTCTGCAAGTGATTAGAAAGTCAGACACTGAATATGGTATGTCAAGATAGGTCAAAATACAATATATATAGAATGAGCAATACAAAACAGACTATAATTATAAAAGCCAATCTATAATATGGACACCAAGGTTTCTATAGGGACAGTAAGAGGGAATGTTTTCTCTGATTAAAATTGCAAGTAGATGAGAATGCTATGCTAAGTCACTTCAGTCGTGTCCGACTCTGTGTGACCCCATAGATGGTAGCCTACCAGGCTCCCCCGTTCCTGGGACTCTCCAGGCAAGAACACTGGAGTGGGTTGCCATTTCCTTCTCCAATGCATGAAAGTGAAAAATGAAAGTGAAGTCCCTCAGTCGTGTCTGACTCCTTAGTGACCCCATGGACTGCAGCCTACCAGGCTCCTAGATGAGAATACTTAAGGGCAACTATAAAAACTGAACATACAAGTAGACAGTTTCATAAATTAAAATAATCTAATTATGAATAATATATATGACATAGATAGTCTAGCATACATGATAAATATTTGACAAAAGTGGTTGGGGACAAGAATTTTAGAATAGTTTTCAATTCAATTCTCCCCTTTTTAGTCATCTAATATGTATCAGTGGAATGAATATTAATAGTTTTCACAAAGCAGTGTGAGAATCAGACCACAAAAGACGAAGACACTATTTGCTACAATGTTTCTAAAGCTTTATAATCAAGGCAAGTATATTTTTTAGCACCTTTAAAATAGGTCCAAAATATGGCCACTTTCACAACCTCCATGGTTACCCTTCGGGTCCAAATCACCATCACCTCTCACCTGGGTCACTGTCATCGCATCTGGCCTCCCTAAAACCGTGTGCTCCCACATTTTATCAAATAAAATTTTCAGTGAATGGGGAATTTCACAACCACTTGTCCAGAGCAATGGACCTCAGGAAAGTTTTGCTATCAGAAAAATCTTCAAATCTATATGTACATTAAGCTCTGAGTACTGGACCCTTTATAATTATTTTATAACCATATAGATAATATGATTAAAATAACTTTAAAATCATTTAAAAGTATTACTGGACTTCCAGTGCTCTGTCATTTTCTCAATCATGGGTATCAGAACATATAACTTCTATGACATGGGAGGGACCATAAAATTAACTGATGTTAAAAGGGGATCTTCGTATTTGAAAAGATTGGAACAACTGCCCTAGGGTTTCCACATCATTCTACATGTAGTCTTTAATTTTCAGAAATAACATTACTTAATGAATTTTTTGTTGCTGATTAGTTGCTAAGTCGTGTCCAACTGTTTTGCCACCCCATGGACTATAGCCCACTAGGCTCTTCTGTCCATGGGATTTCCCAGGCAAGAATATTGGAGTGGGTTGCCATTTTCTTTCCCAAGGAACCTTCCCAACCCAGGGATCAAACCTGCATCTCCTACATTTAGCAGGTAGATTCTTTACCACTGAGCCAATTAATGAATAAGCAGGTATTTTCCATGTTGGTGTTCACATCTAATCAGCAGAATGGGAGAAAAGTAAATTGGGTTTGATTGTTGATTGTTCTAATAACTAGCTTTTAAACCATAAACAAGACAATTCACTTCTACAGGATTTAATTTCCTCACAGTAAATGAGGATGAATCTATTTCCTCTATTTCACTGAGCTATTTCAAGATAAAATCAGAATGAAAGTTACCTTAATAAAGTATGATGCAAATACTACAATACAATAGAAGGCATGGAGGTTAATGTGTGGCTGAAATGCTTCAGTTCAGACTTGACCGTAAAGAGACTGGACTGCTAAGCCTGACTCCATAGAAAGTAAGAACCACCACAGGATTTACTGAGAAGGGGGAAGATGGTGGTGGTGGATGTATGTGGGAAACCAATGAGGTAATGGCACCTTCAAAGAAATCTAACAGCAATGTGAGAGGATCTCTAGGAGTGGGAAGAATTAAAGGCTACTCTGTAATAGTCCAAATGAAAACTATAAACTTGGACCACACAGCACTGATGATAACTTAAGAAAAGTGATCAGACTGCCTTACATCTGTGAAAGGATCTGAAAAACCACACTTAAGAATGAGAGAAAGGAAAAAAATTTAACACTAAGAAGATGGGTGAACAGAAACCCAAAGAGAGAATTCTCTTGTTATTAGGAAAAAAATTGAGTTTATTAGCTGTGTTAAATTTGGGATGTCTGGAGGTGTTCAAGTAGAGCTGCCCAACAAGGGCATGAAATTAAACCTCAGAAGGAAGAGAGTGTAAATGGAGTTGGAAATCTGGGAGTTAGTGGCTTAAGATGGTTAAAGACATTAAAGAGTGAGAAGAATAAAGAAGCTACAGGACACCAAAATCAGACCAGTAAGCAGGACTGAAATCAGAGAAGAGGACAACGAATACAAGCTAAGATGATAGGATTTATGACAAATGCTCTCACAAAAATATTAAAGATGAAATTCAAATGATGCTTAAGTCTGACGTTTGATTTAGAATTAAGAACAGAGTTTTAGAGAATACCTTAGACCTAGTTTCATGGGTAGAGAAATTTTTTTTTTTTTTTTTTAAGATTTGTGAGTTTCCACAGTTAACCTTCTCCAGTATTCCCTAAGGCAAAGTTTCTGATTCCATGATTCGTATTCTTCCTTCACAGGCCTTCAAGGGACTTAGCTGAAGTGAGGTAGAGGAACAGGTTGAGAACAAGTGGATACCTCACTGCCTTCAAGCAAAAACAGTTAAGATGACGCTGATAAGCCAAAGGCAACAACAGAAAGTGAAGATCATTTTCTGAAGAGAAGGAATACATTTGGTTTCTGATTACAGTTGATGTGTGGTTATTACAGAAACCCAGATATCACGACAAGACACACTTCTTCACCTTTTTTTAGAAAAACATAAAAATGAGCCCCCAACATCTTACTTTTCTGCTCACATAGAAACTTCAGAACTCAAGGAATCAGTTTCCATTTAATACTATGCCTTGAAACAATTATCTTTTTAACTACAGCACAATACAAAAGTTGACTTCCATCTATACTCCCACATGGCTAAAAGAAGATTAAGCTATTTGTGTCACTAACTGCTGCTACTGCTGCTGCTAAGTCACTTCAGTCGTGTCCGACTCTGTGCGACCCCATAGACGGAAGCTCACCAGGCTCCCCCGTCCCTGGGATTCTCCAGGCAAGAACACTGGAGTGGGTTGCCATTTCCTTCTCCAATGCATGAAAGTGAAAAGAGAAAGTGAAGTCGCTCAGTCGTGTCCGACTCTTAGCGACCCCATGGACTGGAGCCTACCAGGCTCCTCTGTCCATGGAATTTTCCAGGCAAGAGTACTGGGGTGGGGTGCCATTGCCTTCCCCGTGTAGTGACATTTTCTTTCCTTGGGCTCCAAAATCATTGTGGACAGTGACAGCAGCCACAAAATTAAAAGACGCTTGCTCCATGGAAGAAAAGTTTAGCGTGTTAAAAAGCAGAGACATCACTTTGCCGTCAAAAGTCCACTTAGTCAAAGTTATGGTCTTTTCAGTAGTCATGTACAGATATGAGAGTTGGATCATAAAGAAGGCTGAGCGCCGAAGAACTGATGCTTTCAAACCTGTGGTGCCAGAGAAGACTCTTGAGAGTCCTTGGACAGCAAAGACATCAAATCAGTGAATCCTCAAGGAAATCAACCCTGAATATTCATTGGAAGGATTGATGGTGAAGATGAAACTCCAGTACTTTGGCCACCTGATGCGAAAAGCCAACTCATTGGAAAAGACCCTGATGCTGTGAAAGATTGAGGGCAGGGGGAAAAGGGGGTGAGAAGAGAGAATATAGTTTGATGGCATCACTAACTCAATGGACATGAGCTTAAGCAAACTCTGGGAGATAGGGAAGGACAGGGAAGCCTGGCAAGCTGCAGTTCATGGGGTTGCAAAAAGTAGGACAAGACCTAGCAACTGAACAACAACTTAAAAATAGCAATAAAATATGAATTTCCTCAAAAATAGCATATTTTAGCACCTAACACCAAGAAGTCAATAGCACCCACTCCAGTACTCTTGCCTGGAAAATCCCATGGACGGAGGAGCCTGGTGGGTGCAATCCATGGGGTCGCTAAAAGTCGGACACAACTTCACTTTCACTTTTCACTTTTATGCATTGGAGAAGGAAATGGCAACCCACTCCAGTGTTCTTGCCTGGAGAATCCCAGGGATGGGGGAGCCTGGTAGGCTGTCGTCTATGGGGTCGCACAGAGTCGGACACGACTGAAGCGACTTGGCAGCAGCAGCAGCACCTAACACACTGAATTTCAGGTTATTTGGGAAATTTCATGATCTACAACACCTGATCAATTAGCAGTGCTACACAGAGTTAGTCACTGTCTTATCATTTAGCTACTAGTAACTTATTTTCCATCTTACCAACCCAGAAAGCTGGAATTCATCCTAAATTCTCCTTTTCTCTAACTTCCAAGGATTAATCATTTACCACAGTTAAACAGCTCTCAAAAATTTTTATCTGCCACCACTACCCTTTGTCCAAGTTTTCAGACATTAACTAAACTGATAGTGCTTCACACTAAAACTATCAGATTTGGAGCTGATGTCTAGATATTTAATATCTTATATTTTACCCTTGCAGTATTGAAAGGCTACAAGAGACAGCATGGCAATGAGAAATCAAAGAAGTGCTCCTTTCAAAACAGCACTTGCCTCTTAATGATGTCATTCTATCAATATCACCATCTTATCTAGAAAGACATGGCTCCAGCTACTCCAAAATGAGAAGTTCTCCCAAAACCTGTGGGCCTAGGGGTTAGATTTCCATGCCCTTTGGTCTACTTAACATGAATGGATCAGAAATAGTCTTAAGTTTTTAGAAGTAAAAAGCAGCAAAGCCTAATCTCAATAAAGTAAATCTCAATATAGTAAATTGTCCATATGACCTTGATTATATTACAAATAAGATAAACAAATCTACTTAATATAATTGTAATGATTATAAGTTTTTAGTCAAAATCACAAATTTGGTATTTATCTATAATCTAAAAATACAATAAAATTTTAAAAAGCAAAACAGTTACCTGAGGAGAGTCAAAAGGATATCGGCTACTAAACTTAAATAGAAGTTGAAATTTTTCCCCTTCATATAAGGTACCTGGTGCACCTTCCATGTCTACAATCCACCTAGAATAGAAAAAAAAAAAAAAAAAATTTAACTTCAGTTATAAAGGACTGGGGTGAGGAGGAAAAAGAACACCAGATACGCATCTATGCCAGGCAATGGGACACGAGTCACCCATGTGTAACAACACACTTCATCCTCCCAACAGGAGTAGGTAGTAAAACTCCTGGCCCTATTCCCTTCTCTGACACTCCTGGGTTAAATAACTAGACCAAGGTCAGACAGCTAAAAAGGACAGAGCCAAGTTTTAACTCAGGTCCAGAAAAAAACAAAATAAAACTCAACTTTGGTGTACTGACACCAAAGTCTACATTCTTCTTACTCAATTTATGGTACCTTATTTTTTCAGACCATCTACAATTATGGAAAAGATTTTATAGATAAAATCAAGCTAATTAACTGCTTTCTTGATATTAATTATTTTAGAAGCTATTAATATGAGAGAAGTTGATGTCAGCAATGACTACAGCAGCTGTCAGATCAATTTTCTCATGAGTATTCCAGAGACAGCTAACCAGGAAAAAGGAAGCTAAGCTGACATCAGTCCACTTACTCTGATGGCTACTAAAGGCTGTAAAAGGCCTTTCCTTTGCCTCTCATTATGTTTCAATCATTTAATAAAACCCAGAATAAATTTAGAAAGATGGTAATGATAACCCTGTATGCGAGACAGCAAAAGAGACACAGATGTATAGAACAGTCTTTTGGACTCTGTGGGAGGAGAGGGTGGGATGATTTGGGAGAATGGCATTGAAACATGTATAATATCATATAAGAAATGAATCGCCAGTCCAGGTTTGATGCAGGATACAGGATGCTCGGGGCTGGTGCACTGGGACAACCCAGAGGGATGGTACAGGGAGGGCGGTGGGAGGGGGGTTCAGGATGGGGAGCACATGTACACCTGTGGTGGATTCATGTTGATGTATGGCAAAACCAATACCATATTGTAAAGTAATTAACCTCCAATTAAAATAAATAAATTAAAAAAAAAAACCCAGAACAGATTTCTATGGCATCTATATAAGCTTACTTTGTTTTCATATATAATAATCATGAATATAATAAATCTGTTCATAATAATATACTGCACACTATCTCCAATTATTAAAAAAAAAAAAAGAGGAACATAGTATATTACAACATACACGACACGGAAGACTTTAGAGGTAAAAATTTGAGTTCCTAATTACAACCATGCCACTTGTAATTACTGTATACCTGGTCAATTTCTTAAATCCTATACTTTTCATGTATAAAAATTTACTATATTAAATACAGGGAAGCAAAAGGAAGGCTGAGGATACAGTGCTGGGCTACTATTGAGCACCTCACATATTATGGACTTCAGTTCAGTTGCTCAGTCGTGTCCAACTCTTTGCAACCCCATGAATCACAGCATGTGAGGCCTCCCAGTCCATCACCAACTCCCAGAGTTCACTAAGACTCAGGAATATATAAAAGAGTAAGTGTGGCTACTCTCTGAAAGTAACCAGGTTGGAACACATAGAGATCCTTAAAAGCATGACTATTCATTCTCAGAAGGCATGCTGAATACTTTACATGATATGTAAAGATAGAAAAGATATGACCACAGACTCAAGAGGCAGTATTTTACAGCAAAATTAGACAGTCCCTTAGTTAGCTGTGTGGCCCTCAGTATGCTCTTCTGTTTTAAGTACTTAAATTCTAAAATAGTTATTTTTTAAAATTGTTAAAGTTAATAAAAAAGTCACCTTAAAGTTTTGTTAGAAAGATAAATGATATTGCATATGCAAAAAATTTAGTATATTCCTAACACCAGAACCAGTATACAGTAAATAAAACGCAATGCAAAAACTGCATTAAAAAGACAAAAACAAAAAACCTACTCTCTTTAATAAAAACCAGGTCATTCCTCCTAATCAAACTTACAAGCTTTTGCACAGCAAAGGAAACCATCAACAAAATGAGAAGACAACCTATGGACTGGGAGAAAATATTTGCAAACAATGAGACTGACAGGCGCTTAACTCCCCCCACCCCCACCCCCCCCCCCCCCCCGCAAAAAAGCAAGGAGACTGACAGGGGTTTAACTTCCTCCCACAAAAAAAGCAATCAAAAGATAGGCAAAGACCTGAATAAACACTTCTCCAAAGAAGACACACAGATGAAAAGGAACATGAAAAGATGCTTCAAATGGCCAATTATTAGAAAAAAGGAAATCAAAATTATGAGATGTCACCTCATACAAGTCAGAAGGGCCATCATCAAAAAGTTCACAAATAAGAAATGTTGGGTGTGGAGAAAAGGGAATTCTCTTAAACTATTTCTGGGAATGTAAATCGGTGCAGCCACTAAGGAAATATTATGAAGTTTACTTTCCTTAAAAAACTAAAAAAAGAACTACCATATGATTCAGCAATCTCGCTCCTGGGCAAGTATCTGGAAAAGATTAAAACTCTAACTCAAAAAAGATAAATACATCCCAATGTTCATAGCAGAACTATTTACAACATCCAAAACATGGAAGTAACCTCGAAGCCCATCGACAGACCAATGAATACAGATGATGTGGTACATTGTCTATACATAACTCCTACACTGTTGGTGGGAATGTAATTTGGTAGAGCCACTTTAGAAAACAGTATGGAGGTTCTGCATAAACTAAAAACAGGATTACTACAGGATCCAGCAATCCCGCTCTGGGGAATATACCTGGACAAAATCATTATTCAATAAGATACATGAACCACTGTATTCACAGCAGCACTGTTTACAACAGCCAAAACACAGGAACAACCTGAATGTCCATTGGCAGCTGAGTGGATAAAGATGTGGTCCACGTATGCAACAGAATACTACTCAGGCATAAATAAAAACAAGATGGTGCCATCTGCAGCAACATGGATACAACTAGAGATTATCATGGGCTTCCCTGGTGGCTCAGATGGTAAAGAATCAGGCCCCAATGCAGGAGACCCAGGTTCGATACCTGGGTTGGGACAATCCCCTGGAGAAGGGAATGGCAACCCACTCCAGTATTCTTGCCTGGAGAACTCCATGGACAGAGGAGCCTGACAGACCACAGTTCATGGAATCGCAAAGAGTCAGATGAGTGACTGAATGACTAACACTTTCACTTTCATACTAAGTGAAGTCAGTCAGAAAAAGAAAGACAGATATGTGGAATCTAAAATATGGCACAAATGAACTTAACTGTGAAAGAGAAACAGACTCATGGATAAAGAGAACAGACATGGTGGGGGAGGGAGAGATGGACTCGGAGTCTGGGGTTGGCAGATGCAAACTATTGCATTCAGAATGGATGAGCAACAGGGTCCTAAAGTACAGTACAGGGAACTATACTCAGTATCTGGGATAAATCAGAATGGAAAATAATATTAAAAAAGGATATATATATATATATGTAACTGATTCACTGTGCTGTACAACAGAGATTGGCACAATACTGTAAATCAACTATACTTCAATCAAAAAAAATAATCAAAAAAACAAAGATGTGGTACATGTATACAATGGAGTATTATTCAGCCACAAAAAAGAATGAAATATTGCCATTTGTAGCAATATGGATGGACCTAAAGACCTAAAGATTATCATACTAAGTGAAGTCAGACAGAAAAACACAAATATATGAAGGGAAAATTAGCTTTGCTGGATATATTAAGACAGGATATATACCAATACAGCCTCTCTCAAGGGTTTTCAAAGGCAATTATGACTATATAAAATTTTTGCCTTACATGATGACTATGGACTATTAACTCAAGGGGTGCCATTTCACTGAGCTACACTGAGAGACCACAATAGTTCTAAGTCGATCTTTTACTATCTCTGTTCCTTCCTTAGGAGCACATAGAGGTCAAAGGATAGCATATTAGGTCAAAGAACATGATTCTCATATTTTTTAAGGTCTTAATACATGCTACCAAACTGTCTTCCATAAAGCATAATGGGCTTACTTCATCTTCCTTACCCATATCCCCCATTCCATATGATCCCACTTAAACAATTTTTTTGTTTGTTTTTGGTCACATTGCGCAGCTTATGGGATGTTAAGTTCCCAGTCCAGGGACTGAAACTGGGCCCTAACAGTTGAGAGTTGTCAAGTCTTAACCACCAGACTGCCAAGGAATTCCCTGTGTAGTTTTTTCAAACTGGGTTAGAAGTTATATCAAAACATTGTTCTTTAGCCTATCTTTTGTTTCAGCTTCTGCCCTGCCCTGATTAAAGAAACTAAAGAACTCAACAAAAAAAGTATATTATTTTAAAATCAGTGTGTATTTGCTGTTAATTACATGTATCTCTTTTAACTAGATTAATATTTGGTTTGCAATTCATTTCATTCAAAAGATCCTTTCTTAAGATTCCTGTTCTTAAAGATTGAAAGAAAGTGAAAGTGAAGTCGCTCAGTCGTGTCCGACTCTTTGCGACCCCGTGGACTGTAGCCCACCAGGCTCCTCTGTCCATGGGATTCTCCAGGCAAGAATACTGGAGTGGGTTGCCATTTCCTTCTCCAGGGGATCTTCCCGACCCAGGGAACGAACCCAGGTCTCCTGCATTGCAGGCAGATGCTTTAACCTCTGAGCCACCTGGGACTCAAATGTCATGGTCAAAGGTAACCAAAAATAGTTTCTTCTGAAAATAAGTATGTCCCTGTTGTTTGAGTTTTGGTCACTCCTGCTCTCTGGTCTCTGTTATCACTAAATATTTGAATTGTTCAATTTGTTCTACAAGTTGGTTTACAGGAAATTTTTATCTTGTTGGCTTATACCCCTTTTCATTTTAGGGTTTTTTCCTTTCTTTTTTAAGGACAGAATCAATTACTTAAAAATCTCCCATTTTACTACATTTACCTTTTTCCAATGGAACTGTTATATCAAAGGAGTGGTAAGGACAGACCAAATAGTCAGTTGTGAAATCTTAGGATGATACTCTCAAAAACATTTCAAACTAATTCAAATGCTCATTTTTGAGAGAGGGAATGAATGCTCTCTTTTTAAAAACTGCTGCTCGTTTTAATGGAACCCATATCTCTCTACTATTCTTGGCACTTATCTGGGAAGAAACTTCTGCTCCATTCCCAAGGAAGGAGCTGAATCAGAGGATGGATACTTCTGTGTCCTCCTTCTACCCTTCACATTTCATCCTCATGCAAGTCTCTCATTTGTCAAATGAGAATGCTGAGGGCATGATATTCACTTAGCTAACGCTGCTATAAAGAAAGCAACCACGCTGTATGTTCAGGGGACAAGGACAGAGGTGCACCTCTTGACGGTTTATTCACTTTACTTCAGTTGCTCAGTTGTGTCCGACTCCTCGCGACCCCATGAACCACAGCACACCAGGCCTCCCTGTCCATCACCAACTCCCGCGGTCCACCCAAACCTATGTCCATAGAGTCGGTGATGCCATCCAGCCATTTCATTTTCTGTCATCCCCTTCTCCTTCTGCCCTCAATCTTTCCCAGCACCAGGGTCTTTTCAAATGAGTCAGCTCGTCGCATCAGGTGGCTGAAGTTCACTTCAGAGCCTCAAATGTTTTTGAAAAATCTGATAAATAACCTCAAACTACTCTATCACAGGTTAAGAACACTCCCTAACAAAGTCAGGCCAAAGTTTTTAACACTCTACCTCATCAGCAGGAAACTTGTATAAAACAAAACTGGGTATTTAAATGCATAGAATAAGATATGTTTACTGTATTTACTTCTCAGGGGGAGATAATCAGATAAAATATGAAAATAATTCTGACATACAGAAAATAATTCTGTATTTTTAAAATGAGTATATATTCATACTTACATTGATAAAAAAAAAGAAAAACAAGTACTTTAAAACTTAAAATACTTACTGTGTAATTGAATTTTGAACACTCTTTTCATTTAAAGTCATTCCAGGAGGTGGGTCATTTTGCAAAGCCAACAGTTCTTTCTGTAGTCGTTTCTAAAAAAAAAAAAAAAAAAGTATCATTAATAACTTTGTACTTTTTTTTCTTACAACATAATATCCTTGTAGTCATGAAGTCTGAAATCCTTGATTAAATTTCCTCCAAACGCTCATGCCTTTTCCTTTATAAACCCCTTACATCTCTTATGTTTTACATGCCTGATTCTCAAATTTTTTACTGCTTTCCTATAATTCACAATTATTAAATTATTTCTAAATATATTTGTAACCATTGATGCTATAAGATAGTTACCAAGTTATAAGGTTATAAATGCTTACAAGTTTTACCAGGGCTTCCTTTACTGATTTTCAATGATAAAAATCATCAGATCAGATCAGTTGCTCAGTCGTGTCCGACTCTTTCAACACCAGGAATTGCAGCATGCCAGGCTTCCCTGTCCATCACCAACTCCCGGAGTTCACTGAGACTCAACGATCATTGAGTCAGTGATGCCATCCAGTCATCTCATCCTCTGCCGTCCCCTTCTCCTCTTGCCCACAATCCCTCCCAGCATCAGAGTCTTCTCCAATGAGTCAACTCTTCACATGAGGTGGCCAAAGTACTGGAGTTTCAGCTTTAGCATCATTCCTTCCAAAGAAATCTCAGGGCTGATCTCCTTCAGAATGGACTGGTTGGATCTCCTTGCAGTCCAAGGGACTCTCAAGAGTCTTCTCCAATACCACAGTTCAAAAGCATCAATTCTTTGGCACTCAGCCTTCTTCACAGTCCAACTCTCACATCCATACATGACCACAGGAAAAACCATAGCCTTGACTAGACAAACCTTTGTTGGCAAAGTAACGTCTCTGCTTTTCAATATGCATCTAGGTTGGTCATAACTTTCCTTCCAAGGAGTAAGCATCTTTTAATTTCATGGCTGTAGTCACCATCTGCAGTGATTTTGGAGCCCCCAAAAATAAAGTCTGACACTGTTTCCACTGTCTCCCCATCTATTTCCCATGAAGTGATGGGACCAGATGCCATGATCTTCGTTTTCTGAATGTTGAGCTTTAAGCCAACTTTTTCACTTTCCTCTTTCACTTTCATCAAGAGGCTTTTCAGTTCCTCTTCACTTTCTGCAATAAGGGTGGTGTCATCTGCATATCTGAGGTTATTGATTTCTCCCAGCAATCTTGATTCCAACTTGTGTTTCTTCCAGTCCAGCATTTCTCATGATGTACTCTGCATAGAAGCTAAATAAACATGGTGACAATATGTAGCCTTGACGTACTCCTTTGCCTATTTGGAACCAGTCTGTTGTTCCATATCCAGTTCTAACTGTTGCTTCCTGACCTGCATACAGATTTCTTAAGAGGCAGATCAGGTGGTCTGGTATTCCCATCTCTTTCAGAATTTTCCACAGTTTCTTGTGATCCACACAGTCAAAGGCTTTGGCATAGTCAATAAAGCAGAAATAGATGTTTTTCTGGGACTCTCTTGCTTTTTCCATGATCCAGCGGATGTTGGCAATTTCATCTCTGGTTCCTCTGCCTTTTCTAAAACCAGCTTGCACATCAGGAAGTTCACGGTTCATATATTGCTGAAGCCTGGCTTGGAGAATTTTGAGCATTACTTTACTAGCGTGTGAGATGAGTGCAATTGTGTGGTAGTTTGAGCATTCTTTGGCATTGCCTTTCTTTGGGATTGGAATGAAAACTGACCTTTTCCAGTTCTGTGGCTGCTGCTGAGTTTTCCAAATTTGCTGGCATATTGAGTGCAGCACTTTCACAGCATCATCTTTCAGGATTTGGAATAGCTCAACTGGAATTCTATCACCTCCACTAGCTTTGTTCATAGGATGCTTTCTAAGGCAAACACTTGACTTCACATTCCAGGATGTCTGGCTCTATACAACTCTTAAAGAATGCATCATTTCAGACAAATAGGTTTTCCAGAAGAACTACAGAAAACGTCTTTTGAAAAAGTTTAAAATAATTTAAATTTTAAGCTATTTGTTTTCTTAAAACAGTATCATCCACATATAATTTAATCTTTCAACACCAGAATATAATATATCAGAGCCTGAGATTACATAAAGTTATTTTTTTCACACACTAGATGCCCTGAAATGGCTATGTATTTGCATTCTATTTTGTATAGCTTTTATTGTTCAATTCTTCCCTTATTATTATCACTCGACACTCTTTTTCAGGACACAACAAAGCAAAATAAAAACCACAACAGTCCATAATTTATGGGTTTAAAAGCAAAATAGCCAATGTTATTAGAAGTGCATGCAACATTATAAAGATTCTTAGTGAATATCTTTTTTTTTTTTTTTTGATTAAAGTACACAAGCAGGATTTCCTTGGTGGTCCAGTGGTTAAGAATCAGCCTGCCAATGGAGGGAACATGGATTTTGATCCCTGCCCCAGGGAGATCCCACATGCTGTGGGGCAACTAAGCACATGTGCCACAACTACCGAGCCTGTGCACTCTAGAGCCCACGCTCCACAAGACAATCCACCAAAATGAGAAGCCTGAGCACCACGAGAGAAAGCCTGAGTGCAGCAATGAAGACCCAGCACAGCCACTAATTAATTACAAGTTTGTTTAAAAATAAATAAAATTGTACATAGTAAGTGTTCAGGAAAGGAAAAAAGGCAAGCACACAAGCATGGATTCCTATTCAGAACTTCAAACAACTCTACTTAAAAACTAGTTTCTGATTTTTCAAAATAATGGAATATCACTATCAATACAGCAATGTTTGTAGTTTTCTAGATCTTTTCAATTCATAACATCTTTCAATAAGCCTACCAACATCTAACATCTCTAGAGATTAGAGAACTCCTCCCTTTTTGGTTGAGACTCAATGGCTCTTTTAATTTGCTAAAGTGAAAACTTTTCCTCAAATGGTACAACACCAAAATTGCTAGCAACAAAGAAAATAAGACATTAACTACAATTTCTGACCTCAGTTGCCTTCCAAAACGCAAAATTACAAACTGAAAATTAGTTTAGAAAATTTTTAATTATCGAAAACATAGAAATAAAGCTGCCTAAACAATGTTTTGAATAAAGAAGGAATACATTTGTGAAAAGTGTCTATGTAGAAGAGGGTTTTTAATTTACTTAACAGGGGCTTCCCTGGTGGCTCAAGAGTGTAAAGACTGCCTGCAGTGCAGGAGACCTGGGTTCGATCCCTTGGTCAGGAAGATCCCCTGGAGAAGGAATTGGCAACCCACTCCAGTACTCTTGCCTGGGAAATCCCAGGAACAGAGGGGCCTGGCAGGCTATATATAGTTCATGAGGTTGTAAAGAATCGGACAGGACTGTGCGTTTAACACTTTTCACTTTCAATTAAAGTCAACAAATCCTGTAGGTTCTGTGATTAAGTCAATTTTCAAAAACACTAGACTGGGCAAAAAAAAAAAAAAGGTTTTGCTTTTTTTTTAAAGCAGGAATTCTGAGACGTCTGATATACTAACTTACATGATGATTCTCTAAGGGGAGGAAGATAACATATAGGTTTCCAAAGTAATGGAATCCTCTCAGTGTAGGGCATCTTGGGCAAGTCTTGTTTCAATGACCACAGTTTGGGAAACAAAGCTGTGGAAATCCTCCAGACCTTGAGCACTTCATATAAGACAGGGAACACAGCCCGTGTTACTGAATCAGGATACAAAAGAAGGTCAACTTGCACAACCAGCTACCAAAAGAAAACAGGATACAAAGGCAAGCTAAGAAGAACTGCATTGGTGTAATTATCCCTAAAAGACAACGTGACCAGTGCTAAGAAAAAGAAAAGTTTTTCCCACCCCAATACTACTACTTGTATGTCCACAAAGAAAGGGGCCTGTGGTAGCCAAATTCCAAGAGAATCTCCAAGTAACTGCTTCCTGGTAGTCACATCCTCCCACACAGTACCAGAGTTGGTCAGTGTAACCAATACAATACAGCAGAAAGGAAGGTATGGTCATTCCCAAGATTAGGTTATAAAAGATTGTGATTTATGTCTTGGTTGTTCTCTCTAGAATCACTTGCCATACTGTGAACAACCCAATTCAGAGGTCAGCAGGGTAAGGTTAGGGCCTCCTGCCAATAACCACGTGTCATTTGGAAGAATCTCCAATCTGGAATCTCCAATTCCAGCCAAGATTTCAGACGACTGCCGCTGGGGCCAATACTTTGCCTGCAAACTCAAATGAGAACCATTCAACTCTGGAATTACAAGGGATTTTAAGTGTTTGTTCTTTCAAACATTGCATGTTTTTCCAAACATTTCAAGACATTAGCTGGTGCATGTTTTAAACGGAGGGGGTGGAGTCACTACATTAAAAGACAAGCCATGCCAGGCCCTTAGCAGTCTCTGCTACCAGGCAATAAACTACCTTGCACATTCATATTTCTGCAGAAGAAAGACAAAACAGGACTAACATGGGGGAGAAGTGTTAATGAGTACTTGCTAAGCACACTAATAAAAACTAATGATTCACCTGTGTACTTAAAAAAAAAAAAAAGGTAGTCAAACAGTGTATTTGGTAGGTTCATAAAAACAGGCAATTCACTCTTAGGTGTATACTTCCCAGAACAATAATTCATTAGAGAAGGCAGGAAGTGTTTTTGAGTAAGTCAACAGTTTCCCCAACGGTCCTCTGGCTCTTCTAAAAAACTGGTTCTAAGAACCCTGACTGGAGAAGGCAATGGAAACTCACTCCAGTAATCTTGCCTGGAAAATCCCATGGGTGGAGGGGTCTGGTAGGCTGCGGTCCATGGGGTCGCTGGGAGGATAGGACTAAGCGACTTCACTTTCACTTTTCACTTTCATGCACTGGAGAAGGAAATGGCAACCCACTCCAGTGTTCTTGTCTGGAGAATCCCAGGGACAGGGGAGCCTGGTGGGCTGCCATCTATGGGGTCGCACAGAGTCAGATACGACTGGGGCGACTTAGCAGCAGCAGCAAGAACCCTGACTATGAGCAAAGAAGCTAAAAGAGGAGGACTTAAAGAGTTCACTATAAAAATAAATGAAAATTCATATTCCAGGATGTGAAGAACTAGTATAACTGTTTAGAAATCATACCAAGCAACATCTATCAACAGAAAGCTATTATCACATGAGGAAGCATTCACCTCCTGACTTTGAAGACTAAGTGTTAAAAGTAGATGTGAAATACCTGCGTTAGGACTGAACTCTAGCAAAAGCTTACCACCAGCTCATTAGATCATCAGGGCAACACTGGCTGCTTTCCTAGACAGTGGTAAAATAACAGCCTCAAACTGAGGTAACAGGAGATAACCAGAAAATATCTGCAGAAAGTAACTAAAGAAGCAGAACCACCCACAAATCACTGGGAGCTGAGGGGGCTGAAAAATTAACAGTTCCAAAGGTTCACAGTCAAATATCACCCTGTCTCTTCCTGAATCGGAGAGGTACGAGAAAAGTAATTACACATATTACAAATGTATCATGGTTCTTTGAATCTAAGACACACCATCAATTGTATTATTTTATGTAACACTAAGAAAACAGCTACCAATTAAACGACAACACTCCACTGATATATCTTGACTTCAGATATGTTAAAGTAGAGAGGAATATGTGCATTCAAAATTGTTAATAAAGGTCTGATTTCCCTGTTAAGTATCAGAACTACTTGAAGAGTAAAAACTAATTTTCTGAGTAAATTTAATATGCTTAAAATGATTCTTCTCTCAATATTTAACACCTACCCCATGATGCATGATCTCAGTCGATCTGTAAATATGCACTTTATTCCCAGACTGCATAAAGCAGAAGCACACCTGCGCTCCGAGGCAGAAAGACCAGGCAGGCCCACAATCTAAATGTTTGAGAGCATCCCAAATCTAGAATAACTTGAAAATTCTATCTAGCCCTCACATGTGTTAGCTCAAGTCTAGAAAACTCGAGGAATTTGAGTTCTTCTAAGAGATCCAAACAGTTTATACACCCAGTGTGAAAGATCCTGATATATCTAAATACAGTGAAAAAAAAAAAAAAAGAACTAACGCTTTCAGAACTGGCCAGTGGCTCTATAGTCTAAACACCACCTTCCTTTCTCTTTTTCCTTATGAATACAAATGAATCAAAGTGATATGAATCCACCGTAATTTACTACTTTGGAGGTTAAGAAGACCACTGACCAATTTTGGAGTTAACTACTGTCAACGACAAGACACTGGGAAGCACCACGCAATGGAATGACATTCCCATATGTCATAATACTATGGTTGAGAAACTCCAGACTACTGCAACAGCTAGGATGTGTCACCCTGCACTCAAGATAGAGTGACAGAAGTTCAGTTCCTAAAACTTTTTCCCACTTCAGTGCTGTGAGGAATTATTCTTGAGATTTACTCTTCCTTAGAACTGGGGCTTACTACTGGGGTCCAGGAAAGTATTTGTGTAACATGAAAAGGCGGTCCAAGAGCTTAACACCCCCTCTTCTCCACTACCACCACTCCAAGAATCACTACAGCAGCTGTTTCACACCAAAGGTTAAGTGTGGGACAGAAAAAGCCCAAAAGAATAAAACAGATACATAATTACTTTTGGCTTTATGAGACTTAAAGCCTTTGAAAAGCTCAAGCCACAGTTTTTATACAATAGAGTAAAAAACTGTAATCAGGACTTCCCTGTTGGTACAATAGGTAGGAATCCACCTGATAATGTAGGGGACATGGGTTTGACCCCTGGTCCGGGAAGATTCTACATGCTGCCAGAGCAACTAAGCCCTCAGGCCACAACTACTGAGCCTGTGCTCTGCAACAAGAGAAGCCACAGCCACGAGAAGCTCACACATAGCAACAACGAGCCCCTACTTGCCACAACTAGAGAAAGTCTGTGCACAGGAATGAAGATCCGGTACAATCAAAAATAAATGTTTTTTTTTAAATGGAAAAAAAAAAAACACACCGCAATTGCTTGAGAACTTCCTGGCAGTCCAGTGGTTAGCACTCCATGCTTCTACTGCAGGGGGCACAGGTTGACTCTCTCATTAGGGAACTAAGATCCTTCATGCAGTGTGGCATGGCAAAAAAAAAAAAAAAACAACACAACAGTAATCTCTATATATTCTAATCAGCCCTGTTCCATTTTCCCCAACTGATATTATCAACGCCCATCCCAGTATAGACCCATAATGTTAAACCAAGTCTGAATATGCCATGTGCTTCCCTGGAATGACCAGGGAATGATATATAATGGATAAAAATGAATACTTTTAAATATCAAAAAATTTTAAATGAAAGTAGTAAAACTCTAAACTCTAATATGGATCCCTGACATTATGTGTACTGAAAATAATTTAACCTGTTAATAATGATTATTGTCACAGCCTCAGACAACAGTGAGGTCTACAAGCCCACCTGACCCTTGAGCATATAGTTAGAGTAGCTTGATAGCCCCAGTTCTCAAATTTTAAACTGTCATCTGCTCTTTGATTATCAATAACTTGTCATAATACTTAACCTCTAAGCACAGACATTCTCTTTCTTTCTCTTTTACTTGCTGTTTTCCACTTTGAAGCCGCAACCTCCCTTACCAAGCAAAAAGGTTTACTTATTTTGGTGACTATATTACATTTTTTTTTTTTTTTTTGGTATAACACATGCCAACTAATCTTCAGTGATGGCATTAACACTGACTAACATTTGTTGCTTCGTTTGCTCTTAAACCAGACTATACTTCCTTGTTGAGACTAATTGGAGAAATTAGGAACAAGTTTACCAAGTCCTCATGAAAATGAAAAGCACAGCCCAGTAATTAACAGGTCCACAGACCACATTGTGAGGCGTGGTCCTAAGCCACAAAGTTTCATCCCAATGAGGCCATCTTTGCCTCTTTGGCTCCTGATCATTTTCATCAATCCTAGTGCTTTATGTATTAGTTCAAGTTTTTGCTTTTTCAGACAGCTGAGGATGATGGATATTACTGTACTAAAAAAGTACCACTATAGTTGTTTGATAGTGAACAACACTGTTCAAATTGAGGAATACCACACTCAATGAAATACTCTGAACAAACAAACAAAAAAAGGACTATTTTAAACAGCATCCTAAAAAGTTCATTCATACATAAAAGAGCTCAGCTTCTAAACTAATGGATTTGTGTTAAGTACTATCCAACACTAATACATGTTGAAACCAAGGTACAAAATATTTACATGATACTCTGACATTATCAATCAAAAAAAGAAAAGAATATATCCCTCTTAGATACTAAAAATGACAATATATCAATGGACAAACTGACAAGATCCCTGGTTGTGTAAAGCTTAAACTCTAGTGAAGGAAGAGACAGTCAATAAATAGTTAAAAAACAAGTACATGTGTGGTATATTAAAATGTGACGAAAAATGAAGCAAGTTAAGGCGCTGGAGAGTCAGGTCTCACATCTTGTTAAATTTTATTTAAAAGTGACACTTTGGGAAACTAAATGGTAGAAATTCTTATTTAGGGTAGGAAGAAATACAAACTAAAGGGGGGAAAACATTAAAAATGTGGAGATATATGACAATAATTGCTAATGCAACTGTAGTTAAAATGCCCAACATGTTTTCTCTAATTTCATCTAACAATCAACTAAAGGTGGAAAATAAACAATAGGAGGGTATGATGGAAAAAAATTAGAACATCATATGCATTAATATGGCATAGCAGTAAAGCATACACCTGTATGTACAGGAGAAGAGGGTTCGATTCCTGGGCTGGGAAGATCTTCTAGAGGAGGAAATGGCAACCCACTCAGGTATTCTCACTTGGGAAACCCCATGGACAGAGAAGCCTGGTGGGCTACAGTCCATGGGGTTGCAAAAGAGTCGGACATGACTTAGTGACTAAATAACATCATTGTTATCATCAATTAATATCATTACACTAATAAATTACTATTTTCCCCAATGATATTAAACAATTACAACATTTTTCTTTTTTCAAGTGAAAAAGGGTGAGATGACACAGCACTGAAATGATTTTACCTTATTTAAAAATGAGGTAGAATCTGATTGGTGCAAATCAAGAAAATGCTTCCTTTCCTTAGTATACTTCTACGGCTCTTAATTCTAACATTTATTTATTGAAACTTTCCCCCCTTTTAGGAAATGGGTAGCCTTTTAGGAAATGGGTAGCCTTCAACAAATCAAGGTGTTCACTCTTATTTTAAAGTTAATGTTTTTGGGAATTCTCTTTCAATCCAGTGGTTAGGGCTGCCAAGGGCCTGAGTATGATCCCTGGTTGGGGAACTGGGATCCCACAACTGACCAAACAACTAAGCTCACACTGCAACTACCAAGCACAAGGGCCACAACTAGAGAGTCTGAACATCACAGTGAAAGATTCTGCACGACGCAATGAACGATCCCTTGGGCAGCTACCAAGACCTGACACAGCCAGATAAATAAAAAGGCTAAACAGAATTTTATTTCTAGCACAATGCAGATACTCTAAATACTTACACAGAAAACAAAAATCAAATGAACGCAGGAACTTTGAAATATTCAAACGATCAGGGCTGGATTTCATTTTAGAGTTCTCTACGAAACCCAAGGGGTGCAAGACCAAGAAATATGGAATCTCTCAGAAGACCTGCATAAAACTATGATCCCTCAAACCAATGGTGAATAAGATACAGGGCAGAGAAAGAGATAACAATGAAATCCGCCTGTTTAGAACTTAGCAATGGCTAGAAGAAGAAAAAAATGTCTCCCATGAAATGTCTGAATCTCAAGCAGATACCCACATGGCTCTGTCTGAATTCGCGCAGAGAACCTAAGGCAAGAATTTAATCAAGTGGTCAAGGAAGTAACACCCCAGGCAACAGGCAGAAATAAACAAAATATCCTGGGGAATATAAATTCTATCCACTGAGGCAACAATTCTTTTTCAGAATCTAGAAACTTAAAAAAGTAATAAGACCCAAATGAGAAGTTACTCAGAAGAAATAGCATAAAATACCTGATGCAATAAAGATTTTTCTAGCTGGAAAAGCACTAGATCCCCAATTAATTTACTTTATGTTCTTGTAGCATTTGTATAACTGTAAGCAACTCTAAGGCAGAGATTACTATTTACCTTTGTAATCCTAGCATCCAAAACTGTATGTGTCAGTCACTCATATCCGACTCTTTGCAACCCCACGGACTGCAGTCAGCCTGGCTCCTCTATCCATGGAATTTTTCATGCAAGCATATTGGAGTGGGTTGCCATTTCCTCCTCCAGGGGATCTTTTGAACACAGGAACTGAAGCTGCATCTCCTCTGGCAGGTGGATTCTTTACCACTGTGCCACAAAACTGTGCCTGACACATAATGCTTTCCCTCAGTAATTTTTTTTTTAATTAATAAGGATGCTGACTGCTTCACTGTATGCAAAATCCAGAAACAATATAGGTGTCTATCAATAAGTATACAAATTGTGGCATATAGAAGTAAGACTATACAACCATTAGGCTTCCCAGGTGGCTTAGTGGTAAGGAATCCATCTGCCAATGCAGGAGCCTTAAGAGATGTGGGTTTGACCCATGAGTCTGGAAGATCCCCTGGAGTAGGAAACAAACATCAACTGGCTCCAGTATTGTTGCCTGGAAAATTCCATGGACAGAGGAGCCCAATGGGGTACAATTCATGGGGTTGTAAAGAGTCAGATACAACTCAGCACACGCAAGCACACATACAATCATTAAGAATGATGTGGGACTGCCTAGTGGTCCAGTGGTTAAGAATCCACCTGCCAGTGTAGCAGATATGGGTTTGATCCCTGATCTGGGAAGATCCCACAAGCCGTGGGTCAACTAAGCCTGTGAGCTCCAACTATTGAGCCCCCACTCTAGAGCCTGAGCTCTGCAGTAAGAGAAGCCACCACAATGGGAAGCCTGAGCACTGCAACAAAGAGTAATCCCCAATCTCTGCAAACAGAGAAAGCCTGCACACAGCAAAGAAGATCCAGCAGAGCCAAAAATAGATGAATAATTTGTTTTTAAGCTATGTCTTTAAAAAGAAAAAGAATGATGTAGATTTCTGTGTACTAACACCAACAGAAGAAATCCCCAAACATACTGAAATGGAAAAATGCAAGCCTCAAAAATACATGTAATTTCTTTATATTAAAACAAAAGCAAGAGTTATACAAACATCATATAAATGCATATGGAAAAGACTAGAAGCAAGCACATCCAACCATTTTATAGTAGTTCCCTCCTAGCAATATAAATAGAGAAGTGGCTACCCATGTTTGCACTACATACTTTTATATATATATTTATATACATATATACTTATATATGCCATCACTTCATGGCAAATAGGGGAAAAGCGGAAACAGTGACAGATTTTATTTTCATGGGCTCCAAAATCACTGCAGATGGTGACTGCAGGCACAAAATTAAAAAAGACACTTGCTCCTTGGAAGAAAAGCCATGACAAACCTAGAGAGCATATTAAAAAGCAAAGACATCACTTTGCCAACAAAGGCCCGTATAGACAAAGCTATGGTTTTTCCGGTAGTCACGCTCAGATGTGACAGTTGTACCACAAAGAAGGCTGAGAATGGAAGAATTCATGTTTTCAAATTGTGGTGTTAGAGAAGACTCTTGAGAATCCCTTGGACAGCACGAAAATCAATCCAGTCAATCCTAAAGGAAATCAACCCTGAATATTCACAGGAAGTATGGATGCTGAAGCTCCAATACTATGGCCACCTGATGTGATGAGCTAACTCACTGGAAAAGACCTTGATGCTGGGAAAGACTAAAGGCAAAAGAAGAAGGGGGGCAGCAGAGGATGAGATGGTTGGATGGTATCACTGACTCAATGGACGTGAGTTTAGGCCAACTCTAGGAGATAGTGAAGGACGGGGAAACTTGGAGTACTGTAGTTCAAGGGTTGCAAAGATGGACATGACTTAGTAAATGAACAACAAACAAGAACAACATTAAAAAATGGGTAAGTTCTTTAGTTAAAAGTTAAATGGATGGTGAAAATATATAGTTTTTGTGATTTTTAAAAGACATAACTAAAACATAAGGACAAAGAAAGGTTCATAATCAAAGGACAGAAAAAGACATCAGGTCAAAAGAAAAGTTGATATAGCTGCACGAGTATCAAGTAAAATTGACTTTAAAACCAAAAATACTAACAGATATTTAAAAAAAAACTACATAATGGTAAAAGGTTCAGTTCATCAAAAGTATAAATATATCCAACTTAGCTTCAAAAACAAAGGAAAATTAACAAATCTACCTTCATAGTAGGAGATTTTATTAACATCTCTCCAAGTAATAGAGACAAAAAAGCCTGTAAACTATTTTTGCCAGACTCCCCTGTCTTCCACTCTGCCAACAGAAGGTACTGGGGGGTAATAAAAAAAAACCAAAAGACAAAAGGAGAAGAAAAATGCCATTTCCCCTCCCATTCTTTCCTGGTTCTGATACACCCAAGTGAATGAGTCTGCTCCTACTGAAGTCAAGACCAGGCAGCTGTAGAACCAGGAGTGTGCATGGTTCTATGAAGTAGCAGGAACTCATATCAGTATCTCCAGCAGCTTAGCACAAGTACAGGTTCTTTAGTTCCACCCACAGATAGTAACAACTCCTAGCTTTTTAGATAATAATCTCCCTCTCCCTCTCAAACCCTTATAACTGAAAACAGTGTGGCAGATGTACTGGAGAAGTTTAAGACAGAATGAAGCCCAGGAGGCCAAACTGAAAACTGACTGAAGGATAAGAAGTTGAGACATTACTAGTGAACAACCAAGATACAGAACAGACAGGATTTAGTGGTAAATGATCAAGAGAAGTGAGAAAGAGGGAAAAAAAACCTCCAGGTTAGCTTAAGTGATGGTAGAAATATTAATTTGAAACATACACAGCAGGACGAACAGGTAGAGGAAGCTAGTCTACGTGGGGATGGAGGCAGATGAGATTAAAATCAGTTTTGGATGTGTAGATTCAAGTTTCTTGAGAACATTCAGAATGACAGACAAAAATAACTGAATCAACCAGAGCTGAAGTCTGGCTGCTCCTTTTAAATGAACTCTTTAGGCTAGGTATCCTCTCTACTGAGCCCAGTGGATCCATGCTATATACTTTAAAGCAGCTTGGCTCTAGGAGGCAATGAGTTTACAATGATAAAATCATATCCAAATTTCTCAAGCTAGTTCAGAAGTTATCTGTCTGGTGTTCTGGAAATTCATACTCTAAATAAAATATTTAAGCTATCCAGAAACCTTGACTCTGGATGAAATAAAATACAGTTGAGAGTCTACTGTCCTGCCCTTGTGATCACTACATTTCAAGCTCTAAGTGAAAGGCAGTAATTATCATTAAGTCTGATAGAGTCAAGGTCCCATTTTAGGTAACCTTTTCTGACAGGGGAGGAATATTTAAATTCCCCCCTCCTTGTAAATGTACAATTCAAAATTTTTTACCTTTCAGATCTGGCTGTGCTGGGCTACATTCAGAGATTCTGATAACTATTAATAAAGCCACTGAGGCAAATAAAATATCATAAAGCATAAGATAACTATGTAGTGGGAAATGTAGATTATACAAGATTTGGCACACACCAACTCTTTTTTTCCCCCTTTAAATTTATTTATGTATTTATTTTTGGTGGGTTTTTCCTCTAGTTGTAGGGAGCAGGGGCTACTCTTTGTTGCAGTGTGCAGGCTTCTCACTGGGTGGCTTCTCTTGTTGCGGAACATGGGCTCTAGGGCACAGGCTAAGTAATTGTGCCCGTGGGCTCCGTTGTTCCACAGCATGTATGATCTTCCAGACCAGGGATCAAACCTGTGTCTCCTGCATTGGCAGGCAGATTCTTTACCACTGAGGCATGAGACAAGCCCTCAAGTCTTAAATAAATATGCTGAGTGGAAAGTCTGGTTTGACCTACACACAAAACTGCAGATCTATCACATGAGGCAAGAGTTAGGATTTAGGGTAATAGAACTGGTTACTTATTTGTTAAAAATGTAAGCAAGTCAAGCCTTAAGAGTAAAAGTGCATGGTCCAATAGTTAGGACTCCACACTTTCAATGCTGGGGACTGGGGTTCAATCCCTGGTCAAGGAACTAAGATCCTAAAAGCCACAAGGAGCATCCCAGGAAGGGGAAGAAAAAGTTTAAGTGCTAAAAGGAGTATGTTCAACTGGAACACTCAACATCTGCTTTCCAGGAGTGTATAGTACGTGTGACTTTGGATAAATAATATTGTCTTAATTTCTACATAATTAAGTATCTACCTCATGCTCAGGAGCATCCAACTCTGCAATCCCATGGACTGTAGCCCACCAGGCTTCTCTGTTCATGCAATTTTCCAGGCAAGAATATTGGAGAGGGTTGCCATTTCCTTCTCCAAGGGATCTTCCCAACCCAGGGATCAAACCCCCGTCTCTTGCACTAGCAGGTGGATTCTTTACCACTGAGCCACCTAAAAAGCTGGATTGTGACTAACAGAACAAGATGGGTCAGCAAATATAACAATATTTTGAAAAGTTTAAATAAACACACTAAGGCAGTATTAAAATTTACAGATAGCAACTAAAGCAAAGATATGAAATAAAAATATCCTAAAATTAGGATATTATAAAGAACTTTATTAGAAAGTACATGAAAATATGTCTCAACTTCATTTATTTGGGGGAATTTTTTTTTTTTTTCTTTTAACCCAGCCCTTTGGCAGTGAAAGCTCTGAGTCCTAAGCATTGGACTGTCAGGGAATTCCCTGGAGTGATATTTTAAATAACAAACTTCAGCTTTTCTTTCAACTGAAAAAGAAGATTCTCTCCCCTTCTTGAATCCTTCCACCTCTCTCTGGACCCCATGCCTTACCAACTCATCCAGGATATTGTTCTCAGAGTCAATAAGGTGGTTTCTAGTAACTTCACTCTTTCCCAGTCCATAACAACCCCTTCCCTTCAGTCACCAACTGGGTCTCTCCTAGTGTTAAAACAGCCATGATTTATTTTCTCTGTCAATTTCTTCCTTCTCTTTCATTGTAAAACTCCATGAAAGAAGTGGGTGAGCCAATATCCACTGCCTCTACTTCCCCTCTAACATTTCCACTTAAAGCTTCAATCCCTGCAAGCTTCTGAGAGTTCAAGCCACTTGCTGATTAAATCTACTGGAGGTCTTATTTCACAGATTTATCACTTACAATCTTTCATGTGAAGAGCTTTCTCTCTTTGATTCTATTATGCCAAACTTGGCTTCTCTTCCTATTTCTGCTATGGTTCTTACGTTTTACTTGCTGGGCCTTCTTTTTATAGGTACTCACACAGCAAAAATTTCTGGTACTTTTGGTGCCACAACTTCCAACTCACTATCATCAGGTATTTTGAAAGCTAGGAAACACAGATTCTATGACTTAGTAACACCATTCTTGAAAATTTACCCTAAAGAATAACACAAAACTGGGGGTGTGAGGGAGAGGAAGCAGCACACACGCAGCCTGTAATGGTGAAAGTGTGGACACAGCAATATGGCTACTTAGAGTGCGACATACTGTTAGAACAAATACTGATGCTCAACTCTCTATACCAAAGGGCAGCTTCCACAGCTTTTATCTTTTAAGTTTTACAACTTCAAAAAGATTTTATAAGATTCTTTGTAAGCTGTAAGATGAGATGGATCTTAGTTACATGGATATATCCTTCTTGCAGATTTAGTCTCAAAGGAGCACACATCTGGTTATTTATAATTTACTGAGTATGACTCAGTTATAATACTGAGTAATGTTACAATACTCTAAAAAATACGTATTTTTAAAGATGTACTGTATTCCTCCTACAATTTTACTGTTCTAGGTTCAACATTTTTCAATGAACATAAAATCTGGTTTTGCAATGGAATCCATCTTAGATAACTAAAAGATATTACAGATAATTTGAGAACATTTTTTATCCTGTCAAGTAGAGTTATCTGAAAGTACAAATAATAAATTTAAGTTAGGGAGACCATTTCCCAAATTGCAAGTATACCCTAAGTATCATATCTAGGGAAGTTACCTAAGTTCTGGGTCCATTTTTTCGTTTTAAAAAGGATTATCTCTGAGTTCTTTTAAATCAAAAATTCCAGAACACAGGTTACTTTATTTCAATTTTCACAAGTTAAAGCTTCCTCCATATACTGTTCAGTCCAATTCAATCATATAGACCTATAGTTATTTTTCTGTAGTTTTACAAGTGATGTAAATATTCTTATTATGGTTTTAAGCACTTCTCAGTATTATAAATCCTGTGTGATACATAATATCCTCATCTAATGTGAGCAGTGTTGTTTATATACAATTCATATCCCTACATATATCCTTTTACTCCAAACAAACTCAGAAGTCAACAACTTACAAGGCCATTACAATTTATTTTTTTTATAAAACCAACAACCAGGTTTTTTAAGAATAACATGAACCTCTTAATTTCTTGAAAAAATAAACTTAAAGAGAACATCAAATGTATTTATACCAAGATTCACTCTAATAAGGAATGCAGAAATATGAAAGTATAAATGACTATAATTTATAAAATCAATTTTGGCATTCTATGATATCAGTTTAAGAGATTATGTATCTTTCAACTATTTTTTCCAATTACAAAAAGAAGAGCTGCTGAGTTTTTTAAAATTTAGTCTTAATTTTTGCCAGTTTATGAGGATCTAAAGTAAGTTAATAAAAACTATTTAATGTGGGGGCATGATTTCCTTGGTGGCCTAGTGGTTAGCATTCCAGGCTTTCACCACGACGGCCTGAGTTCAACCTCTAGTAAGGGAACTGAGATCCCATGGCCAAAAAAGGAAGAAAAAAAAAAATTCAATGTATCTATATAGGAAAATCTGGTTTCAGTCAGAACCCAATACAACAGTCTATTTTAGAACAGGTGATACAAAAAAGGAAGAAGTAGTACCTAATAATGCTACTTTTGCTATTTAGGATCACGGAATCCTTTCCAAGCCAACGCCACTACCTGTCTTGTCTTTCTCTAGTACTTCCATCACTGTCATTAATATGAAAACTAGAGGCTTGCCAAGATTGAACTGGAGTTCTATATCCTCATAGGGGTTGTTTTTTGAGGTAATGTTTGTTTTGTTTTTGGTAGAAGTAGTCCAAACTGACCAATTCTTCCATTATATTTTAAACTTAAAAAATCTAAAGTAAAGCTCTGTCACTAGGAAAACACCATCACTACCATACACAAAGAACAAAGGGCTTGATGTTCACCACCCAGTTCTACAAGTGTTAAGGTGTACTCAGCAACAGTACAATCTGAGGAGAATTCAGAGTGAAAAATAGGATAAGGAACTCTGTTCCCTGGATAAAACAGGCCCTCAGGAAGAAATGCAATGATGCCAGATTCTTGCATCTTTCCATAAAGAGACAAGCACTAAAAGTCATCACTTGGTATATCTGTTCTTTGTGATTAGCAGTCATCTTTTACCAAGACGCATGCCTGAATGCATGCATTAATATTTCCTAGCCAAAAATCATATATAACATGGCTTCTCCCCCACCTCTTTGGAGCAGTTTCCTCAGAGCTGAGTGGCTATCTCCTGGGCTACCGTACTCAGTGAGACCCTGAATAATACTTAAACTCACAACTCTCAGGTTTTGTGTCTTTCTTCAAGTCAACACTGTGTTTAAGTGTAATAAGGCTGATGAGAAGCCCAGCCTGAACTTCAGACATCAACAGATGTTCTGTTCTTTGCTACTTCTGAGAGAACCAGACTCCTTACACCAAAACTCCTCCACCCATGCAACCTCATACTTTCTCCTCCCACAGGCAGAGACAGACAGATCCACACCTAGACACACCCTAGGAATACAACCAGAAAAGGAATACAATTCCAGAAATGAGAAGTATCCTGAGACACAACAGAGTTGGTAAAGTAATTTCTTTACTTTTACTTGAGTGCTTACTACTAGTAGCACACTGCCCTCAGTGACTTAAAAACTAATAAAGTGCCTTTATAAAAGTACAAGGCGGAAGCGAAAAATTCTATGAAAGAGGTAAAGAGTGCTATGAGGACATACGAGGTAAAAAAGTGCGTACAGCTGTGAGACTGAGACTAAGTTTGGTGGATTCATGCCAGGTACAAAGTTTTAAAGAACTAATGGAGATTTTAAGTAAAATGTGAATTCAAAACGACAGTAGAAACAGAAGAAACAGTATGTAACTTAACTAAGTAAGTCTAAAAAAAAAAAAAAACCACAAAAAAATCAGGAACAATGAGAAAACAAAATTGGGAACTGTGAAAGTTACCCAGAATGCAAAGCAGAAGCTCACTATAAAGAGACACTAAAAAAGAGCTGCTAAGGATTCATAGCAAGTAAAAGCCATTGACAGAATCTACATGTTTACAGTAATATCCAGTTCAACCTAAAGACAGGAAAAATAGACTCAGGCCCCAGAATCACAAAGTGCCTGATTCTCTGTGATTTTAACAGACACAAAGCTCTTGGCATAGGCCTAACATGGGAGCTGCATAATGTTATGCATTACTGGATAACAATAATGGCCAAAAGACTAAAAACAAGACTAATGTTCCAAGGGCTATTTACATTTTAATACAGGACCCCTAAGATTATTTAAAACAACAACAAAAAAAACCCAAAACCCAACAAAACCCAACTTAGATTGGTAACTATTCACATTCAACTCCAAAAATTCCTGATATAAAATGTGTTTGTCCAGGTACACAACTGGCACAGAAGAATCACTCAGCTCACAGCTAAGCCTGGAGGGTCACCCAGCAGCCACATCTTCTTTTTAAAAAACATGTATGTATGTATTTGGCTGCATCGGATCTCGGCTGCAGCATGCAGGGTGTTCAGTGGAGACGTGTGAACTCTTAGTTTTGGCCTGTGGCATCCACCAGGCAAGTTCCCAGAAGCCACATCTCAAATGCATTTCCTTTACTAATCCTCCTCCAGAAAAACTCTTACAACAGATATTTTGTTTCTTTGTATAAAGTAGCCATCAGAACAAGAGATTTTTGCAAGGTAGTCAACATTTGCTCTGATACTACAGAAAACACATGTTTTCTGATAGAAAGAACCCTAATCAGCCAGGAACATAAAACAGTTTTAGTCTCAACTTTGGTTCTTAAAAAGATCTCTCCAGAGGCATCAACTTTGAAAGGTCTACCATCTCCTGAATGCTCAATCTGGTCCAAGGGTAAGTATTATATCTTACACAATTTACATAATTTGCACAGCCAAAATTTCCCACTGTAGCTAGATAAGTTTTCAACTTAGGTAGCAAATCAGGCTTAACAAGGTGTTGAGAAAAATTTCAATATCCAGGATGAACGCCAGACCAATTACTCTCTGGGGATAGTTGTTGTTAAAGCTCCCTAGGTGTCTTCAACATAATGCCAACAGTGAAAATCACTGACTTGCACTATGTGGGTAAATAAAAACAACAACTGAGGGACAGTATCTGAAGCAGAAAATGGAAAAAGGCAAACAAGGAACCTGACCAGAATTACATTACATTTTACCAGTTTTAACATGGCTTCAACACATGTCAGATCAAAGGGGGACTGAAATCTAAATCAAAATACAGACATTTTACTTTTTTCATTATTCACAGTAGTAACATTCTATAAAGTCACAGCAAATACTTAATTAGCAAATAGTGAACCACTGTTCCCAGGGGAAAACAAGGTTAGGTTCCTGTAGTCCTCTGCTCACATTCAACCAATTAATAATAACTTTAGTTTTTGTGTGCTCCTATTTAAAGAATTCTTAATATATATTGCTGACTCAACACTGAACCCAAGGGCAACAGTACACGCCTAAATGAAGGTTATCTAATACACAGATTTTCTGAATAAGACACATCAGTCTTCTCGGAACTAGACTGAACAGCACTCCAGTATACTTGAGGGCCACTTTAAACAGTGAAATCACCAAAAGCACAAAAATGTGAAAAAAGTGGCAACAGATACAAGGAAGGACATTTGTTTATTATATAACAGCTGAAACAAGACAGTGTTGTTTGTTTCACCTGAGCAGGGCACATGCACACCCAGCAACTCAAAGTCTTCCCACTCTGCACATGTGTGCAAATCACCACAAAAGCACCATGAGAATTGATTTCAGGGTTACAAATAAATGTTATCAAGTAGGTGGATTCACAAGTACAGAAATCTATGAATCATGTGGATAGACTGTAGAAATATTAAATCAAGGTAGCTCAAAAGACAGGAATTTATGAGGGTTTCCACTAAACAATATAAAGAGCAAAGATGGCACCAATATGCCCAGCTACATAATTTTCTCCACTACAATCTTTAAATTGGTTTTTCCTATATAAGGGACATTTTTTCTGTAACATTTTTTCTCATATAAAATCTATATACTAAAAAAGAACTATATACGCTCAACATATGCCTTCCATGAAGTACAAAAGTAAACATTTTACCAACGATCACTAATCACAAAATTCAGCAATGATTTAATGGTATGATGGTTGGACTAGATGACCTCTAAAAATGTCCTGTGGCTCAATGCTTTTGCAAGTTTAAAAACCAAAGTTGATATGTCTATTTTAATTATAGTAAAAGTCAACATATGACTATATTCTTAGTAATAGTTTATTAAGATTACAATCACATTTTTTAGTAGTAGGGCTACAATATAAATCTTATCTGAAAAACAGATAATAGCTGCACTTACCAAAAGAAATAACTTGAATCCAGTTGAGTATTATCAAACCTGATGGATCCTCATCGTGGATCTATACAACTTCGAAAACAAAACAACCTGCCATATTAAGGCTATAAAGCTAAATATGCCTCAAACCGTATACAAAAGTTAACTCAAAATAAATCAAGATGTAAATGTAAGAGCTAAAACCGTAACACTCTCAGAAGAAAAGTATAATAAACTGCAAGTCTTCATGACCTTGAATTAAGTAATGATACAAAACAATAATACAAATGAAGAAAGAAAAAAAACTGGACTTCATCATAATTAAAAATATTTATGCTTCAAAAGATACCAGGAAGAATGTGCAAACACACCTCACAGAATAAAAGAATATTTGCAAATCAAATGTCTAATAAGAACTCTCACAAGTCAACAATGAAAAGATAATTTTTTAAATGGCAAAGGATTTGAATAGACATTTCTCCAAGAACTGTACCAATAAAAACAAGAAAAGATGTCCAATATTAGTGACTAAGGAAATGCAAAGAGAAACCACAATGAGATACCACTTCACACACACTAGGACAGCTACACTTAAAAAAACGGACAACAAATATTAGCTAGAATATGTACAAACTGGAAGCTCTGCACACTGCTCATGGGAATGTAAAACAATGCAGCAGACATGGAAAGGTCCGGCAGTTTCTTAGAACATTAAACATAAGAGTTACCAAATGACTCAGCAATTCCACTCCTAGGTATACACCTAAAACAAATAAAACATGTCCACACAAAAACATGTTTATAAATACCCATAGCAGCATTATTCAAAAGGTAGAAATAATACAAATAGTCAATTAACTGACAGGAACAGGAAACAAACCAAATGTCAATTAACTGGTGGATAAACAAGCTGTGGCATAACCATAAAATGGACTATTAGCCTAAAAATGAACAAAGTCCTGATAAACAAGCTACAATATGGATGAATCTCAAAAACATTATGTTGAGTGGAAGAGTCCAGTCCCAAAGGCCACATATTGCCTGACTCCATTCATATGAAATGCCCCAAACAGGCAAATCTGTAAGGATAGAAAACAAGCTAGTGACTTCCAAGGGTGGGGACAGAGGAAGAAGGGGACCAGGTAACATGATACACTGGGAACAAAGCGACTGATAATGGCTAAGGGGTTTCTTTTAGGGGTGAGTTTATGAATGTATTCTTTTCGTGATTCACATAATAAAATATATGTGAATATATTTTAAATGCCACTGACTTTGATACTTTAAAAAAAGGTTAAATGTTATGATACATGAATTGTATTTCAATTAAAAAAAGGAAAAAACTGAACTTGCCATTTAAAATTGATATAGAAGGCTCAAAATTTTACTTGGCTAATTCTCAAATTTTGAAGAGGACTGGCAAAGAATACACGCTAATTAGAAATCATACTTCCTCTCTGCTTCCTGTGGTGTGTAAACACAAGGAGAGACTTCATATAAAGGAAATCTGCTTTTTTGGTAGCCTTTGTTGGTAGGCAACAAAGAACCAGGAATCAAAAAATTTTTAAGTGAATATCTGACAGAGGTAGTTTACACAAATAAAGAGGCCTACAGAATTATAAGATATAACTCACAAACAATTCCAAAGATCTGTGACATGAAGTGATTTGTAATTTTACCCCATATGATGGGTTTTTTTTTTTAAAAAGTTTACACAGATTTTAAGTGGCAACGCTAGAATTCAAACAAAGGTTATCTGAATTCAAACCTGTGCTTATTCCACTGACAGTTACTGAAGGTCTACCACATGCCAGGCACTGGGGTATGTCCAGCAAAAACAGTATATTAATTAACAATATGCCAGGCATATAAAGATCAAATTTAGCAGGTTAAGGGGCACTGCAAATGCCAGGGATGCAAGGACTATCTTGTACTGCGTGGTCAAGGACGGTTTCTCTCAGAAAACTACATTTGAAAAAAGATCTGAGACAAAAAAAAGGAAGTGAGGCATCAGATAAGTGGAGAAGAGCACTCCAAGTAGAGGAAATAACATGGGTAAAGACAAAAGGGAGGTCCATATAGCTGCAGAGAAGTGAGGAGGGTAAGGTGGAGGGTGGTGAAAGAGACAGATAATGTAAGGCCTTTCTAGGTCACTAACAGGGATTTTAGCTTATATTTTCAATAAAATACGGAAAACACAGTATGGATGTGAGTGAAGTAACATTTGACTTTTGTTTTGAAAGAATCTAAATGATGAGTTGAGAAAAGACTGTAAATGAACAAGTGCAGAAGCAGGGAAACCAGTTAGGAAGCTACTATCCATACAATGTAGATGACAGATATGATTTACATTAGGTAATTATGCAGGTGGCTCCAGTAGCACAGAACCTGCCTGCCAATGCGGGAAACGTACGAAACATGACTTCAGTCCCTGGGCTGGGAAGATCCCCTGGAGAAGGGCATGGCAACCCACTCCAGTGTTCATGCTTGGAGATCCCATGGACAGAGAAGCCTGGTAGGCTACAGTCCATAGGGTCTCAAAGAGTTGGACACAACAGAAGCGACTTAGCACGCGCACACACAAAATGATGCAGAAGAGTAGATGGCTGGATTCTTAATTTATTTTGAAGGTAGAGCTCAATAGAATCTGCTGATGGTTTGACCATGGAGTGGGATGAAACCAAGATTTCTAATTGAACAACTGGAAGAATCAAGTTTTGCCAAGCACCACATGAGGAATACTACAGAAAGGTTTGGGAAGGTAAATAATGGATTTTTACAAATGCTTACCTCTCTGTTCAACTACTTTTGTCTTAATCACTACACTACACACTGGTTTTTGTGCAACACAGCTGTTAAGCAGTGAAACAGAGCCTGAATTCAGGTCTTTCGATTCTAGAACCTGGGCGCCTTTTTTCTAATGAAGTTTTTATAAAAGCAACTGAATGAGAATACAATTTTTCTCAGGAAAAAAATAACTCAAAGGCATACACCATTTGCTGGTACTCCAAAAACAGCATTCACAAATAAAGGCCATCAAACAGAGACATTTTATACCTGACAAACACGAACAAGTATTACACAGATCAAACAATGAAGCAGACAATGATATAAAGATGCAATAAAATTCATCTAAGCAAAGGCTCAACCTAGATAAATACTATGTAGAAGTGTATTTTCAGAAAAAATGTCAGGGCTTCCCTGGTGGCTCAGTGGTAAAGAATCTACCTGCCAATGCAGGAAACACAGGTTCGATTCTTTATCTAGCAAGATCCCACATGCCACATGTGCTATGGAGCAACTAAGCCCTTCTGCTACAACTAATGAGCTTGTGACCTAGAGCCGGGAAACTGCAACTACTGAAGCCCACAGTCCTCAGAGCCCCTGCTCAGCAATAAGAGAAGCCACTGCAAGAGAAGCCTGTGCTCTGCAACTAGAGTACCCTCCATTCTCTGAAACTAGAGAAAAGCCCACATAGTGAGGGAGACCCAGCACAGCCAAAAGTAAAATTAGTTCTCATCATAAGAAAAAATCTTTTTAAAAAAGAAAAATGCCAGATCATCCTTCTAAAAACTCTCCTTAAGAATAAAGATTATCTTTGAACACTCAAGGTTTGTCATTATAGTTTTATTCAACGATCAAGTATATGCATAAAGAACTTTTATAAAAATTTTGATACATAAAGTAACTTTGTATTTTAAAATATAAGGAACACTTCCCTCTCATTTTCTTAGCTATAGAAGCAATAAAATATTTTAGTGAATGGTAAATTATTGACTAAAGAGTTAAATAAATATCTCCATGATTTCTCTACAAGATCAAACTTGTAACTATGTTCATTACCTACATCTTAACAGCATCAGCTTCACTACTCAGTTGCTATACAATTTTGGGTAAGTCACTTCTCAAATAAGTGATTATTTATCAAAAATCACTCTTTTTATTAGACTGAAATGGGATTTGACTTCCCATTTTACAAGGCTGGAGTAAGAATACAGAGAGAATGTAAATACTTTGAAAAACACTAAAATTATGGCACACATAAATCAAGAAAATAAGCCAACTTTGAGGGGAATATACATGTAATATAAAAATGAATCTTAAATTATTTCTTTATAGGTATTCGACCTTTCTATTAAGAGAACTGTTTATTAGATTTCTCTAAAACAGAATTAACGCAGAATTTGCTGTGTCAAGTGATGCACAAGCACTTACTGTAATCACTATGTGCACATTTAAGGGACAATGAGAAAGGATTTTTTTTTTTTTTTGGTTCTTATCGAATCTGTGGCCAAGGAGTGGAAGAGACCTAAAAAGTTAAAATAAGAGATCCAAACCAACACTTTTAGGACAAAAAATAGAAGGCATCTTGTAAAGCAAAAACTGATTAATAGCAAAAAGAAAAATACCACAATGACTGCTGTGAGAATTAAGAAAAGATGACCCCAGCTTTATGCTTTTATTTGGTGAAGTCTACTATCTACTTAAGTTTATCACTGACACAGAACATCTTCAATTCTACTCTTTGCTGTTTCCCTTTTCCTTCAGCACTTGCTCCAATAGCTCTGTGTTGGCCCCATTCCCAGCCAGTATCTAGCCAACCTTCTCAGGTACTTTAATTCTAGGTATACTCCACAAGCCTCCAGTGCTTAATAAGCCTCAGGATCCATGATGATAGTCAGTTTTCTCATTTTTGATTAAGCTGTAACCCTTCATGATGATATCAACAAATAGTCATATGGAATCTAACTGTCAAGTAATATGCCTATAATAATAATGTCAGAAAGAACTCATACTCTTATCTCTCAATCACTTTCCTGGGGTTTTCCTGGTGGCTCAGATGGTAAATAATCTAACTGTAATGCAGGAGGACCCAGGTTGGATCCCTGGGTAGGGAAGTTCCCCTAGAGAAGGGAATGGCAACCCACTCCAGTCTTCTTCCCTGGAGAATTCCATGGACAGAGAAGCCTGGTGAGCTACAGTCCATGGGGTTACGCTGGACATGACTGAGTGACTAACACTTTCACTTTCAAGAACCCACACTCTCTCTCTCAATCGCTAGAACCAACAATTTGAGTAAACAACAATGCTGAGTTGTGAATAACCCGAAATAATTTATTGTTTCTAAGTCATCTAAAAATAAGCACATATTCAAAATCAATCTCCCTCCATCTAGTCAGTATAAGACCCAACTACGAAAGCAGAAGAAAATGAAGAAAATCCACAGAGTAATTCAACTGCTCATTTCTCTCAACTACATCACTGCTAAAGTATCAACTACTATACACTGACGTTCTAAGATCTTAAGACATAAAGCAAATGTAGCTTATTATCTAAAATTAATAAATCTGGGTGGTCAAATTAGAAAAGTATACCAGGTATACTAAAAAACTTCCAACATAAAGAAATCTGAATGAAACAGCTAAAATCTAAAATCAGAAAATACATCAAGGAGGCAAAAGTAATTAATCATTTCATAATATGAAATGAGCCCATGGGGAAGAAAGAAAGATTAAGAAAAAAAATAAAAAAAGAAACATACACAAAAAATGCAACTTTATGGTTTAGCTGAAAACAGAATGCCCTAATATTGCTCCACTTTTAAGAAGTTTTGAATCACATAAAAAATTCACTCTAATAATGCTCTAAGAAAGTTTGTACCAAATAATCTAAGTCCCTAATATGCTAAATCTAAACAACTGGTATGACCAACTTTCCACTTAATAGTTTAAGATTTCTAGAATCATCAGAATTAATGTAAATCTATTTATTCAACTCCTGTAAAGTTTAAATACCATCATGAGCCCACCATTCTCTAAGAATGGTTTCTTAAAACAAAATCTAACCATATCTTACTTGGTGATTTGTGTCTGTTCTAGGAAGAAACAGCAGGGAAAAAATGGAAGGAAAAAAAAGCAAAAATAGGAAAAAAAAAAAAACATTTCAAAGGGCTCACAGAAATCTGAAAACCACAATCTTGAATCGTATGTTGAAGAACAAATGGTTTCTTAAAACAGAATCTAACCATATCTTACTTGGTGATTTGTGTCTGTTCTAGGAAGAAACAGTAGGGAAAAAATGAAAGAAAAAAAAAAAAGCAAAATTAGGGAAAAAAAAAATCTCAAAGGGCTCAGAGAAATCTGAAAACCATAATCTCGAATCATATGTTGAACAACTCTAGCAAATGGAGCAGAAGTTTCCCCAGCATTATGGGTATACCAGAACACTGATCCTCATTCCCAATGTTCTGCTGTCAGCTGCCCAGCCAGGTGCTTCCAGCCTCCAACAATCTCATCCACCCTGGTGTGCAATTCAAAAATTATTTTCTATGTGTGCTACAATGTAAAAAAAGGTTGCAAGGCACCCATAAAGTATACTACAGTAGTTACAATGTCAGCTTTAAGATAGAGACTCTCCAAAAGAATCTGAAAAACAACAGATATAACTGTGCATCTTATGCTGTTGTTGTTGTTTAGTCACTATGTGCAGGTGTGCTCAGTCCTGTCCAACTCTTTGCGACCCCATGAACTGTAGTCTGCCAGGCTCCTCTGTTCACGGGATTCTCCAGCCAAGAATACTGAAGTGGATTGCTATTTCCTTCTCCAGGGTACTGTTCCAACCCAGGGATCAAACCTGTGTCTCCTGCACTGGCATATGAATTCTTTACCACTGAGCCACGTGGGAAGCCCTTTATATCTATCTATATATAGATATGTATAACTGAATCACTATGCTACACACCTGAAATAACATGACATTGTAAATCAACTATATTTCAACAAAATTTTTTTTAAAAGACAAAACAACAACATACTCTCCAAAAAAGAAATTGACAGTCCACCCTTACTTGCTATCCTGATGATCCTTACGGCTAAATTATTTCATCTTTATCAATACAGGTAGTAAGTCTTATATACATTTGCATAATATGCATACTTTTAAAACACAGTTCCTCTTACAGGTTAAGTAACCTCTTCATCAGCAGTCATACTCTAGTGTGGGTAAGATGAAATCTACTGAAAAGGTTTTAGGTAAGGACATGGTTAAAGCAGCATTCATGTATAGTTTACTTTTTCCTAAGAACTCTAAAATTCAAAAAACATTTAGTAACCTCCTTCCACAAGTTTTCTCTATAGAACCATAGCCGTCTAACATAATAGCAATTAACTTAAATATTTTTTTACCCATCACCCCTAACCAGACTATTACGTCCACAAAAGCAGAAACCTTGTCTGTTTTTGTTCATCGATGTAGCCTCAGCACCTAGATGAATACCTGACATTGAGGGCCCTCAAAAAATAACTGATGCGTAAATGAACAAATACAACCTAGTTGTTGTTCGATGTATAATTTATTTGTCTTGAAGAGTTAAACTTTGTTATTAAGATGGTCAGGAAAAAATTTTGTGCAAAGACAAAGAATAACCACACAGAGAAGTGCTGTGTTTCAAAAAGCCTGGTCAATCTACATTAAAACATTTTTCAAATACTATCAGGAGAGGACATAAAAGAGGGAACTCTTGCACACTGTTTGTGGGAATATAAATTGGTACAGCCATTATGATAAACAGTAGGAAGGGTCCCCAAAAAGATGGAAATTAGAAGTACTATATGATCCACTACTGGGTATGTATAAGAAAACGAAAACACTAATTTGAAAAGATCAGATCAGATCAGTCGCTCAGTCGTGTCTGACTCTTTGCGACCCCATGAACCGCAGCACGCCAGGCCTCCCTGTCCATCACCAGCTCCTGGAGGTCACCCAGACTCACATCCATCAAGTCAGTGATGCCATCCAGCCATCTCATCCTCTGTCGTCCCCTTCTCCTCCTGCCCTCAATCCCTCCCAGCATCAGAGTCTTCTCCAATGAGTCAACTCTTCACATGAGGTGGCCAAAATACTGGAGTTTCAGCTTTAGCATCATTCCTTCTAAAGAAATTCCAGGACTGATCTCCTTCAGAATGGACTGGTTGAAATTTGAAAAGATACATGCAGCCAAATATTCACAGCAGCACTATTTATAGTTGTCAGGATAGGGAAGCTACTTAAGTGTCCATCAACCAATGAACAGATAAATAAGATGTTGATGCATGCATGTGCACGTGTGCGCACACACACACACACTGATAGAGTATTACTCAGCCATAAAAAAGAGTGAACATTTGCAACAACATGGATGCATGTGGAGGGTGTAATGTTCAGTGAAATAAATCAGAGAAAGAAACACTGTAGAATATCATTTACATATCAAATCTAAAAAGTAAAACTAGTGAATACAACAAAAAAGAAACAGACTCACAGACATGATTAGTGGTTACCACTGGAGAGGGAAAGTGATAGGAGCCATACTGGGAGACAAAGTTAACAGGTACAAGCTAAAGTGCAAACTACTATGTATAAAATAAATAAGCTACAAGGATATATTGTACACAACAGGGAATCCAGCAAATATTTACTAATAACTATAAATGGAGAATAATCTTTAAAAGTTGTGAATCATAATGCTGAACACCTGAAACAAAATACTGTAAATCAACTATGCTTCAATAAAAAATTTAAAAAGTAAAAAGATACTACCAGAGAATCTGTATCAGGTACTTCTAAAATACAAATAAAAGGAAGAATTTAGTTTTAATTAAAAGGGAAAACATCAGTTTTCCATTCCTCTAATCAGAAGACATAAAGGACTAAAGGGTGAAAAGACAGAGGTACTTGGGACACAGAAAAATGCAGTATTACACTGCCAAATATTGCGTCTATTGCTTAAGTCGTCGCCATATAAAATTCCAGACTATCAACATTAAGTTTTGTACTGACTCAGTTTTGAAATCTGCTTTTTTCCAGACACTAAAGGTCTAATTTTAATCAGCAAATCAGTTATCCCTATACTCTGCCAAATATCATCACTAGTACTGTGGATTTTAATCTTTTATTCTTAAAGAGAATGGTTTTAATCTTAACACAAATAATCTTAAATTGGTCACAAAGCAGATCTACTGTTCAACTCGTGTTCTACAGTTCCTTTTTTGGCCTCAAATGATGAAACCTCTCTAACGTCTCTGGGGAGATTACGGTAAAGTATAATGTTTCCTGAAATTGTTTTTGTTTTTTCTCTGGACTGTTTCATGACATCTCTTCAACTAGAAATGTTATACACAATTGTGTTTTTTTTTTTTCTATTCTGCAGTAAAGTCCAGAGGGAGAAGAAAAGGTAAAAAGAGTCTTGTACGGAGAACAGGCTCAAAGGGGACAGATAACACAAAAGCACATAAGTAAATGCGAAGCAAATACGTGCACAAAAGAGGAAGAAGATCCAGAAAACAGCTAAAAGAAAGGCACTGTTCTCGCCTAAAAAGAGAAAAAAATCGGCAGGGGGATAAGGAAACTTGCTTATTCTAGAAACAAAAGCATATAAAATCCTTCTAAGAAAAACGTGGTCTCTTTAAGACGCTGTTAAAACTAAAAAGCGCTCAGCTGACACTTCAAAGGGGAGTTCTGCCTTCTCGTTCTATGTTTTGACAGAGCTAGTCTTCATCTATAAATTAAATGCAAGCTATAGATAATGCAGAGTTAATCTCTACAAAACCGCAATTGTGGATGCCATCTTTGTCTGTTAAAAAAAAAAAAACACACAACTCTTTGGATTTGGAAAAAGAAAAAAGAGTCTATTAAGTTGGAAAACCAGAAAACCACGCGTTGCCAAGTCAGGTAACTATAACATGGGTTAACAAACGCCTCTTACCAAACTAAGGTGCCACTAAGGTCTGGGGAAGAAGGGCAAAGGGCTGTAGCCTAACCGCGACCGCAAGGGTGGGGCACTGTAGGAAATAAAAAGATTGGAGGGTGAGCTATCCCGGGAGGTATAGGGGCTGGTGATCCGTCCTTCGGGGAGATAGCCTGTTAGGCGGCAAATGATTCTGAGGGGCTCAGGGCAGCTTCAGCGAGTGAGAAAATGAGCTGCGGGACCTCTGTTGGTTGAGAGTGCAAAGGCTGATAGAGGAAGGTACCCCTGGGGCAAAGGACTAAGAGTCAAAAGGAGAGTCGAGGGACCGAGGAGCCAGGGAGGCCGGGCGTGGGAGGCCTGAGTCGAGGCCGCGAAACGCCTTTGCGAACAGCCGCCTTCTCCCGGAACGCCTTTTCGGCTCCCCACACTCAGCCCCTCTCAGGGCCGCCCCGGCCCCGGCGACAACGGCGAGAGCAGCTGTTTCCGCCCAGCCGGGGACCGCGGTGGAAAAGGCATCCCTGGGCCCGGAGGCAGGCAGGCGACAGTCGTCCGTGTGAGCCGGCGGTGATTCGAGACCAACGCCGCGGAGCCAACATCAAGCTTCGCCCCTTCCTCCCCTTTAGCCTTCTTTATCCCCCAACTTCCCGGCCGGCTGGTGTCCGCTTCGACCGACCGAGACCCCCCCTCTTCTTCTCGCCGCTTCTCACCCCTCCCCAACGCCCTGAAGGTGGGAAGGACCGGTCTCCGGGGCCTCTGCGGAGCCCGCCCGGGGGCCCCACAGACCCAGACACACCCCCGGAGGAAAGGCTCTCATCCTCCCCGCGGCAACGGAGCCCGCCCAGATGCTGCAAACTCCTCTTACCTGCATTGACGCCATGATGGTACCATCCCCCCAAGGCCGGCGAGGCCAGAGACGCAGGGGGCGGAGCTGCCGTGCTCGCGTCACGCCGCGGGGCCCCAGCATCCCGGGCGCGGGGGGCGGGGCCTCCGATGGGAAGGGGATAGTGCCAGGGGATTGGCTGGCGGGCTAGGCGCCCGGGCGGGGGAGGGGCAAGCGAGGTGTGCACGGTGAATGGCGCTGTCCCTACCTTCGGTCGCGTAGAGCTCTCCGGCCTCCACCAGAACCCACTGTCTACCTTGATCACTTAGGAAACGCTGCTCGGGTTCTGTCCCGAACCTCGGTTGTTGTTTTTTTCTGTCTATATCCCAAGATCCTGATGCTATCCAGGCCCGTGAGGTTTTTGTTTGTTTTCCCAACCACAGGTGTTCAGATTTACAGATTTTACTTTTCGTATTCTCTTTCCACACCACCGTGCCCACTTTCACAGCTTTGGGCAAGATGAAACTTCCTGCTGGGCTGTTTTCTGCTCTTTACGGACCCGGAAAGCTCCTCATATTCCTAATTTGGGGAAGAGAGAGACACAGGTTTCCTTCTCCAATGGGATAAGAATTGGGGGCAGAACAGCAAATGAAAGAGTAGATCTGTAGAGCCGAAACTTGCCTGAGGGGAATCGTGTACAGTTTCTCCCCTTAACCCTAGACCCTCAGTTTGAAACTTCCCGTGTGTCAGGAAGTTGTAATGGCACTGACATTTAGCTATAGCGATTTGACCCTAGACGTGAAATTGATTTTAATGTATCAGTGTCATGTTACAACATACACTTGTATACACTTGTATCACATCTAGACTCCTCTGAAGGCTGTTTCATGGTGGGCAGTTTTGTGCTCATTTGACGCAGGGATGTATTTGAGTAGGGAGAGCTGAATACACAGAATTTGTTCTGGAAATGCACTAGTTCTCCCAACGTTTATAAGAAGCCACGCGTTTAAACGCTGTTCCAGAACTAAAGATATTATTGATTTATAACAGGAAAATGGAAGTCAAAGGTTTGCACTTCCTGTTCTTTTTTTTTTTTTTCCATGTAGGTGGCGATACATTGAGTAGAAAGCTTTTACTTTACCAGAATGAAACCTTAAAATCTATCATTAACTTGAAGTTCTTTTTAGAAATGTATATAAGATTTAAATATAAGAGCAACATAGGATACCATCCTTCCCACTCTTTATATCACAGTGTTCTCTGTGAAATTCTCTAACATAAAATGTGTTCAAAAAGGGGGAAAGATCCTTAAAATACACTAATTACTCTACGGTATAATGTTAAACACCCTATTCTTCATCACTGAAGAGGAATTTATATTGATATACTTTTTATCTCTCAGACTTCCACCTGATTCCTAGAAATGGACCGGTTTTCCCTTTGTTGTACAAAATGACTATGTCCTTGAGGAATGTTTGGAGGCTCTCAGCAACCAAGGATGACCCAGGAACATATTAGATGCCAGCCCTGTTGTGTTGCCTACATTTCAGCTGAGTAAATCTCATATCATGAGAGCTTTTCCAGATCTATTTTCTTCTGGAGATCTTTATCCCTATGATCTCAGAAGATCGAACGTAACCACCTGCAGTTCACTTTAAAAGCTGATTCTTCTTAAGGTGTAAGTGACTTTAAATAACCCCACAAACAAAGCATTATGACATCATCAGAATCAACACCTTGCCATGACCAAGACTAATAAGGAAGAAAAAGGATTGCTGCTGCTGCTGCTAAGTCGCTTCAGTCGTGTCCGACTCTGCGACCCCATAGACGGAAGCTCACCAGGCTCCCCCGTCCCTGGGATTCTCCAGGCAAGAACACTGGAGTGGGTTGCCATTTCCTTCTCCAATGCATGAAAGTGAAAAGTCAAAGTGAAGTCGCTCAGTCGTGTCCGACTCTAGCGACCCCATGGACTGCAGCCTACCAGGATCCTCCGTCCATGGGATTTTCCAGGCCAAAGTACTGGGGTGGGGTGCCATTGCCTTCCCCGAGAAAAAGGATTACAGGAGTCTTAACACTCCTCACAGTAAAATCAACATCTGGCTCCTTGGGATTTATATGTGTTAAGATCATCACAGGAGGGAAAAGACAGTACCAGTCATATCTTTCTAGAAAATATTAAATAGGACATAATTGCCTCACTATCTTCTTTATTTTTTCATTGGTACATAAAAGATCCTGATGTACTCAGGAGCTAAAACAGTGGCTTTCAGATGGAGTGGGAACATATCATTATCTCCAGGAAACATGAAATGTTTATATCTAAAATGATTATACAACATTTGAGGACCAGACTCACATCTCATTTCTTCTTTTTGTTCTGTTTTGTTTTTTTTTCACACATCTCATTTCTTTACAAAGTGGGGCTTGCTGTCAGATAGCCAAAAGATAAAATGCCTGACAATTCCAAAAGTAGGAAAGGAAATGGAGCTCTTATAAACTATAAACAAATAAGATTGGTACAGTCTCTTCAGAAAACAGTTCAGCAACAATAAATCTTCCCTCATCCTTAAAGTATCTTTTTAATAGCATCATTTGCAATAAGAGAGACATGAGACATATCAAACAAATGCAGTATGTTAATCTTGTTTGGATCCTGATTCAAACAAACCCCTGTATAAAAGGTACTTGGGAGACAACTGGAGAAATTTAAACATAAAGTAGGTATTATATAATCAGATCAGATCAGTTGCTCAGTCGTGTCTGACTCTTTGTGACCCCATGAATCACAGCACACCAGGCCTCCCTGTCCATCACCAACTCCCCGAGTTCACTCAGACTCACATCCATCGAGTCAGTAATGCCATCCAGCCATCTCATCCTCTGTCGTCCCCTTCTCCTCTTGCCCCCAATCCCTCCCAGCATCAGAGTCTTTTCCAATGAGTCAGCTCTTCACATGAGGTGGCCAAAGTACTGGAGTTTCACCTTCAGCAGCATTCCCTCCAAAGAAATCCCAGGGCTGATCTCCTTCAGAATGGACTGGTTGGATCTCCTTGCAGTCCAGGGGACTCTCAAGAGTCTTGTCCAACACCATACTTCAAAAGCATCAATTCTTCGGCGCTCAGCTTTCTTCACAGTCCAACTCTCACATCCACACATGACCACAGGAAAAACCATAGCCTTGACTAGACGAACCTTTGTTGGCAAAGTAATGTCTCTGCTTTTCAATATGCTATCTAGGTTGGTCATAACTTTCCTTCCAAGGAGTAAGCATCTTTTAATTTCATGGCTGCAGTCACCATCTGCAGTGATTTTGGAGCCCAGAAAAATAAAATCTGTTTGCCATGAAGTGATGGGACCGGATGCCATGATCTTCGTTTTCTGAATGTTGAGCTTTAAGCCAACTTTTTAACTTCTTTCACTTTCATCAAGAGGCTTTTTAGTTCCTTTTCACTTTCTGCCATAAGGGTGGTGTCATCTGCATACCTGAGGTTATTGAGATTTCTCCCAGCAATCTTGATTCCAACTTATGTTTCTTCCAGTCCAGCGTTTCTCATGATGTACTCTGCATAGAAGTTAAATAAACAGGGTGACAATATACAGCCTTGACGTACTCCTTTGCCTATTTGGAACCAGTCTGTTGTTCCATGTCCAGTTCTAACTGTTGCTTCCTGACCTGTATATAGCTTTCTCAAGAGGCAGGTCAGGTGGTCTGGTATTCCCATCTCTTTCAGAATTTTCCACAGCTGATTGTGATCCACATAGTCCAAGGCTTTGGCATAGTCAATAAAGCAGAAATAGATGTTTTTCTGGAACTCTCTTGCTTTTTCAATGATCCAGCAGATGTTGGCAATTTGATCTCTGGTTCCTCTGCCTTTTCTAAAACCAGCTTGCACATCAGGAAGTTCACGGTTCACATATTGCTGAAGCCTGGCTTGGAGAATTTTGAGCATTACTTTACTAGCATGTGAGATGAGTGCAATTGTGCAGTAGTTTGAGCATTCTTTGGCATTGCCTTTCTTTGGGATTGGAATGAAAACCGACCTTTTCCAGTCCCGTGGCCACTGCTGAGTTTTCCAAATTTGCTGGCATGTTGAGTGCAGCACTTTCACAGCATCATCTTTCAGGATTTGGAATAGCTCAACTGGAATTCCATCACCTCCACTAGCTTTGTTTGTAGTGATGCTTTCTAAGGCCCACTTGACTTCACATTCCAGGATGTCTGGCTCTAGATCAGTGATCACACCAATACTAAGGAATAATTACTGTGTTAGATTTGATAATGATGTTCATTTTAAAATTTCTACAGCAGTTAGAAATGACCATCAGGGAAGTTCCCTGGTTGTCTAGTGATTAGGAATCTGCCTTCCAATGCAGGTGATGCGGTTTGATCCCTGGCTAGGGAACTGAGAGCCCATGTGTCTAGGGGTAACTACTGAGCCCAAGCACCACAGAGAGAAGCCAGCGCATTGCAACTAAGACTGGTCACAGCCAAATAAATAATAAATAAAAAGTTTTTAAAACTCATCAAACTGTGTATTGAAGACCTGTACATTAAAAAAAGAAAGAAAGAAATGATCATCAGGTTCAAGGAGTTCATTCTCCTTCATCTCACAAACTACCTCCACTTCCACTTTCCTGGAAGAAAAAAAACTGGAAGGGACACAAGCTGTATATGTGCCTGAGGTCTTCCCTGCCAAGGAAAAGAAACAGTCTGTAACACAGAAGACTAAAAGCAACTGGACTTTCTGGCAGAAAAAGGAAAGAAATATGGGAAAACAAATTGATGAATTAGTTGAAGGATCCAGAGAGGGATCAGTGGACAAATCCTGCAATATTGATAATGTCACATGATTTATGAATGTTTGAATTCTAGAGATTGAGTAGATTGGTGAGTTAGGAGCAGTCCTATGAGAATATGCTTGTTGGGGCGTAAAAAGGCAGAGTCGACTTGTCCTTACTTGAGTCTGTGTCTCTCCAGAGTAGTTTATTCTTAGTCTCCCACTGGGTGATCTCACCAGAGAAACAGAGGCAGTTCAACAATCAGCAGCTTGTTTATTGGTTGTTGGGAAAGGCACCAAGCCAGGAATCCAAGGCTTGTATTCTTGTCCAAGCTTTGTCCTTGGCAAGCTTGGTCAAGGTTTTTAACCCCCCTGGGTTTATTTCCTTATCAATAAAATGAGCAAGTCAGACTGTATAATCGTCATGATATCTTTCCAGATTTCAAATTCCATGCACCTATCAGAGGAAATCTAAATTTTCAATGATTTGTCTAAGATACTATGTTTAAAGTCTAAGATAAAATGCAATGGAAATGACATACTATCTTGAGTTTAAAAAAATGACTTTTATAAATTGTAAAATGAGGAAGGAACTTGGCTTCATTGTAATTTATGTAGAAATACTGAGGTGCTTTAGTTAACAATTTTAAAATGTTAGTAGTGAAAGTCCCTCAGTCATGTCCAACTCTTTGCAACCCTGTGGACTGTAGCCCACCAGGCAACTCTGTCCACGGAATTCTCCAGGCAAGAACACAGGAGTGTGTTGCCATTCCCTTCTGCAGGGAATCTTCCTGACCCAGGGATCGAACCCTGGTCTCCTGCATTGCACGCAGATTCCTTACCATATGAGCCACCAAGGAAGAATTGAGCTCTAGATTCTAAAATGCTAATATAATGCAATTGAGCTATAAACGGGATTTCAAAAAGTATCAAAAACTCCAAATCCACAATTTAGAGTGATACTGTAAAAAGCATATTTGGGGGCTTCCCTGTCCAGTGGTTAAGACTCTGGGCTCCCAATGTAGGGGACTCAGGTTCGATCCCTGGTTGGGGAACTAAGATCCCACATCCTGCACAGTGCAGCCAAAAAAGAAAAGCATATCTAAAAAGCGTATTTTTTTAAATAATTCTAAACTAGTCATTTCATGTGGATCTCCTAAGAAGAGACAAAGAAAATTAACAAAATAACAGGTGGTTTGTATGTGTGACCTATTCTACATGTCAGAAACAATTGATTTATATAATGCCTTGTTTGTAAATAAGAATGACTCTCAGGAAAACTTTGTTTTCACTTTCTCCCCTTCCCCTAAGCCTTTCTGTCAAGAATTCTTTTTCCCAGATGTATAGACCTCGAACACCTTTCTTCCTTCTTCTCCCCTAGACCTCTTAGAAAGTTATCCTTTTGAGGAGGACAGGGGCCCCTTTAAAAACCAAGTGAAGGGCTTCCCTGGCAGCTCTGTAATAAAGAATCCACCTGTTAATGCAGGAGACATGGGTTCCATCCCTGGTCCAGGAGGATCCACTTGCTTCAGAGCAACTAAGCCCACGCACTGAAACTACTAAGCCTGTGCTCTTGAGTCCAAGAACCTCAGCTACTGAACCCTTGAGCCACAACTCCCGAAGCCCACACACCCTAGAGCCCATGCTCCACAAGAGAAGCCATTGCAATGAGAAGCCCGCACACTACAGCTTGAGAGTAGCCCCCGCTTGCTGTGACTAGGGAAAAGCCCGTTCAGCAGTGAGGACCCAGCACAGCTGAAAATAAATAAATAACCGAATGAAAACTATTTTTCATAAACCCACTTGATAGGAAAATATTCATACTCATAAAATTTGTAGTTTAGGGGTTACCTGACCCCCCTCCCCCCGAAATATATCCATTGGCAGAGGTGTGTCAACCTCAAGGTAAGAATGCCTTTACTGAAGAGGCAATGATGGATACCCTTTGCCCTTTTCAAAACTTGTCTACCTTTCATGTACACATAATGTCACACTGCACTTGTTTGCTTTTCATTCACTTATTTATTTTCTAGTCTTTCTCAAAAGCAGATTGCTGTGTGCAGAGCTCTGGATCAAGAACCAGGAAAGATGACCACTTGCCCTGATCCTTCTCAGAGGGGATAACTCAACTTAGTTAACAACAGAGGTGGCACAGGTACCAACCACACATAACAGAAACTGCTCAGTGCTGAAGCTAGGGTGTGGATGCTCCCTGCCCTGGGGGCCAGGGATCTGTAATTGGATCACAGTGAGGTGTGGGGGGATTCCAAGACCACATAAGGAGATTCTTTTGGGGTTCTGAGGGCAGTGGCTATTAACTAACTGCTATAGAAATATTTCATGGGCTTCCCTGATGGTTAAGTGGGAAAGAATCCATCTGCCAATGCAGGTGCCACAGGAGACTCGGGTTCAACCCCTGGGTGGGAAGATCCCCTGAAGAAGGACATGGTAACCCATTCCAGTATTCTTGCCTGAAGAATTCCATGAAGAAATGAGCCTGGTGGGTTACAGTCCATGGGGTTACAAAGAGTCAGACACGACTTGGTGATTAAATAACAACATGAAAGTATTTCAGTGTTTTCTTTTGGCGGTGACAGAAATGTTCTAAAGCTGCATTATGGTGATAGTTACTCAACTGTATAAATTTACTGGAAATTATTGAATAATTATTCTGGGTGACCTTTATGATATGTGAATTATACCCTAATAAAAACGGCTTAAAAACAGAAAGGAACATTTCAATATCTTAATGCAGCCATAATAGTAAGTCCTGGCTGGCCTTCAGACTGGCTGTCCCATTAATGGTATGAGACCAAAGGCTGGTCAGGTGTCTCCCTGGGTCTACATTTTTTTCATCTGTAAAATAGTTTCTGCAAAGATTTCCAGATACTCCTTTTCCTTGCCAAAACAAACAAAAAACCCATTATTGTGTCATGTTTATTTATATATATATATATGTATATATATATATTTAAATTTGCTTCCTTGCTTTTCTTTTTTTAAAACATACTTTTTTATTGAAGGATAATTGCTTTACAGAGTTTTGTTGTTTTCTGTCAAACCTCAACCTGAATCAGCCATGCTGCTGCTGCTGCTGCTTCAGTCGTGTCCGACTCTGTGCGACCCCATAGACAGCAGCCCACCAGGCTCCCCCATCCCTGGGATTCTCCAGGCAAGGACACTGGAGTAGGTTGCCATTTCCTTCTCCAATGCATGAAAGTGAAAAGTGAAAGCCATAGGTATATATATATCCCCTCCCCCTTGAACTTCCCTCCCATCTCACCCTTCTATGTTGATACAGACCCCTGTTTGAGTTTCTTAGCCATACAGCAAATTCCTGTTGGCTATCTATTTTACATATAGTAATGTAAGTTTCCATTTTACTCTTTCCATACATCTTACCCTCTCCTCCCCTTTCCCCATGTCCATAAGTCTGTTTTCTATGTCTGTTTCTCCATTGCTGCTCTGTAAATAAATTCTTCAGTACCATTTTTCTAGATTCCCTATATATGAGTTAGAATATGATATTTATCTTTCTCCTTCTGACTTACTTCACTCTGTATAATAGGTTCTAGGTTCATCCACCTCATTAGAACTGACTCAAATGCGTTCCTTTTTATGGCTGGGGATTATTCCATTGTGTGTATGTACCACAACTTCTTTATCCATTCATGTGTCGATGGACATCTAGGTTGCTTCCATGTTCTAGCTATTGAAAATAGTGCTGCAATGAACAATGGGATGCATGTGTCTTTTTCAGTTTTGGTTTCCTCAGGGTATATGCCTAGGAGTGGGATTTCTGGGTCACATGGTGCTTTTATTCCTAGTTTTTAAAGGAATCTCCATAACGTCTTCCATAGTGGCTGTATCAATTAACATTCCCACCAACAGTGCAAGAGTGTTCCCTTTTCTCCACACCTTCTCTCCAGCATTTATTGTTTGTAGATTTTTTGATAATGGTCATTCTAACCTGTGTGAGGTGATACCTCACTGTAGTTTTGATTTGTATTTCTCTAATAATGAGCAATATTGAGCATCTTTTCATGTGTTTGTTAGCCATCTGTATGTCTTCTTTGGAGAAATGTCTGTTTAGGTCTTTTCCCCACTTTTTGATTGGGTTGTTTATTTTTCTGGTGTTGAGTTGTATGAGCTGCTTGTATAGTTTGGAAATTAATCCTTTGTCAGTCATTTCATTTGCTATTATTTTCTCCCATTGAGGGTAGTCTTTTCATCTTGCTTATAGTTTCCTTTGCTGTGCAGAAGCTTTTAAGTTTAATCAGGTCCCACTTGTTAACTTTTGTTTTTATTTCCATTACTCTAGGAGGTGGGTCATAGAGGCTCTTGCTTTGATTTATGTCATCGAGTGTTCTGCTGAAGTTTTACTCTAAGAGTTTTATAGTTGCTGGTCTTACATTTAGGTCTTTAATCCATTTTGAGTTTATCTTTGTGTATAGTGTTAGGAAGTACTCTAATTTCATTTTTTACAGAAGCAACAGTTAGAACTGGTCATGGAACAACAGACTGGTTCCAAATAGGAAAAGAAGTACGTCAAGGCTGTATATTGTCACCATGTTTATTTAACTTATATGCAGAGTACATCATGAGAAATGCTGGACTGGAAGAAATAGAAGTTGGAATCAAGATGGCTGGGAGAAATCTCAATAACCTCAGGTATGCAGATGACACCACCCTTATGGCAGAAAGTGAAGAGGGGCTAAAAAGCCTCTTGATGAAAGTGAAAGCAGGGAGTGAAAAGGTTGGCTTAAAGTTCAACATTCAGAAAACGAAGATCATGGCATCTGGTCCCATCACTACATGGGAAATAAATGGAGAAACAGTGGAAACAGTGTCAGACTTTCTTTTTCTGGGCTCCAAAATCACTGCAGATGGTGACTGCAGCCATGAAATTAAAAGACGCTTACTCCTTGGAAGGAAAGTTATGACCAACCTAGATAGCATATTCAAAAGCAGAGACATCACTTTGCCAACAAAGGTTCGTCTAGTCAAGGCTATGGTTTTTCCTGTGGTCATGTATGGATGTGAGAGCTGGACTGTGAAGAAGGCTGAGCACCGAAGAATTGATGCTTTTGAAGTGTGGTGTTGGAGAAGACTCTTGAGAGTCCCTTGGACTGCAAGGAGATCCAACCAGTCCATTCTGAAGGAGATCAGTCCTGGGATTTCTTTGGAAGGAATGATGCTAAAGCTGAAACTCCAGTATTTTGGCCACCTCATGCGAAGAGTTGACTCATTGGAGAAGACTCTGATGCTGGGAGGGATTGGGGGCAGGAGGAGAAGGGGATGACAGAGGATGAGATGGCTAGATGGCATCACTGACTCGATGGATGTGAGTCTGAATGACCTCCGGGAGTTGGTGATGGACAGGGAGGCCTGGCGTGCTGCAGTTCATGGGGTCGCAAAGAGTCGGACACGACTGAGCGACTGATCTGATCTGATCTGATCCAGTTTTCCCAGCACCGTTTATTGAAGATGCTATTTTTGCCCCATTGTATATTCTTGCCTCCTTTGTCAAATATAAGGTACCCATCGGTGCATGGGTTTATTTCTGGGCTTTCTATCTTGTTCCATTGGTCTATATTTCTGTTTCTGTGCCAGTACCATACTGTCTTGATGACTGTAGCTTTGTAGTATAAGCTGAAGTCAGGAAGGTTGATTCCTTTAGCTCCATTCTTCTTTCTTAAGGACTTCCCTGGTGGTTCAGATGGTAAAGCGTCTGTCTACGATGAGGGAGACCCAAGTTTGATCCCTGGGTTGGGAAGATCCCTTGGAGAAGGAAATGGCAATCCACTCCAGTACTATTGCCTGGAAAATCCCATGGACAGAGGAGCCTGGTAGGCTACAGTCCATAGGGTCGCAAAGAGTCGGACACGACTGAGTGACTTCACAGTCATGTTCTTTCTTAAGACTGCTTTGGCTATTCAGAGTCTTTTGTGTTTCCATATAAATTGTGAAAGTTTTTGTTCTAGTTCTGTGAAAAATGCCATTGATAATTTGATAGGGAAAGCATTGAATCTGTAGATTGCTTTTGATATTTTTACAATATTGATTCTTCTTACCTAGGAAAATGGAATATCTCTCCATTTGTTTCTGTCATCTTTGATCTCTTTCATTAGTGTTTTGTAATTTTCTGTGTACAGTTCTTTTGTCTCCTTGGTGGTGGTGGTGGTTTAGTCACTAAGTCATGTCTGACTCTTACTTTCCTGTGGACTGTAGCCTGCCAGTCTCCTTTGTCTATGGGATTCTCCAGGCAAGAATACTGGAGTGCGCTGACATTTTCTTCTCCAGGGGATCTTCCCGACCCAGGAATTGAACCTGGGTCTCCTGCATTGCAGGCAGATGATTTACCAACTGAGCTATGAGGGAAGCCCATTACCTTTGTCTCCTTAGGTAAGTTTATTCCTAGGTATTTAATTCTTTTTGTTTCAATGGTGAATGGGATTGATTCTTTAATTTCTCTTTCTGTTTTTCCATTGTTAGTATATAGAAATGCAAGTGATTTCTGTGTATTGATTTTGTATCCTGAAACTTTGCTAAATTCACTTATATATATATATATTCACATATATGGGGACTTCCCATATATGATAAGCCTACAACAAACATTATTCTCAATGGTGAAAGACTGAAAGCATTCCCTAAGATCAGGAACAAGAACAAGACCAGGAGCTGACTGTGGCTCTGACCATGAACTCCTTATTGCCAAATTCAGACTTAAATTGAAGAAAGTAGGGAAAACCACTAGACCATTCAGGTATGACCTAAATCAAATCCCTTATGATTATACAGTGGAAGTGAGAAATAGATTTAAGGACCTAGATCTGATAGATAGAGTGCCTGATGAACTATGGAATGAGGTTCATGACATTGTACAGGAGACAGGGATCAAGACCATTCCCATGGAAAAGAAATGCAAAAAAGCAAAATGGCTGTCTGGGGAGGCCTTACAAATAGCTGTGAAAAGAAGAGAAGCAAAAAGCAAAGGAGAAAAGGAAAGATATAAGCATCTGAATACAGAGTTCCAAAGAATAGCAAGAAGAGATAAGGAAGCCTTCTTCAGCAATCAATGCAAAGAAATAGAGGAAAACAACAGAATGGGAAAGACTAGGGATCTCTTCAAGAAAATCAGAGATACCAAAGGAACATTTCATGCAAAGATGGGCACGATAAAGGACAGAAATGGGATGGACCTAACAGAAGCAGAAGATATTAAGAAGAGGAGGCAAGAATACACAGAAGAACTGTACAAAAAAGATCTTCACGACCCAGATAATCACAATGGTGTGATCACTGACCTAGAGCCAGACATCCTGGAATGTGAAGTCAAGTGGGCCTTAGAAAGCATCACTATGAACAAAGCTAGTGGAGGTGATGGAATTCCAGCTGAGCTATTCCAAATCCTGAAAGATGATGCTGTGAAAGTGCTGCACTCAATATGCCAGCAAATTTGGAAAACTCAGCAGTGGCCACAGGACTGGAAAACATCAGTTTTCATTTCAATCCCAAAGAAAGGCAATGCCAAAGAATGCTCAAACTACTGCACAATTGCACTCATCTCACACGCTAGTAAAGTAATGCTCAAAATTCCCCAAGCCAGGCTTCAGCAATATGTGAACCGTGAACTTCCTGATGTACAAGCTGGTTTTAGAAAAGGCAGAGGAACCAGAGATCAAATTGCCAACATCTGCTGGATCATTGAAAAAGCAAGAGAGTTCCAGAAAAACATCTATTTCTGCTTTATTGACTATGCCAAAGCCTTTGACTGTGTGGATCACAAGAAACTGTGGAAAATTCTGAAAGAGATGGGAATACCAGACCACCTGATCTGCCTCTTGAGAAAGTTGTATGCAGGTCAGGAAGTAACAGTTAGAACTGGACATGGAATAACAGACTGATTCCAAATAGGCAAAGGAGTACGTCAAGGCTCTATACTGTCACCCTGCTTATTTAACTTCTATGCAAAGTACATCATGAGAAATGCTGGACTGGAAGAAACACAAGTTGGAATCAAGATTGCTGGGAGAAATCTCAATAACCTCAGATATGCAGATGACAGCACCCTTATGGCAGAAAGTGAAGAGGAACTAAAAAGCCTCTTGATGAAAGTGAAAGTGGAGAGTGAAAAAGTTGGCTTAAGGCTCAACATTCAGAAAACGAAGATCATGGCATCCGGTCCCATCACTTCATGGGAAATAGATGGGGAGACAGTGGAAACAGTGTCAGACTTTCTTTTTCTGGGCTCCAAAATCACTGCAGATGATGACTGCAGCCATGAAATTTAAAGATGCTTACTCCTTGGAAGGAAAGTTATGACCAACCTAGATAGCATATTCAAAAGCAGAGACATCACTTTGCCAACAAAGGTTCGTCTAGTCAAGGCTATGGTTTTTCCTGTGGTCATGTATGGATGTGAGAGCTGGACTGTGAAGAAGGCTGAGCACCGAAGAATTGATGCTTTTGAAGTGTGGTGTTGGAGAAGACTCTTGAGAGTCCCTTGGACTGCAAGGAGATCCAACCAGTCCATTCTGAAGGAGATCAGCCCTGGGATTTCTTTGGAAGGAATGATGCTAAAGCTGAAACTCCAGTACTTTAGCCACCTCATGCGAAGAGTTGACTCATTGGAGAAGACTCTGATGCTGTAGGGATTGGGGGCAAGAGGAGAAGGGGACAGCAGAGGATGAGATGGCTGGATAGCATCATTGACTCGATGGACATGAGTCTGAGTGAACTCTGGGAGTTGGTGATGGACAGGGAGGCCTGATGTGCTGCAATTCATGGTGTTGCAAAGAGTTGGACATGACTGAGCAACTGATCTGATGTGATCTGATCTATCATATATGGCCTTTACTATGTTGAGGTAGGTTCCTTCTATGCCCATTTTTTGAAGAGTTTTAATCATAAATGTGTGCTGAATTTTGTCAAAGGCTTTTTTTGCATCTATTGAGATTATCATATGGTTTTTATCTTTCAATTTGTTAATATGGTGTATCACACACTGATTTGCATATATTGAAGAATCCTTGCATCCCTGGAATAAACCCAACTTGATCATGGTGTATGAGCTTTTTGATGTGTTGCTGAATTCTGTTTGCTAAAATTTTGTTGAGGATTTTTGCATCTATGTTCATCAGTGATATTGGCCTGTAGTTGTCTTTTTTGTGTTGTCTTTGTCTGGTTTTGTTATCAGGGTGATGGTGGCCTTGTAGAATGAGTTTGGAAGTGTTCCTTCCTCTGCAATTTTTTGAAGATTTTTGGAAGGATAGTCATTAGCTCATCTCTAAATGTTTGATAGAATTCTCCTGTGAAGCCATCTGGTCCTGGGCTTTTGTTTTTTGTGAGATTTTTGATCACAGCTTCAACTTCAGTGCTTGTAATTGGGCTGTTCATAATTTCTATTTCTTCCTGGTTCAGTCTTGGAAGATTGAACTTTTCTAAGAATCTGTCCATTTCTTCCAGCTTATGCATTATATTGCCACATAGTTGTTCATAATAGTCTCTTATAATCCTTTGTATTTCTGCATTGTCTGTTGTAACCTCTCCTTTTTCATTTCTGATTTTGTTGATTTGATTCTTCTGTCTTTTTTCCTTGATGAGTCTGGCTAAAGCTTTGTCAATTTTGTTTATCTTCTCAAAGAACCAGCTTTTAGTTTTATTAACCTTTACTATTGTTTCTTTCATTTCTTTTTCATTTATTTCTGCTCAGATCTTTATGATTTCTTTCCTTCTACTAATATTGGTGGGGTTTTTTTTTGTTGTTGTTTTCTTTTTCCAGTTGTTTTTGGTATAAAGTTAGGTTGTCTGTTCAATGTTTTTCTTCTTTCTTGAGGTAGGATTGTATTACTATAAACTTCCCTCTTAGAACTTCTTTTGCTGCATCCCATAGATTTTGAGCAGTCGTATTCTCATTGTCATTTGTTTCTAGAAATTTTTTGATTTCTTCAATAACCTGTTGGCTATTTAGAAACATATTGTTTTATCTTCATGTGTTTGTGTTTCTTACAGTTTTTTTTTTCTTTTTTCTTGTATTGATATCTCGTCTCATAGCATTTTGTGGTTGGAGAAGATGCTATATGATTTCAATTTTCTTAAATTTACTGAGATTTGATTTGTGACCCAAGATGTGGTCTATGCTGGAGAATGTTCCATGTGCACTTAAGAAGAAGGTGTATTCTGCATTTCGATGAAATGTCCTGAAGATATCAATGAGATTCATCTCATCTAATGTATCATGTAACACTTGTGTTTCTTTAATAATTTTCTGTTTTGATGATCTGTCCATTGGTGTGAGTGGAGTGTTAAACTCTCCTAGTATTATTGTGTTACTGTCAATTTCTCCTTTTATGTCTGTTAGTGTTTGTCTTATGTATAGAGGTGCTTCTATGTTAGGTGCATAGATATTTACAGTTTTTATGTCTTCCTCTTGGACTGACGCCTTGATCATTATGTAGTGTCCTTCCTTATCTCTTGTAATCGTCTTTATTTTAAGGTCTATTTTTTCTGATATGAGGATTGCTACTCCAGCTTTCTTTTGCTTCCCATTTAGATGGAATATATTTCTCCACCCTCTCACTTTCAGTCTATATGTATCTTTAGGTCTGAAGTGGGTTTCTTGTAGACAACATATATATGGGTCTTGTTTTTGTATCCATTTAGCCAGTCTGTGTCTTTTGGTTGGAGCATTTAATCCATTTATATTTAAAGTAATTATTGATGTATATATTCCTATCGCCATTTTCTTAATTGTTTGGGATTGATTTTGTAGATCTTTTTCCTTCTCTTGTATTTCTTGACTATATAAGTCCCATTTGTTGTAAAGCTGGTTTGGTGGTACTGAATTCTCTTAACTTTTGCTTGTCTGAAAAGCTCTTTATTTCTCCATCAATTTTGAATAAAATCCTTGCTGGTTACAGTAATCTTGGTTGTAGATTTTTCCTATTCTGTACTTTAAATATATCCTGCCATTCCCTTCTGGCCTGCAGAGTTTCTGCTGAAAGATCAGCTGTTAAGCATATGGGGTTTCCCGTGTATGTTACTTGTTGCTTTTCCCTTGCTGCTTTCAATATTTTTTCTTTGTGTTTAGTCTTCGTTAGTTTGATTAGTTGGGGAAGGCAATGGCACCCCACCCCAGTACTTTTGCCTGGAGAATCCCATGGACGGAGGAGCCTGGTAGGCTCCAGTCCACGGGGTCGCTAGGAGTCGGACACGACTGAGCGACTTCACTTTCATTTTTCTCTTTCATGCATTGGAGAAGGAAATGGCAACCCACTCCAGTGTTCTTGCCTGGAGAATCCCAGAGACGGGGGAGCCTGGTGAGCTTCCGTCTATGGGGTCGCACAGAGTCGGACACGACTGAAGCGACTTAGCAGTAGCAGTAGCAGTAGCAGTTTGATTAGTATGTGCCTTGGAATGTTTCTCCTTGGGTTTATTCTATATGGGACTCTTTGTGCCTCTTGGACTTGATTGGCTATTTCCATTTCCTTTTCCTTATTGGGGAAATTTTCAACTATAATCTCTTCAAAAAATTTCTCATACCCTTTCTTTTTCTCTTCTCCTTCTGGGATCCCTATAATTCGAATGTTGGTGCATTCGATATGGTCCCAGAGGTCTCTGAGACTGTCCTCAGCACTTTTCATTCTTACTTTATTCTGGTCTTCAGAAGTTATTTCTACCATTTTATCTTCCAGCTCACTGATTAGTTCTTCTGCTTTGGATATTCTGCTATTGATTCCTTTCAGAGTATTTTTGATATCAGTAATTGTGTTGTTTGCCTCTGTATGTTTATTCCTTAATTCTTCTAGTTCTTTGTTAATTGATTCTTGCATTTTCTACATTTTGTTTTCAAGGTTTTTGATCATCTTTACTATCATTATTCTGAATTCTTTTTCAGGTAGTTTGCCTATTTCCTCATCATTTATTTGGACTTCTGTGTTTCTAATTTGTTCCTTCACTTGTGTAGTATTTCTCTGCCTTTTCATTATACCTTTTTTTTTTTTATTATTGTGTTTGAGGTCTCCTTTTCCCAAGCTTCAAGGTTGAATTCTTTCTTCCTTTTGGTTTCTGCCCCCCTAAGATTGGTCCAGTAGTTTGTGTAAGCTTCTTATAGGGTGAGATTTGTGCTGAGTTTTTGTCTGTTTGTTTGTTTTTCCTCTAATGGGCAAGACTGAGTGAGGTGGTAATCCTGTCTGCTGATGATTGGGTTTGTATTTTGGTTTTGTTGTTGTTTAAATGAGGTGTCCTGCACAGGGTGCTACTGGTGGTCAGGTTATGCTGGGTCTTGTATTCAAGTTGTTTTCTTAATGTGAGTTCTATTTGATAATCCCTATCTAGTCAAGGCTATGGTTTTTCCAGTGGTCATGTATGGATGTGAGAGTTGGACTATAAAGAAAGCTGAGTGCCAAAGAATTGATGCTTTTGAACTGTGGTGTTGGAGAAGACTCTTGAGAATCCCTTGGACTGCAAGGAGATCCAACCAGTTCATCCTAAAGAAAATCAGTCCTGGGTGTTCATTGGAAGGACTGATGTTGAAGCTGAAACTTCAGTACTTTGGCCTCCTGGTGCAAAGAGCTGACTCATTTGAAAAGACCCTGATGCTGGGAAAGATTGAGGGCAGGAGGAGAAGGGGATGACAGAGGATGAGATGGTTGGATGGCATCACCGACTCAATGGACATGGGTTTGGGTGAATTCCGGGAGTTGTTGATGGACAAGGAGGCCTGGTGTGCTGCGGTTCATGGGGTCACAAAGAGTCAGACACGACTGAGTGACTGAACTAGACTGAGGGTTAGTTCTTTGGTAGTCTAGGGTCTTGGAGTCAGTGCTCCCACTCCAAAGGCCCAGGGCTTGATCTCTGGTCAGGAACCAAGATTTCACAAGTGGTTTGTTATGGCATTAAGTGAGATTAAAACAAATACACCAAAACCAGAAACCAAAGATGAACCCCAGACAAATAGCAGTTACAAAATCAGGCTAACAATAATTAAAATAATGGAATATACACATATACATATACACCCATAAGCAAAGTCAAAATAGTCCAACTAAAATACAGTAGATTGAACCAGCAAACAAAGGAAATAAAAAATTATATTTACCAGTTAAGAACAAAACTAACTAAAGCACAAACTGTAAAACAAAACTAAAGCAAGGTTCCAAGTGGAGGATAAAGCAACAAAAACAAAACTAACAAATATGTTGAGAGGAAAGTAAAGAAAGAAAAGAAAGAATAGATATGCAACATTAAATAGAGGTAGATGAAGAAGATTTATATGCATTAAAGAATAACTGCAAGGGGGGAAAAACAGTAGGAAAGGCAAAAAAAGGAATATATGTAGAAAAAATATAAGTTTTAAAAAATTAAACCTTAAAATTATAAAAAAGAGAAAAAAGAAAAAAAGGAAGAAGAAAGAAAAAGAGAAAAAAAGGTAAACTCCACAGAACTGCAAAAGCTCAATGTAGAGGCAGAGGTTTACAACAATAAAAAGTGTGACTGAATATACACATATACAGCATTAGGAAAATCAAAACAGTCCAACAAAAATAAAGTACAATAGACTGACCCAGCAAACAAAGGAAACCAAAAATTATATCTAGCAGTTAAGAACAAAACCAACTAGAGCACAAACTAGAAAACAAAACTAAAGCAAGGTGCGAATTGGGGAATAAAGCAATGAAAATAAAACTAAAAAATACGCTGAGAGGAGAGGAAAGAAAGAAAGAACAGATATGCAAAGTTAAATAGAGGAAGATAAAGAAGGTTTATATGTATTAAAGGTTACTGCAAAGGGAAAAGAACAATAGGAAAGGCAAACAAAGGAATAAATGTAGAAAAAATAATACTAGGTTTAAAGTTAAAATTAAAGAAAAAGTAAAGAAGGGAAAAAAAAAAAAGGAAAACTCCACAGAACTGCAAAAACCCAACACAGAGGCAGAGGTTTATAACAACAATAAAAAGTGTAACTGACTATGCACACATATATATACACCCATCAGATCAGATCAGTCGCTCAGTCATGTCCGACTCTTTGCAACACCATGAATCGCAGCACGCCAGGCCTCCCTGTCCATCACCAACTCCCGGAGTTCACTCAGATTCATATCCATCGAGTCATTGATGTCATCCAGCCATCTCATCCTCTGCCATCCCATTCTCCTCCTACCCCCAATCCCTCCCAGTATCAGAGTCTTCTCCAATGAGTCAACTCTTCACATGAGGTGGCCAAAGTACTGGAGTTTCAGCTTTAGCGTCATTCCTTCCAATGAACATCCTCAGGGACTGATTTCCTTCAGAATGGACTGGTTGGATCTCCTTGCAGTCCAAGGGACTCTCAAGAGTCTTCTCCAACACCACAATTCAAAAGCATCAATTCTTCTAAGCTCAGCTTTCTTTACAGTCCAACTCGCACATCCATAATGACCACAGGAAAAACCATAGCTTTGAGTAGATGGACCTTTGTTGGCAAAGTGATGTCTCTGCTTTTGAATATGCTATCTAGGTTGGTCATAACTTTCCTTCCAAGGAGTAAGCGTCTTTAAATTTCATGGCTGCAGTCATCATCTGCAGTGATTTTGGAGCCCAGAAAAAGAAAGTCTGACACTGTTTCCACTGTCTCCCCATCTATTTCCCATGAAGTGATGGGACCAGATGCCATGATCTTCGTTTTCTGAATGTTGAGCTTTAAGCCAACTTTTTCACTCTCCACTTTCACTTTCATCAAGAGCCTTTTTAGTTCCTCTTCACTTTCTGCCATAAGGGTGGTGTCATCTGCATATCTGAGGTTATTGAGATTTCTCCCAGCAATCTTGATTCCAACTTGTGTTTCTTCCAGTCCAGCATTTCTCATGATGTACTTTGCATAGAAGTTAAATAAGCAGGGTGACAGTATACAGCCTTGACGTACTCCTTTGCCTATTTGGAATCAGTCTGTTATTCCATGTCCAGTTCTAACTGTTACTTCCTGACCTGCATACAACTTTCTCAAGAGGCAAATCAGGTGGTCTGATATTCCCATCTCTTTCAGAATTTTCCACAGTTTATTGTGATCTACACAGTCCAAGGCTTTGGCATAGTCAATAAAGCAGAAATGTTTTTCTGGAACTCTCTTGCTTTTTCAATGATCCAGCGGATGTTGGCAATTTGATCTCTGGTTCCTCTGCCTTTTCTAAAACCAGCTTGCACATCAGGAAGTTCATGGTTCACATATTGCTGAAGCCTGGCTTGGGGAATTTTGAGCATTACTTTACTAGTGTGTGAGATGAGTGCAATTGTGCAGTAGTTTAAGCATTCTTTGGCATTGCCTTTCTTTGGGATTGGAATGAAAACTGATGTTTTCCAGTCCTGTGGCCACTGCTGAGTTTTCCAAATTTGCTGGCATGTTGAGTGCAGCACTTTCACAGCATCATCTTTCAGGATTTGGAATAGCTCAGCTGGAATTCCATCACCTCCACTAGCTTTGTTCATAGTGATGCTTTCTAAGGCCCACTTGACTTCACATTCCAGGATGTCTGGCTCTAGGTCAGTGATCACACCATTGTGATTATCTGGGTCGTGAAGATCTTTTTTGTACAGTTCTTCTGTGTATTCTTGCCACCTCTTCTTAATATCTTCTGCTTCTGCTAGGTCCATCCCATTTCTGTCCTTTATTGAGCCCATCTTTGCATGAAATGTTCCTTTGGTATCTCTGATTTTCTTGAAGAGATCCCTAGTCTTTCCCATTCTGTTGTTTTCCTCTATTTCTTTGCATTGATTGCTGAAGAAGGCTTCCTTATCTCTTCTTTGGAACTCTGCATTCAGATGCTTATATCTTTCCTTTTCTCCTTTGCTTTTTGCTTCTCTTCTTTTCACAGCTATTTGTAAGGCCTCCCCAGACAGCCATTTTGCTTTTTTGCATTTCTTTTCCATGGGAATGGTCTTGGTCCCTGTCTCCTGTACAATGTCATGAACCTCATTCCATAGTTCATCAGGCACTCTATTTATCAGATCTAGGCCCTTAAATCTATTTCTCACTTCCACTGAATAATCATAAGGGATTTGATTTAGGTCATACCTGAATGGTCTACTGGTTTTCCCTACTTTCTTCAATTTAAGTCTGAATTTGGCAATAAGGAGCTCATGGTCAGAGCCACAGTCAGCTCCTGGTCTTGTTTTTGCTGACTGTATAGAGCTTCTCCATCTTTGGCTGCAAGAATATAATCATCTATATACACCCATAACAAAATGAAAACAGTCCAACAAAAATAAAGTAAAATACATTGACCCAGAGAACAAAGAAACTAAAAATTATATATACCAGTTAAGAACATAACTGACTAAAGTAGAAACTGGAAGATAAAACTAAATCAAGGTGCCAATTGGAGAATAAAGCAATGAAAATAAAACTAACAAATATGGTGAGAGGAAAGGAAAGAAAGAAAGATATGCAAAGTTAAATAGAGGTAGATAAAGAAGATTTATATACATTAAAGACTAACTGCAAGGGGAAAAGAACAGTAGGAAAAGCAAACAAAGGAATAAATGTAGAAAAATAATAATAGGTTTAAAATTTTAAAACTAAGATTAAAAAAAGAGAAAAGAAAAAAAAAAGAAAAACTCCAAAGAACTGCAAAAGCCCAATGTAGAGACACAGGTTTATAACAATAAAAAATGTGACAGAAAAAAAGAAAAAAAAAAAGGCTCAAAAGCTTAATTAGATTTCATAGTGCCAATAAAACCAACAGCTACAACAGCTGGCGGGGGGAAAAAAGGAAAAAAGAAAAAAATCCAAAAGAATCTACAGAGCAAGTCAAAACATAAGAAAAATAAATATTTTTCTTTAGTCACTGCTGTCAGAGTCCTTTCCCTCACTGGGAATCACAGTCCACCTCATCTCCCCAGGATGCCCTCCAACACTGTGCTGATCTCTGGACCTGCTATGGGAACAGCTCAGATTCTAATCTGGTCCTGCTCCTGTGTGTTCTTGCCTCCAGTGTCCACAGCTATCAGAACTTGTGCACTTTGTTTTGTGGGAAGCTCTCAATGTCGTTTTATATATTCCATAGACACAGAGTCTGCTCAGTTTGAGCGTGTGGATTTAATCTGCAGTTTGTGCAGCTGGTGGGAAGGGTTTGAGCCGTCTTCCTTAGCCACATTGCCCCTGGGTTTCAATTGTGGTTTTATTTGCACCTCTGCATGTGGGCCTCCCACTGGGGATTGCTCTTGAGGGTGCCTGGAGGACTTGGGTTTGCCCCTGTGAGGGCCAGGTGTGGAGGTGGTGCAGCTGCCTGGGTCGCGGGGGTTCTGGTAGCACCAGGGGAGTTGGCGGTACTCAGGGGAGTTGGCGGCTAGGGCAGCAGGAAAGACAGTGCTCTAGAAGGGTATGCAACCAGTATTGGCCAATATACTCCAGTATTCTTGCCTGGAGAACCCCCTGACAGAGAAGCCTGGCTGGCCACAGTCCACACGGCTGCAAAGAGTTGGACACAGCTGAAGTGACCTTGTGCACATAGACACAAGATTTTTTTTTTTGCCTGTGGCAGCTCTGCCCCTGTGAGAGTTGAGCATGAAAGTGGCATGGCTGCTTGCCTTGTGGGTACCCTGGTGGCACAAAGTGTGCAGGGACATGGACTGCCTCTGCCCCAGGAGTTACAGCCCTATCTTAGTCTTTTTTTCAAGCCTCTTGTAGCTGGCAATCAAAAGACTTGTTTGGCCAGTCTTTCTCTGCAGCTCCGCCTGTTCAGGCACTTAGAGGGCTCCTTTGCCTGGGGTCCTTCTCTGTTGTTTGGCGTGTAAGGCACATAGAGGGCCCCACTGGCTGGGGTCCTACTCTGTAGTTCCATGCATCAGGCACACTTGATGGGCCAGCTTCGCTATTGTTCAGATGCTAGATGCTGGCGTGTGGGGAGAGAGAGGCTATGGTGACGGCTCCACCCTCTATGTGTGACTCAGCAGTATCGCCTTGCTTCCATGGCTGCCCAGCTTTCCTCCACAGGCATTTCCCACCACGATCTCCTCCCTCACATCCCCTTGATCTGTCTCTCCACAGTCAACAGCAGCCCTCACCTTGGGATGGCTTCACAATCCCTAATCTCCAGCTCCCAGCCGCTGTGCCTTCCAGGGGACCAGCCTCCCTGTTCAGGGTATGCATGCCTGCAACAAGGACTGTCTGATTCTCATTCCATTTAGGCTGCCACAGATTAGCTGTTTCACTCTCAGCTTTAAATGTTTCTCCTCTGATTCAGACAGTTGCCCTGATGTGGGGATCGGACCCATGCTTCAGTTCCCCCACCCACTGAGGGTAGGTCCAATCCTCCTAACATTCTTATTTTTCCCCCTAGTTCCTTCATCCTACCAAGTTTTGCATGGTTCTGTATATTCTTTTCCACTCGACTGGTGCTCCTGTCTGCTCTCAGCTGGTGTTCTGCATGTACTTCTGTGTCTGAAGGTGTATTCTTGATGTATCCATGGAGAGAGATGTACTCCATGTCCACCTACTCCTCTGCCATCTTGTTCTCAAGACTGATCATATTTCGTATTGTCTTTTTTCACTTGCTTATTAAGCTGTCATGGCCCAAACACATATATATCCTTCCTCTACTGCTTTAGGGGGCTCCCCAGGTGGTACTGGTGGTAAAGAACTCACTTGCCAATGCAGGAGAGGTAAGAGGCTTGAGTTCGATCCCTGGGTCAGGAAGATCCCCAGGAGGAGGGCATGCAACCCACTCCAGTATTCTTGCCTGGAGAATCTCATGGACAGAGGAGCCTGGTGGGCTACAGTCCATGGGGTCACAAAGAGTCAAATGCAACTCAGTGACTTAGCACAGACGTACATGGCTGCTTAGGAGGGACAACAGCCATGCTGTTCCTTGGTGATTCTGTTCCTGCCTGGCAGTTCTTTCTTATCTTATGACTCTACCTCCTGCCTCCTTTCCCCATTATTTCATCCCTCCTTTTTCTCTGCCCCTTTTTGCCTGATCACCATTTAACACCTGTTCAAAAAGGCAGTAGACTTGACCTCTGAAGAGCTGATTGTGAATCCTAACTCAACTACCTCTTAGTTCTGTGACTTGCAGTTGGTCACTTAAATTTCTCTGAATCTTAGTTTCATCATCTGCAAAATGGGGATAAAAAGGCCAACATGTGTTGAAGTCCAGATATGATCATGGATGTGAAGGAGCTTGGTGAACTATACAGTACCCACTGACGAGAGAGCCATGTCTGATTCTTTGTGACCGCATGAACTGTGGCATGCTAGGCTTCCCCATCCTTCAATATCTCCCAGAGTTTGCTCAAACTCATGTCTGTTGAGTCAGTGGTGCCTTTCAACCACCACATCCTCTGTCATCCCCTTCTCTGCCTGCCCTCAATCTTTCCCAGCATCAGAGTCTTTTCCAGCGAGTCGGCTCTTCTCATCAGGTCGCCAAGTATTGGAACTTCAGCTTCAGCATCAGCCTTTTTTTTTTTTTTTTTCAGTGGTGGGAAGGTTGAACTGGGTCTTCCTTGCTGCGCACAGGCTTTTTCTAGTTGCAGCAAATGAAGGTTACTCTTTGTCGTGGTGCATGAGCTTCTCATTGTGGTGTCTTCACTTGTTGCACAGCATAGGCTCTAGGCACGAGTGCTTTAGTAGTTGTAGCACACAGACGCAGTAGTTGCGGCTCGAAGGCTCTAGAGTGTGGACTCAGATGTTTGCCGCATGGACGTCATTGCTCCATGGCATGTGGAACCTTCCCTGACCAGGGAGCAAACCCTGCATTGGCAGGCAGATTCCTATCCATTGCACCAGCAGGGAAGTCCAATGCCTAGCTTTTCTTCTGAATTACTCTGTTCTTTGTGCAGTGAACAGATGAGATGTTGGGTAGAGATGAGAAATGGGGTATATGACAGTGACTAAGAAATACCCATACCAAGATTCCCAAATTTCATACCACTTTGTGAACATGGGAGAGACTAGACAAACTGCTCTGAACTGAAGTTGGCATAGACAACCATTCAGGGTTGAAATCTTGTCTTTCTCTGCCTTACTCAGTGTGCTTCTCCACATGGCATCCTCCCAGACCTGCCCTTATTAATGAGAATAACAAGGACAGCTGCCTGGGATTGAATATTTATATGTGCCACACAAGCACATGAGAGGCACTTATATTTCCCGTGTGATTTAATCTTTAACACAGCACTGTGAGGGACATAAAACAATTCCTATTTTATAGGAGAGGAAACAGGCTTAGTGAGGCTAGGTAATTTGCCAGAGTCACCCAGCTTCTGAAAAGAAGAGTCAGAACTTTACCTTGAAAACTAACTCTATTACATTACAGATTGAGTTCTTTAACTAGTACACCTATTGTCCTTCCAAATCCATTCTCTTAATGACCCATACCAGTGAGGTTTTAAAATGAAAGTAACTCTCATCAAACTGATTCATTTTAAACTATGAAACCTAATGGGGAGGGTAGACTTTACATTGTGCTAAGAATATCTGATGCCCCTAAATAGATCTAATTGGTGAATTTTCAGATCTTTAACGAAATGTTTAAAAATGTGGCAATTTTGTCCCCAAAGCATATATTGAATGCCAGGCATTAGGGATGCAAGATGATAAAGATAGTCACCTTATTTACATCACTTGCAAACAGGGAAACAGATGAAAGGTGGGATTTTGAAAGAATATGGACAAGGCTACTTCCTGGCTATGTTGGGACTATAACTGAGGAGCACCTGAGCTTGCCTAGGAGCTGAAGATGACTGCCTGAAAGAGCTAAGGCCTGAGCAGAGCTGAACAAAAAAGAGGTGTGCCGGGCAGAGGGAATATGAACCATGTAAATGGTGTCTACAGTGGATGACAAACACTTTGGTGTCACCCAGTAGAAATTGATGGAAGGAGGTGGGAGACAAGAGGCAGGCAAGATCTGGTCATGGAAAGCTTTGTTGGCTGGTGAGCCTGGACTTTATCTGAGAAACCATTTGGCGAATACAAGTTATCTTCAAGTGGATATGGTGAGGCCAGATTTGTATTTTGAAATGGCTGCTCTGGTGGCTGAACAGATTTGGTCAGGTAAGATCAGAAAAGAAGGCTATTTGTAAGGGCCTGACAGATGGAAGATAAGAGCTTGGAGTAGAGCATGTAGGGAAAGGATATAATTTCTTAAGATATTTAGGAAGGGGAACAGACAGGACTGAGATTTGTGGCAGGTGTGAGACAAGGAAGGAGTTGAATCCCAGGTTTCTGATTTGAAAACAGGGGAGTTGGTAGCGACAGAAGAAATGAAAATAGAAAGAAAAAATCGTTCCACTTTGGATATATTTGAGGATTTAGTTTCCCACAGGTCATCTGTCATGCCTTTTAAAAATGAAAGTTGTAAAATCTACCTCAATCAAAATTACTAGGAAATCCTGAGAATAGAGACTCAGTTGAGGTTGAGGCCCTTTTTCTGTGCATCTCTGTGGTGAGCAATATGACCTCCAGTCAGGGAATTCTCTGGCTGTCAGTGGTTAGTACTGCATGCTTCCATTCCAGGGTTCCCAGCTTTGATCCATGGTCAGGGAAGTAAGATCTCACATGCCAACAGTGTGGCAAATAATAATAGTAGTTTTTGGTTTTATTTCCGTTACTCTAGGAGGCATATCAAAAAGCATATTGCTATGATTTATGTCAATGTTGTGCCTATCTGTTCCTCTAAGAGTTTTATAATATCTGGTCTTACATTTAGGTCTTTAATCCATTTTGAGTTTATTTTTGTGTATGGGGTCGCTAAGAGTCGGACACGACTGAGCGACTTCACTTTCACTTTTCACTTTCATTCATTGGAGAAGGAAATGGCAACCCACTCCATTGTTCTTGCCTGGAGAATCCCAGGGACGGGGGAGCCTGGTGAGCTTCTGTCTATGGCGTCGCACAGAGTCGGACACCACTGAAGCGACTTAGCAGCAGCAGCATGCTGTTAAAAAATGTTCTATGTTCATTTTTTTTTATGTGCAGCTGTCCAGTTTCCCCAGTACCATTTATTGAAAAGACTCTCTTTTCTCCATTGCTTAGTCTTGCCTCCTTTGTCATCAATTAATTGACCATAGATTCATGGGTATGGCGTCCCAGGTGGCACTAGTGGTAAAGAACCCACCTGCCAATGCAGGAGACTTAAAAAGATTCAGATTTGATCCCTGGGTTGGGAAGATCCCCTGGAGGAGGGCATGGAAACCCATTCCAGTATTCTTGCCTGGAGAATCCCATAGGCAGAAAAGCCTGGTGGGCTACCATCCATGGGCTTGCAAAAGAGTCAGACACGACTGAAGCGACTTAGCAAGTGCACAGGTGCATGGGTGAGAATAACTAAATAAATGCAATACAACTACACCTCCAGGAGGGTGGCTAAAATAAAAATGTCAATACTGAGTGTTGGTTGGTAAGAATGTAGAGTAACTGGAATTTTTATACACTGCTGGGTGAAAAGCATAAATTGGGACAACTTAGGAAACCATTAGCCAAAAACATGCAAAGTCAAACATCTGCATTCTCTATGAATCTGCAACTTTACTTCTGGGTTTTACACAAAATGTGTATATGCTGCTGCTGCTGCTAAGTCGCTTCAGTCATGTCCGACTCTGTGTGACCCCATAGATGGCAGCCCACCAGGCTCTACCGTCCCTGGGATTCTCCAGGCAAGAACACTGGAGTGGGCTGCCATTTCCTTCCCCAGTGCATGAAAATGAAAAGTGAAAGGGAAGTCGCTCAGTCGTCTCCGACTCTTAGCGACCCCATGGACTGCAGCCTACCAGGCTCCTCCATCCATGAGATTTGCCAGGCAAGAGTACTGGAGTGGGGTGCCATCGCCTTCTCCAAAATGTGTATATATGAGCCCTTAAAACCATGTACAAAAAATTTCATAGCAGTATTGTTTGTAACAGCCCCAAACTGGAGACAACTTAAATGTTCATCAACAGTGGAATGAATAAATAAACTTATACTGTTCAGTTTAGTTCAGTCACTCAGTCGTGTCCGAGTCTTTGCAACCCCATGAATCGCAGCACGCCAGGCCTCCCTGTCCATCACCAACTCCTGGAGTTCACTCAGACTCACGTCCATCGACTCAGTGATGCCATCCAGCCATCTCATCCTCTGTCCTCCCCTTCTCCTCCTGCTCCCAATCCCTCCCAGCATCAGAGTCTTTTCCAATGAGTCAGCTCTTCGCATGAGGTGGCCAAAGTACTGGAGTTTCAGCTTTAGCATCATTCCCTCCAAAGAAATCCTAGGGCTGATCTCCTTCAGAATGGACTGGTTGGATCTCCTTGCAGTCCAAGGGGCTCTCAAGTGTCTTCTCCAACTGTATGTCAATTATATCTCAACAAAACTGGGAAAAATAAGCAATAACCCTTCCTTTCCTGAAGAGGAGCAACTACCTAGCCAAGTATTGAGTTAAAAAAATCTGAGATCTCTAAATGATGTCAGTTTCTTGTCTAGTACTCTTGTGATCCCATCAAGGACTGATTATAAAGTTAAACCTCTGTAAGGCCTTAACTGTGGGCTTCCCTGGTGAGTCAGAGAGTAAAGAATCCCCCTGCCAATGCAGGAGATGTAGGTTTGATCCCTGGTTGGGAAGATCCCCTGGAGAAGGAAATGGCAAACCACTGCAGTACTCTTGCCTGGAAAATCCCCTGGACAGAGGAGCCCAGCAGGGTACAGTCCACGGGGTCAAAAAGAGTCAGACACGACTGAGCAACTAACACTTAAGTGGAAAAAGGAGATGATAGGGGGTAAAAACGGAGAAGGAAATGCCAACCCACTCCAGTACTCTTGTCTGGAAACCCCTGGATGGAGGACCCTGGTAGGCTGCAGTCCATGGGGTCGCTGAGAGTCAGACACGACTGACCGACTTCATTTTCACTTCTCACTTTCATGCATTGGAGAAGGAAATGGCAACCCACTCCAGTGTTCTTGCCTGGAGAATCCCAGGGACGGGGGAGCCTGGTGGGCTGCTGTCTATGGCGTCGCACAGAGTCGGACACGACTGAAGTGACTTAGCAGCCGCAGTAGTAGTAGTAGTAGTAGTAGTAGTAGTAGTAGTAGTAGAATGAGTAGTAAGGCTGAGGGCTTCCCTGGTGGCTCAACTGGTAAAGAATTTGCCTGCGATGCAGGAGACCTGGGTTGAGAAGATCTCCTGGAGAAGAGAACAGCTACCCATGCCAGCATTCTGGCCTGGAGCATTCCATGCACTGTATAGTCCATGGGGTTGCAAAGAGTTGGACATGACTGAGCAACCTTCACAGTAAGGCTGAAGCAGATTTTCATGATCTCCCTCTTCCATTACCATGTTTCCTTTGCCTTCAGGCAGCAGACCTTCTGGCTGGAGTTTTACCCAGAGGGGTGACTTGAACTTTTATTTCTGAGGGATCTGAGCTCCGAGTGGTCTTGTCTTCAAGGAGCTGGCAGTAATCTTCTGATAACTTCGATGCTGAATTCTAGGAGTCCCCAGGGATCCATTTGTAGTCTTAGTCTCAAACAATGACAGGTGAGATGAGAATTACCTGTCCCTAGAGGGTATCTTCAGGTATAACGGAGACCATGCTTCTTTCCAAAAGATGATGGCAGGTTGATTTAACTGTCCAGGATCATGAGGGTTTCAAAATGATCCCTTGCTCATTTTCTTAGGGTAGCAATTTACCTCAATCAGTATCCTAAATTTTACATGGTACTGAGTTAAGTTCAGTTCAGCTAAGTCATGTCTTGTGACCCCATGGACTACAGCATGCCAGGCTTCCCTGTCCTTCACTATCTCACAAAGATTGATCAAACTCATGTTCATTGAGTCAGTGATTTTCTCTAACCATCTCATTCTCTGCCACCTTCTTCTCCTTTTGCCTTCAATCTTTCCCAGCATCAGAATACTTTCCAGTGAGCTGGCTCTTTGCATCAGGTGGCCAAAGTACTAACTAAACTACGTTTAACTTAGCAACTTTATTGGACCAATCTTAAGTTTGGTTTTACAATGATCGAAAAGCTATCTGGGGTTAAAGAACAGAGTACTAGATATTTCCTAGGATCCTGCTATGCCCTGAAATGAAATCTAAGGCATTTGAGGTTATATTCTTTCTTTAAGCTATCCGGTATCATTAAAAGCAGCCATTTCACTTCTCAGGCTATATAAATTCACACCATTGATTTTCAATGTTGGGGTAATTCCCTGGGGGTCCAGCGGTTAGGGCTTTGAGTTTCCACTGCATGGAGCATGGGTATGATCTCTGGTCAGGAAACTGAGATCCCGCATGCCACTTGGCCAACAAATAAAAATAAAAACCCGTTGTCTTCTATTCTGTTCTTTGATAGGTGCATTGAATGCTCGCAAATCCCTGTTCTCAATAGACAAGAAGTAACTCAAATAGCTATTTAACCCTCCTGAGCTCTTGGCTTTCAGATTCTCATTTATGAATATTGTGGAATTGTTACCACTTTTGGCTCTACCTGAGCAAGATAATCAAAATTAGATCCCCCATTTTCTGGAGGATTTGTTGCCTGCAACCTACCGTCAATATCAATTTCTGTAAGAGTGTAGTTCTCAACTGAAAGCCTAAGTAGAAAAGGCAATTATTGGAAGGACGTGGAGGGTTCCTTGGTCATGTTCCTATGGCCGGGCAGCAGGAGGCAGGAAAAAAGTCACTTTTTCGATTTCTGTAGCAGTATGTGGCAGGGAAGGCAATGGCACCCCACCCCAGTACTTTTGCCTGGAAAATCCCATGGACGGAGGATCCTGGTAGGCTCCAGTCCATGGGGTCGCTAAGAGTCGGACACGAATGAGCGACTTCACTTTCACTTTTCACTTTCATGCACTGGAGAAGGAAATGGCAACCCACTCCAGTGTTCTTGCCTGGAGAATCCCAGGGACGGGGGAGCCTGGTGGGCTGCCGTCCATGGGGTCACACAGAGTCGGACACGACTGAAGTGACTTAGCAGTAGCAGTAGCAGCAGTATGTGGGGGCACCACTTTCACCTGGATGTAGATAATGGGTGTTTCCTAAACCCAAGGTGGGGATTTCTATGCTGTACAGCCAAAACAAAACAAAACATTCCACAATGCCCATTACATTTTCTACTTCTCTCTTTTAGATTTCAGAATTTTTCAGTTCACACTTCTGGAATTTTTCTATGACATTCTATATTGCCTGCAGATATTTTTTCCTACTCTTTTCCAGTATTTATGCCTATTTTCTTCAATTTACGTCTGAATTTGGCAATAAGGAGTTCATGATCTGAGCCACAGTCAGCTCTCAGTCTTGTTTTTGCTGACTGTATAGAATTTCTCCATCTTTGGCTGCAAAGAATACAATCAATCTGATTTTGGTATTGACCATCTGGTGACGTCCATGTGTAGTCTTCTCTTGTGTTGTTGGAAGAGGGTGTTTGCTATGACCAGTGCGTTCTCTTGGCAAAACTCTATTAGCCTTTGCCCTGCTTCATTCTGTACTCCAAGGCCAAATTTGCCTGTTACTCCAGGTATCTCTTGACTTCATACTTTTGCATTCCAGTCCCCTATAATGAAAAGGACCCGTGAACTTCCAAATATTCAAGCTGGATTTAAAAAAGGCAGATGAACCAGAGATCAAATTGCCAACATCTGCTGGATCATAGAAAAAGTAAGAGAGTTCCAGAAAAACATCTACTTCTGCTTTCTTGACTATGTCAAAGCCTTTGACTACGTGGATCACAGCAAACTGTGCAAAATTCTTCAAGAGATGGGAATACCAGACCAACTGACTTGCCTCTTGACAAATCTGTATGTAGATCAAGAAGAAAGTTAGAACTGGACCTGGAACAACAGATTAGTTTCAAATTGGAAAAGGAGTATGTCAAGGCTATATATTGTCACCTTGCTTATTTAACTTACATGCAGAGTACATCATGTGAAATGCTGGGCTGGATGAAGCACAAGCTGGATCAAGATTGCCAGGAGAAATATCAATAACTTCAGATATGCAGATGACACCACCCTTATGGTAGAAAGAGAAGAGGAACTAAAGAACCTTTTGATGAAAGTGAAAGAGGAGAGTGAAAAAGTTGTCTTAAAGCTCAACATTCAGAAAACTAAGATCATGGCATCCAGTCCCATCAATTTATGTCAAATAGATGGGGAAACAATGGAAACAGTAAGAGACTTTATTTCTGGGGTCTCCAAAATCACTGCAGATGGTGACTGCAGCCTTGAAATTAAAAGATGCTTGCTCCTTGGAAGAAAAGCTATAACCAACCTAGACAGCATATTAAAACACAGAAACATTACTTTGCCAACAAAGGTCCATCTAGTCAAAGCTATGTTTTTTCCAGTAGTCATGTATGGATGTGAGAGTTGGACCATAAAGAAAGCTGAGCACTTAAGAACTGATGCTTTTGAACTGTGGTGTTGGAGAAGACTCTTGAGACTCCTTTGGACTGCAAGGAGATCCAATGAGTCAATCCTAAAGGAAATCAGTCCTGGGTGTTCATTGGAAGGATTGATGCTGAAGCTGAAGTTGCAGTACTTTGGCCACCTGATGCGAAGAACTGACTCATTGGAAAAAGACCCTGGTGCTAGAAAAGATTGAAGGTGGGAGGAGAAGGGGGCAACAGAGGATGAGATGGTTGGATGGCATCACCAACTCAATGGACGTGAGTTTGAGTAAGCTCTGGGAGTTGGTGATGGGACAGGGAAGCCTGGTATGCTGCAGTCCATGGAGTCACAAGAGTCGGACACGAATGAGTGACTGAACTGAACTGATTTATGCCTAACTTAAAAAAAAAATACAATATTGTCTGGATATTTCCAAGAAATGCTAGAGTGTACTGATATAAAGTATTCCTATGTGTTTTATTTTGATGTATAATTGACATGTAACATTACCTTCAGGTGTAAAGCATAATGATTCAATATTTGTATGTGGTACAATATCATCTCTACATTAAATCTAGTTACTGTCTCTCACCATACACAGAAAAATTTTTTTTTTGAGGAGAACTTTTAATATGAACTCTCTTAGCAATATAATATTACTAACTACATACATGCTGTGCATTACATTCCCATGACATTTTATAATGGGAAGTTTGTATCTCTTGACCCCTTCACCCATTTTGCTCACTCCCTACCCCTTACCTCTACCAACTACCAATGTGCTCTCTTTAAGCTTGGGTTTTGTTTTTACATATAAGTGAGATCATTTAAAAAAGATCTTCATGACCCGGATAATCACGATGCTATGATCACTCATCTAGAGCCAGACATCCTGGAATGTGAAGTCAAGTGGACCTTAGAAAGCATCACTATGAACAAAGCTAGTGGAGGTGATGGAATTCCAGTTGAGCTATTCCAAATCCTGAAAGATGATGCTGTGAAAGTGCTGCACTCAATATGCCAGCAAATGTGGAAAACTCAGCAGTGGCCACAGGACTGGAAAAAGTCAGTTTTCATTCCAATCCCAAAGAAAGGCAATGCCAAATAATGCTCAAACTACCGCACAATTGCACTCATCTCACACGCTAATAATGCACAAATTTCTCCAAGCCAGGCTTCAGCAATACATGAACCATGAACTTCCAGATATGCAAGCTGGTTTGAGAAAAGGCAGAGAAACCAGAGATCAAATTGCCAACATCTGCTGGATCATCGAAAAAGCAAGAATGTTCCAGAAAAAGATCTATTTCTGCTTTATTGACTATGCCAAAGCCTTTGACTGTGTGGATCACAATCAGCTGTGGAAAATTCTGAAAGAGATGGGAATACCAGATCACCTGACCTGCCTCTTGAGAAATTTGTATGCAGGTCAGGAAGCAACAGTTAGAACTGGACACAGAACAAAAGACTGGTTTCAAATAGGCAAAGGAGTACGTCAAGGCTGTATATTGTCACCCTGTTTATTTAACTTCTATGCAGAGTACATCATGAGAAACGCTGGGCTGGAAGAAGCACAAGCTGGAATCAAGATTGCTGGGAGAAATATCAATAACCTCAGATATGCAGATGACACCACCCTTAAGGCAGAAAGTAAAGAGGAACTAAAAAGCCTCTTGATGAAGGTGAAAGAGGAGAGTGAATTGAAGATCATGGCATCTGGTCCCATCACTTCATGGGAAATAGATGGGGAAACAGTGGAAAGTGTCAGACTTTATTTTTGGGGGCTCCAAAATCACTGCAGATGGTGACTGCAGCCATGAAATTAAAAGATGCTTTCTCCTTGGAAGGAAAGTTATGACCAACCCAGATAGCATATTGAAAAGCAGAGACATTACTTTGCCAACAAAGGTTTGTCTAGTCAAGGCTATGGTTTTTCCTGTGGTCATGTATGGATGTGAGAGTTGGAACTATGAAGAAAGCTGAGCGACGAAGAATTGATGCTTTTGAAGTGTGGTGTTGGAGAAGACTCTTGAGAGTCCCTTGGACTGCAAGGAGATCCAACCAGTCCATTCTGAAGGAGGTCAGCCCTGGGATTTCTTTGGAAGGAATGATGCTAAAGCTGAAACTCCAGTACTTTGGCCACCTCATGGGAAGAGTTGACTCATTGGAGAAGACCTTGATGCTGGGAGGGATTGGGGGCAGGAGAAGGGGAGGATGGGATGAGATGACTGGATAGCATCACTGACTTGACGGATGTGAATCTGAGTGAACTCCGGGAGTTGGTGATGGACAGGGAGGCCTGGCGTGCTGCGATTCATGGGGTCGCAAAGAGTCAGACACGACTGAGCGACTGAACGAACTGACTGTGATCATTCGTCTTTGCCTTATGTCATTTAGCATAATGTGCTAGATCTATCCATTATGTTGCAAATGGCAAGATTTTCTTCTTTTTAAAAGCTGAATAATACTCCATTGTATTTATATACCACAGTTTCTTTATCCATTTCTTTAGTGGACACAGGTTTTCATATCTTGGCTATTATAAATAACACCTCAATGAACAGGGGAGTGTATGTATCTTTCTGAGTTACTGTTTTTTGGATAAATACTCAGGAGTGGAAATGCCAGATCATACAGTAGTTGTATTTTTAGTTTTTTTGAGGAACTTCCAAGTCTTCCCTAGTGGCTGTACAATTTAAATTCCCACCAAGAGTGCATGAGGAATCTCTTTTCTCCACATCCTCAGCCACACTTGTTCATTGGTCCTCATTTTTAATGAGTGTCTCTGATGAATGTTTTTTGTGATAACTTTAGCTTGAGGGTGTTTTAAAATAATAAACGAGGGACTCACCCAGCGGTCCAGTGGTTAAGGCCCTGTGCTCCCAAAGCAGGGGGCATGGGTTCGATCCTGGTATGGGAACCAAGATCCTGCTTGCTATGCAATGCAGCTGAAAAAACAAAAAATGAGTCTATTCTTAGTGTATTAGTTTAAAATCAGGCGTGGACATGATGCTTTACTAAATTATTTTTAAACCTCTTTTGAAATGCTCCTACAGTTTTCCTTCAGTAAATGTGTATAAATGAATTTTCTTACCTTAAACTACATCTTTGCTTTCTTAGACTAAACAATTACAGTGGAATATTCTCTGATGACAGTCTAGATTTGATTTGCTAGTATTTTATTCAGGATTGTTGTCTCTATATACCTGTGTTATAGGCTATAGGATTTTTTTTTTTTTAAAGGTGGGGGTCTATGTTATCTCAGAATTTGCTATCAGGATTATACTAGCTTTGTAACAGAGGCTTTGAAATTTGCTGTTTTTTATTGTATGTTAGAACAGTTTACTGTGTGAATCATGCTCCTTGAAGATTTTTTAAAAATACTTAACTGTAAGAATAATAGAATGTTATGCTTCTTTGGGAGAAATATCTTGACAACTACTTCATTTTCCTTTCATGGTTATTCAGATTTTGTCTTGGTTTAATTTTCACAATTTATATTTTCCTTAGAAAATCACACAATCACAACTTTAAAATTTGGTGTAAATAGTAACCTCATATGGCACTAGTGGTAAAGAACCTGCTTGCCAATGCAGAAGCCTTAAGATTCAGGTTTGATCCCTGGGTCAGGAAGATCCCCTGGAGAAGGAAATGACTGAAGTGACCTAGCATTCACACGCTGAACATCTACCATGTTTAAATCAGCCTGCTAAGCACTGGAAGTGATAACATCCCCACAAACTACAAAATGCCCTCCTTGTTGCTTTATAACCTAGTTTTTAGCTGATATACATAAAGCAAAAATTGCCACTAGGAAAAGCACAAAAGTATAGTTACACATAAGGATAATCACATAAATTGTGACTTCAGCAGTTTTAAGGAGCTCTTGGCTTTTTATGGCTTTTTATTGTCATTCCACCAGTCAATGGAACTTCATGGACTCCATTCTTTAGGTATGCAGGTTTTCATTCAGTATTTAAGGATGAAATAGTACTTATCAGACAGATCATACTCTTGCCCATAACAGAGAAACTGTTAGTATGATGTTGTAGTAAACCTTGCTGCATTGAACAAAATAACATAGATGATGTCTTACACTGTAACAAAAACCCATTTTAATCACAAGTTTGACGCGGCCACTTTCTTAAATTTGGCTTTGTGACATGCCATGCGGATTTGGACAACCCCAGGAGAAGGCGATGGCACCCCACCCCAGTACTCTTGCCTGGAAAATGCCATGGACGGAGAAGCCTGGTGGGCTGCAGTCCATGGGGTCGCCAAGAGTCGGACACGACTGAGCGACTTTCACTTCTCACTTTCATGCATTGGAGAAGGAAATGGCAACCCACTCCAGTGTTCTTGCCTGGATAATCCCAGGGACAGGGGAGCCTGGTGGGCTGCTGTCTATGGGGTCGCACAGAGTCGGACACGACTGAAGCGACTTAGCAGCATGCTGCTGGCATGGTAACTGGTTGCATGAGAAAGCTACCCTTAATTCCTTTAATTATGTATCTTCTGCCTGGCCACTCATCTTTATTCAGTAGTTTTAGATCAAAAACACTGACTGTTGCAAAACATTTAAAGAAAAGCATCTCCCAACACTGAGGCTATTCAAAAGAACATTTATTATAAGCTCTGAAGTCAGTTCCAGAAACATTTTTGAGCAACAAAAGCCCTACTAAGTGAAGGATGATGTTCATTTGGATAGAAATGTCATATACCTTAAAAAGCATTTATTATTTTATAAGCATTTATTATTTTAATGCATTGCATGCATTAACTCCCTACCCTAATTCCACCATTTCAATATTCTGTATTTCAATACTCTTAACATGACTTTTCTGAACGTAGCATTCATAGGATGTTTCTAGAATCTAAGCACCATGTTTGTTCTAATTTGAACTACGATCTGGGTCTAGAATCGCACTGTAAATTAGCCTGTAACCTTGGACTAACCTAACTAATCCTCATTAAAACAAAAATCAAAAAGAATATATTGGCTGATTCAAATGGTGGCTATAGGAAAAGAAAGAAACACGCATTTTCAAAAACAGCTGAATGAAATTATGGAAAGACAAAAATGGTCTTTAATGGTCTGAAGAAAATGTATTTTACAATTCAAAATTATACTTGAGATGGATGCAGAGACTCTTGAAGTTTTCAAGAGCAGAAATGATACAGTATATACTAATTCAAAAGAAAAATACATTTGTAAATTTGCATCAAGATTTCATATGCCTAGTTAAAATTCTGATGTATTAAAAAAAAGTCATAACACTGGACCTGGGCCAGTTGGTATGCATAGGTAGATTTAATCACAAGCTTTACTTCATGATATAAAAGGTTCAAACGGAAAAATTTTAGACAATTCTGGTTAACAAGTCATGAAATTTGAATTTTTCTTATCACAACCTATCATCTTATGCATACTTCTGTAAATAATGAAGCAACAGATGCTGTCACAAATAAAGGTCTTAGCATATATATATATATATATCTAGATAAATCTAACACTTTTGTATTAAAAAAGATGTAAGCATCTAGAAAGAGGGGAAAACTCCAAATACTGATATAGTTGTGTCCTACATTAAGACCAGGAGTTCTACCTCAAAGCAACTTAAAAATTTTCCAAATTAAAAAAACTGTGTGTGTGCAGGGGGAGGAAATGAGAAAAGAAATGGAGTATTCTACAAGGCATTTTGAAATGGTCTTGTTTTCAGCTAAAGAAACATGGTGCCAAGTAAAAAAATTATGTATCTAATTCAGGATAAATTAATAAACTTGAGCATAAATGAAAACTGAATTTTGGATTGATCTGGCATTGCATATTACTGGTAGGGAAACAGCATATAAATTTCCCTTTGTATCACAAAGTTAATGATGACCATAGCTAAAATGGAATTTTCTTTATATAGCAGGCAATAGAAAACAAGGATTCTAAATTAATCTAGTTAACTTATTTAGTACTGATGTGTAATATTTAATGTCTAATCAAAAGCAGCAAAAATTGAAATTTATAGACTGCTACTTAGAAAATGCAGTAAGAAAGCTTTTTTCTAATTCTCTGATCTTCTGTAATGTTACAATTTTAGATTTAATTAAGCAACATCAACAAACACAATCTTGTTTGTTCATTAAAAAATGTGGCCAACATAACCTTATTGATGTGTGGTCTCCTAATTTCCTAGATGTGAAATTAAGACCCAGTCACTTGCTCAAGATCACATGGCTTATCAGCACAAGACATTAGACTTTTTAAGTCTTAGTTTGGTGCTATGATCTACCAGAATCTTTTAGACCAATAATTTGTTTAAACCAACAAACCACTGAGTATCATACTTGAGAGTTTATCTAATACGAATACAAAATCTTAGCACAAATGACTGGCCTGGAATTAAACCAGATTTAAAATCGCAAATAAAACACTATATATAAAATTGATGGTATCTATTGATTTCCAGATCTTATGTTTTACCAAAATTAGATAAAACTAAATACAGGCTCAACTTAGCACTGTGAAGTCTAAATATATCCCAGCGTTGTTTATTTGTACGAATTTTCCTCTACATAGGTAGGAATTATGAGGGTTAAATACTCTTCAATCTTTAACAGCAATTTTACAGTATTTCTCAATATCTGTACTATTTTGAAAGAATAATAAATTCAGCAAAATGATTCAGAGCTAAGATGACAGCTCCATACATAGCAAGATGTCTCTAAACGTCTATTTTAACAAGAGCTAAATTTACCGCTTATAGTAAACTGTATCTCTCAATATTAACAGGTCTTCAAGAGAAGACTGTTATCTGCCAATAATAATTGTAAGAAAGATAAGCAATCTAAAAAGCATAAATAATCTAGACAATACAAAACGAAAACGAGGATTTTGTGGTGCTATTCTCTGTGCAGAAAAAATATCAGGGAGATTTGCGCATAATTCGAAAAGTAAACTAATTACCAGGGTTAGAAAACCATTAAGGTTTCAATACTATATAAAATCATCTGTTAAATTTAACCAAATAAAAATTCCTACTATTCAGTCATGTAACAGATGTACTGAAGCAAATAGTTTAATACATCCTCAGAAAAACAGAAAATTAAGGCTAAGAAGATCAAACACCAAGTGTTGATTAAACCTTTCAGTCAATAATCTTTATTAACATGCAAGTGTCATTTGCCACAAGATAGTTTTCCTAATCTTTCAGTTCTTTTTCAATATTTTAAACTTGAGGTTACTTCTGGATCTAACATACAAAGTAACCTACTAAAGTGGGTCAAAGTTAAACTTTATTCTAGCTATTACCTTGACCTTTAAGATCATCACTTAGGTTTATAATTGGCACTATTTGTCACCAAGTAGCAGAATATAATTCTTGTACTTGATAATCTTCTATACTAAAATATGTACCAGTATGTCTTAAGAAGTTACTAAAATATATGCAATTAACATTTATATTTAATTGCTTTCAATAAGCTGGAAAGTACAATGTTAGGTCTTCTAAGTGGAAAAATTACTTTTATAGATCTTGGTTGTTTATGGTCTTTGCAAGTTCCAGAAAAACTGGTCCATATTAAACCAGTCTCAAAGAAGCTGAAGGTTTTAATTTATAGACCCTGTAGTAACAGCTTTGTTTTGCTACTAAAACTACAGTAAATCCAACTCTAGTGCTTCTTTTCCCATGACTAAGCAGAGACACCCTTATAGTTCTTAAAAAAAATGTTGTCTTAGTATAGAAGCTGAAAGGCCTCTTTTGTAAGTTTGACTTTAGCAGAAGACCCAGATTATGACATCCTGTCTACTGGGAAATGCGTTAAAAGAAGATGATAAACTATATCAAAGTGCATTATAAGATCTGCACTGCATCTCTTCAGGTTTTAGTATTTTGTAACATTTCAGCTGAGTGGAGGAAGACTAAAATAGTTCAGAGAAGTCTTGTTCTTAGGATCTAGATGAAGTTCATGAGTCTTTTAAAGCATATTTAAATAATGAGAAGTGTACCTACAAGGGACTACGTAAGAATGAATACTGTAAAGGAAACTTTATAGTCAGTCAAAGTACAGTACTTTGGATTGGCTGAAATGCACAATGTACATGAAACCAAATGCACGTGTAATTTACTTGTTGACCATGTGGCTATAGTTCAAAAAGTCCCTGCTCCAAAAGCTGTATGTACCTAGTACTCTTCCAAAACTGATTTTAAATAAAGTTCTTTAATTGTAGCAATAAACAAAAAGACAAGATACACTTAAAACAATACTGCAGTTTATCAAAAGACACATAAGAAATTTCAACTCTCATGTCTTTGACAGTTATAAAAATCAATATTTTGGCTAAGTTATAAACATGTTTATAATGCAATTATATGCAACTGCATAACTCTAGTAATGCTAATGACAGCTATAAGATCAGAATAGGTTTTTTAAAAAAAAACACTAGAAACATAAAAATACGTAGCCCCATTTATTTACCTGTAGAGCGTGTTCAATTTATGCCTAAATTTCAGCATTTATTGTATCACCACTTCTCTAATTTTAAAAAATCACATCCAAAGGATAAGGCAAAAACCACCTACGAATTGGTATATTTGTTTATTTCTCAACTTGTGAAAATGTCCTTAATTTGTTGATGTAGCAAACAAACTTCAACTCTGATTGCTATGCAAAAGAAGAGAAGATAATCTGCTTTGCAATGAACTTTAAAGTTCAACTGCACACAGGCAACATGCTATATATGAAAAAATTACTAACTGAACTACAGGTATTAAATACTGAAAAAGAGTTAACAGTTTATTATTATAATTTACTTTATTTAACAATCTAGGAAGTTCGCAGCCATGAGCAGTTCCAGTGCAATTTCAGGTGCAATTGGGAATTCAGGAATCTCCGTGGAGCTGTTAGTATAGCGAACCTTGTAGGTAAAATACATGCATACTTTCGATAGCACATGTGAAGGGATCTCTCTAAAATTGACTTCGTTAGTTTCATTCTCCGCAAACTGACCTGGAAAAGAAATGGAATTTGTGATATATGGGCTCAACTGTGTTTTCCTCCAAATTCCTGTTCCTCCAAAATTCCTAACTCCCAATACTTCCAAATGGGACTATATTTGGAGACAAGTATTTAAGGCCCTGGACCAACTTGACTGGTATCCTTATCAGAACTTTTCATGTCATGTTTTGACTTTAGACTTCTACCTTGTTCATCTGCAAAGAGAATTTTGGCTCTTTGAAAATTCATAACTTTATCATCAAAGTGCTAATCCAGTAAAATAAACCAAGAAACCTCCAGTCATTTGGAGAATGGAGTAAAAAATGGCAACCCACTCCAGTATTCTTGCCTGGAAAACACTATGGACAGGACAGCCTGGCAGGCTACAGTCCGTGGGGTTGCAAAGAGTCAGAGATGACTGAGCATGCACACATACACATATGGAGAAAGAGATAAAGTAAATTAAAATTCCCCAAAATAAAATATGGCAAGAAACAAACTCTACAGACATTGCCAGATAGAATGTAAAACAGTACAACCTCTTTGGAAAACAGTCTGACACTATCTTATAAAGTAAAATATATACTTATAGCCCAAAGAATCCACCTGAAATTCGGGAGACCTGGGTTCAATTCCTGGGTTGGGAAGATCCCCTGGAGAAGGGAATGGCTACCCACTCCAGTATTCTTGCCTGGAGAATTCCATGCACAGAGGAGTTTGGCAAGCTACAGTCCATGGGGTCGCAAAGAGTCAGACACGACTGAGCGACTTTCACTTATCAGAACACAGACACGCAGAGGTTAGACAACAGTGTGAAGACAGAGAGAAGACAGCTGTCTACAAGGCAAGGAGGGAGGCCCCAGAAGAAACCAACCCTGCCAAATCTTTATTCCCATCCTTTGGAACTGTGAGAAACTAAATTTCTGTTTAAATCGTCCAGTCACTGATATTTTGTTATGGCAGACTAATACAATGCAAAAAGGATAAACCCAACTTGCATCAAATGAAGTAGCTAGCTCTGATTTCTGAGCAGAAACATTAAAAAAAATACTATTAAGAAGATTTAGTCTAGGTCAAGAGTCCCCAACCTCCAGGACCTGATGCCTGATGATCTGAGGGGGAACTGATGCAATAATAACAGAAATAAAGAGCACATTAAATGTAATGCACAAATCATACCCAAACCACTCCCCCACCCCAGCCCCCAAGTCTGTGGAAAAACTGTCTTTCACAAAACTGGTCCCTGGTGCCAAAAAGGTTGGGGACCACTAGTCTAGGGAATCGAGTATTTATGGATAATCAGGAGCTCTGTGCTATGTTGCCATGTAAATATAAACAATAAGTGAAACACTAATTTTAAAAAATCTTTTCAAGGAAGTAAATCCACTGTTTTCCTCTTTAGTTTTCAAAAACATGACCATGTTAATGAGATCTCATAAGCCATTATATTTCTCTTTAGTAACAGTTCATAAACTCTTTTTAGTGATCTCTAAAAATTTCTTTAGCTATACAAACTTAAGATAATTTAGCCTTTACTATTGGGATAAAATATTTTCTTGACCGTCTAGCATTAGCACTGTGCACTGAATAAAAAAAGACAGAAAAGTGTACTTTCTGAGAAAAGAGTATTTTAAAAGTTTTCTATTAACGTCTATTGGTTAGGGATAGGCTGAGGAAAAAGGAGAGAAGGAGCCAACAAATAATTCACAGCAATGAAGTTAGCTTTTGTTTCCCAATAACTACAACTCTCTTGCTTGAACATATGCATGAAATACTACCAATAGGCAGTTGTTAAGCCTTTGACATTAGATCAACATTAGTGCTTTTTTTTGAGGTGAAATGCACATAACATAAAAGTCCCCATCTAAGATGTGTAATTCAGTGTAGAATCACAGTGCTGAGCAGCCAACCACTCTTATCTGGTTCCAAAACATTTTTGTCACCCCAGATAAAACCTTGTACCCTTTAAGAAGCAGGGCTTCCCAGGTGGCAGTAAATTCTCCAGCCAGTGTGGCAGACCCAGGTTCAATCCCTGGGTTGGGAAGATCCCTTGTGTAGGAATGGCAACCCACTCCAGTACTCTTGCCTGAAAAATCCCATGGACAGAGGAGTCTGCTGGGCTATGATCTATGGGGTACAAAGAGTAGGACACGACTGAGCAAGTGAGCACACATGCACACACCCTTTAAGCAATTATTTCCCACCCCCCCACCCCAGTCTCTGGAAAACACCAATTCACTTTCTGTCTCTACAAAATCATCTATTCTGGATATTTCATACAAATGGAATTATACAACATTTCATCTTTCACTCTGGCTTCTTTCACTTAGTATAATGTTTTGAAGGTGCATGTATCAGTATTACATTCCTTTTCATGTAAACATGAAAGTTGGTTTTAAGTTAAAGGATATCAGACCTATAAAAGCAGCCAAAATTCTCTAATCTTAAGTTTTAACTAAGATTTTGTTGGCATTCGTGAATTTCCCCCCCTCAAGTACATCCTAGCTCTGTCTAGTAGAAAAGTCTAAAGCCATGCAACTCAGGAGAAACGAGTGCTGCTAGCACCCAGAGCAGGGTCTCTAAGTACCATTTTCCACTTAAAAAAACCCCAACCAACCAAAAACAAAAAAATCAGGGCTCTTTAGAAAAAGTTGCTTTCAGGATTGAGAAATAATGTACAAAATGGACCTGAGAACTGTTGTTATCACAGAAAGCAGTAGATATCCAAGACTAATAAAGCCATGTCACAAGGACGCAGAAGCCAACTTGATGTGCCCCCTCTGGCGTAAAAATGGAGCAAATGGAGCAATCTGAACATCAGTGAAAACGACTGCACAGGACTGAAAAATATCCAATATATATGTATACACGCAAACAAAACAAACATTCTTTACTATTGGAAGATGCTGGAGAACCAATTTGCTACTCTGAAAAATTACAGGGGGAAAAAAAAAACCAAATGTCTATCCTTTTTTTCCCCCCTGTACAGATTGTATTTCAGGGTAACCAAAGAATTCTTTATTGGAGAATTCTAAGTAATAAATGTAGAAGAAACGACAGAATTAGAAAATTCCTGTTTTAAAATTCTGAATGAAGTAAATATCAGCAATAGCCCCAGTGAATGCTAAAACTATTATATGAAAGACTGACTGGGGAACTGCTCATGGACCAATCAGCTTGATAACTCTGGAACCCACTAACCAGTCTTGGCATTGTTAAAAGACAGGAATACAAGAGTTCTACCTATAAAGTACTCTTGTTAGAGAGATGAACTGGATTTTAATCAAGCCTCCAGAGATCTAATTTTGAGTTTTCAAGATGAAACATGACTTAAGTCTAATCTGGATGTCGACATTATACAAATAACCTGTCTTTAGTAAGACAAGGAAAGAAAAAAAGAGTTTTGCAGGAGAACAATCATAGATTTCTGCAAGTGAAATGGCATTATGTTAGGAGTCTGCTTGAAATACTCTTAAAAAAAAAGTCAGAATGATGAAACGAGATTGGCAAAATACTGATAACTACCGAAGCTGGTTGATGGGTACAGGAAGGTATCTTATGCTATTTTCTTCACATCTGGGTTACGTTTTAAAATTTCCATAGTAAAAAATATAAAAAAGGGATTGCAAAGGATCCCAAATAGCCACAACAATTTTGAAAAAGGGGCCTAACACTTCCTAATTTCAAAACTTACTACAAAGCTGCAGAAATCAAAACAGCCTTACACCGGTATAAGGATAGATGCATATACCAAGAGGAAAGAATTGAGAATCCAGAAATAAACCTACACGCTTACAGTCAACCGATACCAATAAGGACACCAAGACCATTCAATGGAGTAAAGTATGGTCTCTTCAACAAACAGTACTGGGATGTCCACGAGCATGAATGAAGCTGATTCATACTATATAAAAAATTAACAATATCAAAGACCTAAATGTTAGAGCTTAAACTACAGAACTCATAAGAAAACGTAAGGGTAAATCTTCATGACACTGAATTTGGCAATGGATTTTTAGACAGGACTCATAAATCACAAACAACAAGAGAGAAAATAAACTGGACTTCATCACAATAAAAAAGGTTTAGTACATCAAAAGACACTAGCAAAGGACTGTCCTGGTGGTCCAGTGGGTAAGACTCTGCCTTGCCAACCTGGATGAGAAGGAAGTTCGGGGGAGAATGTATACATGCAAATGTATGACTGAGTTCCTTTGCTGTTCACCTGAAATGATCACAACATTGTCTGTTAACTGGCTATCCCCCAATACAGATTTTAAAAGTTTAAGAAGAAAAAAGAGAATCTGCCTTGCAATGCAGGGGATGAAGGTTCATTTCCTGATTGGGGAACTAAGATCTCACATGCCTGTGGAGCACTGAAGCCCAAGCACTACAACTGCTGAGCCTACTAAGTCCACATGCCACATCTAGAGAGTCTGTGCTACAACAAAATATCTCACATGTTGCAACGAAGATTCCATGTGCTGCAATGAAGATCCAATGCAGCAACCCTCTCAAAAAAAGATACTATCAAGAAAAAACACAGCCTACAGAATACAGAAAATATTTGCAAATTATGTATCTGGTAAGGGTCTAGTGTCCAGAATTTATGTGCTGCGTTTAGTTGCTCAGTCGTGTCCAACTCTTTGAGATCCCACAGACTGTAGCCCACCAGGCTCCTCTGTCCATGGGGTTTCTCCAGGCAAGAATACTGAAGTAGGTTGCCACGCCATCCTCCAGGGGATCTTCCCAACTCAGGGATCGAACCCAACCCAGGGGTCTCCCGCATTGCAGGCATTCTTTACCAGCTGAGCCACCAGGGAAGCCCAAGAATACTGGAGTGAGTAGTCTATCCCTTCTCCAGGGGATCTTCCTGACTCAGCAATCGAACCGGGTTCTCCGGCGTTGCAGGCTGATTCTTTACCAGCTAAGCTACCAGGGAAGCCCCCAGAATTTATAGAGAACCCTTAACAACTCACAAATACAAGTCAACTAAAAAATGGGTAACAGAATTGAACACGTTTCTCAAAAGAAGATATACAAATGACCAAAAAGCACATGCTGCTGCTGCTAAGTAGCTTCAGGCATGTCCAACTCTGTGCGACCCCATAGAGGGAAGCCCACCAGGCTCCCCTGTCCCTGGGATTCTCCAGGCAAGAACACTGGAGTGGGTTGCCATTTCCTTCTCCAACGCATAAAAGTGAAAAGTGAAAGGGAAGTCGCTCAGTCATGTCCGACTCTTAGTGACCCCATGGACTACAGCCCACCAGGCTCCTCCATCCATGGGATTTTCCAGGCAAGGGTACTGGAGTGAGGTGTCATTGCCCTTAAAGGTATATTTAACATCATTACTCATTAGGGAATTGCTAATCCAAAGGACAATGTAAAGAGATACCACTTCACACTAAGATGGCTAGAATCAGAAAAATAGAAAATAACCGATGTCAGAGAAGATGTGGATATGGTAGAACCCTCAAACACTGCTGGTAGGAATGTAAAATGGTTCAACCACAGTGCAAACAGTTCAGCATTTCCTCAGAGTTAAGCATAGCATTACTGTATGCTCTAGAAATTCCAATCCTCAAGAAAAACTTTCTGGAGGTAAAATGTTAAGAACAGATATTTGGGAGGCAGTAACTTAAATAAACTTCACATGTAACCAGGAGCACCTATCACCATAGTCCTTCTGTGGTGAATTCACCATGGAAAACTAGCATAGGGAAATGATCCTTCCTGTTACAAAATAATCAATTTGGTCTTAATAAAACTGCAGTAAATAACTGAAAACAGGAAATAGCACATGCCATTTCCCCCTCAATGCAACGTAGAGAAAGTGTTAGCTGCTCAATCATGCCCGTCTCTCTGCGACCCCATGGACTGTTGCCCGCCAGACTCCTCTGTCCATGGAATTCTCTAGGCAAGAATACTGGAGTGGGTTGCCATTCCCTTCTCCAGGGGATCCTCCCCAACCAAGGATCGAACCCGGGTCTTCTGCAGTGCAGGCAGATGCTTTATCATCTGAGCCACCAGGGAATGCAACATAACCATGCAATAATTAATGTCAGAAGTTACTGTTCTAACTTTTAATGTTAGAACTGTTCTCTCTTTTAATGTTATGAGCTATTTAATTCAATTTAAATCACATTCATCAAACACTGAAAGTGAAGATACAATATATTAAGATGAAATAAAGAAATGTACCTACCTGGGCCACTCAACATGGCTTTTATTGTTCCTGATGTTAGTGCATGTTCTCTCTTTACAATAAACTCATGACCATCTGAAGATATCAATTTGACATACATGGCATCAGGGCCCTCACAGCCACCATAGGTTTTCTCTTCTCCATCTAAAGTAAGTAAGTAGTAAAATGATTTCTGACTCACAAAATGGATTAAAAACAAACAGGTTTACCAAAGTTAGTATCTGAATAACTCAGACCTGGACCATTTCCCAAGATTTTAAAGTTTTTAACTTCTTGTATAACTAGTCTCTAAATATTTTGGCCACAGTTTGTGGGATCTCAGTTCCCCAACCAGGGATTGAACCTGGGCCATGGCAGTGAAAAGTGCTGAGTCCTAACCACTGGCCCACCAAGGAACTCCCAAGGATATTGACTTTAGATGAAAATGTACCAGTATTTTCAAGGGAAGAGTAACATTTGTGAACATAGCAGCACATTTGAATTTAAGACTAAAAGAAAACATTCAAATAGTAAAACTTTAAACCTGTCACTTGAAATACTCATTTTAAAAATAAAATGCATACTGTGTTTTGGAATAGATGTTTGTAGGTCATGTATGAGTGCAACTTCCGGCAAGCCCATATTCTCAAAATTAGGGCTTTCTTTACTTAACATTTTACTCTTGATGCATAAAAAATGAACAAAACATTTTATTGCTCAGTTTAAATTATTTCATGAATACTGAAGTAATGAATATAGACAAGTATCATTTTTAAAAATTCAAAGCACAGGTGAGGTAGCTAGCAGCTACCTCCACTGCCGCCATGCTGGCTTTAGCCAGAGGAGTTTGTGCAATATAATTTTTTAAGAGTATGTACTTTTATACATCTGTTTATAATCTTTTCACACATACTTAACTTTACAAGTTTGTATTGACAGAATTTTAATTTTTATGATTACCAATATTTGAAAGAAAACATCTTAAGGCTTATTCTAAAAATTCAGGAAGCCTTAGTGAGAAGTATAGAAGCTGAAGCACTGTTTAATTACAAACATACATTTACTCATTCATCTGTTAATACAAATTCCTAAAACTGAGATTAATATTACTTATGTTCTACCACTGCCAATTTTTTAATCTGAATATAATTGGGAGGAACCGTTCAGACAAATCTAAATTTAAATGTGCCAGGAAAGACTTCACTCTTCACCCAATCTCTAAAGTAGGAAATTATTTAAAGGAGACAAAGAGATAAATAAATACAGGAAGCAATCCTTGACTGGACCCTTGATTTAAAAACTGTAAACACTATTGAAGAAACTGAAATTTTGAATATGGACCAAATCAGGAGATGCATGCTTAAGTATTTAGTATGGAGTTTTACGTGCTGCATGCTCAGTTGTGGCCAACTCTGTGACCCCATCGACTGCAGCCCACTAGGCTCCTCTGTCCATGTAATTCTCCAGGCAAGGATACTACAGAGGGTTGTCATTTCCTACTCCAGAGGATCTTCCCAACCCAGGAATCGAACCAGAGTCTCCTGTAGCTCCTGCATTGGCAGGCAGATTCTTTACCACTGAACCAAATGGGAGGCTCCTTGAGTATTACATGTACAACTAAATAAATAATACAGGCAAAAAGGCTTATGTGTGTTTTTGTATGTATATGTGGGTATATAAACACACACACACAGGAAAAGCAAATATGGCAAAACATTAATTGGTAAAGGCCACAGTGTATTATTCTTACAATTTTTCATAGTAAAAAGCTGGGGGACTCAAAAATGCAAGTAACTTCTAAATCTTCGACTATTCAAGCATACAGATTTTTAGCAGTTTTTGCCAACCTCTAAGAACAAAAATAAAAATAATTATCAAGTATTTAAATTTATACATTTAGTGGTTTGGGGTTTTTTTTTTTTGGAAACAAAACCATTTTCAATGTCTGTTAGGAGACATTTCTTAAGTAACAATTACTCACTAGCAATCACAAATTAAATCTGGCACAATAATGTTACTGATCTGGCTTTCAGAAACATATAGTAAACATAGCTGTTGATATGAACAACTAATTTTCAGTCCGCTCTATTTTCTTACTTTCATTCACTGACTCTTAAGGTCTATCTTTGAGAAGAAAGCTTCAACTAATTGAATGACAAAATTACTTTTATATAACTTACCCATTATGTTCTTATGAAATTCTACTTTGCGTCCACAGGAACTTTAGTAGTTTCCTGAAAGTATAACAATGCTATATTGAGACCAATGCCAGAATAACATGTTTTCGCCCATTATTATTTAATACATTCTTTAGTGTTACAAGTGCAAGGACTCGGTCTCTCTCAGCTAGGTAAGTTTCCCAGTCACCACAATAGGGAAGAGTATCAAGTTTCTGAACATCTGAGAAGACGATCACCTGCAGGACAGGAAATTCTAAATACAGATTTGTCTCCTACTCTTTTAAGGTAACTATTCTGACAACAGTTTAAAAATACAGATGTTGTTGACTAGGAGCTGAACTGAACTTGAAAGAGACTCTTGGCTTTAATCATCTTTGTATATTATATCTGCTCGACACTGGTAGACACCAAAGCAAGTATTTGCTAAATGAATGACAACATGATCAACCCAAGGATGTGATGAGAATAAAAAAGATAAGGCCTGCCCTCTTCTTAGGTAAGTGTGCACATCTATAAAACATGTTCCATCCATTCTGCACAGAGGCTACCAAAGTTCTGAGATTTAACAATGAAGGAGTTAAAAAATGAATTTTTGAGAAATCTTAAATTTTACAAAAGAAATAACTGCTAAAGGAAAAGAGCTCATATTTTCAGCAATTTGTATTTTAACAGCATTTCTTCAAAGAAGGATTTTATTTGTCCCATTATTTTTATGTCACTGCCAGGAAAACAGCATATTCTAATTACCCTGTTCTCGAAGAAATTTCTGACCAATAAATCTCTGTCAGGTTAAGGTGTTAGTGGTTCAGTTGTGTCTGACTCTTAGCAACCCCATGGACTGCAGCCTACCAGGCTCCTCCGTCCATGGGATTTTCCAGGCAAGAGTACGGGAGTAGGTTGCCATTGCCTTTTCCAGTACTGTGTCATTTTATGGTAATAATAGTAAGCAATTTAAAGACGTTTTCAGTCATTACTTTCTTCTGTTCATACTGCTTTGTACTCATCCTAAAACACACACACACACACACACATACAAAAGGAAAAAATGCTAGAAAAGGTAGAATTTAAAGTGCTAACTTTTCTTTAAAAAATCTCCAGAGTAAAACCTTTAGGATGTTTATTTAACTAGCAGTAGCTAAGCAACCATGAAAAGTCACACCTTAGAAGCCTTCTGGGTACCAACAGTTTTTCTAAGGACTTCTTAATATAGTAAATAAATTCCATAATTTATACAAGGGTTGAAGGTTGAGTGGGAAAGGGAGCTCCCCATGACTAACAAAGGGTAAATCAACAAGAGTAGACTCAGATACCTAAGAAATTAAAATAATTAAATTTGGACTTAATCCACAGATAACCTATATAAATCTAAGTTTGGAGTTACAAAAGCTCAGTGTGAACATTTACTCTGTAACTGAGCAAGTTTTCAAAATAGGAATTAGGTAGGTAAAAGGAAGTGACTGAACAGTGGGTTGAGGATAGTTCTAGGCAGAAAACATGAACAAAGGCTCGATGTCATTGTGCTTTGAGAGTGTCATACATAAAATTACTCAGCATTTTTTAAAAAAATGTTTTGGTAAAATACAGAAATTCTGGTGAGCCTAAGGCCTATATTGAAGCCAGTTTTCAGCCTAGTGTCATTGAACACCAAAGAGATCTTTTAACAGCCCATTCCTTATTTGAAATGTTACCTTTATCACACACTATATTACTACATACACTATATTACTACTACATTACTATCATATGCTATATCATACACTATATTACATGGATTTCTAGATTGTATTCTGTTCCATCAATCTTGTTTATACCTGACCAATATCCCCACTGTTTTAATTACAATAGTGTGATAAACATGCTTTTGCTAAAGAGTTGGGCAAGTCCCCATTTTGTAATTATACATTTCTTGTTAGGTCTGCTTTTAGTACTTTACAGTTCCCATTATGAATGAGATCTGTTTTATACTATACTTTCTGAAAAGCTATTGCTGGTGTTTTAAAGAAAACCTTTTAAATTTGGTAAGTTGATCTTGTATTCCATCATCTTCACCGAACTCTCTTACTAGTTCTAACAGTTTTTCAGCTGACTTGCTTGAATTAGCTAAGTAGATGAGAGCAACAGCTGCAAATCTACAGCTCTGTAGATGTCTAACACATTACTCACAAGAATATAATAGCAATTAAAGAACCAAATGTTAAAAAAAAAAAAAAAAAAAACACCCACTGAACTCTAGAAACATATCAGAAGAAAAAAATACAAATAGCTCACAGACCCCCATAAAAATGTTTGGTTCCAAAGGAAACATGAAAACTAAAACATTACACTGATGTATAGAACAGTCTTTTGGACTCTGTGGGAGAGGGAGAGGGGTGGGATGATTTGGGAGAATGGCATTGAAACATGTATAATATCATATATGAAATGAGTCGCCAGTCCAGGTTCTATGCACGATACTGGATGCTTGGGGCTGGTGCACTGGGACGACCCAGAGAGATGGTGTGGGGAGGGAGGAGGGTTCAGTATGGGGAACATGTGTATACCTGTGGTGGATTCATGTTGATATATGACAAAACCAGTACAATATTGTAAAGTTAAAAAATAAAATTTAAAAAAAGAGAAAAAAAAAACACTTGCTAAGAACCATGATTTGAACAGGAGGAGAAATGGGTAATATCAACAAAAATAGTATAAACTTATGAAATATTCTGGGGCAGTGAAAAGGATTAAGTTAAATATATGTATGTAACAACATGGAAATACCACCAAGATAAACTTAACTTTTTAAAAAGCAGGTAAGAATGACATGTATAGTTTTATGCCATTTATGCAAAATAAATGATTTCTCACCTATTAAACTCATGTTTTCTGCAGGAAAATATATAAAAATGACCCTGAATAGCCAAAACAATTCTGAGAAAGAAGAAGAGAGTCAAAGGTAACATGTTCCCTAATTTTAAACTACACTACAAGCTGCTGTGCTGCTGTTTAGCCGCTCAGCGATAAATGGAGTCTTACATGTATGATGCAGAAGGCATGCTATGCTATGCTTAGTTGCTCAGTTGTGTCTGACTCTGTGACCCCATGGACTGGAGCCTTAGGCAAGAATACTGGAGTGGGCTGCCATTTCCTTCTCTATACTACAAACTACAGTAATCCCAACAGTATGTAAAAACAGTCTCACAGACTAATGGCAGAACAGAGGGCCCAGAAATGAGACCACAGTTACATGATCAATTCATCTATGTTAAAAGAAGCAGAAATATTCAGTGAGAAAAAGACAGCCTCTTCCATAAATGATGTTGGGAAAACTGGGCAGCTTATATGCAAAAAAACAAAACTGAACTTTCTCACACCATATACAAAAATAAACTCAAAAGTGTATTAAATACTTAAACGTAAGACCTGAAACTTAAGAGTGCCTCGGCGGCTGCGACCAGCACACTAGGCACGGCCGAGAGGACCTACCTCACAACGGAGGTCAAGAAGGCTGGCGGTGAGGCAGTACCCCTCCTCCAAGGTCAGGAAGGGCAGCGGTGAGGAGAGACCCCTCGTCCTAGGTAAGGTGCGATGGCTGTGCTTTGCTGGAGCAGCCAGGAAGAGATACCCCACGCCCAAGGTAAGAGAAACCCAAGTAAGACGGTAGGTGTTGCAAGAGGGCATCAGAGGGCAGACACACTGAAACCATACTCACAGAAAACTAGTCAATCTAATCACACTAGGACCACAGCCTTGTCTAACTCAATGAAACTAAGCCATGCCCATGGGGCAACCCAGGATGGGCGGGTCATGGTGGAGAGATCTGACAGGGTGTGGTCCGCTGGAGAAAGGAATGGCAAACCACTTCAGTATTCTTGCCTTGAGAACCCCATGAACAGTATGAAAAGGCAAAATTATAGGATACTGAAAGAGAAACTTCCCAGGTCAGTAGGGGCCCAATATGCTACTGGAGATCAGTGGAGAAATAACTCCAGAAAGAATGAAGGGATGGAGCCAAAGCAAAAAGAATATCCAGCTGTGGATGTGTCTGGTGACAGAAGCAAAGTCCGATGCTGTAAAGAGCAATATTGCATAGGAACCTGGAATGTCAGGTCCATGAATCAAGGCAAATTGGTAGTGGTCAAACAAGAGATGGCAAGAGTGAATGTTGACATTCTAGGAATCAGTGAACTAAAATGGACTGGAATGGGTGAATTTAACTCAGAGGACCATTATATCTACTACTGTGGGCAGGAATCCCTTCAGAAGAAATGGAGTGGCCATCATGGTCAACAAAAGAGTCCGAAATGCAGTACTTGGATGCAATCTCAAAAACGACAGAATGATCTCTGTTCGTTTCCAAGGCAAACCATTCAATGTCACAGTAATCCAAGTCAATGCCCCAACCAGTCATGCTGAAGAAGCTGAAGTGGAACGGTTCTATGAAGACCTACAAGACCTTTTAGAACTAACACCCAAAAAAGATGTCCTTTTCATTATAGGGGACTGGAATGCAAAAGTAGGAAGTCAAGAAACACCCGGAATAACAGGCAAATTTGGATTTGGAATACGGAATGAAGCAGGGCAAAGACTAACAGAGTTTTGCCAAGAAAATGCACTGGTCATAGCAAATACCCACTTCCAACAACACAAGAGAAGACTCTATACATGGACATCACCAGATGGTCAACACCGAAATCAGATCGATTATATTCTTTGCAGCCAAAGATGGAGAAGCTCTATACAGTCAGCAAGAACAAGACCAGGAGTTGACTGTGGCTCTGACCATGAACTCCTTATTGCCAAATTCAGACTTAAATTGAACAAAGTAGGGAAAACCAGTAGACCATTCAGGTATGATCTAAATCAAATCCCTTATGATTATACAGTGGACGTCAGAAATAGATTTAAGGGCCTAGATCTGATAGATAGAGTGCCTGATGAACTATGGCATGAGGTTCGTGACATTGTACAGGAAACAGGGATCAAGACCATCCCCATGGAAAGGAAATGCAAAAAAGCAAAATGGCTGTCTGGGGAGGCCTTACAAATAGCTGTGAAAAGAAGAGAAGCGAAAAGCAAAGGAGAAAAGGAAAGATATAAACATCTGAATGCAGAGTTCCAAAGAATAGCAAGAAGATAAGAAAGCCTTCTTCAGCAATCAATGCAAAGAAAGAGAGGAAAACAACAGAATGGGAAAGACTAGGGATCTCTTCAAGAAAATCAGAGATACCAAAGGAACATTTCATGCAAAGATGGGCTCGATAAAAGGACAGAAATGGTATGGACCGAACAGAAGCAGAAGATATTAAGAACAGGTGGCAAGAATACACAGAAGAACTGTACAAACAAGATCTTCATGACCCAGATAATCATGATGATGTGATCACTGACCTAGAGCCAGACATCTTGGAATGTGAAGTCAAATGGGCCTTAGAAAGCATCACTACGAACAAAGCTAGTGGAGGTGATGGAATTCCAGTGGAGCTATTCCAAATCCTGAAAGATGATGCTGTGAAAGTGCTGCACTCAATATGCCAGCAAATTTGGAAAACTCAGTAGTGGCCACAAGATTGGAAAAGGTCAGTTTTCAGCCCAATCCCAAAGAAAGGCAATGCCAAAGAATGCTCAAACTACCACACAATTGCACTCATCTCACATGCTAGTCAAGTAATGCTCAAAATTCTCCAAGCCAGGCTTCAGCAATATGTGAACCGTGAACTTCCTGATGTGTAAGCTGGTTTTAGAAAAGGCAGAGGAACCAGAGATCAAATTGCCAACATCCGCTGGATCACGGAAAAAGCAAGAGAGTTCCAGAAAAACATCTATTTCTGCTTTCTTGACTATGCCAAAGCCTTGGACTGTGTAGATCAGAAGAAACTGTGGAAAATTCTGAAAGAGATGGGAATACCAGACCACCTGATCTGCCTCTTGAGAAATTTGTATGCAGGTTGGGAAGCAACAGTTAGAACTGGACATGGAACAACAGACTGGTTCCAAATAGGAAAAGGAGTATGCCAAGGCTGTGTACTGTCACCCTGTTTATTTAACTTCTATGCAGAGTACATCATGAGAAATGCTCGACTGGAAGAAACACAAGCTGGAATCAAGATTGCTGGGAGAAATCTCAATAACCTCAGATATGCAGATGATACCACCCTTATGGCAGAAAGTGAAGAGGAACTAAAAAGGCTCTTGATGAAAGTGAAAGTGGAGAGTGAAAAGGTTGGCTTAAAGCTCAACATTCAGAAAACGAAGATCATGGCATCTGGTCCCATCACTTCATGGGAAATAGATGGGGAAACAGTGGAAACAGTGTCAGACTTTATTTTTCTGGGCTCCAAAATCACTGCAGATGGTGACTGCAGCCATGAAATTAAAAGACGCTTACTCCTTGGAAGGAAAGTTATGACCAACCTAGATAGCATATTCAAAACCAGAGACATTACTTTGCCAACAAAGGTTCGCCTAGTCAAGGCTATGATCTTTCCTGTGGTCATGTATGGATGTGAGAGCTGGACTGTGAAGAAGGCTGAGCGCCGAAGAATTGATGCTTTTGAAGTGTGGTGTTGGAGAAGACTCTTGAGAGTCCCTTGGACTGCAAGGAGATCCAACCAGTCCATTCTGAAGGAGATCAGCCCTGGGATTTCTTTGGAAGGAATGATGCTAAAGCTGAAACTCCAGTACTTTGGCCACCTCATGCGAAGAGTTGACTCACTGGAGAAGACTCTGATGCTGGTAGGGATTCAGGGCAAGAGGAGAAGGGGACGACAGAGGATGAGATGGCTGGATGGTATGACTGACTCGATGGACGTGAGTCTGAGTGACCTCCAGGAATTGGTGATGGACAGGGAGGCCTGGCGTGCTGCGATTCATGGTGTCGCAGAGTCAGACACGACTGATCTGATCTGAAAACCTGAATCGGAAAGCTCCTAGAAGAAAACATAGGCAGGACATTTCTTGACACTGGTCTTAGCAATATTTTGGGGGATATGTCTTCTCAGGCAAGGAAAACAAAGCCTAAGTAAACAAATGGGACTGGATCAAATAAAGAAAAAAGCTTGTGCAAAACAAATGAAACTGTCAACATAATTAAAGGTCACCTATTGAGTGGGAGAAGTTTGCAAACAGTATGTCTGATAAGGGGTTAATACCCCAGATATGGGGTTGGCCAAAGCTGAAGCTCTAATATTTGGGCCACCTGATGCGAAGAGTCAACTCACTGGAAAAGACTCGGATGCTGGGAAAGACTGGGGCAGAAGAAGAGGGTGACAGAGGATGAGACGATTGGATGGCACCATCAATTCAATGGACATGAGTTTGAGCAAATTCTGGGAGATAGTGAAGGACAAGGAAACCTGATGTGCTGCAGTCTATGAGGTCAAAAAGAGGAGGACACAACTGAGTGACTGAACAACAACAAAAAAGTTCGTTAACATCTTATGGAAAAATCAGAATGAATTTTTTGGCCAACCCAATATTTAAAGAATTCATACAACTCAAAATAAAAAACCCCCAACCAACCCAACTGAAAAATGGGAAGAGGACCAGAATAGACATTTTCCCAATGAAGACACACAGATAGCCAAACAACACATGAAAAGATTCTCAACATCAAAAATCACCAGGGAAATGCAAATTGAAACCGCAGTAAGATACCATTTGAGATCTGTCAGAATGGCTATCATCATTTTTGACAATGAATAAATAATAAGCACTGGCAAGGATGTGGAGAAAAGGGAACCCTTACACAGCATTGGTAGGACTGTAAATTGATGCAGCCACTACAGAAAACAGCATGAAGTTCCTCAAAAAATTAAAAATAGCACTACCATAGATCCAGAATTCCACTTCTGCAGATTTTTTCTAAAGTCAACAAAAACGCTAATTCAAAAAAATGCATGCACCCCTGCATTCATTTTAGCATTATTTACAATAGTCAAGATGTGGAAGCAATCTATGTGCCCATCAACAGATGATAAAGATGGGACACACACAATACAAGATTACTCATACAAAAGAGTATTCCTCAGTCATAAGAATGAGATCTTGCCATCTGCGACAACACGGATATCACGCTAAGTAAAATAAGTCAGAGAGTGAAAGACAAAGACTGTATGATCTCACTTACATGTGGAATCTAAACACCAGAATGAATGAACAAACGTAACAAAACAGAACGAGATTCACAGAACAAACCAGTGGTTGCCACACAGGGACTGGGTGGAAGAATGAGTCAAACAGACAAGAGAGATTAAGAGGCACAAAACTTGGGAGGGGACATACGTATACCTATGGTTGATTCATGTCGATATTTGGCAGAAACCAACAAAATTCTGTAAAGTAATTATCCTTCAATTAAAAAAAAAAAAAAGAAAAGAGGTAACAAACTTCCAGTTAGGAGTCATGAAACGTGGATAAAACATAAAGCATCAGGAATACAGTCAAATATTTTAACATCTTTGTATAGTAACAGATGACACTAGACTTACCATCGTGGTGATCATTTTGTAATGTATAGAAATACTGACTCATCCCTGGTGGCTGAGACAGGAAAGAATCCGCCTGTAATGTGGGAGACCTGGGTTTGATCCCTGGGTAGGGAAAGTCCCTTGGAGGAGGGTATGGCAACCCACTTCAGTATTCTTGCCTGGAGGAGCCCCATGGACAGTATTCTTGCCTGGAGAAGCCTGGTGGGCTACAGTCCATGGGGTCACAAACAGCTGGACACAACTAAGCGACTAAGCACAGCACATGCTATACATCTGAAACTAATGTATTATTGTAGATCAGTGACACTTCAATTTTTTTTTAAAGAGCACTGACATACATGTCTGAAAGTACTAGTTATTTCTAGTCATTTAGAAAACTATAATTTAAAACTGATTTTTTAAAAAGAAACAAGTATGTGGAACTAAGCTGCTTTTGAAGGAAACAATGGTCAGTCAGCCTGATAATTTGTTCTTAACAATAATACGTAAGAATATGATTAATTTGAAAAATGAAGTAAATTACATTAACCAAAAATTATCTAATGTTATTAGAGAGGCTTTGGCCATTAATACAAACTGATAGAAGTTACACAATTCTAGTTTGTAAAAAGACATTAGAATATTTTGCCTAGAATGTGCTTATAGTGTTGCTGAATTTATGTCTCAGGATGATATAAAATTCTCATTCTGTGACTTCCCCTGGTGGTCCAGTGGTTAAGACTTTGAACTTCCAATGCAGAAGACATGGGTTCAATCCCTGATAGAGGAACTAAGATCCCACAGGCCACCCAACACAGCTGAAACATTTAAAAAAAATTTTTTTTCTTCTATCTTGAGACTCAGATACGTTTAAGTAATAAGACTTCTGTTTCTTCATCTCCCGAAGGAGGAAACTGGACTCAACTGTGTCTGAAGTCCCTTCCAGCTCTACTATGACTGAACTCATCTGAAATTCACCCTCCCTCTACAAGTGCCCATAATTCCCAATTTCTCATCTTTATTAAACAGAGTGGCTCCCACACAGCAAGAATTCAAGAGCTTCAGAGTGCTATGTGTTTCACTGAGGCTGTCCTGTCTGCCATACCCTGTAACCAATCTAATCTCCCTCTCAGGCAATGATGTCCAAACTCCTTTGTCTTAGTCTAAAACGCAAGAGCAAAAGGGCTTCCCTGGTGGCTTGCTGCTAAGTCACTTCAGTCGTGTCCGACTCTGCGTGACCCCATAGACGTCAGCCCACCAGGCTCTCCTGCCCCTGGGATTCTCCAGGCAAGAAAACTGGAGTGGGTTGCCATTTCCTTCTCCAATGCATGAAAGCGAAAAGTGAAAGTGAAGTCGCTCAGTCGTGTCCGACTCTTAGCGACCCCATGGACTGCAGCCCACCAGGCTCCTCCATCCATGGGATTTTCCAGGCAAGAGTACTGGAGTGGAGTGCCATTGCCTTCTCCGTCCCTGGTGGCTTAGTGGTAGAGAATCAGCCTGCCAATACTGGAGACACAGGTTTGATCCTTGGGTTGGGAAGATCTTCTGGAGAAGGAAATGGCAAGCCACTCCAGTCTTCTTGCCTGGGAAATCCCATGGACAGAGGAGCCTGGCAGGCTAAAGTCCACAGGGTCCCAAAATCGGGACACAACTTAATGACTAAACAACAATTATACATTCTATGCACTATAAAAACCTTTCAATGATGGACTAAAAATAAAAAACAAATACAAAGCAAAGCCAGAGCTTGCTTCACTCCACTGTTAACATGAGGACTGGCACCATACACACCTCACAGTCTTTATACTCCTTAACTCCCTGACCCTCCTCTGATGTAGCTAACCCACCCAAAATCCCAATCCTGGCTAAACCCAATTCTCCACCCAGCTCAGGCCTCAAATAAAAAGCTGAACTGGTTAAAGAAAAGTCACAACCATTTTGACTGGTCTCTATTTTAAACCTATGGCCACACACTTTAAACAGGGACTTGGTATCACAGTACTCTCCTTAACTAACTAGTTAACTGGCTTTCCCACTCAGAAAATTTACAGCCTCTCTTAAACCTCCCACATTCCTCTCCTCCCTACCCTAACTTCACTTATTTCACCAAGAAAACAGAACAAATCACTTCAAATGCCTTGTCTTTTCCACCTTCATCCTACCTGCATACCTATATACCATATACTCTGTCCATTTTCCTGTTTCAAAAGCTGCATAAAAATCATCCTTCCTACCACAGTGATCCAAGAACTTTGCTCCACCCCTATTCCCATCAACACATCACGTACATCATCAGGACCACCCACTTCTCCATAACCCACAATAATCAGTCTTTTTAGACTACTAGTCCAATCAAAGTGCTCTTGTCAGATTTCAACTACTCAGTCACTAGGTCAACTTTTAATCCTCATCTTACTCTTTTACAGTTGACTCCAACCTCTTTTCTTCCATTAGCATTACAGATGCCACACCCTCCTGGCCTTTTGGTTCCCATCACTGCTCCTCTAACCAGAATGCTCCCTTCCCAGCCATCTGCCTCTTCTCCATCAATACTCTTGATGTCCTCTGGTCTGTTTGTCTAGTCAAGGCTATAGTTTTTCCTGTGGTCACGTATGGATGTGACAGTTGGACTGTGAAGATGGCTGAACGCCAAAAAAATGATGCTTTTGAACTGTGGTGTTGGAGAAGACTCTTGAGAGTCCCTTGGACTGCAAGGAGATCCAACCAGTCCATTCTGAAGGAGATCAGCCCTGGGATTTCTTTGGAAGGAATGATGCTAAAGCTGAAACTCTAGTACTTTGGCCACCTCATGCGAAGAGTTGACTCACTAGAAAAGACTCTGATGCTGGGAGGGATTGGGGGCAGGAGGAGAAGGGGACGACAGAGGATGAGATGGCTGGATGGCATCACTGACTTGATGGACGTGGGTCTGGGTGACCTCCAGGAGTTGGTGATGGACAGGGAGGCCTGGTGTGCTGCGATTCATGGGGTTGCAAAGAGTCGGACACAACTGAGTGACTGAACTGAACTGACTGATAAAACAGGACTCCAGGATTATCTCCTGAGCCTGACTTCTGCTCTGAGCAACAGTAGGGGTATTCTGTTGCCTACTACTGCAGATATTCTGAGCTGTATAAAATTATCAAATTTAGTACACTCTATACAGAACTCCTGCTTTATTCCTTAGAAACCAGTGCACCCTCCCCAGTCTTCCTCATTCCAGGAGATGGTGCTACTGTTCACTCAGATGTTTGGGCAAAACAAGGTGATTCTTCCAGATTTTTTGTCCTGGGGTTAGTAAGACCCATTTGGCTCCATCTTCAAATTATACTCAGAATCAGACCGCTTCTCACTTCCAACTCTACATCTCTAGCTCAAGCTACCACAGCTCAACTGAACTACTACAAGCTGCCTTAGGAGCTGGTTTCTCCACTTTCCTCCAACTCAGTTTGCCACTCAGCAGTTAGTCATCAAAAGCATTCCCCTACACAAAATCCTCTGATGCCTTCTCATGACAAACAGAACAAAGACAATAAAGTTCCATTTCATTTACTGCTTGCTAACCATTCTGCTCTCCTCTTTCTTATGCTCCAGCCACAATGACCTTCTAAGCATTGTAATGGGTCAAGTTCATTTCTCTTAAGGTCTATGCATTTGCAGTTACTGCTCTCTCAAAAAGTCTTCCTTCAGCTCTTCATTATATTGGTCTCCAGGCAAAACATTAAGTCTTCAGAGAAGTAGGTCTTCCTTGAGCACTTCTCTTTCAAAATTACACACTCTTACCCTAGTCACCTAACTTAATCTAACTCTAAATCTAGTTATATTCTCTTTACATTTATCGCCATCTGAAACTGTTTGCTTATTTAATGTACAGTCTGTTTCCTCAAGCTCCAAGAGGGCAGGCTTCATATATAGTGCCTAATATATAGAAGATGAAGATGCTCAATAAATATTTGAGTGAATGGCACTATAATTTTCTTAATCACCAAAGTCTGAAATCACTGATGAGATTTTTCTGATCTTACTCAATAATGGAACAGTAAACATTTAGGACGGATTAGCTAAAATGCATTAACACATACCAGTGTAAATGCAAAGACTTTTCAGATATTTTCTAGTACTTAAAAATCTACAAAAAGAAAAAAAAAAGATAAACAGTTACACCTTGTTTTCAATGTGTGGCTGAGTGCCTCGATTTTTTCATGTTTTGGGTGTATTTCTGATTTATAGAAGTATCGAAACAGGTTGTGTGTTGGAGTTCCTTCAAGACAAAAACCAACCCAGCTTGGTCTAGGCCATTACCTGTTTCCCATCTATAGTTATTCGAAGAAGTCATGTACATGACCGTTCTGTAGCAATAAATGTGCCATTTTTATCTTTTTAAAAAATCCAAAAAAGCAATTTATAGGATACAAATACTTTAGAACTTTATATAGAATTTCTGACTACAAACTATTGCCTAATCATATTACAGAATTACTATAATGAAATAAAACTAACATCTTCCATTTGAAATAAATTTATATATTATACATATAACTTGGCTATGGTCTTTCCTGTGGTCATGTATGGATGTGAGAGCTGGACTGTGAGGAAGGCTGAACGCCGAAGAATTGATGCTTTTGAACTGTGGTGTTGGAGAAGACTCTTGAGAGTCCCTTGGACTGCAAGGAGATCCAACCAGTCCATTCTGAAGGAGATCAATCCTGGAATTTCTTTAGAAGGAATGATGCTAAAGCTGAAACTCCAGTATTTTGGCCACCTCATGCGAAGAGTTGACTCATTGGAGAAGACTCTGATGCTGGGAGGGATTGAGGGCAGGAGGAGAAGGGGACGACAGAGGATGAGATGGCTGAATGGCATCACTGACTCGATGGATGCGAGTCTGAGTGACCTCCGGGAGCTGGTGATGGACAGGGAGGCCTGGCGTGCTGTGGTTCATGGGGTCGCAAAGAGTCGGACACGACTGAGCGACTGATCTGATCTGATATAACTTGGAATGGTAGTTATTGGTTATTAGATCGATCTCATACTTAAGGAAAAAAGGACAGTCATTTAAAAATTATGAGGCCAAAATCATCACTGGCAATAAACACTTAACATCCACGATGACAGGGGCCATAGTTGTCTCTTTGCCATTGTATCTCCGAAATCAATGAATCCACGTGTGAACAGTGGTGTTTTAACATCATGCATTACACCACAATTACAATGTAAACGAGATCGGAGATGTCTCATTTCAGTCCACTAAACAAAACAGGAAAACTACCTGGCGATGAAAAAGCAAATTTGGTAGTTTGAAAATAAGGTTTTAAAACTCTATAAATGATTTCGGTTGTTTTCTATACTGAAGGCGACGCAGAGTAGAAATGCTCGCACTAGTAACTCGAACTCCATAAGCTAAAGAGGTCTACAGGAGAAACTTAATGGCCACCGTACTTGACACTGGAGGCCTCCATCAGATAAGACTGGGCGGCAGATGCTCGACAGACCCAAACCAAGTCAGGCAGAGATCGCCCAACAAGTTGCCCCGAAGGTAAAGTTCTCGGGGTCCCGCTACAGGAAAGAGCGAGGGCCCTCTTCTGTGACTGAGGACAGACTCCAAGGAGAGGACGAACCTGAGTGTACCCGGGGAAAGCAAAAAAGGAAAAGCCACAGGGCTGCCATGTTCCTAACTCCACCCTCCTCACGCTCAAACCCGAAGAGGCCCAGTCTCGCCAGCCGCCGCCCCTCCTTCCTCCTTTTTCCAAGCCCACCGAGCGGCGCCAGGGAACGTCCCGCCGCCCTCCTCTCCCCTCCCCCAAACCCGGAGCCGAAGCGGCAGGGGAAGGTTAAGCTTCCGTTCCTTCCCCGCCCAAATGGGAAGGGGTGGGAAGTGGGATGGCGAGAGCACCCAGTACGAGCCTCCCCCGTCCCCAACGCGGGCCCAGAGCTCCGTTCCCACCCCAGCCCGAGACTCACTCGTCAGCTCCGCAGCTACCGCAGCCACCGCACCGGGTCCCCGCGCACCGCCACAGCCCCTACACCAGGGCCGCCCCCCACCCCCAGCTGCCTGCCGCCGTGGGTTCCGGGGCAGCAAGAGGAACCACTTCCGCTGGGTCACAGATGCCTTTTATGCGCGGGAGATTAGTACCTGGTGAGGCGGAGACGCGCAGAGGCCGTTGCTTGCCGGCGTCTACAGGAAATGCGCAGCGCCCCCCTCCCCTTCTTCCACGGGCCAGCTTTCGAGGACGGCGGTGCCGGGAAAAGTCTCAGCCAATCCTATTTTGGGTCTTCTGATTCCCAGCATGCAGCGCCGACCCTAATCTGATTTCCGAAGGGATCTCATCCTTGAAGCGGTGCTGGGAGTGGAGGAGGTCGGGGGTCCGAGGCAGCATTGCATCCTGGGATTTGTAGTTTCTCTAGCGGGTACTACCGTGTTAGGCGGAGTCAGCGCTGCAACCTGGAACTTGTAGTATCTCACGCCGAGTCTGGTAATTTTGGAGGTTGTCCCTACCCCTCCTTTGCGAGTAAGCCTAGACGTAGCAGACGTCCGCAGAAGAAAGGTCGGAAAGTGGGGGTGCGGTTTCTATGCTAACAAGACCGTGCTCTTTATGAAGCATTTTCTGTCTTTTATGAAAAGTTGCAGAGTTTATTGAAGAGCATCTCGGCAGCTCGCGAAATCGCTGGCCTCATTTCCTCTCTTCCCGGTACTTTTCAGTGTTTACTGAAAGCAACCACGCCCCCCACCCCCACTCGGAGGCCTTCACCCCGTCGCCTATCTCCCTCCCAGGCAATCATTCACAGAAACTACGGCCACCAGTACTCAATTCTGACACCATCTTTGTCATTGCACGCCCCCTCTGCCTCTCCTTCCTCTGCTCTCTCTCTACCGGTGTCTCCTCGGCGCACTATCTCCCCACTCCTCCCATCTGCCTATCCATTTTACAGATCTTACCTCCACTTAAGATGGGGTTCCATCCTGAGAACTCATGGGAAGTTGAAAATATCAGTCGAAAATGCACTGGATAGACGTAACCTATTCAACACAGTTTAGCCTAGCTTATCTTAGAGTGCTCAGAATACTTATATCCAACATGCAGTTGGGCAGAGATCATCAAATACAAAGCTTATTTTACAATAGTGTTGATTATCTCAGGTAGTTTATTGATTACTGTACTGAAAGTTAAAAACAGAATGATTGTAAATGTATAGGTGGTTTACTCTCCTGACTGGGTAAGTGATTAGAAGCTTCAAAACCGAGGAGAGAGTATTATACTGCATCTTTCATACTGCATATAGCCCAGGAAAAGTAAATAAGATTCCAAATTGTGAACGGTTTCTTCTGAATCTTACAGCTTTTGCACCATCATAGAGTCAATTATAAATTGAACTATCATAAGTCAGAGCCGCCTTTATCTGCTTTGCTGTGGTGAAATTTAGGCACCCTTCCAGGAAGAGTGAAACAGCTAAATAAAGTTGACCCTCTGTTTACCGGACTGAGGCATGAAAAGAATGTAGGGCCAAGACTCACCATTGCAAGTTGCTCAACTAGGACTGTTGTGTAATGATGTCCACAAAAGGAAAACACAGGCGACCCAGAGTTTGTTGACCTAATTAGTGACTTTTGCCTGAAAGACACTTTTAGTTCATTGGCAGATTAAAAAGTGTTGCAAAACCAATACCGGACAAAGTGTTGGGGGTTAATTTTTCCAAGCCTTTGCAAAGATGATTAAGGTTTTTTGGTTATAAATGGCACCCCACTCCAGTACTTTTGCCTGGAAAATCCCATGGATGGAGGGGCCTGGTAGGCTGCAGTCCATGGGGTCGCTAAGAGTCAGATACGACGGAGTGACTTCACTTTCACTTTTCACTTTCATGCATTGGAGAAGGAAATGGCAACCCACTCCAGTGTTCTTGCCTGGAGAATCCCAGGGACAGGGGAGCCTGGTGGAGTGTCGTCTATGGGGTCGCACAGAGTCGGACACGACTGAAGCAACTTAGCAGCAGCAGCAGCAGCTCAGAATAGAGTTTGATAAGGAGGAGAGGCAATGAGGTGAGAAGATGAGGCTGTGGGCTCATTTTCGACTGAACTTTTCCTCCTTTACTTCAGGAGTGTTGTTTTCTCCCCTTAAAACTTCCCTTTCCTCATTGCCTTGCTGCTGCTGCTAACTGTCCCTCTGTCCTCCATCACCTTCATAAAAAAAGGAAGTCACTCATTGTTCGCTAGAGACCCCATGACTGGAGCTACCACATTCCTCCCTCTTCCTATCACCTTCTAAAAGGGTCAGTATGTTAGTAGAGAATGATAGAATTTTTCAGGTGAGGATGCTGAGGCTAACTAATGCCAGATTTAGGGCTAAAATCTAGTCAAGGATTGTTTTTTAAAAATGCAAAATTTACTTAGGATATTATTTATTATGTAAATAATAATTTATTATTTACATATAGTAAATGTATAATACATGGTTATAAAAATGTAGAAATTGCAGATACATTTGGTGTTTTAATATACTTTTACCTAGATTATACTGTATTTATATGGTTCTTTATACTATTTACTTTCCTACTTAACAAACCTCAATAACCCACACTTTTGTAACCAAAATCTCCACATCATTTTTAATGTCTATAGAATTACACTGTCTAAATGTACCGTGAGTCACTTAAGTATTTCCTTAAATGTTGGACATTGACCTTATTTTCATTTTTAAGTCACTTTATGTAATACTGTATTCAGGATCTGCAGAAATCTTTGACCATGTTTCTGTTTCTTTGGAATATGAACATTTTAAAAGTTCTTGATTATCTATTGACAAATTCTTTTGCTAAAAGACTCTCCTGGTTTAGCTTCCAACCCACTATAAAGAAGTATTTAGGGTTCTTATCAAATACTGGCTTTACCAAAAATTTTCTTTTCTTTTTTCCGTCACACAATTCTGTCCTTAAGCTTAAGTTAAAGGAGGGGAAAGGGCGTGCTGGATGGGAAGGAAAGACAGCTAAAAAACAAACAAAAATTACATATAATAATGGTGGCCATACATTCTACAAGGGATACCCATTTTCAATTTTTCCATGAGCCTCCATCTTAAAACCCTCTCAGATGGTATGAATCGGGACATCAAGGATTATTTTGTAAACAGCCTTCAGATCAGATCAGATCAGTCGCTCAACGACCCCATGAACAGCCTTAGTATCATTCTAAAATACCACTCAAGTAGTATATATTTAAAAAACATCTCTAAACTACTAGAACTGGGAAATCTTTAACCATGAATAATAGTTTCATATAATTCTATAGCACAAAAATTTCAGAATATGATCTCATGTCAGTTATTTAGAAACTCCGAGTAGACCAAATAGTATTTTCATCTGCCCACAGTTTCTGTAGGAAGAAACTAAGCTTAACAGAAGATAAAAATTCAGGTTCTCTCAATGTATTGTTGAAGTAATCATACAAAGAGGCATTAGACTGAGATGGCTCTAATGTCTTGGTAGGTTAATGAGCAATCCCATATTCAATCCTGTGAATACCTCAAGATCCAATGAGGTTTTTCTCAAATAATGCAACAGCATAAGGTATAACAATCAAATAATTTCTTTGCTTTGCATGTGCATCTTGTCTATAAAAACCTTGCCTCTAGCTCCTGTCAGTGGAGTGCTCATGACTGTTTCAAGTTTGGTGTTGCATGATTGGAATAAAGTTTTGCTCAAATAAACTCTCAGAAATTTTAGTGTGCCTCAGTTTATCTTTTTAAAGCTGTTAAAACTATTTAAAAAAACACTGTGAACAGCAAGTTTAAATATGTATCAGTACAAGAATGGCTAATTGATGTTGTTTGTAATATGCACTACACTAAAGCAAGAGTATTTTGGGGTTTTTTTTTTTTGTTCTCAGGTGATCTGGAATCTTAGTTCCCCAACTGGGGATGGAACTGGCAGCCCTTGCCTTGGAAGCACAGAGTCTTAACCACTGGACCCCCCAGGAAAGTCAAGAGATGTTAAAAGGTAAGCAGAAGATAAAGAAAGTGAAGTTACAATAGCCAAGCCATGGAAATGACACGTCAAGAATACTGGAGTGGGTTGCCACTTCCTTCTCCAGGGAATCTTCCCAACCCTAGGATGGAAAACGCATCTCTTGCATTGCAGGCAGATTTTTTACCACTGAGCCGCCTGGGAAGTCCACAAAGGAATATTACTCATTCATAAAAAAAGAACAAAATAATGCCATTTGCAGCATCACTGATACAACTAGAGAGTATCATACTAAGTGAAGTGAGCCAGAAAGAGAAAGACAAATACCATATGGTATCACTTTTACGCGCAATCTAATATATGGCACCAATGAACATATCTATGAAACACACTCACAGACAAAACTACTATATTTAGAATGAATAAATAACAAAGTTCTACTGTATAGCACAAGGAACTATATCTAGTCTGGGATAAACCAGAATGGAAAAGAATATGAAAAAGAATGCATATATGTGTATAACAGAGTCACTTTGCTGTAAAGCAAATTAGCACAACACTGTAAATTGGCTATACTTCAGTAAACAAAAGAAACAAAAAAGACAGTGAAATTATCCATAAAGAGTATTATTTTATCCTTCTAGATACCCAGAAAAAGGTACACAGGATTTGGAGTTGTGAAGGTGGCCCTAGTTTAGACTATTAGTTTGTTCCTCTCTTATGCAAATAACATTTTGAGTAAAACATATGGTTCTGAAATAAACAAAAGCATATTGACTAGTTGGATGCTCATCCCTCGATACTCAGCTGAACCTGAACCTCTGGTCATTCTCAGGCTAAATTAATCATTCTGCATCTTGGGCTTCTGTAACATTTCATAAATTGGTATATTTCAATTATAATAAAACATTATATTTTAACTTATTTTTTTAGGGTTGCCTTCGCTATGTAGAGGGCTTCCCTGGTGGCTCAGAGGTTAAAGCATCTGCCTGCAATGCGGGAGACTTGGGTTCGATCCCTGGGTCGGGAAGATCCCCTGGAGGAGGAAATGGCAACCCACTCCAGTATTCTTGCCTGGAGAATCCCATGGATGGAGGAGCCTGGTGGGCTACAGTCCACAGGGTTGCAAAGAGTGGGACACAACTGAGTGACTTCACTTTCACTTTCGCTGTGTTAGGGGAAGCACACTGGCTGAAATTGCCCACCCTGGCCAGGCACTATAGTAACCATTTGTGTGAGCTGTTTAATGACATGAGGTCCTGGTAAGGAACGTGAAACTAACAAGCCACCACCACCAGTAGAGTTGGAGAAAAGTCAGACCTATCTGACCTCTTCCCAGAGTCCTTCTTCCTGGCATCCATCTTCCTTGAGCAATGCCTGAGCCACCAGAAGGACCTTGAGTCAGAATGATTGGCCAAAGACAACCTGGAAATTTATCCTATCACCTTAAAACCCCAGACTGTGAGCCACATGGCAGAGCAGTTCTGGATTTCCTTACCCTACTGCTCTCCACCCAGATGCCCCTACCCAATCATCTTTTGCTTTCTCAGTTCATGCGTGTCCTTGGGCAATTCATTTGCGTGTTAGACAAGAGCTCTCTCTCCAAACTTGGAAAGGATTCTACCTCCTGCAACATAAAGCGCTGTGGATTCCCAGTTTTATTCAGTATCTTTATAGCCTCAGCTTCCGAGTTAGTCCTGGCAATAGGCAAGGCACTCAATATCTCTTTAACAAATAATGAACTATCCGGTACACGGATGAGAATGATTTCAGAAATAAATTTGACAAGTATCAACAGTCAATGAGTGAATTCTACTTATTTTCTACCAACTCATTGGTTGGATCAAATTACCATTCATTTTTGTGCAAACGTGTAATGTATTATTCCTCTGTGCCAATAGATTAGAAACAAATGTTTAAGGGAGCCTAGAAAATGACACCCAGGAGAATCAAACATTTAACTTGGGCTTCCAGGATTTGTCCTTTGAGCATGGCTCTCCCCTCTATCCTTCCAAACTGTTATAAAGAGGCCAAGACTCTAGCCTGCCTGGCATCTCCATCCAGGCCTGGAGAATCCCAAGGACAGAGAAACCTGGCAGGTTACAGTCCATGGGGTCGCAAAGAGACACGACTAAGCGACCAACACACACACACACTCCCTTCAGTTCTTTCACACTGTTATAAAGAGCCCCACACTCCGATAAGGGAAAACAGCGTGCAAGCTAGGCGTCTGCTGATCCCCGCAGCAAGGGCCCGGTCCGGTGTAGAGCTCAGCGCGCAGGGAACGCGCGAGATTGGGCACGTTGCAGGCGTGCCGTATGTTCTGCGCACGCGCCGGAGGCCAAGCCCGCCGGTGGGCCTTCTGGGGGATGCGCCTGCGCGGCTCGTTCCAGCCCGGGAGAAGGCGCGGATTAGGGTGTCGCGGTGCGGCCGCGGTGCGGTCGCCTTACCTGGTTGGGTGTGGGATGATGCTTCTGGCGTTGGGCGGCCCGTGGGCGGCCGGACTGCGGCTCGGCGGGAAGAGGACAGCGCTGTGGGCTTCCAACGCGCTCCGAGGCCCCAGGGCGGCTGTCTCGAGGGCGGCCTCCTGCAGAGGCTCCTCAGGGCGCGTCCGCGGCACGGGGCTGTCGGCTCCCGCGCCTGTTCTGCGTCGGGTGCGAGCCCAGGTCGGCGGTTAGAGGGCTTCGGACCCGTGTGAGGGCGGGGAGGCGGGGAGGAGGGGGGTGAGGTGGAAGTAGCGTCGGGCCTGGGGAGCCCGGCTTCCTCGCAGCTTCTCCGCGGTTTCTGAACGGAAGGAGCCCAGTACCAGTCTGGCGAGGCCGGTGCATCCCTAGGTTCACAGCACCCGCGGATCCAAGTGCTCCTTGGGAAAGTGATTATTTTCTGGGCGGTTCCAGTCACTTTACAGATGGTTGCAAATCCAGCTAGGACTCAGTTTATTGCCTTTTCTGTCCTTGAGCGCAAGCTTGTAAGAGCTAATCTTCAAGGAAGTTAGATGTGCCACGTGGAGGTGGAACTGAAAAAACTCAGATAAACTCTTAGAGTTTTTTCAATTTTTTATTAGGTGGCCCTATTTTTAGGAGTTACTATGCTCTCGGGACGGGGGTGGGGGGGTGGGGGGACGGGATAAAGACGTTACTCCTTATTTTAATCTGAATAAATTGTCTCTTAATCCTGTCCTGTAAAATATTAGGATTAGCAAACATGCTGGAACTTGGAAAGCCAGTGCGGGAATTGAAGTCTAATTAAATTTCAGCCTAAAGGAATTAGGCATGCCTTTTACATCTTCAAGAGGGTGTATAGTGAAAGTCATTTTCAGAGGTTCTGGAAACTGTTGTTCCTGTGAAATTTGATGTAGGAGTTCAAGTGGAAATTTTTCCTTATAGGGAACAAGGAATGGATATAAAGAATTTGGGGAAAGAATATATATATATATATATATATATATATATATATAAATAATAGCTGTGGTATAAATATTTTAGAAGTATTAAAAACTACCTGGGCTTTATAAACACTGAATCTGCAGTGTTTTGCTTAAAGTGATTTTTTTTAAACACTAATGCATTTGAATCTTTGCAATTGAGTGATAGTGACATGCAATAGAAGAAACTACTCCACTAACTTTTTACTTGTTTAAGATCACACTTTATCTAACAAGCTTCTAGCTGGCATGCAAACCTAGGTCTTCAAACTCCCAATTCAGTGTCTACTTGTGAGTGGGATTAAGGAAAGCCTTTCTGTTACTCAATTTGAGTTCTTTAGCTCTGTAGATTATTTGGAAGAATTCCTTAAATCACTCCATATGAGATGTTCTCTTTATTATATTTTTCAAAATAAACTTAAAAAAATTTAAAAGTTGGTCTAAAATGCAATTTATTATGCACTCACATCGTGGTCTCTCTTTCAATAGATACCTGTTTGTTGGGAAAGAGGTGTTCGATGTTCACATACACAGCTTGACAAATCAGAAGATGGAAGGCTGATTTATACTGGGAATTTGGCCCGAACAGTATTTGGTGGGTAATCATAAATGAGGGTGCTTCCTTTTTTCCCTCTTTTGAATATAAAAAAGGTTCTGAGCATATGATACTTACTATTTTTATTGTTGTATAGTTGCTAAGTCCTGTCTGACTCTCTTAAGACCCCATGGACTGTTGCCTGCCTGGCTCCACTGTCCATGGGGTTTCACAGGCAAGAATACTGGAGTGGGTTGCCAGTGGTTCAGAGGATCTTCCTGACTGAGGGATCAAACCTGTGTCTCTTGCATCTCGCATTGGCAGGCGGATTCTGTACCCCTGAGCCAACACCTCATAATTGCAAGACAGAAGAAAGATTATAAGATTTAATAAAGGATTTGGAGGTTGAGACCTTTGCATTTTTAGGAAATTTAAATTTTTATTTATCTATTCATTTATTTATTTGGCTGCCTCAGGATCCTGGTTGTGTCATGTGGGGTCTTTTCTTGCATTTGGTCTCAGCAGTTGCAGCAGGCCCCCTACAACTGCATCTACAGTCCCCTTAGTTGCCCTCCCTGCATGTGGGACTGTAGTTCCCCACTGAGGATCGAACCTGAATCTCCTACATTGCAGGGCAGATTCTTAACCACGGGACCACCAGGAAAGTCCCTTTAGGAGGCTTTTAAAAGGTTTTTGAAGACTTTTTATGACTGTGGTCTTATGACTGAGCACTAAAGATTCATCCTTTGATCACCTCGGGGAAGGCAATGGCACCCCACCCCAGTACTTTTGCCTGGAAAATCCCATGGACGGAGGATCCTGGTAGGCTCCAGTCCATGGAGTCCCTAAGAGTCGGACCCAACTAAGCGACTTCACTTTCACTTTTCACTTTCATTCGTTGGAGAAGGAAATGGCAACCCATTCCAGTATTCTTGCCTGGAGAATCCCAGGGACGAGGGAGCCTGGTGAGCTTCTGTCTATGGGGTCGCACAGAGCCGGACACGACTGAAGCGACTTAGCAGCAGCAGCAGCAGGATGTTTAGCAACAAAACGTATATTTATATAATGTTTGAGTATTCAGAGAAGCAAATATGAGTGAATACTTAGGAGTAGTTATATGGGGTGAGTAGACATTTACTCTATAGAGTAATTACGATTCAAAGATATATTAAGTCTACATTTTTTAGGTCTTAGAATTTTCAGCAAATGCATTTACTTAGTGACTTTTGCACGTGGTAGGTAGGGAGTTATGGAGTAGGAAAAGACAGTGTATTAAATAACTACAAATTTAAAGTTGTTTTGTCTCCTTAGGTCGTAATTCAGTATGTAGTATGGGATAATTTAGAAATGAAGAATGTAGGTATGTTGTTCAAGTTTCTGAGGTAGTATTTCATTTCAATAATCCTTATATAAAAAAGTATCACATGAAATATTTGGAGGATTACCTTACAGCCCAGCTGGCCACAAGATTTCCGTGCCCCATTGGCATGTGTGTTTTTGATCATGTTGATGTTACTTGGTTGTCTGAAATTTAATCTGAAAATCTGTAAGTTCTCAAGTGTGTGTGACATTAAAATTGAGTATGTTTAAAATACAACTTCAGCTAATTTAAAACTTTTTGGGAATAAGAACTGATTATAGTCACTGTTGAGAGGAGCTCTGAAGTTCTTGGAAGAATCGGTTTTGGATGGTAGTAATTTCTTCAGAAGTCACAACATGAGTAGGTCATTCAGCCTGTGTCACGTCTCTGGATTGAGCCTTGGATACTTGGATTGATGCCCTTGAGATGTGTCAACTGTGACTCCCATGATACCCTTCTTTATGAACACAGATACCATTCCTTCAAATGAAGGGAAGGTTTATCCATTTGTTTCATGTCCCCACTTGACTCAGTTCTGAATTGAGAATATAAATAGGAATTAATTTTAGTGTGTGTGCTAAGTCAATTCAGTCATGTCCGACTCTTTGCGACCCTATGGACTGTAGCCTGCCAGGCTTCTCTGTCCATGGAATTCTCCAGGCAAGAATACTGGAGAGGGCTGCCATGCTTTCCTTCAGGGTATCTTCCCGATCCAGGGATCGAACCCACATCTCTTATGTCTCCTACGTTGGCAGGCAGGATCTTTATTACTAGCACCACCTAGGAAGCCTCCTAATTTTAGTATGGTTATAATACAATATTTGTGGAACAGCAGAATTTTGCATGGTATTCAAAGTTCTAGAATTGTAGCAGAATTTGATGTTTGAGTTCCTTCAATATTAAAATAGAAAGTTATTCTATATGTGTATCAGGAATTAATAATTTTTCTGCGTAAAACTGAGTGAGAGGCATTAACATAGAGGTACCATTCCTGGAGATTCTTTAAACTACCAAATTGGATCCTACTGTAAAGACATTTGAGGGGACTTTTAGTTGGCAGTTCTTGTTAATTCAGCAGCAAAAATTACTGATGTCATCGTATTCTCATTTTAAGACAAGTAGAATTTGAACATAAAGAGGTATGAAAGTGGGACATCCCAGGCATGGAAATCGTATGAGCAAAGGCATCAGGATGGGAAAACCCAGAATATGTTTAGAGATAGCAATTACTTCAACCTGAGCAACTGATGCTTGGCTTCCCTGATGGCTCAGTAGGTAAAGAATTTGCCTGCAGTGCAGGAGACGCAGGTTTGATCCCTGGATCAGGAAGATCCCCTGGAGAAGGAAATGGCAACCCACTCCAGTATGTTTGCTTGGAGAATCCCATAGACAGAGAAACCTGGTGGACTATAGTCCATAAGGTTGGAAGAGTTCGACGCAACTTAGTGACTAAACCACAACCACCACCAGGCATAATAAAGTATATGTGTGTATTAGTTTCCTAGGGCTTTTAAAATTCATTTTCACACACTTGGTGGCTTAAAATGGCAAAAATTTATTCTCACAGTTTTGAAGGCTGCTGCTAAGTTGCTTCAGTCGTGTCCGACTCTGTGCGACCCCATAGACGGCAGCCCACCAGGCTCTGCCGTCCCTGGGATTCTCCAGGCAAGAACACTGGAGTGGCTAGCCATTGCCTTCTCCACTGTGTAAAAGTGAAAAGTGAAAGTGAAGTCACTCAGTCACGTCTGACTTGTAGCGACCCCATGGCCTGCAGCCTACCAGGCTCCTCCATCCATGGGATTTTCTAGGCAAGAGTACTAGAGTGGCTTGCCATTGCCTTCTCTGTTTTGAAGGCTAGAAGTCTGAAATCACAGTGTTGGCATGTGCATGCTCTGAAGGCGCTGGGGAAGAACTCTTCTTTGCAGCTTCTGATGGCTCGCAGCCATCCTTTGTGTTCCTTGGCTTGTAGTTGCATAACTTCAGTCTCTGCCTGCTACTTCACAAGGCCTTCTCTGTGTCTCTGCTTGTCCTGTTCTTCCCTTTTAAGGACACTCGCATTGGATGTAGGGTCCACCCTAATCCAGGATGATTTCATCTCAACTTTTAATTGTCTGCAAAGACCCTGTCTCCAAATAAGGTCACATTCTGAGGTTCTTGGTGGATGTGAATTTTGAGGGGACACCCTTAATACTACTATAGTGTGAAAAGAATAATGGGGAAACAAGAGGTGTCTTTTCTGCAGAAGACAGCTTGGTCCCCATTAAATCCCATGTGTACCAATGTCATGACAACTACTTATGAGAAGAAGAAATTATTTTTAAATTACTGGTGCAAACAAGAAGCCTTCAACCAGCAGTGATGTATGAGACTGACCGCTGTGTTACAGCCTCATCAACATGTATGGTATCAGATTTTTTGGTTTTTGCCAGTTTGGGGGAAGAGTAATACCTCACTGTGGTTTTAATCGCATGTTTCTTATATTTGAAGTTTAGCATCATTTCATCTTTTGAAATCTTCCCTGCTGGCTCAGATGGGAGAGAATCTGCCTTCAGTGCAGGAGACCTCGGTTCTATCCCTGGGTTGGGAAGATCCCTTGGAGAAGGGCATGGCAACCCACTCCAGTATTCTTGCCTGGGGAATTCCATGGACAGAGGATCCTGGTGGGCTACAGTCCATGGGGTTGCAAAGAGTCAGACATGACTGAGCGTCAACTAACACACACACACACACACACAATCTGTTTAAAGGCCATGTGCATTCATGTGTATTTTTTGTTTCATTGAATTGTCGGCTTATATTTCTTACTCATTGGTTTATTGGGTTGTTGATCTTTTTCTTCTCATATACGGGCAACCTTTTATATCTTGGGTATGTTAATCCTTTGTGACATAAGTTTAGTATTTTTCTCATTCATTTATTTTGTTTATGGTATTTATGTCTGTGTACATTTTAAAAATGTGATCAGATTTATCAACTTTCTCCTTGATTGCCTCTGTATTTTAAGTCATAATTAGAAAAGTTTTTCTGTTCTCAGATTATAAGGCCTTCACAGGGCTTCTTATAGCTTTCTTATTTTATACACCTAGATCTCTGGATTATTTGGAATTTTCCAATTTATATGATATAAGGGGTTGATTGAATTTTATTTTTTTCTGTGTGGCTATCCAATTGCCCCAGCACCACTAGTTTTAAATTATATCTTTACACTAAATTTCCATACACAGTGAGGTTTCTAGATTTTCTGCTTTTGTTCCACTGATCTGTTCAGTACTGAGCCTATACAACACTATTTTAATGTTTTAGTATCTAACTTTCCCTCTCTTTTTTGCTTCCTTTGTTTTTCCAAATTAACTTTATAATCAGCTCATCTAGGATTTCAGCTTGTCCATTTTCCAAACAGATGGTGTTCAATCACGTTAAAAATTATACATTCAAACTAAGAAAATTTTCATTTTAAGTTATTTATTTACTGTGGTAAAGTAGACATAATGTAAAAATTACCATTTTGACCATTTTTAAATATATAGTTCAGAAGTCAGTGATTAAAAAAATCTCTAAGTAAAAATATGTCACTATTTTAACTTGAGTGTTTTTCCTTGATAAGGAAATTTTACCTCTCCCACACGTTTCTTAACCACCAGTGGGGATTTTTTGTTTTTAAATTTGCTGTTTTAATGTTGGGCACTTAGCCTGATAAAGTTAGGCCTGTATTTGAACATTTTGTTTTAGATCTGCAGAAGTACTTGTTAACAGAGCATTTTATTTGATTATCTGCTGACTGGATTAAGTTTTATAGTATTCATAAGGATTTTTGAGTAATATTAAATCTTTTATTGGGTAGTGCATTGTAATAGCCAACAGACTCAACCCTAGAGTCAGATTGCCTGGGTTTGAATCCCAACACCACTATTTGGTGAGGTTTCCCTAGTGGCTCAGACGATAAAGAGTCTGCCGGCAATGCTGGGTCAGGAAGATCCCCTGGAAAAGGGAATGGCTACCTACTCCAGTGTTTTTCCCTGGAGAATTCCATTCCATAGACAGAGGAGCCTGGTGGGCTATAGTCAGTCCATGGGGTCGAAAAGAGTTGGACATGACTGAAGTGACTTTACGTTTTCACACAGCTATTTGGCAGCTGTGTGACATTGAGCAAGTGCCTGATATTTTCTCATCTTTTAAATAGGAGTGATGATGATGATAATTATATGTTTATCTCATAGGACTTTTTGTAGATTTCATGAATAAAATATGCAAAGTGCTTAAAATAAAGCCTGGAATATAATAAGCACTATATAGGTGTTTTGGTTTTGTTGTTTTGGTAATGATGTGGTAGGAAGAAAGAAGAATTAATTGGATGATATTAATCCTCTTCTATTTTATTTTTTAGGTGTGAAGTGTTTTTCTTACTCTACAAGTCTGATCAGCCTTGCGTTTCTACCATACATTTTTGCACAAAATAATGTTATATTTGGAAGTCTCCCTTTGCAAATCTTATTTTATGGCACAATAGGAAGCTTTACAGTGATCACTCCAGCACTGCTTCACTTTCTTACAAAAGGCTACGTCATTCGCTTGTACCATGAGGCCAGAACAGACACTTACAAAGCCATTACTTACAGTGTTGTACTTTCGGAAACAAGTACAGTATTTCACCAGAATGATGTGAAGATTCCAAACAGCACGCATGTGTTTACTACGTTTTATGCTAAAACGAAATCATTGTTAGTTAATCCAGCACTCTTTCCAAACCCTGAAGACTATAACCATTTAATGGGTTATGACAAACCATTCACTTTTGATCTGGGAGAAGCCAGTGAAAAGAAACAGCTTAAGGAAGAGAAATGAGTCTGCTTTTTATCATGCCACATGGCGTGTCAGATTTTAGTTCTGCTACCAGGGATCGAACTGATGCCCCCTGCATTGGAAGGGTGAAGTCTTAACCGCGAACTGCTGGAAAAGTTCTGAGTTTCTTATTTTTATGTTTGTGCTTAAATGTGATTTGTGTTCCAATGTATGATAATTGCCTTTATGTTTGATTTTGTTAGTGACTGATTGTTAAATAAGTTGTATCAGACAGAACTTTTAATTCAGAGACTTGTGTTCCTTTATAGTAAAAAAAAGTTATGTTTGAAAAACAAAACATGTAACATTGTACCATTTTGTTTAAAAGGGTGTGAAAATACATGTATATGCTGATGTATGCATGGTTAATTTTATATAATGATTCTCACCTGGGGATTGGATATCAGAAGCATATGGGAGAGTTATTTTTCCTTTGTGTATGAATTTTTCTAAGGATATAGATATTACCTTTCCCCATAGTAGAAACTCTAAAAATTCACATGTTATAGAAAGCAAGTGTTAATCTGCTTCCTTTGGCTCTGAATACAGGTTTTTGCCTATCTTCTCTGACGTGACTGCCCTTATTAAAGATTGTGTACAGTAGAGTGTGGTTAACTTGAAGGCAAATGGTAACCTGAGGAGTTTGTCTTCAGTGGCTCTGCTTGTCTATCCACGTGCACTCTCCTTTGGTACACTCTATCACGCATAGGGAAAATCTTACCTACTTTGGTACGATCGCACCCATACAGATGGATAGTACCTTTTATAAAACAGCAGTCTTCATGCTAACGTCACGTATTGGCATTTTAAGATTTTTATCTCTAATTGTAGAAAGTTGGTTCTTGTGAAGGATTTTCAGCCAGGAACAAATAGCCTCACATCATTATTTAGATTGGTAATGCTGATTATGTGCCTAGAATGCATTGGGTACTGGGTGAGTTGCCAGAGTCACAGATAAGAACAAAACATGCAGTCTGTATAAAGCTGTGTAATAGCCATCACCTGCCACGATGGTTAATCTAATCTTTATGGCTTGACTGTATGAGAGGGAGGTGAACACTGAGTCTACAGAGCTACCCAAGGCCTCCTCTATCACCTGCTACAATAGTAAATCTAATTTTTATGATTTCCTTCTGTGTGAGGGAAGTGCATGGAGAAGCAGTAGGAGCATCACTAGTTCTTGGAAAGATGAAGTGTCAAGTTGTTAGAAGGTTACAGGAGACAGCTTAAGGTAGCAAAGTGCTCTTTCTGAGATTCAGAGCCTGCCCTCTGCTAGGATCAGCCAGCCTGTGGTCCTAGTAGAGGGCAGGCTGTATTCTCAGAGATGAACAGGCTGCCACCACCTCTGGCCTCTGGACTTCTCTGCCTGCCTGCCCTTCTGGCCTCTGTCACCTAGGTATACACGTGTTGCTGTCTTAACAATTAATGTGGTTTATATCTTTCTATAAAAAGGTATTCCATAATCGAATACTCATTATCAAATGTTAGATACATAGAAGAAAACAGCAGTGTTAACATTTTAAAGTTTTCTCTCGAGGGTCATCTTTTTCATAATTTGAGTACATCATACCTGTTTTTTTAAATGTCCTGTATATGTGCAGTCATTTTGTCTCCTGTGTAGTGGAGTGAAAAAAACCTATTTTTTGTTAGTATCAGAATAATTCCTCAGAAGACAGCGTGGTTGCTTAAAAGACTGCATGAGAAAAATGTCTTCTCAAGGGCACAATCTGGAGTGAGCCCAAGATTAGAAAAAGATCAGCATGTGTAGGATACCATGATGATTCATCAGTGAAATAAGTCTGCAGAAGCAGCTCAGGCCAAGATAAGGGGAAAATACATGCACATCCCTCCATGCCACTTCACTACCCTCCCCCAGCAGAGTAATCCTGGAAAGATTGAGACCCTGATGAATCTCCCACAATCTATGGGAAGGATATTGAGTAAGGTTTATTTGAGTCTCAGAAGACAGGGTGATTCCTTTGAACATCTGGATTACATCAGATAGCATACCCTTGACAGTAAAATGTAATCCTTCCTCTCAGTTTATTAATAATTACATCACACTGAAAGATAATAGCCAAAGTAACAAAATAGTTGTTAGGTATGAATGACTCATTTGTTAAAATTGTATTAGAATTTTTTCAGAAAAAGGATGCTTATCCAGATTCAGCAATTACCAATTTGTGGTCAGTATTGTTTCCTCTAGACCTCCTGCCCTCTACTTTTATTTGGGAGCAAGTTGCAGACATCATAGCATTTCTTTCTTAAATATTTAATTTTGTAATTCTACAAGTGAAAGTGTTGGTCACTCAGTCATGTCTGACTCTTTGTGATCCCATGCGCTATACCCCGCCAGGCTCCTCTGTCCATGGGATTGCCCAGGCAGAATACTGAAGTGAATTGCCATTTAATTCTCCAGGGGATCTTCCTGACCAGGGATTGAACCCAGGTCTCCTGCATTGTAGGCAGATTCTTTACTGTCTGAGCCACCAGAGAAGCCCTTCATTTACAAGATAACGACTTAAATAGCAATACCATTATACCTAAGCTGTCCCTGATCCCAAAGTTATAAAACATCCAGTCTACCAATCTCCAATTGTTTCATAATTTCCCCCTTCTGTTTGGATTAAGATCTAAGTAAAGTTCTCAACTTATTTACACCTACTTTTGAAATGTCTTTTATGACTCCTAATCCGTGGGCCCTTCTATTTCTTTCACTTTGTTTTTAAGCTGTGCCATGTGGCCTTGCGGGATCTTAGTTCCTCAAAAAGGAGTCAAACCTGACCGCCAACAATGGAAGTGAGGAATCCTGACCACTGGACCAGCAGGGAATATCTTCTTTTTTTCTTCCCCTTGCACATCATCTGTTGAAGAAACTGAGTTTTTTATCCTACACATGTTTTCACAGTCTAGATTTTTTGATTATATTCCCAAGGTGTAGTTAATATTTCTCTGTCTACTGTATTTGCTATAAATTGGTAGTTAGACTTGAGGCTTCATCAGACTGAGGTTTGAGTAGTTTGGACAAGACTGATTGATTCATAGCTGATATTTGTATTATCTATTGTTGTATAACAAATTGCCCCTAAAACAAACATAACTGCACAGTGTCTGTTGGTTGGGTATTTGGGAATGACTCAGCTGAGTGGGTATGGCTCAGGTTCTCTCATGGGGTTGCAGTGAAGATATCAGCTGATGCTCCTGTCCTCTGAAGGAACTGCTTCCCAGGTGGCTCACATATGTGGCTGACACATTTTTTTGTTGTATAGTTGCTTAGTCCTGTCTGACTCTTTCCGACCCCATGAAGGGCAGCACGCCAGGTTTCCCTGTCCTTCACTATCTCCTGGAGTTTGCTCAAACTCATGTCCACTGAGTCAATAATGCCATCCAACCGTCTCATCCTCTGTCACCCCTTCTCCTCCTACCCTCAGTCTTTCCTAGCATTAGGGTCTTTTCCAATGAGTCAGCTCTTTGCATCAGGTGGCCAAAGTATTGGAGCTTCAGCCTCAGCATCAGCCCTTCCAATGAATATTCAGGGTTGATTTCCTTTAGGAGTGACTAGTTGGATCTCCTTGTTGTCCAAGGGACTCTCAAGAGTTTTTCCAGCACTACAATTCGAAAGCATCAATTCTTCGGTACTCAGCCTTGTTTATGGTCCCAACTCTCATATCTATACGCGGTGCTGGTCTTTTGGTAGGAGGTCTTTGTTTCCTACTGCATGGATCTCTCTTTAGAGCTACTGTTTGCCCCAGAGCAATTGATCCAGGAGAACAAGGGAGAGGCTTTTATGATCTATTTTGGAAGCTACACTTTATCATTGTGCAGTATTTTCTTACTCAGTCACCCTTATTCATTGTTGGAGGGAACTACACAAGAATTTACATACCAAGAAGTAAGGATAATTGGGGGCTGTATTATAGATTGGCTACCACCCTGTTCATCCATTGAGAGGTATACAATGTCTTCTTATCTCTCTTTGTGATATTAGCAACCTCTGATGTTGTGTTTTCTAAGTTCACTAATTCATTAGTTATTGCAAAATGGTTCTATCATTCGTTTTCCATGTACTAGCTCTAATACTTCTAAAAGAGAAAAGATCATGAGAAGGCAAGGGAAACGTGCCTGTCTGTACTATTTGGTTACCAGTAGTTCAGTCTCCATAGAAAGGTCAGGATAAATACTTGATTCTTTCCCTTTATCAGTTTTCAAAATACAATTAGTTTCCTAGTACCATGGGCTGATTAGACTTTAAAAAAGTATTATGAGCTCATGGATTTGAATATATTTGATGTATTTCAATACACCGAAGTTACTGTGTTATTAATGATCATACAGTGTACAGGCAGGCTGAAAGTCTGGAAGCTATGAATGTTACATTAAATGCCAAAAGGGACTTTATAGGTGGATCTTGTGTTGGGAAGATTATCCTGTATTGTCCAAATGGTTGCAGTAAAATCACAGGGTCCTTAGAAGAGGGAGGCAGGAGATCAGAGGAGAAGGTGATGTGATGATGGAAGCAGAGATGATGCAGTGCTGAATTTTGAAGATGGAGGAATGAAAGGATTGCAGCCCACAAGCTGAAAAAGGCAAGTTAATGAATTGTTCCCCGGGAGATTCCAGAAGAACTAGGCATGTTGACTCCTTGCTTTTAGTCCATTGAAACTGATTTGGGAGGTAGCGTTGAAACGTGTATATTATCATATGTGAAGCAGATCGCCGGTCCAGGTTTGATGCATGATACAGGGTGCTCAGGGCTGGTGCACTGGGATGACCCTGGGGGATGAGATGGGGACGGAGGTGGGAGGGGGTTCTGGATGGGGAACACATGTGTGCCCATGGCTGATTCATGTTGATGTATGGCAAAAACCACTACAATATTGTAAAGTAATTAGCCTCCAATTAAAATTAATTAATTAAAAACTGATTTGGACTCCAACCTTCAGAATTGTAAGAGATTTTTTTTTTTCTGGCTGTTCCAGGCGGCTTTAGGATCTTAGTTCTCCAACTGGAGTTCAAACCTGGGCCCTCAGCAGTGAAAGTACAGAATCTTAACCACTGAACCACCAGGGAATCCCCCATTTGTATTTTTTTGGGGGGTTGTGCTGGGTTTCTGTTGCTGCGAGAGTTTCCTCTAGTTGCAGGGACATAAGGTTACTCTTGCGGAGCACTGGCTCTAGAGTACATGGGCTAATAGTTGTAGCTCCCCGGCTCAGAGCACAGGCTCAGCAGTTGTGGCACACGGGCTTAGTCACTCTGTGGTATGTGGATCTTTCCAGATCAGGGATCAAACCCATGTCTTCTGCACTGGTAGGCAGATTCTTTACCGCTAATCCACCACAAAAGCCCCCATTTGTATTGTTTTTAAGGCATTAAATTTGTGGCTACATGTTACAACAGCAATAGGAAACCATTCTTTGGTCAATGGGACTGTCATCAGATTGGTTATCTAATACAGTAAGATGTTCTAGGCTCTTCTTATACCTTTTCTGCCTCAGACCTGAAACAGCACTTTCTCTAGGGTCTTTATTCCTTTTAGTGGAACTAAGATCATACCCGGTGTGTCCAGAAAAAAAAAAATTGGTTAAGATGGTAAATTTTATGTGTTTTTTCCATAATATAAAAATGTATTTTAAAAGTTGGGGGAAGAAAGAGGACACACCCATGCAGGCTTCTAGTCGTCTCAAAACACTAAAAGGAACAAAGACTCTAGTGTTAACTATATTTGCCTTGTTGTGCAATAGATCTCTAGAACTTTTCATCTTGCCAACCTGAAAGAATACCAATTGAGCAACTCCCCATTTCACTAGCACAACCCCTACCCCATGAATTTTTGCCTTAAAAAAACCAAACAGTAAAGTAGGACCATGCTTCAGTAAAAAAAAAAAAAGTTTTACAAATATGATTATTTTCCTCTAAACTTGTAAATTTGAAGGCTCTGACTCTATGCTATTTTTGGCTACTAATCCACAGGCCATTGTCCTTTAAAGGATTTCAGGTAGCAAAGCATCTAAAGGGTTAGCTGTTTTTCTAGAGCAGAGTGAGAGTTTTGGAATGAAATACATTCCATACCCAAAATGATGACTATTTCAAGGTATTCCCTGGACCTGTAGTTGGCTAAAGTGAGGGCATTCTGACGCATGGTGGGACCCATGCCCATAATGCAGGACTCTGGCTAGTGTCCTGTGTCTGAGGTCTCATCCAGCCAGTCTCTACCCTTTGGCTCAACCTGTCGCCGAGCAAAAACACTGTTGCTGCTACGCCGACTCTGTGCAACACAATTCAGCCCACCAGGCTCCACCTCCCTGGGATTCTCCAGCAAGATCTGCCTCCTTCTCCAATGCATGAAGTCGTGTCCGACTCTCAGCGACCCCATGGACTGGAGCCCACCAGGATCCTCCGTCCATGGGATTCTCCAGGCAAAAGTACTGGGGTGGGGTGCCATTCAGTTCAGACCTGAAAGTCCTGCTCTCTGGGCTGTAAGAATTGATGTATAAAGATCTTGCAGGAGGGAATTCCCTGGCTGTCTAGGACTTCATGCTTCCAAGCCAAGCAGTGCAGCCATAAATAAAGAAAGAATAGGAGGGTGTGCTTAGGGTTTAAAGAAAAAAAAGAAAAAGAATTTGTGGGAGAGAATAGCAACACAGAGGGACAAAGAGTGCTGGGCTTCTGAGTTTCTAAAGAAGAGGGTTTTGTTACTATTGACCAGGAAGTACCTCCTTTTGTTTTTAAAGCTCTGTGCTCTCATTTGTATCACAGGGTCGAAGAGTACATTCTAAATCATTTTCCTCTCCTCTTGCAGGAAGTGCTCAAATATTAAACACACACACACTCACACACACATTCAAAAGAGGAAACAGTTGGATAGGAACTCGGAAATCATGTGACTGATGACTAAGTTACATTTTTTTCCCTTTACTAAAAATAAAGGGGAAGAGTCTGAAGATTAGTTACAGATTCTTCTTACATTTTTAAAGTTTTGGAGAGATTGAATCATGTTTCCATTTGTGCTTTTTTCCGCCCTGTTTTCTTCCATATTTACTGAACCTGGGGAGGATCGGTGGGTCTGCAAGTCCTCTGACGCCACTGTTTGGTACGACTACTGTGGTAAGTACAAAGGCAAAAACAGGTCAACCATTCCAAGGGTGTTTTCACAGGCACCTTCCTCTGCTGTCACCAGGACACAGGAAACGACCTTGTGTTCCAGCTCTTGGGGAGGCTGCTGGCAGCAAGAGGAATGTCTGGTTCCTGCCCTCTGTGGATTTTCTCCATCCTCCTGAGTCTCTAAACTGCGTTTCTCTTGACTTCCAAGCACTTCTGTCCTTTCCTGTGGTCAGCTATCTTTACCTTGAACCCAGTTTCAGATTCTTCCCTGTTCTCGCAGAACATCTGCTTCTGAGATTTTTGTCTCAGCCCAAGACTGATGGGGGCTTCCCTGGTGGCTCAGATGGTAAAGAATCTGCCCGCAATGCAGGATACCTGGGTTCCATCCCTGGGTTGGGAAGATCCCCTGGAGAAGGGAGTGGCTACCCACTCCAATATTCTTACCTGGAGAATTCCATGGACAGAGGAGTCTGGCAGGCCATACATAGTCCATAAAATTGCAAAGAGTCAGACACGATTGAGTGACTAGCATAAGACTGACTGGTTCTCCTTGAGAACGTAGAACAGTCCTTGCTGCTTCTTGGAATTGGGTCTATCTCCAGGCTTTGATTTCTTTTCCCTCCAGCACCGTGTCGGGTGTATAACAGGCGCTCTGTTCAAGTGTTTCAGGCTGTTGTGTTAAAGGCTCTTGGTATAACCTCCCTAATTGTGTGTAAGGCTGATTCTGTCAGTTACTATCTGTGTGATCTTCAGCAAAGTCTCAGCCTCTCTGGAGATTAAAAGCTCCAGCTTTTTAATCTGTAAAGTGAAAGTGATTTTCAAACCCATTTTGCAAGGATTATTTTGAGGAAGAATTTTCAGCCCAGAGCCACATAGAAACAATAATATTAATTACTTAAAAAAAGAAATCAGCCACAGTCAAATGCTATTTACTGGGTTGGATCACTGTTGTTTGTTTTGTTCTATCTTGTTTTGCTTCCCTTCTTTCTCTACAAATATCTGCTGGTCTGAAAGCACAGCTTTGGAGCTTGACTACTGTTTTGGTTTGGTGCTTTGCACCAAAGCACCATGGGTTGGTTGGCCTTTTCTACCGACTAGCAGTATCAGGAAGTTTTAAAGGGATGCTCCTGAAAATACTGGTTAGTTGAAATTCTCATGGGAAAAAAGGATTTATGGTCTAATCATTTGGGGGAGATTTACAAATGTACTTTGAGTTCTGAGAAGTTCTGCAATAAAGAAACCTATTTAATCGCCCAATTTTCAGTTTTGTTTTCTCCAATTTTTTGAGTGTGCCAAATGCACTTGGGCAAATATTAATATACAGTTACTTCTGGGGAATTAGAAGTAATCCCAGATGTGGGAACAAAGCCTAAGTGTGTGACCAGTCTCAGACTGATGGCTTTTTTCCTGTCTGTGATTGTACTGAATTCCTGCTCAACTTATCCCTGAAAATTCCCCATCCCGGGAGGTCAGTTCACACTCCTGTGTCCCAGGACCTCCTCAGTGCACTCAGCCCTCTTCTCTCTGCTTTGGTGCTGAGAGAACCAAAGAGAGAACTTTCTCTCTGCTCCACACACACTGTTTATACCACCTTTTTTGTGCTGTGTTTCATATGGCCTTTATTTATGTAACACTTTATATTATCTATTTAGCTTTTTTTAAAAAAATATTTTTTGGTGTAGACCATTTTTTAAAGCCTTTATTGAATTTATTACAATATTGCTTCTGTTTGTTATGTTTGGGTTTTTGGCCTCAAGGCACGTGGGATCTTGGCTTCCTGACCAGGGATTGAACCCTCATTCCCTGCATTGGAAGGTGAAGTTTTAACCACTGGACAGCCAGGGAAGTCCCAATTTATTTAACTTTTAATCTTCTAGTAACACTAACTCAATTTGTCTTTTAATTTTATTTTTTTGAGAAAGGATCTTCTTTTCTTAAAAAAAATTATTTTATTTATTTATTTATTTGGCTGAGGCAGGTCTTAGTTGAGGCACTTGGGGTCTTTGATCTTTGCTGTGGCATGTAGGTTCTTTTCAGTTGCAGCATGTGGAATCTAGTTTCCTGAACAGGGATCAAACCCAGGTCCCCTGCATGGGCAGCTTGGTGTCTTAGCCACTGAACCACCAGGGAGGTCCCTTGAGGAGGGATCTTACCTGCTTCTCTCCAATGCTGAGAAGTTTCTTGGTCTTTTTTTGCTGCCCCACGGATGTAGGGATCATGGGGAGCAGGTAGGGATACACAGCTACAGCAAGACTCTCCTGGCTGCCAGGCCTCTCTGACTCCCCTCCGCCGACATCAACTTTTCCTTGTGTTCGAGAATCCATCCTGGCCAAGATGGAAGCGCATCATGTGTTGGAAGCATTGATCCCTCCAGTGTTATTGTCAGGATGTTGGTGACAATAACTCAGTCCTTTCTGTGAACGTGATTCCCATTTGGCCGAACTACTGGGCATACATGGTGTACCTGTTTGCCAAGGCTGCTGTAACTAAACAGCACAGACTGTGTGGCTTAAACAGCAGAAATCTATTTTCACAGTTCTTGAGGTGGGAAATCCAAGTTCAAGGTTTAGTTTCATTCTGAGGATTCTCTCCTTGGCTTGTAAATGACCGTCTTCTTGCCATGTGCTCATATGACCTTTTCTCTGTGTGTGCTCATTCCTGGGGACTCCCGGTATGTCTAAATCGCCTCTTCTTCTAAGGTTACTGATGACATTGGATTAGAGCCTACTCTAATGGCCTCATTTTAATTTAATCACCTCTTAAAGGCACTGTCTCCAAAGACAGTTGAAGAAGGAAATGGCAACCCACTCCAGTATTCTTGCCTGGGAAATTTCATGGACAGAGGAGCCTGGTGGGCTACAGTCCACAGAGTTGCAAAGGAGTCAGATTCAACTTAGCGATTAAACAACAACAAAAGACAGTCACATTCTGAGGTTCTAAGGATTAAAATGTCAACATATGAATTTAGGGAGAGCACAGTTCAGCCTGTAACATACAGAAATGGCAAGAATTGGCTGTTTTATTCTCCAACTCTGGAAAAGGCAGAAAACATGGCTCTGCGAGTCAGTCCACACAGTCCTGGACATGCACTGTCCTGTAGCCTAGAGTTATCAGATTCAGTTGTAACATGTTTTTGGCTGTAGGTCATCCTGAAATTTAAGAAATTCATGGATTATTTAATTTAGCTAGTATTCACTGAGCATCTGGCATGTGCTTGTTCTAGACATTGAGGATAATGTAGCAGTGAACAACAAAAGTCCCAGCCCTCCTGGAGTTTTGATCAGTGAAATATTCAGCATGTCAGATGGTGGTGACTGCTATGAGAAAAGAGTAAGGTGAGAGAGGGGATAGAGAGTGCAAAGATGGGAGTAGGGGTTGCATTTTAAATTAGGATGGCCAAAGAGGGCCTCACTGAGAAGGTGACATGTAGCCAGGACAGGAATAGTAAAGGGAGTGAACCACGACCATATCCAGGGGAAGGGGTGGGGGAAAGAGCAAGCCCAGTGGCCTAGAGGTGGTGAGGACGGAATAGCAAGGAGGCCAGTGTGGGTGCCATGGAGTGAGTGCTGGGAAAGTAGTAGGAGATGATATCATAGAAGGGAATGAGAAAGGAATGACAGCTTTGTAAGTCAGGAGATGACTTAACCTTTTACTGGGAGCAAAGCTTGGTCTGTCTCATGGATTGGTAACCTGTAAAATGGCAAAGGTGGAAGCAGACAACCTGTGGGGAGACGTGCAATAGTCCAAGTGAATGAGAGATTGGTGACTCAGGCCAGAGTGGGAGCAGCGGAGGTGATGAGGTGGGGTTGGTGCTGGAAGTCCCCTACATTCGAACCTTCAAATTGCAAACTTTCAGAGATGCAAACGTGTTCCATCAACGTCAGGCAGGAGTGAAATTGCAGCTTGCCCTCCATCTCCTGTTGCTGACATTCCTTCAGCTCTAATGTCTTCCACCTCCTCTCCCTCCTCAGTAACTCTTCTTGCTTGTTCACCCGATGCTAGCTCCTATATGCCAGCTGTTGTACTGTACTACTGTACTTTGCAAGGTACTATAAGATTAAAAATGTTTTATTTTTTGTTTGCTTTTTATGTATTATTTGTGTGAAAAGTATTATAAACCTACTACAGTACAGTACTATATCGCCAATCATCTTAATTGGGTACCTAGGCTAACTTTCGGAGAAGGCAATGGCACCCCACTCCAGAACTCTTGCCTGGAAAATCCCATGGACGGAGGAGCCTGGTGGGCTGCAGTCCATGGGGTCGCAAAGAGTCGGACACGACTGAGCGACTTCACTTTCACTTTTCACTTTCATGCATTGGAGAAGGAAATGGCAACCCACTCCAGTGTTCTTGCCAGGAGAATCCCAGGGACGGGGGAGCCTGGGGGGCTGCCTTCTCTGGGGTCGCACAGAGTCGGGCACGACTGAAGCGACTTAGCAGCAGCAGCAGGCTAACTTTGTTGGACCTAAGAGCAAATTGGACTTAAGAACAAATGCACTCTTGGAACAGAACTTGTTCATATGTGGGGGACTTACTGTCTTCTGAAGATGGAGCCACTGGACTTTCTGACTGATTGGATGTGTGGTTGCTGCATGGTCCTCCCAGCTAAGTGTGTGTATCTTGGCATCTGGTCTTCCCCCTCTTCCCCTCGGCTCCCGACTCCAAGCAGGCCAGCCTCTTGACTGACCTTTATTTATATTTCTACTATTCTCTAACCTGAAATATTCTTCTCTATCTTTCTGTTCTTTGGAAACCTTTGAGGTCCATTCAAAGTCCTACCTGCCTTACAGAGACTAGTCAAGTAAGTTGAATTTAATTCAGTTTATTAATGTCTTTAATAGGCATTATGTTTAGTTATTTTAGTTCTTATGCTGAGGAATGCTGAGAGTGCATGTTAAGTTACAGCTGATATGGGACTTCTCTGGTGATCCAGTGACTAAGCCTCAGGGGGCCTGGGTTTCATCGCTGGTCAGGGAAATAGATCCCACATGCCACAACTAAAGATCCCATATGCTGCTACTAAGACTTGGTGCAGGCAAATAAATATTTTTTTTAAAAAAAACAATATAGCTGGCATCCTCAAGGAACTCCTGACTTTTGTCTTACTTATGGGTGTTAGTGTAATAGAGGGCTTCTCCCAGTGGCTCATCGGTAAAGAATCTGCCTGCATTGGAGTAGTCACAGAAGATTGTGGGTTTGGTCCCTGGGTTGGGAAGATCCCCTGGAGGAGGGCATGGCAACCCACTCCAGTATTCTTGTCTGGAGAATCCCATGGACCGCAGAGCCTAGTGGGCTACAGTCCATAGGGTCACAAAGACTTGGACATGACTGAATTCACACACACACACACACACACACACACACATAGTGTAATAGAGCACTGTTGTGTGCAGCCCTTAGTATGTGGCCAGTTGGCCTTTGTGGTTACTTGCCTGACCTGCCTCTGAGCTGACCGTTAGTGGTCCTGCTCAGCCATTGGTCGGTGCCGCAGCGGCCCTGTCTCCAAGTGACCATTAGTGGTCCATTCAGCCAACGGGCGGCAGAGGGGCAGTTGTCTGGCAGAGTCTGAGGTAAGAGATGGATCCCAGCCTTTTCCCCTTTCTCTCGGGGGCCCTCTAGCCCACCCAGGCTTGGGCCAGAGTGAGAGCTGGGACCCAGGAACAGGCTGGTGGCTGTGTCCTGCCAGGCTCCGGAGTCCTCACCAAGGCCACGCACTGGCCAGGCCTAGGCCTTGCAGCAGCAGTGAACCTCTCCTGCATCCCCATCTCTGTGACCTCGTGGCAGCAGCCATCTGCCTGGGATGCAGTCTGGGGACTTGCCCCCTACGTCTGGGCAGCCTGAGGGCAGATTGGATTCTGGGTGTTTGCCTCCCTCAGCGATGACGGCTGGGCAGCATCGGGGACCTGGCCCTGAGGGAGCCTGCAGCTGAGATTTGCCTCCTCTCAGCCAGGATTGGACTTTGGCGGGGTAGAAGTTGTCTGGGGACCTGGCCTTTCTTGTCAGGACAGAGAATCACATTCATTTGATGGAGGTTTATAGGAACACGGTTACCTGACCATGACCTGACCTGAAGAACAAAGGCTCTGACACTAAGACCTTTGCAACAACTACCCACAACCGTCCTTCTCTTTTCTTAGAAAAGAGCTTTCCGGAGAGCTTTCAGGGAATTGGGATTTTTAAAGGCACGAGCCACCTGTCTCCTTGCATAGTCCTGCAGTAAACTTTTTTCTGCCCCAGACTCCAACGTTTTTGTATTTAGTTCAGTTCAGTTCAGTCGCTCAGTCGTGTCCGATTCCTTGCAACCCCATGGACTGCAGCACACCAGGCCTCCCTGTCCATCATCAACTCCTGGAGTTTACTCAAACTCATGTCCACTGAGTCGGTGATGCCGTCCAACCATCTCATCCTCTGTTGTCCCCTTCTCCTCCTGCCTTCAATCCTTCCCAGCATCAGGGTCTTTTCAAATGAGTCAGCTCTTTGCATCAGGTGGCCAAAGTATTGGAGTTTCAGCTTCAACATCAGTCCTTCCAATGAACACTCAGACTGTTTTTGTATTATTTGGCCTCATTGTGTGTTGGGTGCACGGACTTGCATTTCAGTAACAGTAGGAAGGTTAACTATACATATCACCAGGATTCATCTATTATTCTACAGACTCAGCATGCCACTGGAAAGTCTAATAGCCATTTGGAGCTAGGACTTTTCATTTATACTCCTTTCCACATCTGTTTCTTCCGAAATCTTCCTCATGACCTAATTCCTTAGCCCCCAAACCAGGGGTATCCCTAATTATCTCTTTCCCTTAACTTTCACATTGGATTTATCAATGATTCCATTTTCATTTTCCCCAGAACATATTTTAAAGCCAACTACTTTTTTTTTTTGGCTGTGCTCCTTGGCTTGTGGGATCTTAGTTCCTCAACCAGGGATTGAATCCTGGCCGCAGTAGTAAAAATACTGAGTTCTAACCACTGGTGCGTGTATGTGTTCAGCCACTGGCCTGCCAGGGAATTCCCCAACTACCTTTTTTATAAATTTAATTTTTAATTTATATCGGAATATAATTGATTTACAGTGCTGTGCTAGGTACAGCAAAGTAGTTTGGTTATACATATACAAATATTGATTCCTTTTCAATTTTTTTTTCCCATATAGGTTATCACAGAATATTAAGTAGAATCCCCTGTATACAGTAGGCCCTGTTGATTATCTGTTTTATTTATAGAGTGTGTATATGTTAATCCCAAACTCCTAATTTATCCTTCCCTCCTACCTTTCCCGTTTGGTAATCATAAATTTGTTTTTGCAGTCTGTGAGTCTGTTTCTATTTTTTAAATAAGTTCATTTGTATCTTTTTTTAGGATTCCATATATAAGGGATATCATATGATATTTGTCTTTCTCTGTCTGACTTACTTCACTTAATATAATAAATCTCTTAAATCCATCCATGTTGCTGCAAATGGCATCATTTCTTTCTTTGTTATGGCTGAGTAATAGTCCATTGTATTTGTGTACCACATCTTCTTTATCCATTCCTCTGTCAGTGGTCATTTAGGTTGCTTCCATGTCTTGCCCACTGTAAATAATTCAGATCAGATCAGATCAGTCGCTCAGTCGTGTCCGACTCTTTGCGACCCCATGAACCGCAGCACGCCAGGCCTCCCTGTCCATCACCAGCTCCTGGAGGTCACTCAGACTCGCATCCATCGAGTCAGTGATGCCATCCAGCCATCTCATCCTCTGTCGTCCCCTTCTCCTCCTGCCCTCAATCCCTCCCAGCATCAGAGTCTTCTCCAATGAGTCAACTCTTCGCATGAGGTGGCCAAAATACTGGAGTTTCAGCTTTAGCATCATTCCTTCCAAAGAAATTCCAGGATTGATCTCCTTCAGAATGGACTGGTTGGATCTCCTTGCAGTCCAAGGGACTCTCAAGAGTCTTCTCCAACACCACAGTTCAAAAGCATCAATTCTTCGGCGCTCAGCCTTCCTCACAGTCCAGCTCTCACATCCATACATGACCACAGGAAAGACCATAGCCTTGACTAGGCGAACCTTTGTTGGTAAAGTAATGTCTCTGCTTTTGAATATGCTATCTAGGTTGCTCATAACTTTCCTTCCAAGGAGTAAGCGTCTTTTAATTTCATGGCTGCAGTCACCATCTGCAGTGATTTTGGAGCCCAGAAAAACAAAGTCTGACACTGTTTCCACTGTTTCCCCATCTATTTCCCATGCAGTGATGGGACCAGATGCCATGATCTTCGTTTTCTGAATGTTGAGCTTTAAGCCAACCCTTTCACTCTCCACTTTCACTTTCATCAAGAGGCTTTTTAGCCCCTCTTCACTTTCTGCCATAAGAGTGGTGTCATCTGCATATCTGAGGTTATTGATATTTCTCCCAGCAATCTTGATTCCAACTTGTGTTTCTTCCAGTCCAGCATTTCTCATGATGTACTCTGCATATAAGTTAAATAAACATGGTGACAATATGCAGCCTTGACGTACTCCTTTTCCTATTTGGAACCAGTCTGTTGTTCCATGTCCAGTTCTAACTGTTGCTTCCTGACCTGCATACAGATTTCTTAAGAGGCAGATCAGGTGGTCTGGTATTCCCATCTCTTTCAGAATTTTCCATAGTTTATTGTGATCCACACAGTCAAAGGCTTTGGCATAGTCAATAAAGCAGAAATAGATGTTTTTCTGGAACTCTCTTGCTTTTTCCATGATCCAGCGGATGTTGGCAATTTGATCTCTGGTTCCTCTGCCTTTTCGAAAACCAGCTTGAACATCAGGAAGTTCACGGTTCACATATTGCTGAAGCCTGGCTTGGAGAATTTTGAGCATTACTTTACTAGCGTGTGAGATGAGTGCAATTGTTCGGTAGTTTGAGCACTCCTTGGCATTGCCTTTCTTTGGGATTGGGATGAAAACTGACCTTTTCCAGTCCTGTGGCCACTGCTGAGTTTTCCAAATTTGCTGACATATTGAGTGCAGCACTTTAACAGCATCATCTTTCAGGACTTGGAATAGTTCCACTGGAATTCCATCACCTCCACTAGCTTTGTTCGTAGTGATGCTTTCTAAGGCCCATTTGACTTCACATTCCAAGATGTCTGGCTCTAGGTCAGTGATCACATCATCATGATTGTCTAGGTCTTGAAGCTCTTTTTTGTACAGTTCTTCTGTGTATTCTTGCCACCTCTTCTTAATATCTTCTGCTTCTGTTAGGTCCACACCATCTCTGTCCTTTATCGTGCCCATCTTTGCATGAAATGTTCCTTTGGTATCTCTGATTTTCTTGAAGAGATCCCTAGTCTTTCCCATTCTGTTGTTTTCCTCTATTTCTTTGCATTGATCACTGAAGAAGGCTTTCTTATCTCTTCTTGCTATTCTTTGGAACTCTGCATTTAGATGTTTATATCTTTCCTTTTCTCCTTGGCTTTTCGCTTCTCTTCTTTTCACAGCTATTTGTAAGGCCTCCCCAGACAGCCATTTTGCTTTTTTGCATTTCTTTTCCATGGGGATGGTCTTGATCCCTGTCTCCTGTACAATGTCACGAACCTCATTCCATAGTTCATCAGGCACTCTATCTATCAGATCTAGGCCCTTAAATCTATTTCTCACTTCCACTGTATAATCATAAGGGATTTGATTTAGGTCATACCTGAATGGTCTAGTAGTTTTCCCTACTTTCTTCAATTTCAGTCTAAATTTGGCAATAAGGAGTTCATGGTCCGAGCCACAGTCAGCTCCTGGTCTTGTTTTTGCTGATTGTATAGAGCTTCTCCATCTTTGGCTGCAAAGAATATAATCAATCTGATTTCGGTGTTGACCATCTGGTCATGTCCATGTATAGAGTCTTCTCTTGTGTTGTTGGAAGAGGGTATTTGCTATGACCAGTGCATTTTCTTGGCAAAACTCTATTAGTCTTTGCCCTGCTTCATTCCGTATTCCAAGGCCAAATTTGCCTGTTACTCCAGGTGTTTCTTGACTTCCTACTTTTGCATTCCAGTCCCCTATAATGAAAAGGACATCTTTTTTGGGTGTTAGTTCTAAAAGGTCTTGTAGGTCTTCATAGAACCTTTCAACTTCAGCTTCTTCGGCGTCACTGGTTGGGGCATAGACTTGGATTACTGTGACATTGAATGGTTTGCCTTGGATACGAACAGAGATCATTCTGTCATTTTTGAGATTGCATCCAAGTACCGCATTTCGGACTCTTTTGTTGACCATGATGGCTACTCCATTTCTTCTGAGGGATTCCTGCCCACAGTAGTAGATATAATGGTCATCCGAGTTAAATTCACCCATTCCAGTCCATTTTAGTTCGCTAATTCCTAGAATGTCGACATTCACTCTTGCCATCTCTTGTTTGACCACTTCCAATTTGCCTTGATTCATGGACCTGACATTCCAGGTTCCTATGCAATATTGCTCTTTACAGCATCGGACTTTGCTTCTATCACCAGACACATCCACAGCTGGGTATTCTTTTTGTTTTGGCTCCATCCTTTCATTCTTTCTGGAGTTATTTCTCCACTGATCTCCAGTAGCATATTGGGCCCTTACTGACCTGGGGAGTTTCTCTTTCAGTATCCTATCATTTTGTCTTTTCATACTGTTCATGGGGTTCTCAAGGCAAGAATACTGAAGTGGTTTGCCATTCCCTTCTCCAGCGGACCACACCCTGTCATCTCTCTCCACCATGACCCGCCCATCCCAGGTTGCCCCTCGGGCATGGCTTAATCTCACTGAGTTAGACAAGGGTGTGGTCCTTGTGTGATTAGATTGACT